>OW028607.1:12476287-13847359 GCA_932294275.1 Chloroclysta siterata | reverse complement strand
CCTAACCTAACCTAACCTAACCTAACCTAACCTAACCTAACCTAACCTAACCTAACCTAACCTAACCTAACCTAACCTAACCTAACCTAACCTAACCTAACCTAACCTAACCGACAAAATTTGAAATTCAAATATTGACCAAATATCGCGTGCGATACACCAAATTAAGCGTCTCGACGTCCATTGTGCGTATATATATTGTAACGAGGCACGGTCGACACTAAACTTTTGACTTTTCGACAATTTTCATTTTTTGTCAAAACTTAGAAAAATTTGATACCCATTTCGGCTTTAATTAATTATTAGTTCCAAATTTTTAGTTTCTGTTTGCTAGGATAGTTGCAGTTCATCGCATCTGATAACCGTCAATTGCAAACTTTCGTTTTCGGTAGGAAAAAGCCAAAATTTTGACCGTTTGTTCCCGAAAACGAGCTTTTGTCTACGGAAAAATCGGAAAATATTTTTTCTTGACTCGAACTTAAAGTGAATATAGCCGCGCAATACACCATCAGAAGCGGCTCGCGACGCCCTATCTGTAGAGCACGCGAACGTATTCATTAGTCAGAAGGAATATCGAAAAACTGCGATTTTCCATCAAAATTCATCAAATTTTGTTAATTTTCGGGTGTTTTTAGGCATTTTCTCAAATTTTCTCCACCATCTTGCTGGTTTCTGCACTTCCCGTGGCTGCTCCATCCTCGCCCGGCGTAACTGCACGCATCTGAAACAGAAAAAACACTGATTAGCGCCAAAATTTGAAAAAATTCGCCCGCCCACCCTCCCATTGTGTCGTTAGACACGAAAGAAAAGTTGACTTTTGGGAGGGAAAACACCCATAACTCCAAAACTAAGCCGAATTTCTTAACGGGGTTTTTGACATCGTATTTGTACGGGGACAGGGCTGTTGCCTATATTGATAGTTTTAAGTTTCATCTAGTCCTTTTTATTTTGACCCTGACTTAATGGTCTTTTGCCATTAAGTCAAATTATTTACATTTTAACGGGTACAATCGTCACCTTTTGTGACGGTTTACCTGAGTTCTTGTCAGGAACACTTATTTTAATTAGGTTAGACACTAGATTAAATAATTTTTAAATATATAATTTGACTAAATTTACAATTTATTTTTACAATTTTACTTTTATATTTTATTTAATCTTAGTTAGGTTTTTACATAGTTTAGTAGATTTTATTATACAAATTGACATACTTTACAACTTTTACAATTTTACTTTTTATTTATTTGTATTAATTTTAAATTTGATTTTATTTTATTTATTGTCCCTTTGACGTCAAGCTCTCACCATGTTCGGTTTTCGCACTCCTGTAAAGGAGGCTAAGACTTCAAAAGAAGCCCCTCGAAACTCAACATCACCAGTTATACAGGAGTGCGCCAAGAACCGAATTGTTCGTCGGAGCATTGGCGAATGGGAATCTGGAAAGGCAGACCCAATAACCCCGACCACCCCCAAGAAATCTGCGCTGGTGGAACCCCAGAAGCCAAAGAAGGTGCTCTCGCAAGGCAGTAGAGTGGGAGTGAGAGCACCGACTGAGGCCGAAGGGAGCCCACCGGCACAGCCAAAGTACACCAGCCGGTTGGCGGAGGCGAAAGCCTGCCTCACGAGGGCCAAATTGAACCTCGGCAACTCCCGAAACATCAAAACGGAGATTAAGACCGAGGTTCTTTTGGCCATCGAGAGGCTTTACCAACTGGTTAAGGAAGCAGAGAGCGAAGAACAGGGAAAGAAGAAAGCAAAGGAACCAGTGAAGGAAGGAAAACAAGAGAGTGAAAAGGAACCGGAAAAGACAAAAGAGAAGGAAGAAAGTGTTCTTGTGAAAAGATTAGGAGAGCACGCAAAGCTCATTACGGAAAATAGTGCTAGGATGGAAAGACTTCAGGAAAAATTGGAAACTCAACAAGAAAGGCTGGCAAACCAGACGTACGCGAGTGTGGCAGCGGCGCATCCCGGGAGAAGTCTCCCGGAGCGGACCGCGCTGCACTCCGTAGTGGTCACTGCCAAGGATGATCAGGAGACGGGGGATGAGATTTTGAAAAGGATACGGGACACTATTAAAGCAAAGGAAGGAGGGATAGTTGTAGAAAGGATTCGGAAGGCAAAGGACAGAAAGGTAATTGTGGGGTGTAGAACGGAGGAAGAGAGAGAACAAGTAAAGAAGAGACTACAGAGGGCAGAAGAATATTTGACAGTGGAGGAAGTGAAGAACAAAAACCCTCTGCTGATTCTTAAAAACGTTTTAAATTACAATACAGACCAGGAAATAGTAGAAGCAATTTGGACACAAAATAGCAAAATTTTAAAAGAAATAGACAGAACAGTAAACAAAATAGAAATAGCATATAAGAAAAGTACACGTAATCCCCAAACACAGCACGTGATCATGAGGGTGTCCCCCGGAGTTTGGCAGCGTTTGGTCCACGCAGGCACCGTCGTCGTAGACCTACAGCGAGTCCGAGTGGCAGACCAGTCGCCACTCGTGCAGTGCTCGCTGTGTCTTGGCTACGGCCACGGACGACGGTTCTGCGTGGAGACCATCGTAAAATGCAGCCACTGCGGGGGGCCCCACATGAGAACGGACTGTGCCGACTGGCTCGCCGGAGCGCCCCCTTCCTGCAGTAACTGCACGCACTCCAAGGCTGAGAAGGCGGACCACAATGCCTTCAGCCAGGAGTGCGTGATCAGAAGGAAGTGGGACGCACTGGCCAGGGCCACTATAGCATACAGCTAAGGAGGCCCCAGGCGAAACACAACGTCAACCATCGAAGTGCAAAAACAGTAGCTGTCCAAATAAACGGATCAGGCCATGATTATCATGGCCCTCCGTTTATCACTGAAAGGCAAAATTCACTCGGTGGAAAACCACAAAGTCTCGGGCAACCAACCTGCAACAACTTAAATTAAAAATAAATTAAAAATTAAAATTAAAATGTGTTAAATTTTAAAAAACCGTTAAATAAGCCTTGTTGTATTTATATATTACATATATATAGATCGATCAACCAGCAAAACAGTTAAAACACATAACATAATAAATAAGCAGCACAAATAAGTAAACATAAAAAAGCAAGTATACAACGTGTTTATTAAGAGTTGTAGGGATCCGAAAGCAGGATATTCTACCGGTCATAACGAACAACTTTTGTTCTACAACTTTTAAAATTTCAAAGTTTTTCATTCATGAAATGCCTCTTAAACTTTTATCTAAATTGAATCTAAACGCATCATGAGGCAGCCCTATTTACAGCTGTTCTTTGACCTCTAGTTGTGAACTTAGATAAAATAGGTAACAGAACTGCCACCAATTACCTAGTAATGTGCCTACCTAATAATGATGTTGCTGTTTTTAAAGATCTTGGTATGTAAAAGAAATATTTTCGCGACTGTAATCCCTAGTCACGGTAAACATTCTCTGAGATCTTTGGTACTAATACCTATTCAGTAACTAGGTACCTACGTGGCTACGTACTCAATATTTAATAGAATATTTATTTTTGTTTGATTACTAGATGTCGTAAAGCAATGTTTATGATATTCATAGTTCTTTTAATTGTAACATGTTACTTTACCACCATGGTTCCAATTTTGGGAAGTGTCTAGTCTGTCCTATTTAATCTTTGACGTACCTGTCTGTCATTGGTTGCATTTAAAAACGCATATCCAATCAGGACGGCCGACGGCCGCCGATCAGTGTTACCATTTGTGGCAGATTTCTGCCATTTGGCAGATTTTAAATATTTCAAGAAAAATCTTATTAGTTTGAATTTTTAACGAAATAATATTTATAATTTATTTATTTTTTACCGAACTGGAAACTTCTTATTCTTTTTTACCTTTATTGATTTGGTTTCTAAACAACTTCTATCTCGTTTTAGACAACTGCAAACCGTTACAAACGATCAAAAGATAGTAACTGAATGTAATGTAGGTATTTAATTTATTCCGTAGCCACGAAGGAGATGGTATGAAGTCATATTTTTGGTATTTTTATCGTCAAGCTTGGTAGATTTTGACAGATTTTTTGGCAGGTGTGTGGTAGAACCGCCTCTTTTGAGATGGTCACCCTGTTTGTGTTTACATGCGTTGTTGTACATTGTTTTGTTGAGAAAATGTGATCAAACGTGATAAAATGGTGAATGTAAAAAGCCGTCGTCAGTCAGTGTGTGTATGAGCAGAGCCTACGAGGTAATGGTTTAGTGTGAAGTTTGAAGCCTGTGTCGTGCGAAATCTCGCAAACTTACCAAAATCCAGTTTTATCCAGTGTTATTAAAGCCAGTAAATAATGACAAAATCCATAGGAACCAGTAAAAATATCGTGTCAGGGGATTGGCGGCGTACCTACCTACCTACCGAAAGGTAAGTATTTCAATTTATCTCGTAGGTTATCGTTGTTTTTTTCTTTCCTAGATAGAAGCGCGCGTGCGTGTGACCTTGACACGTACACAGACAGGGCTGTTGCAAATTTCTGAGAAAATATTAATTTTACTTTTCTATGGGAATTTCGAAAACGATGTATTCAACCGTTGCACACGTCAAAGTATTCCAGTGCTTGGTCTAAATACACACTCTTTGTTTGCCTACATAACTTCATCAACACGTTGTATACAAAAATAGTTAAAATAGTAAAAATTTAAATAGATTTCAAATAATATGATAAAACCTGTCTGTATTATTGTAGTAATTTAGTAATAGTATTTTAATAAATAGCACTTAAATGTAGAAATTAGTAAACCTTAACAGTATCAAGAAAATAGAGAAACACAAAAATTAGATCAACTTAGTCAATTAGGCAAAATTATTTTAGGCAACACATTAAGTTAAGTTTACATTAGGAACAATTTTTATGTATTGAATCAGCACGCTAGTATTAAAAAAGTCTCTGATTACGTCAGAGGGACACCTAGTGCCATTTCTAGATGGCGAAAAAAAAAAAAAAAAAAAAAAAAAACCTAACCTAACCTAACCTAACCTAACCTAACCTAACCTAACCTAACCTAACCTAACCTAACCTAACCTAACCTAACCTAACCTAACCTAACCTAACCTAACCTAACCTAACCTAACCTAACCTAACCTAACCTAACCGGACAAAAACTGAAATTAAATTATCGACCTATTATCGCGTGCGATACATCAAATTAAGCGTCTCGACGTCTATTGTGCGTAAATATTGTTTTAAGAGGCACGGTCGATAATAATATTTTGACTTTTCGACTATTTTCATTTTTGTCAGGACTTAGAAAAATTTCTGAGAAATTTTTATATACACATTTTTTGATTTAGCTTAAATTTAGCTTAAATTTGTTGATAGTGTTTACTAGGCACGGTCGACACTAAAAATTGACTTTTTGAAAATTTTTATTTTTATTTTGTCAAAAACTTTGAAAATTTTTACATCTATTTCGGCTTTCAATAATTATTTCTTCCAAATTTTTAGGTTCCGTTTGTTAGGATAGTCGTAGTTTGTCGCTTAGGATAACCGTCAATTGCAAAATTTCGTTTTCGGTAACAGAAAGCCAAAATATTGACTGTTTTGTTCCTGAAAACGCGCTTTTGTGTACGGAAAAAATCCAAAAATATTTTTCTTGACTCGAACTTAAGGTGAATATAGCCGCGTGATACACCATTAGAAGCGGCTCGCGACGCCCTATCCGTAGAGCTAGCGCACGTACTCATCAGTCAGAAGATATTTCGAAAAACTGCGATTTACCGTTAGAATTTGTTAAATTTTGGTCTTTTTAGGAGGTTTTTAGGCTATTTTTCATTTTTTCTTCAACATCTTGCTGGTTTCTGCACATCTCGCGGCTGGTCCATCCTCGCCCGGCGTCACTGCACGCATCTGAAACAGAAAAGACACTGATAACCGCCAAAAAGTGAAAAAGTCGCCCGACCGCGGATCTCGATTTGTTCGAAATTCACCTAAGCCCTGCACACTTTCCATACTATTGACAAAAACTGAAATTAAATTATCGACCTATTATCGCGTGCGATACATCAAATTAAGCGTCTCGACGTCTATTGTGCGTAAATATTGTTTTAAGAGGCACGGTCGATAATAATATTTTGACTTTTCGACTATTTTCATTTTTGTCAGGACTTAGAAAAATTTCTGAGAAATTTTTATATACACATTTTTTGATTTAGCTTAAATTTAGCTTAAATTTGTTGATAGTGTTTACTAGGCACGGTCGACACTAAAAATTGACTTTTTGAAAATTTTTATTTTTATTTTGTCAAAAACTTTGAAAATTTTTACATCTATTTCGGCTTTCAATAATTATTTCTTCCAAATTTTTAGGTTCCGTTTGTTAGGATAGTCGTAGTTTGTCGCTTAGGATAACCGTCAATTGCAAAATTTCGTTTTCGGTAACAGAAAGCCAAAATATTGACTGTTTTGTTCCTGAAAACGCGCTTTTGTGTACGGAAAAAATCCAAAAATATTTTTCTTGACTCGAACTTAAGGTGAATATAGCCGCGTGATACACCATTAGAAGCGGCTCGCGACGCCCTATCCGTAGAGCTAGCGCACGTACTCATCAGTCAGAAGATATTTCGAAAAACTGCGATTTACCGTTAGAATTTGTTAAATTTTGGTCTTTTTAGGAGGTTTTTAGGCTATTTTTCATTTTTTCTTCAACATCTTGCTGGTTTCTGCACATCTCGCGGCTGGTCCATCCTCGCCCGGCGTCACTGCACGCATCTGAAACAGAAAAGACACTGATAACCGCCAAAAAGTGAAAAAGTCGCCCGACCGCGGATCTCGATTTGTTCGAAATTCACCTAAGCCCTGCACACTTTCCATACTATTGACAAAAACTGAAATTAAATTATCGACCTATTATCGCGTGCGATACATCAAATTAAGCGTCTCGACGTCTATTGTGCGTAAATATTGTTTTAAGAGGCACGGTCGATAATAATATTTTGACTTTTCGACTATTTTCATTTTTGTCAGGACTTAGAAAAATTTCTGAGAAATTTTTATATACACATTTTTTGATTTAGCTTAAATTTAGCTTAAATTTGTTGATAGTGTTTACTAGGCACGGTCGACACTAAAAATTGACTTTTTGAAAATTTTTATTTTTATTTTGTCAAAAACTTTGAAAATTTTTACATCTATTTCGGCTTTCAATAATTATTTCTTCCAAATTTTTAGGTTCCGTTTGTTAGGATAGTCGTAGTTTGTCGCTTAGGATAACCGTCAATTGCAAAATTTCGTTTTCGGTAACAGAAAGCCAAAATATTGACTGTTTTGTTCCTGAAAACGCGCTTTTGTGTACGGAAAAAATCCAAAAATATTTTTCTTGACTCGAACTTAAGGTGAATATAGCCGCGTGATACACCATTAGAAGCGGCTCGCGACGCCCTATCCGTAGAGCTAGCGCACGTACTCATCAGTCAGAAGATATTTCGAAAAACTGCGATTTACCGTTAGAATTTGTTAAATTTTGGTCTTTTTAGGAGGTTTTTAGGCTATTTTTCATTTTTTCTTCAACATCTTGCTGGTTTCTGCACATCTCGCGGCTGGTCCATCCTCGCCCGGCGTCACTGCACGCATCTGAAACAGAAAAGACACTGATAACCGCCAAAAAGTGAAAAAGTCGCCCGACCGCGGATCTCGATTTGTTCGAAATTCACCTAAGCCCTGCACACTTTCCATACTATTGACAAAAACTGAAATTAAATTATCGACCTATTATCGCGTGCGATACATCAAATTAAGCGTCTCGACGTCTATTGTGCGTAAATATTGTTTTAAGAGGCACGGTCGATAATAATATTTTGACTTTTCGACTATTTTCATTTTTGTCAGGACTTAGAAAAATTTCTGAGAAATTTTTATATACACATTTTTTGATTTAGCTTAAATTTAGCTTAAATTTGTTGATAGTGTTTACTAGGCACGGTCGACACTAAAAATTGACTTTTTGAAAATTTTTATTTTTATTTTGTCAAAAACTTTGAAAATTTTTACATCTATTTCGGCTTTCAATAATTATTTCTTCCAAATTTTTAGGTTCCGTTTGTTAGGATAGTCGTAGTTTGTCGCTTAGGATAACCGTCAATTGCAAAATTTCGTTTTCGGTAACAGAAAGCCAAAATATTGACTGTTTTGTTCCTGAAAACGCGCTTTTGTGTACGGAAAAAATCCAAAAATATTTTTCTTGACTCGAACTTAAGGTGAATATAGCCGCGTGATACACCATTAGAAGCGGCTCGCGACGCCCTATCCGTAGAGCTAGCGCACGTACTCATCAGTCAGAAGATATTTCGAAAAACTGCGATTTACCGTTAGAATTTGTTAAATTTTGGTCTTTTTAGGAGGTTTTTAGGCTATTTTTCATTTTTTCTTCAACATCTTGCTGGTTTCTGCACATCTCGCGGCTGGTCCATCCTCGCCCGGCGTCACTGCACGCATCTGAAACAGAAAAGACACTGATAACCGCCAAAAAGTGAAAAAGTCGCCCGACCGCGGATCTCGATTTGTTCGAAATTCACCTAAGCCCTGCACACTTTCCATACTATTGACAAAAACTGAAATTAAATTATCGACCTATTATCGCGTGCGATACATCAAATTAAGCGTCTCGACGTCTATTGTGCGTAAATATTGTTTTAAGAGGCACGGTCGATAATAATATTTTGACTTTTCGACTATTTTCATTTTTGTCAGGACTTAGAAAAATTTCTGAGAAATTTTTATATACACATTTTTTGATTTAGCTTAAATTTAGCTTAAATTTGTTGATAGTGTTTACTAGGCACGGTCGACACTAAAAATTGACTTTTTGAAAATTTTTATTTTTATTTTGTCAAAAACTTTGAAAATTTTTACATCTATTTCGGCTTTCAATAATTATTTCTTCCAAATTTTTAGGTTCCGTTTGTTAGGATAGTCGTAGTTTGTCGCTTAGGATAACCGTCAATTGCAAAATTTCGTTTTCGGTAACAGAAAGCCAAAATATTGACTGTTTTGTTCCTGAAAACGCGCTTTTGTGTACGGAAAAAATCCAAAAATATTTTTCTTGACTCGAACTTAAGGTGAATATAGCCGCGTGATACACCATTAGAAGCGGCTCGCGACGCCCTATCCGTAGAGCTAGCGCACGTACTCATCAGTCAGAAGATATTTCGAAAAACTGCGATTTACCGTTAGAATTTGTTAAATTTTGGTCTTTTTAGGAGGTTTTTAGGCTATTTTTCATTTTTTCTTCAACATCTTGCTGGTTTCTGCACATCTCGCGGCTGGTCCATCCTCGCCCGGCGTCACTGCACGCATCTGAAACAGAAAAGACACTGATAACCGCCAAAAAGTGAAAAAGTCGCCCGACCGCGGATCTCGATTTGTTCGAAATTCACCTAAGCCCTGCACACTTTCCATACTATTGACAAAAACTGAAATTAAATTATCGACCTATTATCGCGTGCGATACATCAAATTAAGCGTCTCGACGTCTATTGTGCGTAAATATTGTTTTAAGAGGCACGGTCGATAATAATATTTTGACTTTTCGACTATTTTCATTTTTGTCAGGACTTAGAAAAATTTCTGAGAAATTTTTATATACACATTTTTTGATTTAGCTTAAATTTAGCTTAAATTTGTTGATAGTGTTTACTAGGCACGGTCGACACTAAAAATTGACTTTTTGAAAATTTTTATTTTTATTTTGTCAAAAACTTTGAAAATTTTTACATCTATTTCGGCTTTCAATAATTATTTCTTCCAAATTTTTAGGTTCCGTTTGTTAGGATAGTCGTAGTTTGTCGCTTAGGATAACCGTCAATTGCAAAATTTCGTTTTCGGTAACAGAAAGCCAAAATATTGACTGTTTTGTTCCTGAAAACGCGCTTTTGTGTACGGAAAAAATCCAAAAATATTTTTCTTGACTCGAACTTAAGGTGAATATAGCCGCGTGATACACCATTAGAAGCGGCTCGCGACGCCCTATCCGTAGAGCTAGCGCACGTACTCATCAGTCAGAAGATATTTCGAAAAACTGCGATTTACCGTTAGAATTTGTTAAATTTTGGTCTTTTTAGGAGGTTTTTAGGCTATTTTTCATTTTTTCTTCAACATCTTGCTGGTTTCTGCACATCTCGCGGCTGGTCCATCCTCGCCCGGCGTCACTGCACGCATCTGAAACAGAAAAGACACTGATAACCGCCAAAAAGTGAAAAAGTCGCCCGACCGCGGATCTCGATTTGTTCGAAATTCACCTAAGCCCTGCACACTTTCCATACTATTGACAAAAACTGAAATTAAATTATCGACCTATTATCGCGTGCGATACATCAAATTAAGCGTCTCGACGTCTATTGTGCGTAAATATTGTTTTAAGAGGCACGGTCGATAATAATATTTTGACTTTTCGACTATTTTCATTTTTGTCAGGACTTAGAAAAATTTCTGAGAAATTTTTATATACACATTTTTTGATTTAGCTTAAATTTAGCTTAAATTTGTTGATAGTGTTTACTAGGCACGGTCGACACTAAAAATTGACTTTTTGAAAATTTTTATTTTTATTTTGTCAAAAACTTTGAAAATTTTTACATCTATTTCGGCTTTCAATAATTATTTCTTCCAAATTTTTAGGTTCCGTTTGTTAGGATAGTCGTAGTTTGTCGCTTAGGATAACCGTCAATTGCAAAATTTCGTTTTCGGTAACAGAAAGCCAAAATATTGACTGTTTTGTTCCTGAAAACGCGCTTTTGTGTACGGAAAAAATCCAAAAATATTTTTCTTGACTCGAACTTAAGGTGAATATAGCCGCGTGATACACCATTAGAAGCGGCTCGCGACGCCCTATCCGTAGAGCTAGCGCACGTACTCATCAGTCAGAAGATATTTCGAAAAACTGCGATTTACCGTTAGAATTTGTTAAATTTTGGTCTTTTTAGGAGGTTTTTAGGCTATTTTTCATTTTTTCTTCAACATCTTGCTGGTTTCTGCACATCTCGCGGCTGGTCCATCCTCGCCCGGCGTCACTGCACGCATCTGAAACAGAAAAGACACTGATAACCGCCAAAAAGTGAAAAAGTCGCCCGACCGCGGATCTCGATTTGTTCGAAATTCACCTAAGCCCTGCACACTTTCCATACTATTGACAAAAACTGAAATTAAATTATCGACCTATTATCGCGTGCGATACATCAAATTAAGCGTCTCGACGTCTATTGTGCGTAAATATTGTTTTAAGAGGCACGGTCGATAATAATATTTTGACTTTTCGACTATTTTCATTTTTGTCAGGACTTAGAAAAATTTCTGAGAAATTTTTATATACACATTTTTTGATTTAGCTTAAATTTAGCTTAAATTTGTTGATAGTGTTTACTAGGCACGGTCGACACTAAAAATTGACTTTTTGAAAATTTTTATTTTTATTTTGTCAAAAACTTTGAAAATTTTTACATCTATTTCGGCTTTCAATAATTATTTCTTCCAAATTTTTAGGTTCCGTTTGTTAGGATAGTCGTAGTTTGTCGCTTAGGATAACCGTCAATTGCAAAATTTCGTTTTCGGTAACAGAAAGCCAAAATATTGACTGTTTTGTTCCTGAAAACGCGCTTTTGTGTACGGAAAAAATCCAAAAATATTTTTCTTGACTCGAACTTAAGGTGAATATAGCCGCGTGATACACCATTAGAAGCGGCTCGCGACGCCCTATCCGTAGAGCTAGCGCACGTACTCATCAGTCAGAAGATATTTCGAAAAACTGCGATTTACCGTTAGAATTTGTTAAATTTTGGTCTTTTTAGGAGGTTTTTAGGCTATTTTTCATTTTTTCTTCAACATCTTGCTGGTTTCTGCACATCTCGCGGCTGGTCCATCCTCGCCCGGCGTCACTGCACGCATCTGAAACAGAAAAGACACTGATAACCGCCAAAAAGTGAAAAAGTCGCCCGACCGCGGATCTCGATTTGTTCGAAATTCACCTAAGCCCTGCACACTTTCCATACTATTGACAAAAACTGAAATTAAATTATCGACCTATTATCGCGTGCGATACATCAAATTAAGCGTCTCGACGTCTATTGTGCGTAAATATTGTTTTAAGAGGCACGGTCGATAATAATATTTTGACTTTTCGACTATTTTCATTTTTGTCAGGACTTAGAAAAATTTCTGAGAAATTTTTATATACACATTTTTTGATTTAGCTTAAATTTAGCTTAAATTTGTTGATAGTGTTTACTAGGCACGGTCGACACTAAAAATTGACTTTTTGAAAATTTTTATTTTTATTTTGTCAAAAACTTTGAAAATTTTTACATCTATTTCGGCTTTCAATAATTATTTCTTCCAAATTTTTAGGTTCCGTTTGTTAGGATAGTCGTAGTTTGTCGCTTAGGATAACCGTCAATTGCAAAATTTCGTTTTCGGTAACAGAAAGCCAAAATATTGACTGTTTTGTTCCTGAAAACGCGCTTTTGTGTACGGAAAAAATCCAAAAATATTTTTCTTGACTCGAACTTAAGGTGAATATAGCCGCGTGATACACCATTAGAAGCGGCTCGCGACGCCCTATCCGTAGAGCTAGCGCACGTACTCATCAGTCAGAAGATATTTCGAAAAACTGCGATTTACCGTTAGAATTTGTTAAATTTTGGTCTTTTTAGGAGGTTTTTAGGCTATTTTTCATTTTTTCTTCAACATCTTGCTGGTTTCTGCACATCTCGCGGCTGGTCCATCCTCGCCCGGCGTCACTGCACGCATCTGAAACAGAAAAGACACTGATAACCGCCAAAAAGTGAAAAAGTCGCCCGACCGCGGATCTCGATTTGTTCGAAATTCACCTAAGCCCTGCACACTTTCCATACTATTGACAAAAACTGAAATTAAATTATCGACCTATTATCGCGTGCGATACATCAAATTAAGCGTCTCGACGTCTATTGTGCGTAAATATTGTTTTAAGAGGCACGGTCGATAATAATATTTTGACTTTTCGACTATTTTCATTTTTGTCAGGACTTAGAAAAATTTCTGAGAAATTTTTATATACACATTTTTTGATTTAGCTTAAATTTAGCTTAAATTTGTTGATAGTGTTTACTAGGCACGGTCGACACTAAAAATTGACTTTTTGAAAATTTTTATTTTTATTTTGTCAAAAACTTTGAAAATTTTTACATCTATTTCGGCTTTCAATAATTATTTCTTCCAAATTTTTAGGTTCCGTTTGTTAGGATAGTCGTAGTTTGTCGCTTAGGATAACCGTCAATTGCAAAATTTCGTTTTCGGTAACAGAAAGCCAAAATATTGACTGTTTTGTTCCTGAAAACGCGCTTTTGTGTACGGAAAAAATCCAAAAATATTTTTCTTGACTCGAACTTAAGGTGAATATAGCCGCGTGATACACCATTAGAAGCGGCTCGCGACGCCCTATCCGTAGAGCTAGCGCACGTACTCATCAGTCAGAAGATATTTCGAAAAACTGCGATTTACCGTTAGAATTTGTTAAATTTTGGTCTTTTTAGGAGGTTTTTAGGCTATTTTTCATTTTTTCTTCAACATCTTGCTGGTTTCTGCACATCTCGCGGCTGGTCCATCCTCGCCCGGCGTCACTGCACGCATCTGAAACAGAAAAGACACTGATAACCGCCAAAAAGTGAAAAAGTCGCCCGACCGCGGATCTCGATTTGTTCGAAATTCACCTAAGCCCTGCACACTTTCCATACTATTGACAAAAACTGAAATTAAATTATCGACCTATTATCGCGTGCGATACATCAAATTAAGCGTCTCGACGTCTATTGTGCGTAAATATTGTTTTAAGAGGCACGGTCGATAATAATATTTTGACTTTTCGACTATTTTCATTTTTGTCAGGACTTAGAAAAATTTCTGAGAAATTTTTATATACACATTTTTTGATTTAGCTTAAATTTAGCTTAAATTTGTTGATAGTGTTTACTAGGCACGGTCGACACTAAAAATTGACTTTTTGAAAATTTTTATTTTTATTTTGTCAAAAACTTTGAAAATTTTTACATCTATTTCGGCTTTCAATAATTATTTCTTCCAAATTTTTAGGTTCCGTTTGTTAGGATAGTCGTAGTTTGTCGCTTAGGATAACCGTCAATTGCAAAATTTCGTTTTCGGTAACAGAAAGCCAAAATATTGACTGTTTTGTTCCTGAAAACGCGCTTTTGTGTACGGAAAAAATCCAAAAATATTTTTCTTGACTCGAACTTAAGGTGAATATAGCCGCGTGATACACCATTAGAAGCGGCTCGCGACGCCCTATCCGTAGAGCTAGCGCACGTACTCATCAGTCAGAAGATATTTCGAAAAACTGCGATTTACCGTTAGAATTTGTTAAATTTTGGTCTTTTTAGGAGGTTTTTAGGCTATTTTTCATTTTTTCTTCAACATCTTGCTGGTTTCTGCACATCTCGCGGCTGGTCCATCCTCGCCCGGCGTCACTGCACGCATCTGAAACAGAAAAGACACTGATAACCGCCAAAAAGTGAAAAAGTCGCCCGACCGCGGATCTCGATTTGTTCGAAATTCACCTAAGCCCTGCACACTTTCCATACTATTGACAAAAACTGAAATTAAATTATCGACCTATTATCGCGTGCGATACATCAAATTAAGCGTCTCGACGTCTATTGTGCGTAAATATTGTTTTAAGAGGCACGGTCGATAATAATATTTTGACTTTTCGACTATTTTCATTTTTGTCAGGACTTAGAAAAATTTCTGAGAAATTTTTATATACACATTTTTTGATTTAGCTTAAATTTAGCTTAAATTTGTTGATAGTGTTTACTAGGCACGGTCGACACTAAAAATTGACTTTTTGAAAATTTTTATTTTTATTTTGTCAAAAACTTTGAAAATTTTTACATCTATTTCGGCTTTCAATAATTATTTCTTCCAAATTTTTAGGTTCCGTTTGTTAGGATAGTCGTAGTTTGTCGCTTAGGATAACCGTCAATTGCAAAATTTCGTTTTCGGTAACAGAAAGCCAAAATATTGACTGTTTTGTTCCTGAAAACGCGCTTTTGTGTACGGAAAAAATCCAAAAATATTTTTCTTGACTCGAACTTAAGGTGAATATAGCCGCGTGATACACCATTAGAAGCGGCTCGCGACGCCCTATCCGTAGAGCTAGCGCACGTACTCATCAGTCAGAAGATATTTCGAAAAACTGCGATTTACCGTTAGAATTTGTTAAATTTTGGTCTTTTTAGGAGGTTTTTAGGCTATTTTTCATTTTTTCTTCAACATCTTGCTGGTTTCTGCACATCTCGCGGCTGGTCCATCCTCGCCCGGCGTCACTGCACGCATCTGAAACAGAAAAGACACTGATAACCGCCAAAAAGTGAAAAAGTCGCCCGACCGCGGATCTCGATTTGTTCGAAATTCACCTAAGCCCTGCACACTTTCCATACTATTGACAAAAACTGAAATTAAATTATCGACCTATTATCGCGTGCGATACATCAAATTAAGCGTCTCGACGTCTATTGTGCGTAAATATTGTTTTAAGAGGCACGGTCGATAATAATATTTTGACTTTTCGACTATTTTCATTTTTGTCAGGACTTAGAAAAATTTCTGAGAAATTTTTATATACACATTTTTTGATTTAGCTTAAATTTAGCTTAAATTTGTTGATAGTGTTTACTAGGCACGGTCGACACTAAAAATTGACTTTTTGAAAATTTTTATTTTTATTTTGTCAAAAACTTTGAAAATTTTTACATCTATTTCGGCTTTCAATAATTATTTCTTCCAAATTTTTAGGTTCCGTTTGTTAGGATAGTCGTAGTTTGTCGCTTAGGATAACCGTCAATTGCAAAATTTCGTTTTCGGTAACAGAAAGCCAAAATATTGACTGTTTTGTTCCTGAAAACGCGCTTTTGTGTACGGAAAAAATCCAAAAATATTTTTCTTGACTCGAACTTAAGGTGAATATAGCCGCGTGATACACCATTAGAAGCGGCTCGCGACGCCCTATCCGTAGAGCTAGCGCACGTACTCATCAGTCAGAAGATATTTCGAAAAACTGCGATTTACCGTTAGAATTTGTTAAATTTTGGTCTTTTTAGGAGGTTTTTAGGCTATTTTTCATTTTTTCTTCAACATCTTGCTGGTTTCTGCACATCTCGCGGCTGGTCCATCCTCGCCCGGCGTCACTGCACGCATCTGAAACAGAAAAGACACTGATAACCGCCAAAAAGTGAAAAAGTCGCCCGACCGCGGATCTCGATTTGTTCGAAATTCACCTAAGCCCTGCACACTTTCCATACTATTGACAAAAACTGAAATTAAATTATCGACCTATTATCGCGTGCGATACATCAAATTAAGCGTCTCGACGTCTATTGTGCGTAAATATTGTTTTAAGAGGCACGGTCGATAATAATATTTTGACTTTTCGACTATTTTCATTTTTGTCAGGACTTAGAAAAATTTCTGAGAAATTTTTATATACACATTTTTTGATTTAGCTTAAATTTAGCTTAAATTTGTTGATAGTGTTTACTAGGCACGGTCGACACTAAAAATTGACTTTTTGAAAATTTTTATTTTTATTTTGTCAAAAACTTTGAAAATTTTTACATCTATTTCGGCTTTCAATAATTATTTCTTCCAAATTTTTAGGTTCCGTTTGTTAGGATAGTCGTAGTTTGTCGCTTAGGATAACCGTCAATTGCAAAATTTCGTTTTCGGTAACAGAAAGCCAAAATATTGACTGTTTTGTTCCTGAAAACGCGCTTTTGTGTACGGAAAAAATCCAAAAATATTTTTCTTGACTCGAACTTAAGGTGAATATAGCCGCGTGATACACCATTAGAAGCGGCTCGCGACGCCCTATCCGTAGAGCTAGCGCACGTACTCATCAGTCAGAAGATATTTCGAAAAACTGCGATTTACCGTTAGAATTTGTTAAATTTTGGTCTTTTTAGGAGGTTTTTAGGCTATTTTTCATTTTTTCTTCAACATCTTGCTGGTTTCTGCACATCTCGCGGCTGGTCCATCCTCGCCCGGCGTCACTGCACGCATCTGAAACAGAAAAGACACTGATAACCGCCAAAAAGTGAAAAAGTCGCCCGACCGCGGATCTCGATTTGTTCGAAATTCACCTAAGCCCTGCACACTTTCCATACTATTGACAAAAACTGAAATTAAATTATCGACCTATTATCGCGTGCGATACATCAAATTAAGCGTCTCGACGTCTATTGTGCGTAAATATTGTTTTAAGAGGCACGGTCGATAATAATATTTTGACTTTTCGACTATTTTCATTTTTGTCAGGACTTAGAAAAATTTCTGAGAAATTTTTATATACACATTTTTTGATTTAGCTTAAATTTAGCTTAAATTTGTTGATAGTGTTTACTAGGCACGGTCGACACTAAAAATTGACTTTTTGAAAATTTTTATTTTTATTTTGTCAAAAACTTTGAAAATTTTTACATCTATTTCGGCTTTCAATAATTATTTCTTCCAAATTTTTAGGTTCCGTTTGTTAGGATAGTCGTAGTTTGTCGCTTAGGATAACCGTCAATTGCAAAATTTCGTTTTCGGTAACAGAAAGCCAAAATATTGACTGTTTTGTTCCTGAAAACGCGCTTTTGTGTACGGAAAAAATCCAAAAATATTTTTCTTGACTCGAACTTAAGGTGAATATAGCCGCGTGATACACCATTAGAAGCGGCTCGCGACGCCCTATCCGTAGAGCTAGCGCACGTACTCATCAGTCAGAAGATATTTCGAAAAACTGCGATTTACCGTTAGAATTTGTTAAATTTTGGTCTTTTTAGGAGGTTTTTAGGCTATTTTTCATTTTTTCTTCAACATCTTGCTGGTTTCTGCACATCTCGCGGCTGGTCCATCCTCGCCCGGCGTCACTGCACGCATCTGAAACAGAAAAGACACTGATAACCGCCAAAAAGTGAAAAAGTCGCCCGACCGCGGATCTCGATTTGTTCGAAATTCACCTAAGCCCTGCACACTTTCCATACTATTGACAAAAACTGAAATTAAATTATCGACCTATTATCGCGTGCGATACATCAAATTAAGCGTCTCGACGTCTATTGTGCGTAAATATTGTTTTAAGAGGCACGGTCGATAATAATATTTTGACTTTTCGACTATTTTCATTTTTGTCAGGACTTAGAAAAATTTCTGAGAAATTTTTATATACACATTTTTTGATTTAGCTTAAATTTAGCTTAAATTTGTTGATAGTGTTTACTAGGCACGGTCGACACTAAAAATTGACTTTTTGAAAATTTTTATTTTTATTTTGTCAAAAACTTTGAAAATTTTTACATCTATTTCGGCTTTCAATAATTATTTCTTCCAAATTTTTAGGTTCCGTTTGTTAGGATAGTCGTAGTTTGTCGCTTAGGATAACCGTCAATTGCAAAATTTCGTTTTCGGTAACAGAAAGCCAAAATATTGACTGTTTTGTTCCTGAAAACGCGCTTTTGTGTACGGAAAAAATCCAAAAATATTTTTCTTGACTCGAACTTAAGGTGAATATAGCCGCGTGATACACCATTAGAAGCGGCTCGCGACGCCCTATCCGTAGAGCTAGCGCACGTACTCATCAGTCAGAAGATATTTCGAAAAACTGCGATTTACCGTTAGAATTTGTTAAATTTTGGTCTTTTTAGGAGGTTTTTAGGCTATTTTTCATTTTTTCTTCAACATCTTGCTGGTTTCTGCACATCTCGCGGCTGGTCCATCCTCGCCCGGCGTCACTGCACGCATCTGAAACAGAAAAGACACTGATAACCGCCAAAAAGTGAAAAAGTCGCCCGACCGCGGATCTCGATTTGTTCGAAATTCACCTAAGCCCTGCACACTTTCCATACTATTGACAAAAACTGAAATTAAATTATCGACCTATTATCGCGTGCGATACATCAAATTAAGCGTCTCGACGTCTATTGTGCGTAAATATTGTTTTAAGAGGCACGGTCGATAATAATATTTTGACTTTTCGACTATTTTCATTTTTGTCAGGACTTAGAAAAATTTCTGAGAAATTTTTATATACACATTTTTTGATTTAGCTTAAATTTAGCTTAAATTTGTTGATAGTGTTTACTAGGCACGGTCGACACTAAAAATTGACTTTTTGAAAATTTTTATTTTTATTTTGTCAAAAACTTTGAAAATTTTTACATCTATTTCGGCTTTCAATAATTATTTCTTCCAAATTTTTAGGTTCCGTTTGTTAGGATAGTCGTAGTTTGTCGCTTAGGATAACCGTCAATTGCAAAATTTCGTTTTCGGTAACAGAAAGCCAAAATATTGACTGTTTTGTTCCTGAAAACGCGCTTTTGTGTACGGAAAAAATCCAAAAATATTTTTCTTGACTCGAACTTAAGGTGAATATAGCCGCGTGATACACCATTAGAAGCGGCTCGCGACGCCCTATCCGTAGAGCTAGCGCACGTACTCATCAGTCAGAAGATATTTCGAAAAACTGCGATTTACCGTTAGAATTTGTTAAATTTTGGTCTTTTTAGGAGGTTTTTAGGCTATTTTTCATTTTTTCTTCAACATCTTGCTGGTTTCTGCACATCTCGCGGCTGGTCCATCCTCGCCCGGCGTCACTGCACGCATCTGAAACAGAAAAGACACTGATAACCGCCAAAAAGTGAAAAAGTCGCCCGACCGCGGATCTCGATTTGTTCGAAATTCACCTAAGCCCTGCACACTTTCCATACTATTGACAAAAACTGAAATTAAATTATCGACCTATTATCGCGTGCGATACATCAAATTAAGCGTCTCGACGTCTATTGTGCGTAAATATTGTTTTAAGAGGCACGGTCGATAATAATATTTTGACTTTTCGACTATTTTCATTTTTGTCAGGACTTAGAAAAATTTCTGAGAAATTTTTATATACACATTTTTTGATTTAGCTTAAATTTAGCTTAAATTTGTTGATAGTGTTTACTAGGCACGGTCGACACTAAAAATTGACTTTTTGAAAATTTTTATTTTTATTTTGTCAAAAACTTTGAAAATTTTTACATCTATTTCGGCTTTCAATAATTATTTCTTCCAAATTTTTAGGTTCCGTTTGTTAGGATAGTCGTAGTTTGTCGCTTAGGATAACCGTCAATTGCAAAATTTCGTTTTCGGTAACAGAAAGCCAAAATATTGACTGTTTTGTTCCTGAAAACGCGCTTTTGTGTACGGAAAAAATCCAAAAATATTTTTCTTGACTCGAACTTAAGGTGAATATAGCCGCGTGATACACCATTAGAAGCGGCTCGCGACGCCCTATCCGTAGAGCTAGCGCACGTACTCATCAGTCAGAAGATATTTCGAAAAACTGCGATTTACCGTTAGAATTTGTTAAATTTTGGTCTTTTTAGGAGGTTTTTAGGCTATTTTTCATTTTTTCTTCAACATCTTGCTGGTTTCTGCACATCTCGCGGCTGGTCCATCCTCGCCCGGCGTCACTGCACGCATCTGAAACAGAAAAGACACTGATAACCGCCAAAAAGTGAAAAAGTCGCCCGACCGCGGATCTCGATTTGTTCGAAATTCACCTAAGCCCTGCACACTTTCCATACTATTGACAAAAACTGAAATTAAATTATCGACCTATTATCGCGTGCGATACATCAAATTAAGCGTCTCGACGTCTATTGTGCGTAAATATTGTTTTAAGAGGCACGGTCGATAATAATATTTTGACTTTTCGACTATTTTCATTTTTGTCAGGACTTAGAAAAATTTCTGAGAAATTTTTATATACACATTTTTTGATTTAGCTTAAATTTAGCTTAAATTTGTTGATAGTGTTTACTAGGCACGGTCGACACTAAAAATTGACTTTTTGAAAATTTTTATTTTTATTTTGTCAAAAACTTTGAAAATTTTTACATCTATTTCGGCTTTCAATAATTATTTCTTCCAAATTTTTAGGTTCCGTTTGTTAGGATAGTCGTAGTTTGTCGCTTAGGATAACCGTCAATTGCAAAATTTCGTTTTCGGTAACAGAAAGCCAAAATATTGACTGTTTTGTTCCTGAAAACGCGCTTTTGTGTACGGAAAAAATCCAAAAATATTTTTCTTGACTCGAACTTAAGGTGAATATAGCCGCGTGATACACCATTAGAAGCGGCTCGCGACGCCCTATCCGTAGAGCTAGCGCACGTACTCATCAGTCAGAAGATATTTCGAAAAACTGCGATTTACCGTTAGAATTTGTTAAATTTTGGTCTTTTTAGGAGGTTTTTAGGCTATTTTTCATTTTTTCTTCAACATCTTGCTGGTTTCTGCACATCTCGCGGCTGGTCCATCCTCGCCCGGCGTCACTGCACGCATCTGAAACAGAAAAGACACTGATAACCGCCAAAAAGTGAAAAAGTCGCCCGACCGCGGATCTCGATTTGTTCGAAATTCACCTAAGCCCTGCACACTTTCCATACTATTGACAAAAACTGAAATTAAATTATCGACCTATTATCGCGTGCGATACATCAAATTAAGCGTCTCGACGTCTATTGTGCGTAAATATTGTTTTAAGAGGCACGGTCGATAATAATATTTTGACTTTTCGACTATTTTCATTTTTGTCAGGACTTAGAAAAATTTCTGAGAAATTTTTATATACACATTTTTTGATTTAGCTTAAATTTAGCTTAAATTTGTTGATAGTGTTTACTAGGCACGGTCGACACTAAAAATTGACTTTTTGAAAATTTTTATTTTTATTTTGTCAAAAACTTTGAAAATTTTTACATCTATTTCGGCTTTCAATAATTATTTCTTCCAAATTTTTAGGTTCCGTTTGTTAGGATAGTCGTAGTTTGTCGCTTAGGATAACCGTCAATTGCAAAATTTCGTTTTCGGTAACAGAAAGCCAAAATATTGACTGTTTTGTTCCTGAAAACGCGCTTTTGTGTACGGAAAAAATCCAAAAATATTTTTCTTGACTCGAACTTAAGGTGAATATAGCCGCGTGATACACCATTAGAAGCGGCTCGCGACGCCCTATCCGTAGAGCTAGCGCACGTACTCATCAGTCAGAAGATATTTCGAAAAACTGCGATTTACCGTTAGAATTTGTTAAATTTTGGTCTTTTTAGGAGGTTTTTAGGCTATTTTTCATTTTTTCTTCAACATCTTGCTGGTTTCTGCACATCTCGCGGCTGGTCCATCCTCGCCCGGCGTCACTGCACGCATCTGAAACAGAAAAGACACTGATAACCGCCAAAAAGTGAAAAAGTCGCCCGACCGCGGATCTCGATTTGTTCGAAATTCACCTAAGCCCTGCACACTTTCCATACTATTGACAAAAACTGAAATTAAATTATCGACCTATTATCGCGTGCGATACATCAAATTAAGCGTCTCGACGTCTATTGTGCGTAAATATTGTTTTAAGAGGCACGGTCGATAATAATATTTTGACTTTTCGACTATTTTCATTTTTGTCAGGACTTAGAAAAATTTCTGAGAAATTTTTATATACACATTTTTTGATTTAGCTTAAATTTAGCTTAAATTTGTTGATAGTGTTTACTAGGCACGGTCGACACTAAAAATTGACTTTTTGAAAATTTTTATTTTTATTTTGTCAAAAACTTTGAAAATTTTTACATCTATTTCGGCTTTCAATAATTATTTCTTCCAAATTTTTAGGTTCCGTTTGTTAGGATAGTCGTAGTTTGTCGCTTAGGATAACCGTCAATTGCAAAATTTCGTTTTCGGTAACAGAAAGCCAAAATATTGACTGTTTTGTTCCTGAAAACGCGCTTTTGTGTACGGAAAAAATCCAAAAATATTTTTCTTGACTCGAACTTAAGGTGAATATAGCCGCGTGATACACCATTAGAAGCGGCTCGCGACGCCCTATCCGTAGAGCTAGCGCACGTACTCATCAGTCAGAAGATATTTCGAAAAACTGCGATTTACCGTTAGAATTTGTTAAATTTTGGTCTTTTTAGGAGGTTTTTAGGCTATTTTTCATTTTTTCTTCAACATCTTGCTGGTTTCTGCACATCTCGCGGCTGGTCCATCCTCGCCCGGCGTCACTGCACGCATCTGAAACAGAAAAGACACTGATAACCGCCAAAAAGTGAAAAAGTCGCCCGACCGCGGATCTCGATTTGTTCGAAATTCACCTAAGCCCTGCACACTTTCCATACTATTGACAAAAACTGAAATTAAATTATCGACCTATTATCGCGTGCGATACATCAAATTAAGCGTCTCGACGTCTATTGTGCGTAAATATTGTTTTAAGAGGCACGGTCGATAATAATATTTTGACTTTTCGACTATTTTCATTTTTGTCAGGACTTAGAAAAATTTCTGAGAAATTTTTATATACACATTTTTTGATTTAGCTTAAATTTAGCTTAAATTTGTTGATAGTGTTTACTAGGCACGGTCGACACTAAAAATTGACTTTTTGAAAATTTTTATTTTTATTTTGTCAAAAACTTTGAAAATTTTTACATCTATTTCGGCTTTCAATAATTATTTCTTCCAAATTTTTAGGTTCCGTTTGTTAGGATAGTCGTAGTTTGTCGCTTAGGATAACCGTCAATTGCAAAATTTCGTTTTCGGTAACAGAAAGCCAAAATATTGACTGTTTTGTTCCTGAAAACGCGCTTTTGTGTACGGAAAAAATCCAAAAATATTTTTCTTGACTCGAACTTAAGGTGAATATAGCCGCGTGATACACCATTAGAAGCGGCTCGCGACGCCCTATCCGTAGAGCTAGCGCACGTACTCATCAGTCAGAAGATATTTCGAAAAACTGCGATTTACCGTTAGAATTTGTTAAATTTTGGTCTTTTTAGGAGGTTTTTAGGCTATTTTTCATTTTTTCTTCAACATCTTGCTGGTTTCTGCACATCTCGCGGCTGGTCCATCCTCGCCCGGCGTCACTGCACGCATCTGAAACAGAAAAGACACTGATAACCGCCAAAAAGTGAAAAAGTCGCCCGACCGCGGATCTCGATTTGTTCGAAATTCACCTAAGCCCTGCACACTTTCCATACTATTGACAAAAACTGAAATTAAATTATCGACCTATTATCGCGTGCGATACATCAAATTAAGCGTCTCGACGTCTATTGTGCGTAAATATTGTTTTAAGAGGCACGGTCGATAATAATATTTTGACTTTTCGACTATTTTCATTTTTGTCAGGACTTAGAAAAATTTCTGAGAAATTTTTATATACACATTTTTTGATTTAGCTTAAATTTAGCTTAAATTTGTTGATAGTGTTTACTAGGCACGGTCGACACTAAAAATTGACTTTTTGAAAATTTTTATTTTTATTTTGTCAAAAACTTTGAAAATTTTTACATCTATTTCGGCTTTCAATAATTATTTCTTCCAAATTTTTAGGTTCCGTTTGTTAGGATAGTCGTAGTTTGTCGCTTAGGATAACCGTCAATTGCAAAATTTCGTTTTCGGTAACAGAAAGCCAAAATATTGACTGTTTTGTTCCTGAAAACGCGCTTTTGTGTACGGAAAAAATCCAAAAATATTTTTCTTGACTCGAACTTAAGGTGAATATAGCCGCGTGATACACCATTAGAAGCGGCTCGCGACGCCCTATCCGTAGAGCTAGCGCACGTACTCATCAGTCAGAAGATATTTCGAAAAACTGCGATTTACCGTTAGAATTTGTTAAATTTTGGTCTTTTTAGGAGGTTTTTAGGCTATTTTTCATTTTTTCTTCAACATCTTGCTGGTTTCTGCACATCTCGCGGCTGGTCCATCCTCGCCCGGCGTCACTGCACGCATCTGAAACAGAAAAGACACTGATAACCGCCAAAAAGTGAAAAAGTCGCCCGACCGCGGATCTCGATTTGTTCGAAATTCACCTAAGCCCTGCACACTTTCCATACTATTGACAAAAACTGAAATTAAATTATCGACCTATTATCGCGTGCGATACATCAAATTAAGCGTCTCGACGTCTATTGTGCGTAAATATTGTTTTAAGAGGCACGGTCGATAATAATATTTTGACTTTTCGACTATTTTCATTTTTGTCAGGACTTAGAAAAATTTCTGAGAAATTTTTATATACACATTTTTTGATTTAGCTTAAATTTAGCTTAAATTTGTTGATAGTGTTTACTAGGCACGGTCGACACTAAAAATTGACTTTTTGAAAATTTTTATTTTTATTTTGTCAAAAACTTTGAAAATTTTTACATCTATTTCGGCTTTCAATAATTATTTCTTCCAAATTTTTAGGTTCCGTTTGTTAGGATAGTCGTAGTTTGTCGCTTAGGATAACCGTCAATTGCAAAATTTCGTTTTCGGTAACAGAAAGCCAAAATATTGACTGTTTTGTTCCTGAAAACGCGCTTTTGTGTACGGAAAAAATCCAAAAATATTTTTCTTGACTCGAACTTAAGGTGAATATAGCCGCGTGATACACCATTAGAAGCGGCTCGCGACGCCCTATCCGTAGAGCTAGCGCACGTACTCATCAGTCAGAAGATATTTCGAAAAACTGCGATTTACCGTTAGAATTTGTTAAATTTTGGTCTTTTTAGGAGGTTTTTAGGCTATTTTTCATTTTTTCTTCAACATCTTGCTGGTTTCTGCACATCTCGCGGCTGGTCCATCCTCGCCCGGCGTCACTGCACGCATCTGAAACAGAAAAGACACTGATAACCGCCAAAAAGTGAAAAAGTCGCCCGACCGCGGATCTCGATTTGTTCGAAATTCACCTAAGCCCTGCACACTTTCCATACTATTGACAAAAACTGAAATTAAATTATCGACCTATTATCGCGTGCGATACATCAAATTAAGCGTCTCGACGTCTATTGTGCGTAAATATTGTTTTAAGAGGCACGGTCGATAATAATATTTTGACTTTTCGACTATTTTCATTTTTGTCAGGACTTAGAAAAATTTCTGAGAAATTTTTATATACACATTTTTTGATTTAGCTTAAATTTAGCTTAAATTTGTTGATAGTGTTTACTAGGCACGGTCGACACTAAAAATTGACTTTTTGAAAATTTTTATTTTTATTTTGTCAAAAACTTTGAAAATTTTTACATCTATTTCGGCTTTCAATAATTATTTCTTCCAAATTTTTAGGTTCCGTTTGTTAGGATAGTCGTAGTTTGTCGCTTAGGATAACCGTCAATTGCAAAATTTCGTTTTCGGTAACAGAAAGCCAAAATATTGACTGTTTTGTTCCTGAAAACGCGCTTTTGTGTACGGAAAAAATCCAAAAATATTTTTCTTGACTCGAACTTAAGGTGAATATAGCCGCGTGATACACCATTAGAAGCGGCTCGCGACGCCCTATCCGTAGAGCTAGCGCACGTACTCATCAGTCAGAAGATATTTCGAAAAACTGCGATTTACCGTTAGAATTTGTTAAATTTTGGTCTTTTTAGGAGGTTTTTAGGCTATTTTTCATTTTTTCTTCAACATCTTGCTGGTTTCTGCACATCTCGCGGCTGGTCCATCCTCGCCCGGCGTCACTGCACGCATCTGAAACAGAAAAGACACTGATAACCGCCAAAAAGTGAAAAAGTCGCCCGACCGCGGATCTCGATTTGTTCGAAATTCACCTAAGCCCTGCACACTTTCCATACTATTGACAAAAACTGAAATTAAATTATCGACCTATTATCGCGTGCGATACATCAAATTAAGCGTCTCGACGTCTATTGTGCGTAAATATTGTTTTAAGAGGCACGGTCGATAATAATATTTTGACTTTTCGACTATTTTCATTTTTGTCAGGACTTAGAAAAATTTCTGAGAAATTTTTATATACACATTTTTTGATTTAGCTTAAATTTAGCTTAAATTTGTTGATAGTGTTTACTAGGCACGGTCGACACTAAAAATTGACTTTTTGAAAATTTTTATTTTTATTTTGTCAAAAACTTTGAAAATTTTTACATCTATTTCGGCTTTCAATAATTATTTCTTCCAAATTTTTAGGTTCCGTTTGTTAGGATAGTCGTAGTTTGTCGCTTAGGATAACCGTCAATTGCAAAATTTCGTTTTCGGTAACAGAAAGCCAAAATATTGACTGTTTTGTTCCTGAAAACGCGCTTTTGTGTACGGAAAAAATCCAAAAATATTTTTCTTGACTCGAACTTAAGGTGAATATAGCCGCGTGATACACCATTAGAAGCGGCTCGCGACGCCCTATCCGTAGAGCTAGCGCACGTACTCATCAGTCAGAAGATATTTCGAAAAACTGCGATTTACCGTTAGAATTTGTTAAATTTTGGTCTTTTTAGGAGGTTTTTAGGCTATTTTTCATTTTTTCTTCAACATCTTGCTGGTTTCTGCACATCTCGCGGCTGGTCCATCCTCGCCCGGCGTCACTGCACGCATCTGAAACAGAAAAGACACTGATAACCGCCAAAAAGTGAAAAAGTCGCCCGACCGCGGATCTCGATTTGTTCGAAATTCACCTAAGCCCTGCACACTTTCCATACTATTGACAAAAACTGAAATTAAATTATCGACCTATTATCGCGTGCGATACATCAAATTAAGCGTCTCGACGTCTATTGTGCGTAAATATTGTTTTAAGAGGCACGGTCGATAATAATATTTTGACTTTTCGACTATTTTCATTTTTGTCAGGACTTAGAAAAATTTCTGAGAAATTTTTATATACACATTTTTTGATTTAGCTTAAATTTAGCTTAAATTTGTTGATAGTGTTTACTAGGCACGGTCGACACTAAAAATTGACTTTTTGAAAATTTTTATTTTTATTTTGTCAAAAACTTTGAAAATTTTTACATCTATTTCGGCTTTCAATAATTATTTCTTCCAAATTTTTAGGTTCCGTTTGTTAGGATAGTCGTAGTTTGTCGCTTAGGATAACCGTCAATTGCAAAATTTCGTTTTCGGTAACAGAAAGCCAAAATATTGACTGTTTTGTTCCTGAAAACGCGCTTTTGTGTACGGAAAAAATCCAAAAATATTTTTCTTGACTCGAACTTAAGGTGAATATAGCCGCGTGATACACCATTAGAAGCGGCTCGCGACGCCCTATCCGTAGAGCTAGCGCACGTACTCATCAGTCAGAAGATATTTCGAAAAACTGCGATTTACCGTTAGAATTTGTTAAATTTTGGTCTTTTTAGGAGGTTTTTAGGCTATTTTTCATTTTTTCTTCAACATCTTGCTGGTTTCTGCACATCTCGCGGCTGGTCCATCCTCGCCCGGCGTCACTGCACGCATCTGAAACAGAAAAGACACTGATAACCGCCAAAAAGTGAAAAAGTCGCCCGACCGCGGATCTCGATTTGTTCGAAATTCACCTAAGCCCTGCACACTTTCCATACTATTGACAAAAACTGAAATTAAATTATCGACCTATTATCGCGTGCGATACATCAAATTAAGCGTCTCGACGTCTATTGTGCGTAAATATTGTTTTAAGAGGCACGGTCGATAATAATATTTTGACTTTTCGACTATTTTCATTTTTGTCAGGACTTAGAAAAATTTCTGAGAAATTTTTATATACACATTTTTTGATTTAGCTTAAATTTAGCTTAAATTTGTTGATAGTGTTTACTAGGCACGGTCGACACTAAAAATTGACTTTTTGAAAATTTTTATTTTTATTTTGTCAAAAACTTTGAAAATTTTTACATCTATTTCGGCTTTCAATAATTATTTCTTCCAAATTTTTAGGTTCCGTTTGTTAGGATAGTCGTAGTTTGTCGCTTAGGATAACCGTCAATTGCAAAATTTCGTTTTCGGTAACAGAAAGCCAAAATATTGACTGTTTTGTTCCTGAAAACGCGCTTTTGTGTACGGAAAAAATCCAAAAATATTTTTCTTGACTCGAACTTAAGGTGAATATAGCCGCGTGATACACCATTAGAAGCGGCTCGCGACGCCCTATCCGTAGAGCTAGCGCACGTACTCATCAGTCAGAAGATATTTCGAAAAACTGCGATTTACCGTTAGAATTTGTTAAATTTTGGTCTTTTTAGGAGGTTTTTAGGCTATTTTTCATTTTTTCTTCAACATCTTGCTGGTTTCTGCACATCTCGCGGCTGGTCCATCCTCGCCCGGCGTCACTGCACGCATCTGAAACAGAAAAGACACTGATAACCGCCAAAAAGTGAAAAAGTCGCCCGACCGCGGATCTCGATTTGTTCGAAATTCACCTAAGCCCTGCACACTTTCCATACTATTGACAAAAACTGAAATTAAATTATCGACCTATTATCGCGTGCGATACATCAAATTAAGCGTCTCGACGTCTATTGTGCGTAAATATTGTTTTAAGAGGCACGGTCGATAATAATATTTTGACTTTTCGACTATTTTCATTTTTGTCAGGACTTAGAAAAATTTCTGAGAAATTTTTATATACACATTTTTTGATTTAGCTTAAATTTAGCTTAAATTTGTTGATAGTGTTTACTAGGCACGGTCGACACTAAAAATTGACTTTTTGAAAATTTTTATTTTTATTTTGTCAAAAACTTTGAAAATTTTTACATCTATTTCGGCTTTCAATAATTATTTCTTCCAAATTTTTAGGTTCCGTTTGTTAGGATAGTCGTAGTTTGTCGCTTAGGATAACCGTCAATTGCAAAATTTCGTTTTCGGTAACAGAAAGCCAAAATATTGACTGTTTTGTTCCTGAAAACGCGCTTTTGTGTACGGAAAAAATCCAAAAATATTTTTCTTGACTCGAACTTAAGGTGAATATAGCCGCGTGATACACCATTAGAAGCGGCTCGCGACGCCCTATCCGTAGAGCTAGCGCACGTACTCATCAGTCAGAAGATATTTCGAAAAACTGCGATTTACCGTTAGAATTTGTTAAATTTTGGTCTTTTTAGGAGGTTTTTAGGCTATTTTTCATTTTTTCTTCAACATCTTGCTGGTTTCTGCACATCTCGCGGCTGGTCCATCCTCGCCCGGCGTCACTGCACGCATCTGAAACAGAAAAGACACTGATAACCGCCAAAAAGTGAAAAAGTCGCCCGACCGCGGATCTCGATTTGTTCGAAATTCACCTAAGCCCTGCACACTTTCCATACTATTGACAAAAACTGAAATTAAATTATCGACCTATTATCGCGTGCGATACATCAAATTAAGCGTCTCGACGTCTATTGTGCGTAAATATTGTTTTAAGAGGCACGGTCGATAATAATATTTTGACTTTTCGACTATTTTCATTTTTGTCAGGACTTAGAAAAATTTCTGAGAAATTTTTATATACACATTTTTTGATTTAGCTTAAATTTAGCTTAAATTTGTTGATAGTGTTTACTAGGCACGGTCGACACTAAAAATTGACTTTTTGAAAATTTTTATTTTTATTTTGTCAAAAACTTTGAAAATTTTTACATCTATTTCGGCTTTCAATAATTATTTCTTCCAAATTTTTAGGTTCCGTTTGTTAGGATAGTCGTAGTTTGTCGCTTAGGATAACCGTCAATTGCAAAATTTCGTTTTCGGTAACAGAAAGCCAAAATATTGACTGTTTTGTTCCTGAAAACGCGCTTTTGTGTACGGAAAAAATCCAAAAATATTTTTCTTGACTCGAACTTAAGGTGAATATAGCCGCGTGATACACCATTAGAAGCGGCTCGCGACGCCCTATCCGTAGAGCTAGCGCACGTACTCATCAGTCAGAAGATATTTCGAAAAACTGCGATTTACCGTTAGAATTTGTTAAATTTTGGTCTTTTTAGGAGGTTTTTAGGCTATTTTTCATTTTTTCTTCAACATCTTGCTGGTTTCTGCACATCTCGCGGCTGGTCCATCCTCGCCCGGCGTCACTGCACGCATCTGAAACAGAAAAGACACTGATAACCGCCAAAAAGTGAAAAAGTCGCCCGACCGCGGATCTCGATTTGTTCGAAATTCACCTAAGCCCTGCACACTTTCCATACTATTGACAAAAACTGAAATTAAATTATCGACCTATTATCGCGTGCGATACATCAAATTAAGCGTCTCGACGTCTATTGTGCGTAAATATTGTTTTAAGAGGCACGGTCGATAATAATATTTTGACTTTTCGACTATTTTCATTTTTGTCAGGACTTAGAAAAATTTCTGAGAAATTTTTATATACACATTTTTTGATTTAGCTTAAATTTAGCTTAAATTTGTTGATAGTGTTTACTAGGCACGGTCGACACTAAAAATTGACTTTTTGAAAATTTTTATTTTTATTTTGTCAAAAACTTTGAAAATTTTTACATCTATTTCGGCTTTCAATAATTATTTCTTCCAAATTTTTAGGTTCCGTTTGTTAGGATAGTCGTAGTTTGTCGCTTAGGATAACCGTCAATTGCAAAATTTCGTTTTCGGTAACAGAAAGCCAAAATATTGACTGTTTTGTTCCTGAAAACGCGCTTTTGTGTACGGAAAAAATCCAAAAATATTTTTCTTGACTCGAACTTAAGGTGAATATAGCCGCGTGATACACCATTAGAAGCGGCTCGCGACGCCCTATCCGTAGAGCTAGCGCACGTACTCATCAGTCAGAAGATATTTCGAAAAACTGCGATTTACCGTTAGAATTTGTTAAATTTTGGTCTTTTTAGGAGGTTTTTAGGCTATTTTTCATTTTTTCTTCAACATCTTGCTGGTTTCTGCACATCTCGCGGCTGGTCCATCCTCGCCCGGCGTCACTGCACGCATCTGAAACAGAAAAGACACTGATAACCGCCAAAAAGTGAAAAAGTCGCCCGACCGCGGATCTCGATTTGTTCGAAATTCACCTAAGCCCTGCACACTTTCCATACTATTGACAAAAACTGAAATTAAATTATCGACCTATTATCGCGTGCGATACATCAAATTAAGCGTCTCGACGTCTATTGTGCGTAAATATTGTTTTAAGAGGCACGGTCGATAATAATATTTTGACTTTTCGACTATTTTCATTTTTGTCAGGACTTAGAAAAATTTCTGAGAAATTTTTATATACACATTTTTTGATTTAGCTTAAATTTAGCTTAAATTTGTTGATAGTGTTTACTAGGCACGGTCGACACTAAAAATTGACTTTTTGAAAATTTTTATTTTTATTTTGTCAAAAACTTTGAAAATTTTTACATCTATTTCGGCTTTCAATAATTATTTCTTCCAAATTTTTAGGTTCCGTTTGTTAGGATAGTCGTAGTTTGTCGCTTAGGATAACCGTCAATTGCAAAATTTCGTTTTCGGTAACAGAAAGCCAAAATATTGACTGTTTTGTTCCTGAAAACGCGCTTTTGTGTACGGAAAAAATCCAAAAATATTTTTCTTGACTCGAACTTAAGGTGAATATAGCCGCGTGATACACCATTAGAAGCGGCTCGCGACGCCCTATCCGTAGAGCTAGCGCACGTACTCATCAGTCAGAAGATATTTCGAAAAACTGCGATTTACCGTTAGAATTTGTTAAATTTTGGTCTTTTTAGGAGGTTTTTAGGCTATTTTTCATTTTTTCTTCAACATCTTGCTGGTTTCTGCACATCTCGCGGCTGGTCCATCCTCGCCCGGCGTCACTGCACGCATCTGAAACAGAAAAGACACTGATAACCGCCAAAAAGTGAAAAAGTCGCCCGACCGCGGATCTCGATTTGTTCGAAATTCACCTAAGCCCTGCACACTTTCCATACTATTGACAAAAACTGAAATTAAATTATCGACCTATTATCGCGTGCGATACATCAAATTAAGCGTCTCGACGTCTATTGTGCGTAAATATTGTTTTAAGAGGCACGGTCGATAATAATATTTTGACTTTTCGACTATTTTCATTTTTGTCAGGACTTAGAAAAATTTCTGAGAAATTTTTATATACACATTTTTTGATTTAGCTTAAATTTAGCTTAAATTTGTTGATAGTGTTTACTAGGCACGGTCGACACTAAAAATTGACTTTTTGAAAATTTTTATTTTTATTTTGTCAAAAACTTTGAAAATTTTTACATCTATTTCGGCTTTCAATAATTATTTCTTCCAAATTTTTAGGTTCCGTTTGTTAGGATAGTCGTAGTTTGTCGCTTAGGATAACCGTCAATTGCAAAATTTCGTTTTCGGTAACAGAAAGCCAAAATATTGACTGTTTTGTTCCTGAAAACGCGCTTTTGTGTACGGAAAAAATCCAAAAATATTTTTCTTGACTCGAACTTAAGGTGAATATAGCCGCGTGATACACCATTAGAAGCGGCTCGCGACGCCCTATCCGTAGAGCTAGCGCACGTACTCATCAGTCAGAAGATATTTCGAAAAACTGCGATTTACCGTTAGAATTTGTTAAATTTTGGTCTTTTTAGGAGGTTTTTAGGCTATTTTTCATTTTTTCTTCAACATCTTGCTGGTTTCTGCACATCTCGCGGCTGGTCCATCCTCGCCCGGCGTCACTGCACGCATCTGAAACAGAAAAGACACTGATAACCGCCAAAAAGTGAAAAAGTCGCCCGACCGCGGATCTCGATTTGTTCGAAATTCACCTAAGCCCTGCACACTTTCCATACTATTGACAAAAACTGAAATTAAATTATCGACCTATTATCGCGTGCGATACATCAAATTAAGCGTCTCGACGTCTATTGTGCGTAAATATTGTTTTAAGAGGCACGGTCGATAATAATATTTTGACTTTTCGACTATTTTCATTTTTGTCAGGACTTAGAAAAATTTCTGAGAAATTTTTATATACACATTTTTTGATTTAGCTTAAATTTAGCTTAAATTTGTTGATAGTGTTTACTAGGCACGGTCGACACTAAAAATTGACTTTTTGAAAATTTTTATTTTTATTTTGTCAAAAACTTTGAAAATTTTTACATCTATTTCGGCTTTCAATAATTATTTCTTCCAAATTTTTAGGTTCCGTTTGTTAGGATAGTCGTAGTTTGTCGCTTAGGATAACCGTCAATTGCAAAATTTCGTTTTCGGTAACAGAAAGCCAAAATATTGACTGTTTTGTTCCTGAAAACGCGCTTTTGTGTACGGAAAAAATCCAAAAATATTTTTCTTGACTCGAACTTAAGGTGAATATAGCCGCGTGATACACCATTAGAAGCGGCTCGCGACGCCCTATCCGTAGAGCTAGCGCACGTACTCATCAGTCAGAAGATATTTCGAAAAACTGCGATTTACCGTTAGAATTTGTTAAATTTTGGTCTTTTTAGGAGGTTTTTAGGCTATTTTTCATTTTTTCTTCAACATCTTGCTGGTTTCTGCACATCTCGCGGCTGGTCCATCCTCGCCCGGCGTCACTGCACGCATCTGAAACAGAAAAGACACTGATAACCGCCAAAAAGTGAAAAAGTCGCCCGACCGCGGATCTCGATTTGTTCGAAATTCACCTAAGCCCTGCACACTTTCCATACTATTGACAAAAACTGAAATTAAATTATCGACCTATTATCGCGTGCGATACATCAAATTAAGCGTCTCGACGTCTATTGTGCGTAAATATTGTTTTAAGAGGCACGGTCGATAATAATATTTTGACTTTTCGACTATTTTCATTTTTGTCAGGACTTAGAAAAATTTCTGAGAAATTTTTATATACACATTTTTTGATTTAGCTTAAATTTAGCTTAAATTTGTTGATAGTGTTTACTAGGCACGGTCGACACTAAAAATTGACTTTTTGAAAATTTTTATTTTTATTTTGTCAAAAACTTTGAAAATTTTTACATCTATTTCGGCTTTCAATAATTATTTCTTCCAAATTTTTAGGTTCCGTTTGTTAGGATAGTCGTAGTTTGTCGCTTAGGATAACCGTCAATTGCAAAATTTCGTTTTCGGTAACAGAAAGCCAAAATATTGACTGTTTTGTTCCTGAAAACGCGCTTTTGTGTACGGAAAAAATCCAAAAATATTTTTCTTGACTCGAACTTAAGGTGAATATAGCCGCGTGATACACCATTAGAAGCGGCTCGCGACGCCCTATCCGTAGAGCTAGCGCACGTACTCATCAGTCAGAAGATATTTCGAAAAACTGCGATTTACCGTTAGAATTTGTTAAATTTTGGTCTTTTTAGGAGGTTTTTAGGCTATTTTTCATTTTTTCTTCAACATCTTGCTGGTTTCTGCACATCTCGCGGCTGGTCCATCCTCGCCCGGCGTCACTGCACGCATCTGAAACAGAAAAGACACTGATAACCGCCAAAAAGTGAAAAAAATCGCCCGCCCACCCACCCATATTGCAGTTACTAAGGTAAAGTTGCTCGCATTTTGGTGGGGAAATTAACTTAAATAATTCATATCTCCGAAACTAAGGCACATTTTAATAAGGGGTTTTTAGGAACGTATTTAGGAGTAGACTGGCCTATTGCCAGGTATATTCGTCAGACTATATATATAGTACATCGTTAATTAGCTTTTGACTACACGGTTTTTTGACCAAAATTGACGGTTTCCACTTAAAAACGGAGTGAAATACCGCATTACAGTGCAGTAAACTTTAGGTTTTGTTCGCGAGAGCAAAATCTTTTGCTCTAGGTAGTTTTAGTGATAAAAATAAAAATATTTATATACACACCGTTGATAAAACTTACAAAAAACAAACATATTTACAACTTATACAAATCTTAAAATTAACATTATCAACGTGGTTGACAAGTCCCTCTGACAATGTTTGGATTCCGAACACCCGTAAAAACAACAAAGCCTACACAAGAGGACCCCGAAAACAGGAAGCACGAGAAAAGTATAGAAGACATGTTGCCGAAGCAGAATGAAGACGAAGGAAAGAACACAAAACCCTACGCTGGAACCAGCCAAATACAGAAAGATGAGAAAAAACCGCCATCAAGCGCTCACACCAGCCCGGTTTCAAGTGTAAGGAGGAGTATTGGAGAGTGGGAGTCGGGAAACCCGGACCCACTCTCCAAAACTCCACCCAAAAAAGCGAAGATGGTGGAACCCCTGAAGGCTAGACCAAAAGCGTCAACCTCCCAAGTGGACAGCAAACTGACAACCCGCAGAACATCAACGGAGGCGGCTAAAAGCCCATCTACTCAGGACAAACCAAACCACAAGCTTAAGGACCGGCTGGTAGAGGCCAGACAATGCGTTACCAGAGCGAAGACCAACCTGGGAAACTCTAGGAATATAAAAACAGAAATAAAGACAGAGGTAATAAACGCAATCGATAGACTCTATCAACTGGTGAAGGAAGGAGAAGGGATAAAAGGAAAAACGCAACCCGAAAGCACAAAAGAACCTGAAAAGAAACAAGACCCTGAAAAGAACGAAACACCTGCTAAATTCACTGAGAAAGAAGAAGGAGAGCTTATAAAGAAAATAGAGGATCATACCAAACTCATTCAAGAAAGTAATGAAAAAATGGATAGGCTGAAAGAGACAATTGAGAAACACCACGAACTGCAGGAAAAGCAATCGTATGCGAGTGTGGCGGCGGCGTCCACCAGAAAGTACCCCCAAGAGCAGACAGCGCTGCACTCGGTGGTCGTTACCGCCAAGGATGAAACAGAAACAGGGGAGGAAGTTCTAAATAGGATCAGGAAAGTGGTTAATGCGAAGGAAGGAGGAATATCTGTGGAGAGGATCAGAAAAGCAAAGGACAGAAAAGTAATAGTCGGGTGTAGCACGATAGAAGAAAGAGAGAAGATTAAGGAAAGGCTCAGACGAGAAGAAAAACACCTAAATGTTGAAGAGGTCAAAAATAAGGATCCCTTGGTGATCCTCAAGGATGTGCTGTCATACAACAGCGATGAAGACGTCCTGAGGGCCCTAAGGAACCAAAACCCAAGAGTGTTTGAAAATATCGATGAGAAAGAGAGCAAGATAGAAATAGCGTTCAAAAAGCGCACCAGAAACCCACAAACACATCACGTAGTCATGAGGGTCCCCCCCAAAATTTGGCAACGCTTAATCCAAGCAGAGACCGTCAAGATAGACCTCCAACGTGTGAGAGTAGCGGACCAATCGCCACTGGTGCAGTGTTCGCTTTGCCTCGGATACGGGCACGGTCGACGGTTCTGCAAGGAAACGGTAGAAAAGTGTAGTCATTGCGGGGGGCCCCACATGAGGACGGAGTGTGCCGACTGGCTCGCCGATGCGTCCCCTTCCTGCTGTAACTGCGTGCACGCCAAAGCTGAAAAAGTAGACCACAACGCTTTCAGCTCCGAGTGCACAATCAGAAGGAAGTGGGACGCACTGGCTAGAGCAACAATAGCCTACCACTAAGATGGCCTCAGACAAACCACCCAGCGCCATACAAACTCGAAGGCGAAACCACCGACGAGCCACGAACCAGCAGTCCAAGCAAACGGTTAGGACCATGATGACCATGGCCCTCCGTTTGCCTCTGAGTAGCAAACTTGCAGTCGGTGGAAAAACTCAAAAGTCTAGGCCATCATAAACTGTAAAATAGTAATAAATATAACAAATGTAAACAACCTTAAGATATAGATAAATAAGCCTTGTTGGTCTTTATATATTGTAATATATAAAACAACTAGCAAAATAAAAATAAGAAATAGATTAAGTAAAAAACAGTAAATATAAAAAACAGAAAAATCCAAAAACAACAACTAAAAATAATTATATAAGCATAGAATAATACCACTATAATATAACTCACTTACTGTCCGAATATTAAGAAATTGTTAAAAATATTGTGAAAAACATAAGTAATTTTAAGTAAATTCTTGTAATATTTTAGTAAATTCAAGTAAATTCCTGTAATATTTTAGTAAAGTAAAGTAAAGTAAAGTAAAATCTTGTAACATTTTAGTAACTCTATTTTTAGTCGATAATTTCAAACTGAACCTATAGTCTCAATTAATGTACATAACTGAAGTAAAAATTGGAACGTAAAAATTTATTTTGGTTTAAATTCATTTAAATAACTTAAAGTAAGAATTGAAATGTAAAAATTTTCTTTTTAGATTTAACTCTTTTAGCCCAACTTAAGTAAAATAAATTGCAATGTAAAAAATTTCTTTGAGGCAACTAGTAAATTTTAAATGTATAGAATCATAATTAGTACTAACAAAGTCTCTGATCTCCATGTCAGAGGGACACCCTAGTGGCATTTTGAGATGCCGAAAAAAAAAAAAAAAAAAAACCTAACCTAACCTAACCTAACCTAACCTAACCTAACCTAACCTAACCTAACCTAACCTAACCTAACCTAACCTAACCTAACCTAACCAGTCTGCCTCGATCCGCAGTCGAGAGAGCCACGAATCCAAGCCGCTCCACGCTCAAAAAATCGCAAAAATAAGTTTTTCACGCAAAAACACCCGTGTGACATATCAAAACACGCGGGTTCGCAAGGCGCACATAGTGACGAAAACCGCGAAGTGAAACGACAAGTGAGCAGTGAGATATCACTAAATAAGTGAAATTTGTGAAAATTTAAAAGTTAAAAGTGGAATTTCTCGGGATCGGCAGCGACGACACACACCTTATTTGGTGCCTCCCAAAAGGCCTTCAGGAGACCTACAAAAGGACACCTTTTGCCGATTTCTCCCGCACAGGAGTGCTGAGAAAAAGGCAAAAAAACAAGTACCACGTGGCGGCGAGGTCATTGATCCGAGGCCGCGTAGTACCACCTGACATCGCCAACAGTAGCGGAACACCATCAGGACCCCGGAGGCACTTCAAGAACTACGAAAAGTTAAGTGACTGCTTGGAAACAAGGACTTTTATTTTAGTGCGGTCGAACATTATTTTCAAAGAAATTTTTCTCAAAATTGACAGCGGGTACACACACTTTAAATTCATTCCAGCTGTTGACCTTATCTAGTAGTATATAGGATAAAAATTTCAGGTGCACTTAATGCTTAAAATTTTTTAGTTATTGATTTTAACAAGTGAAGGTCAACGGCAAAAAACATAAAAACCCTTGCATCTCCAAAAGTATAAAAGATAGCCAAATTTTAGCACGACCTCGGGTATATATATGTATATATATATACCTACCAAGTTAGTTTTTTATTATTTTCTATAACCCTCCCCTTTTTCAAAAAATTTACCCCCTTTAATTAAAAAGTGTTTCTGAAATTTTGTATGAAGAAGTGTGTGTCACCAAAAATTTGAATTGCAGATCGTATTTGTTATTTATTTGGAAAATTTTTTGTAAACCCAACCCCTACCCCCCCCCACCCCCTCACAAAGTCAAGTGTAGAAAATACCATAAAAAGCCATATTTTTAAGTCTTTAAAATTGTAGTGTGGAACGTTAAATTTTTTAATTAATATCTAAAAAATCCCCCCCCCTCTAACCCCTACCCACCCCTTTTTACAGATTTTCAAACTTTAAAGCCATATATCTCGTAAACGGAGAGAGATAGACGATTTCTGACGATAGATTGTATTTTAGATGTATATCTAAAATACAGGTTTGCTTGGCTTTCATACCCCCTTATAAAGTTTGAAAAATTTTACCCCCCCTCCCCTCAGAATTTTGAACTCCTATAACTTGACAGCGGACGGCCCAAATCGGACGTAGTTTTTTGTGTTAGTTTTAAGAAAATGTATACTTTTGACTGAGCTAAGAAAATTTTTGAAATTGTCGGCCATTTTGTTTTTGCCATTTTCAAAATTCTGAAAGCTTCGTATCTCTCGAACCATAGCCCCAAATTTAACGGGATTTTTACGTGTGACTTTGCATTGCGGAGCCCCAAACCGGAGGATACGAAGGGACTCTAGGTAGAGCAGAAAATAAAAAATAAAAATTCCTGACTCCTGTCGCTTTTCGACAAGGCAAACGCCCTATCTGTCTGTATTATACTCGTACCTACATTTACCCACTCTAGAACTCTACATAGAGAAAAATAATTATTGGCTAATACTTACCCGAACATCGACGACGTCGCACCCGGTGATCAGTTGAAGCTGGAAACGGGACCTGAAACAAAAGACACAGTATTAGACACAGAAATAGGTATTTACATTTTATATTATAAGAGATAGGTGACATATATACATATTATATACAATTTTATACAATTTTATACAACTTTTACAAACTTTTACTTTCCATATATAATTCGTGTTATTAAATTGCCCTCTGACCCAAACAACATGTTTGGAATACGTACACCCCTAAAAAAGACAAAGGCCGGCGAATCGGAAGCCGACCTTCAAGTATCTCCATCACAAATAGAGGCGGGACCCTCTCATAGGGGATCGGAAGTGACACAAACCTCAACCGTGAGGCGCAGCATCGGAGAATGGGAGACAGGAAAACCGGAAGCTGAACCCCCCAAGACCACAACTCCACCAAAGAAGGTAGCGATACTGGCACTCTCCAAACCAAAGCCGAAGACGACGCTCCCACAAGAGGGAAAGCCGACCACTCGCAGGCTCTCAGTGGAAACTGCGGGAAGTCCCCCAAAAGTGGAAAAGCAGAAATATGCTAGCAGAACATCTGAAGCGAAGGCTTGGCTTGGAAAGGCAAAACAGCACCTAAGCAACTCGAGAAACCTCCGGACCGACATCAAAACGGAGGTCACTCAAGCTGTGGAGCGGCTTTACGAGCTAGTGAAGGAAGCTGAGGCAGGAAGCGTCCGTGGGAAGGTACCAAATAAGGAACAGATCAAAGAGGGAGAGTCTGAAAAGATCAAGGAAAAAGGAAAAGAAGAAGAGGATCTGAAAAAGACCCTCGAAGAAAACAGTAAACTGCTAAGAGAGAACAGTGAGAGAATGGAACGCCTACAAGAGGCCATGGAGAAGCAGAAGGAGGTCCTGGAGAAAGCCACGTACGCTGGAGTGGCAGCGGCTGGTCAGCCAAAACGGCAACCTTGCGAGCAAGCCGCACTTCACTCCGTGGTGGTGACCTCCAAGGATGAAAATGAGACGGGGGATCAAGTCCTAAATAGGATAAGAGATGCCGTTAACGCAAAAGAAGGTTGGGTAACGGTAGACAGGGTGAGGAAAGCCAAAGACAGGAAAGTCATAGTGGGCTGCAGAACTCAAGAAGAGAGGCAGAAAATTAAAGAGAGGCTGGAAAAAGCCGAGACCCACCTTAATGTCGAGGAAATCAAGAACAAGGACCCTCTTCTGATCCTCAGGGATGTTCTCCAATTTAACAGCGACAACGATGTCCTGAGTGCCCTGAGGAATCAGAATGGAAGCATATTCCATGGACTCGGCAAAGAGGATGACAGGGTAGAAATTAGGTACAGGAAGAGGACGAGAAACCAGCATACATGCCACGTCGTCCTAAGAGTTTCTCCCAAAATCTGGAATAGGATGATGGACACAGCAGACGTCCGTATCGACCTTCAAAGGGTCAAAGTGGCTGACCAGTCACCGTTAGTGCAGTGCTCGCTGTGCCTGGGGTATGGGCATGGCAGGCGATTCTGCAAGGCTACGGTGGAAAAGTGCAGCCACTGTGGGGGACCCCATATGAAGGCTGAATGCGCGGATTGGCTAGCTGGAGCAGCACCATCCTGCTGCAACTGCAGACATGCCAGGATGGACACGGTCGAGCACAATGCCTTCTCCCAGGAATGCCCAGTAAGAAGGAAGTGGGATGCATTGGCCCGGGCCACTATTGCGTACTGCTGAGGGCGTCCCTAGCAAAAAAGCGGCTACCAGAGGCACCCCAACAAATGAGAAACTGTTCACAGTAGTCCAGGTAAACCTTCAGAGAAGAGATCTCGCAACAAATGAGCTTATGATCGAAGCCAGCAAAAACAAGTTCGCCTTCGCACTGCTGCAAGAACCGTATGTGGGTGGGGCAAAGAGGATGAAGGACTACAAGGGTTCGAGAATTTACCAGAGCACTAGTCAAGGAGAAGGGACTGTGAAAGCGGCAGTGGCCGTCTTCGACCACGACCTTGACGTGACGCAGTACCCAGAATTCACCACAAATAACATCGTTGTGGTGAAGATTCGGACTAGTGCATGGGAAATCACGGTAGTATCCTTCTATTTTGAACCAGACCAACCCCTGCAGCCATACCTAGAACAGCTCAAAAAAATCGATGACAAATTTGGACCTCGAAGGATGATCATGGGGGGAGACTCAAACGCCAAGAACATCTGGTGGGGTAGCCCCAAGGTAGACCATAGAGGGGAAGACATGTCAGGAGCTATTGAGGATATGGGCTTGCAGGTACTCAACAACGGAGTCACGCCTACCTTTGACACGATCAGGGGAGGGAAGGCATACACCAGCTATGTGGACATTACGGCCTGCTCGGCGGATGCGCTGGATCTTGTAGAGGACTGGAAGGTCAAGGTGGACATGGTAAGCTCGGATCACAACGCGATTACGTTCAAGGTGAGACTTCAAAAAGCAAAAGGAACTAGCATCAGCAGGACAACCAGGCTGTACAACACAAAAAAGGCAAATTGGAGTCAGTTTCATGAGAAACTGGCCCAATTTAAAATAGAAAACAATATTAACGTAACTGAAATAGAGAACATAGAAAACACAGTAGAACTAGAACAAACAGTAGAAAAATACATAAACATAATCACTAAAACATGCACAAAAACTATCCCAATAAAGAAAGCTAAAGAAGTACTTACCTTGCCGTGGTGGTCCGAAGAGCTGGCCGGTCTGAAGAGAGTGGCCACAACCATGAAGCGAAGAGTCAGATGCGCAGCGTCAGTCCGAAGGGCAGCAGTCGTCGATGAGTACCTGCAAGCAAAAGAAACATATGAGAGCGAAGTTCAAAAAGCGAAGACAGAAAGCTGGAAGGACTTCTGTAAAAAGCAGGACAAAGAAGGAATGTGGGAGGGGATCTACCGAGTAATTGGAAGGACGACCAAACGACAGGAGGACCTGCCCTTGATCAAGGAGGGAAAAACCCTAACCCCCAAGGAATCTGCGGAGATGCTGGCTGGGACATTTTACCCGGAGGATAGAGAGGAAAAGGACAATGGGGATCACCAGCGAATAAGAAAGATAGCTGACCAAGTAAATGGTTGGGAGCATGATGAAAACCATGACCCACCATTTACCTCTGAAGAGGTAGACATCGCGGTGAACGGATTCAACCCCAAAAAGGCTCCTGGTTCAGATGGCCTGACTGCGGACATCTGCAAGCATGCGATCACCCAGGATCCGGAACTGTACCTTTCACTGGCCAACAAATGTCTAGAAAAGGGCCACTTCCCAAACATCTGGAAGGAGGCGACCGTAGTCGTTCTTCGAAAACCCGGAAAGGAGAACTACACGGAGGCAAAATCGTACAGGCCGATAGGGTTGTTGCCAGTGATGGGGAAAATCCTGGAAAAGATGCTCGTAAACAGAGTGAAATGGCATGTCCTGCCAAAAATGAGCACCCGTCAATTCGGTTTTATGCCCCAAAGAAGCACAGAAGACTCCCTCTATGTCCTCTTGCATCACATACGCAAACAGCTGGAACAAAAGAAGCTCGTAACACTGGTGTCACTGGACATAGAGGGGGCCTTCGACAATGCATGGTGGCCGGTCATCAGGACCAGGTTGGCGGAGGAGAATTGCCCCGTAAACATTAGGCGGCTCATAGACAGTTACTTGCATAACAGAAGGGTGAAAGTTAGGTACGCAGGGCAGGAGATAACTAGACATACCAGTAAGGGCTGCGTTCAGGGATCCATCGGCGGACCCATTTTTTGGAACCTGATACTAGATCCGTTGCTTAGGGAACTGGAAACTCGGGGTGACTATTGTCAGGCCTTCGCCGACGACGTCGTCCTGGTTTTCATCGGAGACACAGCCTTAGACGTAGAGCGACAGGCGAATGCCGCTCTCGCACATGTTCAGGAATGGGGTGTCAAGAACAAACTGAAGTTTGCGCCACACAAGACCAACGCGATGGTTATCACAAGAAAACTTAAATATGACACACCACGCCTGAACATGGGCGGGATCGCCATTGGCCTGTCAGAAGAGTTTAAGATCCTGGGGCTCACCATTGACCATAAGCTAACGTTCAATAGCCATGCAGCGAATGTCTGCAAGAAGGCATTGAACGTTTACAAACAGCTATCCAGAGCCGCCAGGGTCAGCTGGGGTCTAAACCCGGAAGTAATACGTAGTATTTACACCGCCGCGGTTGAGCCCATCATTTTGTACGCAGCCAGCGTCTGGGCACCTGCGACTCGGAAATTGGGCATGCAAAGACATCTAAATGCTGTCCAACGAGGCTTCGCCCAGAAACTTTGCAAAGCATACCGAACCGTCTCCCTAAACTCGGCACTAGTGTTGGCTGGAATTCTGCCACTCGACCTCAGGATACAGGAGGCAGCCGCCCTGTATGAGGCAAAGAGAGGAGTCCCCCAGCCAACACTAGGAGACAGGGAGGTCGAGAGAATGTCAACGTTTGATAGAGCCCCCCACCCAGCCGAACATATGCGCCTGGAATTTTTGTGCCTGGAGGACCAACAGCAGGTGAATATTCACAGCGGTCACGCAGTCCGAATATTCACGGACGGCAGTAAGATTGAGGGCAAGGTCGGAGCAGCATTATCCGTATGGAATATGTCTGCCGAGACCAAAACCCATAAATTGAAACTGTCGTCCTACTGCACTGTCTACCAGGCTGAATTACTGGCCATATGCAAGGCAACAAGGGAGGTTCTGAAGAATCCGGCGCTGAGTTTCGGAATTTTCAGTGATTCTAGGTCATCACTCGAAACAATCACCGACCACGGCTCAGTTCATCCTCTCGCAGTAGAGATACGTAGAAACCTCCACAAAGCCAGTAAAGACCAGAATAAAACTGTCGCTTTATACTGGATAAAGGCTCACGCAGGTTTAGCCGGAAACGAACGAGCGGACGAACTTGCAAAGGACGCAGCCCTTAAAATTAAGACAAAAGCTGAATATGAACTATGCCCTGTTTCATACATTAGGCGGCAAATCCGGTTGGGAACCTTAGAAGAGTGGAATAGGCGATATAAAACAGCAGATACAGCGGCCACGACAAAATTGTTTTTTCCCGACGCCATAAAAGCTTTTAAAACAGTCAGGCAGGTCGAGCCAACGGGCGTACTTACGCAGATCTTGACGGGGCACGGTGGGTTTTCAGAATACTTGAACCGGTTCAAGTGTAAGGAAAACCCATCGTGCACCTGTGAACCGAGCAAGAATGAGACGGTCGCACACATTTTGTTCGAATGCCCTGTCTTTGGTAGAGAGAGATACGAAGTAGAACAGGAATTAAATACGCAAATAAAAGCTGAAACTGTAAACCAGCTCATAACTGATAAGGAAAGCAGAGACAGATTTATTACATATTGTTTAAAAATAGCAAATAAGGTTATTGATAGAAATAAGTAAGATGTATAATTATGTTGTATAATATATTGTTAAATATATAAGTAAACATCATAGGAATTAGACAGTAAGCAAAAGTATGTATTAAATGAAGTAACTAGATATAAGATGAAAAATGTAATAGTATTAGAAATAGCGATATAAGAAAAGAAAACTGTATTTGAAGAAAATAAAATAAAAACCATCACTCCCCCCCATACCACATCCCAGCATAGATAGGAAACATAAGAATTAAAATAGAGTTAGCAAAGAAAACGATAAAGAAAGGTACAAGCCATGGATAGCAATTAGAAAGTAGAAATGTTAGTAAAGCGTAGAAATATATCACTCGGAAATATCCCTATCCCATAAGGATAGAAAGAAAACATTAAGACAGTAGAAAAAGTTAGAATAGAAAAAGACTCTGACCCTTACTCGTCAGAGGGCAACCCCCGTAGTGGCATTTCGAGATGCCGAAACAAAAAAAAAAAAAAAAAAAAAAAAACCTAACCTAACCTAACCTAACCTTTTTTTTTTTTTTTTTTTTTTTTTTTTTTTAACGATGGGAAAATGCGTTACGCATGTCCCCCGGCCCGAGGAGAGCCGAGGGGGTCTGTCGGACTCACCACCAGACTGGTGGCATACCGACTAAAAACCCATCGATATTCCGGCAATTCACCTTAGTGCCAATGCGTCGTCAAACTGTTCGTCATCAGACGATTCGTTCGACGGCGCATTAGCACTTGACAGGGTTACGGGTTCCCGGTCAGATTCGACCGCGACCCTGTCGGTGATTGTCCGCATAAAGCGAACCCTTCGGTCCACCCCTTGTGGGGCGGGGGGATGTCCCGGAATATTTAGGACATCCCCCGGCAGCGGAGGCCTGTGCAATGCAGGGCTTGGGTTCCTCGCACCCGCGCCGGGCTGGCCTCCGTCAAGCGGGAGAAGACGGATGAATTGCCTCCGTCTTCTTCCAGTCCTCCTCTTTCTTTGCGGGTCAGCAAGAGGGTCTTGCTCCCTCATCCGCTCCGCTGTCTCTTTCTGCGACATGACTTCCTCGCAAAAAGAGACTACCGCCTGCCAGGCTATGTCACTGTCCAGCATAATCTCGATCAAGCTAGGCAGTGAGAGATCCTGCCCTACAATTGACTCCAGTGCTTGACGTTGGGAAGTCCAAGCGCTACACTCTTGCAGCGTATGCTGCGCCGTGTCCTGAGCTACACCGCAGTGATGGCATACAGGACTTGCCTCCCTTCTGGCTATACGGTGCAGGTACCATCCAAAACATCCGTGTCCGGACAGCACCTGCACCAGTCTAAAGGTAAGAGCACCATGCTCTCTTCGCATCCAGTCTTCTAATTTGGGCCCTATAGCATCTAGGGTCCACCGGCCAAATGTGGCAGACACTAACTCTTCTGACCACTGTTGAAGAGCAATTGATCGAGCCTGTGCTGTGGCTTGTCTAACCTCCTGAGGAGCCAAACGGTCCCCTTGCATACGTCTCTCCACCTTGTCGTGGTAGGCCTGGGCAAGCAGTGATGCCTCTTTTTCCCACGGCAAGGTACCCGCTATGACGCAAGCAGCATCGTACGACACAGTGCGGTACCCTCGTATTGCTTTAACCGCCATTATCTTCTGCGGTTTACGCAGAAGAGCCCTATTTCCGGCGGTTAAAGCGTCCGCCCACACTGGCGAGCCATAAAGAGCCATGGACCGAATGACTCCAGCATAAAGTCGACGACAAGGCGCGCTTGGGCCACCCAGATTCGGCAAAAGGCGTGCGAGCGAACCTGCTGCACCTTGCACCTTGGGAATTAACCGCTGGAAGTGCTCGGAGAACTTCCATGCCCTATCCAGCGTAAGTCCCAAGTATTTGATATGCGGCTCTAGCATGATCCGCTCACCATCAACGTATACAGGGTTACAGGAAAAGTCGTGCTAGATCCGTTAAGGGCGTGGAGTACCCATCATTCCTGACATATTTCACTATGAAACACCCTACCCTAAACTAAACCCTTTTCGAGATATTCGACTTTTAATTTTTTTATTGAAAATTGCCGATTTTTAGGCAATTAAATTTATTTTTGGTTGTTTTGTGTATCTTATTATTATTATTATTGCATTTTTACATGTGTAATTAGATGCTTTAGGACGTCAATCATTAAAATAGTGCATAAGTTAATTGAATAGACCGTAGTAGACAAGTGAAAGTTAAGAAATAAAAAAAAAATTAGAAAGTTTATTTTTCTCTAAGGGATATCTAAAAAAAATATTATGGCAATTCTTCGGCAGATGTTTTTAAAAATATCTACGTTTCATCAGCTATCTAACGAGGTATAATAATCTAGGGTTTTATTCAATTGCATTGAAAAAAAATTAGTTTTATAGGCGACAGTGGAGAAGAAAATTTATACTTAGCCCTAAAAAGTAAAAGTAAAACAATAGGTAAGCATGAAATGTCATTTATTAAAGGTTTTCACACAACTTTTTCTTATTCTACAGTTCATGTTCAACATGGCCGCCTCTATTTCTGATACATTGTCGCATCCTTCTACGGAGACCAGTCTTCACTACTCCAGTGGTCAACGTGGTCCTCATTTTATTTGCTGCATCCACAATCCTTTCTCTTAGGTCTTCCACAGACGAAACTGGATTCGGCTCGCTGTACACAAGACTTTTCATGCACCCCCACACATGAAAATCCATGGGGGTTAGGTCCGGACTTCTTGCTGGCCATGGCAACGGCCCACCTCGTCCTATCCATTTGTTTGGATAATTTGTGTCCAGCCAGTCTCTGACACTTCTCCTGAAATGGGCAGGGCAGCCATCGTGTTGGAACCACATGTCCCTGATCAGGTTGAGTGGCAGATCATCCAGCAAATCACTCAAGTCTGCTCTCAGGAAATTTTCGTAGCTTTCCCCATTTAAATTATCCGGTAGAAAGTAAGGTCCAATCAAATGATTGGAGATAATGCCCATCCACACATTCACGCTGAATCTTCGTTGGGACCCCTTCACTCTTTTCTTATTGGGATTCCTTAGTGCTTTTGGGGCCCAGTAATGGGCGTTGTGATAGTTAGTTATGCCATCTTTATCAAATTTGGACTCATCCGTCCACAAGATATTTCTTAGAAAATCTGGGTCTTCTACGTCAGCATTTAGCATAAATCTGCAAAAGTCCAATCTTCTCGCGGGGTCTCCTTCTTCAATAACGTGTACCGGCGTGTAATGGTATGGGTATAGGCCAGCAGTATGCACTGTAAACCACACTCTCCATTGCGAAAGTCCCAGATCACGGGCAACAATATTAGTGGAAGTAGTCGGATCCGCTCGAAAGCGTTGCACTATCTCATTGTCCTGTTCTTCGTCGTCAATTCGTGGTCTACCCATGTCTGTATTACGTCTCAAAACAGAGCCAGATTCTCGAAGTCTTCGATAAACTCTGTCAAAAACGGCCACATCCGGCACTCGACGACCGGGGTAGCGAGTTACGTATTCGTTGCGAGCTTGCGCAGATACACAATCGCAGTATCCGTAACAAATAAGCATATCAGCATATTCCTCAGGTGTGTAGGACGTCATCTTCAACACTTCCGTATCACAGGTACAAATCAGAGTCCGGTTAACAAGTATAGTAGTCACAAATCAGAAGAAATAGTCCAGAATCACAGCCAAGTCGAGAAAAAGAGCAAAACGATATCACATCTACTATGTACGAAGCACAAAAGCAGACTGACAACCAAAACAATACCCCCTGTTGTATTCCCAGCCCTAACCGGTCTCTACACATTTTTTCTTTCATTCATACCTACATAAATCGTCACTTGTCTCGCTCTCACGGTGTGTCTGAACTTGAAGGACAATAGGCGCGGGACCGTTAGAACTGCTACCTGGAGCGTCCCAACTACTTTTTTTCCACGAAATGTAATACAAACCCTAGATTGTTATACCTCGTTAGATAGCTGATGAAACGTAGATATTTTTAAAAACATCTGCCGAAGAATTGCCATAATATTTTTTTTAGATATCCCTTAGAGAAAAATAAACTTTCTAATTTTTTTTTTATTTCTTAACTTTCACTTGTCTACTACGGTCTATTCAATTAACTTATGCACTATTTTAATGATTGACGTCCTAAAGCATCTAATTACACATGTAAAAATGCAATAATAATAATAATAAGATACACAAAACAACCAAAAATAAATTTAATTGCCTAAAAATCGGCAATTTTCAATAAAAAAATTAAAAGTCGAATATCTCGAAAAGGGTTTAGTTTAGGGTAGGGTGTTTCATAGTGAAATATGTCAGGAATGATGGGTACTCCACGCCCTTAACGGATCTAGCACGACTTTTCCTGTAACCCTGTATATAGGCCCCAGCTGGTGGCCTACCTCCTCGACCGTAAAATGACATGGCCACAGTTTTGTTTAGGGCTACCTTCAGTCCCAGCAATTGGATACGGCCAACCAATAGGGTTGACCCTATTGTGGCCAAGTGTGAAACCTCTACGTGGCTACTTCCCCGAGCGACAAGCAGCGTATCGTCGGCGTAACATAGTATATGGGTTCGGGGGAGCAGCTCACCACGTAACACCCAGTTATAGCCAATGTTCCAAAGCAATGGGCCTAAAACTGACCCCTGTGGAACACCGGCCGTCATCCGTCTAGCAGAAACCTCTCCTTTATCGTTAAGATAGAGCACATCCCGCCCTCTCAGGTAGTGCCCCACTAAACTTCGAAGATATGCGGGTACTGCGTGATACCGCAATGCCTCATCAATGCATTCGTACGGGAGGCTATTAAATGCATTTGCAATATCTAAAGATACCGCCAGTGCGCGCTCTCCGTTCGCCACAGCCTCCTGCGTGATTCGCTTAAGGTGTAAAAGCGCGTCAATAGTGGAGCGTCCAGTTCGGAATCCGTACTGCTCCTCTGCTAAATTGGGGCCCTCAGATGTAAGATGCTCGACGATACGGGCAGCTATAATGCGCTCAAGCATTTTGCCCATTTCGTCAAGCAGAATTATAGGTCGATAGCCGGAGGGGGAATCAGCTGGACGTCCTTCCTTCCGAAGGAGGCACAGACGGCCATCTTTCCACACCTTGGGAAACCGACCCGACTCCAAACACAAGTTGAAAAGCTCTAGAGCTCGGCCTCCCAAGTGCTTAAGAGCTAATGCAAGAACGCGGCTTGGCACACCGTCTGGTCCTGGAGCCGTGTTTTTTGACCGGAGATGGAGAATCGCATTGCTAAATTCTCCATCCGTGATCGAAGGGATATCTTCAGGACGATCAGGAGGTACGTCTAAAGGTGCCATGTAAGGTGGCTCATGAGGCAAGCAGGCTGGAAACAACCCAACGACTATATTTTCCAAAAGTTGTGGGTCAAAGGAGTCAGTGGGGGGCGCCTGACTACAAAGTTTTTTGCGAACTGTGCGGTAAGGTCGCCCCCATGGGTCCCGGTCAAGGTCCTCTACGAACTCATTCCAGGCTTCGGATTTAGCTTTGTAGACAGCGATTTTGAGCGCCTCTTTGGCCTGGCGATAGGACGCATAGAGACTATTCTCTTCTTCAACGGTATGGAGTCGTCTTCGACGACAGCGTGCATATTCTCGGCGTGTGGCGTTGCAGGTTGACCGGAGAGATGCAATTTCGTCTGACCACCAATACACCTGCTTTCTCTCCGGCAGCTTTCTAGCACGAGGCATAGCGGCATCGCACACTACTGTTAGGGCTTCTCTCAATTGGTTTGCTCGGTCATCCACTCCATTTGTACTTGGCATAGGGCACCAAGACTGCACAATTGCAGCTTCTGCTACCTGCTCTCGGTCCAAGCGTCCCAGAATCCAACGCGGGAAAGCCATCGAGCTGGTGCAGGTTCTTCTTAAGTCAGAGGAGGAGGAGATTTCAAACCTTACGTAACGATGGTCTGATAAGGTCTCCTCACTTTCCAGTACTCTCCAATCGAACACACGTGAGGCTAAAGCAGGGGTTGCAAAAGTTATATCAACAATTGACCCCCCCCGCTGCCGAACGCATGTGTCCACAGATCCCTGATTCAGAAGGACGAGACCAGCCGCCGAAGTGAGTTCCAAGACAGCCTCACCACGGCCATTAGTGACAGGGCAACCCCAGGCCATAGCCTTGGCATTGAGGTCTCCCATTAACAAAACCTGCGACTGCGAATTTCTCCTGACAACGCCTTCAAGTACACGCAAGTAAGCTTCTAGCTCGGCTAAGCTCTTGTTGGGAGAGAAGTATACCCCTATTATTATAACTTCTCCCCAGGCAGCTGCAACATAGCCAGGACCTCTCTCCATTAGTGCAAGAGATAAGGAACTTGCTGAATTAGGAGCATGTATTGCCACCAAACCGTCCGCAGCACCAGCCCAATTGGGACTATCAGGGACTGCGTACGGCTCGGCAGCAACAGCAACACTAATTGACCACTCTGCCAACACCTGCGCAAATATGCTTTGGGCGCAGGCAGAGTGGTTTAAATTCGCCTGTAAAAAGTTATGTCGTAAACTAAACATTAATCAGACATAACTTCCTCTGCCGCATTGCTGCGGGCCGACCTTTGGGCATATCTAGGCGCACGAGCCGATTTACCCTTAACAGTTGGGGGGTTACAATTTTGACCTCCCATCGTGTGGCCCGCTGGGCGTCGTGCATCTGCACATACAAGGCAATGAGGTTCAGCCACGCAAGTCATCAATTTGTGGCCCTGTTTGCCACATCGAAAACAGAACTCGCCACGGTCCTTATCAGACGGACACAATGGTCGAGTATGGCCAACACCCAGGCATTTAAAGCACCGCAGTGGGCGCTTTTCAAGTGCAAGAACCCGAGCAGAGCTCCAACCTACCAGAAGACGACCCTTATTCAACAATATTTTGGCCGCTTGAACAGGACATTGTACAATTGCAACTCCCAAATCTCCTGGCCCTACCCTGATCTCTCCGACTTTAATATTTGCACTTGGGCAATCAGCCATAGTGGCGATTGCCGCAACGATATCATCAGGGTAGAGGGAGTCATCTAACCCACTAATTCGTAAGCTCACACATCTTTCCGGGCGGGAAACTTTAGCCATATCCGCCAGAGTCGATCGAAGTCTTTCAGCTAAAAGATCTGCCTTAGGACCACTGGTAGCTCCTGGAAGCTCCAGTACTCTAGCTCCCGTCGCCGTCAGCCGCGAACGAACTTCCTCGATCCCAAGCTCCGTTAAATTTATCGACGTCTTAGCCTTAGTAAGGACCTCAGTGTACGTCACCCCTCTTTGTAAAGCCTCTGGCTGAAGGGTGATTATAACTGCCGCAGATTTTGGAAGACTGAGGTTGGTCCCTTTGGACTTCTTCTTCTTTTTCTTCTTAGGCTTTGCGGCTCCTGTAGAAGCCGCTCCGGTATTAGTTGGCTGCCGACTATTGGCCTCAAAGGAAGGCGTAGGGGCAGCCGGCTTCTTCTTGCGGCCTTTCTTGGTAACAGTGGCCCATCCTTCTCTTTCAGTGGGATCAACAGGGGGTATGGCATTGCTAGTAGACGGCTGTGCGTCTGCACTAGCAGAGCCTGTTGGGTGGTAATCCCGGCTCGTCGAAGGCCGCACTTCGTGTGTGGCGGGGCTTGGCTTTCCGGCAGGCTTGCGCGCTGCCGGAGTCGGGGGTGGAGTACCAGGCCCTTTTCTTCTCTCTGCCGCCAACGGCGGACGCAAAGTCTTTGCCGGTAGGAGGCGGTCCTCTATACCAGCTATACGTGCATTGACCATGTCTCCTACCGAAATGGTTACCCTTCGCACAACTTCTTCAATATCCACCCCTTGAGCGGGTGCAGGGGGAGTTGGAATTGAGGCACTGGCATTTGCCTGCGCATTCCTCTCATCGTAGTCACGCCGAAGGGCTCCTAGCTCTACCCTCAAGTTTGCAAGCTCACGGCTTAGCCGGTTATTGTCCGCTTGGAGGCGCCTCGTTTCATCATCAATGGTCCGTACTTTCAAGCAGTCGATGATGTCCTTCATAGTAGTCAAGGACTGGTTGATAGCACTCATAATGGTCCCCTTTAGGTTCTTAGACTTGCGGGTCTGCTCATGGATTATCTCCACTTCCGCCAAGGCCCGTGTCCATAAGTCTTCCGCATTAACAGACTCTTCACTAAGATTCAGGTGAGAGTATACTTTTCGGGTAGTCTTCTTTTTTGTAGGTTGTGGTTCAACCACGTCGTCTCGATTTAGACGGTACGTTTCCGCACCAACGTTTGTTGATTCCTTACTAACGCGGTCCACCCCACTAGGAGTGCCGGGCAAGGAGATTCGTCCTTGTATACCTTGCCGACCAGTTGGAATCTTATTTACAGTCGAAGACTCGCTGGCGGAGTCGACACCGTGAATTGTTCGCTTTCGACGAACTTTCCCGTCAGTTGTAAGACTAGCTACTAAAACTGGACTGGCTGGACTCGCATCACAGTCTGACATAAGACTAGCCTCTGAGCCTTCAGCAACATCCCAAACAACTCTATGTTCCCGCTGTGAGCTAGGGCTGCGTGAGCGAGCCGAAGCTATGGAGAATTCTCCACACGCCCTCTCAGTGTTTTCAAGCGCAGATGCACCAACACGTTCTTCCTCCTCGCAACCGAAACGGCCGCTACCATCTTCTTTTTTATTTAGTTTTAAATCCATATTTAATCCCACGAGTGAGAGGGATATATAGTGTCGCCACCGGAGTGCCACCGACCAGTGCCCTCTGTGGCCGGGGAAGGGTATATACTGCGGAGGTCCCCTGGTATCCGCAGGTTTTTACGTGTTTTCTCACGGGTTATTTGTTTCAAGGTTTTCCTTCCTCTGGGACCGGCCAATTAAGGCAAGTCCCCTTCGGTCCATGCTGCTGCGACGTACCCCTTTAGGCCTAACAGGGGTCGTTGAAGCAACAACATGGATACCGGATGGAGAGACGGCGAACTCTCTCCGACAGACTGATCAGAAGGGTTAGTAATGACCAGTCCGCCATGACGACAAATATTGTCACAGAGTGACATCAGTCTCAAAAATAGATATATACAATTGTAATGATTTCTCAAATTTTATAATTCATTTTGTAAATATTAAGCTTGTTTTTTTAGATTAAAATTGAAGTAGCATAATTAATTTTATATCTTCCTGTCTTTTAGTCAGTCAATTGACCGCCAAGTTACAGCTTTGGTCCGATAGGTGGGTAGGATTGATAGCGTTGGTAGGTTGCCGAACAGAAAAGAAAGGAAAGGGGAAGATTGAAAAAAATGTGGTATTCTGGAAAGAGATTTGGTGGAGAAAACTTGACTGGCTGACATACTGACATCTGTAACAAGTGCGAAGAATAAAAGTGAAATTGTTTTACCTGTGTTCTACGAATAAATAAGAGGTGTTAAAGTGTTCATCTGCTGCAGTTCATTTCATCTCAGAAGTGCGATTGAACCAAGGTATGTAAAATGTTACCTATTCTGCCCACATAATATTATTTTATTGCCGCTTGGAAGATTGGTACAATATTTTATTCCATTTAAGTATAATGGAGATACAGATTTTACTAGCATGTATCGGTCGGGATTGACCCGAGACTATCCGATCGTGCCAGTTTTGTTCAGTTGAAAGCATAGGTACTTAGCGGCTTTATTTCTACTGAATCTTTGTTGGCGTGGTCCAGTCGGCATTGCCCCGAGACTATCTGGCCATGCTAGCACTATTCGGTTTATGGAGCTGTTGGTACTTGTGCCTACCCATTAAACATAAAATTTACAAAAGTCTGGATAGATTTTCTAGCAAAAGCTGATAGAAATCGACAAAATACCAATCTACTAAACGTGCAAGTGACTGTGTGTGATCATGAGTTGCTTTTCTGTACCATATCTATGAAAATATTTTTTGTTAATACCGTCACAAAAGTTTTTGTGATAACAATTTTTGCAAAAATAATTTTTTTTTAACAATGTGGAGTCTAACGAATACTAGGAATAAAATTCATGCTGTTTCACTCGAAGTATTAATTTTGAAACTTATTGATGTCTTTCATCAAATTTTTACCGCAGTTACTTGATAGAATTATGACTGGTGAAACTTTTTGCCACCATAGCATGTTGCTAATTGAAAGAATATTTTACGATAAAAAGTCTACCTACATAAAAAAAAAAAACATAATTAAAATATAGTGAAGTAGTGAACCAAGTGAGTTCTGTGGGTTATATAAGCCATAACAATAAGTAGGGTATGCTGTGATGAACCAAGTGAGTTCAGGGGGCTATGTATGCCATAACAATTATTTTTATAAGCAAGGTATGCTGTGATGGACCAAGTGAGTTCAGGGGGCTATGTATGCCATAACAATAAGTAGGGTATGCTGTGATGGACCAAGTGAGTTCAGGGGGCTATGTATGCCATAACAATAAGTAGGGTATGCTGTGATGGACCAAGTGAGTTCAGGGGGCTATGTATGCCATAACATTTTTTTTTATAAGCAAGGTGAGGAACTATGTGGGTCTATGTACCTTTGCCACAGTGAACAAATTTTGTACAGATAATGCTAACAATTTTGCTACGTACACAATGCACTGATATTTGCCAAATAATTACGTACTGTAGCTGTGATTAAAATTTATTTCATCCACATCATGATATTTTTATTTCGAGTAAAAGGTTATTAAATTCGACTTAAGTTTAACGGTATGAAACATTTTGTTAGCATGTATCGGTCGAGATTGCCCCGATACTATCTGGCCGTACTAGCACTATTCGGTTTTTAAAAATTGTCAGGGCCTTACCCATGAACATTCAAGTTGAATACATATCGAGCTAATTTTTCTAGAATAAAGTAGGTGAAATCTTACAAATTTTTATATTATCCGATAATTTTAACATTGAAGGGTAGGTTATTTCATATTTTTATCTTATTTTATATTCGCATTTTGAATTGTTCCTCACACGAACTGGTCTGTACTGAACAGAGACTATCCGGTAGTGTTAGCACCTTTAAATTCGTGGATTACCTACCTACTATTATATATTTTTTTTTATTATTCTATTTCACATTACTGCTATTATCAATGTTCCAATAGCAATAAAAATTGGCTTACCTATATCAAGCAGAAATTAACTATCTTGCCGTTGTCACCTGATAAACTGTCGTAAAATTATAAATATCGATGATCAAGCCTACCCTCTGATTCGAGTCTCTGAAGCAAAGTGTACTAAATTAAGTTAAAATTTATAGATATATAGGTAGGTAGTAGGTACATGCTATGTATGCAGGTACAGGCTATGTATGCCAGAGTTTAGCCATGTGCGCTATTAGCAGGCTATGTATGCCAGAGTTTAGCCAGGTGCGCTATTAGTGAATTTCTTAGTGAAAAATGGGGTATGTATACCTGTAAGTTCAAAACTAACCAAATAATTAGTACAATGGTGCAAAAAAATATATATATATTTTTTTGCACCACTGGCATTTAAGCACTGGACCTGTAAGTGGCTAAGTACGTCGCAAAATTACATGGACAGCTGTTATGCCAAGCCAAGTAACCCATATAAAAAATAAAAAAAATAAATGAAACATGAATATAAATTAAAAAAAAAAAAAAAGTTAGAAACAATTGGTGAATATGATAACTACAGTATTTTTTTCTCTTTCTATGAACTCTGACGGTGCGATGACTCCTGAGGAGGAACTTCTTGTTACACACACGCATTCTAAACGAAAACGAAAGTCTTCGAAGACATCTGCAGGAGATTTGGCGTCAACTTCAAACAACAGTTTAGCGCTTGGACGAAGTATCATACTGCACGGAGCCTTTCGGTTTTTGGCGTGTCCGTTTTTTTTGTTAGTGTGCAGTTGTCGATATTGTATTCGTGTGAGTTACTAGAGAAGGGACTACATTGACTAACCTATCGATGGAATAAGAGATGGATGAAAAAGGCGTTTTAATTGGAAATCAACTTTTTAATTTTAACTGGTTGCTGACTTTTATTGCGACAACCCAAAACCAATATAGATACTGGAACACTATTATCGTCAATATTATTTCCCATATTGACCTGGCTGTGAGAGCGATGTCCATCCCACTCGATACTTTCTTATGGCCATTTCGTCCATGCATAGGAAAATTTTGTGGACTCCCAGTTTTCACGCCTTTAACAGCTTTTATCCACACCCGTCTTCATTCTGGGCATTTTGGGAACCTAAAAAAATAATAATGTAAAATTTAACAAAAATTGAGCAGGCGCGAGACGCCTAGAAGGTGTGAAATATAAAGCTAAATTAGTCTGTGTATGTAAATCACTAGAACAGATGATCAAAACAATACGTTTTATTTTATGGGTATAGAGGTATTTTATTAATGGGTTTACATCGTTTTCATATTGGAAAATATGACTAGTACTAATAAAATGTAATTACAGTCTGTAAATTGAAAAAGAATATTACGTATCAAATGACAAACCTCCTTTTGATTTTTTTTTTGTTTTGTTTCCTTTTGTTTTTCTGTATGCACAAGACACAGCTGCACGGAATATACTTTCGCCTTTTCAAATATATTTTGCTTAAACAATAATGATTCTTTTGATTTTTCACTATTTATTTCGCTTCACCGCATATTTCAACCGACTCCAACTAGAACATCAAAGCATTGCATCAACTGACGGACACTATTTACACAGACAGTGAGTGAGTTGGAGTGAGTGAACTTACATCTTCTTTTCTTTTACTTGTAGCTAGGCTGCGTGGGAGGTACAAAGATAGATGATCACTGTTTGATACACAGTTGTAAAAGGTTGTGGATCTTATGGCACTAACCATTATGATATTACCTCCATGATTTAGCGATTTTTTTTAAATGTCGCGCAAAAGGTCACTCTTACTTTAAATGCCCTAAGCCATTAGTAAAATGCCAAAAGTGTCAAAGGGTTGATCACGACAATAAAAACTGTTAACTTCTACCAATGATACCGCGTTTCGCGTACGGACGTTAAAGAACGGAAAAATTTGACTATTTCCACGACTGGTGATACTAACAGTAATTTTTTCAAATAAATCGAAGTTAGTGAATCTGATGCTCAAGACCTAAACTTCTTAAAAAGATACACACAATTGCCTATCATCAAAGGTTTCGGTAACTCTGTAGTTACACCTGTCTATAGGAGCTTTGTGAACATTGAAATCGATGATGTTGAGGCGACGATCGAAGTTCTTGTAGTTACTGATGAGTTTGTGACAACAGCATTGCTTATAGGGCAAAACTTTATAGAGTTTTCTTCTGTGTCTGTGTTCAAAGACAATTGCAAACTATTCTTCTACAAAAGTCCTGCTCTTAACGCAAACTTTGACATTGAAAATAGCTTAAACTTGACTACATTAAATTCTACCTAAGTTCCTTTGTCAGGGTTAGTTGAAGTTATAACGCAGGGATCAACTAACTTTTCAGGGGATGTGTATGTGGAAGGTTACAGTAGTATTGAACAGAGTAAAGAAAATCAATCGATCAAAATTGCACCAAGGTGCTTATCACGTAGTTAATGGAAAATGTTATCTTACAATACAATACAAAATAATTTATTTATGCCACACGTAAATGCAGTTTATAAAAAAAAATACAAGAAAAGACAGTAAAAGTAAGTAGGTAAGTGATATAAATTGGCAGTCACTCTGCATAAATGCAATAGCAGCATACGCTACTATAACGCTGGTCTTCCGACACCCATGTCATCGTTACAGTTACAATAAATAATAATAATATTCTAATTTATTTCTAATAAAAAAACCGAGAACCAATTTTAACAATAAAGACAATAGAACTAAGCTCTTATCAAAATTTATAGGCCTCTTTAAAATCACAGAAGTATATATAATGATCGATATAAAATTTCAGAATTTACTGGATTTAGTACTCCTAAAAGTAAATACGATAGCGTAGTTGCTTTTGATCAGATTTGACCTTGGATCAATGTTAACCTTTCTCATGACTACGATACTAATATCTAACAAAAGTAATACTTCATCCGAAAGCGAGGATAATGATGACGAAAATATGCCTACAAAAGGTCGACAACAAAATAATACAAGCAGATCTGATACTAAATAAATGCCAAATGTAATGATTAATAATTTAAAGTAATATTGTTAGTATAATAATGTAGCGAAACACTGGGAGTTATTGTTTTTTTTATTATTCACATGTTGTTTTTATAATTACTGAAAATGTAATTGTGTTAAAATTGTAAATTCAATTTATTTGAGTATTTTCTATAATTATTTAATAAAATAAATTTGATGAAGAAATTGAAGTTGATAAGGACTAAAATAATAAAATGAATTTGTATGTAAGCTATTACAATCAAAAATAAGATTTTTTTTTGTTCTTTAAAATTAAAATAATATAAATATTCTTAATTGATTAGTACGTTCAGTTAATTTATTTGATCATGCGTCAGGAGATCGCATGATGGCGGATGGCCGAATGTAATGATTTCTCAAATTTTATAATTCATTTTGTAAATATTAAGCTTGTTTTTTTAGATTAAAATTGAAGTAGCATAATTAATTTTATATCTTCCTGTCTTTTAGTCAGTCAATTGACCGCCAAGTTACAGCTTTGGTCCGATAGGTGGGTAGGATTGATAGCGTTGGTAGGTTGCCGAACAGAAAAGAAAGGAAAGGGGAAGATTGAAAAAAATGTGGTATTCTGGAAAGAGATTTGGTGGAGAAAACTTGACTGGCTGACATACTGACATCTGTAACAAGTGCGAAGAATAAAAGTGAAATTGTTTTACCTGTGTTCTACGAATAAATAAGAGGTGTTAAAGTGTTCATCTGCTGCAGTTCATTTCACAATTTACATTGTTTATATACAACCGTCTACATGTTATTATTTACAAATTATAATTTCCTATATATACAAAATTAAAATTGAAATAAAAACTCTTCTCTAAACCCCATACCCCTGCTTCGTCCGCTGCGCCCTTTGCTAGCTTCAAAGGGACGCGCGGAGAAACTCCTAATTCCTAAACCAACGTGGCCCAAAAAGACCACGAAGGCGCCTGGTGGTTTCAGTTACGTCTATTTCAGAAGGAAATAGACCAATAACAGGCGGCAACCACGTGAAGGATAACCACCAGACTTGCCCTGAGGATCATCACGACTGTTGCGCTCTCCCCCAGGACCATTCGCCTCCATACCCGCACCCCGTGCGCGGGTATGGAAGGCCGGCATTTACCCAAAAAGATAAACACCGACCCGCCCAACCTAACCTTTTTTTTTTTTTTTTTGTTACCCAGGAAAACCTTTTATAGGTACCAGTCGGCCCGGGGGGACCGATGGTTATGTGGGAGTCCTGCCATGACAAAGGCAGTGTACCCACTAAAAACCTGGGGTGTTCCTCTTCTCCGCATGAGTGGGGAAGCCGTGGGATCGCTACGCGCCTCCATAGCTTCCACAGCGGTCGTCCGTTTGGACACTCCTCTGGGGGGTAGTTGACACGCCCCCCTTACTCCGCTTAAGGCACCTCGGAACACAGGACGAGATGCCTTACAGCTCGGGACCTCTCAGGTCAGGCAACAGATCCCCCGATCTGTTACCCGAAGGTCCCCATTTAGGGTTGCATGCGGCTGGCAAAAGCCAACCGCCTGCGGCCTGTTCTCCTTCGGCGTATTGGGTCCGAGAGAATATCATTCTCTCGGTCCCTTTCCGCCTTCTCCTTGTCGCGCATTACATAATCAGCGAAGTCGGCAACAGCACTCCAGTTCCTCTCACTCTCCGTCATCGCCCTAATTATGGCTGCGAGTGAGACATCTGCACCAATCACCGCCGCCATCTCGGCACGCGGCACTGCCCAGGCGGGACACTCGGCGCGGGTGTGCTGCGCCGTGTCCTCCAACGCCCCGCAGTGATGGCACACCATCGTCGGCTCACGACGTGCAACACGACACAGATACCTCCCGAAGCAACCATGCCCCGAGAGAATCTGCGCCAAGCGGAACGTTGGAGCGCCGTGACGTCGATCAACCCATTCTTGCAGAACGGGCCGAAAAGCAGCCACCACATCCCGGCTAGCAGCCGGTGACTCCATTCTTTCGGACCAATGCCTGAAGAGATCTTCACGGCCCTGTTCTCTCCAATGCTTGATTTCTTCAGGCATTGGCCAACCACCATCCTTTTTTACAGCTACGCTGCGCCAGTACACCGTCGCTAATACCCTAGCTTCGAAGTCCCACGGCGGTGTGCTGGCCAGCAAGCACGCCGCCTCGAATGAGACGGTGTGGTACGCCCGGGCCGCCCTTATTGCAATGACCCGCTGCGGACGTCGCAGCAGGGTCTGGTTTCGGGCGTTCAGGGCATTCGCCCATATGGGTGCTCCATAGAGCGCCTTGGAGCGTACCACCCCGGCGAAAAGGCGACGACACGCCACACTTGGCCCTCCTACATTAGGTAGAAGACTTCCGAGCACTCCGGCGAAAGCGATGAGCTTTGGAGCCAATCGCTGGAAGTGCTCTTCGAACCTCCATCGGCCATCGAGGACAAGGCCTAAGTACCTCATCGTCGGCTTGACGGCGATGGAGGTTCCACCCACAACAACACTTTGCCCATTTGGTGGAGCTCTCCGAGACCCGTGAAAAACGAGGGCTTCGGACTTATCCAAGGCTACCTCCAGCCCAAGCATCCTTATCCTACGGACTACTTGGGCTACTCCGGCCGTAGCTAAAATGGCCGCCTCTCTATATGTGCTACCGCGGGCTGTGACGAGAGTGTCATCGGCGTAGCAGACTACGCCGATCCCCCACAAGTTTTGCCCGCGGAGCACATAGTCGTAACCGATGTTCCACAGGAGGGGTCCTAAAACGGAACCCTGTGGAACACCGCACGACATCTTTCTCTCTTCCCATCCACCTTCCTGGGCAGGGTAAATTATTGCCCTATTGGCAAAATAGCTTGCCACGGAGTCCCTCAGGTACCGGGGCACACCATGGTATCTGAGGGCCTCCATTACGGTCTCCCAGGGAAGGGTGTTAAAGGCATTTTTTATATCCAGCGATACTGCCAACAATACCCCACCCGCGGAGACCACCTCCTCCACTAGGTCCCGTACCTTTGCAATGGCGTCAACAGTTGAGCGTCCCTGACGGAACCCAAACTGACCATCGCTTAGATTCGGGCCTACATCAACCAGGTGCCGGACGAGACGAGCAGCAATCACTCGCTCAAAGAGTTTACTCGTCTCGCCAAGCAGCACAATGGGCCGGTACGCCGATGGAGAGTCAGCTGGGCGCCCATTTTTCCTTAAAAGGACCAACTTCCCGTGTTTCCAGCAATGCGGAAAGTAGCCCTGCTCTAGGCACGCTGAGAAGAGAGCCCTGATTTCGCCTCCAAGCTCTTTCGCTGCATGGACGAGGATTCTACCCGGCACGCCATCAGGTCCGGGGGCCGTGTTATTAGACCGAAGCCGTAACACGGCTGCCCCAAGCTCAGCATCACTAACAGGTGGAACTTCTTCTTCTCCTTCGACGGGCAGTTCCTGCGTGGACACCATGGGAGGTGGACACCACGCCTCTCTTTGGGGGAAGAGTTCAGATACAACACGCCCGAGGAGCTGCGGATCAAGAGTTGTCGTCAGTGGAGGGGCCCAAGGGCGAAGCTTACCCGTCACTGACTTGTAAGGACGCCCCCAGGGATCCCGATCCAGAGACTCCAACCACTCTCGCCACGCCAACTCTTTAGCCTCCTTAATAGCTACCTGTAGATCTATGCAGGCGGCTCTATAGTCAGCGTAACGTTCGAGCTCCTCCTGTTCATCCCGCACCCTCCGACGACGACAGCGAGTATAAAGCCGGCGCGTAGCGACGCAGGCCTTTCGTAATTGACGAAGCTCCGGTTTCCACCAATACGTACGTCGCGGAGGCGACGTCGTTTTGACTCGAGGCATTGAGGCATCGCAGATCCGTGCAAGTGCCTCTCCGAGTCGCTCCGCCGCGGCATCTATATCCTCCAAATCTGGATTTGCCACCCAGGCTTCCACAATGGCAGCTTCAGCAGCAACCTCCCTGTTCAGCCCCCTTAACGACCATCGCGGGCCGTCATTAGCTGGCGGAGATGGAGCCTGCCCTGTGGACGCAGAGACACTGAATCGAATGTATCGATGATCAGACAGTGTCTCTACGTCCGTTTCCACTCTCCAATCTAGAACACGGCGTGCGATGACAGGGGAAGCGAACGTTAGGTCCACTATGGACCCACCCTGTTGTCGCACGCACGTGTTTTCGGTGCCTCTGTTAAGATTCAGGAGACCCAGGGACGCTGCCCACTCCTCCAGGACACTACCTCTTGCATCAGTAGCTGGGGATCCCCACGCCGTTGACTTAGCGTTGAAATCCCCAGCAACCAATATAGGACTGGGGCGCACTGTTCCCGCCAGAACTCCGACTTCAGCAAGAATTCGCTCGAAGTCGACTAAGTTCCGATTTGGAGAGCAGTACACCCCAATCACCGCTATGCCACAGCTGCCGTCCACAACAGCCAGCACGCATCCCTGTCCTTTCACTACTTTCTTGAAAGGCGGGGAGCAAGCAGATGATTGTGTGACAATGGCCACCGATTCCTCTCTGTCTGCCACCCAGTTGTCCCGAGAATGGACTAAATAGGGCTCGGCAACTACTGCAATTTGTGTCGACCACTCCGCCAGGCTCTGGAGCAGAAGATCCTGAGCCCTGGCGGAGTGGTTGATGTTCGCCTGCAGGAATCGGATGGCCATCCTAATTGGAGTCCATCCGATCCTCCATTCGCGCTTCTGGGCGCGCAGATGGCTGCGATGGGGCTGAGGAGCCTACGCTAGCCGTCTTTTTTCCTCCTTTTCCTTTGTTGGAGGCCGAACCTTTGCAGGTCTTGGCCCCGACACGGTGGTCAGCCTTCTTGCCGGCCGCTTCGCACACTGGGCAGTGTTGCTCAGCCTCACACTGTACCGCCTTGTGCCCAGCTTTGCCGCAGCGGAAGCAGAGTGCACTGCGATCCTCGGCACTTGGGCATTTTGCCCCCACGTGTCCAGCTTCGAAGCATCGGTAGCAACGTAGGGGCCTTTCCTCCAGTATTTTCACCGAAACAGACACCCAGTTCACTAGCACCCTTCCGGCTGCGACTTTTTTCGCTGCGGCAACGGGGCAGCGCAGCCAAACGGTTCCTTCACGCCCAGGAGGCCGCACAATATCAGCAACCTTTACCGATTCTATAGTGCAGCCTCCCACCTTTGCAACGGCCGCTGCGACATCCTCTTTACTTGAGGAGTCATCGAGGCCCGAGAGACGCATCTCTACGCACTTCTCGGGACGGGAGACCCTGACAAGGGCTCCACTGAGGGACTCTCTGAGCTTATTTGCTAGAGAGTCAGCCTTCTCCACGCTCGTTGCTCCAGCCCCAGACACCTCCAATAGACGGGCGCCTGTGGCGACTGTCCGGAACTTGACACTGTCTATGCCCAGCTCTGTCAAGTTGATGCGCTCTCTCGCTTCAGTAAGCATCTGCCCGTAGGTGAGGCCTTTCTCAACTGCATCTGGTTGCAGCGTCAGTACGACCACTGACGAGCGAGGGGGCTTCAGCTTTCTCTGCGCAGGCCTTGTGGGTGGCACCTTAGCGGCCTTAGGTGCTGCTACCTTTTGGGCTTTGGTAGCAGCGGTACTACGCTTGCCTTTTCGGGTTACCTGTTGCCATTCCTCTTCCACGGGTTTAGGAACAGGACTCGGCGGGCGCGGTGCCTTGGGCACCTCTTCCCTCTTTTTTCCCCCTTTTGGAGCTTTTGCTACTCCACTGGTACTCGCCATAGCCTCCAAAGGAGGGGACGGAGCTCGAGTAGCAGCCGCCTCAGTTGGGGGAGCTGCGCTTGTTTTCTTTTTATCTGCGGCCAATGGTGGCCGAAGACGTTTCTCCGGCAACAAGCGGTCTTCTAGCCCCTCGAAGCGAGCATTGACCATTGCGCCACATTGGGTCATGACAGCACGCACAATCTCATCAACGACTAGAGCCGGAGTTGGTGCTGAAGTCGGCGACGGCTGATGCGCGATCAGGCGCAGCTGGGCCATCTCCTCACGAACCACTTTTAACTCGCATGCGAGCTTGAAATTGGCTGCCTCCAGTCGGGCTACCTCTTCCGTCATCGAGCGTGATCGAAGTTCTGCAAAGGAAACTTTGATAGTTTCGGCCGCATCTTTTAGAGCTCGAACATACGTCCCTTTTAAATGGCCAGACGTCGTGGCAACCTTGATAATGGTGTCCACCGAATCCGACACGAGCCTACCTAGATCCGGTGAATCGTCACTCTCGTGATCGCTCATCGCCATCACAGCAGGGGATTTACGGAATGTGGCGGCTATTGTCTCCCTTTTCCGCCTACAATCCTCTGCCATCTCCAATTCAGCATTGAGTCGGAGCTCCTCGGCTTTTGCTTCATTAAGTTCGGCCTTGGCCTTTGCCAGACCGACGTATTTTCCCGTAGTGGGGGGACGTCCACGCCCTCTCCTTGCCATTGAAGTTTTGGGTGGCACCCCCACATCTTCACTATCAGTGTCGTCACCAATGTGACGCTTCCTCCAAAAACGGCTCCCTTCAGGTGATGACACCCCTGAAGCCAAAGTAGCTACCGATTGGAAGCTACCATCGGAGTCCGTGTCGGAAAGATTTGCCATCATCGCCGAAGCGGTTGGCAGGTCTTCACCACTCCTTTCTGGGATCACGCTGCGGGTCAGAACCACACGCGCCTCCCTCGTCAATTTCAATCCACTCTGACTTGAGCCAGAATGCGAAGGGCTAAGTGCCGAAGCACTAGCACACATTACATCATCTTGTTCAAGCGCCAATGCGCCAACATTCTTCTCCACCTCACAGCCAGGACGGCCACTCCCATTTTTTGTTTTAATAATTTCAATATCCATAATAGTTCCCACGAGTGTGAGGGAAATAAAACGTCACCACCGAAGTGCCACCGACCAGTGCCCTCTGTAGCCGGGGAAGGGTATATACTGCGGAGGTCCCCTGGTATCCGCAGGTTTTTACGTGTTTTCTCACGGGTTTTTTGTTTCGAGATTTTCCTTCCTCTGGGCCCGGCCAATTAAGGCAAGACCCCTTCGGTCCATGCTGCTGCGACGTACCCCTTTAGGCCTAACAGGGGTCGTTGAAGCAACAACATGGATACCGGTTGGAGAGGCGGCGAACTCTCTCCGACAGACTGAGCAATAGTGTTAGTATCGCTCATCTGCCCAAACTCCATCTAATGGACTCCATCGCGCCCTCTGCTTGGCAAAGCGGCGCCACTCCTACCCCCATTACCCCCCCAGTGTGTTCTGTCCGCGCCGGTTTGTCGCTAGCTTCCAACTCGAAGCTATCGACAAACCGAGACCCCCTATCCGCAACCCGGGGACGCGCCACGTCGGTGTATCACCTCACCGCCTGCTGGGAAGGAGACCCAGTAGGTTCGTGGCGCCCAACCTAACCTAACCTAACCTAACCTAACCTAACCTAACCAGTCTCAAGCCAACACTCACCGGAGACGGTCGTGTCTGTGCAAATAAAATAATTTAAATTCAAAAAAAAAAAAAAAAAATTACCAAAAATTGTGCAAAGTGATCTCAAAGTGCTCAGCAAGTGCCCGCCGATCTGGAACAACATCAATCCAGACGATCCTGACTTCTGGAGGGATCCCGGAGCAACATTTACAGAAAAACCGGAAATTGCGGGTATCTGCAACAAAGAAAATTGTGAGTTTTTGCTCTTGCCATGGATAAATCCAAGCCTCAACGATCCAAGGTGTTGCCCAAAGGTGAGCCGATTAGAAAAGAGGCCCTCATTCGGAGCGCCGAAGGGGCTGGGAGTGTCCCACCGGGAAAACCATCAGTTTCTTCGAGGGAACATTCACCGGCTCAATCATCGGACTCCGCCGCCTCTGAAGTATCCGATTACTCTGGAGACACCGCCAAAGGCATTGTGTCCTCCAGAAAAATGTACTCCCTCGCTAACACCTTGAAAAACGAATGTTTCGAGCTGCTGGATGAGTCCGGGAATATAAAAACCACCATTAAACTCGGACTCCGTGACAAGATCCAGACGCTAGAAACCGTGGTCTCCAAACTCTGCACAACTAAAGAGGAGCTTGTCGAGCAGATGGAGAGGATGGTTGAGCAGCATAAACAACAGCTGCTGACCATGGAGAGGACATATGCGACTAAGTCCTCAGAATTGAAAGATAAGATTGTTAGTCTCCAAAATGACAGTATCCAAATGTCCTCCGATTTCTCCACTGCGGAAATATTAAGTGAAATCAAGGAGCTGCGCAAGGAAGTGAAGTCAACGGTTCCGGCAGCAGCTCCTGATTTAAAGCCTCTTCAGGAAGAGCTCAGCAGCTTGAGAGGGGCGCTCCAAGCAACAAAAGCCCAAGTCGACGAGGCTGCCCAGCGAGGTTTCTCCTACGCCGATGTCACCCGAAGGCCAGCCCCGCAGAAGCCGCACCATGCCATCATCATTGCGTCAGACGACCCGACGGACTCCGGCGCCCAGCTGCTGGAGAAAATCAAGGTTGCGGTGGACGCGCGTACGACGGGACTTCGGGTGGACACCGTTCGCAAGGTCAGGGACCAGAAGATCGTCCTCAGCTGCGGGAGCCAGGACGAAGTACATAAGCTCCAGTCTCGCCTGCGAGAGCGCGCTCGGGGACTCAAGGTAGAAGTAGCGAAAAGTAAGGATCCTCTTATTATTATTAAAGGAGTCCTCTCCTATAACACCGACGAAGACGTGCTTAAGTCCTTAAAGACACAAAATCCCCAAATTACGGGTGATATCCCTGATACAGACTACAGGGCGTCGGTGAAGTATAGGAGGAGGACTCAAAATCCAATAGAGAGTAACATTATTCTCCAGGTCTCGCCTGTTCTGTGGCGCCGGCTGACGGCAGAGGGAACCGTCCACATTGACTTACAGCGGCGGCAGGTTCTCGACCAGAGTCCGCTTCTTCAGTGCAGCAAGTGCCTTGGCTTCGGCCATGGGCGCAAATTCTGCAAAGAAAAAGCGGACTTATGCAGTCACTGCGGTGACCCTCACTTGCGTAAAGACTGCCCCGTGTGGACGGTTGCCGATAATCCGTCATGCCGGAACTGCAGACGGGCGAGGCTTGGAAGGCATGATCATAACGCGTTCGACCTTGGGTGTCCGACGCGCCTCCGCTGGGATTTCCTTGCAAGGTCAAGCGTGGCCTATACATAAAAATTGTATTTAGTGTTTTTATTTAGCTCAAAATTATTGTCAAAATTATTGGCGTTACTGTTAACCTAGTTTCAAGTTTTTCAGCGTAAATTCAGTAAAGTTAGATTAGAGTAGTTTTTAAAAAAGTTTTCGTCACCTGTTTTCGGTGTAAATGTGGTTGTTGTCTAAAAATAGAAGTGTTTGCAAACTATGTTCAAATATATTATGGAATATATCACTGAACAAAGTGAATATTGTCTAGCTCAAATGAAAATAGGTAATTGTAATATGTAAACAAGATAAATAATAAAATTAAGATGGAAAAATATCACTGATCATAAAAAACTTGAATGAGAGGGTATCTAGAAATTTTTATATTGTTGCACAAAAAGTACAAACACTAAATTATAAACATAAAATGCAATGTAAAACATAGTTAAATAGCTTGGAAAATAAAATAGAAGGTAAAATGTATGTAAAACAGCAAAAATTTCATAAAATAAATAATATCTAGCATTGTTAAACATAGAAGTGTATATTCAGGTGTATATTAACTCAGAGAGTAATTTAAAAATATAAATATATGTTACAAACCATTATAGTCATAAAAATGTAAAGATAAAAATATTTCACACATTAAAATATTATAATAATTGGCAAAAACATGAAAATCATGAGTTAAAGTTTAATATTTTGCAAATAAAACAACAAGTAGGTAACAGACAACTTGTAAATAATAAAATCATAAAATATAATATCACTAGCGGCCTGTCCCAGCTTCGCATGGGTGGTCATAAATTTTTTGAACATTTTAGGATAAACTTAGACCGTGGGTTCGAGCCTCGCGTCTACTTATTTCATACATTTGCACGCGCTTCTCCTTGAGTGAGTGAAATCGCACCCCGCGCGTGACCGGTGGACCCGTAAACATTTTTAATTTCGTCATATCTTTTGAATGGAATGTCCGATTTGAAAAATTTAAGAAGTAATCTATAGGTATTGAAACCGTCTTAATTATGAAATGATTTATTTGGATAAGGATTAATACCAAGGTACAAATAAAGACCCTTTTCTAGCGGAGGCATTTCAATTAATTTTTTATAATAAAAGAACACTTATTGTGACATAACTATAATAGTTAGACATATGCTGTCGCGACATTTTTTGTAGATGATAACGTGTTCTACAAAATCGTAGTACATTATTTTGTTCTATCTTCAATAGTTTTCGCAGCGCACGCGATGTAAGGTTTTTTGTTTTCCACCTTGGGTTACATTATTGAAGTTTTAGTAAGGATCCCTGATTTTTTTGAAAATATAATATAGCCTATGTTACTCAGGGATAATGTAGCATTCTAATGGTGAAAGAATTTTTGAAATCGAACCAGTAGTTTTTGAGCCTATTCGTTACATACAAAAATACAAAAATACAAAAATACAAAAATACAAAAATACAAAGTTTACCTCTTTATAATATTAGTGTAGATAACGGAATCACAGATAAGTTAAAACGTTAAAAATAGATAAAAGTCAAGTGAAACGATGTAAGCATTCAAGATTGATTAAAATCGAGTAAAATAAGTAGAAAATAGTATAGTAAAAATGTTGTTATAAAGTAAAAATCTCTTAAATAAGTATAAAAATGAAAAACATAAAAATTGTTATAAATTGTAACTAATAATATCATAAAATATTTTAAGTCGAAATCACAGATAAGTTAAAAGGTTAAAAATAGATAAAATTACAGTAAAAAGCTAAATTTTTTGCATTGGTTCTCAAAGATTGACCAAAATAGAGTCTAAAAGTAGAAAATACTGTATTAAGCATAAAATTAAATCTCAAAACAAGCATAAAAATGCAATAAATAAAAATTGTAATACAAATAGATCACAAATATTAGCAGAACATAGATGAAAGTAAAATTTTTGTAAAAGGTAAGAAGTTAAATGAAAATATTGTAATGCAACCAAAGGCCTACCTCACTTGAAGAAAAAATCACTTGTATTACCACTGTAAAATGTATAAAAAGTCATCAAGTGATAAAGGGCTTTTGATTGCAAAAATAAATAAGCATCTAGTGCAGACAGGATCATTAAATTGTAACATAGGTAATCAATTTCAATTAGACTAAGGTCGTATTAATTATAACATAGGTACTTAATTATTAAGTAGAATAAGGGCTCTTGTTCTCATGCAAGAGGAAAAATTGTCTCTCAAATAAATAAATGCCGTAAAACTTAAAAAAAAAAAAAAAAAAAAAAAAAAAACCTAACCTAACCTAACCTAACCTAACCTAACCTAACCTAACCTAACCTAACCTAACCTAACAAAAAGTAACCTAACCTAACAAAAAGTAACCTTTTTTTTTTTTTTTTTTTTTTTTTTTTTTTTTTTTTTATTGGAGGATTGAGGGGATATGTGGGACTCCCCGGTTTTCCGCTCCCGGTATACCCACTAAACAACCCAGCGACACTCCCGCGTCGCCTATATGGAGGGGAACTGGGAAACTGGCAGAGCCTTTTCATCCAGTCCCCCGCCGGCGATTGGCCCGCCATGACAGCGGGGCCCCCGCAACGCCCCCGCCTTTACGGCGGGGCCCGCACGCCCCCCCCTTTGCAGGGAGGGACCCGGGAACAACCGTGAGTGCCCGGCCGTTCCCGCCTGACGGGGTGGTGAATATGTGCAATGCGGGAGAAGGCCCCTCCAGGTCTTCTCCCGCTATTCACCACCATGAGCGGCACGAGAAGTTCCGCGTCTCTCGCGCGCGCTCTACCGCCTGGGCAGACCCGTAGGTCTACCCTGCCCCATCACACTGTGCCCTCTGCTAGACAGAGGGACACGCGGAGAGGCCCACCGTGTCGGGTTATTAGCCACCATGAAACACGTCCGCAGTACTCTGCAGGCGTGTTTCATGGTGTTACCAGGGTGCACCACGAGGAGGTTACCCGACCTAGCACCCCAACAAAAAGTAACCTAACCTAACCTAACCTAACCTAACCTAACCTAACCTAACCTAACCTAACCTAACCTAACCTTTTTTTTTTTTTTTTTTTTTTTTTTTCGCTGGGAAAAATGCGTTACGCATTCCCCCCCATTAGAGGATGGAGGGGATGTGTGGGACTCCCCGGCCCATGAGGGCCGGTATACCCACTAAATAACCCAGCGGCACTCCCGCGTCGTCTACTATGGAGGGGAACTGGGAAACCGGCAGAGCCTTTTCTTCCAGTCCCCCGCCGACGACCGCCTGCCTTTACAGCGGGGCCTTCACGCCCCCCCCTGCAGGGAGGGGCCCGGGAACGACCACGAGTGCTTGGCCGTTCCCGCCCGACGGAGGTGGCGAATAGTGCAATGCGAGAGATGGCGCCTCCACGCCTATCTCTCGCTATTCACCACCTTGAGGGGGAAGAAAACGTCTTCTTCTACCCCTCCTCCGCCTGCGCAGCGGCGCGAGAGGGTCCTCCTCCCGCGCGCGCTCCGCTGCCTCCTTCTGGGACATCACGTCCTCACAGAAGGAGGCGACTGCCGCCCAGCCCCTCCCGTCCCCCAGCATGGAATTCACCACACTGGGAAGCGAGAGGTCTGGCCCCACTACCGCCACCAAGCCGCGGCGCGGCTCGGCCCACGACGGGCACACCTCGAGGGTGTGCTGCGCCGTGTCCTCCGCCGCGCCACAGTGGTGGCACGACGGGGCTCCCTCCCTTCCGATTCGGTGCAGGTACGTTCCGAAGCAGCCATGCCCGGATAGCACCTGCACCAGACGGAACGAGAGGAAGCCGTGGGGCCGCTCGAGCCAGTCCTGCAGGACCGGCCCGAGAGCGTCCAACGTTCGGCGGCCAAACGCGGCGGAGGCGAGGTCCACCGTCCAATGTTGGACGATGGCGTCCTTGGCCTCTCGCCGGACGGCTTCTCGCTCTTCCGGGGCGGGGTGCTCTCCGAGCGCCCTACGCCCCGCCGTCCACTCGTACACTCTGGCGAGCACCCACGCCTCGAGCTCCCAAGGAGGGGTGCCCGCCAGAGCGCACGCCGCCGCGAAGCCTACCGAGCGGTAGGACCTCGCGACCCGCTGCGCGATGGCCCTTTGGGGCCTGCGAATCGCGGCGGCGTTCTCCCTTCTTTGAAGGGAGTCCGCCCAGATAGGGGCCCCGTAAAGGGCCATGCTCCGCAGTATGCCGGCATACAGCTGCCGGCATCGCGCTTTGGGCCCTCCCATATTTGGAAGAAGCCACGAAAGCGCACCCGCTACCTTCAGCAGGCGCGTCGACAGCCCGCTGAAATGTGGGCCGAAGCGCCACCTGCTGTCGAGCACCAGGCCCAGATATTTCATCTGGGCCTTCACTTCGACCCTGACGCCCTCCACCACGATGTGGGCGTCAGCGGGGACGCGCTGCCGAGGCCCGTGGAAGAACACGGCCTCGGTCTTGTGCAGCGCTACCCCCAATCCAAGCCGGCTGATCCTTCCCGCGACCAAGGACCCGCCAGCCGAGGCCAGGCTCGCCGCCTCTCTAAAGCTACTCCCCCGGGCAGTGAGAAGAGTGTCATCTGCGTAGCAGATGACACTCGTGCCACGGAGGAGAGCTCCCCGCAGGAGCCAGTCGAACCCGATGTTCCACAGGAGTGGTCCTAGGACGGACCCCTGTGGAACACCAGACTCCGCACCATACCGCCGAAGCTGGCCAGCTTTGTCTACGAGGAGGACCGCTCGGTCCTCCAAGTAGCTGGCCAGGAGGCTCCGCATGTACTGAGGCGCTCCATGGTAGCGGAGCGCCTCAAGTATTGTCGAGTGGGGGACAGAGTTGAAAGCGTTGGCTATGTCAAATGACACAGCCAAAACTCCGTCCCCCACATCTACAGCCTCTCTAATTTGGCCTTTCAGCCGGGCCAGTGCGTCGATTGTCGAACGCCCCCTTCTGAAACCAAATTGGGCGTCCGACAAGTTCGGCCCGACCTCCAGCAGAAGGCCATTCAGCCGGCTGGCGATGATCCCCTCGAACAATTTACCGACCTCATCGAGCAGAACGATGGGCCGGTATGCCGAGGGGGAGTCCACCGGGCGTCCCTCCTTTCGGAGGAGGCATAATTGCCCCTCCTTCCAAGGCTTCGGGAACCTCCCCGACGCGAAACACGCACCGAAAAGGTCCCGAAACCTCTCCTCCATCTGCGTGGCAGCGATCGCCACCACCCGCGCGGGGACACCGTCCGGCCCTGGGGCCGTCTTCTTGGCGCGGAGGCGGAGGGCCTCCGCAGCAAGCTCCTCCGCCGTCACTGGAGGGATCTCCTCCTCTTGCGGGGACGCTTCCCGCGGGGGGTCCATTACTGGTGGGGTGAAGGTAGTCCTTGTCGGAAACAAGGACCGAACCACCCCATCCAGCAATGCCGGCTCGAGGGATTCCGTCAGCGGGGGACCAAAGGGGCGCAGTTTATTCCGCGCCGCCTTGTATGGTCTCCCGTACGGGTCCCTGTCGAGGCCCTCTAACATCTCCGCCCGCGCGGCGTCTTTAGCGGCCCCCATTTCCGACTTGAGGACCTTCTTTGCCTCTACGTAAGAGGCGTAGAGAAGGTCCTCGTCCGCGGGGTCCCTCTGACTGCGCCGCCGACTCCGCGCGTATTGCCGCCTTGCCGCCACGCAGGCGGCCCTGAGCCCCGCCAGTCTCTCCGACGCCAGTCTCTTAGACGGCACGACGGGGAGGCGGACGGCGAGACCGAGGCATGCTGGAGTTGCACACCTCGGTCAGGGACTCCCGAAGTTGGGCCGCCGCGGAGTCCACGTCCAGGACTTGGACAGGAGGCGCAAGCCAGTCCTGGACGAACGCCGCTTCCTTGGCCGCCCCACGGTCCAGGCGGGTGAGAGCCCACCGTGGAAAGGGAGAACGGCCCGAGTGGGACGTCCTCCGGGGGCTCTGGGTGGAGATGTCGAACTGCACGTATCTGTGGTCCGACATTGTCTCCACCATCTCGACCCGCCAGTTTTCGACGCGGGCGGCTAGGATGGGGGTGGCGAACGAGACGTCCACCACTGACCCTCCCCATCGCCGCACACACGTCTGGACCGTCCCCCTGTTGAGGAGGGACACGCCGGACGAGGCCGCCCAAAGCTCGACGGCGGGTCCCCGGACGTTACAAGTGGCGGCTGGGTTGCCCCATGCCGCCGACTTGGCGTTCAGGTCGCCCAATACGGCGACCTGACGAGGCGCCGCCCTACCGACTACCGCGGTAAGGATTTCGAGGAAGTCCTCGAAATCCTGTAGAGGGCGGTTTGGGGAGAAATAAACGCCCACCAAGGCTATTTCCCCCCACGCGGCGGCCACGTATCCCGGTCCCCTCTCTAAGAGCGAGAGGGGAGGGGAGTCTGTGGAAGACCGCGCCACCAATGCCACCAAGCCGTCCCGGTCACCCAGCCATCGGCTAGGGACCGAGTACGGCTCGGCAACTACCGCCACGTCCACCAACCACTCCGCCATGACCTGCATCAGCAGGTCCTGGGCGGCTTTGCAGTGGTTGGTGTTCGCCTGGAGGATGCGATGTCCGGTCCTATCCATCAATCGGACATCGCACCCCCCTCATCGGCCGCCGAGGTCCCTGCTTTAGGGGCGGCGGTCGCAGCGGCAGGCGGGGTCGTCACCTGCGCTCTGCCCTTCTTCGGGGGAGGATTGCAGTTCCTCCCCTTCATTGTATGACCCGCCGGCCGGCCACTGGCTGCGCACACTGCGCAGCGCGGCGTGGCGACCTTGCAGGAGGCGGACCTGTGCCCCTCCTTGCCGCAGCGGTAGCAGCTGTCCGTCCTATCCACCGTGGACGGACAGAGGGCCCGCGTGTGCCCGATCCCGAAGCACTTGAAGCAGCGCAGAGGCTGGTCTTCAAGTGCCCGGACTCTGCAGGAACCGAATCCTACAGAGAGCCGTCCCTTGGCGAGGACGGCATTTGCTGCGGTGACTGGGCACTCAAGGCGGATAGTGCCCATGCCACCGCGGCCGGGCCTTATGTCCCGACCCTGCACCGCTGCGATGTCGCAGCCACCTATAGCTGCGACCGCCGCCACCACCTCCTCTTTGGTGACCGAGTCATCCAGATCGGTCACCTCCAAGGCCGCAGACTTCACAGGACGGACCACCTTAGCCACGTCCACGATAACCTCTCGCAACTTGGTTGCGAAGAGGTCAGCGTTGGCACCGCCCTGGGCCCCCGGGAACTCGAAGATTCGAGCCCCAGCTTGGGTCCGGCGGCACGTGACCGCTCCGATCCCGAGTTGGGTGGGATCGGCGTTGGTACGAGCCCGCTTGAGAACGGACTCGTACGTCTCACCCCGCTCCGCAGCCTCCGTGGTGAGCGTCACCACAACGGCTGCGGTCTTGGGAGGAACCAATTTTCTCGCGGGGGCCCTGTTGGCTGCTGGGGCAGCGGTGGCGGGCTTAGGGGCCGACTTCTTCCCTTTCCCCTTCCCCTTTCCCTTTCCCTTGCCAGTCGCTTGGGACGGGCAGGAAGGGGTGGGGGCAGGGGGGGCAGGGGCGGCGGCCGTTTGCACCTTCTTGGCCTTGCCCTTTCCTCTCACCACTTCCGTCCATGAGTTGGACGGAGTGGTGGAGGGTAATTGAGCGTCCTCCCCTTGGGAGGAAGGCCCCGGCTTGTTCAGCCTCTTGTCCGCCGCCAGTGGCGGTCGGAGGCGCTTCTCCGGTAGCAGCCTGTCCTCGATGCCATCGAGGCAGGCTCTCGTGAAGGCCCGTTCCTCCATAACCACCTTGCGGATTATATCCTCAAGGTTGGAGGAGGAGGGGCCCTCAGCTATCGGTCTGGGGCCGGCCTGGGTAGACCGGGCCGCGGCTGCAGCTTCCGGTCTGGGCTCGGCCTGAGCAGGCAAGGCCGTGGCTTCAGCCAGCTTCTTGTGCAGCTGGCTTACCTCCGACTGCAAGCGGTCAACCTTCGCTTGCAGTTGACGCGTCTCGTCGGTGCCGGTGCGCTGCACCAGCTCCACGACGATGCCGCGCATGCTCGCGGCCCGGCACTTCAGAGACTTCTGAAGAGTGCCCTTCAAGTTGGAGGACTTGGAGGCGACCTGCGCGATCTCCTCCGCATCCTCCTGCGCCATACGTTCCAGCTCGGCCAGGGAGTGATCCGCGTACAGGACGCTGGACCCCCCGTAGCCGGCCTTAGACCGCGTAGCGCGCGCCTGCTGCTCCTTAGCAGCGACCGTCTCCTCCAGGTCTTGCTGGAGCTGCGCCCGCCGAACCAGGTTCAGCTGGCGCTGCGCGTCTGCCAGACCCACGTCGTGGGTGTCGGCAACGGCGGAAGGCTTAATAGCCTTCAGGGCCTTCCGCTTTGGCTTGGCACTCTTGGAAGAGTCCGAGCCAGAGCCTTCCTTAAGGAAGTCCCTCTTCCGCTTCTGGCGGACCGTAATCGGACCACCCTCCGACTCACACGCAACGGACTCGTTGTCGGAGTACGAGTCCGACAACTCATCCGCCCTGGTGAACAGGCTCACCGCCATCCCCGACGAACCTTCGTCAGGTTGGCCCTGAGAAGGGCCTTTTGGTTGGCCCTGAGAAGGGCCTTTTGGTTGGCCCTGAGAAGGGCCTTTTGAGAAACGCCCGGAGGCGTCCCGCGCAAGCTTCTTAGGCATGATACCGCAAATGTTGTAGATAACCGCAAGAAATCTCTACAACGCACAGTGCACTTTGGCCGAGCTCAGTTCTGCCACTCCGTTACGGTGGTCAGAACTGAGTCGTTTCCGGGAGACACGACGTGGACGTAAGCACTGTGGGGGGTCCCCCAACCTAACCTAACCTAACCTTTTTTTTTTTTTTTTTTTTTTTAAGGGGGGAAAATGCCTTCGCATTTCCCTTCCGCCACGGGGGTGACGGAAGGGGGTATGTGGGGCATGAACCCACTAAAAACCCCCCTGTGAGCCATCCTCCGCAAAGGTGTAGCGAGATGGGGTCGCAGTTGCATTCACCATCTCGCCACGGCGGTAGGCCCGGATTTACCTAACCGGGCCATTTCGTCTGTGTAGAGGTGACCTTGCTCACCAAGGTCACCTACTCGTTTAGGGCCATACTAGCCAGCAGAAGGTCCCCCGACCTTCCACTGGTGACCACACTACAGAGGAGGGAGAAGGCGGGCGAACCGCCTCCGCCTCCCACCTGTCCGTCTGCGCCGGAGCAGGTTAGCGTGGACATCATCCTCCCTAACTCGCTCCGCGGCCTCCTTCTGCACCATGACAGACTCGCAGAAGGATACCACTGCCTGCCATGATCTCTTGTTGCCAAGCATGGCGTTCACCACGCTTGGCAAAGAGAGATCCGGGCCCACTATTGCTGCGAGGTTATGTCGCTGCGGGCCCCAGGCGGCACACACCTCCAGCGTGTGGAGAGCTGTATCCTCCGGCGCCCCACATTCATGACAGGCTGGGGTTGCCTCTCGTCTTGCGATTTTGTGCAGATACTTTCCGAAGCACCCGTGTCCGGAAAGCACCTGCACCAGTCTGAAGGTCAGTGACCCGAAAGTCCGACCGACCCACTCTTCAAGGACTGGGCGGATGGCTTCCACCGTCCACTGCCCAGGGACCGGCGGAGCCAAGTCCTCCGTCCATCGCTGCAACAGGGCAGCCCGAGCCTGTAGCCGCATGCTGGCTACCTCGTCCCACGCTGGAGGGTCCCCCTGGGATCTCCTCACCGTCACGAAGTGGTACACTTCGGCAAGTATCTCCGCTTGTAGCTCCCATGGGGGATCCCCGGCCAATACGCACCCTGCAGTCCAGGACACCGTCCGGTAGCCGCGTATCGCCCTCGTCGTGATAACCCGCTGGGGGCGCCGCAGTAGGGTCTTATTATCACGACTGAGGGCGTCCACCCAGACTGGTGCGCCGTACATAGCCATACTCCGGATCACTGCAGAGTATAACCGGCGACAGTTGGCACTCGGGCCGCCCACGTTGGGCAACAGCCTTCCCAAGGCGGCAGCAGCTCCCATTATTCGTGGGGCCAGCCGAGCAAAGTGGGGGCTAAAACCCCACCTCCCATCCAGAATCAGACCCAGGTATTTCATTTCGGTTCCAACTGGGACCGGAACTCCGTCTAATACCACCCGCGTTCCTGGAGGGGGTCTCCCCCGAGGCCCATGGAACAGCAAGGCCTCGGTCTTGGAGAGAGCTACTTTCAGACCCAGGGCACGTATGCGGTCCATAATGATGGTTGTACCCACCGTTGCCAACCGCACCGTTTCCCCGAGATCCCTTCCCCTAGCTACGACAAGGGTGTCATCCGCGTAGCACACAACCCGCATACTCGCAGGGAGCGCGCCACGGAGCACCCAGTCGTAGCCTATGTTCCACAGGAGTGGCCCCAGCACTGAACCCTGTGGAACCCCGCAGGAGACACGGCGGCGTCTTAAACCATCACGACCCTCAACCAGGACCTCGCGGTCCTGCAGGTAGTCAGCCAACAGCCTCCGCAGATACAAAGGCACTCCGTGATAGCGGAGCGCCTCCTGTATCGTTTCGTGCGGAAGGCTGTTGAAGGCGTTGGCTATATCGAGCGAGACTGCCAACGCCTTTTGCCCCTCAGTGACCGCTCCTTGCGTCCAACCTTTGAGCCAGAGCAGGGCGTCTATTGTAGACCTCCCAGCTCTGAACCCATACTGGGTTTCCGAGAGAGCGGGCCCAGTACTTTCCAAGTGCCGGATGACACGGGAGGCCACTACTCTCTCTAGCAGTTTGCCCGTATCATCCAACAAGACTATGGGCCTGTATCCGGAAGGCGTGTCAACAGCTCGGCCCTCCTTCCTTAAAAGGCATAATCGACCGTCCTTCCACAGCTTCGGAAACTGCCCAGATGTGAGGCATGCATCGAAAAGTTCCCGAAGCTGACCCACCATCACCTTGAGGGCGATCCTGAGGACACGCCCCGGGATCCCATCTGGACCAGGTGCAGTCTTTTTGCCTCGCAGACGGTCGACCACAACCTCCATTTCCACTTCTGAGACAGGTGGAATGGCAGCGGCAGAGTCTAACTCTTCGGCAGAGGGCAGCGCCATCGGTGGAGGGTTGAAATGGGGGCTGCTGTCGGGGAATAGTCCCCCCAACACCCTGTCCAGGAGCTCGGGTTCCAGGGACTGCGCAACAGGAGGCGTCTGTCCCCGGAACTTTTTCCGGGCGGCCTTGTACGGACGCCCCCAGGGATCCCTGTCAAGGCTCTCCAGTGCCTCGCCCCAGGCCTGAGACTTGGCCCGACTAATAGCTAAGTGCAACTCCTGCTTCGCTTTGCGGTATTCAGTATGCAGTCGGCCCTCAGTTGCCAGCTCGTCAACTGACAGCTCATTATCGGTGCGGCCGTTACGCCGCCTCCTGCAGCGGGTGTAGGATCGCCGCTTGCCCAAACAGGTGACTCGGAGGTCTGCTATCTCCTGACACCACCAATAGACCTCACGGCGGTCGGGGCAACGTCGAGACCTCGGCATGGCAGTGTCACACACGGCAGTTACCGCTTCTCGGAAGCGGCCAGCTGCTACGTTAACTTCCGGGTGCATGGGGGCCGCCAACCACGACTGGACTAACGCCGACTCCTTTGCCAGTTCGGCGTCGAGACGACTTATAGCCCAACGTGGGAAAACTGCATGTGCCACATGCCGAGACCCTCCATGGGAGGTGGAGATCTCGAACCTTATGTATTTATGGTCCGAGAGAGTCTCCTCCTCTGACACCCTCCAGGCCCAGACATGTGCTGCAACAGCCGGGGTGGCGAACGATAGATCCACCACGGACCCCCCGTTATGTCGAACGCATGTGTGGACCGACCCTCTATTAAGCAAGGTCAGTCCTGTGGCAACCGCCCACTCCCTAACAATCTCCCCGCGAGAGTCAGTGGAGGGGTTGCCCCAATCTCGAGCCTTGGCATTTAAATCCCCCAGGAGGAAGACCTGACGTGGTGCCTGCCTTCTTACCACTGCAGCCAGGAGGTCCACGAAGACCTCTAGCTCTGCAGCGGTTTTATTGGGGGAAAAGTACACGCCAACAACTGCATACTCCCCCCACTTAGCCACAACGTACCCCGCACCACACTCTATAACGGAAAGGGTAGGGCCGTCACCCGATCGTGCAATAATAGCAACGGAGCCATCCAGATCCCCAGCCCAGCAGGGATGGGGGGGCACGTAGTATGGCTCCGCAGCAACTGCCACGTCTATTTGCCACTGCGCCAGAGTCTGCATGAGCAGGTCTTGAGCCCCAGCGCAGTGGTTTAAGTTCGTCTGGAGGAAGTTGTGATGTCGGACGTGATCCATCAATCCGACATTACAACCTCCTCCCTCGCCACATGGCGTCGTGCGGCTCCCGGGGTGGCAAAAGTGGCCTTTCCTTTAGTCTTTGGGGGTGCACAGTTGCGTCCCCCCATTACGTGTCCGGAAGGCTTACCCGACTCCGCACAGATTGCGCAGTGCGGGTCAGCCTTCCCACAGCTGGCAGCCCGATGACCTATGCCTCCACACCGAAAACACAAGTCCCCTCTATCAGACGATGCTGGGCACTGGGGGCGCGTGTGTCCCAGCCCCATACACCTGAAACAGCGCATGGGACGCGCGTCCAGCGCCACCACTCGTACCGAGCTCCACCCCACTAAAAGCCTGCCTTTAGCCAGTAACGCTCTGGCTGCCGAAACTGGGCAGGAGACAAGGGTAGAGCCAGTACCACCCCAATTGCGGTGGATTTCCCCAGCTTTTATCAGCCCCGCATCGCAACCACCTGCCGAGGCGACTGCCGCTGCAACTTTCTCCTTAGTGGCCGCATCGTCCAAGCCCGTGAGTCTTAAATCCGCAGATTTAATGGGCCTGGCGATGTCGGCCACCTCTGACAGGACCCCGCGGAGCTTTTCCGCGAGCCTATCTGCCTTCTCACCTTTTAGAGAGCCAGGTATCTTTAACATCCTGGCTCCTGTGGCCGTTTGGCGGAATCGCATCTGGTCAATCCCCAGTTCTTGGAGGTTGACCTTCTCCTGTGCCACTTCAAGGATGTCATGATACGTGACCCCTTTATCCACGGCTTCTGGCTTCAATGAAAGGACAACAGCCGCGGATTTTGGGGATCTCAGTGCTGCCCTTGAAGTGGAGGCTGCCGGCTTGGTTTTATTCTTCCCAGTGGCGGAGGCTCGAGCCGCGGAGGCAGTAGTCGGAGCTGCAGAAGGGATGGAGGACTTCCCCTTTCCCTTGCCTTTTCCTTTTCCCTTCCTTGCCACCGTAGCCCAGGTTTCTGCCCGAGGAACAGTGGAGGGGGTGGCCTCGCTGGTGCTTTGGGTCCCTGTAGCATTAGAGGGGCCTGCAGCTGATGCCACGGGTGTGGCGGCAGTCTTTGGAGCCTGGCCAGCCCGCTCGCCCACTTCAGGTTCAGGCACCGGCCTATGCGGCGGAACGGCTTCCGGCTCCTTCCTGTTGTCCGCTCTGAGAGGCGGACGGACCGTCGGGGCAGGCAGAAGCCGGTCCTCGATCCCCGCAAGTCGAGCATTGAGCATTTGCCCAAACGTGGTGGTCAAGGAGCGCTTCAGCTCCTCCACCAACTCAGCAGCTCCCAGCATGGTGGTGGGGGGTGCTTGCGTCTCGGACGCAGCGGCAGCAGCGGCGGCGGTTTTGGCAGCAGCAGCTTGCGTTTTGGCCTCAGTGAAGCCACGACGCAGCGCTTTCACCTCCGCCTTACAGGCCTCGACCTCGAGTCGGAGGCGGCTATTTTCCGCTCTAAGCCGCCTCGTCTCCTCCACCTCGCTCCTGCTCGCCAGGGTCTCAACAACCTCTTTTAGTGTCGACGCGGATCTTTTCAGCCGACCGACAAACTCTCCTTTGAGATTGCCAGATTTCTTGGCAACCTCTAAGATGCCGGTCAGCTTTTCGCACGCCTGCACCTTCAGCTCTTGAGCATTAAGCCTGCTGAGGTCACCCTCCGGCACGTCAGCATCGGATTTACTTCCGACGTCGGAAAGGCTGGCAACGGCACTGGCCGGTTCCTTCCTATACTGCCTACTTTTCAGCACATCCTCTAGTGGCACTATAGCAGGTTTAAGGAAGTCCTGCCTGGAAGGGCCAGCTTTTGTGGTTCTCCCCTTGCCTCTCTTGGGCAAAGCCACTCCAACGACCGACGTTCTTTCAGTCTCCGTATCCGAGTCTAAATGCCCAGTGAGTGGCATGACAATCGGAGCAGACGAACGCTTTCGGCGGCTGCGGACCCTGTCTCTGTCCGCGGTCTCTACATCGCCTGAAAACTCCATGTCCGAACAGGAGATTATGTCTATGGAGACACGGTCTTCCCCCCGGACACATACGGCACTCTTTTTCTCTAGGGAGTGGCCCTGAGAAAGATCTTTGACGAATTTCCCAGCCGCATCTCGTGGCTGCTTCGTCTTGACGGCTTCTCCGCAGTTGCTCTCCAGCAGAGCAAAGCGGTTGCTACATGGCAAAACATGAGCCTCGTCTCGCGCCCTTTCGACGCCATCACGCATATATGCGCCACCAACTTCCTCCTCACGGCCAGAACAGCCAACATCATTATTTTTATTTATATTTTCCATAATTTGATCCCACGAGTGGGAGGGATATAAAGTGTCGCCACCGAAGTGCCCCGACCAGTGCCCTCTGTGGCCGGGGAAGGGTACATACTGCGGAGGTCCCCTGGTATCCGCAGGTTTTAACGTGTTTTCTCACGGGTTTTTGTTTCAAGGTTTTCCTTCCTCTGGGACCGGCCAATTAAGGCAAGTCCCCTTCGGTCCATGCTGCTGCGACGTACCCCTTTACGCCTAACAGGGGTCGTTGAAGCAACAACATGGATACCGGTTGGAGAGACGGCGAACTCTCTCCGACAGACTGATCAGAAGGGTTAGTAATGACCAGACTGCCATAACGACTTTACTGATGCCACAAAGTGACATCAGCTACCTCCCTATATACAATTTATCACATAATAAATGTCAACGTCACAATGTTTTTATTTACAAACACAAAGAATATTTACAAAATAAAAACTATCCTCTAAAAACCCCCCCCTCTACTTCGTCCGCTGCGTCCTTTGCTAGCTTCAAAGGAACGCGCGGAGAAGCTCCTAAATCCTAAACCAACGTGGCCCAAAAAGACCACGAAGGCGCCTGGTGGTTTCAGTTACGTCTATTTCAGAAGGAAATAGACCAATAACAGGCGGCAACCACGTGAAGGATAACCACCAGACTTGCCCTGAGGATCATCACGACTGTTGCGCTCTCCCCCAGGACCATTCGCCTCCATACCCGCACCCCGTGCGCGGGTATGGAAGGCCGGCACTTACCCAAAAAGATAAACACCGACCCGCCCAACCTAACCTAACCTAACCTAACCTAACCTAACCTAACCTAACCTTTTTTTTTTTTTTTTTTTTTTTTTTTTTTGTCTACAGAGGGGAAATTCATTTACGAATAAACCGGTCGGGGGGACCGGAATTATGTGGGACTCGCCGCCGGAGCGGAATACCCAACTAAAACCCCTCCGGTGTTCCTCTCTCGCCATTCTTGCCGAGCCACGGGAACATAAAACCAACCGCAACTCGACTGACGAATTAAATAAATTAACCTCTCGTATTGGACGGCCGCATTTCGCATGCGACGTCCCTCATTCACTCTAATCTCCTCCTCTATGGCAGCACAGTTTGTGCCAAAGTAGACGGGGGCGCTGCACTCGCACAAGCATGCAAGTGTTACGCGCATCACCCCGCCTCATTCCTCCACTCTAATCACCTTTCATACTCATACACCTTATGGCTTCATGGCCCTCGGCCCCACGGCCCACTTCCGTCACCGTGTCAGGAACACATGTCACGACAACGGAGCCCTTGAAGAGGAATCTCTTCGAAGCGATGAGGTCCGCCCCTAGGGACCTCGCGCCCGAAGATTACATACATACCTTATGGCATCACAGCCCACATTCATCGTTAATCCCTGTCAAACTGAGTGGCGCTCACCTCCCGCATCTCGCATGCGCCACCCCTCATTCAGAGTATATCCCTCATCTATGCAGAATGGGCGGGGCGCTACACTCGCACTATTGTGCTCGTGATACGCGCATCACACCGCCCCACTCCGATCCCCTTTCACTCTGACTCTACTCTAACCAGTCATGCAGGCGTGCAAGACGCACGCCTCATTCATCCATCCCTCTCAGTGAAAATAAAACTCACGGAACTCGGCGGTTCTCCGCCGACTGGCGGTCGACACCCGTCCCGGGCCGCCTGCGCTGCCGCCTCCCAAGGCGCGCCTGAGGATCGCGCTCTCGCAGTCTCTCGGCGTCCTCCTTGGCTGTCATCACCACATCTGCGAACTCGGAAAGCGCGTCCCACGCACTCTCGCTGTGGACAATAGAGCGCACAATGCTCGGCAGCGAGAGGTCCGCCCCGACCACTGCGACTAGCTCTGCCCTCTCCGCTGCCCAAGCCGAGCATTCCGCCAACGTGTGGCGCGCCGTATCTTCGGCACACCCGCAATGGTGACACTCGGGCGTGGGCTCCGCCCCTGCCACCCTCCACAGATACCTCCCAAAGCAACCGTGCCCCGAAAGGATCTGCGTAAGGTGGAAAGAGAGGACCCCATGCCTCCTCATCACCCAACGCTCGAGAACCGGCCGCACCGCATCTATCGTGTCATGGCCAGCCGAAGGCTCCTCCAGCGCCCGCATCCACCGCAACAGAAGGCGCCTGCGCGCTTTCCTGCGCCAGCGCAACATGCCCTCCCTCGGAAGCGGCTCGCCCGTCGCCCGATGCTCAACGACTCGGTCGTAGACCGCGGTGAGCACACGGGCGTCCAACTCCCAAGGAAGGCAGGCAGCCAGCACACACGCCGCCTCGAAAGAGATGGTACGGTAGCCGTGCACCACCCTGAGGCACATCACCCTCTGTGGCCGACGCAGGAGAGCCTTGTTCGCTCGTCCGAGGGCATCCTCCCACACGGGCGCACCATACAGCGCCATTGACCGCACCACCTGCACATAAAGCCTTCGACAAGCCGCGTTTGGCCCGCCAACGTTCGGTAGCAATTTGCTCAACGCACCGCATGCAGCCATGAGCCGCGGCACGAGCCGACGGAAATGCTCGCAAAATGTTAGGCGGGGATCGAGAACAATGCCGAGGTAGCGCATGGCTAGCCCGACATCGATCCACACCCCGCCCACCATCACACGAGCACCCGCCATCGGCGCCCGCCGCGGACCATGGAAACACAGCGCCTCGCACTTTAGCAGCGCCACCTCCAATCCCAGTCGCCGTATGCGCTCCAGCACACACTGCACGCCCTCCGTCGCACGCGCAGCCGCATCGTCAAAGCCAGCGCCTCGGGCAGTGACCAGCGTGTCATCCGCGTAGCACGTCACGCTCACGCCTACCGGCAGAGCACCCCGCAACACCCAATCGTACCCGATGTTCCACAGGGTAGGTCCTAGGGCCGAGCCCTGTGGAACACCGCGCGTCATCGGTTTTGCTTCCCAGGCTAGGCGCGCCGGGTACCGGACCTCCCTCTCAGAGAGGTAGGCACCGATAATCCGGCGCAGGTACCCCGGGAAGCCATGGTACCTGAGTGCCTCCTCGACACAGATCCATGGAAGGGAGTTGAAAGCGTTCGCTATGTCAAGCGAGACAGCCAACAACACCTCCCGCCCCGCGATCGCCTCCTCCGCCATGCCCTTCACCCTACGGATCGCGTCGATAGTAGAGTGGGCGCGCCGAAACCCGTACTGGGCATCGGACAGGTTGGGTCCTACCTCCTCCATGTGCCGCACAAGGCGGGCGACCAGGACGCGCTCGAAGAGCTTGCCCACCTCATCCAGCAGCACCAGCGGACGATAGGCAGACGGAGAGTCCTCCGGTCGGCCGTCCTTCTTTAGCAGGACCAGTTTCCCCGCCTTCCATTGGCGAGGAAAAAGGCCCTGTGCAAGACACGCTGTGAGCAGTGCCCTGAATCTCTCCTCGAGAGGGTCAAGGGCAATGATCACAGCGCGCCCCGGAACTCCATCCAAACCTGGGGCTTTTGTACGACCATGTAGTCGGAGCAACGCCACTCCCAGCTCCACCTCCGTCACTTCCGGTACCTCACCGTCGTCGTCCTCCTCGACAGCTCTCATGCCAAGCGGTCGCGCCATTGGCGGAGGGAGTAAGTCGTCGTCCGCGGGCGGGAACAGAGCCGAGACCACCCGCTCCACCAGCTCCGGCTGCAAGGTTCGGGTGAGCGGCGGCGCCCACGGCCGGAGCTTGTCTCTCACCATCCGGTACGGGCGTCCCCACGGGTCCACGTCGAGTGAGCTCAGGAACTCCTCGTAGCTCGCATCCTTGGCCGCTCCTATGGCAGAGGACAAGGCCTCTACGCACTCCCTATACACCGCATATAGGCGGTCCTCCTCCTCCAGATCGCGACGGCTACGGCGGCGACTGCGAGTGTACGCGCGCCTCGCGCGAACGGCATCGACCCGCAGCGCCGCAATCTCCGCCGACCACCAATACACATGACGCCATGGGGCTTGGAACCTGAGGCGAGGCATGGCTGCATCGCAGGCACGCGCTAGCGCCAGGCGAAGCCATTCGGCCTCCTCCTCCACGTCCAACTCTGCGGCGACAGCGGTGGGCCTTGACCCCCAAGCTTCTACCTGCGCAGCCTCAAGCAGGAGCTCGCGGTCGAGCTTTCTCAGAGCCCAGCGAGGCGGGTCACCCGGCAGGGGACACCACGGGTCAACCGGGACAGTGGAGAGAGCGGAAACATCGAATCGTACGTACCTGTGATCCGATAGCGTCTCCACTCCCTCCAAGACCTCCCACACAGAGATGCGGTGCGCGAGGGCAGGCGTCGCAAACGTGACATCCACGATCGAGCCGCCCGCCCGCCGCACGCACGTGTCGACTCCCCCAACGTTCATCACCGTGAACCCACCGGTGACAGCCCAGTCTTCCAGCTCCCTACCTCGCGCATTCGTCAAAGGCGAGCCCCACATCGCCGACTTGGCGTTGAGGTCACCGGCGACAAGCACGTGGCGGGAGCGGCGACTAGCAACCAGCGTCTCCAGCTCGCGCAGGTACCGCTCGAAGCGAGAGAGCGGGGCATTCGGGGAGAAGTAGACGGCGACTATGAGAGTCTCGTCCACCTCCCCGGCGACCCACCCGTGACCCCTCGACACGCGCTCCAGTGGCGGCGCTCCGGCAGCCGTCCGAGTGACGATCGCAACAGAGCCGCCGTCATCACCGATCCAGCCTCCTCGTGACGGGACCCGATAGGGCTCCGCGACAATCGCCACCTGTATCTGCCACTGCGCTAGGCTCTGAACCAGCAGGTCCTGGGCTCTAGCGCAGTGGTTCAGATTCGCCTGCAGAAATCTACTCACAGCCATCTAAGATACGGTGTCCATGACATCCGCCGCTGTCCCCGCCCCTGCACCGGGGGGCGTCGGGCACTCGGGCTGCGTCGAGGCTCTAGGGCCGCCGCTCGCCACTGCTACTCCTCGCTTCGCCGGCGCCGCACACGCCTTGGTGCCGCACCGGTGCTCCGCAGGCCTGCCCGCCGCCGCGCACAAGGTGCAGCGCGGCATGGCGTAGCAGGCGCCGGCCTTGTGGCCAGGCTCACCGCAGCGATAGCACTGGTCGCTGCGGTCCTCCTCCGACGGGCAGAGCGCGCGCGTATGGCCAGGCTCCAGGCACTTGAAGCACCGGAGCGGCCTCGTCTCGAGCAGCTCCACCCGCGCCGACCCCCATCCGACCGCAAGGCGACCGGCAATAAGGATCGCCCGAGCGGCGAGCACCGGGCATCGAACCCAGGCCGCACTCGAGCCATACGCACCGAGGCGCACATCCTGACAGGTGACGGCGGCCACCTCGCATGCGCCCACTCGCGCCACCGCCGCAGCGATTTCAGACGCGGTAACGGACTCGTCGAACCCAGAGAGCCGCAACTCCGCGGACTTCACCGGCCTCGACACTCTCACCTGTTCCGCGTCGAGCTCCTCCACGAGCCGGCGGGCCAACGCGTCCGCTTTCGCACCGGACGCGGCACCGCCGCCCGCCACCTCCAGCATGCGCGCCCCGGTAGCCGAAACCTTAAACTGCACACGCTCAATGTCCAAGGAGGCCAGGTCCACTTTGGATCTCGCCTCGGCGATGACGCGTGCGTATGTTACGCCCCTCTCTATCGCAGCGGGCTGCAACGTGAGAACCACGGCAGCCGAGCGCGACGGCCGCAACTTGCGCGCGGCCAGCTGGCCGGGCGGCAGCACCGGCGCCGGTCCTCCGGCAGCCCCGCGCGGCCCCGCGAGCTCCGCGTCAGGCACACGACGCCCCGCCATCGTCCTCCTCCTCCTACCTCCGCGCCGGCGGCGCCGAGCGGGGGCCGCCTCGGTCTCGGCTTGCGCCGCAGTCTCGACAGGCCGGGGCTCGGCCGCGGGGGAGGGCTGCGCGTCTACCTCCACCATTACGTCTACCTCCTCCGCCGCAGGTGCCACGGACACCCTAGGTGTCGCCGCACGCATCGGGGCAGCGGGCGTGGCCCGCGCGACAGCTCCAGCCGACAGCACGGCGCGCACCGGGGCCGCTACCGACCCAGCAGCTCCAGTGGGCGCCGCAATGCGCGACGAAGCACCAACGCGCGGCGGCGCAACAGGCGCGGCAACACGGGCGGGCGCCGCCGCGCGCACTGCGGCATTGGCAGCGGGCCCAGCCCGCACAGCAGCTCGCGCAGTAGGCCGGACGGGCGGTGCGGCACGCAACGGCACAGAGGGCGCAGCGCGCGCCGGCGCCCGCGCGGGCAACACCGTACGCACCGGCGCGAACGCAGGCGGCGGCGCCGCAGAAGCCAGCACCGGGCGCCCGGCCGCGGCCGCATACGAGACGCGCTTGGCGCCGGCAAGCGGCGGTCGCAGGCGCGGCTCCGGTAAAAGCCTGCTCTCGAGGGACTCGAGCCGGGCGTTCACCATGGTCCCCACTTGCTCCATGATAGCCCGGCTGCGTCCCTCCTCATCCACAAGAACCGCGTCAGCAGCGGGCGCGGTGCGGCGCAACGACTGCATCTCCTCCTTCAGGAGCTGCATGTCGCGCCGCATCGCCGCCAGCTCGGCACGGAGCCGGCCGTTCTCCTGCGCTAAGAGGCGGGACTCCTCGGCGGTCGTACGACTGCCGAGCTCTGCGACCGCATCCGAGATGGATGCGGTCGCCAGCTTCAATCCGCCGAGAAGCTCCCCCTTTATATTTTTGGACTTGCGTCCCACCTCCGCAATATACGATATGGCCTTGGTCGCCTTACCTACCAGTTCCGCCGTCGTAGCCGACCCGACTGCCGGAACTTGCGACGTCAACGCGCTCGGCGTCGTCGCACGCCGATACGCGACAGTCAGGTCGACTACATCTTGCTCGGCGCGGAGCAAGAACTCCGAGCGCCTCGCCTCCTTCACCTCGCCCGCCGTCATGCGCGCCCTACCGCGCGCCGCGCTGCTCGCACGCGTCGTCACGCGCGCCACCTTGTCCCCGTGCGGGGCGCCGGTGTCGGAGTCCGAGTCCCACGACCCGTCGGACCCGTCCTCGGACTCATGGCACCTCTTTGACGGCGACCGCGTCCGCCACAGCCTGCCGCTCGTCGGCGCAACGGCGACCGCCGCACGGCCGCGTCCAGCCACGGCGGGCGCCGCCGTCGCGTTCGCGCCGACTCGCGACGCCACCGCAGCGCCGGCCCGCACCGCGGGCGTCGCTCGTGCACTCGCACCCACTCTAGGCGCAGCGCCGGCCCGCGCCGCGGGCACCGCCGCCGGGCGCGTACTCACACGCACCACAGCCGCCGCACTTACCCCCGTCGCTGACTTCACACTGGCACCCAATTTGGGTGTCACACCGACCCGCGCAGGCGTCACAACAACAGCGGGCGTCGCTGTCACGACAACAGCGGGCTTCGCCGCTGCTGCGGCTCGCGCAGACTCCGCGGTGGAGACCCCCGCCACAGCGGCGCCAGTCTGGTCGGCGCGCGCGCTAGCCACCACGGCAGCCGACCCAGACGACGTGCTCGCTTCTGCAGCATCCATCGCGAAACGCAGTCACAGACGCTGCACACGACACGAACCACACCAAAAACAACACAAAATTTTGCAACTGCGTATCCGAGTTTGAGGTTATTAACCTCAAACTCGAACACGTTGTCGCAACAAACACCACAATAAACACACAAAAAGTCTGGGATTTTATCCCCAGACACGCCCTGGGCCCTGAAAAGGGCCTCTCGCACAAATCGAGACACCAACCACTCTGTTCCAGCACAAAAACAGGGAAAATCACAAAAACACGTCCACCCGCTTTCAACGCCTTAACCCCTCAACCTAACCTAACCTAACCTAACCTAACCTAACCCAGTCTGCCTCGATCCGCAGTCGAGAGAGCCACGAATCCAAGCCGCTCCACGCTCAAAAAATCCCAAAAATAGGATTTTTCACTCAAAAGTACCCGTGTGATATACCCAAAAACGCGGGCTCGCGAGGCGCACCCAGTGACGTAAACCGCGAAGTGATACGAAAAGTGAGCGCGGAGTTATTAACAAAAAAGTGAATTTTGTGAAAATTTAAAAATTCATAGTGGTTTTTCTCGGGATCGGCAGCGGCGACACCAACTTTTTTAAGTGCCTACATTAAGGCCCTCTGAAGACCTACAGGACGACATCACTTGCTGATTTCTCCCGCGCAGGAGTGCGGAGAAATCGGCAAAAAAACAAGTACCACGTGGCCACGAGGTCATTGATCCAGGGCCGTGCGGTACCACCTGACATTACCTGCAGCGGGGCAACACTGCAAGGACCCGGGAGGCACCTTCAGAAGTCTGAAAAGATAAGTGGCTGCTTCAAAACAACGACTTGAATTTTCGTGCAGTTGAACTTTATTTTCAAAATTTTATTATTTAAAATCTACAGCGATACTATATCTTTTTTATTAGCTTAATTTGTAGGCCTTTTATAGTACCTTACTAATTAAAAAATTCAGGTATCATTTATATTAAAAAATTCTTAGATATTAATTTTTGTGTGCGAAGGTCAAACGCAAAAAAACTAAATACCCTTGTTTCTCCTAAACTAATAGAGATATCAAAATTCTGACACCACCTTGTGTATCTAACTAATAGTTAGATACTCAACAACTTTTAATTTTTATATATAGACATCACCCCCCCCTTAGCTCAAATCCCCCCATTTTTATAAAAATTTGTTCTCAGAAAAAATTGTATAGAGCAGTGTATAAATTCATAGAATTACATACAAAACCGTTATCACAGTAATTAAGTCCATCAAGTTCTTAACACCCCCCCCCTCCCCTTTTACCCCCTCTCCCATCCAAGTGCAAAACTAGCCAATAAACTCTTATTTTTAGATTTTTGTTAAATTTATCGTAGAGTCTATATTTTATTAAGTCCATTCCAAAAGTTTCCCCCCCTCTAACTCTTACCCCCCCTTTTTTAAAATTTATTCAAATCTTTAAATTGAAATATCTCCGAAACCGTAAGAGTTAGACGATTTCTGACGAATATTTTTATTTTAGATGTATATCTAAAATATAAGTTGCTTGTACTAATTAGTTCTATAATAAAAACTTAAAATACCCCCCCTCCCCCCCCAAAATTTTTTGAAATCCTGTAGCTTGTGAACGGTAGCTCCAAATTGGATGCTGATTTTTGTGTTAGATTGAGATAATTAGTATTAAGGTTTATTGACCAAAAAAACTGACTCTACATAGAGTAGATTTTAGTACACTGTATTTTTACATATTTTTCCCTGTCAAAGCATTATTTGACGCTCACCTTTACATTTTTTGAGTCCCCAATTTTTGGGAGAAGCACCGACTGAGTTACAGAAGTTTTTAAAATAGACGGCCATTTTGTTCCGCCATCTTGGAAAATTGCAAGGCTTCGTATCTCTGTAACCATAGCATATAAATTTATGGGATTTTTTGCGCATAGCACAGCTTCATTAGGTCTCATAGTTGACGTATAGAGACTGACTCTAGGTAGAGTCTCTACTTTTTTGCTGACGAAAAGTCCGTTATTTACGCGTGATTGACACAGTTCCAACTGAGAGCAGGTAGGCTAGCTCTTAAAACGTTAATACATACCCAGGTAGAGTCGGAAAAGTATACGTAGAAATTTCTTACCTGTAGTGTCAGCTAGGTCACCGTAGACTTGCGCACGTTGATTGACTCGAGAAGCAGGACTCGAAGAGATCTGGACTCAGGACTCGAAGCAGGATCTGAAACAAAAAGAAAAAATATTAGTTAGTTAAAACAGCGATCAATTATAACATAGGAGTAGTGACATTATATACTATATATATACAAATTCTTAGTTTTACAACATTTACAACTTTTACAAACCTTTAATTTTAAAATATAAATCGTTATAAATACTGTGTTCCTTGAGTTGCCCTCAAGCGTGACAACCAAAATGTTTGGAATACGCACACCTATAAAAAAGACGACGGTCAGTGATGAAGGAACGATCTCGCAGCTATCTCCAGCACAGCCAGTGGTTGCAGGAACTTCCCAAAACGAGCCAGAGGCGACCCAAACTTCCAACGTGAGGCGCAGCATAGGAGAGTGGGAGACGGGAAGGTCAGATCCTGTACAACCCAAGATTGCCACCCCTCCAAAAAAGACTGTTTCACAGGCTCCACCCAAACCGAGGCCAAAGACGACGCTCTCACAAGAGGGGAAACCTACAACTCGCAGATTGTCAGTGGAAGCTGCGGGTAGCTCCCCAAAACTGGAGAAGCAAAAATACGCAACCCGAACATCGGAAGCAAAAGCTTGGCTTGGGAAGGCAAAACTACATCTAAGTAACTCCAGAAACCTCCGAACTGACATCAAAACGGAGGTTACCCAAGCAGTAGAACGCCTATACGAACTCGTAAAGGAAGCTGAAGCTGGAAACGCCCATGGGAAACCACCGACTAAGCAGCAGGAAAATGAAGATGATCTAGAAAAGGTCAAAGAGCAAGGAAGAAGAGAAGAAGACCTCAAAAAAGCACTAGAAGAAAACAGCAATTTGCTAAAGGAGAATAGTGAGAAGATGGAACGCTTGAAAGAAGCTATGGACAAACAGAAAGAGATCTTGGAGAAAAGCACATACGCAAGCGTGGCAGCGATCAGTCAACCAAGAAAGCAGCCATGCGAGCAGGCAGTGCTTCACTCTGTGGTAGTAACCTCCAAAGACGAAAATGAGTCAGGCGACCAGGTTCTCAACAGAATCAGAGATGCAGTAAATGCAAAGGAGGGATGGGTAACAGTGGACAGAGTAAGGAAAGCGAAGGACCGTAAAGTCATAGTAGGCTGCAGGACACGAGAAGAGAGACAGAAGATCAAGGAGAGGCTTGAACAAGCGGAGACTCACCTTAAAGTCGAGGAGATCAAAAACAAGGACCCTCTTCTGATCCTCAGAGACGTACTTCAATTCAACACTGATGAAGACGTCCTGAACGCCCTGAGGAAACAGAACGGAAACATATTTCAAGGACTCGACAAGGAGGATATTAGGGTGGAAATCCGCTACAGAAAGAAGACCAGGAATCAGCACACGAGCCATATAGTACTGAGAGTGTCCCCGAAGGTGTGGAATCGTATGATGGATGCAGAAGACGTCCGCATCGATCTCCAACGCATAAAAGTGGCAGATCAATCCCCGTTAGTGCAATGCTCGCTATGCCTGGGGTATGGGCATGGGCGACGCTTCTGCAAAGCCTCGGTGGAGAGTTGTAGCCACTGCGGGGGGCCTCATATGAGGACAGAATGTGCTGATTGGCTTACTGGAGCAGCCCCGTCATGTTGTAACTGCAGACATGCAAAAATGGATATGGCCGAGCATAATGCTTTCTCCCAAGAGTGCCCAATAAGACGGAAGTGGGACGCGCTGGCCCGAGCAACCATTGCTTATTGTTAAGGGCGCCCCAAACAACCCAATGATAACAATCAAGAGCCCCCCAAACAACGAGAAACTGTACCTGGTAGCTCAAGCAAATCTCCAAAGAAAAGACCTGGCCACCAATGAACTCATGAACGAAGCCAACAAAAGCAAGATTGCTTTTGCGCTGCTGCAGGAGCCGTATGTGGGTGGAGCAAAGAGGATGAAGGACTACAGGGGTTCGAGAATCTTCCAGAGCACAAGTCAAGGAGAAGGGACTGTAAAAGCGGCAGTTGCCGTCTTTGATCGTGACATGGACGTCATACAGTGCCCAGAACTCACCACAAACAACATCGTTGTGGTGAAGATCCGGACTTGTGCATGGGAGATAACCGCAGTATCCTTCTACTTCGAGCCAGACCAGCCCATACAGCCATACTTGGAGCAGCTAAAAACAATTGAGGAAAAGCTTGGGCCCAGGAAAATAATCATGGGAGGAGACTCCAACGCAAAGAGCATCTGGTGGGGTGGCCGAAAGGTGGACCAAAGAGGCGAAGACATGTCCGGAGCTATTGAGGATATGAGTTTGCAGGTACTCAACAACGGAGATCTTCCCACGTTCGACACCGTCAGAGGCGGGAAAACATACACCAGCTACGTCGACATAACGGCCTGCTCGTCGGATATGCTAGATTTGGTGGAAGACTGGAAAGTAAGAGACGACATCACGAGTTCGGACCACAACAGCATCACTTTCAAAATTAGACTTAAAAAAGCAAAAGGAATGAGTATAAGCAGAACCACAAGGTTGTATAACACAAAAAAGGCTAATTGGGACCAGTTTCATGAGAAACTGGCCCAATTAAAAATAGAGAAAAATATAAAAACATCAGAAATAGAAAAAATTGAAAACATAGAAGATTTAGAAAGCATAGTACAAAATTACACTGACATAGTAACACAAGCATGCATAGACACAATTCCAAAAAAGAAAACAAACGAAATACTTACCTTGCCGTGGTGGTCCGAAGAACTCGCCGCCTTGAAGAAATCAACCACCACCATGAAGCGAAGAATCCGATGCGCAGCGCCAATCCGAAGAGCAAACGTCGTGAACGAGTACCTGCAAGCAAAAGAAAAGTATGAGAGTGAAGTCCAAAAAGCAAAGACAGCTAGTTGGAAAGGGTTCTGTGGAAAACAGGACAAAGAAGGACTCTGGGAAGGGATCTATAGAGTCATAGGGAGAACCGCCAAAAGACATGAGGATCTACCTCTCATGAAAGACGGTAGAGTTCTGGACACGAAAGAATCGGCGGAGTTACTAGCGGAAACTTTCTACCCGGAAGATTTAGAAGGAAGGGATAACGAAGACCACCGACGAATCCGAGAAGCAGGAAACCAAATAAATGAATGGGTCGATGATGAAGACCATGACCCACCATTTACCAAGGAGGAACTAAAATTCGCGGCGGAAAGCTTCAACCCGAAGAAGGCTCCGGGAGCAGATGGTTTTACGGCAGACATATGTAGACAGGCAATATCACTGGACCCCATGGTCTTCCTTACACTGGCCAACAAATGCCTGGCACTTGGTTACTTTCCCACCATCTGGAAAGAGGCCACAGTAGTGGTCTTAAGAAAGCCGGGTAAAGACAGCTACACAAACCCCAAGTCGTATAGGCCCATAGGCTTGTTGCCAGTGCTGGGGAAGATCTTTGAGAAGATGGTAGTGGGCCGAATAAAATATCACATCCTACCGAAGCTCAGCAGCCGCCAATACGGGTTCGTGCCCCAGAAGAGTACCGAGGACGCCCTCTATGTCCTCATGAAACATATACGGAACAAGCTAGAAGAGAAAAGGCTCATAACATTAGTATCATTGGACATAGAGGGGGCCTTCGATAGTGCCTGGTGGCCCGCAATTAGGATCAGGTTGGCGGAATCACAGTGCCCTGTAAACATCAGGAGGGTTGTCGACAGCTATCTGAAAGATAGAAAGGTTAGCGTTAGGTATGCCGGAGAGGAAGTGTCTAGGCGAACTACCAAAGGCTGCGTCCAAGGATCGATAGGGGGACCAATCTTGTGGAACCTGATTTTGGACCCTCTGCTGAAAGAACTGGAACGACGGGGAGACTACTGTCAGGCCTTTGCAGACGATGTTGTCTTAGTCTTCGACGGCAAAACAGCGTTAGAGGTGGAACGACAGGCCAATGCCGCACTTGCGCATGTTCAGGAATGGGGTGTCATCAATAAACTTAAGTTCGCACCACATAAAACGAGCGCGATGCTCATTACGAGAAAATTAAAATATGACACACCACGCCTGAGCATGAGCGGGATCGGCATTGAAATGTCGGAACACATCAAGATCCTGGGGCTCACAATAGACCATAAGCTCACGTTCAATAGCCATGCCGCAAACGTGTGCAAAAAGGCATTGAACGTGTATAAACAGCTATCTAGAGCCGCCAGGGTCAGCTGGGGCCTAAACCCGGACGTGATACGCAGTATCTATACCGCCGCGGTTGAACCGATCGTCCTGTATGCTGCCAGTGTTTGGGCACCCGCAACACAGAAACTGGGCATGCAAAAACACCTTAATGCTGTTCAACGAGGTTTCGCCCAAAAACTGTGCAAAGCGTACCGGACGGTGTCCCTAAACTCGGCACTAGTGTTGGCCGGCATTCTGCCACTCGACCTCAGAGTACAAGAAGCAGCCGCCTTGTACGAGGCTAGGAGAGGAGTCCCCCGGCTGACACTAGGAGATAGGGAAGTTGAAAAAATGGCCTCGTTTTCAGAATCACCCCACCCGGCCAAACATATGGGTCTGGAATTCATATGCCTGGAGGACCAAGAGCAGGTGAACATTCACAGCGGTCACGCAGTCCGAATGTTCACGGACGGCAGTAAAATTGAGGGCAAGGTCGGAGCAGCATTATCCGTATGGAATATGTTAGCCGAGACCAAAGCCCACAAATTGAAGCTGTCGTCCTACTGCACGGTCTACCAGGCTGAATTACTGGCCATATGCAAGGCCACAAGGGAGATTTTGAAGGGTAAGGAAACGAGCTATGGCGTATATAGTGACTCAAGATCGTCACTGGAAGCTATCACCAACAACGCTTCCATACATCCCCTCGCTCTCGAAATAAGAAGCAACCTACATGAAGCCAGCAAACAACATAAAACTGTTGCTTTATATTGGATTAAGGCTCATGCAGGTCTTGCAGGAAACGAGCGGGCGGATGAATTAGCAAAGGACGCAGCCCTAGGTATAAAAACAAAACCGAACTATGAACTGTGTCCAATCTCCTACATAAAGCGTCAAATTCGGCAAGGAACCCTCGTAGAATGGAATAGGAGGTACGTGAACAGCGAAACAGCAGCAGTCACTAAAATGTTTTTCCCCGATGCTATTCAGGCATACAAAACAGTTAGGCAGGTAGAGCCGACAGGTGTGCTGACGCAAATTATGACAGGGCACGGTGGGTTTTCCGAATACTTGAACCGATTCAAGTGTAAGGAAAGCCCATCGTGCATCTGCGACCCTGAAAAGAGCGAGACGGTTGCGCACGTCCTTTTTGAATGTCCAGTTTTCGGAAGCCAGAGATACGAAGCAGAGCAAAAACTAGGCAAAACTTTAGAAGCCCAAAATGTACACCAGTTGATAAATGATAAGAAATGTAATTCTGAGTTTATTGAATACTGTATTAATGTAGCAAATAAGGTAATAGATAGAAATAAAGTAGATTAGTAAGTATGTTGAATATATATGTATACTGAGATATATATAAAACCATCATAAAAATATAAAAGTAAGAAAATATGTATAAGCTAAACTGTTAATTTGTAAATTAGATATTAAGTTTAAAAAAAAAAAAATGTGTAATAAAAATTGTGTAAATTATAGAAGAAAACTATGTAACATAACGTAGAATAAAAATAAAATATACTACAAAACCCCACCCCCATCCCAAGAAGAAGAGAAATAAAGATTAAAATAGTAAGAATAAAGGATAGAATAGGTTAAATAAAGACTCTGACACTGACTCGTCAGAGGGCAAACTCCGTAGTACCGTTTCGAGACGGAATAAAAAAAAAAAAAAAAAAAAAAAAAAACCTAACCTAACCTTTTTTTTTTTTGTTAACGGGGAGGAAATCTGCACCCAGACACCCTACCACACCGAGGGATGCGATAGGGTAGTGTGAGGATGACGGACTCGTCGACTCACTAAAACCACCCCGGTGGCCAGCCTCAATGCATGTCAAGGGGCTCCGACAACTCCAAAAGGAACATTTCGGTGCCCCTCTCGCATAACGCCTAAAAGCACGTCCCGGGAACGACACCCATTGCCGCCCCCAGCACTCGTGGTGCTACGGCTGCACACGCCACGATGTGCCAGCCGCCCTCCCGGGGTCCGCTACTGACCAGCCGAAGCCCTCGCTCCGATCGCCCACAGACCCGAAAGGCCCCCTGTTTGGCAGGGGGTACCACTCTCGCCCCTCATGGGGCAGGCAGCGCGGGGTGGCCGTTGCCAACACCCCGCCGCCGCCTCCTCCGAGCGGGATCGGCCCTCTCCCGATCTCGCTCGGCGGCCTCTTTCTGGACCAAAACGGTCTCACAGAAGGAGGCCACGGCCTTCCAAGCCGTCTCATCTACCAGCATAGCCTCGACTACGCTTGGTAGAGAGAGGTCCTGCCCGATCGTGTTGACCAGGATTCCACGCTCCACGCTCCACGCTGAGCACTGCTCTAGCGTGTGCTGCGCGGAATCCCAGTCCCACCCACAATGGTGGCATTGTGGGGTCGGTTCGCGTCCAATCCTACTCAGGTACTCACCGAAGCAACCATGCCCGGTAAGTACCTGAGTAAGGCGATAGGTGACGTGCCCATGCTCCCTTCCCAGCCAGGCTTCGAAATTTGGCGCAATGGCGCCGACGATGCGCTGGCGCGAACTGCGCGGTTCATCGAACCGCTCGCGCCACTCCACGAGCGCACGTCGGCGCTCTTGCACCCGCACTTCAGCGGGCGCGGTTCCACTCCCGTCGTCATTGCAACGGAGACGCCGATACACACGTGCATCCATCTCCGCCAAGATGTCAAGGGGCGGAAACCGCGCCAAGAGTGTTGCCGCCTCAAAGGATATCGTACGATATCCTCGTGCGATACGAATGGCCATAGTACGCTGTAGGCTATTAAACAATAGCCTATAGCGCCTAACCCCCGCCAGCCTCACAGACCAGACGGGCGCTCCGTAGAGTGCCATCGATCGCACCACCCCTCCATAGAGGCGGCGAACTCCTTCCCTAGGTCCCCCGAGATTTGGCAGCAGTCTGTGCAGAGCACCCACTACCTTCTGAATCCGGGGGACGGAGCGGCTGAAGTGCTCCCCGAAGTCCCAGCGACTGTCCAGGATGAGGCCCAGGTACTTGAGGTACCGCCCCACCTGGACGTCCACGTCACCTACACGAACCGACATGCTGGGTGGTTACCTAACCTAACCTAACCTAACCTAACCTTTTTTTTTTTTTTTTTTTTTTTTTTTTTTTTGTTAACGGGGAGGAAATCTGCACACAGACACCCTACCGCACCGAGGGATGCGATAGGGTAGTGTGAGGATGACGGACTCGTCGACTCACTAAAACCACCCCGGTGGCCAGCCTCAATGCATGTCAAGGGGCTCCGACAACTCCAAAAGGAACATTTCGGTGCCCCTCTCGCATAACGCCTAAAAGCACGTCCCGGGAACGACACCCATTGCCGCCCCCAGCACTCGTGGTGCTACGGCTGCACACGCCACGATGTGCCAGCCGCCCTCCCGGGGTCCGCTATTGACCAGCCGAAGCCCTCGCTCCGACCGCCCACAGACCCGAAAGGCCCCCTGTTTGGCAGGGGGTACCACTCTCGCCCCTCATGGGGCAGGCAGCGCGGGGTGGCCGTTGCCAACACCCCGCCGCCGCCTCCTCCGAGCGGGATCGGCCCTCTCCCGATCTCGCTCGGCGGCCTCTTTCTGGACCAAAACGGTCTCACAGAAGGAGGCCACGGCCTTCCAAGCCGTCTCATCTACCAGCATAGCCTCGACTACGCTTGGTAGAGAGAGGTCCTGCCCGATCCTGTTGACCAGAATTCCGCGCTCCACGCTCCACGCTGAGCACTGCTCTAGCGTGTGCTGCGCGGAATCCCGGTCCCACCCACAATGGTGGCATTGTGGGGTCGGTTCGCGTCCAATCCTACTCAGGTACTCACCGAAGCAACCATGCCCGGTAAGTACCTGAGTAAGGCGATAGGTGACGTGCCCATGCTCCCTTCCCAGCCAGGCTTCGAAATTTGGCGCAATGGCGCCGACGATGCGCTGGCGCGAACTACGCGGTTCTTCGAACCGCTCGCGCCACTCCACGAGCGCACGTCGGCGCTCTTGCACCCGCACTTCAGCGGGCGCGGTTCCACTCCCGTCGTCATTGCAACGGAGACGCCGATACACACGTGCATCCATCTCCGCCAAGACGTCAAGGGGCGGAAACCGCGCCAAGAGTGTTGCCGCCTCAAAGGATATCGTACGATACCCTCGTGCGATACGAATGGCCATAGTACGCTGTAGGCTATTAAACAATAGCCTATAGCGCCTAACCCCCGCCAGTCTCACAGACCAGACGGGCGCTCCGTAGAGTGCCATCGATCGCACCACCCCTCCATAGAGGCGGCGAACTCCTTCCCTAGGTCCCCCGAGATTTGGCAGCAGTCTGTGCAAAGCACCCACTACCTTCTGAATCCGGGGAACTGAGCGACTGAAGTGCTCTCCGAAGTCCCAGCGACTGTCCAGGATGAGGCCCAGGTACTTGAGGTACCGCCCCACCTGGACGTCCACGTCACCTACGCGAACCGACATGCTGGGTGGTTCCCTTCCCCTCGGGAATTTGTGGAACCACAGCGCCTCGGTCTTGTGAGGCGCTGTCCGCAGACCCAGCGCGTGGATCTTGTCCACGACACAAGCCACCCCAAGCTCGGCGAGCCCCTTGGTCCCCTCGAAGTCGTCCCCGCCGGCCAACACTAACGTGTCATCCGCATAGCAGACGACGTGTAGGCCGACGGGGAGATCGATGCGCAAGACCGCGTCGTACGCGAGGTTCCACAAGAGCGGGCCCAAAACGGACCCCTGCGGAACCCCACAGCCATTGTAGCGCCTCGGTATACCTCGTAGGCTCTATCCACCTCTTCGGCAGGGGCTCGCCGTCTTCTCCGGGTATTGGTGTACAGGCGTCGGGACCGCAGGCACGTCTCACGCAACCGCGCTATGTCCTCCGACCACCAGTACACCGACCCACGCTTGGTTGGCCCGGTTCTGGGCATCGATAAGTCGCAAATCGACGTCATCGTTGCGCGGAACCAGGCCGCCTCCCTAACAGGATCGGGCAGATCCTCTCCGGCTTGGCCTTCCGACCAGGCCGCGACGATGGTGGCGGCTTCGAGCAGATCCCTGTCGAGCCGCTTGAGGGCCCATCGTCGCGGCTGACTGCCACTGCGGCGGGACGCACGTCCGGGGGGGCGGAGGGCTACATCGAAAACGATGTAGCGGTGGTCGGATAAAGTGACCACCTCCTCCGCAACTCTCCATCCCGAAACTAGGTGTGTGGCAGAAGGAGTCGCCCATGAAAGATCCACGATCGACTCACCCTGCCACCGCACACAAGTGCTTACAGACCCCCGATTAAGTAACCGGAGGTCCATACCCGCCGCCCAATCTAAGATTGTCTCTCCCCTGCGGTCGTCTCGGGGACTCCCCCACTCACGAGAGTGAGCGTTGAAGTCACCCAAGACAAGCACGGGACGCGGAAGGCACCTGCGAATGCAGTTTCCCACCGCGTCCAAGTACGCCTCGTACTCGGCGAGGGTACAGTTGGGAGAGATGTAGCAGCCCACAACGGCTAGATGACCCCACTCTGTGGCCACGAAACCATTGCCCTTTTCTATAAGGGCACAGTGGGGATCACCTTGGCCGCCACCCCAGTAAATAGCGACAGAGTCCATATCGTCCCCAAACCATGCCACATGGCCCGGGACACGATAGGGCTCCGCGACTACGGCAAGTGCAATCGACCACTGCGCAAGGGTTTGCTGGAGCAAATCCTGCGCACCTCGGCAGTGGTTCAGATTGCACTGGAGGATTCGAATGGTGTGATCCATTACGAAGCCTCCATGCCTTCCTGGGGCGGCGGGTTTTGACCCGACTGAGCGGCCCCCTTTGCTGGGGCCGCTTTGCCTTCCGGTGCTGGGGCTGAGCGAGGAGACTTCCTCGTGCCCTTAGGAGGGGTGCAATTCTTGCTCCCCATCCTGTGGTCAGCCTTACAGCCCTTGTCCGAGCACAGTGGACACTTGTGCGGATTCGTGCATTGGCTCGCCCGATGGTCGGGCTCGCCGCACGCGTAACACAAGTGGCTTCGGTCCACCGTACTCGAGCACATGCTGCGTACGTGCCCGTACTCCAAGCACCGGAAGCACTGGAGTGGTCTCGAGGTCAAATAATCGACCCGAGACGCGACCCACCCTATCACGACGTGCTTTGCCGCGGCTAGCTTCCGCACGGAAGCTAGTGGACAACGGACCCATACCGTGCCCAGGGCATTGGATGAGCGACGTATGTCACCCACCCGCACGTCGAGGACCGAGCAGTCTCCGGCCTCGGCAACGGCAGTCTGCACCTCCTGAGGTGTGATGCTGTCGTCGAGGTCCTTCAACCGCAACTCCCCCGTTTTCATTGGGCGCGCAACACGCACACCCAAATCCGCGAGGGCCACGCGCATGCGTTCGGCCAGGTTGTCAGCTTTGGAGGTGCAGTCGGGTCCTGACACCTCCAAAATGAGTCCTCCAGTGATGGCCTTCCTGGATCGAACGTTGTCGATACCGAGGTCGGCCAACCTAATGCGAGCCTTAGCAGCCGCCATGACTGTAGCGAGGGTGACATCGGAGCCCTCCGATATTGTCACCGTAATCGCCGCAGACGTCGGCAGCCGCGTAGGCTTCGCCTTCCTGCCAGCCCTCTTCCTGGCCTTCTTGCCAGCCTTCGGGCTAGCCTTGGGGCTAGCCTTTGGACCGGCTTTCGGGCCAGGTTTCGGACCGGCACTCGGGCCAGGCCGCGCCGGCACTGGTGCTGGCGCTGGCGCTGGGGCCTTCTTCTTGGCCGCCCTTTTCCTCCCCGTCACTGTCGCCCACGAAGACTCAGGCGTCTGCGACGCTTGAACCTCCGCAGTCTGCGACTGCACAGGTGGCAGAGGAGTTACAGGCGTGGGTCGGGCGTTTGCCTTCCCCTTGCCAGACGGCCCCTTTTGCGCTGCAGGAGCAGCGACACCCCGCTGGACAGAAGAAGGCATGGCACCCACAGCCACCGCCAACTTCCTGTCCATTAGAGCGCCGATGCGCTCCATCAAACGGCCTTCCCAGTCTCCCCCGGCGGCAGGTGGAGTCACCGCCGCCGGTTTGGCCACGCTGTCATCAGCCATGGCCTGGGAGCTGACCACCTTCTCCACCTTGGCGGATAGGGCAGCCATCTGGGCACGCAACGCAGCGTTCTCGCTCTCGAGCCGCTGAACGTTTGCGTCCACCGCAGCGCGCAGCAGGAGCTCAGACGAGATCGCTGCCGCCCTCCTCACGGACGTTCGCAGACCCTTGACGAAGTTGCCCTTCAAGTGCTTAGACTTGTCGGCAATCTTCTCAATGGTCTGCAGCTCGACCGTCATGCTGGCTTCCAGCTCCTGAGAGCCAAGCGCCTGCATCTCCTTCGCCAGTTCCTCGGGCTGAGGCAGGTTTGCCTTCGCCCTCGTCATCTCTGGCGCGACTCGGGGGTCGAAGATCCCATCTTCGTCAACATCCCCCTTGTCCTTCAGGAACATGGCGCGCTTGGATTCAAGCCCACCGTCCCCGCCATCCTTCTCGGGCTTTCGCCCCCGCTTCCGCAAAACGCGGGATACGTCCAAGGCTGTAGACGCACGGGAAGAGAAGGACGCTATAGAGCAGTCCGACTCCTCATCAGCCTCACTCGCCATGTGTACTGGCGTTGCAGGTCTCGCGAAGCCCTTCTTCGCCGAGACCGCCACCTCCTTCTTACGAGAGCTCCCAGAGCTCCCGAAGCGATTGTTGCCCCCCCCAGAGTACGAGGGGCAGGATGCCGAAGCACCGCGGGATTCTCCGACGTCGGAGACGCCGGTACCCGCCTGGGGTCCTTTTACACAATTCGCTTCTTTCATTTTGGGGGGTTTTTCCTCTTTGTGGGGTGAGGTCCCCAATCCGCAGTAGCGGCTGGTAAATCGACCAACCCACCCGGCCGACAAACCGTCCATGAAACCCTAAATCAGAATGTCACGGACGATTTGCCAGCCGAGTGATTTGTTCTGCTGCGTCGCCGAACAAACATCGAGTTTTTTTACCGAGGTGAACTCCTCAAAGCCCAGGCGGCAAAGCCAAGGCCCTTGGACGCTGGCTAAGAAGAAGCTCTTCTTAACCCACTCGGTGGCAGTGCGAGTGCACGCCGAGCACGTCCCGCTTCATCCGCTACTTCCTCTGCTTGACAGAGGAACGCGCAGAGAAGCTCCTATCCCAATTAAATGGGCGAGATAAGGTATGGCCTACCATCCCTTATCCCCCCCTTCCTACACTAAAAACACTCACGCACCCACACACACACAATCACACCCACATTCACACACACATTCACACGGTGTTTTGTCCGCGCCGGTCTGTCGCTAACTTCAAACTCGAAGCTATCGACAGACCGAGACCCCCTATCCGCAACCCGGGGACGCGCCACGTCGGAGTATCACCTCACCGCCTGCTGGGAAGGAGACCCAGTAGGTTCGTGGAACCTAACCTAACCTTTTTTTTTTTTTTTTTTTTTTGTTAACGGGGAGGAAATCTGCACACAGACACCCTACCGCACCGAGGGATGCGATAGGGTAGTGTGAGGATGACGGACTCGTCGACTCACTAAAACCACCCCGGTGGCCAGCCTCAATGCATGTCAAGGGGCTCCGACAACTCCAAAAGGAACATTTCGGTGCCCCTCTCGCATAACGCCTAAAAGCACGTCCCGGGAACGACACCCATTGCCGCCCCCAGCACTCGTGGTGCTACGGCTGCACACGCCACGATGTGCCAGCCGCCCTCCCGGGGTCCGCTATTGACCAGCCGAAGCCCTCGCTCCGACCGCCCACAGACCCGAAAGGCCCCCTGTTTGGCAGGGGGTACCACTCTCGCCCCTCATGGGGCAGGCAGCGCGGGGTGGCCGTTGCCAACACCCCGCCGCCGCCTCCTCCGAGCGGGATCGGCCCTCTCCCGATCTCGCTCGGCGGCCTCTTTCTGGACCAAAACGGTCTCACAGAAGGAGGCCACGGCCTTCCAAGCCGTCTCATCTACCAGCATAGCCTCGACTACGCTTGGTAGAGAGAGGTCCTGCCCGATCCTGTTGACCAGAATTCCGCGCTCCACGCTCCACGCTGAGCACTGCTCTAGCGTGTGCTGCGCGGAATCCCGGTCCCACCCACAATGGTGGCATTGTGGGGTCGGTTCGCGTCCAATCCTACTCAGGTACTCACCGAAACAACCATGCCCGGTAAGTACCTGAGTAAGGCGATAGGTGACGTGCCCATGCTCCCTTCCCAGCCAGGCTTCGAAATTTGGCGCAATGGCGCCGACGATGCGCTGGCGCGAACTACGCGGTTCTTCGAACCGCTCGCGCCACTCCACGAGCGCACGTCGGCGCTCTTGCACCCGCACTTCAGCGGGCGCGGTTCCACTCCCGTCGTCATTGCAACGGAGACGCCGATACACACGTGCATCCATCTCCGCCAAGACGTCAAGGGGCGGAAACCGCGCCAAGAGTGTTGCCGCCTCAAAGGATATCGTACGATACCCTCGTGCGATACGAATGGCCATAGTACGCTGTAGGCTATTAAACAATAGCCTATAGCGCCTAACCCCCGCCAGTCTCACAGACCAGACGGGCGCTCCGTAGAGTGCCATCGATCGCACCACCCCTCCATAGAGGCGGCGAACTCCTTCCCTAGGTCCCCCGAGATTTGGCAGCAGTCTGTGCAAAGCACCCACTACCTTCTGAATCCGGGGAACTGAGCGACTGAAGTGCTCTCCGAAGTCCCAGCGACTGTCCAGGATGAGGCCCAGGTACTTGAGGTACCGCCCCACCTGGACGTCCACGTCACCTACGCGAACCGACATGCTGGGTGGTTCCCTTCCCCTCGGGAATTTGTGGAACCACAGCGCCTCGGTCTTGTGAGGCGCTGTCCGCAGACCCAGCGCGTGGATCTTGTCCACGACACAAGCCACCCCAAGCTCGGCGAGCCCCTTGGTCCCCTCGAAGTCGTCCCCGCCGGCCAACACTAACGTGTCATCCGCATAGCAGACGACGTGTAGGCCGACGGGGAGATCGATGCGCAAGACCGCGTCGTACGCGAGGTTCCACAAGAGCGGGCCCAAAACGGACCCCTGCGGAACCCCACAGCACACCTCCCTCTGGTGCAATGCACCGTCCCTGCCAACATACTGGACACATCTGTCGCGCAAGTAGGCTCCAACAATGCCCTGCAGGTAGGGGGGGACCCCGTGAAACACGAGGGCCTCCCTAATCGCCCTCCAAGGCAAGGAGTTAAACGCGTTGACGATGTCTAAAGACACCGCCAACATCCTCCCGCCTCGGGACACTACCTGGCTCGACAGCGAACGGACTCTAAGAATCGCGTCCACCGTCGAACGAGCCTGCCGGAAACCGAACTGGTCATCCGACAGGTCGGGGCCTACCATTCTTAAGTGCGCGCACAGACGACCGGCAATTACTCTTTCGAATAACTTGCCGGCCTCGTCCAGCAGGCAAATGGGACGATACGCAGAGGGAGAATCCGCGGACCTGCCATCCTTCTTCAAGAGGACTAATTTCGCCTCCTTCCACTCCTTGGGGAACACGCCTGTACGGAGACAGCTGTCAAACAGCCGCCTAAGGCGGTCCCCCAATCCGGCGGATAGAGCCAACACCCAAGCCCGACCCGGGATACCATCCGGGCCAGGCGCCGTGTTTCGAGCCCTGAGGCGCTTCACGGCTCGGTCCAACTCCTCTTCGGTCACCCCCAGTTCATCGTCCCAGGGAATCGGGCTCGATGGCATCACGGGGGGTGATGAGGGACTGTCCTGGATCCTAGGGAATAGCGTATCAACCACGCCTCCCACAAACGTAGGATCCAGGGTTTCCGTCAACGGAGGGGCCCACGGTCTGAGCTTGCCCAGTACCATCTTGTACGGGCGCCCCCATGGGTCCCTATTCAGTCCCTCGAGGAGTTCATGCCAGGACCGAGCCTTGGCGTCGGCAATGGCGTGTTGAAGCGCCATTGTAGCGCCTCGGTATACCTCGTAGGCTCTATCCACCTCTTCTGCAGGGGCTCGCCGTCTTCTCCGGGTATTGGTGTACAGGCGTCGGGACCGCAGGCACGTCTCACGCAACCGCGCTATGTCCTCCGACCACCAGTACACCGACCCACGCTTGGTTGGCCCGGTTCTGGGCATCGATAAGTCGCAAATCGACGTCATCGTTGCGCGGAACCAGGCCGCCTCCCTAACAGGATCGGGCAGATCCTCTCCGGCTTGGCCTTCCGACCAGGCCGCGACGATGGTGGCGGCTTCGAGCAGATCCCTGTCGAGCCGCTTGAGGGCCCATCGTCGCGGCTGACTGCCACTGCGGCGGGACGCACGTCCGGGGGGGCGGAGGGCTACATCGAAAACGATGTAGCGGTGGTCGGATAAAGTGACCACCTCCTCCGCAACTCTCCATCCCGAAACTAGGTGTGTGGCAGAAGGAGTCGCCCATGAAAGATCCACGATCGACTCACCCTGCCACCGCACACAAGTGCTTACAGACCCCCGATTAAGTAACCGGAGGTCCATACCCGCCGCCCAATCTAAGATTGTCTCTCCCCTGCGGTCGTCTCGGGGACTCCCCCACTCACGAGAGTGAGCGTTGAAGTCACCCAAGACAAGCACGGGACGCGGAAGGCACCTGCGAAAGCAGTTTCCCACCGCGTCCAAGTACGCCTCGTACTCGGCGAGGGTACAGTTGGGAGAGATGTAGCAGCCCACAACGGCTAGATGACCCCACTCTGTGGCCACGAAACCATTGCCCTTTTCTATAAGGGCACAGTGGGGATCACCTTGGCCGCCACCCCAGTAAATAGCGACAGAGTCCATATCGTCCCCAAACCATGCCACATGGCCCGGGACACGATAGGGCTCCGCGACTACGGCAAGTGCAATCGACCACTGCGCAAGGGTTTGCTGGAGCAAATCCTGCGCACCTCGGCAGTGGTTCAGATTGCACTGGAGGATTCGAATGGTGTGATCCATTACGAAGCCTCCATGCCTTCCTGGGGCGGCGGGTTTTGACCCGACTGAGCGGCCCCCTTTGCTGGGGCCGCTTTGCCTTCCGGTGCTGGGGCTGAGCGAGGAGACTTCCTCGTGCCCTTAGGAGGGGTGCAATTCTTGCTCCCCATCCTGTGGTCAGCCTTACAGCCCTTGTCCGAGCACAGTGGACACTTGTGCGGATTCGTGCATTGGCTCGCCCGATGGTCGGGCTCGCCGCACGCGTAACACAAGTGGCTTCGGTCCACCGTACTCGAGCACATGCTGCGTACGTGCCCGTACTCCAAGCACCGGAAGCACTGGAGTGGTCTCGAGGTCAAATAATCGACCCGAGACGCGACCCACCCTATCACGACGTGCTTTGCCGCGGCTAGCTTCCGCACGGAAGCTAGTGGACAACGGACCCATACCGTGCCCAGGGCATTGGATGAGCGACGTATGTCACCCACCCGCACGTCGAGGACCGAGCAGTCTCCGGCCTCGGCAACGGCAGTCTGCACCTCCTGAGGTGTGATGCTGTCGTCGAGGTCCTTCAACCGCAACTCCCCCGTTTTCATTGGGCGCGCAACACGCACACCCAAATCCGCGAGGGCCACGCGCATGCGTTCGGCCAGGTTGTCAGCTTTGGAGGTGCAGTCGGGTCCTGACACCTCCAAAATGAGTCCTCCAGTGATGGCCTTCCTGGATCGAACGTTGTCGATACCGAGGTCGGCCAACCTAATGCGAGCCTTAGCAGCCGCCATGACTGCAGCGAGGGTGACATCGGAGCCCTCCGATATTGTCACCGTAATCGCCGCAGACGTCGGCAGCCGCGTAGGCTTCGCCTTCCTGCCAGCCCTCTTCCTGGCCTTCTTGCCAGCCTTCGGGCTAGCCTTGGGGCTAGCCTTTGGACCGGCTTTCGGGCCAGGTTTCGGACCGGCACTCGGGCCAGGCCGCGCCGGCACTGGTGCTGGCGCTGGCGCTGGGGCCTTCTTCTTGGCCGCCCTTTTCCTCCCCGTCACTGTCGCCCACGAAGACTCAGGCGTCTGCGACGCTTGAACCTCCGCAGTCTGCGACTGCACAGGTGGCAGAGGAGTTACAGGCGTGGGTCGGGCGTTTGCCTTCCCCTTGCCAGACGGCCCCTTTTGCGCTGCAGGAGCAGCGACACCCCGCTGGACAGAAGAAGGCATGGCACCCACAGCCACCGCCAACTTCCTGTCCATTAGAGCGCCGATGCGCTCCATCAAACGGCCTTCCCAGTCTCCCCCGGCGGCAGGTGGAGTCACCGCCGCCGGTTTGGCCACGCTGTCATCAGCCATGGCCTGGGAGCTGACCACCTTCTCCACCTTGGCGGATAGGGCAGCCATCTGGGCACGCAACGCAGCGTTCTCGCTCTCGAGCCGCTGAACGTTTGCGTCCACCGCAGCGCGCAGCAGGAGCTCAGACGAGATCGCTGCCGCCCTCCTCACGGACGTTCGCAGACCCTTGACGAAGTTACCCTTCAAGTGCTTAGACTTGTCGGCAATCTTCTCAATGGTCTGCAGCTCGACCGTCATGCTGGCTTCCAGCTCCTGAGAGCCAAGCGCCTGCATCTCCTTCGCCAGTTCCTCGGGCTGAGGCAGGTTTGCCTTCGCCCTCGTCATCTCTGGCGCGACTCGGGGGTCGAAGATCCCATCTTCGTCAACATCCCCCTTGTCCTTCAGGAACATGGCGCGCTTGGATTCAAGCCCACCGTCCCCGCCATCCTTCTCGGGCTTTCGCCCCCGCTTCCGCAAAACGCGGGATACGTCCAAGGCTGTAGACGCACGGGAAGAGAAGGACGCTATAGAGCAGTCCGACTCCTCATCAGCCTCACTCGCCATGTGTACTGGCGTTGCAGGTCTCGCGAAGCCCTTCTTCGCCGAGACCGCCACCTCCTTCTTACGAGAGCTCCCAGAGCTCCCGAAGCGATTGTTGCCCCCCCCAGAGTACGAGGGGCAGGATGCCGAAGCACCGCGGGATTCTCCGACGTCGGAGACGCCGGTACCCGCCTGGGGTCCTTTTTCACAATTCGCTTCTTTCATTTTGGGGGGTTTTTCCTCTTTGTGGGGTGAGGTCCCCAATCCGCAGTAGCGGCTGGTAAATCGACCAACCCACCCGGCCGACAAACCGTCCATGAAACCCTAAATCAGAATGTCACGGACGATTTGCCAGCCGAGTGATTTGTTCTGCTGCGTCGCCGAACAAACATCGAGTTTTTTTACCGAGGTGAACTCCTCAAAGCCCAGGCGGCAAAGCCAAGGCCCTTGGACGCTGGCTAAGAAGAAGCTCTTCTTAACCCACTCGGTGGCAGTGCGAGTGCACGCCGAGCACGTCCCGCTTCATCCGCTACTTCCTCTGCTTGACAGAGGAACGCGCAGAGAAGCTCCTATCCCAATTAAATGGGCGAGATAAGGTATGGCCTACCATCCCTTATCCCCCCCTTCCTACACTAAAAACACTCACGCACCCACACACACACATTCACACCCACATTCACACACACATTCACACGGTGTTTTGTCCGCGCCGGTCTGTCGCTAACTTCAAACTCGAAGCTATCGACAGACCGAGACCCCCTATCCGCAACCCGGGGACGCGCCACGTCGGAGTATCACCTCACCGCCTGCTGGGAAGGAGACCCAGTAGGTTCGTGGGGAACCTAACCTAACCTAACCTAACCTAACCTAACCTAACCTAACCTAACAAAAAGTAACCTAACCTAACAAAAAGTAACCTAACCTAACAAAAAGTAACCTAACCTAACAAAAAGTAACCTAACCTAACAAAAAGTAACCTAACCTAACAAAAAGTAACCTAACCTAACAAAAAGTAACCTAACCTAACAAAAAGTAACCTAACCTAACAAAAAGTAACCTAACCTAACAAAAAGTAACCTAACCTAACAAAAAGTAACCTAACCTAACAAAAAGTAACCTTTTTTTTTTTTTTTTTTTTTTTTTTTTTTTTTTTTTTTCGCTGGGAAAAATGCGTTACGCATTCCCCCCCATTAGAGGATGGAGGGGATATGTGGGACTCCCCGGCCCATGAGGGCGAGTATACCCACTAAATAACCCAGCGGCACTCCCGCGTCGCCTACTATGGAGGGGAACTGGGAAACCGGCAGAGCCTTTTCTTCCAGTCCCCCGCCGACGACCGCCCGCCTTTACAGCGGGGCCTTCACGCCCCTCCTGCAGGGAGGGGCCCGGGAACGACCACGAGTGCTTGGCCGTTCCCGCCCGACGGAGGTGGCGAACAGTGCAATGCGAGAGATGGCGCCTCCACGCCTATCTCTCGCTATTCACCACCTTGAGGGGGAAGAAGACGTCTTCTTCTACCCCTCTTCCGCCTGCGCAGCGGCGCGAGAGGGTCCTCCTCCCGCGCGCGCTCCGCTGCCTCCTTCTGGGACATCACGTCCTCACAGAAGGAGGCGACCGCCGCCCAGCCCCTCCCGTCCTCCAGCATGGAATTCACCACACTGGGAAGCGAGATGTCTGGCCCCACTACCGCCACCAAGCCGCGGCGCGGCTCGGCCCACGACGGGCACACCTCAAGGGTGTGCTGCGCCGTGTCCTCCGCCGCGCCACAATGGTGGCACGACGGGGCTCCCTCCCTTCCAATCCGGTGCAGGTACGATCCGAAGCAGCCATGCCCGGATAGCACCTGCACCATACGGAAAGAGAGGAAGCCGTGGGGTCGCTCTAGCCAGTCCTGTAGGACCGGCCCAAGAGCGTCCAGCGTTCGGCGGCCAAACGCGGCGGAGGCGAGGTCCACCGTCCAATGTTGGACGATGGCGTCCTTCGCCTCTCGCCGAACGGCCTCCCGCTCTTCCGGGGCGGGGTGCTCTCCAAGCGCCCTACGCCCCGCCGTCCACTCGTACACTCTGGCGAGCACCCATGCCTCGAGCTCCCAAGGAGGGGTGCCCGCCAGAGCGCACGCCGCCGCAAAGCCTACCGAGCGGTAGGCTCTCGCCACCCGCTGTGCGATAGCCCTTTGGGGCCTGCGAATCGCGGCGGCGTTCTCCCTTCTTTGAAGGGAGTCCGCCCAGATAGGGGCCCCGTAAAGGGCCATGCTCCGCAGGATGCCGGCATAAAGCAGCCGGCACCGCGCTTTGGGCCCCCCCATATTTGGGAGGAGCCACGAAAGCGCACCCGCAACCTTCAGCAGGCGCGTCGACAGCCCGTTGAAGTGCGGGCCGAAGCGCCACCTGCTGTCGAGCACCAGGCCCAGATACTTCATCTGGGCCTTCACCTCGACCCTGACACCCTCCACCAAGATGTGGGCGTCAGTGGGGATGCGCTGCCGAGGCCCGTGGAAGAACACGGCCTCGGTCTTTTGCAGCGCCACCCCCAATCCTAGCCGGCGGATCCTTCCTGCGACCAAGGATCCGCCAGCCGAGGCCAGGTCCGCCGCCTCCCTAAAGCTTCTCCCCCGGGCAGTGAGAAGAGTGTCATCTGCATAGCAGATGACACTCGTGCCTCGGAGGAGAGCTCCCCGCAGGAGCCAATCGAAGCTGATGTTCCACAGGAGAGGTCCTAAGACGGATCCCTGTGGAACACCGGACTCCGCGCCGTACCGCCGAAGTTGGCCAGCTTTATTTACGAGGAGGACCACTCGGTCCTCCAAGTAGCTGGCCAGGAGGCTCCGCAGGTACTGAGGCACTCCATGGTAGCGGAGCGCCTCAAGTATTGTGGAGTGTGGGCGCGAGCCAGTCCTGGACGAATGCCGCCTCCTTAGCCGCCTCACGGTCGAGGCGGGTAAGAGCCCACCGTGGAAAGGGAGAACGGTCCGAGAGGGCCGTCCTCCGGGGGCTCTGGGTGGAGATGTCGAACCGCACATATCGGTGGTCCGACATTGTCTCCACCATCTCAACCCGCCAGTTCACAACGCGGGCGGCTAGGATGGGGGTGGCGAACGAGACGTCCACCACTGACCCTCCCCATCGCCGCACACACGTGTGGACCGTCCCTCTGTTGAGGAGGGACACACCGGACGAGGCCGCCCAAAGCTCGACGGCGGGTCCTCGGGCGTTGCAAGAGGCGGCTGGGTTACCCCAGGCCGCCGACTTGGCGTTCAGGTCGCCTAATACGGCGACCTGGCGCGGCGCCGCCCTACCGGCAACCGCGGTGAGGATTCCGAGGAAGTCCTCGAAATCCTGCAGAGGGCGGTTTGGGGAGAAATACACGCCCACCAGGGCTATTTTTCCCCACGCGGCGGCCACGTATCCCGGTCCCCTCTCTAAGAGCGAGAGGGGAGGGGAGTCTGTGGAAGACCGCGCCACCAATGCCACCAAGCCGTCTCGGTCACCCAGCCATCGGCTAGGGACCGAGTACGGCTCGGCAACTACCGCCACGTCCACCAACCACTCCGCCAAGACCTGCAACAACAGGTCCTGGGCGGCTTTGCAGTGGTTGATGTTCGCCTGGAGGATGCGATGTCCGGTCCTATCCATCAATCGGACATCGCACCCCCCTCATCGGCCGCCGAGGTCCCTGCTGCAGGGGCGGCGGTCTCTGCGGCAGGCGGGGTCGTCGCCTGCGCTTTGCCCTTCTTCGGGGGAGGATTGCAATTCCTCCCCTTCATCATGTGACCCGCTGGGCGGCCGCTGGCCGCGCACACTGCGCAACGCGGCGTGGCGGCCTTGCAGGAGGCGGACCTGTGCCCCTCCTGGCCGCAGCGGTAGCAGCTGTACGTCCTATCCGCTGAGGACGGACAGAGAGCCCGCGTGTGCCCGACTCCGAAGCACCTGTAGCAGCGCAGAGGCTGGTCTTCAAGCGCTCGGAGTCGGCAGGAACTGAATCCCACGACGAGCCGGCCTTTGGCGAGGACGGCATTGGCCGCGGTGACTGGGCACTCAAGGCGGATTGTGCCCATGCCACCGCGGCCAGGCCTTATGTCCCGACCCTGCACCGCTGTGACGTCGCAGCCACCTATAGCTGCGACCGCCGCCACCACCTCCTCTTTGGTGACCGAGTCATCCAGGTCGGTCACCTCCAAGGCCGCAGACTTCACGGGACGGACCACTTTGGCCACGTCCACGATGACCTCTCGCAACTTTGTTGCGAAGAGGTCAGCGTTGGCACCGCCCTGGGCCCCTGGGAACTCGAAGATTCGAGCCCCAGCTTGGGTCCGGCGGCACGTGACGGCTCCGATCCCGAGTTGGGTGGGATCGGCGTTGGTACGAGCCCGCTTGAGAACGGACTCGTACGTCACACCCCGCTCCGCAGCCTCCGCGGTGAGCGTCACCACAACGGCTGCGGTCTTGGGAGGAACCAATTTCCTCGCGGGAGCCCTGTTGGCTGCCGGGGCAGCGGTGGCGGGCTTAGGAGCCGACTTCTTCCCTTTCCCCTTCCCTTTTCCCTTTCCCTTGCCAGTCGCTTGGGACGGGCAGGAAGGGGTGGGGGCAGGGGGGGCAGGGGCGGCGGCCGTTCGTATCTTCTTGGCCTTGCCCTTTCCCCTTACCACTTCCGTCCAAGGCTGGTTGGACGGAGTGGTGGAGGGTAATTGGGCGTCTTCCATCTGGGAGGATGGCCCCGGCTTGTTCAGCCTCTTATCCGCCGCCAGGGGCGGCCGGAGGCGCTTCTCCGGTAGGAGCCTGTCTTCGATGCCATCGAAACAGGCTCTCGTGAAGGCCCTTTCCTCCATGACCACCTTGCGAATGATATCCTCAAGGTTGGAGGAAGGGCCCTCAGCTACCGGTCTGGGGTTGGCTTGAGTAGGCCGGGCCCCGGCTTCAGTTGCCGGTCTAGGGACGGCCTGAGTAGGCCGGGCCGCGGCTTCAGCTAGCTTCTGATGCAGCTGGCTGACCTCCGACTGCAGGCGGTCAACCTTCGCCTGCAGTTGGCGCGTCTCATCCGTGCCGGTACGCTGCACCAGCTCCAGGACGATACCGCGCATGCTCGCAGCCCGGCACTTCAGGGACTTCTGGAACGTGCCCTTCAGGTTGGAGGACTTGGAGGCGACACGCGCGATCTCCTCTGCGTCCTCCTGCGCCATGCACTCCAGCTCGACCAGGGAGTGGTCTGCGTACAGGACGCTAGGCTCCCCGTAGCCGGCCTTAGCCCGCGCAGTGCGCGCCTGCTGCTCCTTGGCAGCAACCTGCTCTTCCAGGTCTTGCTGGAGCTGCGCCCGCCGAGTGAGGTTCAGCTCGCGCTGCGCGTCTGCCAAACCAACGTCGTGGGTGTCAACTACACCGGAAGGCTTTATCGCCTTCAAGGCCTTCCGCTTGGGCTTGCTCTTTGCAGAGTCAGAGCCCGAGCCTTCCTTGAGGAAGTCCCTCTTTCGCTTTTGGCGAACCGCAATCGGACCGCCATCAGACTCGATCACAACGGACTCGTTGTCAGAGTAGGAGTCCGACCACTCGTCCGCCCTGCCGTACAGGCTGACCGCCGTCGCCGACGCGCCTTCCTCGGCTTGGCCCTGAGAAGGGCCTTTTGGTTGGCCCTGAGAAGGGCCTTTTGTGAAACGCCCGGAGGCGTCCCGCGTTCGCTTTTTAGGCATATTAACGCCCACACTCTTCTTCTCCTCCTCCTGACCAGAACGGCCACTACCATTTTTATTTTTATTGATTTCATCCATATTAAGTCCCACGAGTATGGGGGAAAAAATGGTCACCACCGAAGTGCCACCGACCAGTGCCCCCTGTGGCCGGGGAAGGGTATATACTGTGGAGGTCCCCTGGTATCCACAGGTTTTTACGTGTTTTCTCACGGGTTTTTGTTTCAAGATTTTCCTTTCTCTGGGCCCGGCCAATTAAGGCAAGTCCCCTTCGGTCCATACTGCTACGACGTACCCCTTTATGCCCAACAGGGGTCGTTGAAGCAGCAGCATGGATACCGGTAGGAGAGGCGGCAAACCCTCTCCGACAGACTGATTAATAGTGTTAATATTAACCAGACTGCCACCTTCAATTGATGTCAATTGACATCAATTCCCTCAGTCGTAGAAGGAGAAGAAACTCCTTTCCTCTGCCTCCCACTGCGCCCTCTGCTTCGCACAGCGGCGCCACTCCTTTCCCCATTTCCCCCCCAGTGTGTTCTGTCCGCGCCGGTTTGTCGCTAGCTTCTAACTCGAAGCTATCGACAAACCGAGACCCCCTATCCGCAACCCGGGGACGCGCCACGTCGGTGTATCACCTCACCGCCTGCTGGGAAGGAGACCCAAACAAAAAAAAAAAAAAAAAAAAAAAAAAGTAACCTAACCTAACAAAAAGTAACCTAACCTAACAAAAAGTAACCTTTTTTTTTTTTTTTTTTTTGTTGTCGGGGGGAAATCTGCACACAGACACCCTATCGCATCGAGGGATACGATAGGGTAGTGTGAGGATGACGGACTCGTCGACTCACTAAAACCACCCCGGTGGCCGGCCTCGATGCATGTCAAGGGGTTCCGTCGACTCTAAAAAGAACATATCGGTACCCCTCTCGCATATTGCCTGAGCACATCCCAGGAATGCTCTCCACAGCCATCCCCGTGCTCACGGCGACACTTGCCACCAAGTGCCGCCGCCTTCCCGGGATCCGCATACGACCAGCCGGAGCCCTCACTCCGACCGCCCACGGATCCGAAAAGGCCCCTGTTTGGCAGGGGCTACCACTCGCCCCTCTCGGGGCAGGCGGCGCAAGATCGCTGGACAAGCCTGCAACCCTTTGCCGCCTCCATCCCTAGCGAGATCGGTCCAAGTCGGTTAGGTCGCCGATCGCGCTTAGCGGCCTCTGGACATGTTGTGTGGTGGCAAAGTCAGTCGATCGTGATGGGTCCACGATCGGCTCACCTGGCCACCAACATGCCAGTGGGTGAGTTGCGGAAGCGGCAGAACCACTCCATCACTCTCCCGTCACGACACGAGGGCTGTGGAGGCGGTGTTAAGTAGTCCCACTACGAAACGACCACCCCACCGCCCTCGGTGTTACGCCGCGTGTAATTTTTTATTGAGGTTTTCTTCCTCGCAGCCCGGGCGGTAAAGCCAAGGCCCTCAGGGGCTATCACTAGCCCCCTCTCTGGGCAGGCGGCGCAAGATTACCAGACAAGCCCGCAACCCTTTGCCGCCACCATCCCTAGCGAGATCGGTCCATGTCAGTTAGGTCGCCGATCTCGCTCCGCGGCCTCTGGACATGTTGTGTGGTGGCAAAGACAGCCGATCGCTGCGTGAGAACACGATCGGCTCTCCTGGCCACCAACATGCCAGTGGTGAGTTGCGGAAGTGGCAGAACCACTCCATCACTCTCCCGTAACGACGCGAAGACTGCGGAGGCGGTGTTAAGCAGTCCCACTACGAAACAACCACCCCATCACCCTCGGTGTTACGCCGCGGGTAATTTTTATAGAGGTTTTCTTCCTCGCAGCCCAGGCGGCTAAGCCAAGGCCCTCAGTTCCACATGATCAAAAATGACCACGTGGATTTCCGAGCTCTGGACGCTGACAAAGGAGAACTCTTCTCCAGTGCCTACTCGGTGGCAGTGTGAGTGCACGCCGAGCACGTCCCGCTTCATTCACTGCGCCATCTGCTAATCAGAGGGACGCGTGAAGAAGCCTCCTCCCTGACAGGCTATTAGTTATCCGAGAGTAATTCCACAATTGAGGGGATATCCCGTATAGGGCATCAATCGAGGAATTAGTCCCGAACGTAACAGGGTGCACCGTCCCGTTAAGCTACGTTCGCTCCAGACATGCCACAAATCCGAAGAGACCCGTAGCTTAACAGGCGCTCGAGAAGGTTACCTGCCATCGCACCCCAACAAAAAGTAACCTAACCTAACAAAAAGTAACCTAACCTAACAAAAAGTAACCTAACCTAACAAAAAGTAACCTAACCTAACAAAAAGTAACCTAACCTAACAAAAAGTAACCTAACCTAACAAAAAGTAACCTAACCTAACAAAAAGTAACCTAACCTAACAAAAAGTAACCTAACCTAACAAAAAGTAACCTAACCTAACAAAAAGTAACCTTTTTTTTTTTTTTTTTTTGTTGTCGGGGGGAAATCTGCACACAGACACCCTATCGCATCGAGGGATACGATAGGGTAGTGTGAGGATGACGGACTCGTCGACTCACTAAAACCACCCCGGTGGCCGGCCTCGATGCATGTCAAGGGGTTCCGTCGACTCTAAAAAGAACATATCGGTACCCCTCTCGCATATTGCCTGAGCACATCCCAGGAATGCTCTCCACAGCCATCCCCGTGCTCACGGCGACACTTGCCACCAAGTGCCGCCGCCTTCCCGGGATCCGCATACGACCAGCCGGAGCCCTCACTCCGACCGCCCACGGATCCGAAAAGGCCCCTGTTTGGCAGGGGCTACCACTCGCCCCTCTCGGGGCAGGCGGCGCAAGATCGCTGGACAAGCCTGCAACCCTTTGCCGCCTCCATCCCTAGCGAGATCGGTCCAAGTCGGTTAGGTCGCCGATCGCGCTTAGCGGCCTCTGGACATGTTGTGTGGTGGCAAAGTCAGTCGATCGTGATGGGTCCACGATCGGCTCACCTGGCCACCAACATGCCAGTGGGTGAGTTGCGGAAGCGGCAGAATCACTCCATCACTCTCCCGTCACGACACGAGGGCTGTGGAGGCGGTGTTAAGTAGTCCCACTACGAAACGACCACCCCACCGCCCTCGGTGTTACGCCGCGTGTAATTTTTTATTGAGGTTTTCTTCCTCGCAGCCCGGGCGGTAAAGCCAAGGCCCTCAGGGGCTATCACTAGCCCCCTCTCTGGGCAGGCGGCGCAAGATTACCGGACAAGCCCGCAACCCTTTGCCGCCACCATCCCTAGCGAGATCGGTCCATGTCAGTTAGGTCGCCGATCTCGCTCCGCGGCCTCTGGACATGTTGTGTGGTGGCAAAGACAGCCGATCGCTGCGTGAGAACACGATCGGCTCTCCTGGCCACCAACATGCCAGTGGTGAGTTGCGGAAGTGGCAGAACCACTCCATCACTCTCCCGTAACGACGCGAAGACTGCGGAGGCGGTGTTAAGCAGTCCCACTACGAAACAACCACCCCATCACCCTCGGTGTTACGCCGCGGGTAATTTTTATAGAGGTTTTCTTCCTCGCAGCCCAGGCGGCTAAGCCAAGGCCCTCAGTTCCACATGATCAAAAATGACCACGTGGATTTCCGAGCTCTGGACGCTGACAAAGGAGAACTCTTCTCCAGTGCCTACTCGGTGGCAGTGTGAGTGCACGCCGAGCACGTCCCGCTTCATTCACTGCGCCATCTGCTAATCAGAGGGACGCGTGAAGAAGCCTCCTCCCTGACAGGCTATTAGTTATCCGAGAGTAATTCCACAATTGAGGGGATATCCCGTATAGGGCATCAATCGAGGAATTAGTCCCGAACGTAACAGGGTGCACCGTCCCGTTAAGCTACGTTCGCTCCAGACATGCCACAAATCCGAAGAGACCCGTAGCTTAACAGGCGCTCGAGAAGGTTACCTGCCATCGCACCCCAACAAAAAGTAACCTAACCTAACAAAAAGTAACCTAACCTAACAAAAAGTAACCTAACCTAACAAAAAGTAACCTAACCTAACAAAAAGTAACCTAACCTAACAAAAAGTAACCTAACCTAACAAAAAGTAACCTTTTTTTTTTTTTTTTTTTTTTTTTTTTTTGTTAACGGGGAGGAAATCTGCACACAGACACCCTACCGCACCGAGGGATGCGATAGGGTAGTGTGAGGATGACGGACTCGTCGACTCACTAAAACCACCCCGGTGGCCAGCCTCAATGCATGTCAAGGGGCTCCGACAACTCCAAAAGGAACATTTCGGTGCCCCTCTCGCATAACGCCTAAAAGCACGTCCCGGGAACGACACCCATTGCCGCCCCCAGCACTCGTGGTGCTACGGCTGCACACGCCACGATGTGCCAGCCGCCCTCCCGGGGTCCGCTATTGACCAGCCGAAGCCCTCGCTCCGACCGCCCACAGACCCGAAAGGCCCCCTGTTTGGCAGGGGGTACCACTCTCGCCCCTCATGGGGCAGGCAGCGCGGGGTGGCCGTTGCCAACACCCCGCCGCCGCCTCCTCCGAGCGGGATCGGCCCTCTCCCGATCTCGCTCGGCGGCCTCTTTCTGGACCAAAACGGTCTCACAGAAGGAGGCCACGGCCTTCCAAGCCGTCTCATCTACCAGCATAGCCTCGACTACGCTTGGTAGAGAGAGGTCCTGCCCGATCCTGTTGACCAGAATTCCGCGCTCCACGCTCCACGCTGAGCACTGCTCTAGCGTGTGCTGCGCGGAATCCCGGTCCCACCCACAATGGTGGCATTGTGGGGTCGGTTCGCGTCCAATCCTACTCAGGTACTCACCGAAGCAACCATGCCCGGTAAGTACCTGAGTAAGGCGATAGGTGACGTGCCCATGCTCCCTTCCCAGCCAGGCTTCGAAATTTGGCGCAATGGCGCCGACGATGCGCTGGCGCGAACTACGCGGTTCTTCGAACCGCTCGCGCCACTCCACGAGCGCACGTCGGCGCTCTTGCACCCGCACTTCAGCGGGCGCGGTTCCACTCCCGTCGTCATTGCAACGGAGACGCCGATACACACGTGCATCCATCTCCGCCAAGACGTCAAGGGGCGGAAACCGCGCCAAGAGTGTTGCCGCCTCAAAGGATATCGTACGATACCCTCGTGCGATACGAATGGCCATAGTACGCTGTAGGCTATTAAACAATAGCCTATAGCGCCTAACCCCCGCCAGTCTCACAGACCAGACGGGCGCTCCGTAGAGTGCCATCGATCGCACCACCCCTCCATAGAGGCGGCGAACTCCTTCCCTAGGTCCCCCGAGATTTGGCAGCAGTCTGTGCAAAGCACCCACTACCTTCTGAATCCGGGGAACTGAGCGACTGAAGTGCTCTCCGAAGTCCCAGCGACTGTCCAGGATGAGGCCCAGGTACTTGAGGTACCGCCCCACCTGGACGTCCACGTCACCTACGCGAACCGACATGCTGGGTGGTTCCCTTCCCCTCGGGAATTTGTGGAACCACAGCGCCTCGGTCTTGTGAGGCGCTGTCCGCAGACCCAGCGCGTGGATCTTGTCCACGACACAAGCCACCCCAAGCTCGGCGAGCCCCTTGGTCCCCTCGAAGTCGTCCCCGCCGGCCAACACTAACGTGTCATCCGCATAGCAGACGACGTGTAGGCCGACGGGGAGATCGATGCGCAAGACCGCGTCGTACGCGAGGTTCCACAAGAGCGGGCCCAAAACGGACCCCTGCGGAACCCCACAGCACACCTCCCTCTGGTGCAATGCACCGTCCCTGCCAACATACTGGACACATCTGTCGCGCAAGTAGGCTCCAACAATGCCCTGCAGGTAGGGGGGGACCCCGTGAAACACGAGGGCCTCCCTAATCGCCCTCCAAGGCAAGGAGTTAAACGCGTTGACGATGTCTAAAGACACCGCCAACATCCTCCCGCCTCGGGACACTACCTGGCTCGACAGCGAACGGACTCTAAGAATCGCGTCCACCGTCGAACGAGCCTGCCGGAAACCGAACTGGTCATCCGACAGGTCGGGGCCTACCATTCTTAAGTGCGCGCACAGACGACCGGCAATTACTCTTTCGAATAACTTGCCGGCCTCGTCCAGCAGGCAAATGGGACGATACGCAGAGGGAGAATCCGCGGACCTGCCATCCTTCTTCAAGAGGACTAATTTCGCCTCCTTCCACTCCTTGGGGAACACGCCTGTACGGAGACAGCTGTCAAACAGCCGCCTAAGGCGGTCCCCCAATCCGGCGGATAGAGCCAACACCCAAGCCCGACCCGGGATACCATCCGGGCCAGGCGCCGTGTTTCGAGCCCTGAGGCGCTTCACGGCTCGGTCCAACTCCTCTTCGGTCACCCCCAGTTCATCGTCCCAGGGAATCGGGCTCGATGGCATCACGGGGGGTGATGAGGGACTGTCCTGGATCCTAGGGAATAGCGTATCAACCACGCCTCCCACAAACGTAGGATCCAGGGTTTCCGTCAACGGAGGGGCCCACGGTCTGAGCTTGCCCAGTACCATCTTGTACGGGCGCCCCCATGGGTCCCTATTCAGTCCCTCGAGGAGTTCATGCCAGGACCGAGCCTTGGCGTCGGCAATGGCGTGTTGAAGCGCCATTGTAGCGCCTCGGTATACCTCGTAGGCTCTATCCACCTCTTCGGCATGGGCTCGCCGTCTTCTCCGGGTATTGGTGTACAGGCGTCGGGACCGCAGGCACGTCTCACGCAACCGCGCTATGTCCTCCGACCACCAGTACACCGACCCACGCTTGGTTGGCCCGGTTCTGGGCATCGATAAGTCGCAAATCGACGTCATCGTTGCGCGGAACCAGGCCGCCTCCCTAACAGGATCGGGCAGATCCTCTCCGGCTTGGCCTTCCGACCAGGCCGCGACGATGGTGGCGGCTTCGAGCAGATCCCTGTCGAGCCGCTTGAGGGCCCATCGTCGCGGCTGACTGCCACTGCGGCGGGACGCACGTCCGGGGGGGCGGAGGGCTACATCGAAAACGATGTAGCGGTGGTCGGATAAAGTGACCACCTCCTCCGCAACTCTCCATCCCGAAACTAGGTGTGTGGCAGAAGGAGTCGCCCATGAAAGATCCACGATCGACTCACCCTGCCACCGCACACAAGTGCTTACAGACCCCCGATTAAGTAACCGGAGGTCCATACCCGCCGCCCAATCTAAGATTGTCTCTCCCCTGCGGTCGTCTCGGGGACTCCCCCACTCACGAGAGTGAGCGTTGAAGTCACCCAAGACAAGCACGGGACGCGGAAGGCACCTGCGAATGCAGTTTCCCACCGCGTCCAAGTACGCCTCGTACTCGGCGAGGGTACAGTTGGGAGAGATGTAGCAGCCCACAACGGCTAGATGACCCCACTCTGTGGCCACGAAACCATTGCCCTTTTCTATAAGGGCACAGTGGGGATCACCTTGGCCGCCACCCCAGTAAATAGCGACAGAGTCCATATCGTCCCCAAACCATGCCACATGGCCCGGGACACGATAGGGCTCCGCGACTACGGCAAGTGCAATCGACCACTGCGCAAGGGTTTGCTGGAGCAAATCCTGCGCACCTCGGCAGTGGTTCAGATTGCACTGGAGGATTCGAATGGTGTGATCCATTACGAAGCCTCCATGCCTTCCTGGGGCGGCGGGTTTTGACCCGACTGAGCGGCCCCCTTTGCTGGGGCCGCTTTGCCTTCCGGTGCTGGGGCTGAGCGAGGAGACTTCCTCGTGCCCTTAGGAGGGGTGCAATTCTTGCTCCCCATCCTGTGGTCAGCCTTACAGCCCTTGTCCGAGCACAGTGGACACTTGTGCGGATTCGTGCATTGGCTCGCCCGATGGTCGGGCTCGCCGCACGCGTAACACAAGTGGCTTCGGTCCACCGTACTCGAGCACATGCTGCGTACGTGCCCGTACTCCAAGCACCGGAAGCACTGGAGTGGTCTCGAGGTCAAATAATCGACCCGAGACGCGACCCACCCTATCACGACGTGCTTTGCCGCGGCTAGCTTCCGCACGGAAGCTAGTGGACAACGGACCCATACCGTGCCCAGGGCATTGGATGAGCGACGTATGTCACCCACCCGCACGTCGAGGACCGAGCAGTCTCCGGCCTCGGCAACGGCAGTCTGCACCTCCTGAGGTGTGATGCTGTCGTCGAGGTCCTTCAACCGCAACTCCCCCGTTTTCATTGGGCGCGCAACACGCACACCCAAATCCGCGAGGGCCACGCGCATGCGTTCGGCCAGGTTGTCAGCTTTGGAGGTGCAGTCGGGTCCTGACACCTCCAAAATGAGTCCTCCAGTGATGGCCTTCCTGGATCGAACGTTGTCGATACCGAGGTCGGCCAACCTAATGCGAGCCTTAGCAGCCGCCATGACTGCAGCGAGGGTGACATCGGAGCCCTCCGATATTGTCACCGTAATCGCCGCAGACGTCGGCAGCCGCGTAGGCTTCGCCTTCCTGCCAGCCCTCTTCCTGGCCTTCTTGCCAGCCTTCGGGCTAGCCTTGGGGCTAGCCTTTGGACCGGCTTTCGGGCCAGGTTTCGGACCGGCACTCGGGCCAGGCCGCGCCGGCACTGGTGCTGGCGCTGGCGCTGGGGCCTTCTTCTTGGCCGCCCTTTTCCTCCCCGTCACTGTCGCCCACGAAGACTCAGGCGTCTGCGACGCTTGAACCTCCGCAGTCTGCGAACAAAAAGTAACCTAACCTAACAAAAAGTAACCTAACCTAACAAAAAGTAACCTAACCTAACAAAAAGTAACCTAACCTAACAAAAAGTAACCTAACCTAACAAAAAGTAACCTAACCTAACAAAAAGTAACCTAACCTAACAAAAAGTAACCGTGGGCGACACGGCGCGCCGACAGCAGCATGCGCACGAGCACGCGGCTGGCGGAGGGGGTGGCAGGTGGCGGGTGGCGGCGGGGCGTGCGCTCACTCTTGCATCAGTAAGAGTGAGCAGCGTATGATGCAATCATCGAACGCTGTACATCGTTGCTTAATAGAACTGTTTTAGCTTTATTCAGATATTTTTGTTTGGTTTTGTTTTTTAATAATATTACCATTTTTATAGTTATTTATTTTTTATTTATACACATAATTATTTAAAGCTATGGAGCCTCTCAGCTATGTAGCGAATGTTTTATTTTCATAATTAATTTTGGTCGTGTAGTTGGCCAGCCATATGTACAAATTAACAACAAAATGTAAATACAGTCGAAACCGATTATAACGACACCGTTTACAACGACCGATCGGTTATTACAGCCAGATTGTAAGGTCCCGCCCGAATCTCTAGTAAACTATTCAGCAAACATACCGCCTATAACAACACCGGATACAGCGACATATCGCTTACAACGACGAAACTTTATCTATATTCATCGACTATAACGACCAACCGCTTCTTGTCAAAGCAAAACAAAACAATACGGACGATTTTAAATCTTATTGAAGGAATATTTTGGCGTATTATTACCTACGCACTTTCTCCCACCTCATCCGAACCTCTTCCCGGCCATTTGACCTTGCATATTTTACACCAATTGTTTAGTGCGCTAAATGACTGCGTGAGTGACTGCTTGATTTATAGTGTTATTATATTATTTTCATTTCTTTTCTAACATTTCATTTGACAACAAGTTCACATAACCTATACCTATACTAGATGGATACCTATGATAATATAATTACACAACTAATATAACTACTGTACTTTTATACAACGTGTTGATGAAGTTATGTAGGGAAACAAAGAGCGTGTATTTAGACCAAGCACTGGAATACTTTGACGTGTGCAACGGTTGAATACATCGTTTTCGAAATTCCCATAGAAAAGTAATATTAATATTTTCTCAGAAATTTGCAACAGCCCTGTCTGTGTACGTGTCAAGGTCACACGCACGCGCGCTTCTATCTAGGAAAGAGAAAAACAACGATAAACTACGAGATAATTTGAAATACTTACCTTTCGGTAGGTAGGTAGGTACGCCGCCAATCCCCTGACACGATATTTTTACTGGTTCCTATGGATTTTGGCATTATTTACTGGCTATAATAACACTGGATAAAACTGGATTTTGGTAAGTTTGCGAGATTTCGCACGACACAGGCTTCAAACTTCACACTAAACCATTACCTCGTAGGCACTGCTCATACACACACTGACTGACGACGGCTTTTTACATAACAATCACCATTTTATCCACTGACCTCAATAAATACACTGGACAGGCTTTCACCATTAGAATGACAGCAATTTTTTGTGCCAATTTGAAGCGCCACTTTTGACATACGAAAGTCCCTAGAACTAATTGTGACGTATATTGCAAATGGCTGCCGTGGTAAATTACATAGAAGTAGGGATGTTCCGATACCACCAAACGCAAAGTATCGATACCTACTCAAATCGTCTTGCGATACTACTAACTGGAGTACCTGAAAAGTATCGATACTTACTCATATCTATAGTATAAGTAATTTAAACTTTTTGGAAAATTAAATGTAGGCAGATATTTGAAACTAAAAATTAAATAATGAATAATCTTATAATAGAGAATTATTAAGTCAACCAGCTATTATACTATTCTTCATTTCAATAGATACCTGCTTGCTTCGATAAATCAGTATAATGTCAATTTATTCAGACGCACAGAACCTTATTAGATACCTTTTAAGTGATAAAAAGCTTCTTCCACAAATTGTGTGACAAGTACATAATAGTCACCCACAGCACAGCTACATACAAACCATGAGCGTATAGCTATCGATAAAAACATTAGATGTCGACTTGCGTGCATCACTAACTTTAGTTCCATGGACTTTCGTATTTGCTTACAGCGCCAAAATGGCGTAAATCAAATAGGCACAAATCTATCTTGCCAGCCGCCTGTCCAGTGTATTTATTGAGGTCAGTGATTTTATCACGTTTGATGACATTTTCTCAACAAAACAATGTACAACAACGCATGTAAACACAAACAGGGTGACCATCTCAAAAGTGGCGGTTCTACCACACACCTGCCAAAAAATCTGTCAAAATCTACCAAGCTTGACGATAAAAATACCAAAAATATGACTTCATACCATCTCCTTCGTGGCTACGGAATAAATTAAATACCTACATTACATTCAGTTACTATCTTTTGATCGTTTGTAACGGTTTGCAGTTATCTAAAACGAGATAGAAGTTGTTTAGAAACCAAATCAATAAAGGTAAAGAAGAATAAGAAGTTTCCAGTTCGGTAAAAAATAAATAAATTATAAATATTATTTCATTAAAAATTCAAACTAATAAGATTTTTCTTGAAATATTTAAAATCTGCCAAATGGCAGAAATCTGCCACAAATGGTAACACTGATCGGCGGCCGTCGGCCGTCCTGATTGGATATGCGTTTTTAAATGCAACCAATGACAGACAGGTTAGTCAAAGATTAAATAGGACAGACTAGACACTTCCCAAAATTGCAGTTGAATAATTTTGTCGTGTCAATGAACCATGGTGGTAAAGTAACATGTTACAATTTAAAGAACTATGAATATCATAAACATTGGTTTACGACATCTAGTAATTAAACAAAAATAAATATTCTATTAAATATTGAGTACGTAGCCACGTAGGTACCTAGTTACTGAATAGGTATTAGTACCAAAGATCTCAGAGAATGTTTACCGTGACTAGGGATTACAGTCGCGAAAATATTTCTTTTACATACCAAGATCTTTAAAAACAGCAACATCATTATTAGGTAGGCACATTACTAGGTAATTGGTGGCAGTTCTGTTACCTATTTTATCTAAGGTTAACAACTAGAGGTCAAAGAACAGCTGTAAATAGGGCTGCCTCATGATGCGTTTAGATAAAAGTTTAAGAGGCATTTCATGAATGAAAAACTTTGAAATTTTAAAAGTCGTAGAACAAAAGTTGTTCGTTATGACCGGTAGAATATCCTGCTTTCGGATCCCTACAATTCTTAATAAACACGTTGTATAAGTACATAATTATGTATGTGTATTGCTTATAACAACTATCGGAAATAACGTCGGCAACTATACGGTCCCTTCAATGTCGCTATATCAGGTTTTGACTGTAGCTTCTTTACATTTATCTATACTATATTTTTATATTTTATCCCCAGGCACGTTAGATATCTCCTCAGATCTCTTTGTATCCCGAGTATCAATCCCTTATCTTTTTTAATATTACCAAGAAAAGTAGTCAGAGTTACTGCTATGTTTCAAGATTTCGTTATTCCTGAACCGAAACTATCAAAGTTCCAAATTTCATTAAAATTTAGGTACTTTTATATTTATAAAAACAATTAGAAGTGCACAAACCACTAAAAAAAAACCACTAGCTTACACAAATTATACAGTCATTTTCAGGGGTTTAAATTAGACTGTTCTCTAATCATAGTTAGGTACATTCTTCTTGTCCAATGTCAGCTGAAACTGTTATGAACTTCCTGAAATAGCATTTAGGAAAGGGTTCGTTCAGTATGACAATGTAATTTATGTTATCTGTAATTCTTAAATGTCTAAGTTTCAATAATGAAGATAGTAAGTATTTTGGTCTGCATAGTCCAAATTGGTGGGAAATGAAACTAACGACCTCATGACGGTGCTGTGTAGCCCGGAAAAACGCTAATTTTCCCTATTTCCTAACATTAATTAAAGACCCGTAACTTATTGTCATTTATCTACACTAATCTACACTAATATTATAAAGAGGAAAGCTTTGTATTTTTGTATTTTTGTATGTAACGAATAGGCTCAAAAACTACTGGTCCGATTTCAAAAATTCTTTCACCATTAGAATGCTACATTATCCCTGAGTAACATAGGCTATATTATATTTTCAAAAAAATCAGGGATCCTTACTAAAACTCCAATAATGTAACCCAAGGTGGAAACCAAAAACCTTACATCGCGTGCGCTGCGAAAACTATTGATGATAGAACAAAATAATGTACTACGATTTTGTAGAACACGTCATCATCTACAAAAAATGTCGCGACAGCATATGTCTAACTATTATAGTTATGTCACAATAAGTGTTCTTTTATTATAAAAAATTAATTGAAATGCCGCCGCTAGAAAAGGGTCTTTATTTGTACCTTGGTATTAATCCTTATCCAAATAAATCATTTCATAATTAAGACGGTTTTAATACCTATAGATTAATTCTTAAATTTTTCAAATCGGACATTCCATTCAAAAGATATGACGAAATTAAAAACGTTAACGGGTCCACGGGTCACGCTCGGGGTGCGATTTCACTCTCTGGCGTGCAAATGTATGAAATAAGTAGACGCGAGGCTCGAACCCACGGTCTAAGTTTATCCTAAAATGTTCAAAAAATTTATGACCACCCATGCGAAGCTGGGACAGGCCGCTAGTTCCTAATACAAACAAACTACTTATTTATTCATAAGCAAAAATAAGGCCATGAATAGAGGGAGACAGACATATTTTCTTAAGTCACCTCTGTCATAAAACCACTAATGTTTTTAATCATGCTGTCTCGCTCTTTTCATGCGACTATTCTGTTTTGATGCGTAGGAGTCGGTTTTATCGCCAACAATACCTTTATATTAATCCTTATCCAATAAAATCATTTCGTATTCAATACTATTTCAATATCTATAGATTACTTCTTGAATTTTTCAAATCGGACATTTCATTCGAAATTTAAAATGTTACTTATCTTTAAAAATATTATTAGAACGCTTAGCTTGGAACTCGCGGTTCCACGGGACGCGTTCTCACTCACTCAGGGAATACAGAAAGGCCTTTTTCTGCCGCCAAGCAGCAACGCTGTGTTTCGGTTTGAAGAGTTTGGTTGCCGGTGTAATTACAGGCACATGAGGCTTAACATCTGTATGCCTCAAGTTTATGGACGCAGGGCAGTGAATCGTAGGGCACGTTCCTATTGTGCAAGACTTACGAGGCAATGCTTTGTTATAGGTGATGGTTACCACCTTACATCAGGTGGGCCATCTGCTTGTTTCATCAGCTAGTAGTGTAAAAAAAAAAGGGCGTGCAAATGTATGAAATAAGTAGACGCGAGACTCGAACCTACGGTCTAAGTTTATCCTAAAATGTTCAAAAAATTTATATCCACCCATGCGAAGCCGGGACAGGCCGCTAGTTAAATATATAAAAGTTCCAGCGATCATTAAGACCAAGCCAAACAAACTAAATAGTAACTCCGATCCTCACCTCAGGTAATAAATAACCAACCAAGTTTCAACTCAATTTGCCTACTTATTGAAGGATTCCGTCGAACAGACCTCGGCTCCATCATTAGACCAGCTCGCTATTACCTACATAAGTTCTTAAATTAGGGTTACTAATGGTGGTAAATATCTTATTTATATAACTCATCAATCCAACCAAGTATTTCGTAAGTATCAAGACGCTATCAATAAAAAGGCATCAGTAAGGCGGTCACGAGTTTAATGATCTTGTACGATGAGAGGGCAGGGTAGGTATGGGAGGGTACGATGCGGGCGGCGAGACGGCAGCGGAGCTCTCACTGCTTGCTGGCCGCCTCGTGCAGCTTCTTCTGCACCGCTTCCGTTTGCTTCTTGAAGTCTTCGAACGCCTTCGCCACGAGCGGCGCCACCTTCTTGTTGGTCTCCTCCATGTTGGCACCCAAGTCCTTGGCGAGCTTCTGGGTCTCCTGCGAGGAACACAAAGCGAGGTCAGATGCCGGCCGGGTCATAGTTACCGCGGCTGGCTAGCCGCTCCGCCAGCGACGTCCCCGGGACGGGACACGCGCTGGTACTTGCCTCCAGCGTGCTCTGCACGGCGGCGGCGATCTTGTCTCGCAGCGCGCTGGCCTGCGCCTGCACGTCGGGGTGCGCCTTGCTCAGCTCGTCCGCCGACTTCTGGATGTTGGCCTGCGACGCCTCCAGCACTTCCTTCGCCTTGCCGTTCGCGTCCTCGACCTGCACACACGCACGCACACATTATGAACTCGTTGCTCTTGTTACCTTGCCTACCCTGGCCCTGCAGGCTCCGCTATGAATAAACGCAACATTCATTTCTAAGAAACATGACATGAAATGGAATTCAGATCTTGCGTATCGGATACCCGCGCCCGCGACGACGGAGACATCAGGAAGTGAAGATATCGATGCACGGATCGAGCACCTAGTCATTAATTTTACTACGTGTACGTGGAAAGGCCTAACTTATATCCGACGAGCCGGAGTTTATAAAACTTTCGAACAAGATTTATTGAGGAAAATGAAGAGATCTATTAGAAGGAAATGATGTATGTTGCGTACTGACCGCTTTCTGCAGGCTGGTTGAAAGCGCCGTGATCTGCTGGGCCAATGAATCGGCGCCATCCTTGAGTGACTTCTGGAATTCCTGTGTGTCCTTCGAATTGACGAATTGCTTTGCTCCTTCGGCGAAGGTCGCCTGAAACTCCGCCGCGTGCTTCTGAATGTCTTCCAGCACGGTGGGCGTGCTCGGAGCGTCGCGCTTCACGACCGACGCTTGGCTCTGAAACACAGCGCACTCTCGCATCACTCCGCGACTCATGTCTACGGCCGAACGAGATAACAGGGTCACAATATGTCCGCTAGATATCGGCCCTACCGATCGGTAATTATTATATTTTCAGGGTGAAGGTCAGTCTGTCGGTACAGAATAAGTGTAAGAGCATAGAAGCAGCTAGGATCGCCTCGCTACTTCCAGCTCGGGTAAGGAGTTATTAAACTGAAGAGTCGGTGGTGGTACTCACGAGAGCCAAGCAGGCGAGGACGACGAAGTATTTAGCGGCCATCGTGCGGTGCGGTGCAGTGCGGTGCGTAGAGGAAAGTCGGCAGGAGATAGGATCTGCAATGAGAGAGAGCTCGCTCGGACTGTGTCGGTCCCGACGCGGGCGCGCGTTATATACCGCCGCCTGCGAACACCTCGCACCCCGGGCCACCCTGCACCCCCCGCCCCGCCCCCGCCCACGCCTCACCCCTGCACCCTTGCAGCGCTAGTGTTTACAAACAGCTGTGTCCGGGTCCACATCGTGCTCGCCCGATAGCCCAGTGCACCCGGCGACCTACCTAACGCATTCTTCGCTTATTTCCTGTAAGTACCTACCTATACCTATGTACTGACCCACCTATACGTACCTATCGTACCGCATCAGCTGACGTGACGGCTGCTCGTGATTCAATACCGGCTGGATTGCTAGAGCGCAGCGGCCATTGCTATCAAACTGTACCTAACAATAAAAAATAACTAGTAGTTCGCCCCGAACTGAGATCTCGTGATGCGACCCGATGAACGCATCAAAACTTTGAGTCGGTAGTAGTCAGAGGCAAGTCCAAACATTATCTTTGGACTTTTTTCTGACTACCGCCTACTAACTTGGTATGGTTACCAAGTTTCAACTCTATTGGCCTATTTATTGAAGAGTTCCGTTGAACAGACCTTGGCTCCATCATCAGACCTGGTCGTCATCACCATTTTATGAGAACTGAGTAGGTACCTCCTTAAATTATTTCAAGAAAAAAAAATAAGAAAATTCAATGGAACTGGCCGACCAGTAGAAAAACCTTGATTTCAACGAAACTCTTAGAGATGGGAGCTCTTGGATCGCTGGTTATCTTAATTTAACTTTTTAAATTTTATCTCGAAAACCGAGCGTCCCAAAAAAAAAGTAAAAATTGTTTTGGAATGTCCAAACAAAGCCCTTTCATATGACATGTAACTTGATTTTTTTATGTAACTTTTTTTATTTTTGCCCTCTTAAAAAACCCCATATCTCAAAAACCCTTCATCCGATTTTACTCATATACTTACCAGTAAATTTCTCAAGTACAAGCTATCGACATATCAAATTTCATGGAGATCGGATCAACGGTTCTAAAGTTATCGCCAGACAAACATACATACATACATACATACATAAAATGCCAAATCGCCCAAGTTGAAACTAAGATCTTCGTTCGCTTCGCTCACTCGATCAACTAAGTGTTCGGTAGGTACTTAGTACTTAGGTATCTACCTAACCTACCCACCTATCTGCTCGGTTCGGAACGAACTGATACAGCGCCGTGGTCCTCGTCAGCTGAACCATCTACGAAATCATTGAAAATTTTCGGATGGATGAAATTGGTTTTTTAATTTTTTCCAATAAAGGCCATTTAAAAAAAGGTTATGAACATTAACCTGCTACCTGCCTAGATAACCAACCTTTGGTAGGTAATGTTACGCAGGTAAGGAATTCACAATGGCAAGCCACTTCATAGGTAGGTATATCATTTTGGGATTTATTTCCCTCTTTTGGAGCTCGATATCGAACCACTCGGCCGATTGTATTAATAATGTTAACAACAGCAACGAAAAGAACGCTTCACGACTTTAAACGGTAGACATGCCCAGACATACCCTCAGGTCTTAGTGCCAGATACTTAGGTGCCCACTAGGCTGTGCTGCGGTGGTAGGTACACCTAGGTACTGGTAAACGCGTAGGTATGTACTAGGGCATCCTCCCGGTCTATCAGTATCAGTATCGAAATTCCCGGTAATTTCGATACTGATCAGTACCGGTACTCCATGAAGCAAGTACCGGTACTTTTGATACTTTCGATAATCGATTTCACCCATAAACTGTCGATGTTTTCGAGTACGATATACATCAATTTCCATAAAAAACACTAGCACTGCGTTCAGTTTCGATTCGATTACGATTTGTTTTGATTTTTTTATGATCTTAGCTCGTTCTGATTGTTGTTTGCAAGTGGGTGGATTGAAAAGTTCGCGACCTAACCAAGAAAACAAAGTTCAATACCAACAATTTGTGTTTTATTTTCTAACGTTATCTCTATCTAGCTCATTTCATTTCTTCCATCTTCTTGCTAAAGCTATAAGTAAGGCCGTTAATGTTTGTTTGACCATTTTTTGTCTCTTCCACTTTGTAACCATACGTGAGGTAGGTAGCTGTCCTTCCTAAGGCTTTTTTGGCTTTATTGGCTTCTTTGATAACCTATATTACTTAGTTTTGTCCGCTGACTTGTTTTTTGTGGTTCGGGAACAGATGAATGTCTAAAATCAAGGCCAAATCAGGAGAATAAGCTACGTAGAAACCACAATCTTGAATTTGAGGCATGGATTCAATCCATCCAGATGAAACAAGATTTTCTTTCTCAGTAATCTTGGGCATTTCTCTTTAATATCTTCTAACAAACGACGCAAAAGGGTTAAGTAATATGCCGAGCTAATGGTTTCGCCCTTAGCGAGGTAGTCAACCATGATGACACCCTTAGCATCTCAAAAATCTGATACCTGACTGACTCCTTGCCATCCGACAAAACTGCTTGCGCTTTCTTTGGGGTCGATTTATCAGGCTTTTTCCACAGTGCTGAACTCAGATTACATCTGTTGTCTAATCTGCTATAAAAATCTTGAGGGTCAGCTTCAAACATGACAATACAGTCGCAAGATTTTGTGAGCACAACGCACTTTTGCTCAACTGAGAGCAACATGGGGACCAACCTAGCTGAGACCTTAGGAAATCAAAGATAATTATGCTTTTTGTACGTTCATAGGAGATGGTCGAAGTGTGATTGCACTCACTTCGACCATCTCCTATGATCTACTTTATCCTCCTATACTTCTTGATGATCAGTCTTCGGTCTTCCGTTATGAGATTACACACTTGTTCATTGTTTTCCTTAGTCGTAGACGTCTGAGGCCGACCAGACCTAGGGTCACCTCTCTCTCGTCAGGTTTGGATTCTGTGATTTACTTTTTTACAGTCGCAGGTAGGGATAGGGATTTCTTTTCATGTTTGTTTCATGTCATTGTAGATCTTTTGAGTGTATTTTTTTTTTGAAACAATTATTTCAACAATTAATTTGAATATTATTCAATTTAGCTTTGATCTCACTTATTCTGATTGTTGTGTGTAAGTGATAGGTATTATTGTTCTAAATCACGAATGATCTTAAGTTATTTTATGTACCTAAGTTTTTGTTTCATTTTACGACTATACCTCTACAGTTAGTTAACTTAAGATAATTAGGACAGTATCAAAAGTACCGAGAATTACCGGTTCTGAGCCAGTATCGGCCGAAAATTACCGGTACTGAGAAAAGTACCGATACTGCATGCCCTAGTTAGTATGTACCACTAGGTAGGTAGCTACCTAGCAAGCAGGATAGCGGCCCCTGGAGATAGCAGCTAGAGGTTGAGGCCGCGCTATCACAAGGCGATAACGCGCGCCGCTACATTACATTACTTATCTACCTATTACCATTTTAAACTCAATATTCGACTAAGATCTCGAACCGTTGGGTGGGCAGTAGTGGGCACCAACGTGCTATAGGTACTTCGACAGTAAAACTTACAAAATTAATTAAAAGTGAGAAAACTAAAAAAGGTACCTACACTAGTAAATGCTTAATGTACCTCCATACTAGGGTTGCCACCCGTACTTAATAATAAAGTATTGTACTTTATTTCAGGTAATTTTACTCTATGCTTTATGAGAACAATAAAGTACACCAAAATACTATATTTCGCATGATTTAATTTCTTTGGGATTTTAAAAAGTTTAGTCGTAAGTATTTTTTCGTTAAACGACTTTAACGATTGATGCTGAATCGATGTCGCTACTCGCCAGCGCCACATCACAAGCACTCGTTTTTAACAATTTCTAAACACAACCTAACCTCAAATTGTACCTAAAAAAATTGTACTTTATTTTGATACTATGTACTTTTTTTTTCTTACCTATAATAACCAATGTACTTTAACTGCAAAAAAAAAAGGTGGCAACCCTACTCCATACCTTACCGTAATATACTTTTCAGTTTGTTTTTGTAGGTACCTGCTATGTTTTTACAATAGTTTCGCATTGTGTTGTTGCTCCTTCCATACGTACAGTACCTACCTACCATATCTTTGTTTGGGGTATTTTGTTACCTATCTTTCTTTTTCTATGAGCTTAATCTACCTGATGAATAGTTAGCACCGGCCGCCCCTCGTTGTGCTGTCGTGCGTTTGTCGTTGATGTGTCGATTGTCGGTCGGCTAGTGGCTACCTGCAGGATCCTCTGCAGGTAGGAACCTGCCTGTAGGTACCTGCACCTCTACCTACCTACCGTCCCAACAAGTGCGTGTTATATACCTTACAGTCTGGTGGACATAAACAATGCTTGGATCAACGAGCTATAGTTATTCCGATTTTCAGTATTTAGCTTAGATAGGTAAACAATTGGTAGTATAGCAGTCAGAGCCCGTTGTCTTATCGCTAAGTGTCTAAGACAGAACTAGTGCGTGCCATATACGTAGGAAGGAACGAACGCGGTAGGTAGTTTAGGTACCTACCTATCACAGTGATAGGTAGGTAGGTACCTCACTACCCACACAGTGTTTATAACTTTTATTAATATCACGTGAGCTGGGCGCTCGGAGCCGTGCCCACTGCACGTTGGACCCCGCGCCGGCCGCCTAACGATGTTAGTACTACATACTTATTTACATTACATTAGTAGGTACTTACATCAGCTATCACTCCCTTCACCTATCTAGGAGCCGATGGAAACTTTATGCTGATTAGTTTTGTTTACAAACATAACTTTACCTAAACCTGATCACCGCGCAGCTCTCACGCACACTTGCAGCTCGCTGGCCCGAGAGGTCGCTTCACCGCTACATTTTCTTTCACAAATTTTATAACTTCGTAAAAGAAAATGTACTTAATACCTAGGTAAGTATTAATAATGGTACCGTTTGTATCAATGTTCACTTTTAAAATAACGTGCAAATAATAGCAGCAAGAACTCACAATGGACTCGTGCAATACTGAGTTCGCATCTAACGAGGAGCGAGCGCGATGTCGGCGTCGGCGCGGGCGCGGCTCGCGAGACGAGTGCCGGCGCCGGCTCGCGGTTCGTGGCTCGCAGCTCGCTTCACCTGTCCTTCTACGAGGATTGCCGCTGAGTAGGTGTCCAGCTCGGCTCGGCTACCACACATATAATACCCGTACCTACTGTAGGCAGTGGCAGGGGCCGCGTCGGTGAGATCATAGGTTTGTTAGGTTTATAGGGCATTGTTACGTTACAATGACGCACCTCGCCTATATAGATATATATGGTTATAGATCACTTGTACTTTATCACAAAGAATCCTGTCCTGTTACAACCAGCACAAATAGTTTGCCAAATAGGTACCTATAGGTAGATTCAAAAGTCAGTGTTTTTTTTAAGAAGGTACTCAGTTCTCTAAAATGGTGATAGCGATCTGGTCTGATGATGGAGCCAAAGTCTGTTCAACGGAACTCTTCAATAAATAGGCCAATGCAGTTGAAACTTGGTTACCATACTTAGTTAGTAAGTGGTAGTCAGAAACAATTCCAAACACAATGTTTGGACTTGCCTCTGACTAACACCTACTTTCATTTTCGAACCCTTTGATCCGATCTGCACGAAACTTGGTAGGTCGATAGATTATACTTGAGAAATAGATATGTATTTATATGGGTACATGAATTTAATCGGACAAGGGGCTATTGAGATATTGAGATATGGGGTTTTCAAAGAGAGCATAAAAATTTGTTACGCAAGTATACCAAGTGAGGTGTCATATGAAAGGGTTTGGTTTGTACATCCCAATTCCATTTTTATTTTATTTTAGGATTTATGTGTGATTTTTGAGATACAATAGGTTAGGGTACAAGTAGGTTAGGGGGTAGTCAGAGGCCAAATATCGTGTTGGGTATCAATGTAAGACTGGAGCGCGGACATCACGAAATCTCAGTTCGGGGCGAACCACTATTTTATCAATTATCGATTCAACTTGAAGAAAAAATTCGGTGGACGGAGCTACGGATTCCTAATTTGTTATTGCCTTGCGAAGGCCGCGCCGCGCGCCGTACGAAGGCACACCAAGGTAAGGTGCCTACTACGCGTGAGGAAGTACCTACATCGTATACAATTTTAACAGTTCCATTGTTTACGCCGCCATGCGCCAGTCCCATTAGGGAGCCATTATGGTAATGCGGCATGCATGATGCATGTACTTAGGTAAGTATACAAGGTGTTCCAATACTTGTGTTTAAAACTTCAGGGGGCTAAAGTACCCATCAATATGAATAACTTTTTCTAAGGAACCAACACTGTAGACGCGAAAAAAAAACAGCTGTTTCATACAAAAGTTCAATACCTACCTGGCTAAAATGTATTGTGATTCAAGGTTATTCCCAGAAAATAATAATAACAGGATTAAACGAACTCACCTGAGTGATGTTCTATCCTGATTATTTAAGTACTCATTCTGGGATGACCACTTGTAGTACTCGGCTTTCTTATCGCGTGTCAAAACATTGATGCTATCTGCAAAAAAAAATGTTAACAACCTGGCAACATTCCAAAGCATATCATTACGTTTATAGTTAAGTAAGATAAGCATATTAGCATATCATTGGGAAGCTATGATGTCATAGCTGTTGGGAGGGTGGGACTCTCTCATCCCAGAATGAGTACTTAAATAATCAGGATAGAACATCACTCAAGTGAGTTCGTTTAATCCTGTAATTATTTTTCGTACTAATTCTGGGGTGACCACTTGTAGATGTTTAGAGGGATGAACATAGAATATAAAATTCACATTATTTATTAAAAACAATGAGAGTTTTTTACGAATAATTAATTACTAGTGGCTTCCCGCGGCTTCGCACGCATTGAAGTGGTGAACCGTGATTGAACCACAAACATCCAAACATCGTAACTTTCGCATTGATTTGTATATTATTAGGGTAGGATTTTAAATACGTACTATTATTAGGGTAGGATTTTAAATACCTACGTAGGTATAAGGGATACCTATAGGCGTACATTACCTATATTAGGTAGGTAGGTATAGGTACTGAGTTTAGCACAAACATGACAAATACAACAAAGACAACCTTACACGGAAAATATGTACTTATTTGTTCCTAGTTTCTACCCCAAAAGCAAACGAAACGAAACAGCTTCACGACATTGATCCACAGGCACGGTAGATAGGTACCCTCAGATCTCTTCGTACCAACTCAAGATTCCCGTTTTTAAAACATTGACGCCTCGTTGTAGGTATTCTTTTTACTCGAGCGCAACGAAGGAGGGTAACGTCTTAATGTTATTTATCCACAGAACACATTTTCTTTTAGTTTGAAGTTAATTACACAGTTACAGTTAAAAATCTCCCATACAAACCTTGAAACTTTGCAGGGGTAGTTTTAAAATATTGAAAACGTGATTTTAAATTATTTATTGTGGAGTATATTTACTTCAAGTTTGAAATCAATCGCACTATGCGTTAAAAAACTCCCATACAAACTTTGACATCCCTTTGCACGCTTATTATGGGTAGTTTTAAAAAATTAAAAAAGCCTTTCCTATTTTTTTGCCTAAAAGTTCATATACTCCAAGTTTCAAGTTTGTAGGTTCAAGGTATACAATTTTTCATGCAAACGTTTTCAACCCTTTTACACCCCTTGGGGTTGAATTTCCAAAACCCCCTTCTTAGTACACCTCTACGTCATAAGACCTATGTACTCTTCAAATTTCAAGTCTCTAGGACCATCGGTCAAAAAACTCCCATACAAACTTTTACATCCCTTTGCACACTTATTAAGGGTAGTTTAAAAAAATAATAACGCCTTTCCTATTTTTTTGCTTTGAAGTATATGTACTCCAAGTTTCAAGTTTGTAGGTTCAAGGAATACAATTTTTCATACAAACGCTTTCATCCCTTTTTACACCCTTAGGGGTTGAATTTCCAAAAACCCTTTCTTAGTACACCTCTACGTCATAAGACCTATGTACTCTTCAAATTTCAAGTCTCTAGGACCGTCGGTCAAAAAACTCCCTTACAAACTTTTACATCCCTTTGCACATTTATTAAGGGTAGTTTTACAAAACTAAAAATGCCTTTCCTATTTTTTTGCTTTGAAGTATATGTACTCCAAGTTTCAATTTTGTAGGTTCAAGGAATACAATTTTTCATACAAACGCTTTCATCCCTTTTTACACCCTTAGGGGTTGAATTTTCAAAAACCCCTTCTTAGTACACCTCTACGTCATAAGACCTATGTACTCTTCAAATTTCAAGTCTCTAGGACCATCGGTCAAATAACTCCCTTACAAACTTTTACATCCCTTTGCCCATTTATTAAGGGTAGTTTTACAAAACTAAAAATGCCTTTCCAATTTTTTTGCTTTGAAGTATATGTACTCCAAGTTTCAAGTTTGTAGGTTCAAGGAATACAATTTTTCATACAAACGCTTTCATCCCTTTTTACACCCTTATGGGTTGAATTTCCAAAAACCCCTTCTTAGTACACCTCTACGTCATAAGACCTATGTACTCTTCAAATTTCAAGTCTCTAGGACCATCGGTCAAAAAACTCCCATACAAACTTTTACATCCCTTTGCACACTTATTAAGGGTAGTTTTAAAAAACTAAAAATGCCTTTCCTATTTTTTTGCTTTGAGGTATATGTTCTCCAAGTTTCAAGTTTGTAGGTTCAAGGAATACTATTTTTCATACAAACGTTTTCATCCCTTTTTACACCCTTAGGGGTTGAATTTCCAAAAATCCCTTCTTAGTGCACCTCTACGCCATAAGAGCTATGTACTCCTCAAATTTCAAGTCTCTAGGACCAGCGGTTTAGGCTGTGCGTTGTCTATATGTCAGTCAGTCAGTCAGTCAGTCAGTCAGGACTTTGAGTCTTATAGTATTAGAGACTAGTGGCTTCCCGCGGCTTCGCACGCGTTGAAGTGGTGAACCGTGATTGAACCACAAACATCCAAACATCGTAACTTTCGCATTGATTTGTATATTATTAGGGTAGGATTTTAAATACGTACTATTATTAGGGTACGATTTTAAATACCTACGTAGGTATAAGGGTTACCTATAGGCGTACATTACCTATATTAGGTAGGTAGGTATAGGTACTGAGTTTAGCACAAACATGACAAATACAACAAAGACAACCTTACACGGAAAATATGTACTTATTTGTTCCTAGTTTCTACCCCAAAAGCAAACGAAACGAAACAGCTTCACGACATTGATCCACAGGCACGGTAGATAGGTACCCTCAGATCTCTTCGTACCAACTCAAGATTCCCGTTTTTAGAACATTGACGCCTCGTTGTAGGTATTCTTTTTACTCGAGCGCAACGAAGGAGGGTAACGTCTTTATGTTATTTATCCACAGAACACATTTTCTTTTAGTTTGAAGTTAATTACACAGTTACAGTTAAAAATCTCCCATACAAACCTTGAAACTTTGCAGGGGTAGTTTTAAAATATTGAAAACGTGATTTTAAATTATTTATTGTGGAGTATATTTACTTCAAGTTTGAAATCAATCGCACTATGCGTTAAAAAACTCCCATACAAACTTTGACATCCCTTTGCACGCTTATTATGGGTAGTTTTAAAAAATTAAAAAAGCCTTTCCTATTTTTTTGCCTAAAGGTTCATATACTCCAAGTTTCAAGTTTGTAGGTTCAAGGTATACTATTTTTCATGCAAACGTTTTCAACCCTTTTACACCCCTTGGGGTTGAATTTCCAAAACCCCCTTCTTAGTACACCTCTACGTCATAAGACCTATGTACTCTTCAAATTTCAAGTCTCTAGGACCATCGGTCAAAAAACTCCCATACAAACTTTTACATCCCTTTGCACACTTATTAAGGGTAGTTTAAAAAAACTAATAACGCCTTTCCTATTTTTTTGCTTTGAAGTATATGTACTCCAAGTTTCAAGTTTGTAGGTTCAAGGAATACAATTTTTCATACAAACGCTTTCATCCCTTTTTACATCCTTAGGAGTTGAATTTCCAAAAACCCTTTCTTAGTACACCTCTACGTCATGAGACCTATGTACTCTTCAAATTTCAAGTCTCTAGGACCATCGGTGAAAAAACTCCCTTACAAACTTTTACATCCCTTTGCACATTTATTAAGGGTAGTTTTACAAAACTAAAAATGCCTTTCCTATTTTTTTGCTTTGAAGTATATGTACTCCAAGTTTCAAGTTTGTAGGTTCAAGGAATACAATTTTTCATACAAACGCTTTCATCCCTTTTTACACCTTTAGGGGTTGAATTTTCAAAAACCCCTTCTTAGTACACCTCTACGTCATAAGACCTATGTACTCTTCAAATTTCAAGTCTCTAGGACCATCGGTCAAAAAACTCCCTTACAAACTTTTACATCCCTTTGCACATTTATTAAGGGTAGTTTTACAAAACTAAAAATGCCTTTCCTATTTTTTTGCTTTGAAGTATATGTACTCCAAGTTTCAAGTTTGTAGGTTCAAGGAATACAATTTTTCATACAAACGCTTTCATCCCTTTTTACACCCTTAGGGGTTGAATTTCCAAAAACCCCTTCTTAGTACACCTCTACGTCATAAGACCTATGTACTCTTCAAATTTCAAGTCTCTAGGACCATCGGTCAAAAAACTCCCATACAAACTTTTACATCCCTTTGCACACTTATAAGGGTAGTTTTAAAAAACTAAAAATGCCTTTCCTATTTTTTTGCTTTGAGGTATATGTTCTCCAAGTTTCAAGTTTGTAGGTTCAAGGAATACTATTTTTCATACAAACGTTTTCATCCCTTTTTACACCCTTAGGGGTTGAATTTCCAAAAATCCCTTCTTAGTGCACCTCTACGCCATAAGAGCTATGTACTCCTCAAATTTCAAGTCTCTAGGACCAGCGGTTTAGGCTGTGCGTTGTCTATATGTCAGTCAGTCAGTCAGTCAGTCAGTCAGTCAGTCAGTCAGGACTTTGAGTCTTATAGTATTAGAGAAGAGATAGAGATATTGCCTTAATAATTAAGTACCTTTGACTTAAAGGTAGATAGAATCTAAATCACAAACTCAAAAGGAACCACAATTGAGGAACAATTGAGATCCAGGAATATTATTCCTTAGTACCTAATAATTATCATTATTAATAGCAAAATACTTATCATTAGTAATTGTTAACTTAAAAAATCAGGGATCCTTACTAAAACTCCAATAATGTAACCCTAGGTGGAAAACAAAAACCTTACATCGCGTGCGCTGCGAAAACTATTGATGATAGAACAATATAATGTACTATGATTTTGTAGAACACATCATCATCTACAAAAAATGTTGCGACAGCATATGTCTAACTATTGTAGTTATGTCACAATAATTGTGTTCTTTTATTATAAAAATTTAATTAAAATGCCGCCGCTAGAAAAGGGTCTTTATTTGTACCTTGGTATTAATCCTTATCCAAATAAATCATTTCATATTCTTCTTCTTCTCTCAATTTGTGGCTCCTGTCCGTCGTTCGACAGACAATCTTGCCAGTGTCAAGTGATTTGTATTGAATACTTTTTAGTCAAGTCAGTCCATAGTCAAGTCGGCCGTCATTTTGTTTTAAAGAAAATGGTGGCGGTTTTCTTCAAAACATTGGAAACATTTTCGGTCAAATCAGGATATCACATTTTACACTTTCATTTCAAATGTTTACACTTTGTGCTAAGACCTCAAGTAATGTTGGTTAAAATACCACCGAAATTACACAACACAACTTAAAATAACACTAGAAAAACAAATAAAATGAAAACGCTATGTTGCTTCCAAAAATGTCAGAAAATGAATCCATCATTTCATATTTAAGACGGTTTCAATACCTATAGATTACTTCTTAAATTTTTCAAATCGGACATTCCATTCAAAAGATATGTATGATGTCATGCCTGTCTTGCTCAGGAATACGCTCCTAGGTTATCTATAGTATTATAAATCTACTAGTGGCTTCCCGCGGCTTCGCACGCGTTGAAGTGGTGAGCCGTAATTGAGCCACAAACATCCAAACATCGTAACTTTCGCATTGAGTTATTGATCGAGTGAGCGAAGCGAACGAAGATCTTAGTTTCAACTTGGGCGATTTGGCATTTTATGTATGTATGTATGTATGTATGTATGTTTGTCTGGCGATAACTTTAGAACCGTTGATCCGATCTGCATGAAATTTGATATGTCGATAGCTTGTACTTGAGAAATTTACTGGTAAGTATATGAGTAAAATCGGATGAAGGGGTTTTGAGATATGGGGTTTTTTACGGGGGCAAAAATAAAAAAAGTTACATAAAAAAATAAAGTTACATGTCATATGAAAGGGCTTTGTTTGGACATCCCAAAACAATTTTTACTTTTTTTTTGTGACGCTCGGTTATTGAGATAAAATAATAAAAGCTAAATTAAGATAACCAGCGATCCAAGAGCTCCCATCTCTAAGAGTTTCGTTGACATCAAGGTTTTTCTACTGGTCGGTCAATTCCTTTGCTTTTTCTTATTTTTTTTTCTTGAAATAAATAAAGGAGGTACTCAGTTCTCATAAAATGGTGACGGCGACCAGGTCTGATGATGCAGCCAAGGGCTGTTCAACGGAACTCTTCAATAAATAGGCCAATAGAGTTGAAACTTGGTAACTATACCAAGTTAGTAGGCAGTAGTCAGAAAAAAGTCCATAGATAATGTTTGGACTTGCCTCTGACTACTACGTACTCAAAGTTTTGATGCGTTCGTCGGGTCGCATCACGAGATCTCAGTTCGGGGCGAACTACTAGTATATTATTAGGGTAGGATACCTACGCAGGTATAAGAGATACCTATAGGCGTACATTACCTATAGTAGTGTAATGATTTCTCGAATTTTATAATTCATTTTGTAAATATTAAGCTTGTTTTTTTAGATTAAAATTGAAGTAGCATAATTAATTTTATATCTTCCTGTCTTTTAGTCAGTCAACTGACCGCCAAGTCACAGCTTTGGTCCGATAGGTGGGTAGGATGGATAGCGTGGGTAGGTTGCCGAACAGAAAAGAAAGAAAAGGGGAAGATTGAAATAAATGTGGCATTCTGGAAAGAGACGGGGTGGAGTAAACTTGACTGGCTGACATACTGACATCCGTAACAAGTGCGAAGAATAAGAGTGAAATTGTTTTACCTGTGTTCTACGAATAAATAAGAGGTGTTAAAGTGTTCATCTGCTGCAGTTCATTTCATCTCAGAAGTGCGATTGAACCAAGGTATGTAAAATGTTACCTATTCTGCCCACATAATATTATTTTATTGCCGTTTGGAAGATTGGTACAATATTTTATTCCATTTAAGTATAATGGAGATACAGATTTTACTAGCATGTATCGGTCGGGATTGACCCGAGACTATCCGATCGTGCCAGTTTTGTTCAGTTGAAAGCATAGGTACTTAGCGGCTTTATTTCTACTGAATCTTTGTTGGCGTGGTCCAGTCGGCATTGCCCCGAGACTATCTGGCCATGCTAGCACTATTCGGTTTATGGAGCTGTTGGTACTTGTGCCTACCCATTAAACATAAAATTTACAAAAGTCTGGATAGATTTTCTAGCAAAAGCTGATAGAAATCGACAAAGAATACCAATCTACTAAACGTGCAAGTGACTGTGTGTGATCATGAGTTGCTTTTCTGTACCATATCTATGAAAATATTTTTTGTTAATACCGTCACAAAAGTTTTTGTGATAACAATTTTTGCTAAATATTTTTTATTTAACAATGTGGAGTCTAACGAATACTAGGAATAAAATTCATGCTGTTTCACTCGAAGTATTAAGTTTGAAACTTATTGATGTCTTTCATCAAATTTTTACCGCAGTTACTTGATAGAATTATTACTGGTGAAACTTTTTGCCACCATAGCATGTTGCTAATTGAAAGAATATTTTACGATAAAAAGTTTACTTACATAAAAAAAAAAACATTATTAAAATATAGTGAAGTAGTGAACCAAGTGAGTTCTGGGGGTTATATAAGCCATAACAATAAGTAGGGTATGCTGTGATGAACCAAGTGAGTTCAGGGGGCTATGTATGCCATAACAATTATTTTTATAAGCAAGGTATGCTATGATGGACCAAGTGAGTTCTGGGGGCTATGTATGCCATAACAATAAGTAGGGTATGCTGTGATGGACCAAGTGAGTTCAGGGGGCTATGTATGCCATAACATTTTTTTTTTATAAGCAAGGTGAGGAACTAAGTGGGTCTATGTACCTATGCCACAGTGAACAAATTTTGGACAGATAATGCTAACAATTTTGCTACGTACACAATGCACTGATATTTGCCAAATAATTACCTACTTGGTAACTGTAGCTGTGATTAAAATTTATTTCATCCACATCCTGATATTTTTATTTCGAGTAAAAGGTTATTAAATTCGACTTAAGTTTAACGGTATGAAACATTTTGTTAGCATGTATCAGTCGAGATTGCCCCGATACTATCTGGCCGTACTAGCACTATTCGGTTTTTAAAAATTGTCAGGGCCTTACCCATGAACATTCAAGTTGAATACATATCGAGCAAATTTTTCTAGAATAAAGTAGGTGAAATCTTACAAATTTTTATATTATCCGATAATTTTAACATTGAAGGGTAGGTTATTTTATATTTTTATCCTATTTTATATTCGCATTTTGAATTGTTCCTCACAAGAACTGGTCTGTACTGAACAGAGACTATCCGGTAGTGTGGTAGTAGTCCTTTAAATTCGTGGATTACCTACCTACTATTATATATATTTTTTTATTATTCTATTTCACATTACTGCTATTATCAATGTTCCAATAGCAATAAAAATTGGCTTACCTATATCAAGCAGAAATTAACTATATATAGTTGTCACCTGATAAACTGTCGTAAAATTATAAATATCGATGATCAAGCCTACCCTCTGATGCGAGTCTCTGAAGCAAAGTGTACTAAATTAAATATCTATTAAGTTAAAATTTATAGATATATAGGTAGGTAGTAGGTACATGCTATGTATGCAGGTACAGGCTATGTATGCCAGAGTTTAGCCATGTGCGCTATTAGCAGGCTATGTATGCCAGAGTTTAGCCAGGTGCGCTATTAGTGAATTTCTTAGTGAAAAATGGGGTATGTATACCTGTAAGTTCAAAACTAACCAAATAATTAGTACAATGGTGCAAAAATATATATATATATATATATATTAGCATTTAAACACTGGACCTGTAAGTGGCTAAGTACGTCGCAAAATTACATGGACAGCTGTTATGCTAAGCCAAGTAACCCATATGAAAAAATAAAAAAATAAATAAAACATGAATATAAATTAAAAAAAAAAAAAGTTTGAAACAATTGGTGAATATGATAACTACAGTATTTTTTTTCTCTTTCAATGAACTCTGACGGTGCGATGACTCCTGAGGAGGAACTTCTTGTTACACACACGCATTCTAAACGAAAGCGAAAGTCTTCGAAGACATCTGCAGGAGATTTGGCGTCAACTTCAAACAACAGTTTAGCGCTTGGACGAAGTATTATACTGCACGGAGCCTTTCGGTTTTTGGCGTGTCCGTTTTTTTTGTTAGTGTGCAGTTGTCGATATTGTATTCGTGTGAGTTACTAGAGAAGGGACTACATTGACTAACCTATCGATGGAATAAGAGATGGATGAAAAAGGCGTTTTAATTGGAAATCAACTTTTTAATTTTAACTGGTTGCTGACTTTTATTGCGACAACCCAAAACCAATATAGATACTGGAACACTATTATCGTCAATATTATTTCCCATATTGACCTGGCTGTGAGAGCGATGTCCATCCCACTCGATACTTTCTTATGGCCATTTCGTCCATGCATAGGAAAATTTTGTGGACTCCCAGTTTTCACGCCTTTAACAGCTTTAATCCACACCCGCCTTCATTCTGGGCATTTTGGGAACCTAAAAAAAATAATAATGTAAAATTTAACGGAAATTGAGCCGGCGCGAGACGCCTAGAAGGTGTGAAATATAAAGCTAAATTAGTCTGTGTATGTAAATCACTAGAACAGATGATCAAAACAATACATATTATTTTATGGGTATATTTTATTAATGGGTTTACATCGTTTTCATATTGGAAAATCTGACTAGTACTAATAAAATGTAATTACAGTCTGTAAATTGAAAAAAGAATATTACGTATCAAATGACAATTCCGGGTCTTTCACCTCCTTTTGTTTTTTTTGTTTTGTTTCCTTTTGTTTTTCTTGATGCACAAGACACAGCTGCACGGGATATACTTTCGCTTTTTCAAATATATTTTGCTTAAACAATAATGATTCTTTTGATTTTTCACTATTTATTTCGCTTCACCGCATATTTCAACCGACCCCAACTAGAACATCAAAGCATTGCATCAACTGACGGACACTATTTACACAGACAGTGAGTGAGTTGGAGTGAGTGAACTTACATCTTCTTTTCTTTTACTTGTAGCTAGGCTGCGTGGGAGGTACAAAGATAGATGATCACTGTTTGATACACAGTTGTAAAAGGTTGTGGATCTTATGGCACTCACCATTATGATATTACCTCCATGATTTAGTGACTTTTTTTTAAATGTCGCGCAAAAGGACACTCTTACTTTAAATGCCCTAAGCCAATAGTAAAATGCCAAAAGTGTCAAAGAGTTGATCACGACAATAAAAACTGTAAACTTCTACCAATGACACCGCGTTTCGCGTACGGACGTTAAAGAACGGAAAAATTTGACTATTTCCACAACTGGTGATACTAACAGTAAATTTTTCAAATAAATCGAAGTTCGTGAATCTGATGCTCAAGACCTAAACTTCTTAAAAAGATACACACAATTGCCTATCATCAAAGGTTTCGATAACTCTGTAGTTACACCTGTCTATAGGAGCTTTGTGAACATTGAAATCGATGATGTTGAGGCGACGATCGAAGTTCTTGTAGTTACTGATGAGTTTGTGACAACAGCATTGCTTATAGGGTAAAACTTTATAGAGTTTTCTTCGGTGTCTGTGTTCAAAGACAATTGCAAACTATTCTTCTACAAAAGTCTTGCTCTTAACGCAAACTTTGACATTGAAAATAGCTTAAACTTGACTACATTAAATTCTACCTAAGTTCCTTTGTCAGGGTTAGTTGAAGTTATAACGCAGGGATCAACTAACTTTTCAGGGGATGTGTATGTGGAAGGTTACAGTAGTATTGAACCGGTAAAGAAAATCAATCGATCAAAATTGCACCAAGGTGCTTATCACGTAGTTAATGGAAAATGTCATCTTACAATACAATACAAAATAATTTATTTATGCCACACGTAAATGCAGTTTATAAAAAAAAATACAAGAAAAGACAGTAAAAGTAAGTAGGTAAGTGATATAAATTGGCAGTCACTCGGCATTAATGCAATAGCAGCATACGCTACTATAACGCTGGTCTTCCGACACCCATGTCATCGTTACAGTTACAATAAATAATAATAATATTCTAATTTATTTCTAATAAAAAAACCGAGAACCAATTTTAACAATAAAGACAATAGAACTAAGCTCTTATCAAAATTTATAGGCCTCTTTAAAATCACAGAAGTATATATAATGATCGATATAACATTTCTGAACTTACTGGATTTAGTACTCCTAAAAGTAAATACGATAGCGTAGTTGCTTTTGATCGGATTTGACCTTGGATCAATGTTAACCTTTCTCATGACTACGATACTAATATCTAACAAAAGTAATACTTCATCCGAAAGCGAGGATAATGATGACGAAAATATGCCTACAAAAGGTCGACAACAAAATAATACAAGCAGATCTGATACTAAATAAATGCCAAATGTAATGATTAATAATTTAAAGTAATATTGTTAGTATAATAATGTAGCGAAACACTGGGAGTTATTGTTTTTTTTGTTATTCACATGTTGTTTTTATAATTACTGAAAATGTTATTGTGTTAAAATCGTAAATTCAATTTATTTTAGTATTTTCTATAACTATTTAATAAAATAAATTTGATGAAGAAATTGAAGTTGATAAGGACTAAAATAATAAAATGAATTTGTATATAAGCTATTACAATCAAAAATAAGATTTTTTTTGTTCTTTAAAATTAAAATAATATAAATATTCTTAATTGATTAGTACGTTCAGTTAATTTATTTGATCATGCGTCTGGAGATCGCATGATGGCGGATGGCCGAATGTAATGATTTCTCGAATTTTATAATTCATTTTGTAAATATTAAGCTTGTTTTTTTAGATTAAAATTGAAGTAGCATAATTAATTTTATATCTTCCTGTCTTTTAGTCAGTCAACTGACCGCCAAGTCACAGCTTTGGTCCGATAGGTGGGTAGGATGGATAGCGTGGGTAGGTTGCCGAACAGAAAAGAAAGAAAAGGGGAAGATTGAAATAAATGTGGCATTCTGGAAAGAGACGGGGTGGAGTAAACTTGACTGGCTGACATACTGACATCCGTAACAAGTGCGAAGAATAAGAGTGAAATTGTTTTACCTGTGTTCTACGAATAAATAAGAGGTGTTAAAGTGTTCATCTGCTGCAGTTCATTTCAGTAGGTAGGTAGGTAGGCATAGGTACTGAGTTTAGCACAAACATGACAAATACAACAAAGACAACCTTACACGGAAAATATGTACTTATATGTTCCTAGTTTCTACTTGAGCGCAACGAAGGAGGGTAACGTTTTAGGGTTTTTAAACTCTCGCGATCATAACACATATTTAAAAGTATTACACGGGTATTTATCGCGTTTACCTTTATTATTTTCCCGACGTTTCGGCTATGTTGCAATAGCCGTGGTCGCGGGCAGACTGGAGCATTGAACTTGAGATCTACCGTCGTCGAGAAGTGGAAGCAGTTTCAACAACTACCCTCACTTGATCGTCAGTCTGCCCGCGACCACGGCTATTGCAACATAGCCGAAACGTCGGGAAAATAATAAAGGTAAATGCGATAAATACCCGTGTAATACTTTTAAATATGTTTTAGGGTTTGTTTTCGAAAATCAAACTGTCTTTTTGTTATTTATCCACAGAACACATTTTCTTTTAGTTTGAAGTTATTACACTACGCTTTAAAAATCTCCCATACAAACCTTGAAACTTTGTCAGTCTTTTGCACCCTTTGCAGGGGTGGTTTTGAAATATTGAAAAGGTGATGCGTTAAAAATCTCCCATACTAACTTTTACCAGCCATTTGCACCCTTTGCAGGGGTAATTATCAAAAGTAAAAGCGCCATTCTTAATTACTTATTTCTTGGTATATTTACCTCAAGTTTTAAGTCAATCGCACCACGCGATAAAAAACTCTCATACAAACTTTGACACCCTTTGCACACTTATTAAGGGTAGTTTTAAAAAACTAAAAATGCCTTTCCTGTTTTTTAGCCTTGGAGTACATCTACTTCAAGTTTCAAATTTGTAGGTTCAAGGAATACAATTTTTCATACCAACGTTTTCTACCCTTTATACATCCTTAGGGGTTGAATTTCCAAAAATCCCTTCTTAATACACCTCTACGCCGTGATTTATACTCTTCAAATTTCAAGTCTCTAGGACCAGCGGTCAAAAACCTCCCATACAAACTTTTACATCCCTTTGCACACTTATTAAGGGTAGTTCTAAAAAACTAAAATGCCTTTCCTATTTTTTTGTCTTGAAGTATATGTACTCCAAGTTTCAAGTATGTAGGTTCAAGGAATACAATTTTTAATACAAACGTTTTCATCCCTTTTTACACCCTTAGGGGATGAATTTCCAAAAATCCCTTCTTAGTACACCTCTACGCCGTAAGACCTATGTACTTTTCAAGTTTTAAGTCTCTAGAACCAGCGGTCAAAAAACTCCCATGCACACTTTTACATCCCTTAGCACACTTATTAAGGGTAGTTTTAAAAAACTAAAAATGTACTTCCTATTTTTTTGTCTTGAAGTATATGTACTCCAAGTTTCAAGTTTGTAGGTTCAAGGAATACAATTTTTCATACAAACGTTTTCATCCCTTTTTACACCCTTAGGGGATGAATTTCCAAAAATCCCTTCTCAGTACACCTCTACGCCATAAGACCTATGTACTCTTCAATTTTAAGTCTCTAGGACCAGCGGTCAAAAAACTCCTATGCATACTTTTACATCCCTTAGCACACTTATTAAGGGTAGTTTTAAAAAACTAAAAATGTATTTCCTATTTTTTTGTCTTGAAGTATATGTACTCCAAGTTTCAAGTTTGTAGGTTCAAGGAATACAATTTTTCATACAAACGTTTTCATCCCTTTTTACACCCTTAGGGGTTGAATTTCCAAAAATCCCTTCTTAGTACACCTCTACGCCATAAGACCTATGTACTCCTCAAATTTCAAGTCTCTAGGACCAGCGGTTTAGGCTGTGCGTTGTCTATATGTCAGTCAGTCAGTCAGTCAGCCAGTCAGTCAGTCAGTCAGTCAGGACTTTGATTCTTATAGTATTAGAGATGGTTGTTGGAGTTGAAATTAAATTGTAATGAAATACGAAAGTGGTGCCTATTTTAATTGGGGAATATGCCATCTAGTGGAAATTGCTCGAACTAAATTATAAACGCAATTCTTTGCGTTTATAATTCATTCATCGCTAGTTGTTTCGGGCGGAGAGCGCGCTCAGCAGCTGAGGAAGGCGCGCGGCTGGTTAAACATCTCATCAGTGGTAACATTAATAATGTGGTTGGTGCGTAGTTCAATTTTTATTACATAGATGGCGTTACTATGAACGAATTATTATTTTCATACATCTCTATGGTACACAGTGATATACAACGTGTTTTATATGTATCTGTACCCCAAATCTGATGAAACCGAAACAGGATATACCTACCTACTGCAGGTCATGGCGAACAAATTTTGTTCCACGACTTTTTAAAATTCGAAGTTTTTCATTCATGAAATGCCTCATAAACTTTCATCCAAAATGTAACTAAACGCACCATGAGGCAGCCTTGTTTGCAGCTGTGTTTGGTATTTAGTGAACTTATACATAAAACATGTACCTACAAACCCTAACAAACTTATTACCTAGGAGTGCCTAGGAGCATTTATGATTTAAACTGATCCCCTGATATGAAGTAGGTACCTGCACTACGCTTGGCTACAAAAAACAAAATGATGTTTCCCTCCATCGTCTTCTTCTTGTCTTGTCACAAATTTATTTCGAAACAGTGTGGTGAAAGGATTTTAAGATTTGGCGAGCAACACCATCGTGTAAAATAGCTAGTTAAGATACCTACTTATGTACCTTCTTGGTTTAAATACCATCGATAACAAAATTGTGAAAAAGGGGCTTCTATTTATGTCGTTAGAAGATAATTTGTATTATTGCCTCTTGCCGATGCCGCCGCGCGCCGCGCTCCGCCCGGAACAACGCGCGCTGGTGTTGCCGAGCCTACTTGAAAGTGGCGCCGTCATACGACACTTTCTCGGAACTACAAGAAATAACATGGCGATTCTGTTCGGTTTTTTGACACAAGGCCCGTGCCAGGTCATACATTTATAATTGTATACTTGATCTAAGGCAGTGGTGGACAATAGGAGTCCGGTTATTGTACGACATGATAATGTACAGCACGATAATGTACAGCATGATATTTGGAATCCACTTTGGTACCTTTTTGGATTCGTTTTATCTGGATCTTAGATCAAGAATACAATAGATAGAGCATCAAATAATAATACCAAGAGTAAGAGAGACGCAATAATACAAATTATACCTATGAGTGAGAGAAATATAATATAAATGTTTTGTCCCTTTCTGCGTATACGTTTTTGATTGTTTAGCACCAAGTTTGGTGCTAAACAAACCGCTTGGTGCTTGTGAGTTTACAGGTGTTTAGTGCCAAAGTTCTTTGAAAATAGTGTGTGCCTAGGTCCCAGTATACGTAGAGTTAAGTTTATAATGTGGTGCATTGTAGTATTTTAGGCTGTGATAATGATACAGCTCGGAAAACTGAAAATTAAGCTTCCTTCGGTAAGTAGCACTTTTATGTTCTATTTGTCAATTAAACTATAAAACGGAGAATGCACAGTGTCCACAATTAATCATTTAACGGTTGTGTTTACTTTCTATCGCATATCATAGTAGATTTCTAGAATTTAATTATTTTGTAAAATTGAGTATAGGTTACTATAAACCACACAAATGACATGGCTATTCAAACCGATACAGTTCTATAGAAACATAATTTGGCTGGGTTATACGATCTTTCGGGCTGCCAACAAAAACAAAATCTATTTGCCAAAAATGTTGGGAAACGAACAACTTTAGGGTGGATTCGACTCTGATATGTTAGGATAAGTTCAAATACACACAATAATCTAGAAAACAAATGACAATGTCGCAACTTATTATTACCTTATTCAAAGAAATAAGGTTTGTTTGACTTAAGTACATAATGAAAAAAAATATAATATAGGTATAGGTAGTAGGTACATATATTTTAATTTAATTTAATTTATTTTTTTAGCTTTGCGTTACATTTTAATAATTTAAGTCTCCTCACGATTTTCATATGAGAAGTTGGTAGTTATTTTATGTCTGAGACCACCATCGCGTAGTATGATTAAATACCTACATATGCCTAATAATAACATGTTTGTTTTACAGATTTCCCAAAGATGCAACTACTTTGGGCTGGTGGGTTAAAGCTACGGGTTACCAAGCTCCAGGTCACCAAGCTCCAAAATCAAAATCAAAACGGTCTTTATTCAGTACAATCACAAGGATCTCTTTGAAACGTCTTAAATTGGTACTAGGTGAATGTACCGCCAGTTCCTCGCGCGCGACCAAAGCCTAGAAGAACAGGCAAGAAACTTACGGACTAAAAAACTTTTGGGCTATTTCAACATAAACGGTATCTCAAAGTAAATATTCTCATCTGAAATTGTTATGTACAAACTATTAAATATTTATCGTCTAATAAATAAATACGTACTTACACGTGATATATTTTAATGTATTTATGACATATTCATAGTGATGTTCTGAGGATAGCTGTATTCATAATGCCATCACTTCGCGCTTCAGGGCAAAGTGGTGGCATTGCTCAGGCTTATGGTCAGCTCTAGCATAAGCTGGCTTCCTCCTGTTAAGATGTATTGTTTATACCTACTTAATTTAAAATTGAAGCACGCGTTATAAATTAACCTTTTGAATTACGGTTTCTGATGAGTAGGGATGTAGAATAAATAAATCAATGATAAATAAATAAATTGTTTTTTATTCATAAAAAATTTACCTAGCTGGTGCAGTAACATAGTTAAACTATTGGTAGGTGGTAGAATGTGAAGAATAGCACCACTAGCTAGCTCTGTCCCCCTCACTAAGAAAATCCAGGACTCTAGCTCGCGGGGCCTAGGGTTCTGATGTCAATGTCTAAAATGCCAGCTTAGTGCCAGTTCGCCCTGTTTTTTTTATTTTATTTTTTATAAATATTGGTGGACGCTCCGCTCCACACAGCACTATATAGCCCCAAAATAAGCCAAATCACAACCACCCAGTCAGAGAACAAACGTCTAGTATCACATCACACAAATGTTTGTTCTCGGTAGGATTGAACCCACGGCCTACGGCGCAGAAGGCTACCAACTGAGCTGTGTAGGCTTTTTTCTAGCTCATTCCTTAGAAGATATTAAAATGGCGTAACCTAGAGGAGGGTACAAACTATTAAATTGCAGAAACTAGCTTTAATTAAACATAATTAAACAAACAACTGGAGCCGCGGCGACATCATAGCTTATGCTTGGTTGGGTGAAAATAGTAAGATGTGGCAACCCATAAATTGTATGTACTTGTTGTCCGTCTTGCTCGGGTATACGCTCGTAGGCAATCTATAGTATTATAAATCTATGATCTGGATATACATTATCGGGGTGTGCAATAACTGGATGTGCAATATTGTCACGTGTAGTTAATGTGCAGCCAGTTAATACACAGCATGATAATGTACAGCACGTTAATGTACAGCATGATAATTGGAAGCCACTTTGGTACCGTACAAATTAATTCCTGGCACTTCGGCGGCCGCTGCCGCGGCACGCTCGCTTTGCTCGCTCGCCTCGTGCGTAATTGATCGAGTGAGCGAAGCGAACGAAGATCTTAGTTTCAACTTGGGCGATTTGGCATTTTATGTATGTATGTATGTATGTATGTTTGTCTGGCGATAACTTTAGAACCGTTGATCCGATCTGCATGAAATTTGATATGTCGATAGCTTGTACTTGAGAAATTTACTGGTAAGTATATGAGTAAAATCGGATGAAGGGTTTTTGAGATATGGGGTTTTTTAAGAGGGAAAAAATAAAAAAAGTTACACAAAAAAATCAAGTTACATATCATATGAAAGGGCTTTGTTTGGACATTCCAAAACAATTTTTACTTTTTTTTTGGGACGCTTGGCTTTCGAGATAAAATTTAAAAAGTTAAATTAAGATAACCAGCGATCCAAGAGCTCCCATCTCTAAGAGTTTCGTTGACATCAAGGTTTTTCTACTGGTCAGCCAGTTCCTTTGATTTTTCTTATTTTTTTTTCTTGAAATAAATTAAGTAGATACTCAGTTCTCATAAAATGGTGACGACGACCAGGTCTGATGATGGAGCCAAGGTCAGTTCAACGGAACTCTTCAATAAATAAGCCAATAGAGTTGAAACTTGGTAACCATATCAAGTTAGTAGGCGGTAGTCAGAGGCAAGTCCAAACATTATCTTTGGACTTGCCTCTGACTACTACCGACTCAAAGTTTTGATGCGTTCGTCGGGTCGCATCACGAGATCTCAGTTCGGGGCGAACTACTAGTTTATATGTTTCAACATAACCTAACCAATCCGACTCCACGGTACTAAAGTGGCTTCCAATTATCATGCTGTACATTATCTGGGTGTACTTACATTATCAACACGTGACGATATTGCACAGCATGTTATTGTACGGGATGATAATGTAGGTACACCCAATAATTCAAACCAGTGGACAAGGATTATCTGGGTGTGCATTATCGTGCTGTGCAATATCATGCTGTACATTATTTGGCCGTACATTATTGGCTCCCGACAATAGCCTACTAATCACAGGTGAAGACGTCGTCGTCGGCGGACAAGTTCGCCGTGGGTTCGCCAACAAAGGCAGGGTGAGTTTATCTACGGCGAGGAAAGACAGGTTAGCACGATTTTGAGCACCATTCGTTAGTTTTAAGAGTAGTAGAGCTCTTTGTTCGTAAGTAGTAAGTAAGGGCTCGTCCGGGGAAGTACTACCAACAACCTTTTTCTGCCGCCAAGCAGCAACGCTGTGTTTCGGTTTGAAGAGTGTGGTTGCCGGTGTAATTACAGGCACATGAGGCTTAACATCTGTGTGCTTCAAGTTGATGGACGCAGGGCAGTGCATGGTAGGACACGTTCCTATCGTGAGTGATTAACGAGGCAATGCTTTGTTATAGGTGATGGTATCCACTTAACATCAGGTAGGCCATCTGCTTGTTCCATCAGCAAGTTGTATAAAAAAAAATAAAAAAAATTGAATAGCGCAAACATTCACAACATACACAACAATAGGGCCTGCCGCGCCTGATCCGTGAAGTGTCTTCCATTGATGTCTTCAGATCAAAAGTCTATAACCACTATCTTTACCTCATGATCAATGGATATAAATTGAGAGGTATCTTGGAAGATTAGTGTTTTGTTTTTTTTTTCTCTTTATTTATCTACATCTACACTAATATTATAAAGAGGAAAGCTTTGTATTTTTGTATGTAACGAATAGGCTCAAAAACTACTGGTCCGATTTCAAAAATTCTTTCACCATTAGAATGCTACATTATCCCTGAGTAACATAGGCTATATTATATTTTCAAAAAAATCAGGGATCCTTACTAAAACTCCAATAATGTAACCCAAGGTGGAAACCAAAAACCTTACATCGCGTGCGCTGCGAAAATTATTGATGATAGAACAAAATAATGTACTACGATTTTGTAGAACACGTCATCATCTACAAAAAATGTCGCGACAGCATATGTCTAACTATTATAGTTATGTCACAATAAGTGTTCTTTTATTATAAAAAAATAATTGAAATGCCGCCGCTAGAAAAGGGTATTTATTTGTACCTTGGTATTAATCCTTATCCAAATAAATCTTTTCATAATTAAGACGGTTTCAATACCTATAGATTACTTCTTAAATTTTTCAAATCGGACATTCCATTCAAAAGATATGACGAAATTAAAAACGTTAACGGGTCCACGGGTCACGCTCGGGGTGCGATTTCAGTCTCTGGCGTGCGAATGTATGAAATAAGTAGACGCGAGGCTTGAACCCACGGTCTAAGTTTATCCTAAAATGTTCAAAAAATTTATGACCACCCATGCGAAGCTGGGACAGGCCGCTAGTTTATTATATTTTTACTCATTCCAGTTATCAAACATTTTCTTATTATATTTCAAACGGTAAGTATCTAAGTATTTAATTTATGCATTTGTGAGTATGTAGTACCTAAAGTATATTATTATATCTTATTATGTACCAATTTTAATATTCGTTATTCATATTATTTTCATAAGTATTTGTTATACCAATATATAATATATGTATTTTTCTGTATTTGTAGAAAATAGCTTCATAACATCCATGTTTGTGCACTACCCTTTCGGTTTATCAAAACTACACAAAGGTTAACTGGAAGAGAACTCTAGCATTAAGTTCGCCTATGTACGATACATTTTGTTCTGTGCAATAAAGAATTTTCTATCTATTCTATCTAAACATAACTAACCAGTTACGTCTGCAGTAGTCTGCACCATTAATAGGGCAAATGGAAATTAATGGTGCAAACGTAATCACGGGGATTCTTCGGCGATTACATTTAGAAGTGGCAAACCAAAACCAAGGGTTCCCCTCATCATTTCTCCAAGTTCAAATTTAGCATTATGAGCGCTCGCTACGGCTACTTGTATTACTACCATCACGCTGTCTCGCTGAGCCTTCACACTATCAACATAAACGTTCAGGTCGGTGCCGTTAATACAGAACTGGATGAAATTCACCATAGTTTTAACTCGGGCACCACGCGAGCGAAGCCGCGCTTTTACGCCGGCCAGGAAGATGCGGACGAAGATGAAATCCGCCCGGTTCGGTTCCGATGCGCGGGCACGCCGCCGCCGGCTACGCTCGGAGACTCGGAGACTGTTCATCGTCATAATCCCCACCGAGCTATCCCCACCGGTGCGGATCATGACGAGCCTCAAATTTTTTTGGCGTTTCACCCATCGAGCCGCAGCGCCGTCCACCGCACCGCGTCCCCGTCGCGTCGCGGGACGCCATCGGCCCGTAGGTCGAGGCGCGGGACAATAAAACAACGGAGCGACTATAAAAATACTTGTAATACTATAATAGGGGTAGGTAGGTATAGGCACGGGATCGCCGTCACCGATGCGGCGGCGGCGGCGGCGGCAGGAAGCCGAGGTGCGCGAGCGCGGCGTCCGCGCGCTGCACGAGCGCGCCGCGCCAGCGCCACAGCGCCGCGTCGCGCACGGGCTCGGCGCGCAGCTCGGCGCACGCCTTGCTGAGCGCGGACACGCAGTCGGCGCGGTAGTGCTGCAGGCGCGCCAGGCGCGTGGGCAGCGCGGCCGAGCTGCAGGCGCCGCCGAGGCACGCCAGCGGGAAGTGGTTGTGCAGCGCGAGCACGCGGCCCGTCTCGTGGAACGCCTTCACGTACTGCCCGGGCTTGGTGAAGTTGCGCGTGCGGTACACGTGCTGCAGCATGTGCAGGTAGCGCGGCACCTCGCGCTCCCAGCCGTGCGCGTGCGCGAGCGCGTCCAGGTAGTACACGTTGGACGCGTGGTACGACGAGCGCGGCGGCTTGCCCGGCGCGGGGGTAGCCTGCGGCAAGGCGCGCCGCATCAGCCCCGCCCAGTCGTCGTCCTCGAGCGGCACGATCACCTCGTCGATGTCGAGCAGCGCGAGCCAGCGGTACCGGTACATGTTCCGGTAGAGGCAGTCGTTGTACGGGATCAGCTCCATCTGGCGCTTGTGCGTCGTCTTCTTCTTGAGGTACATGTGCTGCAGGCCCGGCAGGTTCGGCTGGCCGCCGGGCAGCGTGAGCGGCGTCACGGACACGAGCCCGCGCCGCGCGTAGTGCTCCAGCACCTTGGTGATGTTGGGGTGCACCTGCAGCTCGTAGAAGAAGATCTTGCGTGCGCCGAGCAGAAGCACGAGCTCGATCCACTCGACGAGCCGCACGGACAGGTCCTCGTGCAGGAAGTCCAGGCCCTTCACGCACACGGCGAAGTCTTGAGGCGCGGCGCCGGGCGCGGGCGGCGCGTGGTGCACGCGCAGGTTGTTGGTGGCGCGGTCGCACGGCGCCTGCACCAGCGAGACGGACGCCGGCACCAGGTGGCGCACGCTGGCCGGCAGCACGCACGCCAGCAGGTACGGCTGCAGCACGCCGTCGCGGTGGTTGCCCCACTTGCTGTTCCACACGTACTTGTACTCGAGGTTGCGCACGACGACCGGCTCGGCGCGCTCCTCGAACCACAGCTGGCAGTGCGTCGCGAGCGTCGGCTTGATGCGGTCGTGCACGGCGAGCAGCCGCACCGCGGGCCCGATGCGCGACGCGTTGCGCACGTCCAGGTACGCGCCGAACAGGTGGAACACGCCCTCGCCGCTGCGCAGCGTCTGCCAGTACGTGTTGTGGAACTCGAGCTCGTAGATCGACGGGAACGGCGCGCACTCCTTCTTCTTGTAGAACTTGTCCTTGTCGTCCTTGTGCCGGTGCCAGTAGGCGAGCGGCAGCGAGGGCAGGCGGCGCTCCGCGTCCGCGCGCAGCTCCTCCTCGGTGAGCACGCGCGAGTCCGTCGCGGGCGTCGGCGCCGGCGGCGGCGTGGCGGGCGTGGACGCGGGCTCGCTCTGCAGCACGCGGCGCGCGCCGGCGGCCGGCTCGCGCGCGCGCGCCGGCGCCGGCGCCTGCAGCCGCGGCACGCACAGCGCGCCCAGCGCCGCCCAGCACAGCAGCGCGCACAGCCAGCGCGCGCGCGCCCGCGGCCCGCCGCGCGCCCAGCCCCACGCGCGCCCCACGCACCCGCGCATCGCCTGAAAAATAGACAATTCAACCTTTTACTGCTGCGAATTACTTTTCGATGGAGAACGACCCGGATCGGGTCGCTCTTCCGTACCATAACGTGTGGACGAAATTTAGCGAATTTTAGTCAGAGGCCCCGTCGTGCCGTGCGACGAAGATCCCGACGAGATTCCTGCCTACGATGGTCGGCTACATCCACATCCGCGGATACATGCGATGCACCTCAGGGAGCGGGATGGCACGGAGGCCGGTCGAGACGGCCGCGCCGACGCGGCATGGTCCGCCGGCGCCGCTCGAGAGGACGCGATGGACTCCTCCGCTTCGATTTAAAAATATGGCGACCTATTTACATTTATCCTGAGAATAAATCAGGCTTTCACGCTGCCAAGCAAACGCTCGACTGTCACATCGACATTGACATAGGTACATGACACAATTATAATTCTTTTAACTTGATATTGTTTTGAGAGGATGTTTTATGGTACCGTAATAGCCAAGGAATCTGTAATTTCGACCATGGTCCCGTCAAGGACCGAAAATAATTTCAATTTGATTGAGTACACTTTCCTCTATTATAATTTTACGATGTTCGAGAGTTTCATGATGCAGCTCATATCCTAAGACCTCGTCGTGTGGCGCGCGCGCGGGCGTGAGGCAACAGTGGCCGTTGCGGGCTGCGGCCGAACAATAGCGCAGATTATCGCATCTTCTCAGAATTGTATTGTGGGTTCCAGCGAGCGATGGCACACGACACGACACGAGACTGGACGTTCCCAGCGCATGGGAACCTCCAGATCGCTCGCTACAACTAGCTTTTTAAATCTTCGATGGATCGACCATGCAAAGTGTTCCTAGTTTCGCTTCGAACTAAGAACCGTACTGTCGGTCTCTGTGCAGAACTGACGCAGAAAAATAAAGATTTGCAGAACAAAATCACTGTTCGGAATACAGAACCTTCTCACTCGCAAGACAGTTTGCATTCTTCAGAAACTAAAGTAAACTTACGTATTTAAACGCAAACCCTCACTAGATGTGTAGGTAGCTAGTGTAGATAGGCCGCGAGGCCCGGCTCTGCTCAAATGAACACGGCGGAGAGAGGAGGGCCATGCATTGTCCATCGTTGCTTCACTAGCAGAGCTCAGTACCGACAGCTTACATACCTACCTACTATCGACGTAAAGTAGAGCGCGACCAGTAAGTACAGTTTACATGTCTTTGTCACTGAATGTGGCCCAACCGAAAGGGTACGCAACTACGCACATTGTTACTCAACTACCTACTACAATATACCTAGCTAGCATCTCCAAAAGATCGGTATGTAGACATATTCCTGTCCTAAGATGGCGTCGCGCCGACGAATGCTAAGTTCAACCAACAACACGACTTTTAAAGGACAATGCGCTGCTCCGTTTCAATAAAACATCGAGTTCCTTGTCTCGTTATGTAGGTAGAGTTTATAAATTGAACGAGCATCGCAGCGAACGGACTGGTCTTGGCAAACTGAACGCCGTGCGTGACCGACCGAGCAGTCAATCGGCCCGTTGGATAGATGTACCTAGGTACATAACACCTAGGTGCTCGTTTGTAGCGACAGGACCGATATGTTATTGCTGCAGGTACTTTTGTAATAAATGGTACTTATTCATTAGCAACAATTCCTTATTTAGGCTAGTTGCTGAGCGCGCGAGATGCGCATTCAGGGGGCGGAACCTAAATCAAAACGTTTTTGGTACGAAGTTTCGTATTGAGAAGATATTTTGAGTGATACCCTTGCAGCCACGAGGATTGCTAGGAGCGGGTAGGTAGGTACCTAGGTACCACACTGGCGCACCGTCTAACTCAACATGTCAATAAGAAAATCGTTTTGCAGTCGGTCCCCGGGTGCGTCACCGCTCCGCACCGCGGCGCGCGTCAAACGTCGCCTGCAGAGGTGCAGATCGTACAGTGCAGCTGCAAGCGGCACATTGTGCATGCGCACGCGCAGCTCACACCACCACCGGACACTATCCGCTGAGCATTTATAAGTACCTTACATACAATAAGCGGAACCGTATGCAAGTACTCTCGCACACTGCTCCCAGAGGCGGATGGCGTTTATTAGACGGAGTATTTATGTACCTACCTGCCCTGTTACAGCGGGAACTGAAGGGAAGGGTAAGGGCGCACTCCAACATAAACAGAAATAGCACTAAGTTATGCACTTGTTGCCCTCCACTGCACGTCACGCGATGCCAAAATAACACTATAGTTGCAACGACGAGGTGCGCGTTCGATGCGCGAGCGCACCGGTCGTTGCTCCCCCTTCACGTCCCCTCCACGCGATCAGGGGTTGGGGGGGAGGGGACCGGTCCTAGTACCATACCAGCCCCGAGTGCCTGCAGGACGAGGGAGCCTGCATACACAATACCTATATGTATGTATGTATATGCAGTGCGGCGGGTTTTTGTGTGTCTGGAGTGTGGACTGTGGACGGCATCGCTCGCGCCCGGGGACGACGCGGGGGGGGGGGGGGATTTGCAAGGACAACACGATCAATAGGTACTAGCACTACGTAAATAGTTGGATAGTTGGAGTTGATGTACTTACAGTCAACTTTTACCAAGTTCGGCTTTAGTGGACACTCGTACATACTGTAGATTGTTTGTAGAGAGCGCAGTGACATGACAGTGCAATGGCGTTGCGGTCAACTTTCAGAAAAAGCCGATTCTTACAAACAGCTCGCTGACAACGAAAGTCTCAAACCAAGTATAAAGTAAACAAGAATCCACGTCAACTCGCCCACACATTGCTGTTGGAATCATCAATGCAGTAAATCTACGTCTAGTATCTATTTAAGTACACAGCTAACTTAAATAGATACCTACTAGACGTAGATTTACTAAAAACATACGTTATATTTGTATATATTTTATAAGGCAGAGCGCGTTCTGCAACATACATACAACATGATGTTTCGCATAAATAAGCTAGACGGCACTGCACTTTACACTCATTTCCTATTTCTGGTTTCGGCAGAGTACATTCTACTACAGGCTCCACAGTAGCCGGTAGCGAGTACCTACCTATCAGCTTATAAATGAGTGTGCAGTGCACCATAGATGGCGAAGCCGATATCTATTATACTTGCTCTTTCAATACATTTGAATGCCTCCGACGTATTCATCGACAACAAAAGGAATATCAAGTTGGACCTTTGAATGAAATGTGTCGGAACGACACTCTGTACTAGGTACTGTATGTACCTACACCTACTGCACTTACTGCTCGCAGCTGCGCATTCACCAGATATCGCAGTCCATTATAGGTATATGTACCGCCACATCTAATAACATAATGTTAACTTGCAATGCACATTACGACATGATGCAGTCACTTCCAACAAAATTAATGCGCTATTTGGAAGACTAAGCAATTCCGATGTTGTTAACGAACAAAACCGTAATTGCACAAGTTTGTATGTAAATAGTACGTGACATAGTTGGCAATGCGCCCACCGCCGCGCCGCCGCCGGCGAAGTACTGACACGGCGCATCTTCAGTTACAGATACAGCACTCTGCTGACCGTGCAGCACAGAGCGGCTGCCTGCTGCGGCTGTGTTGAGATACTGTGTCTGCACATTGTGCTGTGTTGTTGTGACACGCAGTCTGCGATCACGCCCCGAGCCCCATTTTTACTCACTCCTACGAACAGTTTTTTAATTCAAAATTCATTCATTTTCGTAGAGTTCCTACTGCCACCTACTGCGCGCCTGTATGGCTCAACAGCACACACACACCGAGTGGATTTGCAGCTGAACCAAGCCATGAGATGCTTATCAGGGACTATCAAAAGCACGCCACTACAATGGTCACCTACGCTGAGCCATATAGCTCCTCCCCATTCGAGAAGATTGAAATCTCGCAACCCACCTTAACAGACCGCCCGTAACCTTATAAGCTCAGACTTCAACATTGCTGCGAAATGGAAACAGGAATGGAAAACGAGACCACCAGAAAGCTCGGTAACGCACATCAATCCGACTGTGAAACCACCTGGTTTCTCTCTGCACAGAAGGGAATGGTGCCAGCTCAACAGGCTTAGAACTGGGTGCGGCCGCAGTCGAGCATTCATGCACAAGTGCGGTTGGAGAGAGTCACCGGCGTGCGAGTGTGGAGCCCTTGGGGTACCGGTGCAGGACGTTGCGCACATCATCAAAGACTGCCCACTCGCCAAATACGATGGCAACCCAGCAGACTTGTTCACCCTCGAAAACGACGCTATGCAATGGATACAGGAATTAAATTGTATTTTGTAAGGAACCATTGTACATTGCCTTACGAATAAATAAATACATTTTCGTAGGTATCGAAATGCTCACATAAAACACTCAATTGCTGACGTTACGGGTTAGTTCAGCTGTTTCAGTTAAGATGAATGATTAAAGACAGTTTTGATTTCGAGTTAACCTTGAGACTTCAGTAATGGCGGCTAAACTGAAAAAAGGCAAGAAACCTATGGCTTAGCTCCGCCTATTTTTGTATTAAGTTACAATTTTAATCTATTTTATTATATTTTTTGTTTTATTGATCGAGTGAGCGAAGGAAGATTCTAGTTTCAACTTGGGCGATTTGGCATTTTATGTATGTATGTATGTATGTATGTATGTATGTATGTATGTTTGTCTGGCCATAACTTTCGAACCGTTGATCCGATCTGCATGAAATTTGATAAGACGACAGCTTGTACTTGAGAAATTTACTGGTAAGTATATGAGTAAAATCGGATGAAGGATTTTTAAGATATGGGGTTTTTTAAGGGGGCAAAAATAAAAAAAGTTACTTAAAAAAATCAAGTTACATGTCATACGAAAGGGTTTTGTTTGGACATTCCAAAACAATTTTTACTTTTTTTCTGGGACGCTCGGTTTCTGAGATACAACAAAAAAGTTAAATTAAGATAACCAGCGACCCAAGAGCTCCCATCTCTAAGAGGTTCGTTGGCATCAAGGTTTTTCTACTGGTTGGCCAGTTACTTTGCTTTTTCTTATTTTTTTTTCTTGAATAAAATTAAGGAGGTACTCAGTTCTCATAAAATGGTGACGACGACCAGATCTGATGATGGAGCCAAGGTCTGTTCAACGGAACTCTTCAATAAATAGGCCAATAGAGTTGAAACTTGGTAACCATACCAAGTTAGTAGGCGGTAGTCAGAAAAAAGTACAAACATAATGTTTGGACTTGCCTTTGACTACCACCTACTCAAAGTTTTGGTGCGTTCGTCGGGTCGCATCACGAGATCTCAGTTCGGGGCGAACTACTAGTTTTATTTTTTCTTACAGTTTTATAGCACGATTTTTAGTAGAGTTAAATTTTCAATACCAGTACAACCATTCCATATGACATAGTTCGTGAAATGGCATCACCGCAAGTCCCCGGGCTACTGACTACTGGCTACTGGCTCCTACTCCTGACAGTAGGTAGGTAAGGTACACCTGCCAACCTGCCATCCACATACTACATCACATATTCGGTCGGTCGCGTATCTTCAACTTTCCTAACTTTCTTGCTTCAAGTGGAGCGCAGTGGACACCGCACTAATGACGAACTCCTCTCGAGTTCTCGACATGTCATTATTTATATATTAAGTAAGTAATTATAGTGATTAGCGAAGCGTAGGTCGCCCCTTCACAAGATGGATCAACTACTATGACGAAGAATCGTACTCGTGGAAGTTCGTACCTACGAGTACTTAACTGGTGCCCTTGCGATTTTAGCCAAAATAACGTTTTTGTTGTATGCTGTAAGGTAACGCAGTAGCCCGGTAACGCTCTCGGCAATCCTCATACGATTATTACCAGCATTTTAGTTCCTTATTTCCGACCTACACTTCAACCTAATAAATAAAATTATAATTTTTTTACCCCAAAACATGTACTTTTTCCAGTCATTTCAGTTTTTGATCCGGCAACCCTAAAAGCACGGTTGGCTGCTCTGCTCGCCTCGAGTTCGCTTCCAAGAAGGGATACAAAGGCTGCACTCACTCAGTCACAGCGCAGCGCGCCGGCCGTGTCTGTCTGTAGGAGGTACGCTGTGTGTATGTGTATGTAGGTAGGTCCTAGTGGAGCACCTGTCTCGCAAGCCATGCAATGATGCATGGCATCCTGCAGTGCAGTGAGGATCAGCGGAGTGGAGGCGACGCGCGCAACGCGACGATATTAAACGGACAACTGCTATCCTTGACTAAACCACTCGAACCGAACAAACCTGTTACTACTACCTACCTACTTACCCTGCAACTCTACAACGCAGTACTTGTGGTACAAAAGTTGATAATATGATTGACGATATAAAATTCAATTTTAGGTAGGTACCTACCTAAGACAGAGGTACAAAGCACTGACTAGGTGACTAGGTACCGATCCGATCGGTATCGTGCTCATTTCAGTTTTTATTCACTGGATTTAGTTTTGAAATCGCTAAAAAGTTGGTAGGAATCTTAGTCGGATCCAATACAATAATGCGTTCAGAGTGCTGATGGGGCTGCCCCGGTTCTGTAGCGCATCGGGGATGTTCGCCGAGGCGCGCGGCGACTGTTTCTACAGCGCCGTGCGCCAGCGGGGGGCATCTCTGGTGCGAAGGATCCGGGCCAGCTCCAACAGTATACTCAGCGTATTCGCCAATAGATTTGACTGCGTATATATTTATCATACTTCAATAATGCATATTTTGACTAATAATAACTAGTGGTTCGCCCCGAACTGAGATCTCGTGATGCGACCCGACGAAAACGTTGAGTAGGTAGTCAGAGGCAAGTCCAAATATTATGATTGGACTTTTTTCTGACTACCGCCTACTAACTTGGTACGGTAACCAAGTTTCAACTCTATTGGCCTATTCATTGAAGAGTTCCGTTGAACAGACCTTGGCTCCATCATCAGACCTGGTCGTTGTCACCATTTTATGAGAACTGAGTACCTCCTTAATGTATTTCAAGACAAAGAAATAAGAAAAAGCAAAGAAACGGGCCGACCAGTAGAAAAACCTTGATGCCAACGAAACTCTTAGAGATGGGAGCTCTTGGATCGCTGGTTATCTTAATTTAACTTTTTTGTTGTATCTCAAAAACCGAGCGTCCCAGAAAAAAAGTAAAAATTGTTTTGGAATGTCCAAACAAAGCCCTTTCATATGACATGTATCTTGTATTTTTTTGTATTTTTTTATGTAACTTTTTTTATTTTTGCCCCCTTAAAAACCCCTTAACTTAATTTAAAATTTATTTATTTCAGATGTCATAGATCCATACAAACTTAAAAATAACACATAATAATCAAACAATTTAAATCTAACATGAAGTAGGTAGGAACACTGTTTAGTTAATGTAATAAACTTGACTGGCATTCGGGTTAATAAGTGCAGACACCCAGTGAAACTGCAATGGACTGTCCCATCTGCCAGCCAATACCCTGAGTATCTTGTTGGGGCTAGCCAACATTCTGTGCTTGATGGATGCTATTTTGTTACGCATCATGGCGTGAAAGTCATTGACAACCCTTCATTCGATTTTACTCATATACTTACCAGTAAATTTCTTAAATACAAGCTATCGTCTAATCAAATTTCATGCAGATCGGATCAACGGTTCGAAAGTTATCGCCAGACAAACATACATACATACATACATACATAAAATGCCAAATCGCCCAAGTTGAAACTAAAGATCTTCGTTCGCTTCGATCAAATAATAACAAATATGACATTTCGAATTATTGTAGTATTTACGTAACTAGTAGTTCGCCCCGAACTGAGATCTCGTGATGCGATGCGACCCGACGGACGCATCAAAACTTTGAGTAGCTAGTAGTCAGAGGCAAGTCCAAACATTATCTTTGGACTTTATTCTGACTACCGCCTACTAACTAGGTATGGTAACCAAGTTTCAAAGTTTCAACTCTATTGGCCTATTTATTGAAGCGTTCCGTCAAACAGACCTTGGCTCCATGATCAGACCAGGTCGTTATCACCATTTTATGAAAACTGAGAACCTTCTTAAAATAGGTGACGCGGTGGGAAGTGTGGGAATTACACTACGATACTGGGTCTGTGTTGTTAATAAGTACCCCGTTTACACTCAGCTCATGTCCGTGGAAATGTGCAAAGACATGAGCAGGGACTTGGACAATGCGAGAATGTACACTAGCAACTTCCATGTCCACTCGCGTTGCCGCTCGCGTTGCCCGTGTAGCGTGAACACATTGCCGGCGACGCTGCCGCTGCCGCAGACATATGGACGGCAACATTTCAGTCCACGCGAATGTCTAAATGTAAACGCAGTATAAGGTCTAACGAAATATGTATGGTTTTATGGATTTTAAAACTCTGGATTTCTGTTTTTCGGAATTAAGATAGGTAGCATTTTGTAACTATACTTTAGTAGGTAGGTACAGTAATTCTGTTTGTGATAATCAGCTCATCATGATGATGTAACGCGCCGCGCAAGATCCTGCACGAGCAGAGACCCCAAGGCGTCACTGATCACGACTTGAGGGTTATTTAGCAGGAAAAAATAGCATTTAAGTAAGTAATTATATGTATACCCACAGAAAAACATCTTTCTGTATTCTATGTACCTATCGACGATTACTTAGTAATTATTTGTTTTAGCAAGGCGGGCACAAAAGATACGAAGCGGGAGTGTGATTGAATTTTTTCTACTACGCATAATATGGGGTTTCATGTTCGAAATCTTAAATCCTTCCTACTCAGATAGGTACCTAGGTAGATTATATCCTTCATTTCGGAATTCCATAGGTACACTTTAATTGATCGAGTGAGCGAAGCGAACGAAGATCTTAGTTTCAACTTGGGCGATTTGGCATTTTATGTATGTATGTATGTATGTATGTTTGTCTGGCCATAACTTTCGAACCGTTGATCCCATCTGCATGAAATTTGATAAGTCGATAGCTTATACTTGAGAAATTTACTGTTAAGTATATGAGTAAAATCGGATGAAGGTTTATTAAGATATGGGTTTTTTAAGAGGGCATAAATAAAAAAAGTTACATAAAAAAATCAAGTTACGTGTCATATGAAAAGACTTTGTTTGGACATTCCAAAACAATTTTTACTTATTTTCTGGGACGCTTGGTTTTTGTGATACAACAAAAAAGTTAAATTAAGAAAACCTGTGGATCCAAGAGATCCCATCTCTAAGAGTTTCGTTGACATAAAGGGTTTTCTACTGGTCGGCCAGTTCCTTTTGCTTTTTCGTATTTTTTTTTCTTGTAATATATTTAGGAGGTACTCAGCTCTCATAAAATGGTGACAACGACCAGGTCTGATGATGGAGCCAAGGTCTGTTCAACGGAACTCTTCAATAAACTTGGACTTGTCTCTGACTACCACCTGCTCAAAGTTTTGGTGCGTTCGTCGGGTCGCATCACGAGATCTCAGTTCGGGGCGAACCACTAGTTATTGAGTAGTAAATAAAACTCAGTGACATCGCGCCGCGTATCGTAGGTACTCGTATATTGTAGACCGGTCCGATGACCGAGGCGCGGCGTCCGCGTCACGCAAACAGTTACTTACCAAGAGGTAATGTAGAGGTTTCTGCTCCGCAAAACCATAGTCAAAAGTTTGTCCTGTCATTTTGAGTTACAGTTCCACAAACTTATCTGCACGGTGAGAGAGTCGCTGACGCATTTAGTGTTAGTACCTATAGTGTTTTTTTTATTAAGTAGTTCATGTTTTTCGTTAGTTCCTCTTTTGGCCACCGGTCCAGATAAATGTGTGGCCTGTACGTTAACTGCACAGCTGAGACATTTTGACTGCGAAAGTTGTCCCACCCCCACCCCCCCCACGCCTCGTGCTACTACCGACTGACCCACGCCACGCCACTATTAGATATAAAAACTTCACATATACTCGTAGGAATAGGAACCTACCTAACCTATTTACTAACTGTGAACATAACATGTAGTTACCCTATTAGCAAGTCGTCGCTAAATAAGCATCATATTAACAACAGCTAGGTAATAAATATTTCAGATTTCACAAAAATATGTAGGATGAAGCATTGACCCCAAAGAAAAAAATATTTTTGGCAGCAAACGAAACACAGTTATATCTTAAAATTAAGCCATTAATTTAGAACTCAATGCGAACTATCATAACAAATTGAATTTAAACATTATAAACTTTACTAAAATTTAAACATACTCTTCTGTATTCTGTACCTACAGATGATTGAAACGCTACTCCAAGACCAGTTTAATTCAACAAGAACAACTCAGAGTGATGACTCGGCAGACGTGCGTCTGCGCATAGATAGTAACTATAATTATTTCTTACGTTTATTTGTAGTCTTTTCAATGGCACTCGTAAAAGGATTTATGAGGTTGTTTTGTACGTTCCAGGCACCTAATTAGTAGTAATGCAATGCAACTACAATCAGTGAATATATTTTCCATTTAGCTACCATTGTATTGTAAAAAGATCTTACAAAATCACCCCCTCGGGGTCGGTGCAATATTTACTGCAATAGTTTGATTGAAATAGTTAAAAGAAGAAGCTACAAGTCTTCGTCAGTTGAAAAGAGAAAGGAACAGTAGGAAAGGTCATGATCCCGAACCGTTACCCGCATTACCATTCGGTGATGGCGGGCACGTGACGTCACACCACACGCCACTCAACTGCATGTTCCTGTTTCGATCCCTTCTAACAGAGTTTTGGTGAGATTCTAAACTTCCTTAGCAGGGAGGCCGGCCCTTGGCCATGAAGCCAAGTGAAAACATTTGCCCGCTTCCAACACCTTAATACCTGTCAGTAAAAATGTGACACAGCCCAACAACCGAAACAGCACTGACTCACTCCGCAGCCGGAAGTTGACCTTCACCATGGAGGCAGGTTACTCGAAGCTCGCATTCGAACCGGAATTATTTATTAAATTACTCTTAATGGTTTGTGTGAATTGTGTGTTAGTATAGTACTGCTGGTACTAGGGTTGCCAGATTGCCGGGAATTCCGGGAAAGTCCCGGAATTTCACGTGTGGTCCCGTGTCCAGTAATTTCACTTACTGTCCCGGAATTCATGATCACCAGTTTTTTTCCACAAAGTAACGACACCACGGGGCGACCGGCGCGTATACCTACTTACATGCCGAGGGGGAGGCTAGGAAAGTGCTCGGCACGTCTCGCCGCCCGCGCCATCCCGCGCGCGCAACCCGCGCGTGTTTTGTTTTGATTCGGAATTGACCTATATATACGACGTGCAATTATTCATCGATATGGATGAATCTTCGTTACCATCAACGAGCAAAAAGAGATTCACGAGTTTTAATGACAAGTGGATAAATGATACTGATTTTAAAGACTGGATAGTGAAAAAAATGAGTTTACTGCAATTTGTAAAACATGTAACTCAGATTTCGCTATTCAGTATGAAGGTCGCCGCGCGTTGACAGTATGTCATCAAATATACCTTTTTTATTAACACATCACTATAATATTATAAATGCAAAAGTTTGGATGGATGTTTACATGTTTGGATGTTTGTTTACCTCTTCACGCCACAGCTACTGAATGGACCTGAAATTACAGTTGCTTTTTTATTGTTTTAGTACACATTAACGCAATAATTGTATTATAATTTATATTGTACCTATTGTTGTAGGTTCACGCCAATAGTACCAAGCATAAAAAGATGGTGTCAGCCAAAAAAACTTCAAGATGCGTGGACTATTTTTTCATAAAAAAAGATACTAATGAAGAAATTTCAATCGTAAATGCAGAAATTGAATTAATTTACCATAATGTAAAACATGGTTTTAGTTATAATAGTTTAGACTGCTTGGGAAAACTTTTGTTTTTTCCTTTAAAAATAAGTACCTAACTAAGAGTAGTAGAGCTCTTTGTGAAGGGCTCGTCCGGGGAAGTACTACCACCACGCCTTTTTCTGCCGCCAAGCAGCAACGCTGTGTTTCGGTTTTAAGAGTGTGGTTGCCGGTGTAATTACAGGCACATGAGGCTTAACATCTGTATGCCTAAAGCCGATGGACGCAGGGCAGTGCATCGTAGGGCACGTTCCTATCATATAGGCAATGGTTTGTTATAGGTGATGGTTACCACTTAACATCAGGTGGGTCATCTGCTTGTTCCATTAGCTGGTTGTCTAAAAAAAAAAAAAAAAACTTGTAATTTAGTATTTTTTTTTTCTATTGTCCATCCAACAGCAAACATTTGTAGTTGGATTTTGACTAAAAACTCCAACTCCGTTTGTAATCCCAGAAATGTCCAGGAAATGATAAGCCCGTATCTGGCAACCCTAGCTGGTACTGACAGTGCCTGCGGGGTGGCCCAGACGAAGCGTGGGATCTATTATTGAAATTAGGTGTGAATGCGTCCGTCGATAATGTGAAGAACACGAGAAGTCGGTGGATGGAGAACACACAATATCGTTCTTACAAATAAGTATTTCCAATATTTGGGAGAGGCTGATGTCTCATTCAGCAGTGTACTTCTCAGCCCGATGATGGCATTCACAAGAATGTAACTTGCAGAAGTCCACTCATACCATTGCAATGGATTCAATTGCATGCATTACCTCATAGAGCACGCTTACTGAGAACTTGCTCTGTGTATGAGGATATTAAATTATTAATGTTGCAGCGCACTGCACTCGTCTTCTGCGCTTTATCTGGTACATCAGCGCATCACTCGTCTTGGCTTGAGTAGATCAATCTCATTATCTATTGCATCTTAGCTGTTCTCAGCTCTCACCTCACTCCTGTTATCGGTATGTACTATTTAATAAAATATACCCAACATATAATATAACAAGCGAAAGTGTCTATACCTATGTCCAACTCCAGTTTCCTTCGACCCCTTCCCTTTACCCCTACTCGTAACTCTTGCAGTATCTGTAGTGCAAAATAGGCACGCCAAGCCACCAATATTGGCTAGGTACCTAATTCGTTGGTTGGATATCGCATTATGGCGCGGCGGTCGGCTTGACGAGATAAATCCAAGCTAAATTTCACTAACGGAACAGTGTAGCATAGGTATGTAATGTAGGTAAGCTAAATACAACAGCGTTAATAAATTATTTTCCACAGTGCGCAAAACAATGGTATCGTAAAACTAACCGAGATAATAATAGTAAACACGTATTTCAGCGTCGACACAGACGCTCTAGCAGTTTGTATGGACTCGTATGTCACAGAATACAAGGAAATCGTTATGTCTAGAGTCTCCTTCCTACCGAGGTAATAAGTAGAAGGTACATATAATTGGACCAGCGACAGCGACGACAAGTGTGACGACCACGTTGCGCTGTAGTAACTATTATTCAATCTCTGCCAACTCGAACCCCGGTTGTATTACCAAGCCATAAAAAACCCAACTTAGTAAGTATATTATGTGTACCTTACGACCTTACTACATAAATACATATACCTACTATACATTATGTATAACATGCGGATACAGTTTCGCCCCCGCCGAATTCGCTAACGTAACCTTCGTAACGTACCTTCCTCACCATCTTTTTGCACGCCCAGGATGACTGGTAGACAATGCTATTAGCAATAAGTCCTCCTAGCACTACATTGTTTGGTGTGAAAGTTTTAATAAATAAAAAAAAACATATCCATGGCGAATCCGCCATAATACAGTTTCTGAATTATAAAAATATAGAAACGGTATTTTGTCTGATCATTTTACAGTAAACTTACTTCGGCTTTCAAATCTTCGAAGTGAAGAAATTAAGGTATTGCTGTCAAATAATAAAAAAAACTACATTTCTGTCAAATTAAACCTCTGCTAGTGTACTCACGGAGTAATGATGTTTGGATAGAGGTATGTTTTTAGAACTTCCTGTAAAAAAATTGCGGTTGTTTAATATTCGGTACTTACATCAAAATTAACGGAATATTGATTAACCAGCATTTTTAAATTTTTTGTATTTCTAAATTACCCTTGTGCTTCTGCTACATTAAGATCTTCTTTGTACTAACTACAGTTATACAATAAATAATTTCTGATTTCTGTGGTGAGGTGGCGGGCTGGACCACGCACACAGACCAACACAGTGATATGTAGGTACCTACCTACATTTTGTATTCTGTGGGCTGGACACAAATAGATGCAATCCGCTGCGTCCGCCATTCATTCAGCCAGCTATGCTGTCTATTGTGTCGACAGATTGACACATACGGCTCTCAAGTCAAGCCGACGCAAATTAACTTTAACATCTAATTAACTAATAACATCATTAATTTAATTGCAGTTCGAATGGCGGCCCACGCAAATGGCGGACCATCTCGCTCTGCGTGTCGATTCTCTGAACAATAATATCACGGAGAGTTTCTCCTAGTGGATTCGTGCTCACTTCGATCCCGAGCTTTCCCTCGCTCACGTTGGCATTTCCACTCGCCATGACACTCACGCAGGTCCAGCGCGGATCCACCGTTATGGGCACGATGGGCATGTCTATAACCCTAATAGCCGTGTGACGTGTCACACAGTGTTCGACCCACGACTTTGTCCACGTGGAACAAAACAATGTAAGTAAAAAATTTTGGTCAGACCGTCATTATTAAATATTGTAAACGTAACTAATGATGCAGAATGTACTATATCGCTAATGAGCGAGTTTATATAAGACTCGCAGTCGCATTTTCAGGTGGCTGTGACCACAACTTTTTTCGAGGGCTGGATCCGCTCCTGACGCTGGTGGCGCTAGTGATGGGTACATGTATTACAAAATTTGGGTGAATGTTGGGTACGGAAAAGCATTACTGTTTAAAAAAATAGGTCCAAATGTATATATCGAGTCCTAATGGTTATCTTGTTTCGCTACCGAGTTGCCGACAATGTTTGTTATAATTTTATGAGCATCTTTGTCTTCACATTAATACAATGATAACACGAGTGGTTTGTGTAGGAATAGACAATGTGCTTCAAATAAATCAATCTAGAGTGGGCTTTTCCAACACAACTCACATAACCAGTACCTACGTACTACGTAGCTAATTAATCATACAGACTGGGTACCTACTAGTAAGTTCCTACTTACTACAATACGAAGACTATTAAATGAAGTATAGTGGGTCAGCTAGTGAGCTGCGGCGGGCAATTCTACTAAGTGATATAAACGAGTGTGACAATTCATTCTGTTCGTTTAGGCACGTTCATTCAGTTATAGAGATCAGTACCTACTGGCTGCGCTATGCAGAGCTTCTTCTTCTTGTCGTGTCACTAGTTCTTTCGAAACAGTGTGGTGAAAGGATCGGAAAGGATTGAATTGATGAAAGCATTGAAAGGAGGTGCTGCACACGCCGCGGAGCCGATGCCTGCTGGTTGTGCTCCGATCCTAAGGTCGTGGGTTCAAAACAGGTCGTGCACTAATGAGTTTTTCTGTTCAAAAATGTATGTGTACAGCGCCACTATAGGTACTCTCTCTCAAACGGTGAAGGAAAAGTTGCGAAAGAAACTAGTGACACGACAATAAGAAGATCTATTATTTCCTGTAAGTGTACACATATAAGAAGGTACGGTAGGTAGGTAGGTACCTACATCCGTCTCTAGTTAGCACAGCGACATCGGTAAAGCACGTTGTATCACATAGGTAGGTACTTAACTGACAGCTACCTACTTCTGTTATCAGCAACATCGCTGAACACCATGCTCGTGCAAATATATTATCTTTATCTTTACAAGACCCAGCAAGGTGTTGCAACTTGCAATAGAGTACGAGCCGACAGATAAGTAGGAAGTATAAAAAAAAACAGAACTGCCCTACGATGCACGCCCTGCGTCCATCAACTTGAGGCATAAATTAAAGTAGGTAAAATATAAAACAAACGCTTAAAATAGCTCTTCATATTTGAATATTAAGGGGCTGACAACTATCAGAAAACTTCTCGCTCGCACGTTTCGACATGTTAAAAGATATAAAATCACTAAACTCATTTTCGAAAAATCACAATTAACCATTTTACATGTTTTCCTACTCAAAAGTTTGCTTTACTTACTAGTTTTCGTACATAAGATAACTTTTAAGTAGGAAAACTTGTATCGATCAAAATGATTTTTTTTCTAAACTGTGTGCAATGTGATTGCACACAAAATGGTTGATTGCGATTTTTCGAAAATGAGTTTAGTGATTTTATATCTTTCAACATGTCGAAACGTGCGAGCGAGAGTCACATTAGCTCTTGTCTTCGCCTTAACAGTTAGGATCGGAACTGGATGTTATTTATTTGTTTGTTTAAACAGTCCTGCATTCATTTGTAGTTATGCCCCATTTCCTTCATGAAAACAAAGAGATGAGCCTCGAATAGGAACTTTTCGTTAGGTGTGTCGCGACTCGCGGCCCTGTCACTTAGGACATAACTGGTACTTTGATATGATTCAATCATCTACCTAACTACAAGAAGAAGAGACATATTGATCTAGCTAGATTGTCATAAATATAATAGAAGGCACGCGACCAGACGTGATGTCGATAGAGAAAGTAGAATAAATATAACGATCATGCTAATGAGACGGAGAACACTGCGAGAAGAACAACGTATGAATTATGCAGAAAACACCAGTTATATGTGTAGCAGTCGTGGGTCAATTATGAATGTCCGCAACAAAACATGGCCAGCGAACTCAACGCGGATAATTAACTAGAACGGTGGATTGTCGGTTCGGTACCGTGAAAGTAGAATTTTAATTCGCAAATTAATTTCAAATTTCTCTCAAATTTCCCGGATTCAAGATCATAACGATCCGATAAATGTGATTCTTGGAGTTGTGTCACATCGCGAGGTGGCGGTGCGCCGGCGCCGGCGCGGCGCTGCGGAGGTAACGACACCGACAAATAGATCGGAACAGTAGTCGCTGCGCGGTGGCCTAACAACCATCCATCCACGGATGCCATGAAGCGCGTCCGAGACATGCGCCATGTCCGTTCCGAGCGCTACGTGCCATACCTACTTGCTCGCAGGGGCGCAATCAACGCAACGACAAGCGGTAATCACATAATGCGGCCACTGCGCACTCGATCGACCATTTCGCCTTACTGAAACCCACACTCCGTACTAAACTACCATTACCATTCTCTCCGCCTCCAACTACATACTTCAGTACCCAGTGCCTGATGAAGCGGCGACGGCGAAGGCGCCCTGTACCTACACAAGGATCTGACGTCACAGGAATCCAGCAGCGTGCACACTCGAGCGAGGTTCTGTACATCGGAGTACATACCTACAGGTTATGTTGTGGTTGTGGTTGTGATTGTGATTGAACGAGTTGTATCTTACCTACTGAGCTAGCCGCTGCGCTGCTACACGGACATGGAAGAGACATAAATACAACATTCTGACGCCATGCTGGTGCCCCGTGATGACCGTGAGTGGGTCCCTACTTGCTCTAATTATTGAGCATTAAAGCATTCAAAGATATGCATTTAGTTAGAAACACTCATTAGTTGTGAAAAGTATCGCGTTACATACAGAGCGGCAGACACACGACACGTCATTAACGCCACGTTCCACAGACACACGGACATGGCGCCGGCACTGTACCTACCCTCATCACTATGGATAATACACGGTAACGTTACACTTGCAAGTGCAACTAGGAAGCATACCAACATCAATAACATCATTATATTAAAAGACAGGGCCGACATCAAGCTTTTGGACAAATATCACGTCGTTGACACGTCCGGCGAGACGTGCTGCAAGACATAGTGGAGGAGTGGCCGTGGACTGGCAAGAGAAGCATTGAACGTCGGTCATCGATGTGACGTAACAAGATGGGTCGACGTAGACGACGAGGGTAGCCGCAGTTCGTGTGGGAAGACAACAGCAGACTAAGTCCAGCAGTGAGTGGGCTAAGTCGGGCTGAGCGCCTGCGAATGGTGAACATGACGATGATATAGGAAAGACAAGTCGATCCAACGAATTGAGAATTGAGTCGATCTATAATTGTTTTTATGTCATAGTCATAACTACACCTTATCCATTAAGTACAATTTTACTAAAATAAACACAGCCGAATGATTTGGAGGATAAGTAATTGAAAACACTTTTATGATCATCGTAAAGCTGACGATAACGTTAATGGCGATAACTATCCAAGGATACTCTGACATTTTCTAACTAGGTAGGTATATTACTGGGGACGAGTGCGGCTCGAAGCATGCGCAGGCGCAGCACACCGAGGCAGCCGAGGTGAGGCCTAGATGAGGGAATGCCATAAGATAGTGAGCTCGTTAAACTAACATAACGCGGACATAGCTGGAAATGTACGTGCAGTAGTAGTGATGCCTGTAATAATGAACATCAATGTTATGCAAGAAAGTGATAGGGTCACATTCACACGCGCCGGCCGATATGCGAGTAATCGAGGAGTCCCCCACGTCGCGACTCCGTGTGCGTAATGTAACAGGAACTCAATGCTTCGTACTAAGAGACTGCAGGGAAACCAGCTGCGCAGGCGCGCGCGCCAACAACTGCATTCCGCGCACACTGCTTTAACACAAAGCAGAACTAACAGTGGCATAGTTGACGACACCTGGGACCTGGGTAAGGTGTCGCTCAACTATGCCACTGTTTTGGTTTTCATCTAATATTAAATGTGCAAAATGCAAGCATTTTGGCTGGTGTGCGCGTGACTGACTGCATCAATAAAATGAGTCCGGTTATTGTACGACATGATAATGTACAGCACGATAATGTACAGCATGATATTTGGAATCCACTTTGGTACCTTTTTGGATTCGTTTTATCTGGGTGTACATTATCGGGGTGTGCATTATCTGGATGTGCAATATCGTCACGTGTCAATAATGTACACCCAGATATTGTACAGCATGATAATTGGAAGCCACTTTGGTACCGTAAAAATTAATTTCTGGCACTTCGGCGGGCCGCTGCCGCGGCACGCTCGCTTTGCTCGCTCGCCTCGTGCGTAATTTATATGTTTCAACATAACCTAACCAATCCGACTCAACGGTACTAAAGTGGCTTCCAATGATCATGCTGTACATTATCTGGGTGTACATTATTGACACGTGACCATATTGCACAGCATGTTATTGTACGGGATGATAATGTACACCCAATATAATTCAAACCAGTGGACACGGATTATCTGGGTGTGCATTATCGTGCTGTGCAATATCATGCTGTACATTATTTGGCCGTACATTATTGCCTCCCAATAAAATCCTACTAATATTATAAACGCGAAAGTTTGTAAGTATGTATGGATGGATGGATGGATTGACGGATGTTTGTTACTCTTTCACGTAAAAACTACTGAATGGATTTTAATGAAACTTTACAATAATATAGCTTAGAATAACACATAGGCTACGATTTATAAAGATATTGTGTGACTAATCCTGCGCAGACAAAGTCGCGGGCACCAGCTTGTACTAAATAAAAAGCGCTTTCAGGGGTTATCGTACTCTTGCAAAAAGTGCAGAGTGATCGCCATTTATGTCGTCACAATATAAGTAGACAAACAAACAAGATACTGTTTACCATTCTTAATAAGTATACAAAATAATCAATTTCAATTCTATTCTATACAACACGGAACAGAGGAATAGTAGGTATACAAAGTAATTCATGAGTAGGTAAGTAATGTCCACGAGCCCATGCCGATGTGATAACGGTACAGGTTACCAGGAAACTCAACCGATCCTATTTTAAATAAACCGGCGTCTTCTAAACTAATATTATAAAGAGAAAAGATTTGTATTTTTGTTGTTTTGTTGTTTTGTATGTAACGAATAGGCTCAAAAACTACTGGTCTATAGATTACTTCTTAAATTTTTCAAATCGGACATTCCATTCAAAAGATATGATGAAATTAAAAATGTTAACGGGTCCACGGGTCACGCTCGGGGTGCGATTTCACTCACTCAAGGAGAAGGACGTGCAAATGTATGAAATTAGTAGACGCGAGGCTCGAACCCACGGTCTAAGTTTATCCTAAAATGTTCAAAAAATTTATGACCACCCATGCGAAGCTGGGACAGGCCGCTAGTCAGTTATATTTGTCAAAAGATTGTCGTACCAGTATTTCGAGACCGGGTTTTTCCAGGTCTGCTGTACATTTTTACTGTAAACTTAGCATTTGGAAACTAAGTTCATTGATGTGCATCATAATGCTTTGATCAATATTATGATCGGACTGTGTTAGAAATGGCATTGCACCACAATTTCAACTGTACAAATCATCACACAGCTGAGTAGCCCATACGAACCTATCACAAGAGACGCAACAAACATCCGTGGTCCGAAACGTGGCCGCTCACCAATCACTTATCGATTGAGCTTGAACAGGTTGAACTGCTTACCTCTAAAACCATGTCTGCAATCAAGTTTCGAAGCTCTTTATGACAGGCATCACCACACAGAAGTTCACAGATCACTCGTTATAGTCGCGGTGAAGAGACGACACAATGGTAACGTTGCGTTCAGCAATGAAGCTCGCGCCAAACTGCAGAGCCACGCGCGAGCGACGCAGCGGATGTCTATCGGCACTCTTATCTTATCAGCAACCAAATTAGTTATCTAATCTCTTGTAGGTGTTTGTTATAGTTAAAATTAAAAATCTAGATTAAAGAATATTTGCCGAAGTATCAAGATAACTTATAATGAAATTAAGTAGGTACCTACTTATGTCTTAGCTGCTAGAACTAATATTTACCGGAAACGAATTCACAAATAGCAGCTGACTGACGGTGTTAGACTTTTGAAAGTCAAAAAATATATTTATTCAATTGAATCACAAGGATCACTTTGAAATATCTTTAAGGTGCCAGTTTTACAAGCCGAGATGAACAGACAACAAACTTACGGCTTGGTGGTTGCTACCGTTCTTTTGTCTGATCCTTGTTACAAAATAATATAATAGTGAAGCTCCAGTGTGGTGCCAGACAATCGTGAGACAAAATAGTGCCTCTATAGTGTCTTCAACATAGAATACACAGACAAGCTTGAACTACGTAGGTACATAGGAACTTATTTTAATGAAGTTTTTATTTTAGATAAATTTTATCAATTTCAATGTTTCCTATACATTATGTATATTTTTAATTGAACAGATTAAACTGAATCTGTTAATAAACAATCGACAACACAACAGATAAGGCTGCTATCTCACGTTATTTTCGGCATTGGCTTGCATTTGTCCTAAATCCCGCACATTTTTATCCGGAGAGCACAATAGATCAAGCAGCTATCACGTCGGGGTCACCAAAGTGGAAAATCATAATCATGTGTTTGTACCTCGGCAGGCTCAGTGGGTCACCTTTATAGTCGTAGGTTACTTCTCTGATACAGCTTCGGATCCTTTATTTATTTAACAGCTCTTTAGTTCTGGTAGGCTTCGTTCGCGAGGAGCTGGCGCTATAGTTACCTAGTTAGTTAGCTGTACATATTGATTGTTCTCGGGCTGGGTGTTATACCTATAATATTATATTATATATTATATATAATATAATATAATATCATTAAGAGGAAATATTTGTATTTTTGTTGTTTTGTTGTTTTGTATGTAACGAATAGGCTCAAAAACTACTGGTCCGATTTCAAAAAATCTTTCACTATTAGAATGCTACATTATTCCTGAGTAACATAGGCTATATTATATTTTCAAAAAAATTAGGGATCCTTACTCAAACTCCAATAATGTAACCCAAGGTGGAAAAAATAATCCTTACATCGCGTGCGCTGCGAAAACTATTGATGATAGAACAAAATAATGTACTATGACTTTGTAGAACAAATCTACAAAAAATGTCGCGACAGCATATGTCTAACTATTATAGCTATGTCACAATAAGTGTTCTTTTATTATAAAAATTTAATTGAAATGCCGCCGATAGAAAAGGGTCTTTATTTGTACCTTGGTATTAATCCTTATCCAAATAAATAATTTTATATTCAAGAAGGTTTCAATACCTGTAGATTACTTCTTGAATTTTTCAAATCGGACATTCCATTCAAAAGATATGACGAAATTAAAAATGTTAACGGGTCCACGGGTCACGCACGGGGTGCGATTTCACTCACTCAGGGAGAAGGACGTGCAAATGTATGAAATAAGTAGACGCGAGGCTCGAACCCACGGTCTAAGTTTATCCTAAAATGTTCAAAAAATTTATGACCACCCATGCGAAGCTGGGACAGGCCGCTAGTAATATTATAAAAATATATTAACAAAAAAAAGTATACTTACACATATGTTTTATAATCAGCTATCTGGTTCCCATATTACAAGCTTTGGCTTAGTTTGGGGTTAGATAGTGCTGTGTGGAAAGTCCAACAATATTTATAAGTTAGTAAGTTAAGACGTTTGAAAATGATCGTTTTGACTGCATCTAATAAAGACCATTTTGATTGGTAAATCATAAATCATTTATTGTTTGTGAATACAGGTTACAGTAAAATAATAAGATGGTAGGTGGGTGTGCTTTGGAATCTCCAGATCCTGCTTCTTAGCATACAAAACATTAATTTATAAAAGAATTTAAATCATGTCAATCAGTAGTAATACAATAATAATTAAAAAAAAAGAACAATACAATTAAAACAAAATAGGTACCAAATTAAAAATCAAATTACATGTCATGTGGGTAGGTTACTTGACAACGTGAATATCACTGTCACCTAAAAAGTCACTTACTGTTTATTATGCCTTTCTAACCAAAATATCGTTCAACTCTCTTTAAAACATTTGATTGTTACATATTTACCTACAATAGTCCTCCTCATCGATTTCGATTACGGCGACCCTAACTAAAACCTTTTTTTTACTAGCATGAGCCCTAATGTGATTCGCTAGACCAAACTTATTTTGATTCCAACAGAAAAGTAAGCGGATTTATCGTAATGAACTTATATTTCTAGGCACGGTAGACAGTCTCAGATTTTGCCAAACTGGCTGAAGATTTAACTAAAACAGGTACCTAGGTATATCTTTGACAAATATCATTGTGAAATTGTTCTGATTTGATAACATTTGCTAATTTAAAGAACAACATTCATTTCATTCGCACCTAAAGCACCCTGCAGCTACTTAGCTAACTATCCATAATTACAAAACGTCTACGGAGGCGATTAGACGTGTACATGAATCAGCAACCGCATTACAGCATCAAAGAAGTGTATCCTCCGAGTAGCTATCCATCATTCCGCGATACTTCAGCAGAGGAGCAACAAGAGCCAGGCTCGGCTCCCTCCGCGCCGGCGAGTGATGGACGTGTTGGCGCGGCGCCAGGCAGCCTCATTGTCACAATCACAACATTCATTAGCGCGTTCACATCGGCAATGCAATGTCCCGCTGCGCTCTCCATAGAGTTCAGCTATCCCGGGAAGTGCAGGTACGATGTGTATCGAGCTGAGCCTGCGTTATCTGCGTATCGCATTAAAAGACGGCAGGTACGCGTAGGACATTTATCTTACAGCGAAGACATTTGAAGAAAATTTAAAACAAATCCTCCGACGGTGTGGTTCTCCTGACTGGCGCAAACAGTATAAGTAAAATACATGATAGTATCATGTATTAAATCATGCATACTATTCTAAATACATTAATGATGATACTATGCATCTGATCAGCGGTAGCTCATTGAAATTGTGGTGATGGTGATCGATAATATAAAGCTTGCTCTTTCTAAAGCAGTAAGAAGAGGGTAGGTTTCGTTCGAACATTGACGTACCTAAGTAGGTATATAACCTAAGCCTCAATGGCTCGGATAAAATAATAATGTAACTCGGATAACCAGCGAGTTGACCGATCCGCGGGAATCTATACGAATACGATAATGTCAAAGGGTGGCGACGCGAAGCGACGGGAGAGAAAGCGAGACTCTTCTCAGCAACGGCCTTTCAAACTAGCGTTGCAATACAGACTCTATGCCGAGCAAATAAAGACTGAAGTGCCTTCGAGAGCGCTCTAAGCATCCAATGAATATTCTAATATCAGGCATAACGCACCGAGCAACACTCACATTCTCGTAAATATACGCTGCAGACGAGTATAAAAGCCAAATTACCCGGATAAATTACGGTAAATTAATATTAACCCAAATTATAGCAGATCGCGATTACCATTTAAGTACGGAGTTGTGAATGCGACCGATGGAAGAGTTGCATCAGGAACAACCACGAGAGCTAATGAAGAGGCATTGTGTGCAGGCCGTTCGCGATCCGACGTGTTGCGTTACGATGACGTCGTGTTCATACATTTTATATCTAATGGAAAATGTTAATGATGTTCACAATGCTACACGGTGTTGAAACATTATACGGTAACGAGTCAGTATTATATTAGTTGGCGGCGTTGGGCTTGCAACCTGTCATGTACCTGTCTAAAAAGCGGGCGTCGCATGTTCATGCCACTTAGATTAAACTATTTTAAATATGCTCGGTACCAAGTGATCAGAACGAGCCAGCACTTTTAAATTAGGTGAAAACCATAAAAGAACCTCCACCACCAAGAAACAGATAAGTACGTAACGCCGAGTCGTTTAGAACCTCATGACATACTTGCAGGTGGCTCCAACCACGATGACAATAATGTTATACTAGACTAGAGCATATTCTAGAATGAAAGCTTCTCGCAGACAGTCGCACAAAGCGTCCGGTCCGTGGTGTGGTGACGCAACGTACAACACTGCCTAGTACTTGCAGATACACTGTCACATAGCAATACCTACTTGTATAGAATAGAATGCAATCTAATCATTGCACTGACTAGTCAGATTATCTAAAACTGCAAAATCACCTAAGTATTATAACAAGTAGGCCATAGATACATTCAAAAATGCAACGCAATATTGAATTGGTAACGAACACCTACCTAATAAACACAGTGTAACTAATGAAACGTATATGAAATAATTAAAGAAGACCAAAATGAATGTAGTCCGACAGAAAGAGAATGTTATCAGTAAGTTAAGAGCTGCAAACCGAAATGAACTGCATGCGTACATAATCAATCACATTTCGCGCGCCATTCGCCATTCGGCGATGTAGTTTACTGCCTGCTTTGTTAATTAAAGTTCCATTTACTGAACTTATGAACGATAACCTTATATTACCGACGCATTCTATTAGTATAATATAGGTAACATTTTAGGAAATCATCTTTCTGCAAATTCAACATGCTGCGAGTACAACTTTTTGCAAATTCAACATTTTAGAAATTCAACTTTTTCTTCCTGAAGGAAGATCCAAACAGCTGGCAATGCTACTATTTATAAAAGAGACGGAAAATTCAACGAAACAAACAAAGTCAAATTATTAAAATCTAAATTTATTGTTCACTTCTATAACTTAGGTGAATCTAGGCATCAGTTCTGCGCGACCACGGATATTCTAACACAACACGCGAAGAACAGACAAGATTCTTGGCTTGGTACCGTTGCGTTGTATTCGATCCTTTTTACCAAATATGAATTCTTACGCCTCGATCGTTATAAACCTGGTATTTCGAACACAACTACTTATTTGTATATTAAGCAATCATAATTGTTTGCTTCGGTCTCAATTCGGTACACTTTCAAGTGTTAAAAAAAAAGTAGAATAGAATAAACAATCTTTTCGTTTTGTGAAGGGTTTGTGAAGTTTCGCTATAGTCATTGCAACGATGCTGTGTCAGGCAAGGTTACCCGTCCGTGGCCGGAGCCGAGCGCGCTGTCTGTCAAGCAACACATATTCCGAACACGTGCGCTCACTTCAAATGGACATACATGCATGGACTGGATAATTTAGACCACTTTTAGAATAATTGATGAAGTCCTTCAATACCAATTCAGTTACGCGTGAGCTTCCTGACACCGGCGACCGACGGTGGGCAGTGGGCAGTGGGTACAACGAGGCCGGAATTATACAAATGTTCAAGGAATTTTAAATATTTTTGATCAACGGATTAGTTTTGGATGATGGTATCGCCGCCGGTAACGCGGTAATGAAGCTGGCAGCCGACACTGTAAATATTTACAAATTGCAAGCCCCAGCGCAGCGTGCGCCGACAACGCAAGGCCGACCGATACGGTCACAATCACAAAGTGGGTTTACTTAGTCGCCGGGCCGTGCGGCGTGCGTGCCCACGACTTTCAAAGAAAGCTCCATTACCACACACTTTTATGAGCTTTATCTGCGGACGCGTGCCTTTATTGATTGTGCAAGCTTAACGTGAAGGTGCTAAGAGCATACCTACGCATGAATAAACAAAGCAGTAATATATAGAGATGTAATTACTTCAGCACCATCACGAATTATAGACAGTTTGTTAAAAATATGCTGTATTGCAGTTTTGAGTGCAACTCCTCGATGGACTTGCACGGATATCGAGTGCTTTTGAGTAAGTTGTGTACCAAATGGTACACGTAATACGCGTGAGTGGCGTGACCTACTTGTCATGAACGCGACGGCGGCGGTGGCAGCCGCTAGTCCGCTGCCCGCGCTTTTATACTTCTCTATCACGAGTCCAACCGGTTCCTTCACAACTGTTACATTATCACCGTTCGTGTCTTTGTTTCTACCAAGCTTAAAACGTTGTCGTATTTGTTTGCGTCGAGTTTATGAGGTACTCTGTCACCTTTACCTAAAATTGTGTTCGCAACACTGTCATTAACACTAGGTTCTTAATGTTAGTGATGTGATGCTAACTGTTTGTATAGTGAATAGTGATATGTCATGGTTAAAAACAATGCTGATGAAGTTTTCACATCTTTGGATAAACATCTAACAGCTAGCTGACCTTCCGCGCGACTGTATAGTACCTAGTACCTACCTAGCTTCGAATCATTGGTGATCCTAATTTAATTCAACACAGCAGAGTATAATCAGCGTTTTATAAATGGAGTTCCTAGAAATTATGGGTATGAAAACATTTTTCAGTAAGTATATTAGTGGGCAGCTCTAAGCGCTACAGTACTTTTATCAGATTACGAAATGCGTAGGTAGTCTTGGTACCTCGGTCGAGTCTGGAGTCTCGAGGCGTGTTCGTCAGCGCCTTTCTCAAGTCCTTCAGAGAGGGAGTCGTGTCGTGAGTCCACGTCGCTCACAAATCACAATGTACGCAGCTAGATTCTTAAATTAGCTCGCATTCACATTGCATTAGGTCATTTGCAAATATTTGAGGTAAGACCACTAAGATCTTCGTTCGCTTCTCTCACTCGATCTATATAATTTTACTGTATTAACATTGCTTGTAAGTTGTACAATATCTTGTACAATAGATAATCCTTGATCTAGACTTTCAAAGGCGACCAAGCGACACAAGTACTCGTACTGTGACCTTTCCGATAAGATCGACAGCCGAATTTCTAAAGCTGATCTGGCTAGTTCGCACCGCAGCGCAGCGCAGCGCACTCACAAGACAACATATACAATACAGACATACAGTGGATGTAGCGGGTTATACAACGAGGTTGCATGCAGATCATAGATAACAATACAATGGCGACGTCACACTGATCTGCGATGGAGGCTCGCGTCTTTGCCACAAAAACTTGAAGTGTTTGACACCATCCCGTCGGCGTCGCCGCGCTCTCCTCAATCAGGTATTGTGATCGCTGATCAACTCGGGTTACACAACCTCGGCAATAGAAGATGCTACAGACGAGTATAGTTCCTATGAGGCTTGTCATCAAAATAAATTATTATAGAAGAAAGTGGAGAGAAAAACCTGTTGCCGACCCCACATGAAGAGGGATAAAGGCAGGAAGATGATAAAGTGTCTTATCATCAAAACGATGACAATCAAGTATTTTCCTAATACTGTGGTTTGACATTGTGACATAACTCCCAAACTCAAAAGTGATAAGCGCTCCAAATGTAAAGGTTGTGAAGATGTTGCCTCAGTAATTATGAATGTAAAGTACGATTACTCAATAGTGGGTAACTTCAATGAGACAGTTAAGTATGCAGTGCGTCCTTCGGATGAAACAATGGTTGTGTTTGGGCTCAGCTGCTCTCCGATTGTTATTCAATCGATTATGTTAGTGAGACTTCTGTATTTTATCTACTAGTGTCATTGTGCGGCGTGTGATCTATTAGGCAGCTCACAGAGCCACCGTGGACCACCAGTTGCAACTCCATGTGAACACGTCACTGTTACGAGGTGCCTAGTCTGTCTTCCTGGGTGAATGATGACCACATGAAAGTACACAACAATTTGATTGAATGAATTAACTTTTTCGAGAAAAATAATGACTAATGAAGTAGCGAACCTTGACGTCAGAAGTACCTATCCGCAGCACAAAGCTCTGCCGAGCGAGATGACCGTCTCTCGCGTGATTCATCTGAGCGGACTTCATAAAACTAATCCCACGATATCGCCACTTACATATTTAGTTATGTGCGCATATTTTCCTGGTGAATTTGTTATAGCATCTCTAATTAAGTGAACGAAGAGTACATTATATACGCAATGCAATGCAAATAATGAAAGTAGGAACCGGTGCGCATGCGCGCTAGGTGAGACCCACCGAGCTCGGCCATCGCCACCGCTATGCGGAAGGAGTGGCTCCCCAGCGACAAAAACTTGGAGCAGCAACAACTGATATAGGCCAGCTGCTAATATAAACCTTACCGCTGATGTAATAAGACGGATAGTAGCGTGGTCGCGTGCGGCGAGTTTCTCTGTGGTCTCCGGAGAAACGGCGTTTCACCGCGCGCGCCGGCGCCCAGGGAGCCCTCCTCCGTCACTCATGCCGAGTGACGGAGGTGAGTGTGATCCGACACTCCGCGATCACACTAACTACATTTCTAAGGTTCAATTATTATGAACTTTACAATTTTAGGATGTTTGAATTTGTTTCTGAAAACCTACAATTTAAACACTTTTATAACATTTTCCACATATAGGTACCTAACCACGAGGAACACAACTCACAAGATAACAACAACCTAGATACCAATCGGTGGGACCGGAATACCTACCTATCCGTGAACAAATTAAAAGCTATAAGTACTTACTTATTTGAAACCAACGACGTGCCTACCTACCTACCTCCATCATTATAAGCGTCGATCGAGAAATTATCAATGCAACACGGTTGACAAAACAGAGCAGAAAATATATTGGTAGGTACCTACCTACCTCATCTGCCGACGTAATGCATGTTCAATCTGTTCACATTCAGATGAAATGCAAATGGAAGATGTGTTGAATCGCTTCCTGTTTGTAGACTCATGGTGACGCAACTTCCTCGTGGCCTACGTTGATGGTATGAGAGCGGACCCGACCACTGCCGCACACATCCACACCTCAGACAAAATAAAAAAGTATCTGAGATCCACACATAAACAACACTAGAGTAGCTGACGGGCGTATGGACTATGGAGGCTCGGATGGCTAGTGAAGCTCATTCACGTCCACGATGCGATCATTGGAAAGTGATGTACTTAGCTAAGTACCTACACTGTTACATGTCCCACACTGCACACATGTCTGACGTAGAGATGAAATCAAATTCGTCATTCTATTGATTCTACGAAGTATGTACCGTCTCACCTACTACCCACAGGTCTGTCTGCATTTACCTATTGCAATAGATAAACGACGAATACCCAACACTTCTCAACTACCCAGAAGTAATAATACATGCTTATGTATTATGGAACTTCAGAGTGGCAGTGGACGAAGACATTCCAATCAGACCACAAAACATAACAAGTACAAATCAGGAAGGTGATGCGACGTAATGCAGCAAGCTTATGCTTAGATGCGATTTGAAAGTTCAGTAGTAGACGGTAAAGTAAGTCTACTACCTACCTATCGATTTGTTAACGATACAGCTTTGAGATTAAAACGATCTAGGTATTATGTGGATTTACGTATCTCTCAAGACAATCAATTACTACAAAATATTGGGCAGCGCTTACCTACCCACAACTTAAATTCAGTCGCCCATAACTTTCCAAAATCGACAGCTTTTGTTTGTTTATACCTACCTACCTACCTAGAGTTCGAGTTGCGAAAGCTTTGTAAGTTAGATATTTGTGTCATGTGATAGGTAGGGAGCTTCTTGTAAGTATACCTAGTTTATGATCGGTCGACACAAGGATGACTTTTTTTTTATCACATCATTCTTGGACTGTTGCTAATTGATCGAGTGAGCGAAGCGAACGAAGATCTTAGTTTCAACTTGGGCGATTTGGCATTTTATGTATGTATGGATGTATGTATGTTTGTCTGGCGATAACTTTAGAACCGTTGATCCGATCTGCATGAAATTTGATATGTCGATAGCTTGTACTTGAGAAATTTACTGGTAAGTATATGAGTAAAATCGGATGAAGGGTTTTTGAGATATGGGGGTTTTTAAGAGGGCAAAAATAAAGAAAGTTACATAATAAAATCAAGTTACATGTCATATGAAAGGGCTTTGTTTGGACATTCCAAAACAATTTTTACTTTTATTTTGGGACGCTCGGTTTTCTAGATTAAATTTAAAAAGTTAAATTAAGATAACCAGCGATCCAAGAGCTCCCATCTCTAAGAGTTTCGTTGACATCAAGGTTTTTCTACTGGTCAGCCAGTTCCTTTGATTTTTCCTATTTTTTTTTTCTTGAAATAAATTAAGGAGGTACTCAGTTCTCATAAAATGGTGACGACGACCAGGTCTGATGATGGAGCCAAGGTCTGTTCAACGGAACTCTTCAATAAATAGGCCAATAGAGTTGAAACTTGGTAACCATACCAAGTTAGTAGGCGGTAGTCAGAAAAAAGTCCAAAGATAATGTTTGGACTTGCCTCTGACTACTACCGACTCAAAGTTTTGATGCGTTCGTCGGGTCGCATCGCATCACGAGATCTCAGTTCGGGGCGAACTACTAGTTTTATTAGTGTTAGGTACCTACTAGTGATAATGTTGCTAATCAACATTATTAAGTGTGTGTGGTACCTATTGATCTAACGTCTGTTGAGCAAGCTCCGAATTTACTTTATAATACAAACGCATTGAACCGTATCGGTGAGAGTATAGAAAACAATAAACATACATTTACCTACATTACAGGTAGGTAGGTACTGTATGCAATGCACATCTGTTTCCTGACGATAGGTCACGTTTCCCGGAAGGCAGCTTTGTCGAGCCCTTTGTGCTTTCACCTATTGAATACAGAACCGGCTAATTGTGGGCAGGCATCCTTCCAAACACAGCGATGCCCTTTATCTAAGGTTATACACATTTGTGGTTCGGACGAACCAATTTGAAAAACAATTGGCGTCTTTACAATTTGATTTGTAAACATTCCAAGCATTATGAATTAGGTAGATAGGTACTAGGTACCTATTGAAAACATCGTTTCTTTGAGCAGTGCAGTGTCGGCTCAAGTGCTCGAGTAGGTAGGTACCTACTCATCGGTGTGTTATGTTATGGGGGTCTGTTATCGAAGCATTGTCTCCGTGGAGTACATGACGGACATCGCCGTAACGTGAGGCCACTGACGCCACGTTGAGACTGTCCGCGAGAATGCGCAGGATACAGACAGTTCGACCTCCACGTAACAGAATATTTTTATTTAAACAATCTCTGACAAGGTTGCGATTGCAAAGCAAATGTTAGACAGAATTTATAGTGCACATTACACGAACATTGTGTATAGATAGGTAGATGGATAGTTCCACCGACGGCCGACGACGGCGACTGCCGTTGTATCGCCCGCGTTGTTGCTAGACCGCATTCCTCGCGCGCGTCTCCACCGAGAGCTCCTAACTGTAGTTCCAGATGCGAAACCGAAAATAGACGGCCTAATTCATCCAAAGCTCATTCAGACTATTCGATTCGAACGATGAAGTGGTCATTATACCTATGCAACAGTTATCGGCTGGCCGCCCGGCGCCTGCGCATCGCCAATCGTTCGGTCGATGATGGGTTCCGATTCGCCGTCATCGCTCCAAGGCCTGATGACGTATCATGTGGGGAACCCGTCTCGCGTCGTGACTAATGTTATCATGTATGATATCGACGGCTCTTCCCGACTTATCTGTCGCTGTAGGGATCGATTGTTTATCTTCGGAGCTTTTCCCGAGATCTAGGTATACCTGTTGTCTTGCATGAACTTTTCGCGACGCGACGGCAAATAGGCAGAATAAGAAGAGGAGCACACATATTCGCGGTAGCCTCGCATGCCTACAGAGACGAGGACGAGCGAGGGTAGCGAGGTGGGTGGTGGATGTGCTTACCTTTATAATAGTGTCCGGTTAGAGTCGAGGTGTGTTGTGAAGGTGGGTGCGAGAGCAGACGGAGTCGCCGGCGGGCGCACGCTCATGACGCGCGGTCGACGACCTGACGGGACGAGGTAACTGTACACTGCACTGCACTGCGCGACGAGACGTGTGGACGCAAGCACGGCGCGGGGCGGACTGAGCCGACGCGCCGCGTGCGCCTGCGCGGCCTTGACCATACCCATACCATGCCCCCCCTACCCCGCGCACCCAACGCTCTGTCCCCGAGACGCCGCCGGCGCATCCGCCCCTGCTGGCAGAAGGCTCCTCCGCGGCCGCAGCTCGCGAGTACCTACCGGCACCGGCGCGTGTTGTGGACGCAGCACCGTTAGCTAACCATTACGACGCCGACGTCCGTCATCAGATCGCAGTAACAGCGAGCGGTGCCTTCGGTCTCCTCGGAGCTCGGAGCCGGTCCGTCGCCGTGTGTTGCCTAAGTTTTGCAAAGCCGCCCATCGACACCTTTGTGCAAAAGTCGTAAATATAATGATTGATGTCACCACCGCACCACACAGCCCCACGGGCGGCGTCTTCGAAGCGCGGTGCAGAGTGCTTGCGTACCTACTTTACGTAGGTACCTACCTAGTTGCGTATTCTCGCATTGTGCAGTAAACCGCAAGATACACCTTGACCCCATTGCCTCACCTCGGAGCCCTCTGGTTACCCATCAGTACTCTCGCCTCGCGCTGCGCTGCTGTTGTGGGTTAGTAACTTAGTACCGTGACGTGACCGCGTGAGCTCAGGCTCGCTCGGCCACTCGCTCCTTGAGTGAACCTTCTTGTCCGTTTTTGTCTCTGCGACCTCGTAGGAAGTTTTTGTGCGGTTTTTTCCTGCGCCTGCGTCTCCACTCGTTAGGTATAATGACGCCAACGCCAAACTCGGAAAATGAAGACTTGGAGGTTTTAAGTAAGTGGCACTTTGCATTCCGGTCTGTGTGAGGAAACGGCTACTTCGTCGCAGCACAGATAAGAGAAGGTCGCAGCTGGCGAGGGTTTTTAATACCTATAGATATACGGTTATTTCAAAGTCAGACGGTTATTTCGAAGTCAAGTTGTGTTTTAGAATTGTCAAAACTGCTGGAATAATCGTAGGTATGACGTTTAGGGCCGGTTTCACCATGCTCTGTTAGTTACTAATCAAGGATTAAAAGACCGTTAAATCTAACCTTAGCTGTCAAACGCGTACATTTTGACATATTTAACGGCTCTTTAATCCTTTGTTAATCTAACAGAGCATGGTGAAACCGGCCCTTACTGCGCTACTACTGGCGCAGAAGTCGCTCTGCCTAACGATATAGGGTTTTTTGGAAACAAAAGTAAGGTAGTTACCACTTAGGTTGTGTGTGTTACACACCTAGGTACCTCCTAGGCACTTAACTACCTACCGCATATTTATTCGGCATTGGTGTTTGTCAAATGAGCGAGTGTCATTGTAAATGAAACAACATTCTAACCGGGCCGGGCCGGCATCGTGGCTTCGACACTGCGTGTTGTTATGTCGGTCCTCTGTCCACTATGCACTGGGATCTGGGCACTGGGCATTCCTAGCTCCGCTCCGCTGAGCAGGCTATCAATGCAACTATGAAAGCTCATATAGACTCATCATGTACCTACCTTAGCTTTCTTATCTACACTAATCTACATGTACCTACACTATCTACACTAATATTATAAAGAGGAAAGATTTATATTATTGTATGTATATTTACATTTCTGTGATTGTATGTAACGAATAGGCTCAAAAACTACTGGTCCGATTGCAAAAATTCTTTCATCGTTAGAATGCTACATTATCCCTGAGTAATATAGGCTACATTTATTATGTAAGTACAACATAAAATTCGGGGTCCCATCTAAAACTTCAATAATGTTACCCAAGGTGTAAAAAAATTGGCCATAATTTGGCTTTCATCGCAAGCGCTGCGAAAACTATTGACGATAGAACACAAAAATGTTCTACAATATTAAAGAACACATCAATATCTACAAAAAACTCAGCGATACCATATGTCTAACTATCGTAGTTATCTACACTAATATTATAAAGAGGAAAACTTTGTATTTTTGTATTTTTGTAAAAATAAGTGCAAAGCTACATGGGAGATTATTAAAGACAAAGTTGACGATGAACAGAGCTATGATGGTATCAAAGCAGTTAATTTTGATGATAAGGTCATTGTAGAACCACTTGAAATAGCTAAATCATTTAATAAGTTTTTCATTTAATTAACTAATAATGTACCTATACTAGTCACAGAAAAAAACTCCCTTCCGATAATACCACACTGTCATGCCAGTGTATTTGTAAATCCACTAACAGACATTGAAGTCGTTAAACTTGTAACATCTTTAAGTAATACTAAATCTGTAGGATTTGATGGAATCTCAACTCACATCTTGAAAGAGTGTTCATTTTTATTGCACCCTGTTTTAAAATACCTTCTTAATCTTTCACTTTCAAATGGAGTTTTTCCAGAAAGGTTAAAGCTATCAGTAGTTAGACCAATACATAAAAAGGATGATAAAAAAGAGATGACTAACTATCGATATCGTCCTATTACTCTCATCCCTATATTTGCGAAGCTGTTTGAGAAAGCAATGCTTACACGTCTTACGAGCTTTCTAGATAAATTTAAAATAATTAAAGAAGAGCAAAACGGCTTTCAATAAAATAAGTCCACGACGTTAGCAGCTTTTTCGTTAGTAAATAATGTTATCGAAAACATCGAAAAACGCATTCCTACTTCAGTAATATTCTTTGATATGAGCAAGGCTTTTGATTTTGTAGACCATGCCAACCTACTTAAAAAATGCGAAAGATACGGAATCAGAGGCCTTGCCCTAAATTGGCTGACAAGTTATCTTAAAGATCGGAAGCAATACGTAGAAATAAAGAGTTTGAATAAAGATTTTATTATAACTTTATATAAGTCCAGCCCTCTCAATAACAACTTTGGTGTTCCTCAAGGAAGTATCTTGGGCCCGCTATTGTTTCTTCTTTATATAAACGACTTACCTTTAGTCACCAAACGTCAGTGCGTTCTTTTTGCTGATGATATTTCAATAATTGTTACTGATATTGATAAAGACTTAAAACACGAGGACGCTATGAATGCGGAGGTGGAAGTAATTTTAAATTGGTTAGAATGTAATAATTTAAGAGTTAATATTTCGAAGACTAAATTTATCCAATTTAAAAATTATAATAATAAAAATAATGTGAATATTAATCTGACATGCCGTGATGAAACAGTAAAAAATGTTAATGAAATTAAATTCTTAGGCTTAAATCTAGATAAAAACTGTAATTGGAAATCACATATTGACTACATTTGTAAAAAACTTAACCGTTTCGTCTTTGCAATCAAAAAACTACGTCGAACGTCTGGAAAAAAAACCGCTCTGACTGCCTATCATGGCTATGTTGCTTCGGTTTTGAGGTATGGCCTTGTACTGTGGGGTAACTCGACTGACATCAACAAAGCTTTCATTGTACAAAAAAAATGCATCAGAGCTGTAAGTGGGGTTGCACCACTTCACTCGTGTAAACCTTTGTTTAAAAAATTAAAATTACTTACATTACCAGGTCTCTACATATTTCAGGTATGCTGCTTTGTAATGGAGCATAGTAAATTCTTTTTTAAATATGAAGATAAACTAAATTCTTAATTAAAATTGAGAGATCCAACACGGTTATTAATTCCAAGTCGTAAAACTGCTTTATGTCATAAAAACAGTCACTTAATGACAGTAAAAATCTACATCTACACTTCTACATCTCTAATACTATAAGACTCAAAGTCCTGACTGACTGACTGACTGACTGACTGACATATAGACAACGCACAGCCTAAACCGCTGGTCCTAGAGACTTGAAATTTGAGGAGTACATAGCTCTTATGGCGTAGAGGTGCACTAAGAAGGGATTTTTGGAAATTCAACCCCTAAGGGTGTAAAAAGGGATGAAAACGTTTGTATGAAAAATAGTATTCCTTGAACCTACAAACTTGAAACTTGGAGAACATATACCTCAAAGCAAAAAAATAGGAAAGGCATTTTTAGTTTTTTAAAACTACCCTTAATAAGTGTGCAAAGGGATGTAAAAGTTTGTATGGGAGTTTTTTGACCGATGGTCCTAGAGACTTGAAATTTGAAGAGTACATAGGTCTTATGACGTAGAGGTGTACTAAGAAGGGGTTTTTGAAAATTCAACCCCTAAGGGTGTAAAAAGGGATGAAAGCGTTTGTATGAAAAATTGTATTCCTTGAACCTACAAACTTGAAACTTGGAGTACATATACTTCAAAGTAAAAAAATAGGAAAGTCATTTTTAGTTTTGTAAAACTACCCTTAATAAATGTGCAAAGGGATGTAAAAGTTTGTAAGGGAGTTTTTTGACCGATGGTCCTAGAGACTTGAAATTTGAAGAGTACATAGGTCTTATGACGTAGAGGTGTACTAAGAAGGGGTTTTTGAAAATTCAACCCCTAAGGGTGTAAAAAGGGATGAAAGCGTTTGTATGAAAAGATTTATTCCTTGAACCTACAAACTTGAAACTTGGAGTACATATACTTCAAAGCAAAAAAATAGGAAAGGTATTTTTAGTTTTGTAAAACTATCCTTAATAAATGTGTAAAGGGATGTAAAAGTTTGTAAGGGAGTTTTTTGACCGATGGTCCTAGAGACTTGAAATTTGAAGAGTACAAAGGTCTTATGACGTAGAGGTGTACTAAGAAAGGGTTTTTGGAAATTCAACCCCTAAGGGTGTAAAAAGGGATGAAAGCGTTTGTATGAAAAATTGTATTCCTTGAACCTACAAACTTGAAACTTGGAGTACATATACTTCAAAGCAAAAAAATAGGAAAGGCGTTATTAGTTTTTTTAAACTACCCTAAATAAGTGTGCAAAGGGATGTAAAAGTTTGTATGGGAGTTTTTTGACCGATGGTCCTAGAGACTTGAAATTTGAAGAGTACATAGGTCTTATGACGTAGAGGTGTACTAAGAAGGGGGTTTTGGAAATTCAACCCCAAGGGGTGTAAAAGGGTTGAAAACGTTTGCATGAAAAATAGTATACCTTGAACCTACAAACTTGAAACTTGGAGTATATGAACTTTTAGGCAAAAAAATAGGAAAGGCTTTTTTAAATTTTTTAAAACTACCCATATTAAGCGTGCAAAGGGATGTCAAAGTTTGTATGGGAGTTTATTAACGCGGAGTGCGATTGATTTCAAACTTGAAGTAAATATACTCCACAATAAATAATTTAAAATCACGTTTTCAATATTTTAAAACTACCCCTGCAAAGTTTCAAGGTTTGTATGGGAGATTTTTAACTGTAACTGTGTAATTAACTTCAAACTAAAAGAAAATGTGTTCTGTGGATAAATAACATAAAGACGTTACCCTCCTTCGTTGCGCTCGAGTAAAAAGAATACCTACAACGAGGCGTCAATGTTCTAAAAACGGGAATCTTGAGTTGGTACGAAGAGATCTGAGGGTACCTATCTACCGTGCCTGTGGATCAATGTCGTGAAGCTGTTTCGTTTCGTTTGCTTTTGGGGTAGAAACTAGGAACAAATAAGTACATATTTTCCGTGTAAGGTTGTCTTTGTTGTATTTGTCATGTTTGTGCTAAACTCAGTACCTATACCTACCTACCTAATATAGGTAATTTACGCCTATAGGTATCCCTTATACCTACGTAGGTATTTAAAATCCTACCCTAATAATATACAAATCAATGCGAAAGTTACGATGTTTGGATGTTTGTGGTTCAATCACGGTTCACAACTTCAACGCGTGCGAAGCCGCGGGAAGCCACTAGTCTACACTAATATTATAAAGAGGTAAACTTTGTATTTTTGTATTTTTGTATTTTTGTATGTAACGAATAGGCTCAAAAACTACTGGTCCGATTTCAAAAATTCTTTCACCATTAGAATGCTACATTATCCCAGAGTAACATAGGCTATATTATATTTTCAATAAAATCAGGGATCCTTACTAAAACTTCAATAATGTAACCCAAGGTGGAAAACAAAAAACCTTACATCGCGTGCGCTGCGAAAACTATTGAAGATAGAACAAAATAATGTACTACGATTTTGTAGAACACGTTATCATCTACAAAAAATGTCGCGACAGCATATGTCTAACTATTATAGTTATGTCACAATAAGTGTTCTTTTATTATAAAGAATTAATTGAAATGCCTCCGCTAGAAAAGGGTCTTTATTTGTACCTTGGTATTAATCCTTATCCAAATAAATCATTTCATAATTAAGACGGTTTCAATACCTATAGATTACTTCTTAAATTTTTCAAATCGGACATTCCATTCAAAAGATATGACGAAATTAAAAATGTTTACGGGTCCACGGATCACGCGCGGGTTGCGATTTCACTCACTCAAGGAGAAGCGCGTGCAAATGTATGAAATAAGTAGATGCGAGGCTCGAACCCACGGTCTAAGTTTATCCTAAAATGTTCAAAAAATTTATGACCACCCATGCGAAGCTGGGACAGGCCGCTAGTATTTAATAAAATACCTAAAGCCTCCCTCCAGAGAACTCCCTTATAATAAGTTCAAAACAAAACTGTATGCATGGTTAGTCGATAAGTGTTTTTATAGGGTCAATGTTTTTTTTTTATGCAAATTGAATTAATTTATATATGTTTAATTTTAAATTTGAATTTAATTTTATTGGGTATACTTATTAATTTACAAAAACTAATTATTTATAAATTTTATTGTAATTTAAATTGTATTATGTTACAGATTTACGTATTTAAAAAAAAAAAGTCAATTCTGTTATATTACATACTCTTATCTCAACTTATCTATAGAGAAAACCATATTGTGATTTTCTCTATTATATTTGCATGCTAGGTTTTTCTGGCGAAGTGTGAGATTCTTTCAGTATCCCTAATATCTTAATAATGTACCATACTTCACGCAAATAAATTATTTCATTTCATTTCATTTTTTTGTATGTAACGAATAGGCTCAAAAACTACTGGTCCGATTTCAAAAATTCTTTCACCATTAAAATGCTACATTATCCCTGAGTAACATAGGCTATATTATGTTTTCAAAAAAATCAGGGATCCTTACTAAAACTTCAATAATGTAACCCAAGGTGGAAAACAAAAACCTTACATCGCGTGCGCTGCGAAAACTATTGAAGATAGAACAAAATAATGTACTACGATTTTGTAGAACACGTTATCATCTACTAAAAATGTCGCGACAGCATATGTCTAACTATTATAGTTATGTCACAATAAGTGTTCTTTTATTATAAAAAAATAATTGAAATGCCTCCGCTAGAAAAGGGTCTTTATTTGTACCTTGGTATTAATCCTTATCCAAATAAATCATTTCATAATTAATACGGTTTCAATACCTATAGATTACTTCTTAAATTTTTCAAATCGGACATTCCATTCAAAAGATATGACGAAATTAAAAATGTTAACGGGTCCACGGGTCACGCGCGGGGTGCGATTTCACTCACTCAAGGAGAAGCGCGTGCAAATGTATGAAATAAGTAGACGCGAGGCTCGAACCCACGGTCTAAGTTTATCCTAAAATGTTCAAAAAATTTATGACCACCCATGCGAAGCTAGGACAGGCCGCTAGTGTTACTATAACTTCATTTTTACATTTATTAAAAGTTGATAGAAATGCCGACCGAAATCAAACCATGTTATCTATAAGTACCTACCTTTATATTAATTCTTATCCAAATAAATCATTTCATATTCAAGACTGTTTTAATACCTATAGGTTACTTCTTGAATTTTTCAAATCAAATGGACATTCCATTCTAAAAATATTACGAAACTAAAAATTTTAGTTCGCTTTAAAAGTATTAGCGAACGCGGAAGCGGGCCACGGGGCGCGTTCTCACTCACTCAGAGAGAAGGGCATGCAAATGTATGAAAGAAGTAGACGCGAGACTCTTACTTCTTACTTAGTTTATCCTTAAATGTTCAAAAAATTTATATCCACCCATGCGAAGCTTGGGCAGGCTGCTAGTAAGAATATATAACTTCTTTATTATTGATAGTCACTTAATTACTTAGCCTTAGCCTTAGCACGCATAATTATTAGGGACACGAGAGTAGACGATAAAGGGACGTGCTTATAAAGTAAGATTCAAAATTGTCCTAACTGATCAAACTTTTCTTTTGTCCTATTCAGTATAGTCAAGACTAATCGCCGTACGACGTACGAGAAAAGGGGTAACCATGCTAAGCTTAAATGGGGTAACCATGTTTGCTGCATGCCTAACTCGTTGAGGGCCAAAATCTCCACATTATGGAGTCCAGAGACAACGAGTAGCGAGCGGTAGACCACGCAAACGATGCCGGGACGAGCTGGACGCCTTAGAGAGGGACTGCCAGCTGGTGCCTGCATCGTGAAGAGTGCCGGGCTGATAGTAATTAATAGTTCTAGTAACTATTCAGTAAGCAAACAAACGTACGGCCCACCCGATGGGAAGCAGTTACCGTAGCTTATGGACGCTTGTAACACCCAGAGCGACCAGAGGCATCACACGCGCGTTGATGGCCCTTTAAATGTTTTAAAAAGCCCTTTTTGAGAACCCCAGGCGTTGTCTCTAGGTAAACCCCAGCAGCATAACACTGTCATATTGTTGTAGGTACTTGTAGCTAAACTAATCGTGTATCTGATCACCTTGAAGAAATAAGTAGGCAGGTGTGAGTGCGGCTCATTGATATGATAGATGGTTCGTGTCAGCGGACGGCAACCGCGCGCCGCGCCGGCTGCCCACCACACCACAACAACTTACTAATAAGCTTCCAAGAAGAGGTCCTCGTGCACACAGTTGTTGCTCGCACGAGGCGACTTCGCCGCTGTACTGTACCCCAAGCCTGAGTTTTGTTTTCCGTATCGTCCGGCCGTTTTAGTATGGAGAGCACTGGTGGTCTAGTGGTAGCGCCTTCCGATCCTAAGGTCGTGGGTTCGAAACCGGACGTGCACCAATGAGTTTTTCTGTTCAAAAATGTATGTTCACAATGCCAGTACCTACTCTCAAACGGTGAAGGAAAACATCGTGAGAAAACCGGCATGTCGTGGAACCTAAAAAGTTCTATAACATGACTGTGTCAAGTGCTCGAAAGGAGCCGCACTTAAAATTCTTTGACCACACTGTTTCGAAAGAAACTAGTGACACGACAAGAGAGAGTATGGAGTCTCGTGAGCACGTCCGACAGAAGCGCTCAATGAATCTCCATACAAAAACGGCCTGAGGATACGGAAAACGAAAAACAAAACTCAAACTCGGGGTAGGTACCTAGCTACCTGCTGCTGTTGTCTGGTGTGCTGTGCTGCGTGAGGTGAGTGTGAAAATCAAAATCAAAATCAAAATCAAAACGGTCTTTATTCAGTACAATCACAAGGATCACTTTGAAACGTCTTATATACTAGGTGAATCTATCGCCAGTTCCTCGCGACCATGTGGGACATCACATTAGTGGTCGAGTGAGGCCGCACGTTCTAACGAACACTCAGGCTCAAGGTTCGAATCTAACAAATTATACAGTAGGTACCTACCTACCTACCTACCTAAATACCTATAGCTGACATTCAATCATAATAAAGCCAATTTCAACTAACGAATTGAAGAGATATTGAAATTGCGTTCAACTTGGGCGATTTGGCATTTTATTGATCGAGTGAGCGAAGCTAACGAAGATTCTAGTTTCAACTTGGGCGATTTGGCATTTTATGTATGTATGTATGTATGTATGTATGTTTGTCTGGCCTAGACATGGGTAATCTTGATTCAGTTGTCCGAAACGATTCACTGAGTCTGATTCACTAGACTGAATTAATTCACCTTAAGTATTCTCTATTCACCTTAACTATTCACTAATCGCTTGTAATTCAGATTTAAAGTATTTAGTTGCTGACGCTGACTGACTCGCTGAATGAGATTTAATAAATACTCCTTAGCGATTCTGAAATGTGGTCTGATTTAGGGATTCCTTTGTATTTAACTGCTTTAAAATATAGTCAGTATTGCAATCACAACAGACCAAATATACTTTACTAGTGGCTTCCCGCGGCTTCGCACGCGTTGAAGTGGTGAGCCGTAATTGAGCCACAAACATCCAAACATCGCAACTTTCGCATTGATTTGTATATTATTAGGGTAGGATACCTACGCAGGTATAAGAGATACCTATAGGCGTACATTACCTATATTAGGTAGGTAGGTAGGTAGGTAGGTAGGTAGGTATAGGTACTGAGTTTAGCACAAACATGACAAATACAACAAAGACAACCTTACACGGAAAATATGTAAGTACTTATTGGTTTCTAGTTACTACTCCAAAAACAAACGAAACGAAACAGCTTCACGACTTTGATCCCCAGGCACGGTAGATACCCTAAGATCTCTTCGTACCAACTCAAGATTCCCGTTTGAGAATGTCCCTTTCAAACATTGACGCCTTGTTGTATCCTTTTTACTTGAGCGCAACGAAGGAGGGTAACGTTTTTGGGGTTGTTTTCGAAAATCAAACTGTCTTTTTGTTATTTATCCACAGAACACATTTTCTTTTAGTTTGAAGTTAATTACACTACGCTTTAAAAATCTCCCATACAAACCTTGAAACTTTGTCAGTCTTTTGCACACTTTGCAGGGGTGGTTTTAAAATATTTAAAACGTGATTTTAAATTATTTATTGTGGAGTATATTTACTTCAAGTTTGAAATCAATAGCACTATGCGTTAAAAATCTCCCATACTAACTTTTACCAGCCATTTGCACCCTTTGCAGGGGTAATTATCAAAAGTTAAAAGCGTCATTCTTAATTATTTATTTCTTAATATATTTACCTCAAGTTTTAAATCAATCGCACCACGCGTTAAAAAACTCCCATACAAACTTTGACATTCATTTGCACACTTATTAAGGGTAGGTAGTTTAAAAAAAAAATGCCTTTCCTATTTTTTGCATTGGAGTACATGTACTCCAAGTTTCAAGTTTGTAGATTCAAGGAATACTATTTTTTATGCAAACGTTTTCAACCCTTTTACACCCTCAGGGGTTGAATTTCCAAAAACCTCTTCTTAGTACACCTCTACGCCATAAGACCTATGTACTCCTCAAATTTCAAGTCTCTAGGACCAGCGGTTTAGGCTGTGCGTTGTCTATATGTCAGTCAGTCAGTCAGTCAGTCAGTCAGGACTTTGATTCTTATAGTATTAGAGATTACAACTAACAAAAATTAATAATTATTTTAGTAGGTACAAGTGGTCATTAACAATTTCCAACAGAATAAACTAAATAGTAATACGGCAAACAGGCTTAGGGCTATCAATCGATCTTTTTTCTGTCAAAATGCCTCCTGCCTTTGAGAATATCCTTTCGCAGGGCACTGATGTCGCTAAGAGGCACAATCTTTTTTTCATATATGCATACAACATTGGGTATATGGTCTTTCGTTCTTCCCACCAAATAAGTGGGTCGCTACTCCTATTCAAAATATCTTCTAGATATTGTCCGACATCACCCGAACGATTCCGAACTCTCGCAGTCGGCACTTCAGCACTCGGCGGATACTCGATGAATCGGTGAATCAGTGAATCGTTAAGGTTTAGAGGGAATAGTTAAGCTAACGCGTCACCGTAGTGAAACGTTTCTTTTTAAGGCGAAGACAAGAGCTAATGTGACTCTCGCTCGCACGTTTCGACTTGTTGAAAGATATAAAATCACTAAACTCATTTTCGAAAAATCGCAATCAACCAATTTGTGTGCAATCACATTGCACATAGTTTAGTAAAAATTTCATTTTATCGATACATGTTTTGTTTAAGATGATGATAGATGATACAAAAGTTTGCTTTACTAGTTTTCGTACATAAGCAAACTTTTAAGTAGGAAAACTTGTATCGATCACAATGAATTTTTTATTAAACTGTGTGCAATGTGATTGCACACAAAATGGTTGATTGCGATTTTTCGAAAATGAGTTTAGTGATTTTATATCTTTCAACATGTCGAAACGTGCGAGCGAGAAGTTGTTTGATAGTTGTCAGCCCCTTAATGCCTCTGATTGCTGGCCATAACTTTGATAAGACAGCTTGTACTTGAGAAATTTACTGGTAAGTACCTACTTACCAGTAAATTTCTCAGAGGTATATGAGTAAAATCGGATGAAGAGTTTTTAAGATATGGGTTTTTTTAAGGGGGCAAAAATAAAAAAAGTGAATTAAAAAAATCAAGTTACATGTCATACGAAAGGGCTTTGTTTGGAAATTCCAAAACAATTTTTTCTTTTTTTCTGGGACGTTCGGTTTTTGAGATACAACAAAAAAGTTAAATTAAGATAACCAGCGATCCCTAAGAGTTTCGTTGGCATCAAGGTTTTTCTACTGGTCGGCCAGTTCCTTTGCTTTTTCTTATTTTTTTTTCTTGAAATAAATTAAGGAGGTACTCAGTTCTCATAAAATGGTGACAACGACCAGGTCTGATGATCGAGCCAAGGTCTGTTCAACGGAACTCTTCAATAAATAGGCCAATAGAGTTGAAACTTGGTTACCGTACCAAGTTAGTAGGCGGTAGTCAGAAAAAAGTACAAACATAATGTTTGGACTTGCCTTTGACTACCACCTACTCAAAGTTTTGGTACGTTCGTCGGGTCGTATCACGAGATCTCAGTTCGGGGCGAACTACTAGTTATGAATATCTTCTTAAAGATTCATAGGTACCTACATAAATATATTCAATTTTATTCGTTTTATAGTGTATAGGTATAACTATACCTAACCTACCTACTCCCAGGTTTTTCAAAGAAGATATAGGAAGCTCTATAAACAAATTGAAGGTAGGTAGGTAGAGGTAGGTACCTAGGTGCTGCACTTCGAAGGATAAAGCTAACTTTTACCTACCTGAACAACAAACTAAGCAAGTTCAAATAAAAATATAAATTTCAATAGCTGCTACCTCGACGAAGGAAAACTAGGTAGGAAACTGCCGGTATTTGATCAAATGTACAGATATAATACATACTTACCTACCTAGGTACATTTTTGGCAAGCATTCGTCAGGCTAAACAATTTAAGCATACCTTTCCATCCACTGACGTGGAGCTGTCAAGTCGAGCTGATCAAATATACCCAGGAGTTACTTAGTAGATAGTAGCTACAGAACTCGATGTTCAGACCGATTGTACCTAGTAGGTACATGTGGATATTATGGATAGGTTGAAGAAGTGTAGTAGGTACGTTACGTCCAGCGTTTATCATCGTATGCTAGTATTAGGGTTGCCACCTTTTTGTTTTTGAAGTTAAAGTACATTGGTTATTATAGGTAAGAAAAAAAAAGTACATAGTATCAAAATAAAGTACAATTTATTTTTCTACATCTACACTAATATTATAAAGAGGAAACATTTGTATTTTTGTATTTTTGTATGTAACGAATAGGCTCAAAAACTACTGGTCCGATTTCAAAAATTCTTTCACCATTAGAATGCTACATTATCCCTGAGTAACATAGGCTATATTATATTTAAAAAAAAATCAGGGATCTTTACTAAAACTTCAATAATGTAACCCAAGGTGGAAAACAAAAACCTTACATCGCGTGCGCTGCGAAAACTATTGAAGATAGAACAAAATAATGTACTACGATTTTGTAGAACGCGTCATCATCTACAAAAAATGTCGCGACAGCATATGTCTAACTATTATAGTTATGTCACAATAAGTGTTCTTTTATTATAAAAAATTTATTGAAATGCCTCCGCTAGAAAAGGGTCTTTATTTGCACCTTGGTATTAATCCTTATCCAAATACATCATTTCATAATTAAGACGGTTTCAATACCTATAGAATTCTTCTTAAATTTTTCAAATCGGACATTCCATTCAAAAGATATGACGAAATTAAAAATGTTAACGGGTCCACGGGTCACGCGCGGGGTGCGATTTCACTCACTCAAGGAGAAGCGCGTGCAAATGTATGAAATAAGTAGACGGGAGGCTCGAACCCACGGTCTAAGTTTATCCTAAAATGTTCAAAAAATTTATGACCACCCATGCGAAGCTGGGACAGGCCGCTAGTTGAAAATATAATAGGTATAGCCTACGTCGACCGGGGATAGTGTAGCTTCCCAACGGTGAAAGAATTTATCGTTTTTTTTCGGAGCTTATTCAATTCAAACAAACAAACAATCAAATTGGTTTCACGTCCGGAAAATTACCTACCTATGACTAGGTAGGTAGGTAAGTACATAGAAATTACGGAGAATTATGTAAGTAAGTAGGTAGGTATATTGTACTTATTACCTAGGTCTTAGTTTTATTCACAAGGTACGAGTATGTATGAATGAATCAATACACTAGGTACAGATTTATGAGCAACATACCTACGTAGAAGTATCAGCTCACATGAGTCTCCTCCCATGATCTCAGCTGCATGCAACAGTTGGCGCGCGCGGAGAGATGGACCGGAACATCGGGGTCAGCTGATCGAGGGGGAGGCATAGACGAGGAGCGAGGCAGGGGGAGACGGGGGGGGAGACTTGTCCCACTTCCACCTCGCATATCCCGTTCGCTGCAGCCGCCGGCGGCGCAGCGCTGGCAGGGAACCAGCGAGCGAGCGGTATCTCCAAAGGCACACATCTGTAGCTGTAGGTAGAGGTACTACGGTACATCTAAATGGTCTAAATGCTGATATTACCGTAAGTCAATTGCCGACAGCGTTACCAGGCTACTGGCGAGCGCAGAAGGCGATCTCACATACAAAAAAGGGTTTATTGGCAACAAACGCAGGAAGTGAATGTGCAAAGTCAGCTAATGACATTAATTTATAGATAGTGGTGGTAGGCAGTTCAGAGACTGGTAGGTAGGTATAGGTAGGTGGTACTAGGTAGGTTAGTGTACGTTACACAAAAACTCAGTTTGAGATTACACTATGAAAAACAAACACATGTTTTGCTTTGTTGCACATCATCGACTCATTTAAAACTGTGGTTCGCCCCGAACTGAGATTTCGTGATGTCCGCTCCAGTCTTACATTGATACCCAACACGATATTTGGCCTCTGACTACCTCAAAAAAAAACTCTTAAATCATAAATCCATCCTAGAATAAAAATGGAATTGGGATGTACAAAACAAACCCTTTCATATTATGACACCTCACTTTATATGTATTTCATTCATTCATTCAATTCATTTATTTCAGATCACAATAATCCAATTTGTTAGTACCACCTAGTATTCTCTTATCTGTGGTACCACACAGACATAGAAACCTTACAAAAACTAATGTTAGGTATTTGTGTTATTTGTGTAACTTTTTTTTGCTCCATTTGAAAACCCCATATCTTAATAACCCGATTAAATTCATATAACCATAAGATAAATTCATATTAATTAATTTCTCAAGTTTACATTTCTGTGGTATCGATCGACCTACCAAGTTTCGTGCAGATCTGATCAAAGGGTCCGAAAATTAAATTGCGGTTCTAACTGGGATCGTACACACTAACTATGTATGGTAACCAAGTGAATTGGCTTATTTATTGAAGAGTTCCGTTAACATACCTTGGCTCCATCATCGCACCAGGTCGCTATCACCTTTTTAGAACTGAGTAGGTACCTTCTTAAATTTAATTTAAGAAAAAAAAATAAGAATAGGCAAAGAAGCTGACCGACCAGTAGAAAAACTTCGATGTCAACGAAACTCCTAAGAGATGGGAGCTCTTGGATCGTTGGTTATCTTAATTTTACTTTTTTGTTCTATCTCAAAAACCGGGTGTCCTAGAAAAAAAGTAAAAATGGTTTAGAAACGTCCAAACAAAACCCTTTCATATGACATGTAACTCGTTTTTTTTGTGTTACTTTTTTTATTTTTGCCCCCTTAATAACCCCGCATAATTAATAACCCGTCATCCGATTTAACTCATATACCTAGGTACTTATTATTAAATTTCTTAAGTACCTCTACTACTATCGACATACCAAATTTCATGCAGATCGGATCAACGGTTCTAAAGTTATGGCCAGACAAACATACCTACATACCTACATAAAATGCCAAATCGCCCAAGTTAACTGTAAGGTTTTCGTTCGCTTGGCTCACTCAATAAATAAATACTGATAAGCTTCTTGCACAAGGAAAACAAACGCAACGTTATTCTATTCTAGGATGATCTCGAAGGTAAACAAGCCACTAATGCCTATGCCCGAATCGGTCCATGAAGCACCTACTTCTACTTACCTACTATGCACCTAATTGTTTTTGATAGGTATTTAACGAAAATAGGAAAATGATCGGACATCGTGCAATCGCACGATGGGGCGAGGCGAACCGATCAGCAATCACTTCCAGCTGACTCATTGAACGATCAGTTATGATTGAAAGCGCGAGTCAAAAGATACAAGTACTGTGGGGGGTCGCGTATAGGACTCCCCCGCACCTTGCACACGCCCTGCAGGGCGGTGTCGGGTGCCTCTCCACAATCAGGTGGACCGAGCACGGGTAGCTTGCGCCGCCGTTAGCTCTAGGCCTAAACGGCACCTGATAGTGGAGGTGTTTGCTGGGTCTGGTGTAGCCGTCCGTCACCGTTGGGGGTGGGCGTGAGGTGGAGGGCCTCGTGTTGCTACTGTTGTTCCAAAAGAAACGCAAGGTTACTTGTCGGTGGCGGTAATGGGGGTGCGAGGGGGTTGACTTTCCTACAGCAATTAGCATTTGCCTTGGTGATGATCCTGAACTGCTCCTCAGACTTTTTCGGATCTTGATTCCCTTCTTCCAGTTATAAGTAGATACCATTACCGATGTTATACCACACCACTGGTCGGACCTCGCCTCCCTACGTACCTCGAAGCATTACCTTAAGGAGACCGAGGCCCAAACCCTTGTTTACCTCTACCTAAATCACCCTTTAGTCAACCCTCTTTCACTCCATACCGACCTCATTTATTAACAAAAACTCTTAGTATCTAGGATACCTGACGGGCACAGTGCCCCCCTCTCAGGTCAAAAGTTCCCCTAGGGCCTACAGGCCTTTATTTGTTTCTAGCTTACATATATCTATGCTAAATTTCAGTATGACAAAATATTATTTATGTTTCTTCGACTACTATGTTCAAACTACCAACTTTATTTCCTACCTAGTTTATTAATTACATAGACGCTAATTTTCCCTATTTCCTGACATAAATAAAAAACCCGTAACTTGTCATTTATTCCTAACTAGTGGCTTCCCGCGGCTTCGCACGCGTTGAAGTGGTGAACCGTGATTGAGCCACAAACATCAAAACATCGTAACTTTCGCATTGATTTGTATATTATTAGGGATTTTAAATACCTACGTAGGTATATGGGATACCTATAGGCGTACATTACCTATATTAGGTAGGTAGGTATAGGTACTGACTGAGTTTGGCACAAACATGACAAATACAACAAAGACAACCTTACACGGAAAATATGTACTTATTTGTTCCTAGTTTCTACCTCAAAAACAAACGAAACGAAACAGCTTCACGACTTTGATCCCCAATCACGGTAGATACCCTCATATCTCTTCGTACCAACTCAAGATTCCCGTTTTTAGAATATCCCATTTATAACACAGAATATAACATTGACGCTTCGTTGTATCCTTTTTACTCGAGCGCAACGAAGGAGGGTAACGTTTCAGGGGTTGTTTTCGAAAATCAAACTGTTTTTTTGTTATTTATCCACAGAACACATTTTCTTTTCGTTTGAAGTTAATTACACTACGCGTTAAAAATCTCCCATACAAACCTTGGGACTTTGGCAGTCTTTTGCACCCTTTGCAGGGGTAGTTTTAAAATAGTGAAAACGTGATTTTAATGTATTTATTGTGGAGTATATTTACTTCAAGTTTGAAATCAATCGCACTATGCGTTAAAAATCTCCCATACTAACTTTTACAGTCATTTGCACCCTTTGCGGGGGTAATTATCAAAACTTCAAAGTGTTATTCTTAATTATTTATTTCTTAGTATATTTACCTCAAGTTTTAAGTCAATCGCACCACGCGTTAAAAAACTCCCATACAAACTTCGACATCCCTTTGCATACTTATTAAGGGTAGTTTTAAAAAACCAAAAATGTTATTCCTATTTTTTTAGCCTTGAAGTAAATCTACTTCAAGTTTCAAGTTTGTAGATTCAAGGAATAAAATTTTTCATACCAACGTTTTCAACCCTTTTTACACCCTTAGGGGTTGAATTTCCAAAAATCCCTTCTTAGTACACCTCTACGCCATAAGAACTATGTACTCTTCAAATTTCAAGTCTCTCTAGGACCAGCGGTCAAAACACTCCCATTCAAACTTTTACATCCCTTTGCACACTTATTAAGGGTAGTTTTAAAAAACGAAAAATGTGTTTCCTATTTTTTTGCCTTGAAGTATATGTACTCCAAGTTTCAAGTTTGTAGGTTCAAGGAATACAATTTTTCATACCAACGTTTTCATCCCTTTTTACACCCTTAGTGGTTGAATTTCCAAAAATCCCTTCTTAGTATACCTTTACGCCATAAGACCTATATACTCTTCAAATTTCAAGTCTCTAAGTCCAGTGGTCAAAAAACTCCCATACAAACTTTTACATCCCTTTGCACCCTTATTAAGGGTAGTTTTAAAAAACTAAAAATGCCTTTCCTTTTTTTTTGCCTTGAAGTATATGTACTCCAAGTTTCAAGTTAGTAGGTTCAAGGAATACTATTTTTCATACAAACGTTTTCAACCCTTTTTACACTCTTAGGGGTTGAATTTCCAAAAATCCCTTCTTAGTACACTTCTGCGCCATACTACCTATGTACTCCTCAAATTTCAAGTCTCTAGGACCAGCGGTCAAAAAACTCCCATACAAACTTTTACATCCCTTTGCACCCTTATTAAGGGTAGTTTTAAAAAACTAAAAATGCCTTTCCTTTTTTTTTGCCTTGAAGTATATGTACTCCAAGTTTCAAGTTTGTAGGTTCAAGGAATACTATTTTTCATACAAACGTTTTCAACCCTTTTTACACCCTTAGGGGTTGAATTTCCAAAAATCCCTTCTTAGTGCACCTCTACGCCATAAGACCTATGTACTCTTCAAATTTCAAGTCTCTAGGACCAGCGGTCAAAAAACTCCCATACAAACTTTTACATCCCTTTGCACCCTTATTAAGGGTAGTTTTAAAAAACTAAAAATGCCTTTCCTTTTTTTTTGCCTTGAAGTATATGTACTCCAAGTTTCAAGTTTGTAGGTTCAAGGAATACTATTTTTCATACAAACGTTTTCAACCCTTTTTACACCCTTAGGGGTTGAATTTCCAAAAATCCCTTCTTAGTGCACCTCTACGCCATAAGACCTATGTACTCCTCAAATTTCAAGTCTCTAGGACCAGCGGTCAAAAAACTCCCATACAAACTTTTACATCCCTTTGCACCCTTAATAAGGGTAGTTTTAAAAAACTAAAAATGCCTTTCCTTTTTTTTTGCCTTGAAGTATATGTACTCCAAGTTTCAAGTTTGTAGGTTCAAGGAATACTATTTTTCATACAAACGTTTTCAACCCTTTTTACACCCTTAGGGGTTGAATTTCCAAAAATCCCTTCTTAGTGCACCTCTACGCCATAAGACCTATGTACTCCTCAAATTTCAAGTCTCTAGGACCAGCGGTTTAGGCTGTGCGTTGTCTATATGTCAGTCAGTCAGTCAGTCAGTCAGTCAGTCAGTCAGGACTTTGAGTCTTATAGTATTAGAGATACAAACAAAATACTAATCTAATCATAAGCAAAAATAAGGCCATGAATAGAGGGAGACAGACATATCACTTTTAGCCACCTCCTTCTAAAAACCACTACATGTTTTTAGTCATGCTGTCTCACTCTTTTCATGCGACTATTCCGTATTGATGCGTAGGAGACTGTTTCATCGCCAACAAGTACCTACCTTGATAGATAGATAGGTATAGGTATATCGCCGCGGAGGTAGCGCCCACGCGCGACCCATTTCCTATTATTAGAGTCGCGAGTTCATTACCTCTGTCTGCGGGCCGTCAGCTGTTCGTGTGGCAGCTAGCAACAACATGGACAATTCATGAATGTAGCGTCTACTCATTCTACCATCACAACAAACACCCTCCAGCTAGCATAATTTAGATTTATAACAATTAAATAAATAAATAAATATTGGTGGACATTCCACACAGCACTATCTCGCCCCAAACTACTAGTATTCTCTTATCTGTGCCCAAACTAAGCCAAAGCTTTATATGGGAACCAGATGGCTGATATACTATCTACTTATATACTTTTTTTTTGTAAATACATATGTACTTAGAATATTATATAACACCCAGACAGAGAACAAACATCTATGTTCATCACACAAATGTTTGTTCTCGGTGGGAATCGAACCCACGAGACCTACGGCACAGAAGGCAGAGCTTCTACCAACTGAGCTGTGAAGGTTGTCAATTAGAAATAAATAAGATACTAATATCGTAAGAGGTGTATGTATATTATACGAACCCATGCACACATATCAACGTTACTCAACGTTACTCAAGAGTGGGATGATGATGGCGAGTATGGATTGTTGTTTAGGAGTCTAAAGCCAAACCAAATAAACCAATTAAATAATTAGATACTTATATATATTTTTAATAATATTGGTTTATTTGGTTACGCATCATTTATATTGCAGGTATGGGTTCTAACAAGGTGATAGTTTTGGCGACTGAAAGGTGAACGCCCTGGTGTACGCCACGCTACGTGCTAGCTAGGCAGGTATAGCTAGCACAGGGGTCCATGTGAGCGCTAAAAAGAATGAGGGGTCTATCTATGGGATATAAATGGAGGCCCACAATTAATCAGACGATCTCATTTAAGCAGGTCACGATTTGAATTTTGAGACGGGAGCTCTTGGATCGTTGGTTAATTTAATTTAACTTTTTTGTTGTATCTCAAAAACCGGCAAAAAGAGTGATGCACATAACGTTAACACTAGAAATAAAAACAAATTATGTATACTTACCTAAATTTCGACTTCAAAAGGTAAATGGCTCGTTTATGGGGAACGGTATTCGCTTCTATAATAAACTTCCAGAAAGTGCCACTGGGCTTCCTATTAGAAAATTTAAAGTGTACATTACTACTAGTATTCTCTTATCTGTGACATTACCATGCTTTCTTAACCTTATGAGAGTCTGAATTCAGTGCTCGCGAGATAAAGGAAGTCCGACAAGTTTTATTTAGTGTTTTTAAGAGTCTGACTGAATCCATTGATACTGATCTAAATGCATCATTTTTCAATTACCTACCTAGTGCGTGCACTGAATTAGCAATGTGTAAAGCCTCTTTTGGAGATTCAGTAAGTACCTACTACCTAGGAGGTACTTACTTATACCTTTGTGTAAAAAAACAAAATGTACCTTATTGTGTCTCGATTACTAGGTAGGTATAGCTACCTAACTACCTACGTCTAGTAAGCCGGTTGCGTGCGTTGCGTTGGTCAACCTCTTGTAACTAGGTAGGTAGCTAGCAACAAAAGAATGTGATGCGTTATTACATGCAGCTGTATGTAACAAGCCATCACATTCTTTTGTTTGCAACTAAGCATTAACAACGACCAATTTAAAGAAATTACACGCCGCTGCAGCCGCTGCAGGTAGGTACCTACCTACCAATTGGTAGTGGGCTTCTCTTATCTGTGAGTGGGTGAGTAACTCTAACTGCGATGTTTTGCAGTACTTACGTACACTCACCTACTTCTATTCTGTTATCTGTTTCCTATATGTACCTACTTACTTAGTGTAAGCTTTGCTTAAGGGGCTGACAACTATCAAACAACTTCTCGCTCGCACGTTTCGACATGTTGAAAGATATAAAATCACTAAACTCATTTTCGAAAAATCGCAATCAACCATCTTGTGTGCAATCACATTGCACACAGTTTAGTGAAAAGTTCATTTTGATCGATACAAGTTTACCTACTTAAAAGTTAGCTTATGTACGAAAACTAGTAAAGCAAACTTTTGAGTAAGAAAACATGTATCGATCAAACTGAAATTTGTACTAAACTGTGTGCAATGTGATTGCACACAAATTGGTTGATTGCGATTTTTCGAAAATGAGTCTAGTGATTTTATATCTTTCAACATGCCGAAACGTGCGAGCGAGAGTCACATTAGCTCTTGTCTCTCAAAATTTCATTTTGATCGATACATGTTTTCCTACTCAAAAGTGTGCTTTACTAGTTTTCGTACATAAGCATATTTTTAAGTAGGGAAACTTGTATCGATCAAAATAAATTTTTTACTAAACTATGTGCAATGTAATTGCACAGAAAATGGTTGATTGTGATTTTTCGAAAATGAGTTTAGTGATTTTATATCTTTCAACATGTCGAAACGTGCGAGCGAGAAGTTGTTTGATAGTTGTCAGCCCCTTAATCATAAGAAGGAAACATACCGATCTGTGTGTCAAACTTCGGTCTCTCGCAGCTCCTTCAGCTTCCATTCGTCCTGCTTTTATTATACACTAGCGGCCTGCCCCAGCTCGCATGGCTGGATATAAATTATTTGAACATTTTGGGATAAACTTAGACTAAACTTAGAGTCTCGCGTCTACTTCATTCATACATTTGCACGCCCGTCTCCCTAAGTCTACATCTACATCTACACTAATATTATAAAGAGGAAAGATTTGTATTTTTGTATGTTTGTATGTTTGTATTTTTGTATGTAACGAATAGGCTCTACTATTGCCCGCTACCGCGTTCGCTAATATTTATAAGCGAACTAAAATTTTTAATTTCGTAATATATTTCGAATGGAATGTCCGATTTGAAAAATTCAAGAAGTAATCTAAAGGTATTGAAACAGCCTTATATGATTTATTTGGATAAGGATTAATATAAAGGTATGGATAACATGGTTTGATTTCAGTCGGCATTTCTATCAACTTTTATTATGTAAAAAAGAAGTTATGGTAACATTTATTTATTTATTTATTTATTTTACTTTAATTACAACGGTACACCAATTACAGTAATTAAAGACATCAGACTAATAATATTAAACTAACTACATAGATAGGTAAATAGAAATAATAAAAATAGAGAAAAATTACAAAACTTTGAAATAATAATCATGAATAATTTGTGAATGTCAAAATATACAAAAAATAACAATTTTTACACACATCTATACATCACGCTCACAAAATCTCAAGCATTCAGACAAAATACTCATTACTCATTAAATAAATCACAGCCAGGACTAGCATGCAGGAGACCATTGAGTGCGGCGAGGATACGCGGAATAGGTGTCGAGGCGAACATAACTACGATAGTTAGACTTATGGTATCGCTGAGTTTTTTGTAGATATTGATGTGTTCTTTAATAATGTAGAACATTTTTGTGTTCTATCGTCAATAGTTTTCGCAGCGCATACCTACGATGAAAGCCAAATTATGGCCAATTTGTATACACCTTGGGTTACCTTACATTATTGAAGTTTTAGAAGGGATCCCTCATTTTATCTACACTAATATTATAAAGAGGAAACATTTGTATTTTTGTTGTTTTGTATGTAACGAATAGGCTCAAAAACGACCGGTCCGATTTCAAAAATTCTTTCACCATTATAATGCTACATTATCCCTCATTTTGATAATTTATTGGTTAAAATTGTGTAATTTAATAATAATTTTAAGAACCACGCTATTAATTCATATTTTATGATTTAAAATGAGCTGATAGATTTAATAATTTGATTGTATATTTAAAATGATTATATTATTATTGTAAAATATTAAAACGATTTTAGAAACTAATTTATTAAACTAGTAGTTCGCCCCGAACTAAGATCTCGTGATGCGACCCAACGAACGCATCAAAACTTTGAGTACGTAGTAGTCAGAGGCAAGTCCAAACATTATCTTTGGACTTTTTTCTGATTACTACCTACTAACTTGGTATGGTTACCAAGTTTCAACTCTATTGGCCTATTTATTGAAGAGTTCCGTTGAACAGACCTTGGCTCCATCATCAGACCTGGTCGTCGTCACCATTTTATGAGAACTGAGTACCTCCTTAATTTATTTCAAGAAAAAAAAAATAAGAAAAAGCAAAGGAACTGGCCGACCAGTAGAAAAACCTTGATGCCAACGAAACTCTTAGAGATGGGAGCTCTTGGATCGCTGGTTATCTTAATTTAACTTTTATTATTTTATCTCAAAAACCGAGCGTCCAAAAAAAAAAGTAAAAATTGTTTTGAGATGTCCAAACAAAGCCCTTTCATATGACATGTAACTAGAGTTTTTTATGTAATTTTTTTTATTTTTGCCCCCTCAAAAAACCCCATATCTCAAAAACCCTTCATCCGATTTTACTCATATACTTACCAGTAAATTTCTCAAGTACAAGCTATCGACATATCAAATTTCATGCAGATCGGATCAACGGTTCTAAAGTTATCGCCAGACAAACATACATACATACATACATACATACATACATACATAAAATGCCAAATCGCCCAAGTTGAAACTAAGATCTTCGTTCGCTTCGCTCACTCGATCAATTATAATTGTAAAAGTATTTTTGTACATAATATCTAGTAATTTTTGGAAGGAGATAAGCTCCGCATACTAGCAACACTTCCGGTAAAAGATGGCTGTAGGCAGGGCTGCCATTTGTACGCTTTAAATCGTTTTTGTACGATTTTTTCCATGTTCTGTACGATTACGATCGAAACATCGAAATCGTACAGAAAACGTACGATTTTTTTTACATACAATTTTAGATTTCTATATATAAAAGAAAACGTACCCACTTAGTAGGCGGTAGTCAGAAAAAAGTCCAAAAATAATGTTTGGACTTGCCTCTGACTACTACGTACTCAAAGTTTTGATGCGTTCGTCGGGTCGCATCACGAGATCTCAGTTCGGGGCGAACTACTAGTTTTAGTTCTTATCAACTACAATTTCTTCATCAAATTTATTTTATTAAATAATTTTATAGAAAATACTCTATTAAATTGAATTTATGATTTTAACACAATAACATGTTCTGTAATTATAAAAAAAACATGTGAATAACAAAAAAAAAACTAACTGTTTCGCTACATTATTTTGATCGAGTGAGCGAAGCGAACGAAGATCTTTAGTTTCAACTTGGGCGATTTGGCATTTTATGTATGTATGTATGTATGTATGTTTGTCTGGCCATAACTTTCGAACCGTTGATCCGATCTGCATGAAATTTGATAAGTCGATAGCTTGTGCTTGAGAAATTTACTGGTAAGTATATAAGTAAAATCGGATAAAGGGTTATTAAGATATGGAGGTTTTTAAGGGGGCAAAAATAAAAAAAGTTACATAAAAAAATCAAGTTACATGTCATATGAAAGGGCTTTGTTTGGACATTCCAAAACAATTTTTAATTTTTTTCTGGAACGCTCGGTTTTTGAGATACAATAAAAAAGTTAAATTAAGATAACCAGCGATCCAAGAGCTCCCATCTCTAAGAGTTTCGTTGGTATCAAGGTTTTTCTACTGGCCGGCCAGTTACTTTGCTTTTTCTTATTTTTTTTTCTTGAAATATATTAAGGAGGTACTCAGTTCTCATAAAATGGTGACAACGACCAGGTCTGATGATGGAGCCAAGGTCTGTTCAACGGAACTCTTCAATAAATAGGCCAATAGAGTTGAAACTTGGTTACCGTACTGAGTTAGTAGGCGGTAGTCAGAAAAAAGTCCAAATATAATGTTTGGACTTGCCTTTGACTACCACCTACTCAAAGTTTTGGTGCGTTCGTCGGGTCGCATCACGAGATCTCAGTTCGGGGCGAACTACTAGTACTAACTTTAAATGATTAATCACTAGCGGCCTTTTTTTTTTTTTTTTTTTTTTTTTTTTTCGCTGGGAAAAATGCGTTACGCATTCCCCCCCATTAGAGGATGGGGGGGATATGTGGGACTCCCCGGCCCATGAGGGCCGGTATACCCACTAAATAACCCAGCGGCACTCCCGCGTCGTCTACTATGGAGGGGAACTGGGAAACTGGCAGAGCCTTTTCATCCAGTCCCCCGCCGACGACCGCCCGCCTTTACAGCGGGGCCTGCACGCCCCCCCTACAGGGAGGGGCCCGGGAACAGCCATGAGTGCTAGGCCGTTCCCGCCCGACGGGGGTGGCGAATAGTGCAATGCGAGAGATGGCGCCTCCACGCCTGTCTCTCGCTATTCACCCCCTTGAGGGGAGAGAGGACGTCTTCTCCTACCCCTCCTCCGCCTGTGCGGTGGCGCGAGAGGGTCCTCCTCCCGCGCGCGCTCCGCTGCCTCCTTCTGGGACATCACGTCCTCACAGAAGGAGGCGACCGCTGCCCAGCCCCTCCCGTCTCCCAGCATGGAGTTCACCACACTGGGGAGCGAGAGGTCTGGCCCCACTACCGCCACCAAGCCGCGGCGCGGCTCGGCCCACGACGGGCACACCTCGAGGGTGTGCTGCGCCGTGTCCTCCGCCGCGCCACAATGGTGGCACGACGGGGCTCCCTCCCTTCCGATCCGGTGCAGGTACGATCCGAAGCAGCCATGCCCGGATAGCACCTGCATCAGACGGAACGAGAGGAAGCCGTGGGGCCGCTCGAGCCAGTCCTGCAGGACCGGCCCGAGAGCGTCCAGCGTTCGGCGGCCAAACACGGCGGAGGCGAGGTCCACCGTCCAATGTTGGACAATGGCGTCCTTCGCCTCTCGCCGGACAGCCTCCCGCTCTTCCGGGGCGGGGTGCTCACCGAGCGCCCTACGTCCCGCCGTCCACTCGTATACTCTGGCAAGCACCCACGCCTCGAGTTCCCAAGGAGGGGTGCCCGCCAGAGCACACGCCGCCGCGAAGCCCACCGAGCGGTAGGCCCTCGCCACCCGCTGCGAATCACTAGCGGCCTGTCCCAGCTTCGCATGGGTGGTTATAAAATTTTTGAACATTTTAGGATAAACTTAGACCGTGGGTTCGAGCCTCGCGTCTACTAATTTCATACACTTGCACGTCCTTCTCCTTGAGTGAGTGAAATCGCACCCTGAGCGTGACCCGTGGACCCGTTAACATTTTTAATTTCGTCATATCTTTTGGATGGAATGTCCGATTTGAAAAATTTAAGAAGTAATCTATAGGTATTGAAACCGTCTTAATTATGAAATGATTTTTTTGGATAAGGATTAATACCAAGGTACAAATAAACACCCTTTTCTAGCGGTGGCATTTCAATTAATTTTTTATAATAAAATAACACTTATTGTGACATAACTATAATAGTTAGACATATGCTGTCGCGACATTTTTTGTGGATAATGATGTGTTCTGCAAAGTCGTAGTACATTATTTTGTTCTATCATCAATAGTTTTCGCAGCGCACGCGATGTAAGGTTTTCTTTTTCCACCTTGGGTTACATTATTGGAGTTTTAGTAAGGATCCCTGATTTTTTTGATAATATAATATAGCCTATGTTACTCAGGGATAATGTAGCATTCTAATGGTGAAAGAATTTTTGAAATCGGACCAGTAGTTTTTGAGCCTATTCGTTACATACAAAACAACAAAAATACAAACCTTTTCTACACTAATATTACTAGTAGTTCGCCCCGAACTGAGATCTCGTGATGCGACCCGACGAACCCACCAAAACTTTGAGTAGGTGGTAGTCAGAGGCAAGTCCAAACATTATGTTTGGACTTTTTTCTGACTACCACCTACTAACTTGGTATGGTAACCAAGTTTCAACTCAATTGGCCTATTTATTGAAGAGTTCAGTTGAACAGACCTTGGCTCCATCATCAGACCTGGTCGTCGTCACCATTTTATGAGAACTGAGTACCACCTTAATTTATTTCAAGAAAAAAAAATAAGAAAAAACAAAGGAACTGGCCGACCAGTAGAAAAACCTTGATGTCAACGAAACTCTTAGAGATGGGAGCTCTTGGATCGCTGGTTATCTAAATTTCACTTTTTTTGTTTTATTTAAAAAACCGAGCGTCCCAAAAAAAAAGTAAAAATTGTTTTGGAATGTCCAAACAAAGCCCTTTCATATGACATGTAACTTGATTTTTTAATGTAACTTTTTTAATTTTTTCCCTCTTAAAAAACCCCATATCTCAAAAACCCTTCATCCGATTTTACTCATATACTTACCAGTAAATTTCTCAAGTACAAGCTATCGACACATCAAATTTCATGCAGATCGGATAAACGGTTCTAAAGTTATCGCCAGACAAACATACATACATACATACATACATACATACATACATACATACATAAAATGCCAAATCGCCCAAGTTGAAACTAAGATCTTCGTTCGCTTCGCTCACTCGATCAATAAAGAGGTAAACTTTGTATTTTTGTATTTTTGTATTGACCACCCATGCGAAGCTGGGACAGGCCGCTTGTCTCTTTATAATATTAGTGTAGATGTAGATTAGTGTAGATGTAGATTACATTTGGCATTTATTTAGTATCAGATCTGCTTGTATTATATTGTTGCCGACCTTTTGTAGGCATATTTTCGTCATCATTATCCTCGCTTCGGATGAAGTAGGTATTACTTTTGTTAGATATTAGTATTGTTGTCATGAGAAAGGTTTACATTGATCCAAGGTCGAATCCGATCAAAAGCAACTACGCTATCGTCTTTATTTTTAAGAGTACTAAATCCAGTAAGTTCAGAAATTTTATATCGATCATTATATGTATATACTTCCGTGATTTTAAAGAGACCTATAAATTTTGGTCAGAGCTTAGTACTATTGTCTTTATTGTTAAAATTGGTTTTCGGTTTTTTTATTAGAATATTATTATTATTTAATGTAACTGTAACGATGACTTGGGTGTCGGAAGACTTTTATTGTCTTTTCTTGTATTTTTTTTTTATAAACTGCATTTACGTGTTGCATAAATAAATGATTTTGTATTGTATTGTAAGATGACATTTTCCATTAACTACGTGATAAGCACCTTGGTGCAATTTTGATCGATTGATTTTCTTTACCAGGTTCAATGTAACCTTCCACATACACATCCCCTGAAAAGTTAGATTCCTGCGCTATAACTTCAACTAACCCTCAAAGGAACTTGGGTAGAATTTAATGTAGTCAACTTTAAGCTATTTTCAATGTCGACGTATTTTCAATGTCGACGTTTGCGTTAAGAGCAGGACTTTTGTAGAAGAATAGTTTGCAATTGTCTTTGAACACAGACACAGAAGGAAACTCTATAAAGTTTTGCCCTATAAGCAATGCTGTTGTCACAAACTCATCAGTAACTACAAGAACTTCGATCGTCGCCGCAACATCATCGATTTCAATGTTCACAAAGCTCCTATAGACAACTACAGAATTACCGAAACCTTTGATGATAGGCAATTGTGTGTAACTTTTTAAGAAGTTTTGTTCTTGAGCTTCAGATTTACTAAATTCGATTTGTTTGAAAAAAATACTGTTAGTATCAACAGTCGTGGAAATAGTCAAAGTTTCCGTTCTTCAACGTCGGTACGCGAAATGCGGTACCATTGGTAGAAGTTTACAGTTTCATTGTCGTGATCAACCCTTTTGGCATTTTACTGACGGCTTAGGGCATTTATAGTAAGAGTGACCTTTTGCGCGACAGTTAAAATAAGTCGCTAAACCATGGAGGTAATTATTATTTTATTAATAATTATTTATTATTAATTATTTATTATATTATGTTATTATATTTTAACTATATTTCAATGATGACGAGGCATTTGTCGCTAAGGAACTCTTCAAGGTATTAAAGTGAATATAGGTACATAATTATCTACATCTACATCTACACTAATATTATAAAGCGGAAAGCTTTGTATTTTTGTATTTTTGTATGTAACGAATAGGCTCAAAAACTACTTGTCCGATTTCAAAAATTCTTTCACCATTAGAATGCTACATTATCCCTGAGTAACATAGGCTATATTATATTTTCAAAAAAATCAGGGATCCTTACTAAAACTCCAATAATGTAACCCAAGGTGGAAACCAAAAACCTTACATCGCGTGCGCTGCGAAAACTATTGATGATAGAACAAAATAATGTTCTACGATTTTGTAGAACACGTCATCATCTACAAAAAATGTCGCGACAGCATATGTCTAACTATTATAGTTAAGTCACAATAAGTGTTTTTTTATTATAAAAAATTAATTGAAATGCTGCCGCTAGAAAAGGGTCTTTATTTGTACCTTGGTATTAATCCTTATCCAAATAAATCTTTTCATAATTAAGACGGTTACAATACCTAAAGATTACTTCTTAAATTTTTCAAATTGGACATTCCATTCAAAAGATATGACGAAATTAAAAACGTTAACGGGTCCACGGGTCACGCTCGGGATGCGATTTCAGTCTCTGGCGTGCAAATGTATGAAATAAGTAGGCTCGCGAGGCTCGAACCCACGGTCTAAGTTTATCCTTATATGTTCAAAAAATTTATGACCACCCATGAGAAGCTGGGACAGGCCGCTAGTAACTAAATAAATAAACTGAATATTTCAAACGCTTAAGTACCTGTTGCCGTTATCAATAGGTATCGAGCAAAAATATCACGTTTGTTGTAATGGGAGCCCCCTTAAATATTTATTTTATTCTGTTTTTTAGTATTTGTTGTTATAGCGGCAATAGGAATACATCATCTGTGAAAGTTTCAACTGTCTAACTATCACGATTCATGAGATACCTACAGCAGATACCCTTTTTACCCTTTGGGTACGGAACCCTAAAAATTAAGGCCCTAATATTCCCTGCCATTTTATAGCGGCTCCATAGAGTATAGGCACAGATAAGAGAATACGTATAGGTACTTGTCACTGTCAATTTCATGCCAACGAAAAGAGACAGCAACAGACTTATCGGTCCGATAAGCTAATGGAGCGCTCAGCGACCCATATGAATAAGACCAAAAGGTTTCACAGTTCGACGATCGACCAGCATGACGAACAGCAATAGCGATAGCGTTGATTTGACTGCTACTGTTACTGCTGTCGCTACGTTTGTTTTTAGATAATTGACCCGCGGCTCTTAGCCTAGGTAACTTAGCTCTATTGGTCCAGCAATTACCTATATAAATATGCTTGGATCTGAGCGAAGCGAAACCAAAGTCACCTAAGTACCTACCTACTCACTACAACCTCAATTTGAAGGACCACCGAGGATGTGCCCTATGTGACGTGGCACTACGTTCACGATGAGACGTAAATATGATATAGGTACCCTACCCACCCATAGTAGATTAATATAAAATCGAATAAAGAATAAAATATAGAATCGAAATAACTAATAGGTTCCATACCTACTGCTTAAAAGCTTGTTGGTTGATACCACGGTTGATACGCGGAGCCTTGGGATGTGATCACTGCACGATGGTCGATTAGACAACGTTTGCCTAATGTAAGTAGCTAGCTACAGACCGCGGCTTCGCTCGAGTGTTGACGATCATTTTCCACCTAAACTGCGTTTTATGTAGATAAGCAACCGCTTTTCTATTCGTTTATGTTTCAGGAACAGTAATCGATATGCTCATTCAGGTTTATTTTTCATTTCTAACTTAGCCGATTTTTTAACCGACATCAAAAAAAGGAGGAGGTTCTCAATTCGAATGTACGTTTTTTTTATATTTATTAGGTAGGTACGCGATTTCGCTGCCAATTATGAATTGATTTTGATGATTCTTTTTCTGTTTCGAAGGTCATACAGAGGTGGTGGTCACATAACTAATAATATTTTATCAAAATCGATACAATAACTCAACAAAAACATAATATTTATACACAGATGACGTTATGGTTTGTGGTTCAATTCAGCAAATTTGAAGCCGTTTTTTAGCAATAGTTAAAATAGTTAAATTTTGTTTTATATAAGTAGTTAAATATTCTGGTCCATCCAGAAATATTCTACAGCGTGATTGAGCCACAAACATCCTAACATCTGAATGACAATAAAACGTTTGAAGGCACATTTCAATGAGCTCAAATAAGTTGTTTACACAATTAGCTATTCATTCTGTCTGTTGTAGACATGTTGCAAGATGCCTACTACTATTGCTCATAGGTGCCTAGTTGACATGTGTGTTCTTACCGAGGGTTCCTCTCACCGCACTTGTTCTTTTAGGTTCTCGAGAAAAGTTGACGATGGAGTAAGCTTGTTAGCTTTTCTTGGGCGCGAGGAACTGGCATGGCGGATTGAGATTTTGTTTTAAAAGAAATCTTAAATCTTAAGAATATTAAAAGTAGGTACCTACTTTTTTTTTTATACGTATTATTATGAAGTAGTAGGTCATATGTATAATAGCAAATAGCTGCACCTAATTTCTGAAGTTCAATACTCTGGAAAGAATAATACTTTCTAATTACTTATAATGTTTTAAATAACAGGCGTCAAGCACGAACCGTCTTACATCACACTTAATGATTATAATCAACTCGCAATTACATGGAAATTACATACGAGTGGGAATGTCGCACACGAGATACCTCACTGACTGTACCGTGTAATGCATGAAGCACACGGTCCGTGCGCTTCATGCATTCAATATCGTAGGGTAACTACGCCCCTTATCGTCCAGTTAGCGGAGTTGTCACATTTAAGCACCAAAAAGTCTATGTTATTGTAGGTTTATAGAGGTGAAACTTTTTCTGCACATAGCCTATATCCTCTATTTTCATTTAATGTAAAGTATTTAATTATGAAGTAAACTGCGAATTTTATAAAAATATTTTAATGTCAAATACCTATTTTGACCAGTTTTCGTCCACAAAATCCAGTTTTCGACCACCTACTCCCCAGTTTTCGACCATTCATTTCTGATGGGAAAATATTTCAAATATAGGAGTAAAAATTGATAGAAACGAAACAAAGTTATAGTTATCATGTCGTATATTTTAAGAGTCATAATAATAATCAAAATTTCTGCATTCAAAGTTCAAAACTTACTATCTAGGTATCGAAAATCATTTTTGCTAACTTCTGAAGAAATGTCCCTTTGCATTTTAGTTTCTATAATGTAATAGTGTACCACAAGAGTTTTAAGTACTTATTTATTATATAATATTATTCAATCGTAACATATCATCATCATCATCAACCTATGTCAGTACACTGCTGGACGTAGGTCTCTCCCAAGACGTTCACTGAGCCCGGGCTTCGGCTCTTCTCATTCCGTATTTGCCAGCTACATTTCGCAACGATGATGACGACGAAGTGGGGCGACGATCTCGTCGCCCCACCTCTGCGGAGGGCGTCCTACACTACGCTTACCTAAACGCGGTCTGAAGAACCACTGGGACCACTCAAGTATTAGTTTGCTCCAGCGATTGTCAGTTCTACGGCATACATGGCCGGGCCACTGCCATTTCAGCTTGCTAATCCTTTGAGCTATGATGTCGACTAGTTTAGTACTCCGTCGGATAACCTCGTTTCGGATTCTATCCTTCGGAGAAACTCCGAGCATAGCTCTCTCCATAGCTCGCTGGGCGACTTTCAGTTTGTGAGCCGACCCTACTGTTAGTGTCAACGTTTTGGCAGCATAGGTCATAACAGGTAGGACGTACCTACTGGTTGAAGACTTTCGTCTTCAAACATTGAGGGATGGGCGATGATAAGACCTGAAGAAGTTCCCCAAACGCAGCTCAGCCCAGCTGAATTCTCCGGTTTAGCTCTCTCTCAAAGTTGTGTCTACCCATCCGCAGGGGCAGACCCAAGGTAGACATATTCTTGTAAAACTTCGAAAGGCATTCTGGCGACAGTGATCGGTTTGGGTGATGCGATCAATAATCATGATCTGAGTTTTATCCAAGTTCATACCCAGCCGACCCGTCGTGAGGCAGCAGCTAGGCTGTTCAGCATCTGTTGTAGGTTCTGCAACGATTCTGCTAATATGACGATGTCATCAGCAAATGCCGTAATGTTGTGATGTATTCGCCGTTAATATTAATGCTCATTAGGGTGCAACTCAGTGTCTTAAACAAATCTTCCAGTGCGCATGAGAACTGGAGGATATTACGTCCCCTTTTCTTACTCCGCAGCACAACTGGTAGGTTTGGACAGCTGGTTCTGGACCTGAACAGACATGGTGGCATCATTGCTTAAACATCTCAGCACTTCGATGTATCGCCAGTCAACCTGACATCGTTGCAAGGACTGCCGAACAGCCCTTCAAAGGCCTTCTCCATAAACCTAGTCCACAAACGTTAGGCACAAGGGCTGATTATAATCTTCATATTTTTGTATAATCTGCCGTATTGTGTGAATGTGGTCTAGTCCTGCTCGAAACCCAGCCTGCTCCGGTGTTTGAAACTCGTCAAATCTCGCGCAAGACGGTTCAAAATAACCCTAGAAAACAGCTTGTAGACTTGGCTCAAGAGCGACATATGTCTATAGTTTTCAAGAAGACTTTGTAGCCTTTCTTGAAAAATAACACCACGACACTTTTGCTCCACACCCTTGGAGTTCTTCCATGGTTAAGAACGGAATTGAAAACACGTTGGAATTCTTTCAGAACAGGAAAACTACCCGCCTTTAAGAGTTCCGAAGTGATTTCATCTTCCCCTGGGGCTTTCCCATTTTTCAACTGTTTCAAAGCTATCTCGATCTCGTCAAGGCTGATCTTTGGATATCTTCTGTGTAGTGGCGTGTCAGTGTAGCTCTACCATCCTCGTTACTTGATTCGGGACACAATACCTGCGAGGGCACAATACTACCGACCGTAAAATTCCTCTATTTCAGCTAAGACCTCCGGCCTGGAGAGGAGTAATCAATAATTTCTTAAATGGTCGAAAACTGATCGGATGTATCGGTTTTCGACCACAGTATTACTAAGAATTTTAGAGGAAATTTATATGTAAATAATGCAAAACCTCAATTAAATAATAAAAAAGGAATTAATACATGTTATTCTATAGCTTAAAATTCAAATTTATTGATGTTTTACAGCATTTGTTGCAAATTAAAATCATGGTCGAAATCTGGAAGTCTTATTTACCCCATCCTGTTCTCGACCACTAGCATTATATTAGTATCTGTATTTGTTGATATAATCATATTAGCCTGGACGAAAACTGGCTAATAAATTTAGGAGGAGTAATAAGACTCAATATTGTTTAAAAGCAGCAGTTAGTTTTCATACATAAAAAAATACAAGACTCCAATTTCTTGACATGATGCCACCAGTTCCCGACCACGTGGACGAAAAATGGCTTTTCATATAAAAGCGTGGTACAGTTCTCGTCCACGTAATTTAAATAACTTATTATTTATATTTAAAGCGAAAAACATTATAAACTTATTATTTGATCTATTATGAAGGCATACGAATAACTAATATTCTAAAAGTCATAAAAATGAGTGAAGAACTTAGCGTGAAAGCGCCATCACTTCACTATTTTTTTCGTTGTTTTTAGCGCTTTTGTATAAGATCACGGCCGACCCCAAACTGATTCTATTATTTATAATTGTTTCACTTGTGCTGGTGACTTGAAACTTTTTTGAGTGTTTGCTTGGACATTCAAGAAGGCGCCAAAATACTCTCTCTCAATGTGTGCATGTTAATTTTGCTATTTTTAGTGTTTATCTACTAGTAGTGCCGCGAATGGTCGAGAAAGGGACGTGGACGGCGAACTAGCGCATCTACCCTACTCGTAGCGTGGTCTTTGCGTAGCCGGACCGTAGTTTCGTAGTCCACCGCAGGTTAGTATATGAGTAAAATAGGATAAAGGGTTATTAAGATATGGGGTTTTTTAAGGGGGCAAAATTAAAAAAAAGTTACATAAAAAAATCAAGTTACATGTCATATGAAAGGGCTTTGTTTGGACATTCCAAAACCATTTTTACTTTTTTTCTAGCACGCCCGGTTTTTGAGATACAACAAAAAAGTAAAATTAAGATAACCAACGATCCAAGAGCTCCCATCTCTAAGAGTTTCGTTGAAATCAAGGTTTTTCTACTGGTCAGTCAGTTCCTTAGCTTTTTCTTAATTTTTTTTCTTGAAATAAATTAAGGTACTCAGCTCTCATAAAATGGTGTTAGCGACCAGGTCTGATGATGGAGCCAAGGTCTGTTCAACGGAACTCTTCAATAAATAGGCCAATAGAGTTGAAACTTGGTTACCATACCAAGTTAGGAGGCGATAGTCAGAAAAAAGTCCAAACACAAAGCTTGGACTTGCCTCTGACTACCACCTACTCAATGTTTTGGTGCGTTCGTCGGCTTGCATCACGAGATCTCAGTTCGGGGCGAACCACTAGTATTTCAGTTGTCACGCATTGATTGTACGCTAATGAAATGAAACAAATATTTATTTTCTGCTCAAATACAATAAAAATATTTATAGTTCCGGCAGTCCGTCGCGTCGGTCACGCTTCTCAAAACTAGTATCCAATCAAATGCATTGCAAATACATCAAAGATGCCGGTTTGAGACGTAGCTCATCCTCATCCATACACTTCTTCAATAAATACTAGCTTCCGATCATAACTAACTAGCATCAACTTACCCACTAACATCAGAAGTTCGTGCTTGCTAGTACCTCAGTAGTTACAAAAATCTCTGCTGCAAAAAATACCATTATAAAAATATTGACAAAAAACAGTTCTTACTGGTTGGTCTATGAAGCCTTGAAGATGTTACTAAAATAATGTAAGTGAGTGAGTCAGGGAGAGCACTGGTGGTCTAGTGGTAGCGGCCCCGCCTTCCGATCCTAAGATCGTAGGTTCGAAACCGGTCGTGCACCAACGAGTTCTTCTGTTCATAAATGTATGTGCACAGTGCCAGTACTCTCAAACGGTGAAGGAAAACATCGTGAGGAAACCCACATGTCGTAGAACCAAAAAAGTTCTATAACATGTGTCAAGTGCTCGAAAGAAGCCTCTTGAGGCGCACTTAAAATCCTTTCACCACACTGTTTCGAAGAGAAAGAGACCTAGGTAGGTACCTAACATTTTTGCAAAAAAACCGGGAACCACAAACCAAAACGTCATCTGTGTAGGTATATATGTATAATATACCTATATATTTTTTGTTTTAATAGATTTTCCCCAAAAAGTGCTGAATAAATTTTGATAAAATTGTGTAACCAAAATAAAAATATAAGTAAGTCAAAGTCAAAGTCAAAAGGCATTTATTCAATAAAATCACAAGGATCACTTTGAAACGTCTTAAAGCTAGGTGACTCTAGGTGCCAGTTCCACGCGACCAAAGCCTAGAAGAACAGGCAACAAACTTACGGCTTGGTTCCTACCGTTCTTTTGTATGATCCTTTTACAATGTAATAATATAATATACTAGCGGCCTGTCCCAGCTTCGCATGGGTGGTCATAATTTTTTGAACATTTTAGGATAAACTTAGACCGTGGGTTCGAGCCTCGCGTCTACTTATTTCATACATTTGCACGTCCTTCTCCTTGAGTGAGTGAAATCGCACCCCATGCGTGACCCGTGGACCCGTTAACATTTTTAATTTCGTCATATCTTTTGAATGGAATGTCCGATTTGAAAAATTTAAGAAGTAATCTATAGGTATTGAAACCGTCTTAATTATGAAATGATTTATTTGAATAAGGATTAATACCAAGGTACAAATAAACACCCTTTTCTAGCGGCGGCATTTCAATTATTTTTTTATAATAAAAGAACACTTATTGTGACATAACTATAATAGTTAGACATATGCTGTCGCGACATTTTTAGTAGATGATGACGTGTTCTACAAAATCGTAGTACATTGTTTTGTTCTATCATCAATAGTTTTCGCAGCGCACGCGATGTAAGGTTTTTGTTTTCCACCTTGGGTTACATTATTGGAGTTTTAGTAAGGATCCCTGATTTTTTTGAAAATATAATATAGCCTATGTTACTCAGGGATAATGTAGCATTCTAATGGTTAAAGAATTTTTGAAATCGGACCAGTAGTTTTTGAGCCTATTCGTTACATACAAAAATACAAATGTTTCCTCTTAATTGATCGAGTGAGCGAAGCGAACTAAGATCTTAGTTTCAACTTGGGCGATTTGGCATTTTATGTATGTATGTATGTATGTATGTATGTATGTATGTATGTTTGTCTGGCCATAACTTTCGAACCGTTGATCCGATCTGCATGAAATTTTATAAGTCGATAGCTTGTACTTGAGAAATTTACTGGTAAGTATATGAGTAAAATCGGATGAAGGGTTATTAAGATATGGGGTTTTTAAAGGGGGCAAAAATAAAAAAAGTGACATAAAAAAATCAAGTTACATGTCATATGAAAGGACTTTGTTTGGACATTCCAAAACAATTTTTACTTTTTTTCTGGGACGCTCGGTTTTTGAGATACAACATAAAAGTTAAATTAAGATAACCAGCGATCCAAGAGCTCCCATCTCTAAGAGTTTCGTTGGCATCAAGGTTTTTCTACTGGTCGGTCAGTTACTTTGCTTTTTCTTATTTTTTTTTCTTGAAATAAATTAAGGAGGTACTCAGTTCTCATAAAATGGTGACAATGACTAGGTCTGATGATGGAGCCAAAGTCTGTTCAACGGAACTCTTCAATAAATAGGCCAATAGAGTTGAAACTTGGTTACCGTACTAAGTTAGTAGGCAGTAGTAAGAAAAAAGTCCAAACATAATGTTTGGACTTGCCTCTGACTACCACCTACTCAAAGTTTTGGTGCGTTCGTCGGGTCGCATCACGAGATCTCAGTTCGGGGCGAACTACTAGTAATATTAGTGTAGATTGTATGGGGTCATCATGGGGTACTTAATTTACTTATTTATTTTAAGAGTAGTAGAGCTCTTTGTGAAGTGCTCGTCCTGGGATGTACTACCACCACGCCTTTTTCTGCCGCCAAACAGCGTTGCTATGTTTCGGTTTGAAGAGTGTGGTTGCCGGTATAGTTACAGGCACATGAGGCTTAACATATGTATGCCTCAAGTTGATGGACGCAGGGCAGTGCATCGTAGAGCACGTTCCTATCGTGCGTGACTTACGAGGCAATGCTTTGTTATAGGTGATGGTTACCACTTAAGGCGACGACAAGAGCTAATGTGACTCTACTGACTAAGTTTGCTTTACTAGTTTTCGTACATAAGCAAACTTTTAAGTAGGAAAACTTGTATCGATCAAAATTAAATTTTTAATAAACTGTGTGTAATGTGATTGCACACAAAATGGTTGATTGTGATTTTTCTCAAATGAGTTTAGTGATTTTATATCTCTCAACAAGTCGAAACGTGCGAGAGAGAGTCACAGTAGCTCTTGTCTTCGCCTTAAGTATTTTTTACAGTAAGAGCCGATTGACCTAGGTATGTCCTGTTTTTATACATTTGGTAATTAGCGTCCGCCAATGCCATGACGTGGTCAGTTAGACTTCGCTTATCCACCTATCGACCTTGATTATTATGGTGGCACTTCACATCGCTATCCGGTATTCGCGTTTTCATTTGCTCATTATTCGGCTTTATTGTGAAGACTAGCGGCCTGTCCCAGCTTCGCATGGGTGGTCATAAATTTTTTGAACATTTTAGGATAAACTTGGACCGTGGGTTCGAGCCTCGCGTCTACTTATTTCATACATTTGCACGCGCTTCTCCTTGAGTGAGTGAATCGCACCCCGCGCGTGACCGGTGGACCCGTAAACATTTTTAATTTCGTCATATCTTTTGAATGGAATGTCCGATTTGAAAAATTTAAGAAGTAATCTATAGGTATTGAAACCGTCTTAATTATGAAATGATTTATTTGGATAAGGATTAATACCAAGGTACAAATAAAGACCCTTTTCTAGCGGAGGCATTTCAATTAATTTTTTATAATAAAAGAACACTTATTGTGACATAACTATAATAGTTAGACATATGCTGTCGCGACATTTTTTGTAGATGATAACGTGTTCTACAAAATTATTTACGTAGTACATTATTTTGTTCTATCTTCAATAGTTTTCGCAGCGCACGCGATGTAAGGTTTTTTGTTTTCCACCTTGGGTTACATTATTGAAGTTTTAGTAAGGATCCCTGATTTTTTTGAAAATATAATATAGCCTATGTTACTCAGGGATAATGTAGCATTCTAATGGTGAAAGAATTTTTGAAATCGGACCAGTAGTTTTTGAGCCTATTCGTTACATACAAAAATACAAAAATACAAAAATACAAAGTTTACCTCTTTATAATATTAGTGTAGATATTAGTGTAGATGTAGATTATTGAAGTTTAGGTGGGCGTAGGCATACAGAAAAAGGTAAACATAATCAAATTTATATACAAGGTGTAAAGTCATGTACGACATTAAATTGAAACACGTACTCCTAATTGCATTTTTAGATTTTAGGAGTTGGTTTTATCAAAAAAGCCTGAATATTTATCGAGATATCGATACTTTTCCAATAAATAATTTCTATGCAACCTGTATCTCTAATCGCCGGTGATGAGGTCAAATTTCCGGGGTCATGAAGTCATGTGACTCATCAATCAAACGAAAAAAAGGACAGAGATATCATATTTATACGCGTTAGACCGCATAAGAAACATATTTGTGCGCTCACATTGTAAAATTTCGCTGTGCGACAAGGACAGATATCATTCCGCTTACGTGTGTGATAGAGACAGATAGGTACGTAGCGCGCCCCACTATGTGCCACGCTGCCGCCCGGTGGCCAGTGAAAGACATTATTATTTAGTAAACAATCGCCTTGGTAGCGACCTTGACATATCTAATTTTGAAAATTGTAAATTCGTGTTATTACTCGTGACTAGTGTCTAGATTTGGTACCGCGAAATAGACTTTTTGTGTGAGTGTGTGTGTCTTGTTAATGTCATCAAAATGCAGAACTTGTATTATGAAGGGAAAGATAATTGTGAAACTAGGCATACAAAACAAACTCTAGAACAGTTGAAGGAGCTCTTCAGTGCATTCATTTGTATTTGCAACATGCAACAACGTGAGCATATTGGAAACGTACGGATTTGAGGTACCTAACTAGTTTTATTTTTCCTACATGCTAACGTTGCTCTACTATATCGGCGAATCAAAGACGCCGCCGCCGGCCGCGCGCCCGCGCTGAAAGGTCGTTCACCTTTAGGCACGGGCGCGCGGCACAGTTTAGGTTTCGTAGTAGGTATGTATGTGCGGTTTCTGCGCGCGGGGCGCGGCATTGAATGAACGTACGTTGCTTTGTTTGTGTGTTTATACAGAATGTTCAATAATTTTATGCTTATTCTGATATTTAGTTTGTTTGAAAATAAAAAAATCTCAATTATGAATGAATGTTAATACAACCTTTTTTAAATCAATACTAGATAGTAGTACTACACGTGTATTAATTTAATGTCGTACAGTCGTTTACACGTTGTATATACCTACCTATACAATGAAATGGAGAACCTCCTCCTTTCTTTAAAGTCGGTTAGCAACTGTTTCATACGTAAACATGAGAACGATCATTAGATGATGAGATGCGATGTCATGTGTAGTGTAGTGTAGGTACTGATGGCATGGCAGTGACCTTGCACAGCATCCCTGGAGCGTGGCGTGGTGACGTCATTGCGTGCGTGTGAGGTATGCGCACGCGCACCGCGTCTACTCGCGACCTTGCCTGTACCTAGATCACAATTATTTATTGTATAACTGTAGTACAGAAAAGGTAGTTTTCGTACTAATCAAACATTTGTAGGAAACCTTGTTTGTTTCAAAATGATATTTATGCTGAACCTTTGTTTTTCTTGGAAACTTTGTTGTAATGGCCGAGCGAGAAGTTGATGTCAGCCTCATTTAAATATGTCAATACTTACCTATACTACTTTGACGAATTGGTGGCGGCGTTGTAGGTACATACATACATACTTATAGGCTTACTATACAAAACACATGTATATTTGTCCAAGTGTCAAAAAAATAAAGGAAATATGTTTAAGTATGTACCTACAGAAATCGAAAGATCTGAATTTTTTTATACAACTTGCTGATGGAACAAGCCGATGGCCCACCTGATGTTAAGTCGTAACCGTCACTAAAGCATTGCATTGTAAGTCACGCTCGATAGGAACGTGCCCTACGATGCACTGCCCTGCGTCCATCAACTTGAGGCATACAGACGTTAAGCCTCATGTGCCCGTAATGTCATCGACCTCTTTAAGACGTTGAAGAAATTTTATTACTGAAACACCATGGACCTTTACAAGATTTTAATTCTGAGCGATATCACAGATAAGAGAATGCGATATTAATAGCTTATTGTAGTACTACTAACAATTACAAATCATAAATCATAAATCATAAATCATTTATTCTCTGTGAATCTAGGTAGGTTTATAAAAACAGATGTCATGGTTAGAGATGAACACTAGATTCTGCCATTAGGCATACAAAGCATTTTCTTACAAACTAATTTACAAATTTTACATTAAATCATTTATAAAAATAGTAATTGGGAACATTAAATAATTCATAATAAAATTCAAATCAAATAAATAATACATAACAAATCAAAATTAAATGGAAAAAAGTCAAATAAGAAAGAAAGTTAATAAAAATAATAATAATTCAGTCAGACAAAAATTCATTGACGCTATAGACAATTGCCGAGTTCAACTTTATCGTTCGTACAAGCTTTCTAATTTTGTAATTACATACCTACATTAATTTCTAGACGGCCTAGCTGTTGTAACAATGGTGGTTCTTTCAAATTCGCCGAATTTAATGATCACATTTCACATAATATCCACTAATTAGACACACAACTCAAGTACAGATGAATTAGCTAATCATCCGCACACATGCTTTGCTGATCGTTTGTAATTTTACAAGTTATGAAATGTGGTAGGTATGATAAGTTAGTAGTAGAGCTCCTTGTGCATGTCTCGTCCGGGGAAGAACCTACTACCAACCGTCATGCCTATTTCTGCCGACAAGCAGCGTTGCTGTGTTTTCGTTTGAAAGGTGTAGGTGCCGGTGAAATTACAGGCACAATGCTTCAAGTTGATGCGACGTAGGGACTGCCCTACGGATCGTTGAAGGGATGGGTTTACTATTGAATTGTTGGTTGTAGAAATACCCGAAGAATGTCTGGTAGGTACTAGAAGTGTGCTTATAAAATTGGGCTTAATATCGTCATAAGTCACAAACGTGTGAAAGTCAATGTGAAGGCGTGTGCGCATACGCATAGTTCACACGACACAATGCTCGCGGTCGCGCTCGCAAAAACTAATGTCGATACAAACAATAGGCGCCAAGTTTGATTGGTAATGATCCCATTGATCAACTTACTTTCCATCTCTCCACGTTATGTCATTTCTTATGTACTTGCTTGCCTACTATACTAGCGTTGTGTCATCAATCATCATGCATCCCTCAGCCAGTTTTTCTCCTACTAGAGGTCACAAAACACAAGTGCTCCTCAAAGAGGCTCCTTTTGAGCACTTGATAGGTACATGTTTTAGTACTGTTTAGGTTCTAATATGTTTTCCTTCGCCGTTTGAGAGTAGGTAGGTAGGTACCTACCGGCACCGTGCCTATATTTTTTTAATCAGAAAAAAATAATAGGTATGCACGACCGGTTTTGACCCCACGACCATAGGACTGTTACCACTATAGGGTACATTAGCGGTTGTCAACGTCTTAATACAAAAAAGTACATAGGTAATTTATTATACCAAAGTTTTAGGTACTACCTACTTAAAATAGGTATCTAACGATTTCTAGGCTTTGCTTGGCGGTGCTGGGTGAAACGCGCGCCAAAATTGATTAATTTACTCACAATTTAGGGATTGCGCCATCAGCCATACCTACCTACCTTGTATGTATCATTGAATTATAATCGCTAATAACAATATTATTAAGTATATGATGGTACGTGACCCCCGAGCCGACCTCACGAGGAAGGCTCATCATTAGCCGCACAATGTCACTAATACCTACTAGCAGAACAATCAATAAATATTATGATAATTTCATTCCGTTGGCAATGTTACACAACCTATTAGGTAGGTACAGTGCTACAGTACACCTGAGAAAATATGAATGAAGATGAGATGCGATGAACGCCTTCGCACAGGACAGGGATTTGCCTTTTCTTAGGCCATAGCGCCATAGGTACTTGCACAGGCTTGCAGCCCACCTGGTGATGAACGGTGACCGTCGCCTACTGCACCCACAACACCTTGGCTACACTTGTTGGTGCATAGCCCACCCTGAAGGAATCTCTTAGAATTCCCTCTCGCAAATTATGAATTAAATGAGACAGATAGCCTATATCCCTAACATTCATTCGAAACAAAACAAAAGACAGTAGGTAGGTAGGTATTTGGTTATTTTTCAAAATCTTGAAACGTTTTTGTAACTGGGGTCGCCAGTTTCATATGACTATGGTAGATATGTTATGTAATATGCTTGTTCCACTAGCTATTGCATAAAAAAATGCAAGTGAATAACATGAAAAGGCAATCGTACCTAGGCACATCAAACTGGCCGTGAAAACATCGTGTGTGGGTGATCTGATAAGTGTGACAGCACATCCTGGTGACAGTGGCCGTGACAAGGGACAACGACCGCGGGCAACACTGACAATTAACACATTAGGTAGGTACCTACATGGGCTACATACAATGCATGTGAACGTGGACTTCCTGGTCAGGCTGAACAGTCACTGAACTAAATAACAGTGGATTTGGTACCTACTAGTATTTATATTTTGTGATTTAAAACTGAATAAGTTGCCTGCTAAGTTGCTAAACGGATGACCGCCGATGACTCGTACCTACCACTGTCTGTCCGTGTACGTGGCTTCGGAAGACCAGTGTGATGACGGTCTCTGCCTAATTGACTTGCTAAGAGCTGATTTCACCATGCTCTGTTAGTTACTAATCAAGGATTAAAAGACCGTTAAATCTAACCTTAGCTCTCAAACGCGTATATTTTGACATATTTAAGGGCCCTTTAATCCTTTGTTAATCTAACAGCATGGTGAAATCGGCCCTAAATCTAACCTTAGCTGTCAAACGCGTACCTACGGAGGTTAGATTTCACCATGCTCTGTTAGTAACTAATCAAGGATTAACAGACCATTAAATCTAACCTTAGCTGTCAAACACATACATTTTGACATATTTAACGGACCTTGAATCCTTTGTTAATCTAACAGAGCATGGTGAAACTGGCCCTTAACGGCCGTTTAATCCTTTGTTAATCTAACAGAGCATGGTGAAATCAGCTCTAAGCTGTTGAGTTCTAGTATTGAGTATTGAGCTTTGAACTATGAGGACTTCAAAAGAGTTTAGATTGACCTCAAGACTTTTGTGACGTGGTTCAGTTGTACCTATAACAGTTGAAAATAGATTCGCTTTTTTATAATTGCTAGTATTGCCGTGATAGAGCAAAATACCGAGGAGTGTGTGAACGTGAGCTTGAGAGCCTTCAGATGACCGATTACCTACCTTAAAATGATATTGATCACTGGTAAGGGGGAGTTAAGGTAGCCTCTCGGTCACGGACCCGCATGACGTCACGTCGGCCACGCCACACTACGCGATCGACGACGATGGTGGCATTGCGCTGGTACGGGCGTACGGGTTACCAACCCATACTAGGTAGGTTATGTACCTCTACCATGACATTTTGCATGGTCGCTATAATGTATATGTACATAATTAATTTAAATAATGGATGATAAATAATAGGAAAATAAAACGAATGCCCACCTAGATAAATTTTATCTGCACCTGTCCAAATCATTGCCAAGATTTCATGACAAACCTGAAAAAACCCTATTGTCTTACCTACCTAAGTAGGCAACCTACATCTCGGTGTTTTGTAGTTACCAAATATCGTGGATTCGTAGGTAGTAGGTATGTTTATGTACTTTTTACTTATTCTGTGGCTTGGGGCTAGACTAGATAGCGTTGTGTGATATTGTCCACGAATATTTAGCTATTATTCATTTAAACTGCCTCTGCCTAGCCTAGTGAGTGCCGCTTGGTTGGCTCCAGCTCCAGCCTGCGCCCCGTCCCGTCCCGTCGGCGGCACCCACAGACACGGTGACCTGGCTGCGTAGAAAGCTTACCGCTGATTACAATCATCACTCTTCCAAGAATGTCTCCTTTCCGCTGTCTGATGCACATCTGCACCTTGGAAATTATTACAAAGTAGATACCTAGTAAGTAGTCAAGTAACACAGTACACTCCCAGTTAATAAGAATAAAGATTAAGTAGGTAGGTATACCTACCTCTCATCCATCAGCATACTTAAATGCCTGAGTACCCTAGGCACCTACTTAGATTATGTCCACTGCTGAAAATAAGCCTCCCCCATAGGTATTTGGGGAGCTTTGCTTATAAACTCTATTTCTAAAAGCAGCGAACGAAAGGAATACCAGACGTACTTTTCAGGATAGATACTTAAACCTATCGAATTGCATTACAAGACCCATTTTAATTTCATGCATCAAATAGTCCTTTGATTTAACGCCATCTAGTGATGAAATTGGATTGCTCTCAAGTCTCATCCGTCAATGACCAAAAAGTTGTACGTCAGCTGATGTCAATGTCCGTCGGTCGACATATTATTATCTGTCATTCGAGTGTTTTGTTTGTTCATCAGCTGTTCTGGTCTGGATCTTCTTTCGTTTCTTCTATTCAAGAAAAACCGTAAAAATGCGGCTCCTTACGTTTAGTTTTCTGAAGAATAGCAGATTGAAGACATTCTGCCACTGCTTCTCCCGCCCCCTGAGCGTGAGTCCCGCTGAGCTGGTCAAACCTACAGGTACCTATCTCTTCGTTATCCTGCTCCTATTCCTATCCAGCAGTGGCTGTAGCTATTCAACAAGTTTGCATCTTACTTTGTAAGTTGTAGGTAGGTACTGGACAACTTGACTAGGTATTTCTCTGTTCGTTCCTGGTAGTTTGTGACTGCTTTTATGAAAGAACATTAGCAAAACATCAAAACATGAGAGAAAACTAGGGTTAAATAATATTTTAGGGTTTTGTTACCAACAGGTAAAAGTTAGGGTTTTGTAAGCTATCTGTTTGTCCCCATCTGGTTGTTTATCTAGTTTATCTAATTTATAAGATAATGATTTCCAAAACTGATACTTCATATTTTCAGATATATGTAGTTATTTCATTTGTGTAATAGGTACTTCTAAAGAGTGTAACCTCCACAGGAGACCCATCCCTGGTGGAGGTGTCGTCCTCCTGGCTGGAGAGCGAGGAGACTGAGCTCAGGGCTGCCGTGCTGCGCGACATGCAAGTGTACCCGGACTTTGTGTCAGAGGAGGAGGAGGCTTCCTTGCTGGACGAAGTGGAGCCCTACCTCAAACGCATGAGATATGAGTTTGATCACTGGGATAATGTTAGTGAGACTTCGAAATAGGTACATAGTTACTGCACAACTATTTAATATTGATATTATTAGTAAAATATCATTCAAATTATACCTAATTAAGTAAGTTGACATGCCATGTGTGGCATAAATTTGATGGAGGTGTGAGGTAAGGTACGTCAAGCAAAGGTATAGCTGCACAAATTCATATGGATGATCGGCTTCTTCAATCTCTTATTCCTTTATAAATTACTGAGTTTAGTTCATACAAACAATCCTAAGTTAAAATATCTCTAAGCTAGTTGGTGCTCGATGTGGCATCACCTCGCCTCAATCAGTCTCATAGGTATCCATAAGTTTGTTGTCTTTTTTTCTAGGCTCGATCGCTAGTACACCCCATTGCGAGACATCCGTGCAGATCTCATTCCCCCACCAAGAATTGGAATTAGATTAGTTTAGTTCTTTTCAAAGTGATCCTTTTGGCTCAATAGAATAAATACCTATTGAGTCGGTGCACTATACTGCAGGCGATCCAAGGCTACCGCGAGACGGAGCGCAGCGCGTGGCGCGAGTGCAACGAGGCGGTGCTGCGCCGCGCGCGCGCGCTCGCCTTCGCGCCCGCGTCCGCTTCCGCTCCCGCGTGCGCGCCCGCGCTGCCGCACACACACGTGCTGGACCTCGCGCCGGCCGGACACATCAAGCCGCACGTCGACGCCGTCAGGGTACATACTCTACTCAAAGTGATCCTTGTGATTTTATTGAATACTAGCGGCCTGTCCCAGCTTCGCATGGGTGGTCATAAATTTTTTGAACATTTTAGGATAAACTTAGACCGTGGGTTCGAGCCTCGCCTCTACTTATTTCATACATTTGCACGCCCTTTTCCTTGAGTGAGTGAAATCGCACCCCGTGCGTGACCCGTGGACCCGTTAACATTTTTAATTTCGTCATATCTTTTGAATGAAATGTCCGATTTGAAAAATTTAAGAAGTAATCTATAGGTATTGAAACTGTCTTAAATATGAAATGATTTATTTGGATAAGGATTAATACCAAGTTTCTAGCGGCGGCATTTCAATTAATTTTTTATAATAAAAGAACACTTATTGTGACATAACTATAATAGTTCTACAAAATCCTAGTACATTATTTTGTTCTATCATCAATAGTTTTCGCAGCGCTCGCGATGTAAGGTTTTTGGTTTCTACCTTGGGTTACATTATTGGAGTTTTAGTAAGGATCCCTGATTTTAAAAAAAATATAATATAGCCTATGTTACTCAGGGATAATGTAGCATTCTACCTAATGGTGAAAGAATTTTTGAAATCGGACCAGTAGTTTTTGAGCCTATTCGTTACATACAAACATACAAAAATACAAACCTTTCCTCTTTATAATATTAGTGTAGAATAGCCGTGGGTAGAAGGAGTCGGACGTACGCGTTTGGAGCGGCTCATACCGTAGTGAGCCGTCAGTACCGGCTCTATTTCTTTTGGAGCGGCTCAACAGCTCTCATGCCAGCCTAATATAAATTTTATTCCTAGGTGGATAGGGTCTACATTAGAAAAAAGATAATGAATTTGAATTGTTTCGTCTAGATAATAAGATCTAATTTCCAATGCTGCATTTTTGGAGCCGCTCATCTGTGGAGCGGTTCTCAGGTCTACTCATAAAATGTGATACACAACTCAAACGGTTCAAAGATTGGTTTTATGATAAACAGAACCCTGAACCGTTTGAGTAGAATATTTATTTTGATTCATTGGGAGGTTTACTACGTACTCGAACCGTTGAATCGTTTGAAGTAATATCTGCGCGGGTGAGTGAGTGGAGTTAGGATGAATTGAAGGATTATGGTTCTTTTTAGAAAAGCATGTTTTTAAATGGTATGGGTTACGAATTTGAATTATTAACTTGAGTTGTATTAGCAACAGCCCGTGGGTGCCCTCGCGTTTTAGCATACATATTTAAGGATATTTTGCGTTCTAGGCTCGTCATAATTTGCATAAATATTTTCCGTTTTATCGTTTAATCAAGTAAGGTTCATTTTGAATAGTAGAACTTTTACTTTAATTTTTTTTTCATTCCGTCGTTCATTGCTAGCAATATTTATTAGTTATTGCTAACATACAAATTCACGGATTTTTTCCTGTTTATTTTCCGCAAGACTCGTTTATTTTTCTACAAAATTATTTTTATCGTAGTATTTTTTTGTTTTGGCGTCTAGTCCTTTTGCCAAGTCTTATCGGTGCTTACTTGGAGTCTTTGAAGGTACCATGAAAATAAATTGGTCCTGAAATTCTGAGCCGTTTGAACCGCGGTTCGGCTCATACTCGAGACTGTAAATGAACTGATGCGCTGCAGATCATGTTTTTTGAGAGAGTTACCCATGGCTAGTGTAGAAATACCTTTTGAAAGCCTTCACAGCTCAGTTGGTAGTAGCTCTGCCTTCTGTGCCGTAGGCCGTGGGTTCGATCCCCACCGAGAACAAACATTTGTGTGATGAACATAGATGTTTGTTCTCTGTCTGGGTGTTATATAATATTACTAGCGGCCTGTCCCAGCTTCGCATGGGTGGTCATAATTTTTTTGAACATTTTAGGATAGACTTAGACCGTGGGTTCGAGCCTCGCGTCTACTTATTTCATACATTTGCACGCGCTTCTCCTTGAGTGAGTGAAATCGCAACCCGCGCGTGACCCGTGGACCCGTTAACATTTTTAATTTCGTCATATCTTTTGAATGGAATGTCCGATTTGAAAAATTTAAGAAGTAATCTATAGGTATTGAAACTTGCCCGGGCCCGCGCTGGGTGAGAACGGGCCCCGTGACTTTATATTTTTAAAATCTTTTGAATGGAATGTCCGATTTGAAAAATTCAAGAAGTAATGTATAGGTATTGAACCAGTCTTAATTATGAAATGATTTATTTGGATAAGGATTAATACCAAAGTACAAATAAAGACCCTTTTCTAGCGGAGGCATTTCAATTAATTTTTTATAATAAAAGAACACTTATTGTGACATAACTATAATAGTTAGACATATGCTGTCGCGACATTTCTTGTAGATGATGACGTGTTCTACAAAATCGTAGTACATTATTTTGTTCTATCTTCAATAGTTTTCGCAGCGCACGCGATGTAAGGTTTTTGTGTTCCACCTTGGGTTACATTATTGAAGTTTTAGTAAGGATCCCTGATTTTTTTGAAAATATAATATAGCCTATGTTACTCAGGGATAATGTAGCATTCTAATGGTGAAAGAATTTTTGAAATCGGACCAGTAGTTTTTGAGCCTATTCGTTACATACAAAAATACAAATGTTACCTCTTTATAATATTAGTGTAGATAGATAGTGTAGATAAGTATGTATTTACAAAAAAAAAAGTATTTAAGTAGTATATCAGCTATCTGGTTCCCATATCACAAGCTTTGGCTTAGTTTGGGGCGAGATAGTGCTGTGTGGAATGTCCACCAATATTTATATTTATTTATTCGACTTACTATCTCTCTCTCTCCAAATGAGAGGAGCGCGGAGCGGTCTACCGAAGTAAGGGATAACGCACTTCATTGTGGTCGCACTGTTGGTTCGTCGGACCTCTGTTCCTCGCGTACCCCTAAACGCCGCTCCCGATGCATGCCGTTCTGATCACGAATGAATTTGGCTTTAGTGGTGTAGTCGTATCTTTATTTATTTACTAGCGGCCTGTCCCAGCTTCGCATGGGTGGACATAAATTGTTTCAACTTTTTAGGATTAAACTTAGACCGTGGTGGGTTCGAGTCACTTCTAAATCGCGCCTTGCCCGGGCCCGCGCTGGGTGAGAACGGGCCCCGTGACTTTATATTTTTAAAATCTTTTGAATGGAATGTCCGATTTGAAAAATTCAAGAAGTAATGTATAGGTATTGAACCAGTCTTAATTATGAAAAGATTTATTTGGATAAGGATTAATACCAAGGTACAAATAAAGACCCTTTTCTATCGGCGGCATTTCAATTAAATTTTTATAATAAAAGAACACTTATTGTGACATAACTATAATAGTTAGACATATGCTGTCGCGACATTTTTTGTAGATGGTGACGTGTTCTACAAAATCGTAGTACATTATTTTGTTCTATCATCAATAGTTTTCGCAGCGCACGCGATGTAAGGTTTTCTTTTTCCACCTTGGGTTACATTATTAGAGTTTTAGTAAGGATCCCAGATTTTTTTGAAAATATAATATAGCCTATGTTACTCAGGGATAATGTAGCATTCTAATGGTGAAAGAATTTTTGAAATCGGACCAGTAGTTTTTGAGCCTATTCGTTACATACAAAACAACAAAACAACAAAACAACAAAAATACAAATCTTTTCTCTTTATAATATTAGTGTAGGTACAAATAAAGACCCTTTTCTATCGGCGGCATTTCAATTAAATTTTTATAATAAAAGAACACTTATTGTGACATAACTATAATAGTTAGACATATGCTGTCGCGACATTTTTTGTAGATGGTGACGTGTTCTACAAAATCGTAGTACATTATTTTGTTCTATCATCAATAGTTTTCGCAGCGCACGCGATGTAAGGTTTTCTTTTTCCACCTTGGGTTACATTATTAGAGTTTTAGTAAGGATCCCAGATTTTTTTGAAAATATAATATAGCCTATGTTACTCAGGGATAATGTAGCATTCTAATGGTGAAAGAATTTTTGAAATCGGACCAGTAGTTTTTGAGCCTATTCGTTACATACAAAACAACAAAACAACAAAACAACAAAACAACAAAAATACAAATCTTTTCTCTTTATAATATTAGTGTAGAAGTGTAGATTTATTTATTCTTAGATTCACAGTTTTTCTTATTGTCTATTTTAATCTATTAAATGTACACTGTGCACTAACCAAATCGAATCTACATTTTATAGGCAAAGTAAGTAGGTAGGTAGATGATACCGAGAAGACAAACCAAAATAATAACGTGAAAGTTAACAAATAAAACAAAGTTGAAGTTTAAGTTAATCGCATAAAAAACAAGCGTTAGTGTGTAAAACGTGATAAGTAATGAGTGTGTAGTGTAGTGTAGTGTGTCATTTAACTACATACAACACGATAAGGTCGGATTTCGGTACCATAAGTTTAGCGAATGTCAAAATATTGAGTCCGGTTATTGTACGACATGATAATGTACAGCACGATAATGTACAGCATGATATTTGGAATCCACTTTGGTACCTTTTTGGATTCGTTTTATCTGGGTGTACATTATCGGGGTGTGCATTATCTGGATGTGCAATATCGTCACGTGTCAATAATGTACACCCAGATAATGTACAGCATGATAATTGGAAGCCACTTTAGTACCGTTGAGTCGGATTGGTTAGGTTATGTTGAAACATATAAATTACGCACGAGGCGAGCGAGCAAAGCGAGCGTGCCGCGGCAGCGGCTACCGAAGTTCCAGAAATTAATTTTTACGGTACCAAAGTGGCTTTCAATTATCATGCTGTACACTAACTGGGTGTACATTATTGACACGTGACGATATTGCACATCCAGATAATGCACACCCAAATAATGTACAGCATGATATTGCACAGCACGATAATGCACACCCCGATAATGTACACCCAATAATTCAAACCAGTGGACACGGATTATCTGGGTGTGCATTATCGTGTTGTGCAATATCATGCTGTACATTATTGCCTCCTAAAATATTTCGTGATGGAGGCCCAGCTTACGAGACGAGAACGATGCATCTTTCCATACCCAGAACTCGCAGCTATATTGTTTGTATATGCCACTCGGATCGCCCACGATATGGATAGGTCTTTCATAAATGGTGATGTTATACATTCCAGTTCTGCGGATCCGTGATAGCGGGCCTGTGCTTGTGCTCGTCCGCCGTGATGCGGCTGGAGCACTCCGAGAAGCCGCATCTCAAGCTCGACGCACTGCTGCAGAGGAGGTCTCTCTACGTCATGAAGTGAGCGTGACATCCCATTACACTAATATACCTTCTATATTTACCTTATGGCAACTGACATACCTTCGCTCGACCGATACAGATAGGTAATCTCATGCTCAGGGGACTTCAGGGGACAACAGGAACTAATATTCTTTCCGTCCCCATCGGGAGGCGAACACTACTAGCTCAGTTGGGGAAATATTTAGCTACGTGCAAGCAGGCTCGGCGCCGGCGTACCGCGCATCGATCCATCTCAACGAACTAACATTTTCTTACTTCAATCAATAGAAGGTCAATATAGGATCGGTGCCTTCCGGGCGGCATCGCGCGGCCGACGCGAGCGGCGCGCGGCCGGCGCCGGTCACAGATGCACGAAATGTCAGAAAATATTTATCGAGCGAATGTACTCACATACATACATAAGTATGATAATAATGTGTGCGTTCCAGGGACGTGGCGCGCTACTCGTTCTCGCACGCCGTGCTGGGCGGCGCCGCCAGCGTGTGGCGCGCGCAGCGTCTGCCGCGCGCGCGCCGCGTGGCGCTGCTGTGCCGCACGCAGCCCGCGCCGCGCGCCGCATAGTGCAATGAATTTATTACGAACGACTTAGGTTGTATCGGGGGGTGATCGCGAATGAGTAATTGACATAATTATTTTGTCGCGTTAACGTATCCTAGCGCTATTCGACCTTATTCTGTTGCAGTTAGGGATCGGATGCGTTTCCGCGACTGACGTCAAATTCGTTCGTGATGAGGTCCCCGTTGATGTGATCTTTCAACTTCCCGCTGTCCCCACTAATTGGGACCAAATAATGGGGACACCGGGAATGCAAGAGTTTCACGTTGACCTAAATGTTGAGTTTTAGGGTAGGGTTTTGCACCTTGTATTATTTAAAAGATACTTTTTTCCCAACCGATGTTCCTAAAATATACGTAGACTGTCAAAGACATTTTAGAAGATAAACGACTGAATGAAACTAGATTAGATTTGTATTTTAAATCAGTATTTGTAAATAAATGATAACTTACCGATAAAAAGACATGTTATTTATAATTATTTCTTTAATCGTTCCTTTAAATTCTAACACAAACATATGATTTAAAACTTACTAGTTAACACGCCTTATTACAATGTCAATAACATAATTATATTTTACTATGCATATTTAGCTATCTATTCGTGTGAACTGAACTTTCCCTCAAAAGATTTCTCACATCCACCAAATAACTACTTACTTATATCATTGTTTCAGAGGCATATGTAGTTAGTTATTAAGATAGGTAATTTTATTTAAAGATCTCAACGCAGTTGACCTGAGCGCGCTACAATACGCCCTACCTACGTACGTACATTACGTCTCATACATCTTCTGAAACGTATAATTTCTGTGATTCTCTCTCTTCTACACACTAGCTTGTGCTTAGCGCGATGAACCCAAATAAGATGTTTAACAAAATGTGATTATTAAAAAAACTGATCTCTTGCTTGTTCCATCAGCAATATACATATATATAAAAAAGACACCCAAAATACCTAATGGTTTTAGTGTAAACTTAAGACAATGCAATAAACATCTACTGTCTTAAAATATAGCTAGCTTGAAAGCGCCGCGCCGTATCATAATGAATGAAGAAGGCACTTGTTACATAGGTTATGTCGGTAAATGTATAGAATACATACATCATTATTGATCGAGTGAGCGAAGCGAACGAAGATCTTAGTTTCAACTTGGGCGATTTGGCATTTTATGTATGTATGTATGTATGTATGTATGTATGTATGTATGTATGTTTGTCTGGCGATAACTTTCGAACCGTTGATCCGATCTGCATGAAATTTGATAAGACGATAGCTTGTACTTGAGAAATTTACTGGTAAGTATATGAGTAAAATCGAATGAAGGGTTATTAAGATATGGGGGTTTTTAAGGGGGCAAAAATAAAAAAAGTTACATAAAAAAATCAAGATACATGTCATATGAAAGGGCTTCATTTGGACATTCCAAAACAATTTTTACTTTTTTTCTGGGACTCTCGGTTGTTGAGATACAACAAAAAAGTTAAATTAAGATAACCAGCGATCCAAGAGCTCCCACCTCTAAGAGTTTCGTTGGCATCAAGGTTTTTCTACTGGTCGGCCCGTTCCTTTGCTTTTTCTTATTTTTTTTCCTTGAAATAAATTAAGGAGGTACTCAGTTCTCATAAAATGGTGACAACGACCAGGTCTGATGATGGAGCCAAGGTCTGTTCAACGGAACTCCTCAATGAATAGGTCAATAGAGTTGAAACTTGGTTACCGTACCAAGTTAGTAGGCGTTAGTCAGAAAAAAGTCCAAACATAATGTTTGGACTTGCCTCTGGCTACCTACTCAACGTTTTAGTGCGTTCGTCGGGTCGCATCACGAGATCTCAGTTCGGGGCGAACTACTAGTTTAATTTATACACATTTACTTGTTTTTCAAAGCTAAGCTCTGCCAGGAAAGCTTAAAACATTTTCCGTCATTCATTTTCTACATAACTATTTGCCTAACCTTTCCGATTTGCTCATCAAGACTTTAAAGCTACGCGCAGCCGACGCGACGCTTAAACTCGATCACAATAACTCCATCCCGATGTTCTACAAACTAATGTGAGTCGCAGGCTCTACCGTGTCAGCACAAGTATTGCTACAGTACAGTACAGTGCAGTAGGCAGTATGCATGCGTCGCGCTGCTACTCCAACTCCTCAAGAGTCTCCACCTCCAGGTACTCCACTTTCTCACCTTCCGTCCAGTCCATGTCCTGGAACAAACTCGCGCACATTCACACGGAGGCCCGCACGTATCGATTACATGATTGTTTAAGGCGTTTTCCCTTCATTGGGTTCGTTCATGTTTTGCAGCTGCTTCCACAGATAAGAGGATACTACCCATTCCCAGTATTTTTTGTTTAAAAAGTAACTTAGATGCATAATCTAAATTATTCTAAGTATTATTCAAGCGATTATGACACAAATCTCGTAACTTAGCATTTCAGTAGGACAGGATGAGTGAAGCAAGTACAGACCTGCGTTTCCGTGTTCTTGGCCTGATGCGTCCGCGCGTGTCGCTTCATCGCAGCCTGGGAACCGAACCTGCGACAATAACACAACTTTCATGTAGCTTTAGTTAATATATCACACGAGCGGTTCGCCTCGCGGTGAGATCTCGCAACGTCTGCGATTCATAATTGACTTTTGAAATGATCCAATAGGGTTCGTGAACGTGTGTACATACGTGCGCGGGCAATGCGGACACGGCGTCGGGGGCGGGGGCGCCGGCGCGGGGGCGGGGGGCGCCGGAGGGGGGGCGTCCTCCTCGGGGGGCGGGGGCGAGTCACCGTGGCACTTGCGGATGTGAGCCATCAGGTCACTCCTGGAACATAAAATATATTTACAATAAATTACAACTCACGTCATAGTCATAAAAGCTCATAGACATTTTACGGAAAAACTAAAGTTTTTCAAGCCGAAGGCGGATCGGTCGGACGCTCATGCGTCTACATAAGGGCCGGTTCGACCGACTCACCCGACGCTGACCGGCGCTCTCGGCCGGGTAGATAGGTAGATAGGTAGGTAGATATTCAGCGGCGCACCGAGCGCTACGGTCGCGGGTACCTGCAGTGGAAGCGCAGGATGCAGGCGCGGTAGCCGCACACGAAGTGCTCGGCGCGCCGGTGCTGCAGCGCGTGCGCGGCGCGCGCGCTCGCGGACGCGCACTGCAGGAAGCACGTGCCGCACAGCGCCGCGTGCGCGCGCGCGTGCGCCTGCAGCGCGCGCAGCGAGGGCAGGCGGCGCGCGCAGCCCGGCGCGGGGCACACGGGCGGGCACGACGCCGCGTGCCGCCGCAGCTCGCCATGGCTCTGCGGACGCAAGGTGTTGTATCGCATCTCGGCAAATCTAGGGGCCGGTAGATATCATGTTCCGTAGGGACGTCGATCGCTTCCGCCTCCCCGATCGATGTCCGAATGGAAGTAATGAAAGTGTTGTTTTTCGATCCGACCGGCTTCGATGCTGCAGCGCGGGACGCTAGCGCGTACCTGGAAGGCGGTGTCGCAGAGATGGCAGCGCTCCGGCTGCGGCGCGTGCGCGGCGACGTGCTGCTGCAGCGCGGCACGCTAGGGCACGGAGCGCGGCACGCTAGGGCACGGCGCGTACCTGGAAGGCGGTGTCGCAGAGATGGCAGCGCTCCGGCTGCGGCGCGTGCGCGGCGACGTGCTGCTGCAGCGCGGCACGCTAGGGCACGGAGCGCGGCACGCTAGGGCACGGAGCGCGGCACGCTAGGGCACGGCGCGTACCTGGAAGGCGGTGTCGCAGAGATGGCAGCGCTCCGGCTGCGGCGCGTGCGCGGCGACGTGCTGCTGCAGCGCGGCACGCTAGGGCACGGAGCGCGGCACGCTAGGGCACGGCGCGTACCTGGAAGGCGGTGTCGCAGAGATGGCAGCGCTCCGGCTGCGGCGCGTGCGCGGCGACGTGCTGCTGCAGCGCGGCACGCTAGGGCACGGAGCGCGGCACGCTAGGGCACGGCGCGTACCTGGAAGGCGGTGTCGCAGAGATGGCAGCGCTCCGGCTGCGGCGCGTGCGCGGCGACGTGCTGCTGCAGCGCGGCACGCTAGGGCACGGAGCGCGGCACGCTAGGGCACGGCGCGTACCTGGAAGGCGGTGTCGCAGAGATGGCAGCGCTCCGGCTGCGGCGCGTGCGCGGCGACGTGCTGCTGCAGCGCGGCACGCTAGGGCACGGAGCGCGGCACGCTAGGGCACGGCGCGTACCTGGAAGGCGGTGTCGCAGAGATGGCAGCGCTCCGGCTGCGGCGCGTGCGCGGCGACGTGCTGCTGCAGCGCGGCACGCTAGGGCACGGAGCGCGGCACGCTAGGGCACGGAGCGCGGCACGCTAGGGCACGGCGCGTACCTGGAAGGCGGTGTCGCAGAGATGGCAGCGCTCCGGCTGCGGCGCGTGCGCGGCGACGTGCTGCTGCAGCGCGGCACGCTAGGGCACGGAGCGCGGCACGCTAGGGCACGGCGCGTACCTGGAAGGCGGTGTCGCAGAGATGGCAGCGCTCCGGCTGCGGCGCGTGCGCGGCGACGTGCTGCTGCAGCGCGGCACGCTAGGGCACGGAGCGCGGCACGCTAGGGCACGGAGCGCGGCACGCTAGGGCACGGCGCGTACCTGGAAGGCGGTGTCGCAGAGATGGCAGCGCTCCGGCTGCGGCGCGTGCGCGGCGACGTGCTGCTGCAGCGCGGCACGCTAGGGCACGGAGCGCGGCACGCTAGGGCACGGCGCGTACCTGGAAGGCGGTGTCGCAGAGATGGCAGCGCTCCGGCTGCGGCGCGTGCGCGGCGACGTGCTGCTGCAGCGCGGCGCTGTCGGCGCAGCGCGCGCCGCACGTCCAGCACGAGTGCACGCGCGCGCCGCCGTGCGCCGCGCAGTGCACGCGGTACTCCGACATGCGCTGAGGTGAAAAATTACGTGCTTTATACGACGTGTAACATAATACCCCTATAACCCCGGAAGCAGGATATTCTACAGGTCACGTTGAACATCTTTTCTTTTACGACTTTATAAATTTCGTGGTTTTTCATTCATGTAATGCCTCTCACACGTTCCTCCATTATGAAACAACACATCATGAGGCGCCCTATTCACAGCTGCTTGTACGTAAAAAGTATAAGGGTGTTGCAAACTTGTGACAATATTATGTAAGTCTAAATTTTTAGTTTTCTATATCATCAACAAAACTCAATACCCTGTCCCTGATACAGAACTCGGTGTTCATTGAGCCATGTTGCGTTATACGAATTACCTACCTATGGATGAGATCACTCCTAGGCTGCCCATTGTACTTTTTGTAATAGAGGCTCTCTGTTCTCCTTCGTGTACAATAAAGTTTTTATCTATTATCAAACCAAAATTCTCAACTCAAAAGATGCCTCACTTCTTCAAAATAATAAGGTGCAAAAATTTTACAGGAGGATATTTTTTTACGAATTCTATGAGCCGCGATGTGATGTCACTCACGGTGAATGTGAGAGGGCACACGCCGCACTGGTAGACGGGCGCCCCCCTTGCGTCGACCCCCCGCGCCGCGCCCCCCGGCTCGGCGCTTGCGCAGGCCCCCAGCGCGCCGCGCTCCACCATGATGATGTCCTGCTCGCTGTAGGCGCCGTCGGCTCCGCCCCCGCCCCCCACCACTATGAACACATCTATCTTCTGCGTCAGCTCGTGAAGTCTGCGAATAAGTTCATTCTTACAGGATATTATATGTTTTGACAGCAGTGTTAAAGTAGGTATATATGTATTACTAAACTGTCTCTATTACATAATATCTCAATATTTTAGTTCTTGTGTAATTTCTAAAGAATTTCTTAAAAAAGCATTTGAAATCTTAGCATATTTAGAATTTCATAATCATTTTCTCATTGTTTCATGTTGTTAGAATATATCTCAGGGGGTAGCACTTGTACGAAGTGTTATACTGCTCCATGGGGTAGCAACATGTCCAGAGGAGGCCAACCACGATCTCTTATAGATGTATTTAAATAATATTACACTGAAATTTCGTACCATGACCTTCATTATTTAAGCTTACTCTATTATTGAATGGACAAATCAGTTTTGTGACGTCACCTCGAATTGTTCACTCAAACAAAGCGTACCATGGTAGGTACCATGAGGTGACTTTTGACAGCAAGCAATTAATATTGTTAAAATCTAGAAATCTTTAAAAAGTTGCTGCTCTTTCGCGGTGGAAACATTACCTATTGTTAAAAAGTGTTAACGGAGTTCGTCAAATGATATAGGTTAACAAAAGATCTTGCATTTAACCAGTGTGGCGAGATTCGGCCTATGATGAAGAATGGCACAAAAACTACTGATTTATCTGTAAAAACAAATATTTTATATTGCCTGTACCTACACTGAAGTATGGTAGGTACACATTTACCTGCTGTATAACTTTTGTAGGTACTGACTACTTTGTCGTTTTATGCCACGGGCTCATATCACATCCTACAGGCATTATCGAGGGGCATTTTATGGCTCAGCAGACAGTTTCATCTGTTAATGCAAAGGTTACTGCTTGTCTTAACTCTGAGCAGATGAGGCTGAATTATATGAACTTCCCAGCTAATCAAGATTGAAATAGAATAAAAACAGAGTAAGAATTTATATTATTATTTCCTTCAGTATGAGGAGTGTTTAATTGATTTAATTATAATTCCTAACAATTTGTTACTGATTCTACAATAAATTCAAAATTCCTGGGGTCTTAGGATGCATAGACTGCACCCATGTGCCTATAGTACACCTTGCACTCAATGAAGAGCACTTCTATTGTTGCAAGCATTACCATTCATTGAATGTTCAATTGGTAAGATTACACCATACAAATTCTATATATTCTAAGTGTGGATGCAAGTCATAGTGGTGCTACCCATGACTCCTTTATATGGACTAATCATACACTGAGAGCTCACCTCGATGATCTCAGTAAAACACAGTTCCTTGGTAAGTTTTCTGTAGGTATAAAAAAATTGGGTTTAGAGAATGTTTATTGTCTAAACAAATTACACTTATAAAGATAACTTATACTAATTTATAAAACAAGTTGTGTTGGGCATTCAGTTTCAATGTAGCAAATACAATTCTATGTATTAATTATAATTCTTATTTATAGGATACTCTGGCTATCCATTGAGGAGGAATATGATGATACCAATGTTAGATGTAGCACCAGACACACCAGAGGCACACTACAAGGAACACTATTGAACACACTATTGGACTTCTTAAAGCATGCTTTCGTTACTTGCTTGTACACAGAGTACTGCACTATGCACCAGAGGTAGCTGGCTCTATTGTAAATGCTTGTGTTATTTTACATAATATTTGTAACAGAGCAAACACTCCGGGGTGCATCAATTGAGCAACGAAGAGGTGTTACAAGAAGCACAATTACAATTGGTTCATAATGTAGCTGTGGAAAATCCGCACAGGAACAACAGAGTACCGCCACAAGGCTGGAATATGCGAATTGCTCTTATTCACCAGCTGTGGCAAAGGCGTCGTATATAAATCTGCAAATAATAATAATCTTTAGTTAGTATGTTTGTTCATTGTGATAGTGTTTTTATATATTGTGTAATATTTAACAAACTAACACAGGTATGTTAGTTTGTAAAATATTAGGATATTCGGTTTAATAAATATTAGTTCTAAGCATCTATTATTTTAAGGAGCAATGTAGAATTTCATCATGTTGCTGTAATTACGAGGTACTAGGTGATGGCTACTTAGGTAGGTTTACAATTTATTTGATTATTCAAATTTAAATATGATTAGGTATTTAACAGGAATATAAAAAACTTCTCTACCTTTCAAGTCTTTGTAATGTGTTATCAATACTCTCCAGAGCGCGGCTACAATTCACGGTAGCCTCGGCTCTTTCTCTGGAGGATTCGACGAGAGCACGTCTCGCAGCCTCCTGCGTCATCGGCTGTTCTCTCCGGCGCCGGCGCGGCCGCGGCGCGGGGGCGGGGGCGGAGGCGGGGGCGTGGGCGGAGGCGGGGGCGGGGGCGGTCCGCGGCGTGGGACCAAGTCTTTGGAGTCTAGAAGAGTGTGCTGTGGGCTTTGCTTCTAGTTGTTGTGAAGGTGCCTCCTGGGTAGAAAGCAAGATAAGAGGATCCCTTGTTAAAATTGTCATCATCCACAGTTATGGTACTTCTCAAACTCTATAACAAAACACATTATGGAGAATGATATAATAGATATGGGTATATTTAAAATATATTCCCAGACAATAGGTATTTATTTTATACTTAATAAATAAATATACTCAGGTAGTTATTAAAATATTTATTTTTGCTTACTTGTGGAAACGGTTCCACCCGGACACCGGGCAACCCTTGACTAAAATCTTCTCCAAGTATTTGTAGAAATTTTGTTTCAACATCAGTCAAGGGTTGCTCTGTTGAAGGCCCTCCTCCGGTGGCTGAATGGGATGACCGTAAGGCACTCACGCGTTTCTTCAGCTTTGCCTTAAAGTCTACCCAATACTAAAAAAAATTGAATGGGTTGATTGTACTTTCACAAATCATTAGATTCCACGAATCATTTAAATAGGTTACTTAGTAGGTAAGTATTTAATGTATGAACTTACTTTAGACCACTCGTTCCACAGTTTGTGAGCTCCGTCGCCTTGAGCATTGAGAACCGCGGCGATCTCTCTCCATTTTCTTTTCGAGTATTCTTTTGCTTGGAGAGAGCGATTAAAGGCAGTAGCTATATCTCTATGGGAATTTAAAAATACCCATAGTACATCTAGCTGCCGCCTCGAAACCCGACGCGTTCTGATGCTGTAAAAATGGTAAACACCACTTGAACCACTTGAAATTCCGAGTTAACAACGAAAACTTTTAAGCAACAAAGGATAGTCTTTTTGTTATAAACTCAATCACAAAACACATTTTTCACGTGTCGTACTTACTTTCTGCTGGACATAATATAATGAATACTTTTTTTTCAATATATGTGTTTCAATGATTTTCAATAAAAACTGAAGATTCGCGCCGCGGCGAAAATTAAATTCGGTAGGTAACTAATCTTGACAACGTAAAAAAATTTTTACGAATTGCCATCGTCATTTCTGTTAATTATTTCGTCAATATTACCAATGTTTAATTACGTAAGTCTTCAACAAAATTAAAATGATTGATGGAAACTAAATGTTAGAACTTGAATTGTAAATGCGTATTACGGGACGTGTTCCTTAGCAAGGGTGCGAAAGTGATAATGATAACGCTATACAAAAACTTAACAACACCTAGGCCGTCTCACTCTCTCACAGAGCACTCTCACTGGGCAGGAGTAAACAATGTTTCTAAAGGTCATGGTATGAATGAAGTAATGTTGTTACAAGCTTGAAACAAAACGCTCCTGAAACATTTTTTGTTTGAGTTGGTAGGCCTCTAGGTCATGAGCATTGATTCGTAGGTATATGTATATAGGTATCACTAACTAGCGGCCTGTCCCAGCTTCGCATGGGTGGTCATAAATTTTTTGAACATTTTAGGATAAACTTAGACCGTGGGTTCGAGCCTCGCATCTACTTATTTCATACATTTGCACGCGCTTCTCCTTGAGTGAGTGAAATCGCACCCCGCGCGTGAACCGTGGACCCGTAAACATTTTTAATTTCGTCATATCTTTTGAATGGAATGTCCGATTTGAAAAATTTAAGAAGTAATCTATAGGTATTGAAACCGTCTTAATTATGAAATGATTTAATTGGATAAGGATTAATACCAAGGTACAAATAAAGACCCTTTTCTAGCGGAGGCATTTCAATTAATTTTTTATAATAAAAGAACACTTATTGTGACATAACTATAATAGTTAGACATATGCTGTCGCGACATTTTTTGTAGATGATAACGTGTTCTACAAAATCGTAGTACATTATTTTGTTCTATCTTCAATAGTTTTCGCAGCGCACGCGATGTAAGGTTTTTTGTTTTCCACCTTGGGTTACATTATTGAAGTTTTAGTAAGGATCCCTGATTTTTTTGAAAATATAATATAGTCTATGTTACTCAGGGATAATGTAGCATTCTAATGGTGAAAGAATTTTTGAAATCGGACCAGTAGTTTTTGAGCCTATTCGTTACATACAAAAATACAAAAATACAAAAATACAAAAATACAAAAATACAAAGTTTACCTCTTTATAATATTAGTGTAGATAAGAAATATTTATCACTAAAGCATAACTTATAAAATTTGACAGCTTCATTTGAGAATGCTTACAGGTATGTTGAAAATTTTGGAAGTAGGTAAAAAGTTGGAGAGACAATTTGCTTGTGATCTTTTAGTCAAGTCAGCTAAAGGACCAATCCTTAGAGTAAACCTTTTCTATAACTATCACTTTCAATGATTAGTGTGCAATGTTACCTCTTCCTCAGAGCTCTGATCTTCTCACTGAGAGGTGGAGGTCCCTTGGAGGCCAGCGCTGTGCTGAAGTTGTAAGCATCCAGCGTGCGACGGATACAGTTGGGGCACAGACGCCCATTCGGAACCACCTGGAATGTTTTAGGCTATGAAAAAGTGGCTAACTCCATCACAGCTTCTAGCCCAGTATAAGGAATATCAGCATAGCTGTTAGGTATTAAGAGCATCAGCATAGCTATTTAGGTATTAGGAGCACTAAAATAACTGAGCTTATCAGGCTTGCTGTGAAAACTTCATCTAACTATGTCTTCGGTTGGCATACAAGCGGGCCAGTTATACCTCGCTATTGCAAGAGTCCATCTGTTTCGGTAACCTACAAAAGTGGATCTGTAAGGCTCTTGGGCCGGGTCGGATGACGAGGTGTATCATAGGTACCTTGTTGTTGTTGAGATGCAGCAGCATGGCCCGCAGCGGCGGCTGCAGCGGCGGCGCGCCGGCGTCGTACTCCTCCGCCGAGCTCAGCTCGCCGCCCGCGCCGCACACGCAGCACGCCTCCAGCTCCGCCTCCACCTTCAGCTCTTCGGACATGATGCCCATGCACCAGTTACGACTCAACACACGTGAAACGATTTGCTTCTATGGTTTCTAGATGAAATTTTGCTTCTAACGCACGCCGGGAACCGAATAAATATCTTAGGGTAAGGGATGTCGAAGAAAAGGGAATAGAACTTTCTTTCTTTAAAGTATATTATTTATTTACGAACGAACCAACCGCAACAAACATGCAAGCAAAGCATAAAGCAAGCAACGCATCTGGCCGAAGTTCAGTCAGTCTCAGTCAGTTGATGCCTTGCCGCTTGCCTGCCACTGCCAGCCTGCCAGTATTGCCACCTTGGTTTTTGAAAAGATGCAGTTGGACAATCCAGAAATGAGCTAGATATTGCCATAAAAGAGCAAAAAATAAATACTCCCATCTGCTGCGTTTTTCGACAATTTATTTATTTATTTAGGCACACAAAACAGGGTACGATCAGTAAAATTACAAAATAAAATACTATTAATTATGAGCTAGACGGCACCCCAAAAACATGCGTACACAACATGACTTAAACAGAACAGCTAAATAAAAAGTTAATTAGATGAGCATAACAGTTGGTAGGTAGGAAAGAGAACATTGGGTAGGGTTACAAAAATAGGTACCGGAGAATTCAGCTGGGCTGGGCTGCGTTTGGGAAACTCCGTCAGGTCTTCTCGTCGCCCATCCCTCAATGTTTGAAGACGAAAGTTTTCAACCAGTGCGTCCTACCTGTTATGACCTATGCTGCCGAAACGTGGACACTAACAGTAGGGTCGGTCCACAAGCTGAAGGTCACTCAGCGAGCTATGGAGAGGGCTATACTCGGAGTCTCTCTGAAGGATAGAATCCGAAACGAGGTTATCCGACAGAGAACTAAAGTAGTCGACTAGCATAGCAGTGGGCCGGCCATGTTTGCCGTAGAACCGACAATCGTTGGAGCAAACGAATACTTGAGTGGAGACCGCGTTTAGGTAAGCGTAGTGTAGGACGCCCTCCGATGAGGTGGGGCGACGATCTGCGAAATGTAGCTGGCAAACATTGGATGAGAAGAGCCGAAGACCGGGCTCAGTGGCACGTCTTGGGAGAGACCTACGTCCAGTAGTGGACGAACATAGGTTGATGATGATGATGATGACAAAAATAGGTAGGTACACGCACTTCGAGCTAAGACTCGAAGGGTGCTGAATTAATAAAGAAACATTATTTAAATTACTCCACCGTGTGTGAACAGCAACACTTTGATAGTGGCTGACGAAATCTATGCTAGATAGCGTGCATTGTTTAATAACCAGTACCCCAAGTATGAGTTTTGCTTACCATATTTGGTTTTTCCTTTTACGTTTTTGTTCCGTATTCATTGCGGGTTTTGTAAAGTTCCATATCGGTATCCCTATCGCGTCTTCATACAAAACCCGCAATGAATACGGAACAAAAACGTAAAACGAAAAACCAAATATGGTAAGCAAAACTCATACTTGGGGGTACTGGGGCCTTATGCTCACTTTGAGCGAGATTATCTCACGGTGGAGATGACGTCATATCTCGTTCGATAACTATTTATCCCCATTCTCACCATCCCTCTCCCCAATTTTGCCATTCAAAGTTCATGCGAGACGAAACGTCAACGAGTTATTGAACGAGATATGACGTCATCTCTAACGTGAGATAATCTCGGTCGAAGTGAGCATAAGGCCCCTGGTCAAATCATCACTCCGCGTGTAGGTACGCGGAGTGATGTTTTGTATCGCTTTAAAATAGCTAATTCCGGGCTAAATCACAAACAAAAACAACAATAGTTCATCTACACAAAAAAGTGACAAGATCTAGCTCGAAAAGGACTAAGGTGGCAACGCCTGCCATGTAAACTCAAAAAGAGACATTGACAGTTACAGTGCATTAAGAAAGGCTTGGCTACTTGTTGGTACTTGGTACTTTTAGGCCTTAGATCAAGTAAATCTATGTTTTAGGCTTATTTTGTGCTCTGGCGACAATTTGTTAGGCCACCCTAACCTCAACCTCAACGTAGGGGTGTCCACTTTCAAAAAACATCGATGATTTTTTTAGATCCGATAAATCAGAACTGTACATCGATGTCTTTCGATGTATCGGGTGAAAACATCGCTATTTTGTACGCATCGAGTACTTCTATAGGGTAAAAATGGAACCCTATTACTAAGATTTCGCTATTGTCACCAGGCTGTATCTCATGAACAGTGTTAATTAGATAGTTGACATTTTCACAGATTATGTATTTCTGTTGCCACTTTAACAACAAATACTAAGAAATATAATTCACAGACCAGATATACTTACTTCACTACTACTTCAACACAACTTTTCATTTAAACCATCACTTATTTTCAAACATTATTATATTAAAAAAAGTAAAAGCCATGTATGAGAAAAATCTTTATATTAATTTACGTACCAAAAAGACACATCCGCAATAATTTTCTTTTTTAAATAAACAAATAGGAAAAAGGATTTTAGGTAAAATTTTAGTGGTCAAACTTGAGTATTTATGAAATTAGTTGGTTATAATCGATTCGATGTTTACCTAATATAAACTGAAAAAATATCGATACATCGAGTATATCGAAAGCATTTCAAAACATCGCATCGATTCGATGTATCGCATTGTAAACATCAATGTTTTCAATGCATCGAATATCCCTACCTCAACGTAGGTACCTAGTGATTGTATAATCTTTTTGGTCCTCCACCATGATAGGTATTTACCATTTTTATTTTAGAAGCGGTTACCTATCCATCTAAATCGCAGGGCACGGGGCGTTACTTTTTTTTTTAATATGGACTAAAAGGAGAAAATAGAAACGGATAATTCAGCTTTCAATACTTTATTGGTATTGTCGAACATACTTCCATCCGTAAATGTTGTTTAGATAATCACAAAAGCATTGTTTAGCACCTATGAATAAGCCTTCACCAGTACACGTCGCATGGAGTGTTTATGCAAATGGCACGCTAGAGATGCAGGTTGGATTCCCGCAGCCGGACACTGCAATCAAATGACCTCACTTTTTTCTTACATGTGGCAGATATCGCACCTGATGTTAGTAACCATCACTTTTATCAAAGCATTCCTACACTTACGTTAGGGACGTATTACAAAGCCTATCTATAAAAATATGTCAAAGGATAACAATTACCATCTCTTCCCAACGAGTAGGTAGGTACCTAATGAACACAAATAGTGATACAGTAAAAAAATTGTAGTATGGGGGTCAAGATATACGTAATAAAATGACATGGATAAGGTTGCCTGGAGGATTAAAAAATAAGGCCACCCATTGTAGTACTTTATTAAGTAATGCCTAGATTTATGATGTATCCTTGTGTACAATAAAGTGTTATAAATCTATCTATGGATCACTTTGTATTGTCCTCTAACCTCGAGGTTGATATTAGACCCATCAGTTTCAGCACGACCAATTCAAACTAAAATAGTATTTATATAATAAAATGACAAACAGTTATATTTGTAATAGGGTACTATTGCACAAACAGTCCATGCCACACACTGGTGCCCTGCAGCTTGTGTACGGAATGCGCACGCGCACAACTAGGTATAACATGACTACAACATTATGGCTTACGAAACTAGGAACAATGTCAGTTACACTTATACCTAAACATAATACAAACCTTAGTGTACGCTCAATGGAATACATCACTTGAGCATTATATTTTGTGATAATTCAGACATAGATTGGAGTAGATACGTTTTTAAAACTTTAATTAATACGTTGGTGCCTTTTAAACGGTTTTTATTTATCTTGCTCTGTTTGTTTTTCATTTATTTGTTTATTTGGGACAAAAATAATTGAATTTTCATTAAGAATTAGGACAGTAGTAGTAGATAGGAGGTCTGAGAAACATTTGTTGTAGAAATAGTGGTAGAAAACGCAACGATATTATGGACCTAGAATATTTTTTTTACTTCTGTATTTCCTGAAATAAATAAAAGTAGCAGAATATAGAATTAAGCAGCGTTGAGTGAATAGTGCACATTTTGCGGTAAGTATTTATTTCAATCTATGTCTGCGGCTAAAATAGTATTTTACATATTTTTCCTGCGGCGTTACTGCTATTTACAGCGATGTACCTACGTTTCGTACTAAAACAATCATTTTGTAAGATATAATAAAAACCGCATGGAAATCTGTTCAGTAATTGATCTTTCACTATAAACACGAGAAACAATAGTTAAGTTAATATTAGTAAAAAAAATGTAAGTATATTATGTAGGTTACATAAAATATAAACTAAAGAACTTTAGTAATAAGATTAGTTAAAGTTGCACTAACTACGTTTTTCTATAGGTTTTTGGATTTAATGTAAAATTAAATATTTGGAAGGTATTAATAATTACAATTTTTGGATTTTGTTAACTACCGTGCCTATAAATATACTTAATTATAACAGTTTAAGGCATCAATTAGACATGTCAATACATTCTTACAAGCTAAATACTGAAAATATTCTTTCGGTACAGTCAGCCAAATAATATGTGGTAATCCCTGGTCAGAGGTACCTATATTTTTTTAGCATCAAACTAAATAACTAAAGGTATTAAGAATGAACATAAGAGGTACGTCCTCCTGACAACTCGGAACTGTCCATGAAATTTCAAAATGAGAATATACGAATACCTCAAGTTCGGAAGCAGATTCAACCATTTCTTTGACTGACTGTACCAAAAGTACTACATATAAAAATATTTTAATCAATTTCTATCACAAATAATGAAATTAATTTAATTAATAAGACTTTTAAACGAATTTACACCACTACGTAGAGATTTCTGATGGTACCAAAATGCACCGTGATTGTACGTAGTAAGTGATACGTACTCGTATGCCTACCCTTCCGAGAGCGTGTAATGTGCATTATGTGTTGTCAAACGTCGATTTTGTAGTACGTATCTATAGAGCGATAGGTTGAATCCTAGGTCGCGCCTTCAAACCCTAAGGCCGTGGGTTCAAAACCGACCGTGCACCCATGAGTTTTTCTGTTCCAAAATGTATGCGGCACAGTGCCAGTACTTTCAAACAATGAAGGAAAACATCGTGAGGCGGCATGTCGTAGAACCTACAGTTCTAAAACTCTAAGCTCTATGACTCAATCTCTTAAAATCCTTTCACCACACTGTATCGAAAGAAACTAGTGACACAAGAAGAAGACTGATCGTTTCGTACCAGGAAATTTGCACAAGCGCTCTGATAGACGTAAAATAACGATTCTGATCCTACACCATCCCGCAGCTTCTCACAATGTTTACAATGTCGTCGGCATATAAACTCGTTGAGGCGCTGACACCCGTCAAAGTACCTCTCGCTCGCACATTTCAACATTTTGAAAGCAGTTTGCGACGAAAGGTCAGCAGTAGTCTTCGCCTTAAATAGCGCTCCTAGACAATGCCGCGGGCGCCATGCGTGCGAGCGAGAGGGCCAACGTGCGAGCGAGAGGCTAGCTAGCAGAGTTGTTGTACTGCTCTCCCGGCGTGCGAGCGAGAGGCTAGCTAGCAGAGTTGTTGTACTGCTCTCCCGGCGTGCGAGCGAGAGGCTAGCTAGCAGAGTTGTTGTACTGCTCTCCCGGCGTGCGAGCGAGAGGCTAGCTAGCAGAGTTGTTGTACTGCTCTCCCGGCGTGCGAGCGAGAGGCTAGCTAGCAGAGTTGTTGTACTGCTCTCCCGGCGTGCGAGCGAGAGGCTAGCTAGCAGAGTTGTTGTACTGCTCTCCCGGCGTGCGAGCGAGAGGCTAGCTAGCAGAGTTGTTGTACTGCTCTCCCGGCGTGCGAGCGAGAGGCTAGCTAGCAGAGTTGTTGTACTGCTCTCCCGGCGTGCGAGCGAGAGGCTAGCTAGCAGAGTTGTTGTACTGCTCTCCCGGCGTGCGAGCGAGAGGCTAGCTAGCAGAGTTGTTGTACTGCTCTCCCGGCGTGCGAGCGAGAGGCTAGCTAGCAGAGTTGTTGTACTGTTCTCGGCCGGCGAGCTCCAACAGATACCTATCCGGGTGCTCGATCCAATCCGCGGCGGATAATTTCACCTGGAAACAATCATATTATATATTATGGACAGGAGACGATATTATTAGACAGCCCTCATTTCATTTCAAACCTCTTGCTCTTTTCTTGTTTGCTTATAGACAAAAATGACCTGAGCTGATGTTTCCGATCTGGAACATTTCCGAATCTTTTAATAGCCCTGCAGATGAAATCATCACGCCAGGAAGAAGTCCACCGTCGATCATAAGCCTCTCCTATACATGTTCAGAAAGAACGATTCTGGGCCTTCTCCATCCACCGACTACCCGCAATCATTACCGTGTCGTCGGTCCATCGCAAGGGCGTCCTATCTTTTTTTCGTTACCGAGCAGATAGTCGGCGATGCTACAGCACAGTGTAGGGCAGGCACAGACACGGCACGGTAGGTACTCACGTGGCGCTGGCGCTCGGCTTCTCGCACTTGCCACTTCTTGATCTCCAGCTGCGTGTCGCGCGAGGCACGGTCGCCGCAGCCCCACACCTGCCGACGTACAGACTTGCTTCAACTATGCCTATGCTATAACTTGGCTCTATTGTATTATGATAATATTGAGAATTAACTTGTTTCACGTCCGATGCTTTTAGCATCCGACGCTATTACACACTTTTATAGGAACCCTGATCGACAGTTGAATTTAAATTTCAATAAAAAAAAAACACGGACACGTACAGCACGTAGGGCACGCCCTGGAGCACGGGCACGGACGCGGCTACGGGGGGCGGGGCGGTTTCCTCGATGGCGTGCAGCAGGTAGGGCACGCCCTGGAGCACGGGCACGGACGCGGCTACGGGGGGCGGGGCGGTTTCCTCGATGGCGTCTAGCACGTAGGGCACGCCCTGGAGCACGGGCACGGACGCGGCTACGGGGGGCGGGGGCGGTTACCTCGATGGCGTGCAGCACGTAGGGCACGCCCTGGAGCACGGGCACGGACGCGGCTACGGGGGGCGGGGCGGTTACCTCGATGGCGTCCAGCACGTAGGGCACGCCCTGGAGCACGGGCACGGACGCGGCTACGGGGGGCGGGGGCGGTTACCTCGATGGCGTGCAGCAGGTAGGGCACGCCCTGGAGCAAGTGCACGGACGCGGCTACGGTTACCTCGATGGCGTGCAGCAGGTAGGGCACGCCCTGGAGCACGTGCACGGACGCGGCTACGGGGGGCGGGGGCGGTTACCTCGATGGCGTGCAGCACGTAGGGCACGCCCTGGAGCACGGGCGCGGCTACGGGGGGCGGGGCGGTTACCTCGATGGCGTCCAGCACGTGGGGCACGCCCTGGAGCACGTGCACGGACGCGGCTACGGGGGGCGGGGGCGGTTACCTCGATGGCGTGCAGCACGTAGGGCACGCCCTGGAGCACGGGCGCGGCTACGGGGGGCGGGGCGGTTACCTCGATGGCGTCCAGCACGTGGGGCACGCCCTGGAGCACGGGCACGGACGCGGCTACGGAGGGCGGGGCGGTTACCTCGATGGCGTGCAGCACGTAGGGCACGCCCTGGAAGGTGAGCGAGTCGAAGCCCTCCGCCACGCACAGCAGCGGCTTGCGCGGGTCGCTGCCGGCGCGCAGCCCCTTCGCGTACCCGCGCACGCTGCTGTTCAGGTACAGCATCTTGGGCGCGCGCTCCACCACGCAGAACCTGCACGTAACCCTCGGTCAGTCGCACTCGAAAGGTCATCCGTCGGTCGAATCACGAGGATCGCTTCGGAACGTCTTCCGACTGAATAAATCGGTCGACTTTCCACCCGGTGCCATCTAGCCCCGAACCGAACGAAGCTCGGAGGATGGGAACCGGATAGCCGATACGATACTTGGATGTGGGACTCACGATCCTGCGATCGGATAGCGGGCTGCCCCGGCACTCACGTGGGCTGCAGCTGGATGAGCGCGCAGTCGGCGCCGCCCCAGTACTGGTGCGAGTCGCGCCACTCGCCCGCGCTGCACACGGCCACCACGAGCGGCCCGCTGTTCAGCAGCACTATCGTGGGCCCCCTGCACGAACGACAACGTTACTTAAAACAACTCAACTTAAAAACGACAAAACATAAGCATTAACCGACGTGTAACGTAACAGCCCTATGCTGCCGAAGACCGAGAGATCGGACCGAGCGCTGGAATCCTTTGACGTGTGCGAAGTATGAACTATGAGAATCATAAAGATGCTTTACTATCATAAAACGACATCTCGTAATCGAACAAAATCTAAATAAGCTCATTATTAGGTAGGCACTTTGCTAATTGGTGGCAGTACTGTTCCTATTCCTACCTATTTTATCTGCAGTTCCCAATATTAAAGGTAAAAAAAACAGCTGTAATATTGCCGGAAAGTTTATGAGGCATTTCATGAATGTAAAAATTCGAAATTTAAAAAGTCTTATAGCAGAAGTTGTTCGCCATGACCTGTAGAATACCCTGCTTCCAGGGTTATAGGGGTATTAAGTTACACGTACATTAAAGGTTACATACTTAAAAGGAAATATGCTCTTTGACTTTGCCTTTGAATACACCAATCGAGGGCCTAGCGCGGATAGCATGACGAAGAGAATTACATAGTTCATCACAATTGACGGATTGGATAATAAAAGAGCCATCATAGCGACTTGTAGAGTGAGGGAGTGTTTTGAGTGAAAGAGATTTAGCTGTTCTGCAGGGCTCACCATGTGGGACAAGGAAATCGAAACGCTTGCGGAGGTAAGAAGGAGAGAGAGGGTTGTTAAGAATGTTAACGGTTGACGACGTAAAGGTATCCACTTTCACTGAGCCCTGAACATTGAAACGTGATCATACTTACGCAGACCGAAAATAAATCGGATGCATAAGACGTTCCAATTTATTACAGATCTCCTCCGTGGCGTCCAAGAAACAGGACTCGGCACGGTCGAGATGGGGTAACAAAAAAGTTTGAGCAGAGTGAATTTGGTCTGAAGAGGTAAAAACTTATGGGATTGGAAAGAAAAGTGTCCTCGTTTGTTGATTCCATTGACGTGACTTAGCCAAGATAGCTGAGAATCAAAAATAACACCCGAATTCTTACAGTTTACTTACAGGGGAGTAAGAAATGGGCGAATCAGCATACAACAGAGGAGGGAGAGATTTGCGTACCATATTCAACATGTACGCAGAAAACCGCAGATTACAGCTTGAGGCTTCAAAAGCACAAGGCTTACCCACGAGTGGATATTTTTGAGTCAGCGTTAATTTGGTTAATGCCCACGGAAAAGTCGACTTTAAAATGCGTATAAATTTGCAGGTCGTCCGTCAGCTGTGTTTCAGTGATAGTGGTAAGTAATTACTTGAGTGATAGTATTCATAAAAACTGATAAAAGGAGAGGGGCGAGAACACCACCTAGCGGTCCACCCGCAATGATATTACACCATTCAGAGACGGACTCTTCAGACCGAACACACTGCGAGCGACCTGCCAGATAAGATAAGCTAAACCAGGAGATTGATGAGGTAGAAATATTTAATAATGGATAGAAGTATTTCGTAGTCAACTGAATTAAAGGCACTGCTAAAGTCTAGTAATACCAGAACAGTGAGCAGCTGGTTGTCGATGGCCCATCGAATATCATCAGACACCTTTATCAGGGCTCCGACAGTGCTGTGGCCGGACCGGTAGGGTCTCAAAAGGTATTATCGATGGAGGAAGTGAGCTAGTTTTTTGTGGACCACGTGCTCTAGGATTTTGGATAAGATAGGTAGGATGAATATGGGTCGGAATTCTGTTACGGTATTAGGGGTTTCGGGGAGAGGGTCGACGAAAGCTCTTTTCCAGATGGAAGGATACGAGCTCGTTTCAAGTGAAAAGTAAAATGTAAAGTGGACGTGTGTCGTAGCATGTATGGCGTACCTGTACTGCAGCGTGTGATGCAGGAAGCGGTTGGTCCCCTGGCCGTGGTCGCGCGACACGTACAGCGGCGCCCAGTGCGAGGGCACGGCGCACACCAGTCGCGACAGCCACGCCGCCGAGGCCAGCCCGCCGGCGCTGCCTGCGTACCACACGTGCTTCAAACTTATCCATGGAGTGCCTCTTAAACATTTCTCCGATATGAAACTAAACGCATGAGGCGGCTGTTTTGAACTTTTTATGTGAACTGTAGATAAATTGTGTCCTGTGCGCTGCCCTGCGCCCATCGACTTGAGGCATCCAGATGTTAAGCCGGCCAGCAGCCAGGCGCATTACACGTGCTAGCGGGTGCGTACCTGGCACGTGCGGCGGCTGCGCGGGCGTGCTGTACAGCGGCGGCGCGGCGCCGGCCAGCAGCCAGGCGCAGGACACGTGCTAGCGGGTGCGTACCTGGCACGTGCGGCGGCTGCGCGGGCGTGCTGTACAGCGGCGGCGCGGCGCCGGCCAGCAGCCAGGCGCAGGAGACGGGCAGCAGCGCGGAGCCCGGCGCCTGCGCGCGCGCCAGCACCGGCGTGCCCAGCTCCAGCCCGGCGCCCGCGTCCGCGCTCTCCCAGCCCTGGCGCGACTCCACGTCCCGGTGCCGAGTCGCTAGAGTGTGCACGCAGTACCTACGGATCGAAGAACGAAGATGACCCGCGTCATCGAACCACCGATCGATCCGAAAAAATGACAAAAGATAAACAAGCGAACGAGCAAGAATACAAAGTGTAAGTACCTATGCACTGGATGTATGAGCCGGCGACAATGTTCCTCGAGCCAGCGCACCACGAAGCCGATGGAGTGCGACTCCTTGTTGTTGAAGCAGCCGTTCACTACGCACGACAACGTATGGTTTATCTGAGAACCAGCAAGCTATCTGTACAACTGGGGCCTAATCACGACTTAATTGAACTTTATGGGAGCTTTGCTTAGTTTGAAGCTAGTAATTACTGTTTGGAATGATCACCGATAAGGCAGGGTGCCTTCCCACAAATATTTTTAGAACAGAAAAGGGACAACGAAAGTGAACACTTCTAATACAAAACTCAAAAGCAGGACCGTTTCAGAAGCAGAAGAAGTCATTACCATGAGACAGGTCTGCGGTCCCTCGGGGTAGTGGTCCATAGCTAGCTTGTAGCTGGTGTACAGCAGCTTACGGAGACACTCCGGAGACACCGTGCCTTCCTCCTCGTCAGAACTGAACATTCTGGAACAACAAACACTCACTATTACCCTGGAGAACCAGCGAGCAGAGGCTCACCTGACGTAGGTCTCCGTGATGAGCGCGTCGTCCAGGATGCTCATGATGCGCTCGCACTGCTGGCGGAAGGCGGCGAGGGGGGAGGGGGAGGGGCCGGGGGAGGGGGCAGGGAGTAGAGGCTCACCTGACGTAGGTCTCCGTGATGAGCGCGTCGTCCAGGATGCTCATGATGCGCTCGCACTGCTGGCGGAAGGCGGCGAGGGGGGAGGGGGAGGGGAAGGGAGAGGGGCAGGGGGAGGGGGCAGGGAGTAGAGGCTCACCTGACGTAGGTCTCCGTGATGAGCGCGTCGTCCAGGATGCTCATGATGCGCTCGCACTGCTGGCGGAAGGCGGCGAGGGGGGAGGGGGAGGGGAAGGGAGAGGGGCAGGGGGAGGGGGCAGGGAGTAGAGGCTCACCTGACGTAGGTCTCCGTGATGAGCGCGTCGTCCAGGATGCTCATGATGCGCTCGCACTGCTGGCGGAAGGCGGCGAGGGGTATGTGCTGGTTCTTGCACTTGGCGGCGCGGTGGATGTGCGCGAAGAAGTGCGTCGCCAGCTCGGGGTACATTGGGAATAAATACTTCTGTAAATACGAACACAACGGATATGAAGCGGATAGGTTTGGCACCGACTTATTTTTATCACTTTGCGGTGCACAAAATATAGGTTTTATAACTTAGGAACCGAGCCGTTTGTTGCCCGTTCATCTAGGTTTGGGCGCGTGGAACTGGCACCTAAATTCACTTAGCTTTAAAACGTTCGAAGTGATCCTTAGTACAAGCTTTACTTAGTTTGAGGCTCGATAGTGCTGTGTGGAGTATCCACCAATATTTATTTATTATTGAATGAGAATGCAACGCACCTTAAATGAGTTTTCTGTGACGCCATTGATTCCATCTTCCTTCTGAGACCTCTGCACGAGTAACTGGAAATACAAAGCGAGATTTTGAACTCGAGCCTAGCCAATATTTTTGCCTGTTCTTCTAGGTTTGGTCGCGTGGAACCTAGATTCACTAGCTTTAAGACATTTCATAGTGTTCCGCGTGATTCAATTGAATAAATACCTTTTGACTTGATTAATTCCTGATTGAAATGAGCGATATGATATGTTAGTAAATGCTTGAATGATTGATCGTTGCAGTCAATGTCAGCCCACGGCCGTGGTCGCGCCGACTGGAATGGAACCAATGTCAAGGCACCAGTGATATCGCGATCCACACCCAAATACGAACATGACTTACTGAATCACTTTTACTGACTGAAAATTGATTGCCTTATTCATTACTAGCGGCCGCCCACGTGTTCTTTCGCGTATTAGTATTTAGTGATCTAACAAAATAAAAAGGCGTTTTCTCTTTTTAACGGTCACCGGTATTTTTTCAGGACACAAAGCCAGGCTCTATCATGCCCACATCCACTGAACTCATCGGGATTTATAACAAATATATAATTCGTATACTAGATTTACATAATATAGGCAACTCTTTATCCCAAAGATATAACGGGAACAGGGTAAAAAATATAAACAAACCCAAAAAAGGAAAACATCTGAAATATTGAGGTCAGCCATCAATGCTACCACGCGGCCGCTAGTAGTCAATCCGTGCAACGCAGACTAAATCTTGGATTTCTTTCCGATGTTTGCCTTCGTCGCGGCGGCGCCGGCGGTAAGTATCACCTAGTTTGTAGACTTGCCTTTTGGCGTAGAATATTCACCTTGCAAGTAGGCGCTGCAGTTTTCTTTTCCACTTGCACCTGGATGCCGAGAATCCTAAACTTTAAGTCTGCGAAAGCCTGCTCCCATCGTTCCATTTTACCCGACCAATGAAGAGGTTTCTTCTTTTATTAACTACGCGCCGGCGCCGTGAGAACACGTGATTATTTTTGTTCTCTTTCACTGTTTTCAAGACCGCATAATCTTACAAGCTTTAAGTCATAGTTTAGCTAAGTTATTTGGCAGCTATTAAAATGTTTATGTATCGAGATATGTAGTATTTGAATGCGTTGATACAGCACAATAAAAACAAAAGAATTGAATCAGTGTTATCGGCAGATAGCTGATAAGATTGTGTGACGTATCTTTACAATTAACGATTTAACACATCGTGACTTAGTATATGTCTTGGTATTTAGTAGTGATGGGATTTAAGCTATGAAATCACAGTAACCACAGTTTCAAATTCAGTTATTCAATAAAACGATATTTTATTTATACTTCTTGCGATGGAACAAGCAGATGGCCCACCTGATATTTAGGGGTAACCATCACATATACTATATCAAAGCATTGCCTCGCAAGTCCCGCACGAGAACGTGCCCTACGGTGCCCTGCCCTGTGTCCATCAACTTGAGGCATCAAAAAATCAAAAAATCAAAAAATGTTTATTGACAAAAAATAAGGAGTAGGTAATCAGACATTTCACATAACCTTATTCTATATTGAGTCTATATAAAACTAAGGGATAAATGTTAAACAGTTTCAAATGAGGGCTAGAAATTAAGAAGAGTGCTTACAGTTAGGTTACAAATTGTGAGGTAGGAAGTGTCGATACCTGCGCAAATTTATATAAGGAGCGACAAGAGCCGGACTAAATTAACTGTGTCCCGGTTCTTAGCGCCATTCCTTCGGACTGAGAGTTATTGACAAGTGATGAAATTATTATATGAAAATATAAAAATATACAAGTATTGTTTGAATTTATTGAGTGTGCGTGTGTGAGTGGATGTTGTGTATGATAAAGTATGAGGTACTGTAGGCAAAGTGTGCGTGTGTAATGATTAGGCTTCCATGATTCCCCCAGTCTCTTGAGAGTCTGGTTATCACAGAGGGAAGCCTAAAACTAGTGGGTGTGTATGCGAGTTTGCGTGTTTATTTTGAGTTTAAGAGTGAGTGTTAAAGGCTTGAGTGTTCAATCGAGTATAGTTTTTAAAAATATATTTGAGTGATATAGTGTGAGTATTTAAGTGAGTAGGTACACATCAGGTCAGGTCAGAAGTTAAAAGTACTGATCAAAAGTTTATAATATCCAGGTAGAAGGTATGTGTTATTAAAATAGTCTAAGAAGTGTAGGTATTTAGTATAGGGATCACGACACAGAAGGCATATTTTACTTAGAGAGAGGAAAGATATCTAGGTAAAAAAGGTAATTAGGTTAGGTTTGAGTCATAAGCTATTATTACGTATTATTTTATTTGTGAGCTTAGTATGCTAGTTGATGATGAGCAAAAACAATTGCTCAAAAATTGACATGGACGCTTGCTACAGGCATACATATGAAGTACCCATTATTATCTGGGATGCCATTTTTTATTTTACTACAAAGTTAGGTTTCAAGCTTCTGTTAATCAGGTTTGTAGGTTTTGATACAGTTTTATCTTAATTGTAATCTTTTTGCCTTTTAATATAAAATCACAGTGACCTTCTCTTTTATGTGACTCACATAAGTTATTTTTAGTCCATCTCTTCCTAACTTTCCTCAGCGCTGTTCTCGAAGCAGCATCTCCCAACTACCCACGAGACAAGACAACACAGAGCAACGAGATCAGAACTATTCTATACGACTACCTGCTGGGTATCTAGTACATTATGAGCTTTGCTCATTTTAGGTTTAATCCCAATCTGTCTAGTCTTCATAAGGTGATTGTGTCACGAATTGTAAGGGTTTATTGGGATAGTCTCACTGTGTGATAAAACTCTCATTAAAATAAACAAAAAAAAATAAGGATCCTTTTATTAAGACATACATCACTAAAGTAGGGAGGCACAGTCACCTGCACCAATATGGTTACATACACTTTATCGTTTTCTAAATTACGTAATTTCATTTGTAGTAGGTACGATATTATACCCAGCGTTATAATATCGTTATATTTGTATTGACGTTTGTTAAACCTACCCGATGTGACAAAAGTTATTATAAATCTACAAGACCCATATTGAAGTAAGTTTTCAAATTATGCGGGGTCCATGATACTTACTTACATCTTGAGCATTAAATGTATCCTTCTACCTCTCGTGCCACTAGTTCTTTTGAAACAGCGTTGAAAGGATTTTAAGTGCGCCCCAAACAAGCTCTTAAATTTATGTATTGAGTCATTGTTCCATCTCAGTGCAGAGACTGTACTAATTTGGAGTGTCATATCAACTTCACATTTATTTTATCTAATTAGGCACTACATAGGTAGGTAGTTGATTTTAAGTGTTACACCAGTTTTATTGTTACACTGCCTTCTATGGCAGCTCAGTAATTAATGTCATGTGAGTGTGTCACATCTGGGTCAGACGATCCAACGATCTGGGTCAGACGATCCAACTAGGTAGGTCCAACTTCGATAAAGAGGTCAGCCGACGAATCCAACTCGGATGGGCAGCGTTCGGGAAGTTACGGCGCATCTTCTCGTCACAGATACCGCAGAGCCTCAAGACGAAAGTCTTCAACCAGTGTGTGTTGCCAGTGATGACGTATGGAACTGAGACGTGGTCGCTCACTATTGGCCTCATCAATAAGCTCAAAGTCGCTCAACGGGCTATGGAGAGAGCTATGCTGGGAGTTTCAATACGAGATAGAATCAGAAATGAGGAAATCCGTAGGAGAACCAAGGTAGCCGACATAGCTCGCAGAATCAGCAGGTTGAAGTGGCAATGGGCAGGTCATATAGCTCGAAGGACTGATAACCGATGGGGAATAAAGGTTCTCGAATGGCGACCACGAACAGGAAAACGAAGCATGGGACGCCCTCCCACCCGATGGACTGACGACATTGTTAGGATCGCGGGTAGTCGGTGGATGGAGAGGGCTCGGAATCGTTCTTCCTGGAAATGTATAGGGGAGGCCTATGTCCAGCAGTGGACTTCTTTGGGCTGATGATGATGATGATGAGTGTGTCACAACTTAAACAAGGTACTTTATTTATTTAATACTAGCAGCCTGTCCCAGCTTTGCATGGGTGGACGTAATTTTTTTCAACATTTTAGGATAAACTCCGCAGGTTCAAGTCTCGCGGCTACTTATTTCATACATAAATATACACGACAACTACTATAGCTAGACATATGGTATTCCTGAGTTTTTTGTAGATATTGATGTGTTCTTTAATATTGTAGAACATTTTTGTGTTCTACCGTCAACAGTTTCCGCAGCGCATGCGATGAAAGACATTTTATGGCCAATTTTTTTACACCTTGGGTAACATTATTGAAGTTTAAGAAATTTTTTTCTAGTAATAAATACAGCCTATGTTACTCAGGGTTAATGTAGCATTCTAATGGTGAAAGAATTTTTGAAATCGAACCATAGGTATTGAGCCTATTTGTAACATATAAAAATTGAAATCTTTCCTCTTCATAATATTAGTGTAGATTTGTAGAAAAAAAAAATCTTTAATTTTTTTCAGCGTACCTAATATGGACTTGCTTTTATTTATTTATTATTTCAATTTACAACTATATTTTACATAAATATTTGAATGCCATATTGTAATCACTTTAATTTTGTACCTATAATCAGGCATAACTGTCAACACAAGAAAGCCACTAAAGAGAGAGGCACTTGCTTGAAGAGTGTCTCATATATCCACTATCTGTACCAATGCTGCAGATATATGGGCATCACACCATCTCTGGTAAATGATCGGTTAGAACAATAACCACTTGTGCTGATTCAGCTCTCAAGTGCAACTCAATTGATTAACGAGGCTCATGAGTGGATGTTCTGTTTACTGTCTTTATTGAAGATAGTCGATCAATATGTTATGTTTATCTTGATAGTGACTGCTGGATAGTGAAACTCTAAAGAAAAGGTTGGTAACAAAAACAGCCTAATATTGTCTTAAATATATTGCTTGTAATGATTAGACCTGTCAGTAATACCTCTATGCACATAGCTGTATTTTTTATGTTCTTTTGTAGTACTGGTAATCTTGAAAGCTAAGATTCAGGGTCTAAATTCAGAGTGTATACTTATGGATGCATATGTAATGCTACTAGTTTTAACATTCTGAAAGAGCTCATTGATTAGGAAGACACTAATGTAGCATAAGGATTCATCGAGCCTGTAGCAATGCATAATGCTATGGTTGTTTGATACCAACACAAAAGCCTTTTAGAGAACACTGATGCAAATCAGCCTTGCTTATTACAAGATCACAACTGTTTATTCATTTGCCATACCATAGATAAGAGAACCGCTACCACTTTAGACCAACTTATTAAAGGTACTACATACCTGTGCAGCCATTTTAAGTGGATAATTGCTTACTTAATGATGTCATCTGAGACTTGCATCAGTATTGAAATTATTTTGAGTGACATGCTAGAAGCCTAATCTTTCCTTCTTAGACCACATCTATTAATAGTGGGAATATTATCACCTGTTATCATCCATCTGCAAATTGTGTTATGAGATCATTGCCTCTCATGTGATATCCATTTTGGTTGCCTTGATGCCGAATTTTATATACTAGCTGCCGCCCGCGCCTTCTCTCGTGTGTTAGTTGTGATTGCTCACTATAATATTTAAGGTGTTCACCCTTGCTTGGGTTTGTTCATTTTTCTACTTTGTTTCCGGAAACATTCAGATTAAAAGTAGGATTATTTGCTTACAGCCTTGGTTAAAACTAATACCTACAAAGTAAGAAAGGCAATGACGTGTGCTTTATTAGTCGGAAAATAGACGGAGACAGGCTATGCAATGAAAAAAATTGTGAATGAATTGCTATGAATTAGGTAGGTACGTACCTACAATGTTATCGTCAAAACAAACACAAATGCACGCAACCATATGCCAGATACTAATTACTAACCTTGCCGAGCTTTTCCACAGGTATCATAGAGGGCGGAGGCTTTTCCTGTTTCTCTGGCAGACCTTGAAGGTCTCCACCGGACCCTGAACGTGACCCCCGCTGGGACTGAGAGCCCCGCGGTGTGCTGAGCGCGCTTCCATTCCCACAGGCTTCCGTCCCCTTCATTTCATGGCTGTTGTGGCTTCCCATCGCATCACAATACAATTTAAATACAAGAACTCGATCAGCTACAAATTGTAGAAAACACCAGAAATAGGTAGCTATAGCTAACACAATCGGCAATGCAAGTAAAATGCAAACAAAACTATCAAATTGTGATGGATGGATGGAATGATAGAGTGGAAATGTAGAAAAAACGTCAAATCAAACAAACGTCAGGCACAAGGTGGCATTACTCATGCGTCGTTCTGACAGACAACTAACTTGACTGAAGCCTTGCTTCTTGCTGTCAATGTAAGCTTACTGTCATTTACTCGAAGAAGACACTGCGTTCGAGAGCCCGGTTATTGTACGACATGATAATGTACAGCACGATAATGTACAGCATGATATTTGGAATCCACTTTGGTACCTTTTTGGATTCGTTTTATCTGGGTGTACATTATCGGGGTGTGCATTAACTGGATGTGCAATATCGTCACGTGTCAATAATGTACACCCATATAATGTACAGCATTATAATTGGAAGCCACTTTGGTAACGTAAAAAATAATTTCTGGCACTTAAGCGGCCGCTGCCGCGGCACGCTCGCTTTGCTCGCTCGCCTCGTGCGTAATTTATATGTTTCAACATAACCTAACCTAACCAATCCGACTCAACGGTACTAAAGTGGTATCTGGTTGTGCATTATCGTGCTGTGCAATATCATGCTGTACATCATTTGGCCGTACATTATTGCCTCCCGCCCGCGTTCGAGGTTCGTTTAATTACTTACTGTCATCGCAGTCATCGTAGGAAGCAACATGGTTTCCATTGTCGGAGAATAGAGGGATATGAAAGAAGGCAAGACGACGAGACTACAATACGACGTTATTACCATTCCATCTGACCATACCACAAGCACAGCCACAAGAAAATGTATTGAAAACGGATACGGAATATGTATTAGGTACCTACCTAGGTACCTAGGTACCTATGTAGGTAAATAGATAACCTAGGTCGTAACCTACGTAGTAATTTGATTGAAATGAAAGTTAAATCGTTTTATTTTAGAAGGCACGGAATGTTGAGTCGTAATAATTAATCCCCAATAACCAGGATTTAACATAAGTATTATTGGGGAAAACGCCTAAAATTTTTGAAGATTGTCTTAATCTCCACTGGTCCCAGTATTTCTATCAATAGAAATACCTAATAGAAATAGTGGGATACACCCCTGGTGGGGACAGCTTAGTGGGGATTATGACAATAAACCGTAACGTGCGTTTTTAGGGTTCCGTATCCCAAGAGTAAAACGGGACCCTATTACTAAGACTCGGCTGTCCGCCTGTCACCAGCCAGGCTGTCTCATGAACCGTGAATCGTGATAGTTAGACAGTTGAAATTTTCACAGATGATGCATTTCTGTTGCCACTATAAAAACAAATACTAAAAAACAGAATAAAATAAATATTTTAGGGGGCTCCCATGCAACAAACGTGATTTTTATGCTCGTTTTTGCTCGATATTGATAACGGCAACAGGTAGACGCTTGAAATATTCACAGAATATTTAGTTATATGTATATTCACATTTTAAAATACTTAATTATATTAAAATATAACAAATATTTAAGGGGGGCTCCCATACAACAGAATGATTTTTGCCGTTGTTATAGAAAATGGTCCGGAACCCTTCGTGCGCCAGTCCGACTCGCACTTGGCCGGTTTTCGTATTCGGAAGGTACCTCTACCTACGTAAGTAGATACGTACCTAGGCTGAATGAGAGGGAGTTGATTAAGGGGAAATCAAAATGCAAGCTAAGTTGTTTTATGTAAAAATTCTCTTTGCATCATTCCAATATCACAGATATAACTACAGAAGCAAAAGGGTGGTAGGTTACCAAAACATTTCATATATACCTGCACCTACCTACTATTTAATTTTAATATCTACTCAACTAACTAGCAGGCTACATACCTAAGTACTTCTTAAAACCTACATCTACGATTTTAAGGATAGCAACGACCACAGACGGGTCGCACCAAACCTCAGCCAATAAACCGACACCACTTTGGACATAAAATTCGAAACATCTTCATTCTTTACCCGTACTTAGTTAGTTCTAAGCTAGATTGTACCTATATAGTTAGATTAATTAGCTAGCAGTCTCAATTTTGGTATTACCTACTGGCGAAACCGGCAAGTCAATATCAGCTCTATGCTAGGCCTTGATCACGAATACATTTGAATATTTGTGGCGTTAGCGTATCGTACCGAAATTCAACCTTATTTTGTTGTAGTATCGTATCCTTAATACGATACGTTTACGCGACTAACGTCGAACGTGATCCTGGTGTCGGATCAATTCAATTCAATTTTAAAATATCTTTATTTGTACTTAAATATGTTAAATTTTTACAATTTCCAGTGTAGATTTAATCCTAGAAAGTAACAATCTTAAACTATGAACGTAAATCAAGCTTGTGCGCTTCTCAAAACTTATAACTAATACAAATAATAGGTACTTATTACAGAACTTAAAAAGAGATTGAGTTTGTGGATTACAATTATTCATTGTCTATGTAAGCTTTAGTCAAGCGTTACATTTAATACCATACCTACTACAATTAGCAACAACTATTACCTACCTACAGTATTGCACTTGCAGTTTTTAGCAATTACAACACAACTGATTTGTGTTATAATTACCAAAAACCACAAGTTGGCAAATTGGCGGGTAATCATAAAAATAAATAAATAAAAGAATGGTTGACAAACTAATTCTAACCAAAGCAACAGGAACAATAGACCTTTCGCTGCTATCGAAGTTGACACTGTCGACCATGCAAGCTCGTACTGTGCCCGGTTTACCCCGCACGCAGCTATCGGCCTATATCCCAGGATAATAAGGACGTTAACCGCGCGCGCGGCAGTGAGGGACATGCGTACGCGCTTGCGCGTATGACTGTGCATTGTTACTCATCGCACTCGAGAAACAAGTGATGGGGTAATTTGTAACGATTATATTTATCGATGTAAACTAAATTTTTCTTACGAGTTATACAAATGTTCTTAATTAGGTTGTTTTTCGTATGTTGGTTGTTGTGTAAATAGAATTTTTTTGATAGTTTATAAATAAATTTGTATAAAGTTGGAAAATTAATGTGATTGTGTAAATGATGTAAATTCGTTCGAAAAGGGGTATTATAAGCATATTTTAGGGCTTTATTTTGAATGACTTGTAATTTATTAATGTTGGTTGGACAAGTACTACTCCACACGGGACAGGCATAGGTGATGCAGGGACGCACTAAGGTTTTGTAAATGCTTAGTTTAGTACGGCTGCTCAGACAAGAGCTTCTATTGAGGATTGGGCTTAGCGAATTTAGTGCTTTTGTACCTTTGAGTCGTAATTTTTGCGTGTTTGCACTCCAGTTAAGTTTATTATCCATGACTGTTCCGAGATACTTAACTGAGAGGCTCCATGGGATAGCATACCCTTCAATATTTAGTGTTCGGACTGGTGGTGTACGTTGTCTCGTGAACATAATTGCTTCTGTTTTGGAGGCATTTATTTTTAATTTCCATTTATAGAAGTAGGAAGAAAGAAGATCGAGGGACAATTGAAGGCGACCGATAATTAAATCAGTGTCTTTGGAGGAAGTAAATGATGCGGTATCGTCAGCAAAACAGGCTAGACTAGTGCGAGTTTGTTTTGGTATATCATTAAGATATAACAAAAACAATTGGGGTCCTAGGATTGAGCCCTGAGGCACACCTGCAGGTATCAATTTAGGAGTAGAGGAGAAACCACCCATGTGAACCTGAAATGATCGGTCAGCTAGGTACGATTTGATCATATGAATCAAAACTAGGGGGGTATCTAGTTGGATAAGTTTGTGAATAAGGCCTTGATGCCACACAGTGTCAAAGGCTTTTTCGATGTCAAGTAGAAACATTCCTGTCGATTCTTGCATATTGAGTCCATGTAAGACTGACTCTGCCACTCTAGCCAATTGCTGGGTGGTTGAATGGGCTTGACGGAAACCAAACTGTTCGTCTATTAGGTTGTTTACTGAGGCTCTACGTAGGCGATTATATATAATTTTTTCAAATAATTTGCCTAGACAAGGCAATAGGCTTATAGGGCGGTAACAAGCTGGGTCAGTAGGATCTTTACCCGGTTTATGAATCGCTATAACTTTAGCTGTTTTCCATAGTTTCGGGAAGTAACTAAGCAGAAGGCAAGCATTAAATACCTTCGTAAGCAGTACGATACATTTATGTGGCAAATTTTTAATAAGATGGTTCGTAATTTGATCAGGTCCAGGAGATTTGCGTATCTTAAGGCTTCTTATGCAGTTTTTAATTTCAGCAGGTCGAACTAGTGGGATTAAAAGTCTATTAGGTGCCAAGATCTCTAGAGAGCACATAGAAGTATTGACTGTGATCTGTTCGTCACTATCCCAATTGTGGGTTAGTTGCATGTTGTCCGAGAAAGTACTTGCCAATAAGTCGCACTGTTCTTTCGGATTGGAGGTTTTGGTACCGTCATTAACTTTGAGAGGTGGGATGGTGAAGGTAGAAGTTGATTTCAGTCCTTTAGCTATGCGCCAGATATCAGAGCTAGGGTTATCCACCCTTTTCAGTTTGCGGTGCCATTGCTCGTCCTGGTGGGATCTTAAGTAATTGTTTATGTTAACTTTTAATTGTTTAACCTCACAATTCAGGGCATTGCGGATGGTACTGTCTGTTTCTTTGGAAAAATATCGACGTAGTTGATTTTTATGTCTAATTTTCCTTTTTATACATCTTGGCAAGGAAAAATCCCATGGTTTTAAGGTTGTGGTCGGTATACTAACGTCCCTAGCAGAGATAATTGTGTTCTGAAGATTTGAGATGGCCGAGTCAAGTTCAACTACTGATTTGTAGCATTGCTGGGACAAAGCAATGTTATCGTTCAAGAAAATGCGGTAGTTATTCCAATTGGCTTTCGCGTAGTTAAGCTTGCGGATTGGCTTACGATGCAATTTGGTGGTGAGTCGAACTAAAACCGGTAAGTGATTTGAAGATAGCGCATGAATAGTTTTTATATCCGCGATTGTGTAAACATTTTTGCTGAGCAAAAGATCTGGAATGGAGGGTTTAAGTTCCCCTCGATAGTGAACTAGGGTGGGATCACTAGGGGCATGAATAATAAACTCATCATTAACCAACATCTCATATAGAGTTTTGCCGTGCTGGTTAATAGGTCCAGGAGACCAGTATGGATATTTAGCATTTAAATCGCCCATGATAAGTAACTTATTACCTGACGCCATGAGAGCACTGATATCACTGGCGAGCAGGGCTCGATTCGGGGATTGGTAAACTGAGTACAGTGTAATATTACCATCCTTTAGAGCCAAGGTAATACCTATGGCTTCGAGGTTATGGGTAGGCGGGGAAACAATAAGGCTGTGGTCGATGTCAGCCCTAACCAGGATTGCTACACCCTGGCCCGAGCCGTTAGGATGCCCATCAATCCGGTAGCAAGAGAAGCCGGGAATTTTAAGGGTAAGTCGCCCTGTCAACCTTGTCTCATTGAGTGCGATGATGTCAACGTTAAGGTCACTTACCGCCAGATCTAAGAGTTCCTGCTGCTTTTTGTGAATACCGTCGGCATTCCAATAAAGTATACGTAATTCACTGGTGTTATACATATTGACCGACATGAGTCAGAATTAGGATCACTTTGTCTACAAAGGATTCGCATTTAATGAATTCCTGCTTAAGGGCTTTGATGGTGGCAAGAATTTGGAGCATTTCCCTCGTGGCCACGTCGTGTGAGAGAGGTGACTGGTCCTCTGCTGCGGGAGCTGGCGTCACGAGCGTACGATTAGTTTGCAAAGTTGAGCCTTGGTTCATCGTCACACCTGATGGTTGTTGGAGCTGGTTAGATGCTGTAGCTTGAGAGAACGTTAAGCCCTCAGTAGCTTTAGGCAGCATTTTCTTTACGACTCTGCCTGTAACAGTGATGACGTTGCGAAGGGACTCTCGCTTCGATTTAATACGCTCGATGTACTTCAGCCGCTCCTTGCATTGGGAGAAGTTGGCTGGGTGGTCTTGCTGACAGTTACAGCAGAGAACGTTTTCTATGAAGCCCTGCTTAGGACATTGCGAAGTAGGGTGTGCCAGGGAGCATTTAACACATCTTGCAGGTCTGTTGCAATTTCTGGACGCATGGCCAAAGCCTTGGCAACGATAGCATTGTGTGCCTAATTTGCTGTTAGATTTGTAGCGTTGGATGGTAATGACACAGTTTGCAATATATTTAATCTGCCTGAACTTAGCCATATCGGATCCGCTTGGCAGTTGCACAAGTATTGGCGGGCACTGGATAGGCTTGGTTGTCTTAATATGGGTCGCTGTGGCTCCAGGAAAACCGAGAGACTCCAAGTCAGCTGCCAAAGAGTCCAAGAGGTTCGCCGGCAGTCCTTTGATAACCACTTTAGGCAGTTTCTCGTCCTTTCTAGTGAACGTGTGGAAGGATACATTTTCATTTAGAAGTCCACTCTTGATAGCTTGATGGCCAGCTGGTGAGTAGCATTGGATCTTCACTCGGTTACTGCCCTTGTATTCAAGGTGATAGCTTTTATCATATTTATCGATGATATCTTTGAGCTTTTGGTGGGTCCACTCTTCATGTACTTCTATTACAATAGGTGGGACTCGACCAGGCATTTTCTTCTTAGATGCACTTTTGAAAGACTCCGAGACTTCATCGATATTGTCTACTGATAGGCTACTGAAGCGGTTGTCAGAAGCAGTATGATTGCCCCTGGTTACTGGTTTGGGAATAGCAAACCTCTTCGGGTACTGCCAATGTTCGCTGGCATCGTCCCTTGGTCTTTTGCTGGAACTGGATGCCAGGTCTGGGGTCGATGATGAACTGCGTAATACGAACTTATCCATTTCATCGATAGGCTACTGGTACATCACTAGCGAGTTAACCGGTAAAAGAAATACGGCTTAGCGTAGGTACGAGCTAAGTGCGTGCGGTTGCAGTGCCAACCTAGCGCGGAATGACGCGGTGTCGGATCAGAAGATGGCTTGCAGGCACTTCTGCACGGGCAGCTCGATCATCAGGTGGAGCGGCACCGCCATCCAGTAACTAACGAACACCGTCCATAGGAAGTGACCACCCTGCGGGGATTTTATTAACATTTTATTAAATTGACACCGAGGTAAGGTAAGTAGGTATCGTAGGTATACCTAGGTATTTCTAGTCTAGAAAAAAACATGGCACATGAGGCTTAACATCTGTATGCCTCAAGTTGATGGACGTAGGGCAGTGCATCGTAGGACACGTTCCTATCGTGCGTGACTTACGAGGCAATGCTTCGGTATAGGTGATGGTTACCACTTAACATCAGGTGGGCCATCTGCTTGTTACTTGTTCCATAAGCTAGTAGTATAAAAAAACCAAAGTACTGACGACGTCGTGCACGGACGCGGGCGCGGGGCAGGCGCGCGCCGCCAGCTGCGAGAGCGCGAACAGCCAGTGCACCAGGTACGCCGACAGCGACATGCGGCCCAGCACCTCCCAGCCGCGCCACGACAGGAACCGCCACCACGCGCCTGCGACAATAACGATGCTCATCTACTAGGTACCTGCATGCGTATTGCTAAAACAAAATGATCAGGAGTAGGAGTAGCTATAGCTGGCGACGTACGAGTTCTACGAGAAATCAACATTACAAAAAACTCAACTAATTCACGAAGACTTTACTGAGAAGGTCAGAACATCAACGGCCGAGTACCGCAGCGTTTCCTGCTATTGGGCACTAGTGTCACGGAACCCCAGCGATATACGTAGTGCATCATCATCGACCTGAGAAATCTACTGGTCATAGGCCACCATACCTCCTCTCTTTCCTTTCATGCTATGAATGTACTATTATGGTGATAACAATGGCGAGATTTGTAGTTCATGCAGGGTTCATTCAGACTAAGGGAGTCATCACGACGAGCAGAACTTAAGATATAAAATGATGATAATATATTTATCTCTAAGAGAGGGGAATCTCAGAAGGTAATCCCGGGCTGTTTCGCTCCCCATGGTGACAACACTCACAGTCGATCTTGTTGAAGAAGCCGTACATAGCTAGGGCAGTGAGCGCGGCGAACACGGGCCGGTCCAGTGCGGCGTACAGCGCCACGCCCGCCGGCCGAACAGCGCCCTTCATGAAGTAGCCGCAGAACACCCACAGGAACATGCACGGCACGCTCAGCCGGTACAGGATGCGGATGCTCTGGAACATAGCGCGAGGTTCAAATAAGTGCCAAGCACGTGGCACACCTAAAGTTGAGTGGTAATACCTACACAATTGAGTTACCTCAATTCACATACAAACATTTCCATTGAGGACGCGCCCTATGTGCCAGTGCACGTTTGTTTGTATACTAGGTACTTGCAGATGGAACAAGCAGATGGCCCGTGATTACGAGTGAGTAGTGTGTAATTAATAAGAGTAGTAGAGCCTCCTTGTGTGTGGCTCGTCCGGGAAAGTACTACTACCATGCCTTTCTGTGTTAGTTTCAATGAGCCACTGTTTTTTATGAACAATCGATTCGGATAAGTACCTAACTTCCAAACCTAGTCTCCAAATCCTTGACAGACCGTATAGGACTGACCTGTGCGAGGTCGTGACAATCGGACTGACAGCTATGAATGGGTCATTATTAGCCGTGATCGTAAACGCTACATTTAGGGCCAAAACGTTCGTCATAAAGCTAAAGGCTAAGTCGGGTGAGTCAGCGCAGTCCAGTCATCTTGCTCCTTTTCCGCATTTATTAGTCTCTCAAGCGGTGAATTATGCGTGAGGAGTGATCTGGCAGAAAAGACCTTATGAGCTGGTGCGGTCGCGAGATTAGAAAGATGGTACACGACCTTTCGAAAGACAGGGTTGCTACCTCTATACTAGTGCTTTAATGATTATGTGTATTCTACAAACCATAAGCATTGAGTGTAGTATTATGAGAAGCCTTATTTCATTATTTGGTAGCACGTATACAAAAGAACAATAGGAGCCAATCGGCAAGCGTGTTGTCGGCTTAGTCGCGTGGAATTGGCATCTAGTACCACCTAGCTTAGAGAGGTGTGCCAGCCGCACCTAGCTTACAGAGGTGTGCTAGTGATCATTGCGATGAAATGGAAGTGTTCGTGGTACCCGGCTGTCCCCGGGCCGGCGGGCCGGCGCCTGCTGGCGGTGCTGCAGGCAGGCGAGCAGCAGGCCGAGCAGCGCGGCGGGCAGGCTGTCCCAGGGCGCCTGGTACAGCCACGTGAACGACGCCTCCGCCGCGAACTGGATGCGCATGTATCTGGAACACGTCCAATATAATCATAATAATACCCTTTATTCAGACGTTTGTATACAGTTTTTTTTCTTAATACTAACTTAGTCTAACACGTTCATTCCATCTGTTTTCGCTTTCCGCTTTTCAGCTAACCTTTGGGTAATGTGGAAACATTTTTGGGAGTGCACATTAGATCACTTAAATTATCACTGTAATTTTTTATGAATAATCGCAATCAGCCGTAAGTTGTGTGCATGTTGAGGTGCGAGCGAGAAGAACATTAAGCGGTAGTCTTCGCTATAAATTATCAGTTTTAATATTTTAAGTCACAATCCCGTGTGTTGTAGATCACGTTAAACTATCTGTCAGTACACTCTGTACGTATCGTTTCAAATACGTTAAAAAAAAGTGAACGATGTGGTCACTCACTCTGGGAACATCAGAGTGACCATCGGCTTCAGCTGGAAGAAGTAGGCGGCCGCCAGGTTCCCGGTAATGGATGCAACCAGCAGACCGGCCAGCACCTTGACGGCCAGCAGTGGGCGGCGGCCCAGCGCCAGCGTCAGCACTGAGCTCACAATGTACAGCTGCATGTCCACTGCTAGGAACCTGGGGATTGGGAAAGACCTGATTCGGATTCTGGATTTAAGAGATTTACCTACTCCACAAAACTGCACTGCAGCCATTCCACAACCCTACCACCTAATCACTACCCTTTTTTTACGGAGGAAAATGCTCTACTCATGCCTCCCATTCGGATAGACTAGAAGGGGATCTCGGACTCTCCGTCATAAAGTGACGGCTCGGCATACCGACAAAAAACCATTGGTGCGCGACCGGTTTTGATCACACGACCTTAGGATCGGAAGGCCAGACCACTACCACTACACCAGTACTCTCAGTCGCAGACATTAGACGTATAGATTATATATATGTTTATGTTATTTATGTTGTGCCCAATAGTGTTTTAATGTTCCTGATACTTGTGGAGTCTTGTTATTAGCTTTTTCCAATACTCTTGTTTGTTACGGTTATGTATATAACTGCTGTAGTGCTGTAGTTTTCCTATAAAATAAATAGCTGTAGTAATCACTCTGACTACACATCATCGTGTTTATCGTGTAGGTACTCCGTGAGGTAACATTAATTGCAGTCGGAGCTCGGTCTATAATGACCTGGCTGTCATTATTATCGTAAACAAATTACTAATTCATATATTATTTGCATATTATTATTAACCTATGTATCCGATTCGGAAGTGCACTTTGTGCAATTTGCGGCATTGACCGTTTACTGCACCCGACTTTACTTTGAACAATAACACTATTATATCTAGATCAAGGAAGAAAATCAAAATCAAAATCAAAACGGTCTTTATTCAGTACAATCACAAGGATCACTTTGAAGAAAAAAGATGTTTACAAATACTTACAAAAATTTTAAAAGCGCGTCGACGTCTTGTGTTCGTAAAAGCGTAGGCCTCGTAACAAAGGTTTAAACGTGCCATTTCGTAACAAAGGTTTAAACGTGCCATATTTTTTTCCGTTTGATGACCTCGAAAATTAAATGTTTAAAAAGATAATAAACATTTCGATAAATTGTAACCAATTATATGAAACATTTATTCAACAAAATACGTCATTGAATAATGATATACGTATTTATGAAACTCGCAAAAAGAGGCTTCGTAAAAGCATTCAATTCAGTTATAATTAGCGCGTTCAATAATTGTAGGTGTTAAGAGCTTAATAACTGTTATTTAGGCATTTTACTTTTTATGGAGCTATTTCTTGAGCGCGGCTTTGCTTGCTTGATAATTTCAAGTAAGATCTAGTAAGATCGCGACAGCTTATATCAAGAGAAAATGGCGTTATCTTTGGAACATTTTCGCATTATGACAGTTTGTTATCACCTCTTGTGGCTATCCTAAGAGACGACCGGTCACCACCTCACCGCTCTAAGCGTGGTGATTACCTACAGTACTAGTATTATCTTATCAGAGGGCTTATTACGAGTTTAGTGCCGATCGTCGATCGTTACGATACACCGAATTTTCTATGAAAATAAATCATCTAGCGTATTCTTTGACCCGTTTTTTTTTCATAGAAAATTCGGTGTATCGTAACGATCGACGATCGGCACTCGATCGGCACTAAACTCGTAATAAGCCCTCTGTGCCTACCGCAAACCCCTTAAAATGATATTTTCAGACGAACTTTTTCAGACTGATGTTAAAATGTTATTCTGTCAATGGCAATTTTTTAGTTACGTGGTAACCATAACTTATTACAAACTATTGCCTCTTGCAAGACGCCCGATATGAACGTGCCCTGCGTGCGATGCACTGCCCTGTGTCCATCAACTTGAGGCATAGGTACCATTGTCCCTATGTTCAGAAATTCAATTTAAGTTTTTTTAAGAGCTGTTAATTTTGTTATTGGTTTAGAAGACTGTCACATACTCACCAGGTATGTATAAGACACTTGACATCAGGTCGAACGAGGTTGTTGATGAAGAGGGCCTGCGTCCACCACTTGCTGCGACAGCGCGCGCACTCGCCGCCGACCAGCGGGCCCCACAGCGGGCCCTCGCCGGCGTGCTCCCACCACGTCAGCGCCATGCCCAGCACGAAGAAGTAGACCGGTGCTATCCTGGTTATACAACAACAAGTCACCAGGAGAAAGTTACGTAAGCCTCCTCCATAGGTCTCCAGGCAGTATCAACATCCTGCGATCTTCACGTCATCAGTCCATCTGGTTGAGAGTGCCATGGTACCAGAACCAGAACCCGAACTAAATATTTGCAGACAATGCAAACATTTGTCGCTGCAAGAATGGAACCTACAATTCGTCTGCCTCAAAACAATACACAAATACCTATTATTCGCCGTCTTTTTGCCTATTAGGTATTTTAGTGCAAGGTTTGTTGTTCTTCTGGGCTTAGAACTTTTGAGATTCACCTTTTTTTTACGGGGGAATATGCTTTACGCATGGCTCCCACTCGCGTGGGCTCTCTGTCAACGGACAACATACCAACTAATAACCCACCTATGTTCCCTCACTCATCTTAGAGCCAGTGCATCGTCGAACCACTGATCACCTAACGAACGGTCCGACGCTGCATCGGCACCAGACAGAGTCACGGGATCCCGATTGGATTCTATTCAGATTCACTTTTTTTTTTTTTTTTACGCTGGGAAAAATGCATTACGCATTCCCCCCCATTGGAGGATGGAGGGGATATGTTGGACTCCCCGGTTTTCCGCTCCCGGTATACCCACTAAACAACCCAGCGACACTCCCGCGTCGCCTATATAGTGCAACCTGTGCCTACCTAGTGACCCTATGCAACAGACACTGCGGTAACATCTTGAGGCTGAGCGGGCGCTTGCTGCCCTCCGAGTGGATCAGCAGGTTGTAGGCGAGCAGGAAGCTGGAGACCATGATGAAGGTCTGCACGATGGAGGTTCCATTCTGGAAGTACGCTGACAACGGGTGGTGGCTCGACTGGGGAGAAATACACTAGTTTAAATGATCACTTACGAAAATGTTGCTAAGAAGCGACCAAACATTTTATAAGCTTCCTCGATTTAAATGATGATGAAAACGACGAGAAATGCTTTCACGATTCTGACACAAATCGTCTCAATTTTTTTAAATAACTTTTATGCAAAAAAAAAACTTATATACAATAAAAAACATAAAACAAAACTTGGAACCAAAACTTCATATTCTTGTTGTTTTTTTTTCAAAAAGCCCTAATTCAATTTCGATAAAATTTATATGGCCGAACAAAAAAGAGATATCAAAATCCATTCATAATTGACGGACTTATCGCGTAACATACTCGTACCTACATACTTACAAAAAAGTACAGTCGAATTGATAAAGGAGGAGGCTCTTATTGAAGTCGGTTAAAAATAGATTCAAATGAGCTTCCGGTGCTGTGGAATTTAAATATAAAGCTATGTTCCAAAGATAAGATGTCTTGATATGTCTTTCGACAGCGCATTCAAGCCGTAGGTCTTCTTCTACTTGTGTCATTAGTTCTTTCCAAACAGTGTGGTAAAAGGATTTTTAGTGCGCCTCAAAGAGGCACTTAGGTTCTACGACATGCCGGGTTCCTCACGAAGTTTTCCTTCACATCAAAATAGCGCACATACATTTATGAACGAAATAACTCAATGATGCACGACCGGTTTAAAACCCCACGAAGACGTAATAGTATATCAAAAGGCGCCACCACTAGACCACCAGTGCTCTTAGTGGTAGATATACCTTCTCGAAGAACAGCGGGTTGTAGATGTAGGTGATGTGGTAGGCCAGCACCGAGTGCGCCAGCATTATCAGCAGCAGCGTCAGCGCTCTGCAACACACGGACACACTCGCACTTCGCAACGGAATTACGGTTGAGGCAAAGCCAACAGCTGATACCAAAGGGGCTCGAGTCATAGAACATCAAGTACTTGTTGATCATCACCTTAAAAACATTTCCGTATAGCTTTATTTATAACTAGCGGCATGTCCCAGCTTCGCATGGGTGGTCATAAATTTTTCGAACATTTTCGAACATTTTAGGATAAACTTATACCGTGGGTTCGAGCCTCGCGTCTACTTATTTCATACATTCGCACGACCCGTGGACCCGTTAACATTTTTAATTTCGTCATATCTTTTGAATGGAATGTCCGATTTGAAAAATTTAAGAAGTAATCTATAGGTATTGAAACCTTCTTAAATATGAAATGATTTATTTGGATAAGGATTAATACCAAGGTACAAATAAAGACCTTTTTCTAGGGGCGGCATTTCAATTATTTTTTTATAATAAAAGAACACTTATTGTGACATAACTATAATAGTTAGACATATGCTGTCCCGACATTTTTTGTAGATGATGACGTGTTCTACAAAATCGTAGTACATTATTTTGTTCTATCATCAATAGTTTTCGCAGCGCACGCGATGTAAGGTTTTTGTTTTCCACCTTGGGTTACATTATTGGAGTTTTAGTAAGGATCCCTGATTTTTTTGAAAATATAATATAGCCTATGTTACTCAGGGATACTGTAGCATTCTAATGGTGAAAGAATTTTTGAAATCGGACCAGTAGTTTTTGAGCCTATTCGTTACATACAAAACAACAAAAATACAAATCTTTCCTCTTTATAATATTAGTGTAGATGTAGATGTAGAAAACAGGCCTTTAAGGTAAAACGAATTGTGCGCGTATATTATTTGAACTCTCTATCATTGAAACATAGAGCAAAGGTCCCAGTGATGGAGATGGTCACTCACTTCATCCCCTGCACCGGCCTGAGCGCGGCAAGGCGCGGGTCGCCGTCCGAGTGGTCGGCCGTGAGGCGGCTCCAGTTGACGCGCAGCGACCACGACGTCAGGAACTTGTTGGCTGGAAGTAAACAGATTTAAATACTCTTACGCATAATCCCCAGGCACAGCGCATGGACTACTTATAGATCACTTAACGTTGAGTGCTCACCTCGGCCTATAGCAATAGTACAACACACGAGCACCGAAGACGTGGCCTATGTGATATTTAACTGCTTCCATCATTTTGAGACGTAAAAAATAGGTGCCATCATGGTACTTTCTCGGGCGAACTCTTAAAGCAATAAGCTCTACTAGGTACTACTAAACCTAATGTCTTCTATCAGCTGCATAATGCTGTACTCACGTTTGTCTGCCGAGTCCCGGAACACATCATAGGCCGTTCCAACCACGTTCATGAGGACGATAACTCCGCATATCCACGCGAAGGCCACGTCCACGCCGTCCACCGGCCTGCCAGTCTGCCTGGCGGTCTTGCAGTACTCGAGCCGCGTCAGGTTGGTGCTGAGTCCGTACTCCGCGGTGGTGAGGTTGTCTACGCAGCGCTCGAAGCGGCTCCGCAGCGTCGCGCCGGGCACGGCCGCGCAGCGGGAGCTGACGCAGTAGCCGCGGTGGATGTGCGTGTGGTTGAAGTGGTATTTGTCTTCGGAGAAGCTCTAGAAAGGAAGCTACTTTCAGGGTACAGACCACAAGTGTAATAACTAATTCGGAGCGTACCAGCCGACTCAATCCTCCAGTTCAGACATTTATTGGGTAGGGACGTAGGGTAAAACTCTACCTCTTGAAAAGGGCGAATACAATAATGCAGGCTGCCTGAAACTTGGTTTATACAATCAAGATAAAAACTACGAAATACAGGTTTTGAGATTTTCCAAACCGATCCCAAAATATACTCGTAGATAGGTTTAACAGGGTGTGAAGGTAGAGGTTTATTGAAAAATTTAAATAGGTACGTGGTGATATCATCTCCAAGTAGGGCTTGCATTCGAATATTCGAATATTCGAATAATTCGAATTTTAATTCCGTTCGAATATTCGAATATTAAAATAGCAATATTCGAATATTCGATTTATAATAATAACACCAAACTGAGAACTCTGATGTGCATAAAATGCCAGGTATAAACTCGCGCGATATAACCATTCAAGACGATACAAGTTAAGATCGTTCGGGTAAACAACATGACAATGTTTAGGGTTCGGAACGCGGTTCGGAAACGTTCGGGAGTGCCGCACGCAAGTGCGTAGTCCATTTGCGATTTGACGAGACTTTTCTGTCTATCCATCTCTGTCGCTCACGTTGTCGCTCTTATATATTTTTGTGTACTTAGAATAGAATAGAATAGAATAGAATATAAATTTATTTGACAACAAACACACAGGAGTAGTATAACAAGTAAGAGTATAGGAGGTAGAAAATAATACAATTAAAGACACAGAAAATTGAACACAAAGAAAAAGAACTAGTTATGTAAGAAAATATAAGCAGATAAAAAAAGTAAGTACATAAAACAGAAAACGTTCACATAAAACTGAAACACATAAAATAAAAATAAAAAGAACCTACTACCTACACTACACACCAAGTACCAAGGCTTTCCCTGTGCGAGTGCAGTCAAATGGGTTCAGTCTCAGCTTGATGCCCCTCTCCAACTGGGTTGGGGAGTAGCGCTGGTTTTCAGACTGAGCCTTGTTGTTAGGGTGACATCACGGGCAAAACATAATAATAATAGTCAATACATAAATAAAATATAGATAAATGTTATGGAAAAGGTACAATATATTATTTAATCACTGGAAACATTATGCAGAAGAAATAAATTATCTGGCAACAATTCCCTTTGAGAACTGGCAAGTGTCAAGCAAACGAAACGAAATGAAGCCGCCAAGCAAGCAAACCGAAACAAAAACAAAGGGAGACACTTATCTTTTAAAAATTATTTAAATAGTGGTATGTGGTATATATATTAGTGGGTAAATAGCGGAAGGTATGTGGAACTTATTGGAAGGAAATAGAAATTGTGGCGTCCATCCAAATGACACGCGTTACGACATAAGAAAGAGAGTGCCTGAAAGTGAAGGAGCCTCCTACTATCCAGACGTACACAAAACGAAGTTGTAGTAAAATTTACAAAATGAGGAGGCCCCTCTTAGTCAGACGTGCGAAAAACTATGGTGAGTCGACAGGTAGGCAAGTATCTAATTACCCGCCTACCTACTTCTATCTTATTCTATGTGCTCTTTTGCACCATTAAAAGTTCTTGTTTAAATTTTAATTTAAAAGTATGAATTGTTTTCAGAGCACGTAACGGTGGGGGCAAATCGTTCCAGCAGCGAGAAGCTGCAAAGCGAAACGATCCTCGAAAAGCTACGGTTCTATGCTTCTGTGTCACAAAAACATTAGAGCAAGATCTGCTTGGGTAACGAGAGTTCTCACGCGCCCATTCCAGCTTGTTATAAAGGTATGGGGGTGATTTACCTTTAATGACTCCAAAAAGTAAGGTAGCTAAGTGTAGAATCCTGCGCGCTTTCATTTTAAGCAAGTTTGATGAATTAAGGTAGGGAGTGACATGTGAACGTGGTGGTATAAAAAAACAAAATCTTGCACAGGCGTTCTGAACACGCTGCAAAAGCTTCTCTGTTTTACCATACAGACAAGGTCCGAAAACCACATCGCAGTAATTTAGTTTTGATAATACCAGCGACTCACACAAGGTAATTCGAATCTCTTCACTCAGATAAGGTCGGATCTTATACAGCATCTTTAACCTATAGAAACAACTGCGAACACTCTCAGATACCTGGCTTTCGAATTTGAGTTGAGAATACTTAAATACTTACTCTAGTAGCTACTTACGTGTTACCGTTATTGTGTTTTTTACTTGTTATTGTGTTAAATTTTATTGTAGATATTGCTAAATACATGCGTATCTAGATTTTAAAGACTGTTTTTACTAAGAATTTGTGAATGTGTTCAATTAATGTTACTCTAATTGCAAATTTTATTATGGTTGTGTGATAAATAAGACCACTTAAAAATGTCTGTGTACTTATTTACTCTAGTAACTACTTACCGTTACTTACATTGTTTTACTTGTTATTGTGTTAAATTTTGTTGAAGATTATAAAGACTATTTTTACTAGTAATTTATGGGTAAATTTAATTTTAATTTAATATTTCAATTTCGTTCCTAGAAGTAACACTTAAAACAATAAAAGATGTGATTTTAATGAAAACATAGTTTTTTTCTATTATTCGAATAATATTCGAATAATTCGAATAGTACCCGCAATTGTACCCGAATATTCGAATATCAAAGTTTTCGAATATTTGCAAGCCCTATCTCCAAGGAGCACATGAAGGGTAATCTTTCTCTCACACTAAAGCGCAAACTCATCGACATGTGTATATTGGCCGTCCTAACCTACGGTGCACAGACATGGTCACTGACCGAGTTACAGAAGTCCAAACTCAAAATTTGCCAGAGGGCCATGGAACGCAGCATTCTCGGTTTCAAGCGCATTGACCGAGTGCGGAACACCATGTTGCGTTCCTTGACAGGCATAGTGATGTTGGAGATAAGGCTGCCAGGCTCAAATAGGGTTGGGCGGGACACATCAGCCGGATGCCTCCCGATAGGTGGGCGAAGATCTGCACACTATGGGTTCCTGACGGACGGCGGCCTCGTGGTCGACCGAGAAAGCGCTGGCGGGACGACATGGATGCTTTTCAGGTTGGATGGTGAGAGGTGGTCGGGATCGGGGGAATCGGAAGTCCTTGGGGGAGGCCTTTGCCCAGCAGTGGGACAAAACAGGCTAATAAAAAAAAAAAACATCTCCAAACTTGGGTCTCGCTACTAAACAATAGTTAAATAGCGTTTCAGGATTTTTCAAATAAACATCCTCTTATCGGTGAGTGTCAATGTAGGAACAACGTGCGCACAGTCGCCAGCAACTCAGCTAGTATTTTGTAAAAAATATTCTAAGAATAGAATAGTTTTTGTCACATTTTTGGCAATATCATAAATCATGTGTCAAAAAGCCGAAACTTTCCTACAAAAAAATCTTTTGGCGAAGTCTATAAAGCCGTAATACCACACCTACCACAGTTACCGGTTCGTTTTACGTCACTAAAGGAAACTGCCAACTTTTTGAATCTTTTTGCCATTTTTTTTTTGTCTGTTCAAAAGTTAATGAATAAGATGCAATGTCATTTGCCATTTATTATGTAGGTATAGGTAATGTTGTTGATCAATCTATTGAGAGCACTGGTGGTCTAGTGGTAGCAACCCCGCCTTCCGATCCTGTGGTCGTGGGTTCAGTCCAAACCCGGTTGTGCACCAATAAGTTTTTCGGTCGTAAAAATATTCTGAAACAGGGGCATTATTCTCTATTGCCAATGCAATCGCGTTACACAGATACAACTAGACAGCGGCGGGAAATCGGACAAAACCGTATTCCCTATGACTTAGTTGTCATTCCTAGTTGTCATTCTTAGTTCATTTTTTGGTTTATGAATCGCGTTTGCGTTTAGACCACGCTGTGACGTCACACGGTTATGGCACGGAATGTCCTATGTCATAGAGAATAATGCCCCAGGGTGGTCATCAAATCTGTATTTGAACCCATGGATTTTTCTCCAGTGCTCTCAATCGGTCAGCGGCGATGGGCTTGCAACTAGTCATTAAGGAATACCAACTATACAATGTGGGAATATGCCAAATGTAATATTTGGACGTACTTCTGACGGTTTATTGTCGTAATCCCCACTAAGCTGTCCCCACCAGTGGGGATTATGACAATCTTCAAAATTTTTTTGGCGTTTTCCCCACTAACATGTTAAATCCTGGTTGGTGGGGATTATGACAATAAAAATAATATAGGTTTATCTTATTTTACCGCTCAAAATTCGGTGCCTTCTAAAATAAAACTAAGCAACTTTCATTTCAATCAAATTTTAATTAGTTTTAATTATTTCTAGGATAGGAGGTATTTAAATTAATATACAGTAAAATTAGGTAGCTATTTACTACATTTGTAGGTATAATTACCTGAGTAAGTACAGATTGGCTTAGTCAAAAATAGCATTTTTTTAGTCCATATTGGACTTGGTGGACTTTGGTGGCGAATCGAACGAAGTATGTTATGTATGTATGTTTGTCTGGACATAACTTTCGAGCCGTTGGTCCAATTTGGTAGGTCGATAGCTTAGATTTGAGAAATTTACTGGTAAAATAATTGTCTTATCATCATCAGCCTGAAGAAGTCCACCTCGGGACAAAAACCTCATATACATTTCCAGGAAAAACGATTCTGAGCCCTCTCCATCCACCGACTTCCCGCGATCCTACCAATGTCGTCAGTCCATCGGATAGAAGTGCGTCCCTTGCTTCGTTTTCCTGTTCGTGATCGCCATTTGATAACCTTTATTCCCCAGCGGTTGTCAGTTCTTCGAATTATATGACCTGCCCAGTGATAAAAAGACTGGCATTCTAAAACCATTTTTGCTTTTTTTCTAGGATGCCCGGTTTTTAAGATACAACGCATAATTCAAATTTACATAAACAGCGACCCATCATCTTTTAGACCTTTGAAATCATAGTTTTTTTACTGGTCAGTAAGTTCCTTTGCTTTTTCTTACATTTTTTTTTGTAATATATTAGGAAGGTACTTAGTTCTTATAATATGGTGTCAGCGACCTGGTCTGATTATGGAGCCAAGGTCTGTTCAACAGAACTCTTTAATAAACAGGCCACTAGGGTTGAAACTACCTTACTACTACTACTTGGTTACCATACTAAGCTAGGAGGCGGTTTTCAAAAGCAAGTCCAAATATAATGCTTGGAATTGCCTCTGACTACCACTTACTTTAATTTTTGGGAGCGTTCGGATCGCATCCCTAAAGATTCTTAAGGGAGCAAAAAAATACAATTTTTGACTGAGCCAATCTGTACTGTAATTATCTACAAATTTTGTAAGTACCTACCTCATTTTACCTACTGTATACAAATTTAAATACCTCCTATAAATAGAAATACTTAAATCTTATTAAAATTTGATTGAAATGAAAGTATCTTAGTTTTATTTTAGAAGGCACCGACTGTTAAATAAATAAACCTAAATTATTTTTATTGTCATAATCCCCACCAACCAGGATTTAACATGTTAGTGGGGAAAACGCCAAAAAAATTTTGAAGATTGTCATAATCCCCACTGGTGGGGACAACTTAGTGGGGATTACGACAATAAACCCTTCTGACTAGCCCCTTTAGACTCCCCCCTCATGATGATGATGATGATGATGAAAGTCTTCTCCATCCACCGACTTCCCACGACTTACAACGTTCATCGGATGCGGGCGTGTGCTTCTTCTTTATGAGAATAATTGGATGTTATTATAACTGTCCGTCACAGTTTACTAACAACCGAAACAGAAAACAACCGTTTGTTTGGCCGTTCTTGTTGCAAGCTGTCAATAATTTGCCTAATCTACACTAATATTATAAAGAGGAAACATTTGTATTTTTGTATTTTTGTATGTAACGAATAGGCTCAAAAACTACTGACCCGATTTCAAAAATTTTTTCACCATTACAATGCTACATTATCCCTGAGTAGCATAGGCTATATTATATTTTCAAAAAAATCAGGGATCCTTACTAAAACTTCAATAATGTAACCCAAGGTGGAAAATAAAAACCTTACATCGCGTGCGCTGCGAAAACTATTGAAGATAGAACAAAATCTACAAAAAATGTTGCGACAGCATATGTCTAACTATTATAGTTATGTCACAATAAGTGTTATTTTATTATAAAAAATTAATTGAAATGCCTCCGCTAGAAAAGGGTCTTTATTTGTACCTTGGTATAGGTATTGAAACCGTCTTAATTATGAAATGATTTATTTGGATAAGGATTAATACCAAGGTACAAATAAAGACCCTTTTCTAGCGGAGGCATTTCAATTAATTTTTAATAATAAAAGAACACTTATTGTAACATAACTATAATAGTTAGACATATGCTGTTGCGACATTTTTTGTAGATGATGACATGTTCTACAAAATCGTAGTACATTCGTAGTAGATTACTTCTTAAATTTTTCAAATCGGACATTCCATTCAAAAGATATGACGAAATTAAAAATGTTTACGGGTCCACGGTTCACGCGCGGGGTGCGATTTCACTCACTCAAGGAGAAGCGCGTGCAAATGTATGAAATAAGTAGATGCGAGGCTCGAACCCACGGTCTAAGTTTATCCTAAAATGTTCAAAAAATTTATGACCACCCATGCGAAGCTGGGACAGGCCGCTAGTATTTCATACATTTGCACGCCAGAGAGTGAAATCGCACCCCGAGTGTGACCCGTGGACCCGTTAACGTTTTTAATTTCGTCATATCTTTTGAATGGAATGTCCGATTTGAAAAATTTAAGAAGTAATCTATAGGTATTGAAACCGTCTTAATTATGAAAAGATTTATTTGGATAAGGATTAATACCAAGGTACAAATAAAGACCCTTTTCTAGCGGCGGCATTTCAATTAATTTTTTATAATAAAAGAACACTTATTGTGACATAACTATAATAGTTAGACATATGCTGTCGCGACATTTTTTGTAGATGATGACGTGTTCTACAAAATCGTAGTACATTATTTTGTTCTATCATCAATAGTTTTCGCAGCGCACGCGATGTAAGGTTTTTGGTTTCCACCTTGGGTTACATTATTGGAGTTTTAGTAAATATCCTTGATTTTTTTGAAAATATAATATAGCCTATGTTACTCAGGGATAATGTAGCATTCTAATGGTGAAAGAATTTTTGAAATCGGACCAGTAGTTTTTGAGCCTATTCGTTACATACAAAAATACAAAGCTTTCCTCTTTATAATATTAGTGTAGATCTGGTTCCCATATTACAAGCTTTTGCTTAGTTTGTGGCTAGATAGTGCTGTGTGGAAAGTCCACCAATATTTATTTATTCATATTGTGCATGATTTACGAGGAAATGCTTCGTTATAGGTGAAGGTTACCGCTTAACATCAGGTGGACTATCTGCGTATTCCATCACAAGTAGTATAAAATAATAATAATAGCTACAAGTTCTAAGTTGTTTCCCATTCCCTGCTGACATGAGCCTGTATGTCAGCTATCATGTCCTTTCTAGATAGAAAACTGTAACTTCCATTTTATGCACATTCTTTTTAAGAGCTTAATGAAATGGCGGACATTTTCACTCATCACGACCTAGTACCAAAGTATGGTTAGCTAATACGGTGGCTTCCATACCGGATAGAATATTTAAATATTTTTTTTATTGTTAATACTTACATATATTCAAGGTGTTCCAATAATTGAGTTTATAACTTCAGGGGGCTAAAGTACCCATCAATATGAATAACTTTTTCTAAGGAAGCAACACTGTGAACGCGAAAAAAAACAGCTGTTTCATACATTTTAGCCAGGTAGGTATTGAACTTTTGTATGAAACAGCTGTTTTTTTTTTCGCGTTTTCAGTGTTGGTTCCTTAGAAAAAGTTATTCATATTGGATTGGAACACCTTGTCTAATACATATAACACCCAGACACAGAGCAAACATGTATGTAATGTTTGTCCTATGTGGGGATCGAACCCAAAACTCAGACTTGGGATGCAGGAGACAGAGCAACTTGGAGTACCATCTGAGCGGTGGCCTGCGAGCTGAGAGTGCTATGTAACGTTACTTCTTAGACTTTTGTTCGAAGTTCATTGCACCCGGGTCACCACAGGTTGTGTAGTCTCTGTGATCATAACAATTTTCCATAACTAGCTATGAAAGAAGACTTTTTGTTCATCTCTAATCTCAGGATATACCTACAATAGTTAGTATCCGAAGCTCCAACATCACCTATTAATAAAAGCAAAAAAACAGCTGTTTCATGCAAAAGTGCAATAGGTACCTACCTGGCTAAAATGTATGAAACAGCTGTTTTTTTCTTTCGCGTTCACAGTGTTGGTTCCTTCGAAAAAGCTATTCATATTGATGGGTACTTTTGCCCCTTAAAGTTTTCGGAGTGGTATTTTAACACCCTGTATATCAGACATTAATAAAAAAAATACCTACCTACATCAAAAATTGTTACAAAAATCCAAAGGAAACCAGTTTTTAATACAAAATGCTTCTAAACTTCTAAATTACGACGTTTGCGTTTGAAAAGGTAACATATACCTCTATACATAAGTGTGATTTTTACTAAATTCATCAAAAAACTACTATATTCTATCATATTTTCCTCACGGCTGTCTCCAGCACCACGGCAGAGCTCATGTTATGAACTTTATTTGTCATCACTGTATACTATCATCATCATCAGCCTGTAGAAGTCCACTGCTGGACAGAGGCCTCCACTACACATTTCCAGGAAGAACGACTCTGAGCTCTCCCCATCCACCGACTTCTCTTATGGCGACTACGAACAAGTAAACGAAGCGGGACGCCCTCCTACCCGATGGACTGACGATATTGTTATACTGCGTTTACATTGCCGTCCATATGTCTGCGGCAGCGTCGCCGGCAATGTGTGTTCACGCAACACGGGCAACGCGAGTGGACATGGGAGTGGCCTGTTTACATTCTCGCATTGCCCAAGTCCCTGCCCATGTCTCTGCACATTTCCACGGACATGAGCTGAGTGTAAACGGGGTATTAGGATTTTTTAAGGATCGCGATATTTTGTGTATACCTACTTATTATTATGTAGGATGAAATTGTACCGATCGAATATGCAATCTTAAGGCACCAGTGTAGTCAAAAGGAATCGCAATGGATCACTTTGAACGTCTCATCCAACATGTTACCTTTATGGTCTGCAGCAGATGAGGGTTGGAGTGCGGCAGCAGGTCGAAGGTCCCGAGGCAGAAGGCGCCTCGTCCCGCGAGGCACTCCTCGTAGCCATCCAAGTGGAACAGCCTCGGCATCTGGTAGTACTGCTCATCTGGACACGAACACCGAGACAAAGATTATAATTATTTCATTAAACCTAGTATGTAGTACATTTCATGGGTTTGAGACTCTCTTTTAAGTATCGGAATAATTTTAAACTGTTTTTATTTTCCTAATATCAATAAATAAAATAACATTCATAATATTATCGCAGGTATATCGTTTTTATAATCCATAATACACAGAGATAAAAACTGCACCATTTTAAATCCTAATTTTGTTCCACCTGACAAAAAGCTATTAAACTCAGATTCTTTACCTATAAAAGTGATAGTTATCGAGTAGGTAGTACATTTTATTATCGCAATACTTCTTGTCTTAGCGACAAATTTTGCTACAAAATTAATTACCTAATCAATATTTCAAAATGGAGTTATCAACCGAATCAGTTCCTGTTCCGGAGACCTGCGCGTGCGCGTGCGTGTGCAGCTAGAGAAACGTTACTTCAGCTCGCGCTTCTTGAAAAGCTCGTAATTCAAGGAGTTTTCAAATTAGGCACTTGAAATATTAGCTACTGTCTTATCTGCTTGTTCCATCAGCTAGTTGTACTTATATTAAAAAAAACTATATGCAGTGAATTCAGACCTGTTCTTCTAGGCTTGGTCGCGTAGAACCTACGTAGTAATACTTTTATTCATTACTAGCGGCCTGTCCCAGCTTCGCATGGGTGGACATAAATTTTTTCAACGTTTTAGGATAAACTTACACCGTGGTGGGTTCGAATCATTCGCACGCCCTTCTAACTCGCGCCTTGCCCGGGCCCGCGCTTAGAGAGAACGCGACCCGAACCCGCGCGTCGTTTATATTTTTAAAATCTTTTGAATGGAATGTCCGATTTGAAAAATTCAAGAAGTAATGTATAGGTATTGAACCAGTCTTGAATATGAAAACATTTATTTCGATAAGGATTAATACCAAGGTACAAATAAATAGCCTTTTCTAGCGGTGGCATTTGAATTAAAATTTTATAATAAAAGAACACTTATTGTGACATAACTATAATAGTTAGACATATGCTGTCGCGACATTTTTTGTAGATAATGACGTGTTCTGCAAAGTCGTAGTACATTATTTTGTTCTATCATCAATAGTTTTCGCAGCGCACGCGATGTTAGGTTTTCTTTTTCCACCTTGGGTTACATTATTAGAGTTTTAGTAAGGATCCCTGATTTTTTTGAAAATACAATATAGCCTATGTTACTCAGGGATAATGTAGCATTCTAATGGTGAAAGAATTTTTGAAATCGGACCAGTAGTTTTTGAGCCTATTCGTTACATACAAAACAACAAAACAACAAAACAACAAAACAACAAAACAACAAAAATACAAATCTTTTCTCTTTATAATATTAGTGTAGATGTGCTACTACAAAAATAAGTTAACGTCATAATAACGCGGATTATACCTATATGAGTCAATGGTCTTAATAATGATAATAACGCGGATGCTGCGGCTGACCGCAGAAGGCGCGCGTCACTTGGAGGCGCGCGTGGCAGTGCCCGCTAGATAACACGCAGGAAACCGTCCAACAAGTTTTCGCTTGGACATTTACAAAGAATAACTGAATGTAGTTAGGAAAATCGCAAACAACCAAGTTTTGAAGAATAACAATGCAAAGGTTTAACAAAAATACCATTTCTCTGCCAAAAGACTTCAAATTACCCTATCGAAGTTCTCCTACCGAAAAAATTTAAGATTTGACTATGGCTTAATTTACACCGCTGAGGAATGGAATGGAAGCGTCACTTTATGTCAATTCTATAAAAGTCAAAGTCAAAGTCAAAGTATATTTATTTGCAGAATTACATGTAATGAGATGATAAAAGTTTGCTTAGAGCCAATGTAATTCTACCGTGTAACATACAAACCTGATATTGCCTCCATGTACAAACCTTTTTTTGGCTCGTATTTAGTTTGTATGTCATACAATTGACATTAAGTTCACTATGCTATGTAGGTATAATTTCGTTGCAAAAAATCGCTTCCATTCCATTCCGCGGCGGTGTAAATTGGGCCTAATATCGGCCTCGTTACATGCACCTCCTTGCAATAGATAGGAACCATACTGACAAATACGATCGAGATCCAACCTTCATGTTCAGCATGGACGAGATCGCAGATTATCTCGAGTGCGACATAATTTCACTGCTTTCCGACGTCTCAAGGAAGCGGTCATCACCTTCACATTTACTACTTCGTTACGTGTGTATGTCCTTAACCCACGCTGCCAGTAAAAGCGGCACCAAATATCAAAAACAACAATGTTATCCTAAAACTGTGATAGCAAAGGGCTATTGAAAAGCACGCTCAGCTACCGGAGCCAATCTTCAAAAACCACAAAAATAGTTCCACCACTTCGGTAGTTTTTCTAATGGAGCCAAGGTCTGTTCAACGGAACTCTTCAATAAATAGGCCAATTGAGTTGGTTGGACACTTGGTTAATAAATTCGATCAATATTTCTTTTATTGATTTATTGTTAGTAGATGGTAATCAAGCAAGTGCAAACTCAACGTTTGGACTTGCCTCTGACTATTACTACTTTCTTTAATTTTCGGAGTGTTCGGATCGCATTAGAAATCTCAGTTCCAGGCGAACCACTAGTTTATTTACAATTCACGTATTTAATTAAGGCACATTTTGGCACGGCAACTTCAACCTTGTTACGATAGTGCAGAACCTTGCCATGTTGATTAGATAAGTATTACAGAACATCATTATTTACAAGAAACAGAAAACTGAAACAGCTTCGCGACTTTGATCCCCAGGCACGGTAGATATCCGCTTAGATCTCTTAGTACAAGTACCAACGTAAGACTCTTGGAGGATGTCTAAGGGGGGTAGTTATTTTTTACAAGAAACTTGCCATTTATTACGTGAATTGTTCTTCCGAATGCAAACTCCCTGTTGAATTTCATCTTTATCGGTTCAGTGGGCTCGCCAATGCAACAGACAGACAGACACGCTTTCGCATGTCTGAGATATGCATTTAAATTAAACAACTCGCTCCAATTGAAATGCAAGCTGTTGCTATTATGCTAATAACTATTTATCTAATTTCCATATATTTCAATATTTCATATAGAATTAACAAATCTCTACAGTCCTTGACAATCAAAAGATTTCTATAGTTATAATATACAACGAATAATATATATATACAAATTATTTCTCGTTTGTTTGGAATAAAATAATCATAAAAATAAATAAATTAACATAGGTGAATGAATACCTATTTCTAACCTAAAGTAGGTATAGTTAGGTCCATCAATCAGAAACATGTAATAGTAGGTACAAATTTAACAAAATATTCCGTTTGGCACATTCCCCAAATGTAATGATTGGTCGTACTTACCTCTGACTAGCCCCATTATACATCCTCAACAAATCTTGAGTTGCTACTTGGTACTGCTCGATCTTAGAGAATGTCTACCGTGCCTGGATCAAAGTCGATGATACTGTTTTTTTTTCTTTTTTAGATACAACAAAAGTTTTTTTAGGCTAGAGGTAGTACCTAAGTAGTTTTTTAGTCACAGGTAACTATTTTTTTAGTCACAGGCTCGAATCATAACAACGTCAAACGGATATTTTTTTTTTATACTAGAAAAAAATATGTGCTCTATTAAAGTACTTCAAGTACATATACGCAAACGGCGCAGATCGCGCCCGCGGCTCTGTCTGCTCTGCTAGAATTCGTAGTTTTTTCTTGTTTTTTAATTATACTACATCGTCTCTTGTTTTTTTTTCTTTATACTACTTGCATATGGAACAAGCAGATAGCCCACCTGACGTTAAATGGTAACAATCACCTCGCAAGTCACGCATGATACGTACGTGCCCTACGATGCACTGCCTAATTAAGGGTAAGGCCACGTCCAAAACAACAAGCGTACATTAAAAAGTCTTATAGTAAATCTAGGCTATAAATTTGATACAAGCACAACTAGTCGTACGAGAACATTTAATCAGGTCAGTATGTATATACATATAAAAGAAAAAGTCGTGTTAGTTACACTATTTATAACTCAAGAACGGCTGAACAAATTTGGCTGAAAATTGGTGGGGATCTTAGAACCAGGAGTCGGACATAGGATACTTTTTATCCCGACTTTTTTTTACTATTTATTTTTTATATTTTATACAAACAATCGAAGAGACAGGAACATCAAGTCGTCAGTTAGTACCTGTTTCTTCTGACGTGGCTCAATATTGTTCCATGGGGAAGATTTTTTTTTATTCTTATTAAAGATGTTGCCAATCATATCAATCATATCATTCTTTTATTTGTAAGTATACTAAGTAAACGTGCGCGAGCGAAGCCGCGGGTAAGAGCTAGTATTATATAAATATCATTATTCAGTCATAAATAAATGGTTTTAAGGCATTTTACGTTCAACCTAGTTCTAGTAAAATTGCTTTGTTTACAAAAATACTGCATTTAGGTACTCATGATTCTAAAGTGTCGTTATCAAAGAGTTTCCATTTAGTTTTTTGAAAATATGAAAACAGCCTAAGATGGGGTTTTTTTTAGTTACACGGACATTCCTTAAATTCTTGAAGAGGGAGTGGCCATTGGCAAGTTCAAAATTGTATGACACATACTTAATAAAATTAAACTTACCTACGTCATCATGAAAGATGATATTAAAAAATAATAAATTTTATTTCAGGCAACAGAGTAGTTCAAATTAAAATACAGGTCCAGTTCATAAATACCTTGTCAACTGAAACACATATTATTATATAAATGAACCCTCTAAAATACAATCGTACAGAAGGGTTGATAGCTCTGCCTACCCCTAAGCTATAACCACTCACCTGTTAACTCAAGTCCACTGATCACCGTCACCATCACCAAGCTGCACGCCCATTCCCACCCCATTTCAACCCCTTCTCACTATCACACTATTCTAAAATGTATTTCCTAAATTTCAAATGAGCGACCGAAAACACCGTTACCGTACTGAAGGGTTTTGTGATACAGGTTTAATAAATAGTAACTATTATATTGGTTTATGATAAGACAATAGCTAGGCCGTCTGCTTCCCTCGCCACGTCTTGGTAGGTCGGAGGCAAGAGCTGAAATGCCCATTTTCTTACGCACGAGGTCGTTATGATGCGAATTGGTATTGAAAAAAAAACAAATCGGCTTAGCTAAAATAGTAAAGCTATATAGTAGGCTTACTTGTATTTGGAGGCGGCCTTCAAATTTTCAGCCATAGAAGGATCCTTGGTGCCGATGGCGCGAGGCGTCTAATTTTGTGCGGTAGATAATCTGCTCATTTGCCACTTTTTTAAGCGACTTAAAAAAAGGAGGCTGTCAATTCTACTGTAAGTTTTTTTTGTATGTTTGTTAAAAAAACCGCCGTCTACTCCGCCAATTATGAACCGATGTTGATGATTCTTTTTTGTTTGGTAGGTTATACTTTAGGGGTGGTCCTATATACATTTCATCGATTTTTTTTATAATAAGTCGTTTTGGTAAAAATCTTCAAAACCCAAAAATACATATTTTCTATATAATTTTCTACAGTGCATAGAATTTTAAAACGGCATAAATTTCACCATGTGACCCGTACCGTATACAAACTTTGCTGCCAAGGGACTTTAATGCAAGAGTAACTTTTCGCCGAGAAGGACTCTCGATACGTAACTAGCAGTAACTTACAAATTTTCAAATAAAAGTAAGTAAGTATAAATAAGTATAAATAAGTAAGTAGTAAGTAAGTAAGTATAAATAAAATACCGTCAAAGTTAAAGTCAAAGTGAAAGTAAAAAGGTATTTATTCAATAAAATCACAAGGATCACTTTGAAACGTCTTAAAAGCTAGGTGACTCTAGGTGCCAGTTCCACGCCGTCAAAGCCTAGAAGAACAGCCAACAAACTTAGAAGTGTGGAAAGTTAGAACCGTGTTAGAAACTGCACAAAGTAGGCATGGTTTACAATAGTTGGCCACCCAGCCCGTCGTTATACTATTTTACAATAGTTGGCCACCCAGCCCGTCGTTATACTATTTTACAATAGTTGGCCACCCAGCCCGTCGTTATACTATTTTACAATAGTTGGCCACCCAGCCCGTCGTTATACTATTTTACAATAGTTGGCCACCCAGCCCGTCGTTATACTATTTTACAATAGTTGGCCACCCAGCCCGTCGTTATACTATTTTTTTTCCCCAGAGGTACTAAAACTTGGGCATTAAAAACAGAAATCTGTTGTTGTGGTTTAAAAAAAAAATAGCAATAGCTAACTCTAATTTAAGTAGCACGTTAGGAACATTTGGTAAAAAACAATTGGTAAGTAATTATTTGTAGTGGCCAATAATGTTAGCGTAGGCAGTTTTTTTTTTCAAAGTGTCTTATTTTCAGGACCAGCATGAAAATATTTTTTTTATTTTAATTTCGGACCCGCCGCGCCGGCGCCGCCCCCTGCGAGGACCTGCCGGATTATCCATTCATTACGGGACACCCTGTATACACAAATGACGTTTCTGGTTCCCTTCATCAAAACTTTAGTATATGGTTTTCCAGTGTATTTGAAGCCGGTTATTTTTATCTAAAATAATTCGCAATAAATTCGGAAAATATACAATTTTATTCCGCTTTTGTGCGGTAGTAAATCATAACATTTTACTCAATAAATTAGGTAAATGCTATAATCAAAAAAAATCGTATAAGAAAATTGATGGCATAGGTACCTACATGAAACTGAAAAAAAAAAGTAAACAATACCTGTTGAAACTATCCTAACCACCACTATGACCGCTGCTGAGTGAAACTACTGTAGTAGTACCTACTAGGCTACTTGTTATCCCAAACATTACCGGGAACGAAGTAAAAAAAAAAACCGGCTAAGTGCGAGTCGGACTCGCGCACGAAGGGTTCCGTACCGTTATCTATGTATAAAAATTGCAAAAAAATCACGTTTGTAGTTTTGCCCCCCCAAAAATATTTATTTTATTCTGTTTTTTAGTATTTGTTGTTATAGCGGCAACAGAAATACATCATCTGTGAAAGTTTCAACTGTCTAACTATCACGATTCATGAGATACAGCCTGGTGACAGACGGGCATTCAGACAGACGGACGGATGGACGGCGGAGTCTTAGTAATAGGGTCCCGTTTTAAAAATGAACAAATCAAATAAAGGGAAAACCGGTACGAATCAGAAGGACATTCTAGCATAACGGCCTTGTGGGATGAACGACATACAAGTAAAATGACCTTCTAGTAAAACATCTGACAGCAATCACTACAGTTCTATGGACATTATGTTTGTGTATATCAATTTAATTGTTTATTTTTAGACACGATTTGTAAGAGAATGGTTAATGAATAAATTAATTTAATTAAATTACTAATATGCGAGCGAAGACACTGGTGGCAACTAGTGGCTCATTATCTACATCTACATCTACACTAATCTGCACTAATCTCCACAATAATCTACACTAATATTATCTACACTATCTACATCTACACTAATATTATAAAGAGGAAATATTTGTATTTTTGTTGTTTTGTATGTAACGAATAGGTTCAAAAACTACCGGTCCGATGTCAAAATTTCTTTCACCATTAGAATGCTACATTATTCCTGAGTAACATAGGCTATATTTATTACTAGAAATAATTAGGGATCCTTTCTTAAACTTCAATAATGTAACCCAATGTGAAAAAAAATTGCCCATTAAATGTCTTTCATCGCATGCGCTGCGGAAACTATTGACGATAGAACACAAAAATGTTATACAATATTGAAGAACTCATCAATATCTACAAAAAACTCAGCGATACTGTCTAAAAAAAATCAGACCATGTTATGCATACCTTTATATTAACCCTTATCCAAATAAATCATTTCGTACTCATCATCATCAACCTATGTTCGTCCACTGCTGGACGTAGGTCTCTCCCAAGACGTGCCACTGAGCCCGGTCTTCGGCTCTTCTGATCCAATGTTTGCCAGCTACATTTCGCAGATCGTCGCCCCACCTCGTCGGGGGGCGTCCTACACTACGCTTACCTAAACGCGGTCTCCACTCAAGTATTCGTTTGCTCCAACGATTGTCGTTTCTACGGCAAACATGGCCGGCCCACTGCCATTTCAGCTTGCTAATCCTTTGAGCTATGTCGACTACTTTAGTTCTCTGTCGGATAACCTCGTTTCGGATTCTATCCTTCAGAGAGACTCCGAGCATAGCCCTCTCCATAGCTCGCTGAGCGACCTTCAGCTTGTGGACTGACCCTACTGTTAGTGTCCACGTTTCGGCAGCATAGGTCATAACAGGTAGGACGCACTGGTTGAAGACTTTCGTCTTCAAACATTGAGGGATGGGCGACGAGAAGACCTGACGGAGTTTCCCAAACGCAGCCCAGCCCAGCTGAATTCTCCGGTTTAGCTCTCTCTCAAAGTTGTGTCTACCCAACCGCAGGGTCTGCCCGAGGTAGACATACTCCTGCACAACTTCGAGAGGCATTCCAGCGACAGTGATCGGCTCTGGGGTGATGCGATCATTAATCATGATCTTAGTTTTGTCCAAGTTCATACCCAGGCCGATCCGTCGCGAGGCTGCCGCTAGGCTGTTCAGCATCTGTTGTAGGTCCTGCAACGATTCCGCCAATATGACGATATCATCAGCAAATTGTAAGTGTGAGATGTATTCGCCGTTTATGTTGATGCCCATCCCGGTCCAACTCAGCGTCTTGAACAAATCTTCCAGTGCGCATGTGAACAATTTGGGGGATATGACGTCCCCTTGTCTCACTCCGCGGCGCAACTGGATGGGTTTTGACTGCTGGTTCTGGACCTGAACTGACATGGTGGCATCATTGTATAGACATCTCAGCACTTCGATATATCGCCAGTCCACCTGACATCGTTGCAAGGACTGCAGAACAGCCCAAGTTTCAACAGAGTCAAAGGCCTTCTCATAGTCCACAAACGCTAGGCACAAGGGCTGATTATACTCTTCAGATTTTTGTATAATCTGTCGCATTGTGTGAATGTGGTCTATGGTGCCAAACCCTGCTCGAAACCCAGCCTGCTCCGGTGTTTGAAACTCGTCAAGTCTACGCGCAAGACGGTTCGAAATAACCCTAGAAAACAGCTTGTAGACATGACTCAAGAGTGAGATCGGTCTATAGTTTTTCAAGAAGGCTTTGTTGCCTTTCTTGAAAAACAACACCACGTCACTTTTGCTCCATGCCCTTGGAGTTCTCCCATAGGTAAGAACGGAATTGAAAACACGTTGGAATTCTTTCAGAACAGGAGAGCTACCCGCCTTTAAGAGTTCCGAAGTGATTCCGTCTTCCCCTGGGGCTTTTCCATTTTTCAACTGTTTCAAGGCTATCCCGATCTCGTCAATGCTGATCTCTGGAAGATCTTCTGTGTAGTGGCGGGTCAGCGGGTCATTTCGTACTCAAGTCAGTTTTAATACTTACTTATAGATTACTTCTTGAATTTTTAAAATCGGACATTCCATTTAAAAAATATTACGAATTAAAAACTTTAGTTCGCTTTAAAAATATAAGCGACGCGCGGGTCACGGGGCGCGTTCTCACTCAGCGCAGAGGGCAACGCGGCGAGGAAGAAGGGCGTGCAAATGTATGAAATAAGACTAGAACCCACGGTCTAATTATGTTCACCCATGCGAAGCTGGTACAGGCCGCTAGTTGTATGATAATAACAAACTTTAGAAAATCTGTGGAAATGTATGTTCATCTATTTTGAGAGATCAATGAGTAATTATAGTAGAAGATAATACATTAAAACCTATAATTAGTTACCTACCTAGCTAGTTATTGTTTGCCTATAAGCGTTACGGTATGAAATTATATATGTAAGGTTTAGTTTCCAACTAAATTACATAGTTACATACTCGGTACATCTTGACACGATGTAGCCTTATCATTTCTGACGCAAATTGAATTACATACATGTTGATCGTGTATAGCCATTCAAATAATGTATTTCATTGCAGCTACAGTATAAGGTCAAAGCCAAACGGGATTTATAATTTATCACTTTGAAACGTCTTAAGGCGAAGACTAGTTTTCGTACATAAGCTAACTTTTAAGTAGGAAAACTTGTATCGATCAAAATGAAATTTTTACTAAACTGTGTGCAATATGATTGCACACAAAATGGTTGATTGCGATTTTTCGAAAATGAGTTTAGTGATTTTATATCTTTCAACATGTCGAAACGTGCGAGCGAGAAGTTGTTTGATAGTTGTCAGCCCCTTAAAGCTAGGTGAATCTAGGTGCCCGTTCCACGCGACCAAGCCTAGAAGAACAGGCAACACACTTATGGCTTGGTTCCTACCCAAGAGCATCGCCAGCCCATGGCCCAAGGGGGGGGGGGGGGACAAGTTGATATTATGGAGGATGAGAAAAATATGAATTGTAGGTACAGTCAAGAGCATGAAGCTTTCAGCTCGTAGCGCGAGTCTGTGCCTCTATGGCGATTGTAATAAGAATGGTTCCAACTTAGGCCTTAGGACTTTGGTTTTTTTTTGTTGGCTACATTTTTTTAATCTCTAGGGGGAGCAGCTGCCCCTTCCTGCCCCCCCTTGGCGACGCACTTATTCCTACGTACGTACGTGGTTATTAAAAAGTAAGTAATTTTAAGAGTAGTAGAGCTCTATCTGGGAAGTACTACCACCATGCCTATTCCTGCCTATTCTTAGCGATATTATAATGTTTAGCGGTCGGAAGGTCACCTTGCTCTAATAAGGAAACTAATCTGCAATTATGTAAATGATATAATACTTTACGAAAACGTATAAGGTCACTCACTCCTAATAAGTCATTGATCTTTTCGTTCTAGAACATTGGTTGTCTAGTGGGAATGCCCGCCTTCTAATCGTAAGGTCGGGGGTTCAAATCTAGTAGTGCACAATGGATTTTAATATATAAAATTATGTGCACAGTGCCGGTGCTGTCAAGCGGTGAAGGAAAACCTCGTGAGGAATTTAGTTCGGTTAGTATTCCAGCAGCGGCGACGGCCACTGCACAATGTGGCTATTATGTACCTACCAAAAATGTAATATTTGGACGTACCTCTGACTACCCCCCTTAGACATCCTCAAAGAATCTTAGGTTGGTACTTGGTACTAGGTGATCAGAGGGGATCTACCGTGCCTGGGGATCAAAGTTGTGTAGCTGTTTTAGTTATTTTATTTTTGTTCATCTACACTAATATTATAAAGAGGAAAGCTTTGTATTTTTGTATGTAACGAATAGGCTCAAAAACTACTGGTCCGATTTCAAAAATTCTTTCACCATTAGAATGCAACATTATCCCTGAGTAACATAGGCTATATTATATTTTCAAAAAAATTAGGGATCCTTACTAAAACTCCAATAATGTAACCCAAGGTGGAAACCAAAAATCTTACATCGCGTGCGCTGCGAAAACTATTGATGATAGAACAAAATAATGTACTACGATTTTGTAGAACACGTCATCATCTACAAAAAATGTCGCGACAGCATATGTCTAACTATTATAGTTATGTCACAATAAGTGTTATTTTATTATAAAAAATTAATTGAAATGCCGCCGCTAGAAAAGGGTCTTTATTTGTACCTTGGTATTAATCCTTATCCAAATAAATCTTTTCATAATTAAGACGGTTTCAATACCTATAGGTTACTTCTTAAATTTTTCAAATGGGACATTCCATTCAAAAGATATGACGAAATTAAAAACGTTAACGGGTCCACGGGTCGCGCTCGGGGTGCGATTTCACTCTCTGGCGTGCAAATGTAATAGGTTGGGGAAAAAGTTTCTTCGCATTATTTAAGAAAATTCAAAACATTTTTTTATATAGTTTATTTACATTTAACTAAAGTATGTAGGTACCATTTTGTTCGATAACTTTTTGCCATCTTGTAGGTAGTGACATGATCCCATTGCTATAGAAATTTTGGGACTTCTGATCAAAATACCGCGACAAGTGGTTTTGGCAGTCCTCTCGTGATGTTAACCTGACACTGCCTAAAGAATTCTGAAGAGACCGAAACAGGTGGAAATCTGAAGGTGCAAGGTCCGGACTATACGGCGGATGCATTAACACCTCCCAGCCAAACTCTCTTAATTTTTGCTGAGTGGCTAAAGATGTGTGAGGTCTAGCGTTATCATGATGAAAAACCACACCTCTTCTGTTGATTAATTCCGGCCGCTTTCTCTCAACTTCTTGCTTTAATCTCATCAGTTGTTCGCAGTAGAGTTCAGAATCGATGGTCCTGCCTGGTGGTAACAGCTCATAATGAATAATGCCCTTCCAATCCCACCACACACACAGCATCACCTTGTTGCGAGTTAATCCGGGTTTCGCCACAGTCTGTGAAGCCTGACCGGCTTTTGACCACGACCTTTTTCGCACGTTCTTGTCGTACGTGATCCACTTTTCATCACCAGTTATCAGCTTCTTCAAAAATGGTTCGGTTTCATTACGTCGTAATAAAGAATCACAAATGAGTACACGGTTCATTAGGTTTCTTTCTGTGAGCTCGTGAGGTACCCAAATATCGAGCTTTTTTGTGTACCCAGTTTTTTTCAAATGTGCCAAAACTGTTTTGTGGTCAATTCCCAGTTCTTCAGCTACGTCGTAACTACTGATATGCCGATCTAGCTCCACTTTTTCAAAAATGGCATCCATTTTATCCGTAATAGGGCGACCAGAGCGACGTGCATCTCTGACATCAAAATTTCCGGATTGAAAACGCCTAAACCAAATTTGTGCTACTCTCACAGACACTGCACTAGGTCCATAAATATCGCAAATTTTTTTCGCGGCTTGCGTTGCATTTTTTCCTTTTTTGTAGTAAAATTTTAAAATGTATCGAATTTCTTCATTAGATTCACTCATCATTAACAGTACGAAAAACAAATAAAAATCACACATTTTCCTAATTTGAATTTGGAATTATGTTCTTTAAAATTTAAACTTTTAATGATATCAAAACCAGCCAGATACAAATAGTATAGCCAGAGAGATTTTATTACAAGTTTATACATACTATAATGCGAAAAGACTTTTTCCCCAACCTAATATGAAATAAGTAGACGCGAGGCTTGAACCCACGGTCTAAGTTTATCCTAAAATGTTCAAAAAATTTATGACCACCCATGCGAAGCTGGGACAGGCCGCTAGTATAAAATAAAAATAAATAAAATAAATATTGGTGGACATTCCACCAATATTTATGAGAGTGTGGGTAGGTTACCCAGTATGAATATACTGGGTAACATACCCACACTCTCCCTACTTGAGCATCAGGTGCAGTACGAGAGGTACTGAAGAGGAAGACACTCCTCAAACAACTTCTCGCTCGCACATTTATTTATTTATTAGTAAATGAGCGAGCACAGAGCGGAGTCTAAATAGGGTCCCGTTTTTATTTTTGGGTGCGGATCCCTAAAAAGACTTAGTAAAACTTAGATCGATGCACGTTGGTACCTAGAAGCTAGCTCATGCATTAGCATAGCTTCTAGGTGCTAAAATATATAATCAATTAATTATAATTGCATATAATATTTATAAAGTTTGTTTACAATTTATTGACTTTGGCAACTCACATCGCGAATATATTTGAATGTTTTTTGTGCTTATTCGTTTTGCCTGTGTATTATGATTAGTCCTTTATTCCTTCTGTACACAGTGACATCATAAGTAAACTTAAAACATGAGTTGCAAAAATAATATTGGTTGGTGGCATTATTATTAATCATAAATAATAGTTTTTATGAAACATAATATACCTACGTCGTAGGATGATGTTAGTTTTTTGAAACATTCTATCATAATCGTCACAATCATGGATAAGTATACGGCCGCACGATGTAGGACTCTCACTAAAATTTCCAGGAAGACATATTTTGAGAATTTTCCGTCCACCAACTTCCCGCGATCTTTATAATGTTGTCGGGCCATGTGGTGGGGGGCGCAATACGCTGCATCTGCCGCGGTGCTCGGTTCAACGAACTACAGCTTTGACATATTTTGAACTTCAAAAACCTGAAACGTTCATGAGCTTTTGCTTTATTAGTGACGCTGCGCGCTGGTCTAATGCTGAAGCGAAGATCTGTTCAACGGAACTCTTCAAGAAATAGGCGCATTCTTGGTTACACAAAGTATGTAAAGCGTAGTAGTAATAATATTAATCAGTGACACGGATCAGTAGAAAGAAACCAGTAGACCAAGACGTACCTAAGTTTGTTGGGTTCGTCTAGGCTTAGGCGTGGAACTGGCACTTAGTTTCAAAAAGTGATCCCTGTGATTCAATTGAATAAATTGTACTATGACCAAGCCTAGGAGAACGAAAAAGAACGAATATTGGACGCAGGCACATTTAACCAACTTGTTTGCCAACCAACATGGATGGTTATGTGCGAAAAGTAGCAAAGCAAATTTGAGATAGGAGAACTGATTGTTTCGCACAAAATAATGTTTTTGCTGAACATTCGTAAAGCTATTCTCCGAAATCTTGTTTATTATTGATTTTTCTTAACTACATTCAGTGATTTTTTATCTTCAAAAATCATGAAATGTTTGAGCGAGAAGTTGTTTGACGGTAGTCTGCGTCTTAACGACTGTCAGAATCGTAAATGCAAGCACTGATATAAATGCCTCTGTGGTCACCCGTCCAAATGAGGTTTGGTTAGGGAATACCCAAGCGTAGCGTGCTCACGCCAGCGCCTAGCAGTAAATAATAGTAGTGATTCAGAGTTCGCAGTGCGCAGTGCTCTGGTTATTTAGTAAGGCGCTTTCATGATTTTAAGAGTAGTAGAGCTATGTGTATGTACCACCACAGCTTATCTATTTGTGCCGTCAGTAAACGCGGAACATAAATACTTACAAAAAAAACCAGACTATCGATTTCATCCTACTCCTTTTTAGAAGTCGGTTAAAAAACAGAAGCAGCTTCATGAGTTGTATCCCCAGGCACGGTAGACATCCCCTTAGATCTCGATACTCATGGCAACAGCATGTCCTAAGACTTTTCAGTGATTTCAATAAATTCGGTGATTTTTATTGATGATAAGTCCAAGTCCAAATGTATTTATTCAGTAAAATCACAAGGATCACTTTGAAACGTCCTAAAACTAGGTTTATCTGAGTGCCAGTTCCACGCGACCAAAGCCTAAAAGAACAGGCAACAAACTTATGGCTTGGTACCTACCGTTCTTTTGTATATACTTGTAGCTAAGGTGTGTTTATTTTAAAACTAAACTTTTTACAACGGTGCCTGGGATACTAGTATTCTTTTATGTGTGCCTGGGACAAGGTTTACGAGGCTGAAACCCGTCCAACAACTTCTCTTCTGCCCTGCGTCCATCAATTTGAGGTGTACAGATGTTATGCCTCATGTACCTGACCTGACATTGAAATTACCGGCAACCATACATTTCAAACCGAAAACGACGTTGCTGCTTTTCGGTAGAAATAGTCATGGAGGGAGTACTTCCCCGGACGAGTCCTTCAAAAAGAGTTCTACTGCTCTATTCTTTAGTTTGGACAAAAATTAAACCATGATCAACACTTATGGTACCTATTTATTATTTATTTTCAATTTATAACACTCTCCAAAATGCCAACTTACAAACTAAACTTAGCTTTATGCTTAGAGAGAATGTAACACAGTACCTCGGCCTTGTTTTTTTTCGTTTTTGGTATTGTGAGCCTGGGTTTTGTGTAGAGTCGCGAGTTCTCAGAACGGCCGATAGAGGCGCTTATCGAGTCTTCTACAAAATCCGGCCTTACGATACAGAAAACAAAAAACGCATAATAAACTCAGACTTCGGGTACTTAAAATAAAATATTATTAAATAATATTATCAATATAGATGTAGTTAGATCAATACAGGACACATAAAATATTTACAATGTGCGGCCTTATCGCTGCTATAGCAATCTCATCCAGACAACCTTTGGAGGGAACTAAATTTATGGAATCAAGTATATATAATACTTGAAAAACATTGTAAAAATAATAATAAAATAATTTAAGCGCTTAAAAAGTATTAAAAAGTTACCTACTGTTATATTAATAATACCTAACATGCAGCTATGTTATACAAAAGTTACAGTACTTATACTAGAAATAGACATCACATTTTTTTTTTCACATTAACATTATCTATTTCACAATAATTATTATTACAAAAAGTAGCAACAAAATCTACTTTAAAAATAATTACGATAATTAGTTCAATCTGTTAAATAAACAAACACAAACATGAACATGAACAAAAATGTCTATCACCACGTTACATGATATATGGACGTTCCTCTGACTACCCTCTTAGATTGTTAGTAAGAGGTCTGTGTGGATATCTGCCTGGGGATCAAAGTCGTGAAGCTTTTTCTTTTTCTGTACTATTATTTATTCTGTGAATTGGGTAAGTTGCGCAACTTGCGCCTACTGCGCAGGTACGTGGTGCGAGATATAACTATAAGGCTACCTAATTGGGTCATACAGACATGCACAATGCACATACACTTTTTTAAATTTTAGTCTTATTTACCTATATCACTTTTGAGGTAACTATTATTTACACTAGCATTTACAAAGCGAACTGTCCTTTCATCACCCTGTTTTATGCTTAGTCGGCTTTTTAGGGCAGTGACCTCTTTGTTTTCCAGCTGTCCTTGGCGGTCTTCGATTTATATAGTATTTTGAATCATGCCATTTACGTACATGTATATCACATGCTTTCTTGACGACATGTGAATCAATTTCGTTGACAAAGCACGCAGCTAGAAATCCTTTTATTTCATAAAAGATCTGTGCGATGCGGTCGAGCTTTTATTTCCGGGTTGTATTCAGTAGTGGAACGAAATAAAAATTCTAGTATTTGACCGAAGAAACCTTTGAACTGCTGAATTTCCTGCGGCAGTGGAACACCACCGCAGCCGATCGACGTCACTGTTTGCCGAGGAAACCATCGGTTAGGTGATGGCTGGGTGCTGCCAGTCCTACGTCTTGGCTTCCTCGGGGCGGGGCCTGAAGAACAGCACGTTGGCGACCCGCAGGAGCGGCATCTCCACCATCAGCGTGAGCGGCACGGCGGCGATGTAGCTCAGCGACAGCGTAGCGAGGCCGTCCACCGTCTGCGAACAGTCACATGTTACACTAGAAGGTCTACCGTTCTGTGAACTTGAGCTTACAGACGGGGAAGGAGTTACTGTAAAGGACAATAAAATTAAAGAATCTATATCCTCGTCGTTAGTCTGCTCAGGTCCACTGCTAGACATAAGCCTACTTTTTTTTATACAACTAGCTGATGGAACAAGCAGATGGCCCACCTGATGTTAAGTGGTAACCATCACCTATAACAAAGCATTGCCTCGTAAGTCACGCACGATAGGAACCTGCCCTACGATGCATTGCCGTCCATCAACTACCTCAAATCTGGGGGAGATTGCCGTAGTCACCACCACCACCTTCGGCGGTTCGACCGAAGCTGCTGCTGCCCTACTTCAGTCGTTCCCTTATACGCCACCGCGTCCAAGAGAATTGATGGAATGGTCCTTTCGTGCCGAGACCATCCACGGCAATTAATTAAAGAGTAGGCTACATTTATCAGGTATCTCATCCGGAAATATATGTATGCGAAGAAATAAAACAATTATATAGAGTCGATCGCTCAGCAGTGAGTAGGTACTCACGACGTCCAGCAAGGAGGTGGAGATGGGCTGCGGGCGCGACGCGGCGATGCACGAGTTGATGAGCCAGTGCACCATCAGCACGGACAGCGACATGCGGCCCATGGCGCTCCAGCCGCTCCACGAGAACCAGTTCTGCCAGAACCCTGCGGGAGACCGACTATGTACAACCTTCACGCACTAGTAGAGCTCTTTCTCTTCTTCTTGAATGCGGGGAAGTAGTTACACCGGACCGGTACCTATTCCTGTCTGTGAGCAGTGACGCTCGCATTGTGGTGCACGAACGGAGCGCTGTGCCCCACAGGGCACGTCGTCAATGGACGTGTTAGGTGAGCTGATGCAATTCAAAGTCAAAGTCAAAGTCAAAGTCAAAATGTATTTATTCAATAAAATCACAAGGATCACTTTGAAACGTCTTAAAGCTAGGTGACTCTAGGTGCCAGTTCCACGCTACCAAAGCCTAGAAGAACAGGCAACAAACTTACGGCTTGGTTCCTACCGTTCTTTTGTATGATCCTTTTACAATGTAATAATATAATATATTATTGAAGTTTAGTGAGGCGTAGGCATAAAGAAAAAGGTAAACATAATCAAATTTATAAGACTTTATAATTTATAATTGTATTGTGTATATTGTGTATAATTGTAACCTTCAGGGGATTTAAGATGATAGATTTAAGATCCGTCTTCTGATAAGACGGAATGAAATCTGTTTGTAACGGTATTGTGGCCCGGTGATTGATTTCACAATGAGGGCGCATGTTGTCCTCACTCCGACCTGATTGCCAATAACCTTATATCACTACGTAACATGGTACCAAATAAACAAATGAACAAATGTTTGTGCGTTCGATTCGCGTCGCATCTACTCTATCATGACATGACATCGCAGACCCTAACTTTACACGAATTACACTGACATTAAATGATCCTGCTACGAGATCAGGGCCGCCTGCTGTAGAGATCTTAGAATAACAATCAAGAAGCTGATGCAAGTCTCCTTCTTGTTCAAACTCACCAGAAATTCCATTGAAGAGTCCTAGGAGGACGTTAGCGGCTAGGATGCTGATCAGTGGCCGCTCCAAGGCCACATAGGCCGCGGTGAAGGAAGGATCGGTGATTTCCCGCACCCAGTTGCCGGCTACTATCCACGCGACCATCAGGCTGGGGGATATTGTGTACGCGTACCGGAATAACTGGAACATTACACAATGTGTGTGAAAGAACTCTTCTGGAAAAATATTATACTACTAGCGGCTGCTTCGCACGCGTTGTAGTGGTGAGCCACTATGAAGCCACAAACGTCCAAACAACGTAACTTTCGCATTAATTTGTATATTAGTAGGGTAGGATTTTATATACCTACGCAGGTATAAGAGATACCTATAGGCGTACATTACCTACACTAAGTAGGTAGGTATAGGTACTGAGCTTAGCATATGACAAATACCTACCATACACGGAAAATATGTATTTACTTTGTTCCTAGTTTCTACCCCAAAAATAAACGAAACGAAACAACTTCGTGACTTTGATCCCCCTGCAGGCACGGTAGATACTCTCACCTCTCTTCGTACCAACTCAAGATTCCCGATTTTATGAATGTCCCGTACAAAGATTGACGCCTCGTTGTATCCTTTTTACTCGAATTCAACGAAGGAGGGTAACATTTTAGGGGTTGTTTTCGAAAACTAAAACTGTATTTTAGTTATTTATCCACAAAATATATTTACTTTTAGTTTGAAGTTAATGGCCCTATGCGTTAAAAATATCTCATACAAACTTTGAAACTTTGACAGTCTTTTGCACCCTTTGCAGGTGTAGTTTTCAAATAGTGAAAAGGTGATTCTAAATTATTTATTGTGGAGTATATTTACTTCAAGTTTGAAAGTAATCGCACTATGCGTTAAAATCTCTCATACCACCCCATACTAACTTTTCGCAGCACGTGTCAAAATACTGCCACAAAAACTTTGACATCCCTATGCACAAATAAACTTTATTTCTCGCAAATAAACATTTCATTTCATTTCATTTCACACTTATTGACGGTAGTTTTAAAAAACTAAAAATGCCTTTCCTATTTTTTTGCCTTGGAATACAATGTACTCCAAGTTTCAAGTTTTTAGGTTCAAGGAATACTATTTTTCATGCAAACGTTTTCAACCCTTTTTACACCCATATGGGTTGAATTTCCAAAAATCCCTTCTTAGTACACCTCTACGACATAAGAAAAAGTTCTACATCTCATAAGAGTAATAGAGCTCTTTGTGAAGGGTTCGAAGGCTTTGAAGGGTGTATAATTGTTAACATCTGTATACCTCAAGTTGATGGACGCAGAGCAGTGCATCGTAGGGCACGATCCTATCGTGTGTGGCTTACTGGTGATGGTTACCACTTAACATCAGGTAGGCCATCTGCATTTTCCATCAGCTAGTTGTATAAACTGGCGATACATCGAGGTGCTGAGGTGTCTCTATGACTCTGCCACAATGACCGTCCAAATACAAAACCAGCAGTGTAATCCTATCCAACTGCGCCGCGGAGTAAGACAAGGGGATGTTATATCCCCCAAATTGTTTACGAACGCGTTGGAAGATGTATTTAAAATACTGAACTGGAACGGACAGGGTATCAACATAAATGGCGAGTACATCTCACATCTGCGATTTGCGGACGACATCGTCATTATGGCTGAATCGCCGCAGGAACTACAACAAATGCTGAACAGCCTAGCTGATGCCTCCCGACGGGTCGGACTGGGTATGAACTTAGATAAGACAAAAATCATGATAAACGAGCATATTACCCCAGTACCGATCACAGTCGCTGACATTCCCCTCGAAGTTGTTCACGAATACGTCTATCTTGGGCAGATCCTACAGTTAGGCAAAAACAACTTTGAGAAGGAGTTAAGAGGAGAATTCAGCTGGGCTGGGCAGCGTTTGGGAAACTGCGGCAGGTATTCTCGTCGCCCATCCCACAGTGCTTAAAAACAAAAGTTTTTAATCAGTGCGTTCTACCAGTTATGACTTACGGAGCCGAAACGTGGACACTCACGGTAGGACGAGTCCATAAATTAAAAGTCGCTCAGCGAGCTATGGAGCGGGCTATGCTCGGAATCTCTTTGAGAGACAAGATTCGTAATGAGGTCATTCGACAGAGCACCAAAGTTGTCGACATAGCCCGAAGAGTTAGCAAGTTGAAGTGGCAGTGGGCTGGTCATGTCTGCCGAAGAACCGATAACCGTTGGGATAAACGAGTTCTAGAGTGGAGACCGCGCTTAGGCAAACGTAGTGTGGGACGCCCTCCGACTAGATGGAGTGACGACTTGCGCAGGGTGGCGGGCAAAAACTGGATGGGGAGAGCCGAAGACCGGGCTCAGTGGCGCGCCATGGGAGAGACCTATGTCCAACAGTGGACTGCAATAGGTTGATGATGATGATGATGATGAGTTGTATAAAACCGCACCTTGTAGTCAGTGGGCTTGATGGCTCTCTCCTCCAGCTCGAAGTGCAGGTGCGCCAGGAACAGGCCCACGAGGCAGGCGGGCAGGCTGCCCCAGGGCGTCGTGTACAACCGGTAGAACGACGCCACGCCGTGGTACATCGTGTGCATCGTGCTGGAACAGAAACTTTGACGTGAACGAGCTGGTAAACATCTATTCCAACTTGCAAGCATACAAAAGCGTATTTTACGAGCTTACTAGTTTTCCCTGTCCCTTGTGCCCCAACACCTGTACAAGGGATGAGCCTAACGATGCCACAGACGATGCAGTAGAGGTGGCCTAGCATTATGTAAAAATTGTTTATTGTTCCATTGACACGATAGAAGAAGTTGCTTGAAGGAACTCTGTAGGTAAATCTGTCTGCTAACTATTATGCCTAGTTTGTTTGGAGCAAAGAGATTAAATGGTTTTACCTAGGGTAGACGTGATACATCAGAGATTTCCAGTCGAAGATATAAGCCAGAACTCCGTTGAGGACGCAGGAGGCTACCAGCAGGGAAGCCAGGATCGGCAGGGCAGCCACTCTCTTCTTAGCCAACCAGAGGGTGAGTAGAGATGCTAGGATAGTCAGCTGCATGTCTGTGGCTATGAACCTGGAAGGCATTGTTACGACAAAATTATAACTTTATCCTCTCTTTTTATAGACAGCCTTCACAGCTCAGTTGGTAGTAGCTCTGCCTTCTGTGGGCGGTGGGTTCGATCCCCACCGAGAACAAACATTTGTGTGATGAACATAGATGTTTGTTCTCTGTCTGGGTGTTATATAGTATTATAAGTATGTATTTACAAAAAAAAAGTATATAAGTAGTATTATCAGCTATCTGGTTCCCATATCACAAGCTTTGGCTTAGTTTGGGACGAGATAGTGCTGTGTGGAATGTCCACCAATATTTATTATTTATTATTATTATTTATACCAACTACTTGCTGATACAAGCAGTGTTAAGAGGTAACCATCACCTATAACAAAGCATTGCCTCGCAAGTCACGCGCGACATGAACGTGCCCTAAGTTGCACTGCCGTGCGCCATCAAGTTGAGGCGTGCGTGAAGATGTAAAGCTTCATGTGCTTGTAACGTCCCAAGCTAGTTCTTGACAGAGGAGACTGACATATAGGGAAGGGTGAAGGGGATCTATAGTCTATACCCAGCAGTATACCGGTCTCAGTCTCAGATGATGAAAATGAATGAATGAAAAATACTTTATTGTACACCAAACTGTACAAAACACTTAAAAATATAAAATAAAGTAGTACAATGGGCGGTCTTATCGCTGAAAGCGATCTCTTCCAGACAACCTTTGGATGGAGAGGATTGTTAAAGTATGGAAGATTGGTCGCAGGTGCACGAGGAAAGTTATATGAATAGTAGTCAAAAACATAACATACCTATGTACTCGTAAATAATAATTAAAAAAAAAATAACTTGTACATTAAACTAGTAGTTCGCCCCGAACTGAGATCTCGTGATGCGAACCGACGAACGCACCAAAACTTTGAGTAGGTGGTAGTCAAAGGCTAGTCCAAACATTATGTTTGGACTTTTTTCTGACTACCGCCTACTAACTCAGTACGGTAACCAAGTTTCAACTCTATTGGCCTATTTATTGAAGAGTTCCGTTGAACAGACCTTGGCTCCATCATCAGACCTGGTCGTTGTCACCATTTTATGAGAACTGAGTACCTCCTTAATTTATTTCAAGAAAAAAAAATAAGAAAAAGCAAAGTAACTGGCTGACCAGTAGAAAAACCTTGATGCCAACGAAACTCTTAGAGATGGGAGCTCTTGGGTCGCTGGTTATCTTAATTTAACTTTTTTGTTGTATCTCAAAAACCGAGCATCCCAGAAAAAAAGTAAAAATTGTTTTGGAATGTCCAAACAAAGCCCTTTCGTATGACATGTAACTTGATTTTTTTATGTCACTTTTTTTATTTTTGCCCTATTATAAAACCCCATATCTCAAAAACCCTTCACCCGATTTTACTCATATACTTACCAGTAAATTTCTCAAGTACAAGCTATCGACTTATCAAATTTCATGCAGATCGGATCAACGGTTCTAAAGTTATCGCCAGACAAACATACATACATACATACATACATACATACATACATAAAATGCCAAATCGCCCAAGTTGAAACTAAGATCTTCATTCGCTTCGCTCACTCGATCAATTACTCACATAATAATACTGCATAATTATAATGATGTAAACATAAAGTTAGATCCTTGTCACACTTTTAAGAGCAGTAGATCTCTTTGTGTGTGGCTCGCCCGGGGAAGTACTTCAACCATGCCTTTGTCTGCCGCCAAGCAGTGTTGCTGTGTTTCGGTTTGAAGAGTGTGGTTGCTGGTGAAATTACAGGCACATGAGGCTTAACATCTGTATGCCTCAAATTGTTGGTTGCAGGGAAGCGCATCATAGGGCAGGTTCTTATCGAGTGTGACTTACTATTCAATGTTTTGTTATAGGTGATGGTTACCACTTAACATCAGGCGGACCATCTGCTTGCTCCTTCAGCAAGTTGTAAAAAGGAAACACGGAAGTAATTATAAAGATAAGTAGGTACTGACCACGTCTGCACCAAGCAGTGGTCATCAGGCCGCACCAGGTTGTTGAGGAAGAGCGCATGCGCCCAGAACTTGTCGCGGCAGATCCTGCTCTCCGCCTCCACGAGCGCCGGCCACATGGGCCCCGCGCGCGCGTGCGGCCACAGCGTCGCCGCGAACCCGATCACCAGCAAGTACACTGGGGATATCCTGGAACGGTACGAAACAAGCCTTAACTTTGTTCCCTGTTCTTCTAGGCTTTGATTTCATGGAACTGGTAATTTCACCTAGTTTTAAGACGTTTCAAAGTGATCCTTGTGATTTTATTGAACAGGGATAAGGAGCGATTTCACTCACTCAGGGAGAAGGGCGTGCAAATGTATGAAATTATAAGTAGACGCGAGGCTCGAACCCACGGTCTAAGTTTATCCTAAAATGTTCAAAAATGTATGACCACCCATGCGAAGCTGGGACAGGCCGCTAGTTTATTGATCGAGTGAGCGAAGCGAACGAAGATCTTAGTTTCAACTTGGGCGATTTGGCATTTTATGTATGTATGTATGTATGTATGTATGTATGTTTGTCTGGCGATAACTTTAGAACCGTTGATCCGATCTGCATGAAATTTGATAAGTCGATAGCTTGTACTTGAAAAATTTACTGGTAAGTATATGAGTAAAATCGGATGAAGGGTTTTTGAGATATGGGGTTTTTTGAGGGGGCAAAAATAAAAAAAGTTACATAAAAAAATCAAGTTACATGTCATATGAAAGGGCTTTGTTTGGACATCCCAAAACAATTTTTACTTATTTTTTTGGACGCTCGGTTTTTGAGATAAAATTATGAAAGTTAAATTAAGATAACCAGCGATCCAAGAGCTCCCATCTCTAAGAGTTTCGTTGGTATCAAGGTTTTTCTACTGGTCGGCAAGTTCCTTTGCTTTTTCTTATTTTTTTTTCTTGAAATTAATTAAGGAGGTACTCAGTTATATTAAAATGGTGACGACGACCAGGTCTGATGATGGAGCCAAGGTCTGTTCAACGGAACTCTTCAATAAATAGGCCAATAGAGTTGAAACTTGGTAACCATACCAAGTTATTAGGTGGTAGTCAGAAAAAAGTCCAAAGATAATGTTTGGACTTGCCTCTGACTACTACGTACTCAAAGTTTTTATGCGTTCGTCGGGCCGCATCACGAGATCTCAGTTCGGGGCGAACTACTAGTTTTAAGTTTACAATGCACGTTTTACATAATGTGGAATAGGTATTAGAACTTGGAAAATTTATAATTCAGAATGTAAACCTGACATATTTTTTGGATTAAGAGGTTTTCGGTTTTCGGTTTGGTCGCGTGGAACTGGCACCTAGAGTCACCTAGCTTTAAGACGTTTCAAAGTGATCCTTGTGATTTTATTGAATAAATACCTATTGACTTTGACTTTGACTTTCGTGTATTTTTATTCACCAATCTGCCAAGTGTGGTGACTACAGCGGACCCCCCTTGAATATGAGGTAGATTTGTGTGTGTTGTTTGGTGTGTTGTGGTGTTGTGGCTGATGATGATTCAACGGATTGCTAGAGCTGTCGTAATTTAAAAACCTCGCACTGAATTTTCTTAAATATAGACAATCCATTGCAATTAAACCGGTCAAATGTCTGCCAAGTCAAAAAACTGAAAGCAAGCCACTCACTATTTATCTAATATTCTAAACCAAATCAGGAAGTGCCAAATTGATCACATAACGTGTTGTGCGGCGACCTTGACCTGATTTATCTGATTAATATTTACCAAACTTGTGTTGGATTATTTAATGTGTGGGCTGCGGCTGCGTCACGCTGGTCGATCGAACAATGATCAGTGACCTTAGGACTGTAATATATCTCATCCACAGCCAAAGTTAAATTGTTGGTAAAAGATTAGGTAGTTACCTTGAGTAACTTCTAGAATGAGCAATTGACACCTACATATTTATGAAGTTTCATGTTCTCTGTGACTTAACTCAACCTCACCTTTTCTATTTTCTAACCTAACTTACGATTTTATATACCACATCAAAAATATAAATAATTTCACATATTCTCGATAAAGGCCTCTCCTATATAATTTTTCAATTTCAATTTATTTATTCACGAATAATTTTTTCACAATCGTATTTCAATGTCAACTTATAACTAAATAATTAATCTACACTAATATTATAAAGAGGAAACCTTTGTATTTTTGTATTTTTGTATTTTTGTATGTAACGAATAGGCTCTAAAACTACTGGTCCGATTTCAAAAATTCTTTCACCATTAGAATGCTACATTATCCTTGAGTAACATAGGCTATATTATATTTTCAAAAAAATCGGGGATCCTTACTAAAACTTCAATAATGTAACCCAAGGTGGAAAACAAAAACCTTACATCGCGTGCGCTGCGAAAACTATTGATGATAGAACAAAATAATGTAATACGATTTTGTAGAACACGTCATCATCTACAAAAAATGTCGCGACAGCATATGTCTAACTATTATAGTTATGTCACAATAAGTGTTCTTTTATTATAAAAAATTAATTGAAATGCCGCCGCCAGAAAAGGGTCTTTATTTGTACCTTGGTATTAATCCTTATCCAAATAAATCATTTCATAATTAAGACGGTTTCAATACCTATAGATTACTTCTTAAATTTTTCAAATCGGACATTCAATTCAAAAGATATGACGAAATTAAAAATGTTAACGGGTCCACGGGTCACGCTCGGGGTGCGATTTCACTCACTCAAGGAGAAGCGCGTGCAAATGTATGAAATAAGTAGACGCGAGGCTCGAACCCACGGTCTAAGTTTATCCTAAAATGTTCAAAAAATTTATGACCACCCATGCGAAGCTGGGACAGGCCGCTAGTACAATATACAATACATAATCTAACACAATAAAAAATAATCTAACACAATAAAAATAAACTACTACCTAATTAATTAATTGAATTTAAATAACGAATAACACAAGATACACAAATGTCAGGCTATTTCTATACTAAAAACTCTTCCACGGAATAAAAACACCTCTCCAACAAAAACATCTTCAATTTACTTTTAAAAACATTCAGGCTGTTGATTAACTTCATGTCAGTAGGCAGACGATTAAAAGGTTTATTGGCTTGGAACCGATAGCCATGCAACATTCAACCTCGGACACTTAGGGAGCTCAATGTCCTTGCTTCTAGTATCTAACCTTAATATTCTAATTTTCACTGATTCATATCGATATGTCCATATCGATATGAAACCAACGATGTCTAACGATGTCCTTAAGGACGACTAATATATATAGGCTGGGAAGGGTTAGTATATTGAGTTCTTTAAAGTGATCTTTGCACGATTCCCATGGAGGTATTAGCACTTTTGTTCGAATAGCCCGTTTTTGTAGTACAAAAGGTCTATTAATATTGTACTTATAACTGTTTCCCCAAAACTTTACACCATGCCTGAATTTTGACTCTACTAAAGCATAGTAAACAGATGTCAATTGCTCACGACTGACTTCATCTCTTATGCTTCTCAAAGCGTAACAAGCAGAGCTAATTGAGTTTTCAAGGGCTTCTAATTCCGATTTCCAGTTTAATGCCTGAGCGATATGTACTCCGAGAAATTTAAGGTGGTATGCATCACTTTTGCAGATGCGGCAACCCATTTCCTGGTACGTTACGACTTGCCTTTGCGATTACCATTGGGGCGGTGAGGTCCTATTCTATATGAAGACCACCGGTATTTTTTTTTAATCAAGTAACTTACCTTGCAACTCTCTTGATGATACAGTAAGGCAATAGGTTTGGCGACAGCTCACGAGTCTTGGATAGGAGAAGCAGGTTATAGGCCATCAGGAAGTTGGAGACTACCACGAAGATCATCACTACGGAGGTGCCGTTCATGAAGATCATGAAGAACGGGTTTCGCGCCACCTGGAAAGTCATCAAGTATATTTCAGTATATCTACAAAAGGTTCACTGTGTCGATGCGATTGCAGGTAATTATTTACATGAAGATGGTTCACCCGATGAACCGTTATTGCCTAAACTGATAGCCTAACTTGCTCTCAGCATAGCCACACCTAGTGGTCTCTAGAGCAGTCCCTTAATAACAATACGAAGCAAGCAATGATATAACTGCATCATAATGCAAAGACAAGCATTAGGTACCTTCTCGACAAACTGCGGATTTTGTAGATAAAGCATGTCGTGGATGCATCCTCCATGGGTTCCTATGATCAGCACCATCAGGAATACCCTGGAACACGATGATAATCAAATTAAAAGTTTATAATTGCGTTTACAGGTCCAAAGTAAACATCGATGTCCCTGAAACATGGGCATAGCAGAGATGCGGTACCTGTCACGTTTGAAACAATAAATAGACAAAATGGAAACGTAATAGTATACCGGAATTCCAAACATAATTGATTTTGTATTATCCCTGACGCGACATCAGGTTATTCGGTTTCTGCTTGGACGTGCTTTTGACCTCTGATTTTAAAATACGTGCGGATTTAGTGAGTATTTCTAATTGAGATGATCTGATGCTGGTGAGGCAGTGCATCCATTACCTGACGCCCTGCACCGGCGAGAGCGCGTTGAGGCGCGGGTCGCCGTCCTCGTAGGTGGCCGTCAGCCGGCGCCAGTTCGACCGAATGGACCACACGGACAGTATCTCTCTCTCTGAAACAACAACATTATACCTATTATTATTTACCTTAGAGCTTTGAAACATTTGATTTCAATACTATTTCATTCAATCCACTTTTTTCCATCTTGTTTTGTTATAAACCAAGACAAGATGAGTAATCTATGTTCTTGACAAATTCCTAAGTGTGTAGGTATACCAATTGCTGCTTTATGAGATGGAAGAAAAGCTTCTTCTCAGTCACGATAGACATCTCAGATATTTTACAGATTCTTTGAGGATGCTACGAGAGGGTAATCATAAGTACCTACATGAAAATATTACATTGGGCACCTACCTACTTACATTTTGCAATATCTGGTATTTAAAAAGTGGCAGGTTGCAAGCCTATTGCCGCTGCTAGACTAACTATGTGAGAGCTCTGGCATTGGGCAAATATTGTTTGTTGCCTTAGCACATTCGTAATAACATCCAACTTACTCTTAGAGTCATCAAAGGAGATGTCGTAAATCGTTCCAAAAGCACTCGCGAAGCACAGCACCACCACGACCGTCAACAGAATCTTCTGCGACAGATCAAAAGGCTCCGGGTTTTCTTTTCTGGCGAACTCCTGCGCATGCGACTTGCAGTACTTGAGTGAGGATAGGGACAGTCGCAGCTTCTTCTTTCGCCCCCACTGCGCCGCGCAGTTCTCGAAGCGCCTGCTGGAGTTGCGTTCGGAGGAGGGGCAGCGGTCGGACACGCAGTACCCACGGTGCAGCTGCGTGCGGTTGAAGTGGAACGGGTCTGCGGAGTACTCCTGGAGAAGAGAATCCTGGGTTAATGTGACTGATTGACTAAAACAGAGTCTGATTTCATGAAGGCGTTTAGCAAACAGACAACAAAAGCAGTGGAATAATTTTAATTTGACACATTAAAGGAATTAAAAGACTTAAAGTTCCGGAGAAGAGAGAGTTCCGGATAACTGGGTTGCTTGGGGCTGCTATTGTGTCTAGGTTTCTGAGCCTTGTCGCGTGGAACTGGCACCTAGTTTTGACCGTTTGACTTTGACTAGAGCTTCAGAGTCATCAGTATCCTCACGTTACCTTGATCAGCTCATAGGTGTAGTCGTACTGCTTGGGCGGCTGGATGTGGAAGCTGCCGAGGCAGTAGAGGCCGTCGGCCTTCGAGAGGCAGCTGTCGTAGTCGTCCAGGTGGTACAGCCGAGGGAACCGGGCGTAATCCTCATCTGAAATGCAATAATTTGTGATCAACTAGTCTTCTTTTATGAGTGACTAATTCTGGGGACTGGTGCGGTGAGTTTTAAGGGACTGACACCCGTGAATGTACTTTTGCTCACAAATTTTAACATTTGGAAAGATTTAAAACAGCTCAACTTATTTATGAAAGATCGCAATAAACCAAGTTGTGTGCACAACATAGCAAAAAATATATATGATCGTAACAAGTTTTCCTACCAAAAAGTTTACAGAAGTACCTACTAAAACTAGTAAAGCAAGCTTTTTGTAGGAAACTGGTTTGACTCAAAATGAACAATGAACACACAAAGGTTGGTTGCGATTATTCAGTAATAAGTTAAGGGCCGGTTTCACCATGCTCTGTTAGATTAACTAACGATCAAAGGGCCGTTAAATATGTCAAAATGTACGCGTTTGACAGCTAAGGTTAGATTTAACGGCCTGTTAATCCTTGATTAATAACTAACAGAGCATGGTGAAACTGGGCCTTAGTGTTTTTATATATTTCAAAATGTTAAAATGTGCGAGCGAGAAGTACATAGGTAGTCTTCGCATTCAGGCCGTCGTCATGACTAAATGACCCCACTTCCACGGAATGTTCCACCCGCGTATGAGTGATGATTGCTAATATTATTAATATTTAAAGAATTTTCCCTTTTCTTAGTTCGTCCATGTTTTCTACCCCGATTCCGGTTACTTTTTGGATTAAAAGTAGCTTATAGGTACGCTTATTTATTTGAACTATATTTTATTCTAAGCTTTATCCCGATCGGTTCAGTGGCTAGGGCGTACGTGACTGAGCCACAAAACATTCACATCACACATTGAAGCATGGTAACTCTCACATATAAGTAAGTATACGAGTATAGTAGGAATAACCTTTTTTTAACTTCACAGAAATATTTTAATCTCTTAAACTGGATGTCCAAATTAGAAGCCATGGCCTTAGATAATAAACTCCAAAACATGGAGATTAGCTTCACTAATTTAATAATTGACCTCCACAAGGTACACTATTTTATAGGCGTTCGGGGAATTTGCTTTTTATAATGCGTCATGTAACCTTATCGCTGAAGTAGGAAGGTGACGTCATCGTAATAAAGTAGTAAAAAAAAAAAGTTTTTTACATTTCTACATCTACACTAATATTATAAAGAGGAAAGATTTGTATTTTTGTATTTTTGTATGTAACGAATAGGCTCTCTACAAAAAATGTCGCGACAGCATATGTGTAACTATTATAGGTAGTTATGTCACAATAAGTGTTCTTTTATTATGAAAATTTAATTGAAATGCCGCCGCTTGAAAAGGGTCTTTATTTGTACCTTGGTATTAATCCTTATCCAAATAAATCATTTCATATTTAAGACGATTTCAATACCTATAGATTACTTCTTAAATTTTTCAAATCGGACATTCCATTCAAAAGATATGACGAAATTAAAAATGTTAACGGGTCCACGGGTCACGGACGGGGTGCGATTTCACTCAAGGAGAAGGGCGTGCAAATGTATGAAATAAGTAGACGCTAGGCTTGAACCCATGGACTAAGTTTATCCTAAAATGTTCAAAAAATTTATGACCACCCATGCGAAGCTGGGACAGGCCGCTAGTTTTTTAAAAATAGGACATAAGTACATTTACAATAAGGTAATTATAGGACAACATTAGGTTTATCACCCGTGTTGTCGTAAGATTGTGATGTTCAGAATTGACCTACAACTAGTCAATTGTATGTTCGTGAAAATAAAACAGAAGACAATCACACAACCTAGATTTTGTTTTTACCCCAATAAGGTAAAGTTGACAGAGAGCAGGCTATCGTGGTCATGTAATGCGAACAGAAGACAGCTACTCGGTCAAAACCGTTCTCAGGATCCCGACTAAGTCTACGACTACGTGGTGGTCCAATGTCGAGAAAGAACTAAGGCCCTCAACATCGCATTAACGACAACTTGGGACAGAGGTTCCTGGCCCATAAGTGCTAGGAGACAGGTAAAATGGAATAAGGGGCAGGGAGAAGAAGAAGAAGGGAGAATAACACTTTTTTTTAAATATTGATAATTAGTGGGAAACACAGTTGTAGGTACACAGATTTAAATCCTCATTAATTTATTAGGCGGGCTTGTAGCTAAATACTATCTGTACCAGGCAACCTATAGAAGATAGGATTGTGTATGAAAGAGAAGTAGTGAGAGAGCATTGGCACATTTTAACGAACGGAAAATTCCATAGATACAAGACCGGATTCGAACTCAAGACCTTAGGATATCAAGATGGGTTCTAATATCACTAGACCATCAGTGTTCTCTCAAATTAGTAAATATAAACATAAGCAAACTAATTTTAAAAGCTAAGGTATGTTTTATTTATTTAATCTATTCTTATGTACAGGATATTCTATCAAATACAATATGTCACGTATTTAATTTAAGGCCAGCAAGATTATTTATTGCGATAGTTTAGATAATTATAATGTATGCAGTCAAATCAGTGAAGTTAATATTTATTTTGTCAAATCCTTGACCTTAACTTAATATCTTAATCATGGAACAAATAGTTATTCGTTCAAACTTTTCCCAAATTAAATACAACAAAATAGTTCATTAACAGGCAAAAAGTTCACATTCATTTGTCATCATCAAAATTAGCCTGAAGAAGTCCACAGCTTTGTGGCTTGGTCTTTCATAACTATTTTCAGTAATATAATGTATTCAAAATGTTTTTTTATACAACTTGCTGATGGATCGAGCTGATTTGCCACCTGATGTTAAGTATTAACCAACACCTATAACAAAGCATTGCACCGTAAGTCACGCTCGAAAGGAACGTGCCCTACACTGTCCTGCGTCCATAAACTTGAGGCATAATGCCTGTAATTTCACCGGTAACCACACTCTTCAAACCGAAACACAGCAACGCTGCTTGCCGCCGAAAAAGGCACGGTAGTAATAAAGTACTTCCCCGGACGAGCCCTTCACAAAAAACTCTACTAAACGTTTTTGTCGGTTATCAGCATCTTAGCCTTTGAGGTCTACCCAGGTCGAATACAAAAACTGCATAATACAAAGCTTGAAATGTTGTCAAGGAAGCGAAGGCCACAATTGTACTAGAAGGTAGCAAGTAGTAGTCCTTCATAACTAGTATATGAGTAAGTTGAATGTTGTCCTTTATTTGTATCGAGTGAGAGATCTCGGTAGTTTTGTTCTCCGGTAGTCGTTTTTAAAAGATTTCGTTGTTATTTTATAAAAGCTCGTTTTTATGATGCAATGCCACAAATAAATGATTTTTTTGGAATTTACCTGTTTACGAGTATAGTCGTTTCAAAGTTATAAATGTGATTTTATGACAAATGTCTACCAGTATTTCATAATAATTTTATATTAATAAATACTGGTTATTAGAACGATCATTTTTCAAATAAGATGAATATAGGCATCAGTTCTACGCGACCCATCTTAGATGAACAGCCAACAAACTAACAGCTTAGTTTCTAATTATTACAAGCTTTTATTTAATATGTTCGTTCGGGTGGAATCTTGCAACTCAATTTTGGAGCAGATATCTTCAACCGATTGAGCTGATATTGTAAACACGTTTAATTCGGATAACAATGCTGCGCATTTAAGAATGAAAGAAATCTTGCTTTAAAAAAGTTTTTTACGTTTCATTTTTCATTAATATGAAAAAGATGGCACGTTTTTTTTATTGCTGAAGAGGAAACTTTCAGGAGGAGAATTTAAGTATGTAACTACTCAAATGTAACCTACCTACCGGTACCTAATAGATTCAAGTTATCATCTATTTATTCATAATTTGCCTGTTATCGCCGATTACCGTGGGCGTTTTGAATACTGATTAGGCTGATGTTATTTAGATTATTTAGATCTATTATTTAATGTCCAGAAATGTTTTTGTAGCGTATAAGTCAAAGTCAAAGTCAAAGTCAAAAGGAACTTATTCAATAAAATGTCAAGGATCACTTTGAAACGTCTTAAAGCTAGGTGACTCTAGGTGCCAGTTCCACGCGACCAAAGCCTAGAAGAACAGGCAAACTTACGGCTTGGTTCCTACCGTTTTTTTGTATGATCCCTGTTACAATGTATTATAATACAATATTGAAGCTCCAGTGTGGTGCCAATCGAGTTTAGTGAGGCGTAGGTATACTTAAACACGCGTGGGGAAGGCTAAGCGGATCTCTCGAAGCTTCTTGTCTTCTGTAAACACCAACAACAGGCCAACAAGGTCAAGACAGCAGTAACTTATGGACGCAGGGTAGTGCATCGTGGGGCACGTTCCTATCTTACGTGACTTACGAGGCAATGCTTTCTTGTAGGTGATGCTTACCATGTAACATCAGGTGGGCTACTATAATCAGTAGATAAAAAAAGAAGAAATTGAAGCAGTCGATTATTATCAATGTGTTCAATAAACATGACTACATGACATACATGACTTATAGTCCAGTCATTTAAGCTTAAATTAGGTATACTATAATGACTTATAATGAACTTACTATAATGACTGGACTATTATAAGAATTGTATTATAATATAAGTCATGCGTATTCTCTTATCTGTGGTCATGCGAAGGGAAGAATGTCATGTGACTGAAATAGTATTCGTTATGAAATTAGATGGGTATAGGAGTAGAACAAGGCTACAGACGAGATGGATGGATTGTACGAAAGATGACGCACAAGAAGATGACGGATGATAGAGATAAGTGGAGAAGTGGAGTGTCTACATGAAGTGGGATAGGGCAGGATGATGATGATGATGTTCTTACAAGTATTACCATGGAATAATTTGTTAGGAATAGCGAAGTATGTGAGCTGTGCCTATCTAGATGTAAGTGTAGCTAAGTGCCTACCTATGTATAGTCAGTCGTAAGTTTGTACCGGCGCGGCGTCGACTGCCATGTTATTACTTATTAAACTGCTAAATAGTGTCCAAAACCTTCGTACCTAATTATTCACAATCCTACACAATTAAATACCTATTTAGTAAGAACGTTTTTGATGGTTTTAGAATAAAAAAGTTGTTTTTTTATTTGTTTCAACGAAGGATTTCAGTGTGTAGTGTACAGTCAGTTAACTAGGCTAAATACGGAATTACGAGCTTTTTGAGAATAACGATAATTTGCTCTAGATTGTCAGTCTATTTATTTAATTGGTTCACGGTATAACTTATAAGAGCAACAAGTTGCTTTAATAATGTTTCAATTTTTTTAAATAGGTTCTAAAGATTCATCAGTAAGCGGTGTAAGTGCTGGCAAGAAGCAGTACTGCTAGATGGCCGGGATCAAGGTCGCAGGAAACATGGACAAGTGCGAGTAGGACACGTGCTCCAAGAGCTCTGTACAACCCGGCTGAGACACGGGGTGCTGTGTCCCGCATAGGAATTATATTTAATACTAGCGGCCTGTCCCAGCTTCGCATGGGTGGTCATAAATTTTTTGAACATTTTAGGATAAACTTAGACCGTGGGTTCGAGCCTCGCGTCTACTTATTTCATACATTTGCACGCGCTTCTCCTTGAGTGAGTGAAATCGCAACCCGCGCGTGACCCGTGGACCCGTTAACATTTTTAATTTCGTCATATCTTTTGAATGGAATGTCCTATTTGAAAAATTTAAGAAGTAATCTATAGATATTGAAACCGTCTTAATTATGAAATGATTTATTTGGATAAGGATTAATACCAAGGTACAAATAAAGACCCTTTTCTAGCGGAGGCATTTCAATTAATTTTTTATAATAAAAGAACACTTATTGTGACATAACTATAATAGTTAGACATATGCTGTCGCGACATTTTTTGTAGATGATGACGTGTTCTACAAAATCGTAGTACATTATTTTGTTCTATCTTCAATAGTTTTCGCAGCGCACGCGATGTAAGTTTTTTGTTTTCCACCTTGGGTTACATTATTGAAGTTTTAGTAAGGATCCCTGATTTTTTTGAAAATATAATATAACCTATGTTACTCAAGGATAATGTAGCATTCTAATAGTAAAAGAATTTTTGAAATCGGACCAGTAGTTTTTGAGCCTATTCGTTACATACAAAAATACAAATGTTACCTCTTTATAATATTAGTGTAGAAGTGTAGATGTAGATAACAAATATAAAATAATAAAGTTTCCTTTTGTGGTGTACGTACAACATCATCATCATTATCAAGTTGCAGAAGGCCATCCCTAGACATAGGCCTCCTCTATATATATTTTCATGAAGAACGATTCTGGGCCCTCTCCATCCACCGACTTCCCGCAAACCTCATGATGTCGTCGGTCCATTTTGTAGGAGGGCGACTCACGCTTTGTGGTTCGAGGTACGTACGGGACTCTGAAAACCTGTATGTGGTACACAATTTCCTAGTATTAATTTCATGCAAAATAGGCAGACAAAAAGATATTGTTCGGCCATTCACATTGAGAGCGTTTACAATAAAACCAAACACATATTACGTACGTAGGTAAGCAAAAAAAGAGTAAAAGTTGTTGCAACAGAACACAGTAATTTCTTAAAATTAACATTGGTACAGATATTTTACACAACATTATTATATGTTGCTGAGGACCATAATTAAAAAGCCCTCAAAAAAGAAAATCGGTCGCTAAACTGAATTGGATCTAAATAATTTTTTTTTTTTTTTTTTTTTTTTTTTTTTTTTTTTTTTTTTTTTTTTTTTTTTTTATTTCAGATAATTAATCCATACTTAAATTAAATTATAATTAGAATTAAATAACATTACAATTTACAACACAAACACACAATTACAATTTACAGTTCAATTAAAATTAGATAAAATTAAATGTCATGATGGAAATAACAATGAAATATAAATTAAATAAAGAATAAAATAAAAATTGTCTACCCAATTAAATCTAAGCCCATCGTGACTTTCATCCACCTATCCTGAATGGGACAATCCAGGCGGGAAACAATCATCTGCAGGATGCCGTTGCCACTGTCTCGAGTGCGCTGACGCAGGGAGGCTACCTTCTTTCGTACGCACGCGTGGTACCCATCTACTCCTGCCTCCGCAAACATCCCCGAGGCACTGCAGAAGCGAGGCAACCGCAACAGCATCCTAAAGATGTTGTTATATTGTATTCGTAGAGTACTGGCAGTCCTGCGGGTGTGATTTACCCATAGGCTGCTCGAGTAAAATGACTGGCAGTACGCCTTGAAGAGGGTGATTTTTACTTCCCTCGAGCAGCGAGAAAATCTCCTTGCTACCATATTTCCCCGGACTGCCAGCGCTCTGCGCTCTCTTTCTATGTCCTGGTTATCTCTACAATCGTCTGTCACAATGTGCCCCAGGTACTTAAAACTATTAACCATCTGTAGAGCCGCACCGTTTAGCATAATAGGCGGAACATGCACTGGTTTAATTGTTCCACTCTTAAAAATGAGAACCTCACTCTTTTTAGAGTTGTACCTCAGTCCATGTTCCGCCGCGTATGTCTGACAAATACAAACTAGTTTGCGTACAGCCCCCACTGATGGCCCCAGCAGCACCATGTCGTCCGCGTAACTGATGTTGTTTACGCACACTCCATCAACGTAACAACCCGAATGAGTGCTACTGAGCTCACCAATGAGATCATTAACATATAGGTTAAATAACAGAGGAGAGGTGATTCCGCCCTGCCGCACGCCACACTCCAAGCCATATGCCTCCGATAGCGCTCCCGCCCACTTTACCTGATTTCGCTGACAACGATACCAGTATCTCAGCATGGATGTGACTTCAGCCGGTACACCCGCTGCCCCCAGCTTGTCCCAAAGCCGATTATACATAACCGTATCAAAGGCCCTGGAGAGATCCAGGAAGCAGGCATATACCGGCGTCTTTCTATCCGTGTAGTACCTGACAGCCTGCTTAAGGCATAGAATTGCACTCTCAGTAGATAATCCAGCTCTAAAACCGAACTGGGCGTCATGCAGTTTCACATGTTGCAGAAGTATTTTGTTAAGCAGGCTGTCAAGAACCTTTGCCAAGATAGTTGCCAGCGAAATAGGGCGGTAGTTGCACTTGTCCGAGGCATCTCCGGTCTTGCACTTAATTATTGGGACCACCAATGTTTTGGTGAGCTCATCAGGTAAGTAGCCGTGACATAGACACAAATTGTAGAGCATAGAGAGTACGCGCGGCAAATGTACACCAGCATATTTAAGATGCTCAATGCTGAGACTATCGTGCCCGGGAGACTTACCTCTTTGCATACCGCGAATCACCAATTGTACATCACGCGCTTTAAAACTTATGAGTCGCTCACGGGGCAGGACAGTCCCCTCATCAGCGCACGTGGTATATTGCAGTGTAGAACTAACTGTAAAATGGTCTTTAAAAAGGTTAGCAATCGATGTATGATCGCTAATATCATTTACACTCACAGGGAGGCCAGACTTTACATTCATTTTGCCTGTTCCTTTCCAAAAGTGTTTAAAGTCTTTGGCGGCGTGATGTGAGGCAAGCATGTCCATCTTTATTTGTTCCTGCCTATCCTGACACCACTTTAGTTGTTTTTTAAAAGCCCGTCTGCTCTCACACATTTCACTATAAAATCTACCACTTGTTGGCTTGCCCGCCTGCACCCAAACCAAAAATTTAAGTCTGGCCTCTTTGTGGAAATCTCCTACATGTTTGTTCCACCCCGCAACATAACCACCCCTCCTCTGCGTTTTCCCTCGTTCATATGAAGAAATTGCAGCCTCTGACAGAATGGTTATAACATCCGTATAAATGTTCTTCAATACATTTCTATGGTCAATATTAGAACAGAATCCATCACAACAGCTTGAGAGCTCTACTGGAAAATGAATGTCCTTCAAACGAGAGTCGCACAATTGGTGGTAATTTTTAGTTTGACTATCGCTGCGCTCACCCCATTTAATTTTATCTACAGCTGATGGCGGTATCGGTATTTTGCTACAGTTAACTTTACCCAAGTTGCATTCAATGTATACAGGAAAGTGGTCAGACCACTTCACATCATGCTCTACCCATATGCGGTTAATTGAAGGCAGTGCTGCGTTGGTAACCACGCAGTGATCCAGCCATCTAGCAGAACCATGAACATCGCTGATAAAGGTGAACGTGTCAGATTCTGCGCCTAACAAATGAACATCCGCACATATCCACAACTGATCTCTACAAAAGTCTAAAAGTTCTCTGTAAAAGAGCGCCTCTGGGTGCGCATTAAAATCACCTAATATATATGTAGCTTCAGTTTCTCCAGTGTCCTCAATTATAGAGCTAATCTTACCCAAGCATTCTATGAAGTCCGGTAAATTTTGAAGGGAGTCAGTAGGCATGTAGACACAAATTACAACGATATATCTACTATCACTTATATTAATTTTCACGGCCGCTAGGCGCACATCATTACATTCTATCACATTAACTGACCGAAAAGCACTCTTTCTCCAAAGTATTGCGATACCGCCGTAGGGCCGTCCTCGCAGTATGCCTGCAGATGTATCCACTGCCGAGCACCCAGTGCCACTAAATTCGTCTATTGAGTTCAGCATCGGCAGGTCATGGGGCAGTAACCATGTCTCCTGAAGGGCAATGACATCCGCCTGCTTGCATATACCTTTGATACCATCCAACGATCTCTTGAACCCTCTACAATTATAAGTGACGAAATTACTGTAAGGCGTACTAACCATATTGATCGTTGAGTGATTGCCTCACGTTATTATGTGCCTGTTGCACCTCATTTTCGTTATCTCTCAGATTTACAAATCTTCTAAATGAAATTCCTTTGGGCCAAAGGCTGCCTTCAAGAAAGGTGCCTAGGTGGGCTTTGCTCACGAATATTTTGAAGGCGTTATAATTTCGTTTTCTTACAGTTTTGAGCTTGATAGGCGATACTCGCTCCTGTGTTTTACTTAGGATGTAGTCTGCGATGTCTGCCTCTGAAACGTCTTTGTGAACATTAGTTATAAAAAGTGGTGTTTTTATGTCAGCAGCCTTAAACTTACTAGTATGTTCCATGCATGCCTTGCCCTTAATTGTAGTAAATCTATTACGCAAACGTTTTCTTTGAACCACTTTCCACTCTTCATCTGGTTCTGGTTCATACCATAATCCATTTCTGCCTCCTACTTTAGAAAAAGTTGCTTTGGGTGATATTCCACCTCGTTGCGTATCATACGTTTTTCTTTCACTCATTCTAGGTGTCATCTGCCGATTAGTGCCTACTTCAAGGCTCGTTTTCTCTGTCTTGTTCCTGTTCATCACATATTTTTTGATTGGCTGCTCGTGCAAGATCGTCGGTGCCGCAACTTTCCGAAGCTCAGCGGAGCCCGCCGAACACATAACCGACATGGAGCGATCGAGCTGCTCGTGTATGATCGTCGGTGACGAAACTTCCCGAAGCTCAGCGGAGCCAGCCGAACGTTGGCCCGACAGTAAGCGCTCACTCAACTCGTGTATCATTGGCGGTGGCGGCGACAAAGTCTTCGCGCTTGGAGCGGGACTATCCGAGCATGGGCCCGACATTGAACGATTGCACGGTTCGCGCATCGTCGGCGGCAGCAAAGTCGATTGGTTAGCTGCGGAAATAGCCGAGCGCTGGCCTGACACAGAGCGAAGAGGCTGCTCGTGGGTCTTCGGTTGCGGTGTTTTCAACTCGTGCGCAGCGGACACAGCCGAGCACTGACTCGATATGCTGCGGTATGTGTTTAGGTCACTGACCTGTGGAGGCGATGTCCTTGAATGCGGCTCGGCGACCGACTCTGGCATTGATGCGAGTGCACTTGGCCCGCTGTTCAAAAGATTTGCACCACGCATCCGGGTATTTACAAAAGGATCAAAGCGATTATAGATTGGAGTATTCACAATAGAATCATATTTATTCGAATGAAATTTTGACTCTAACTCGCGTAGCTGTTCAGTGGTGGCATAGGTATTTTTAATGCTCTCTACCTGCGAATTTAGCAGCGTTATTGATTTAAGCAAAGCTGAGCAATCCAAATGATCAAAAAGAATAGGCGGTAAGAGTTCTAGTTGTTTAGCCACAAAAATAGGAATCGCCTCAGGATCTAGACTTTTAAGCACAGTAATAATGTCTTCCAAATCTCTTTGTATTTTACCTTCAGCCTTCTTTTTTCTCTTTATCTTCCTTATGTCTGTGGTAATGGAGTCAAACAGTAAATTTTTTGACTTCTCTACCTGGTCTACTCTGAAAGCCGACTCGCAGATTCGAATCAAGCTCTCTTGATCCATCACATCAATCTTGTTAGTTATAAAAGCTAACAGTTCGTCAATAACCATATTACAACTTGCACATTTAACCGTGCTCGACGTCATGATTGCGAGCGAACACAGGCGCGCGACCGAACTCAAAACACGCCCACTCACTAGCGATGCGGCGCGGAGACTGATTTAATAATGTTTATGCTGAAAATTTATGTTTTTTCTGGTTAAAATTTGTCGTGTTGTGTTTTTTTTTAAACTAATTGCTGATGGGACAAGCACATCGCTGCCTCGCAAGTCACGTACAATGGGAACGTGCCCTACGATGCTGCCTTGTCTCTCTCTGCCTTCAACTTGAGGCATACTGATATTAAGCTCCATGTGCTTGTTATTTCATCGTCAATTTCATCTTTCAAGCCGAAAGACAGCGTAGCTGCTTGGCGGCAGAAATAGGCATGCTGGTAGTACGTAGTAGAAGAGCCACACACAAAGAGATCTAGTTTTTTTTATTTTGTCGTATGTTATTAATTTATTTAAATTACCCCTTTACAGTTAAGTAAACCTTTTGATATAATAAATATATCAATAGGTATTAATAGTAATTGATTTAATTAAACAACCTTAGTTTTGGTACATCAAGTGTGGCACATAATTATGCGAAAACTAGATCACCAAATGGCACGAGTAAGATACGTATAACAAGTACCTCACTCAGTAATTTTATATCCTCAAAATTATTGAAACGTGCGAGCGAGAAGTTCAGTACCGGTGTGAATACCTACTGCACTGCTCCCTCGCAATCATTCAATCATTTCTAAAAGGCATGTGACGGTACGCGAGCTGCCGGCCGGTTACCGCGTTGCTAACACAATGTTGGCCCCAACGGGTTTATTTTTGCGAATATGTAATTAATTAAAACCGTTTGTAGAGTATATTAAGCAGTGTCGCATTATAATCGTTTTGACAATAAATATAGAAAATTCTCATTTTCAAAGCGGCTGCATTACTTAGTGGACGCAGAAAATAGTTTTTACTAAGTTTTTTTACGCCTAATTTTGTATCGGTATCTGTATCGGTAGGATTCTAGTGAGACTAATATTTTTATGAAGACTTTACGACCATGTTAGTACCTAGAATTCTGACAAAATAAAATATTTGATATTTGACTGAACTGTCATGATCTCAAAACCTTTAGGAACCAAGGTTTTTGATTATATTGTGCCTTTCGTTTTCAGGAGAGTGGTCTTGAACACACGGATACGCGTTAGGCTACACTCTCTTGGCATTTTCATTCGGCTTTGTGTATTTAATAATTAATGTATCCGCGTGTACAAGGACAACTTCTACCCGAAGGAGTTCCCAGAGTTGGGCAGTATTTGAATTACTTGTAATTCAAATACGAAATTAAATCACGAAATTGAAATATAAATACGTATTTGGTATTTGTATTTCAATTACTTCCTTAAAATGTAATTTGTAATTCGTATTTCAGATACCTGACGCCGAGGTATTTTGTATTTAGTATTTCAAATAAGTACTTGAGGCTTCAAAATACATTTTAACATTAAAATACATTTATAATAGTTAGTGCTCATCAGGACCTGTAGAAAGATTGTTTTCTTTAGCAGGTTTTATTCTCTCACCAACAAGAGGCTGTTTGTCTGACAGTACATTTAAAAATCTAGTGTTCTTGAAAGGAAACTCTGGTTTTACTGATTAATTAATCTTGTTTTCCCTAACTTTTCTTACTTTGTATTTATTGTTATTTGTATAATATAATAATAAAGTAAATAATAGTTATGTAACCCAATCAGGCAACTTAGAATATAATCATTTATAATTAATATGGTTCAATCACACTCACATACATACATACACACACCCTCACACACCCTCACACTGGCTTCTCCTGTGAAACCTAGACTCTTAAGAGACTTGTGTAATCAGGAGAGGCCAAACATACATACACGCACACACCCTCATGCAGACGCACACAACCACAAACGCAGCTACATATTCCATACTACACATGTACATAAATTCATACATTCACATTCATACTCAATACACACTTTAAATACAAGTTATTACTATATGTCATCATTTAGTTTAGTGATAGTCTTTTATATTATAGGTAGTTTCTGTTAAAAAATTTAAATCCGTTATTGGCTATACATGAGTATAGCCAATAACGGATTTACATTTTTATATGTTACGTCCTATTTATATAAAGACCTGTGGATTTTGTTTAATAAATAAAATAAATAAAATTTCGCATATCAATTGAAAATAGCTAAAATACTGTATTTTGTATATTTTATATTACCTTAGTTAAAGATATTTTGTATTTCGTATTTTAATTACTTGCGATACAGTATTTTTTAATTTGTATTTCAATTAAAGCAAAGCATTGCCTAGTAAGTCACGTACGATAGGAACGTGCCCTACGATGCACTGCCCTGCGTCCATCAACTTGAGGCATACAGATGTTAAGCCTCATGTGCCTGTAATTACACCGGCGACCACATTCTTCAAACCGAAACACAGAAACACAGTAACTGTAAATATTACGGTGTTACATCGTTTTTTGTAAATATTTTTGGAGAAAATTTACACAAATTAGCAATTCGATCAATGGTGCAGTTTTATGATCCTGTCCGATGTAGACCACATAATAATAGTCTAATTTATAAACACTAGTGATGTGACTCGTGATGCGACCCGACGAACGCACCAAAACTTTGAGCAGGTGGTAGTCAGAGGCAAGTCCAAACATATTGTTTGGACTTGCCTCTGACTACCGCCTACTAACTTGGTATGGTAACCAAGTTTCAACTCTATTGGCCTATTTATTGAAGAGTTCCGTTGAACAGACCTTGTCTTCATCATCAGACCTGGTCGTTGTTACCGTTTCATGAGAACTGAGTGCCTTCTTAACTTATATCAAGAAAAAAAATTAAGAAAAAGCAAAGGAACTGGCCGACCAGTAGAAAAACCTTGATGCCAACGAAACTCTTAGAGATGGGAGCTCTTGGATCACTGGTTATCTTAATTTAATTTTTTTGTTGTATCTCAAAAACCGAGCGTATCAGGAAAAAAGTAAAAATTGTGTTCGAATGTCCAAACAAAGCCCTTTCATATGACATGTAACTTGATTTTTTTATGTAACTTTTATATTTTTACTCCCTTAAAAAACCCCATATCTTAATAACCCTTCATCCGATTTTACTCATATACTTACTAGTAAATTTCTCAAGTACTAGCTATAGGCTTATCAAATTTCATGAAGATCGGATCAACGGTTCGAAAGTTATCGCCAGACAAACATACATAAAATATCAAATTGCCCAAGTTGAAACTAAGATCTTCGTTCGCTTCGCTCACTCGATCAACTAAGATCTTCGGTCGCTTAGCTCACTCGATCAATTAGGGCACGCGAAGGTCATCGAAAAGGCAGACCACGACCAGAAGGCAGGTGGTCGGAAAATATCGTACTAATTAAATATTCTGATTAGCCTAAAGTCTCAATAACTGTTGTAATGCCCCAACGGGGCTCATGTCCTGGACATTTTGTTACCCCCTAAGGGCTATTTTAATAACATGAAACAATGAATAATCGATTGTGATTTAGTGAGCATTGCTGTCGTACCTCGCGACCAAAGCCGAGAAACACAAACAAGAAACTTACGACTAGGTTCCTAGATGTTTTTCGTATGATCCTTCTTACGAACGAACGATCTTTAGAACAAGTAGCTAAAAATGAGGCCTATCTATACTCAGCAGTGGGTGAACTTAGCTTGCTTAAGGGGCTGACAACTATCAAACAACTTCTCGCTCGCACGTTTCGACATGTTGAAAGATATAAAATCACTAAACTCATTTTCGAAAAATCGCAATCACCCATTTTGTGTGCAATCACATTGCACACAGTTTAGTAAAAATTTCATTTTTATCGATACAATTTTACCTACTTAAAAGTTTGCTTATGTACGAAAAATAGTAAAGTAAAATAGTAGAGTTTAGTAGTCTGTACACTTATGTTTTATATGAAAAATAAACTTTACTAAACTACTGTGTAAATTCATACTAAAATACATGTATTAATAATAAATTATTTAAATTTTAACGGTTCAACTGGTTTAGATTTAAAAATATTCCAAAGTAACCTTTAGTTGATCGAGTGAGCGAAGCGAACGAAGATCTTAGTTTCAACTTGGGCGATTTGGCATTTTATGTATGTATGTATGTATGTATGTATGTATGTATGTATGTATGTATGTATGTATGTTTGTCTGGCGTTAACTTTAGAACCGTTGATCCGATCTGCATGAAATTTGATATGTCGATAGCTTGTACTTGAGAAATTTACTGGTAAGTATATGAGTTAAATCGGATGAAGGGTTTTTGAGATATGGGGGTTTTTAAGGGGGCAAAAATAATAAAAGTTACATAAAAAAATCAAGTTACATGTCATATGAAAAGGCTTTGTTTGGACATTCCAAAACAATTTTTACCTTTTTTTTGGGACGCTCCGTTTTTGAGAAAAAACAAAAAAAGTTAAATTAAGATAACCAGCGATCCAAGAGCTCCCATCTCAAAGAGTTTCGTTGACATCAAGGTTTTTCTACTGGTCGGCCAGTTCCTTTGCTTTTTCTTATTTTTTTTTCTTGAAATAAATTAAAGAGGTACTCAGTTCTCATAAAATGGTGACGACGACCAGGTCTGAAGATGGAGCCAAGGTCTGTTCAACGGAACTCTTCAATAAATAGGCCAATAGAGTTGAAACTTGATTACCATACCAAGTTAGTAGGCGGTAGTCAGAAAAAAGTTCAAAGATAATGTTTGGACTTGCCTCTGACTACTACCTACTCAAAGTTTTAATGCGTTCGTCGGGTCGTATCACGAGATCTCAGTTCGGGGCGAACTACTAGTTTTATTCTCAAAACATTAAAAATATATTTTCGACGTGAACGTATCAATTTACGAATACTATGTAAATTTTATTACTGGTATAAGTAGCACTTACTTAGTATGTAATTAGTATTATATCAGCTAACTGGTTTCCTAAGCTTATCTTAGTTTGTAACGGTGCTACGCCGCACGTAGCCGCCTGAAATCCATTCTGCTACGTCGTAGATCTCCGTAGAGCAAAGCTATTAATCATAGTAACTGCCTATTATCGAGCATGACATCAAAGCTAGTTGAGAATACATCGCTCCATTAGATAACTAATTCTTTATATTCAGTAACAGCAATACATACATACGCGGCAGTGTACTCGCTACAAAAAACATGTACTCGTTAGCCCAAACCAGTCTCACGCAACTTTCCGTTCAAGTTCAATGAATTATATTACGTGTGAGTTGAATCAACAACTTGATTTATTAATTATACTCATTAAAGTTGTTTAAAGTATACCATTTTATTGTAGAGTAGACAAAATAAATCATCATCAGTCCACTGCTGGGAGTTGCTTGTTTGAGTTGATCTTTTTTTTTTAGTTGTTAATCATTTTCTATTAGTGTTTCCTGCCGTAGTCAAACAACATAGTTTTCATCTGTTTAGATTGAAACTTAGTGTTCGTTGGATCATCACACTGGTTCTGTTTTGGTCACTGCTTTGTTAATAGAGTTGATGGAAGCAGTTATGGAATTTTTTCATTGTGTGCTTTTCCTGGTGCGTGCTAGGCGCAATAAAATTGCCGTTTCCATCGTTTTCTATCGAGGCAGGAATGTAGCCTTGAGGCGCTTCGACGCTTTGTCCAGCGGAGAGGTAGTGGACAACGGAGAGGTACTTGTTTTACATATCTTACCATATTTTGATCTGGTTTTCGCATAATGACCTCTATTATTAACACATTGACGTAACACAACTGAGGTCTTATTTAATTAAATCAATAACGGTAAAGAGGTACTTTAATTCAATAACATTAAGGTTGCCTGGAAGAAATCGCTTTCAGTGATAAGGCCGCCCATGTACTTTATTAACTTACGCCTATATTTATGATGTATCCTTATTTGTTAACATCTGTATACCTCATATAAAATAAAATATCCTTGTGAGATGACGGATGGTAGAGGAGAGGGGAAACGACCCCGCATGAAGTGGGATACGGGCAGGGCATTATGTCTCTGTGTTGCGGTGGTCTGTTCAGTGGTATGGAATTATCGTATATCCTACTATAATATTATAAACGCAAAAGTTTGTAAGTATGGATGGATGGACTACTTGCTGCTTAAACAAGCACATGGACCACCTGATGTGAAGTGGTAACCATCACCTGGCAAAACATTGACTAACAGCTTGGAACGTGCCCTACGAATCACAGCCCTGTTTCCACCTACCTCAGGTATACGTTGGGGTGTTAAGCTTCCCCTGAAATTTAACGGGCACCTTGCAAACACAACGCTGTTTGACGGCAGAAATAAGCATGGGAGAGTACTCCCGAACGATGTTTTCCATCACCGTTTGAGAGCAGTAGCTCGTCGTGCATCTATAAGAGCGGATCTATAAGACGGATATTCGCGAACTCAGAATCGGAAGGCTACACTACCACTGGACCACCGAGGACTAGTACCAATGCTGATAAGTGGTACTCACCGCTGATCTCCAAGGCACATCCACCTGCGACCACCGCCAACACAAACAGCTCAATCATGGCCACCTCTTCTTAAAAACTGTTCAATGCTAAACCACTAATACCTACTCAAATACATCTAATTTAACTAGCATACTTAGTAGCTCGTTCACAGAATAAAAAACCAATTAATACGATTTAAAAATATCTAATAATTATTGTCACTTATGTTTTTTTTTCTGTCTAATTAATGATACTTTTTCATAGACAGTCCTCACTATGGTGGTCAAAGAAGTGATACAATGTTTCAACTAATAGGATGAAAAAGAAACAGCGCCACGTCTCCCGGAGTTGGCTCTAGGTCTGGATTCGACACCGCACGGTCGATACTGAACGGTTAGTCGGCTGAGATACATATATTTATAACATATCCTTTGCGGAGAGGTCACCCACCGCTACGCCGACACTGGTTCTGTACGAATATGCGTCATTCATTTAAAAATTCAAAGTTTAAAGGATATTCGTTTATTATCTAATATATTTTGATTAATTTCATTTTTGTCATATAATTTATTACTTTTATAAATTTTAAACCCACGCTGCTCTTATTAATTTGCAAAATGTGTTATACCTATTGCAATGAAAAATACCTATATACTTTGCGTTGCAGAAAAAATCACACATAAAACATACAAGGTAAGATTCATTTTCCAATGAATAATTTAAAAACATAATGAGAATTAGTACCTACCTACCGATCGACCGAAAACTAACGGTCGGTTTGCATTTGTTGTTACACATCACTTGCTATTTCAGCTAACTGAGATAGCAAGTGACTTGACATCTGATTAGGTTTGATCGAGCTTTCAGAAACCGGCCGTGAGAATTAAAGAATGAAAGGTCTACCTTATCTTCAGTTAAGACAGACAAATATTAGGTATAGCAATAAATGATTTATGATTATTATTATGATTATGATAAACTATATGAGAAACTTAAGAAAAATCTTAAAACCATATTTCCAGCAAATAAAATTAATTGCACCATCAACTATTTATTTTCTCAATTAAACATATTGTGTATGAAATGAACATATAAACATAAATATTATTGAATCAAATAAGTGGCACTCAATAAGTCACTTAATCAAATAAGTGACTTAGCTGGGATGCTATTAAAGACGAGTTACAATTTGGTTACTTATACAGAACAACACTGTAAAGTTCACTCTTCTTCTTCTTGTCGTGTCACTAGTGTGGTGAAAGGATTTTAAGTACGCTTCTAAGAGGCACCTTTCGAGCACTGGACACATGTTTTAGAACTTTTTAGGTTCTACGACATGCTGCCGTTTTCCTCACTATCTTTTCCTTCGTTTGAGAGTACTGGCGCTGTGTACATATACAGAAAAACCAATTGGTGCACGGCCGGCTATGAACCCACAACCATAGGAACGGAAGGCGGGGCCACTAGACCACCAGTGCTCTAAAATTAATTAAAATCAAACTCGAAAAGTAAGCAGTTTGTGAAAAGGTTAATCCAGTCCATCCATCATAATATTAAGGAGGTACCTATTGATTGTATTTTATTTTGAAAATAGATATTATTGGGTTATAAAATTACTTAAATGCATTTTAATATTTTTAATGTCCTTATTGAAAGGTTGCCACTATATTATTATGTCTAGCGACAAGAGCAGGTTTTTTTTGATTTATTTAAAAGGAATTCTTATTATGTCATCAATAAAATAACACAAAAATAAATCTGTTCAACAGAAGATGTAATTTAAAAAACCCTTTTTTTAAGAAGACAACTTGCAGTATTTACCTTTACATGAAACTCATTTATTTACAAAGAAAATTACAATGAATACAAGTATTTACAAAATGTACAAAATACATTTGAAACAGTTGAGACATATTACATTATTATTATTTAAGTTATAATTTTTTTTGTTGTTTGTTGTTTTTGAACCCAATCTTAGGGGCGGGCCCGCTACTACTAGGCCACCAGTGCACCACAAAAACTAACTAATAACTTGGAAACTTTTACGGAATTCCTTCGAGATCAAGCAAGCTACACTCAAAACCCTATCAAAACCGGAGCAGCCATCGGTGACCATAAATTCTATTATTTGTTGTATTTTTTTATGGTTACGAGAACGAGGTTTTTTAAGCTACTTATATTATACTAGTGGCTTCCCGCGGCTTCGCACGCGTTGAAGTGGTGCCGTGATTGAGCCACAAACATCGAAACATCGTAACTTTCGCATTGATTTGTATATTACTAGTAGTTCTCCCCGAACTGAGATCTCGTGATGCGACCCGATGAACCAATCAAAACTTTGAGTACGTAGTAGTCAGAGGCAAGTCCAAACATTATCTTTGGACTTTTTTTGACTACCGCCTACTAACTTGGTATGGTTACCAAGTTTCAACTCTATTGGCCTATTTATTGAAGAGTTCCGTTGAACAGACCTTGGCTCCATCATCAGACCTGGTCGTCGTTACCATTTTATGAGAACTGAGTACCTCCTAAATTTATTTCAAGAAAAAAAATTAAGAAAAAGCAAAGGAACTGGCCGACCAGTAGAAAAACCTTGATGTCAACGAAACTCTTAGAGATGGGAGCTCTTGGATCGCTGGTTATCTTAATTTAACTTCTATTATTTATAATTTTTTTATTTTTGCCCCCTTAAAAACCCCAAATCTCAAAAACCCTTCATCCGATTTTACTCATATACTTACCAGTAAATTTCTCAAGTACAAGCTATCGACATATCAAATTTCATGCAGATCGGATCAACGGTTCTAAAGTTATCGCCAGACAAACATACATACATAAATACATACATACATACATACATACATAAAATGCCAAATCGCCCAAGTTGAAACTAAGATCTTCGTTCGCTTCGCTCACTCGATCAATTAGGGTAGGATTTTAAATACCTACGTAGGTATAAGATATACCTATAGGCGTACATTACCTATATTAGGTAGGTAAGTATAGGTACTGAGTTTAGCACAAACATGACAAATACAACGTAGACAACCTTACACAGAAAATATGTACTTATTTGTTCCTAGTTTCTACCCCAAAAACAAACGAAACGAAACAGCTTCACGACTTTGATCCCCATGCAGACACGGTAGATACCCTCAGATCTCTTTGTACTGACTCAAGATTCTCATTTTTAGAATGTCCTTTACAAACATTGACGCCTCGTTGTATCCTTTTTACTCGAGCGCAACGAAAGAGGTTAACGTTTTAGGGGTTGTTTTCTAAAATTAAACTTTTGTGGCGGCTAGCCACACACAGGTACTTGCAATCGGGCTAACGCGAAGGGTTTGTATGTAGCGTCGCCAGTCGTCTCTCCCCGCTCATTAGGTTCAGACATGTAATACCTACTTATTAAGGGTAGTTTTAAAAAACTAAAAGTGCCTTTCCTATTTTTTAGCTTTGGTGTACCTACATCTAGTTCAAGTTTCAAGTTTGTAGGTTCAAGGAATACTATTTTTCATACAAACTTTTTCATCCTTTTTTACAAAGTTCAAAGTTCATTTATTAATAACACATGTTACACGTCAAATACATACAGTGGCTTATGAACTTTATAGGTTCTTGGGCAATATTATTTTTGTTTCTTATAACATATAAAAACACATATTCAATTTTAATTCTCTACACAAAGGTAGGTAAGTATAGTTATAATGTCAAAAAAAAAAAAAAGAACCAAAATAATAAAAAATAAAAAATGTCAAAGAAAACAGATGTCACAAGAAACATAGTTACAAATTAATAATTAACAATAATTATTCTAGGCACAAATTTCACTATTAAAATAAAATAAAATAACGTTATTAGGTACATCACAAAATTAGTTTCATTTCAATGAACTCATTGATGTCATAAAATGACCGGTCGATGAGCCAATTTTTTAGCTTATACTTATACACCCTTAGGGGTTGCATTTCCAAAAATCCCTTCTTAGTACACCTCTACGCCATAAGACCTATGTACTCTTCAAATTTCAAGTCTCTCGGACCAGCGGTCAAAAAACTCCCATACAAACTTTTACATCCCTTTGCACACTTATTAAGGGTAGTTTTAAAAAAATAAAAATGCCTTTCCTAATTTTTAGCCTTGGAGTACATGTAGTTCAAGTTTCAAGTTTGTAGGTTCAAGGAATTCTATTTTTCATACAAACGTTTTCATCCCTTTTTACACCCTTAGGGGCTGAATTTCCAAAAATCCTTTTTTAGTACACCTCTACGCCATAAGACCTATGTACTCTTCAAATTTCAAGTCTCTAGGACCAGCGGTCAAAAAACTCCCATACAAACTTTTACATCCTTTTGCCCACTTATTAAGGGTAGTTTTCAAAAACTAAAAATGCCTTTCCTATTTTTTTGCCTTGAAGTATGTGTACTCCAAGTTTCAAGTTTGTAGGTTCAAGGAATACTATTTTTCATACAAACGTTTTCATCCCTTTTTACACCTTAGGGGTTGAATTTCCAAAAATCCCTTCTTAGTACACCTCTACGCGTTACATTACACCTCGTAACGTTGGTCAGTACCCAGCTTATAGGAATGTTTTTCACTTTTGAATAAGATCGTTTGGAAGCCAAGGTCAGTGTTGACGTGTTATTATCTGACTTTCCTCGGCGGAGCACCGAGTGCCAATAACCTTTATAATATCCGACTTATAAGTATGACGCCTTAGATATAACGATCATGGACGCTATGCCACCTGACGCACGTCAGCCTAGGTGTACGTGCGTTACGGCAAAGGTTACCGCTCAACATCAGATGGGCTATCTACTTTTTACATCACAATTTCTGATAATAAATATACTACGATAAGAGTAGCTTTGTTTAATTAATTAGTTCTTCATTGCACACAATACTCCTACAATACATAGGAAAATGACAGAAAAAGAGGACATGTACAAAGGCGAACTCTTAGAACTCTTACCGCCGGTTTCTGAAAGCCCGATCAAAACTAATCGCATGTCAAGTCACTTGCTATCTCTATCTTATTCGATGTAATAGCTGAAATGGCGAGTGACTTGACAGCCGATTAGTTTTGACCGAGCTTTCAGAAACCGGCCGTTAGAACCATACAATAGTAGGTACGTCCAAATTTCATACGATATTTGGAAATTCCACTTATTATCCCCCCCCCCCCCTCTCCCTCTCCCTTAGATATCCTCAAAGAATCTAGAGTTAGTACTTGGGACCAGAAGATCTGAAGGGACAGGTACCTTAGTGCCTTGCGATCAAGGCTGCGTAGCTGTTTCTTTATTTTTGTTTCTTTATCTTTTTATTATTATACCAAATATTTACATTATATCCTTTTTTTCAATGTTTTCAATTATCTCAAATTGTAAATAGTAAGTACCTATCTATTAACACAGCTTCCCATCCCATAAATGATAGCATGAGATGGCATGAGTGAAAAGTTGTCCATAAAAAAAATTGGAATTTTTCTTGACACAGACAACGGAAGAATAAAATTGTGACATTGGCTTGTTTATATATTTTATTTTTATATGGACAGATAAAAATAAAAAATTGGAATATTTTAAAACAATAGATACCACTAAATTTTTTTCTCAGCCTTTAATTATTTTTAAACCTGTTTTGCAAAAAGTGTATGTTTATGCCATTACGACGCTCAAGGTGGCCGTGTAATTTAAATGAGAAGTTAACATGACAATTTTTTTTGTTGCATCTCATTAAGACAATTACAAATATTTTTTTGTATTTATTAAATTTACAACATACGTTCACACATTCTGTTACCAGATAAATTATGAATACTTTAGTCACTTATCACATCACAGTTTCGAGGTAAAACTTTCATTTCATAGGCAAACATAAAAGGGTGAGATCAACTTTTCAATCAACAATCTTTTAATTCAATTCTTTCAATTCTTTTAAGAGTTTTCTTTTTTTTTCTCCCCACCGTGTAACTTTGCGTTTGTTAATTTGTAACTGTTTATTTTTAATAATAGCACGCCAACATCATTTTCTACCTTTAAGGTTGGCTGGTAGAAAATGCTTATAGCATTAAACCCACCTTTTGTACACTTGAATTTTTATTTTTTTGTGCAATTAAGTGTTAAATAAATAAAAACTTTTCACAGCCTCCTCTAGGTAAGGGAAAACTTAAATTAAACAGCTAAAATTGCCAATATTTTAACGATGCAGCCATACAATATTTACCTATTTTGAGTTTTTTTACCTTTTATCAACAATCGTATTCATAATCATTCGTCCAAATCAAATCCTACAAAAATAAAATATTGCTGAAACAAACCGTTTTTTTTAAACGTGCGACTTACTTTGACAGATGTGTCTTTTCCGCGGTATCTAACCTTAAAAGTTGAATAACGGCTGCCATTTTAAATTAATATAAATCGCTTAGTTGAATTTATATTGCACCTACCAAGTCTCGCAGAAGAATTCCCCACTCGTAATAAGCCCTCCGTTCATTGCAATTTTCTTAGTAAATAAATGTTTAACGGATAATATAATACAAAGATACTTACTAATTATTTAGTCTACGCTTCGTATTATATTTTTACCGTATTAAAATTTACATCTAAATATGCTCTAAACCAATTGAGCTATCTGCAAACCGTTGCAAACGATCTAGATAGAGCTGAACTGATCCAAATCCGTGCCAATCGGAAGCGTCGATATCTGTATGTATCAATACACTGAAACTGTATTTTTGATATTTAATTTTATAAACAACTTGCTGATTGAACAAGCAGATGGCCCACCTGATGTTAGTGGTAACCATCACCTATAACAAAGCATTGCCTCGTAAGTCACGCACGATAGGAACGTGCCTTTACATACACTGCCCTGCGGCCATCAACTTGAGGCATACAGATGTTAAGCCTCATGCCATGCATTATACAGTAGTCGACATGAACGGTGGTAATACGTAGTACCTACTACCGGACGAGCTTTTTCACAAAGAGCTCTACTAACTTGCGTTCACTGGCTCTACTAGGTACTGGGGCCCTATCGTCAGCTCTAAATTTTTACTGTCAATATTAGCAGTTGTGAAAACAGTCTTGCAAACAATGCTGAGCTAAACTGGCTTGTATAAGTTGACCTCTAACACACACATGCGTAGATTAGCTGACATAGTGTTGTTCTCTCTGGACATCTACTTAACTTTTTTGACATCTCTAACCTTTTTTTTCGGTAATTTTCGATTTTATTTATCAAGGAGAAGAAAAAGAATAAACGACTCTCTCCGCGGGTTTACACATGGCTAAGCTCTGTTCACTAAATTTAGACAGTAGCATTTTCGCTCGAGATTTATGTACTAAGTAAATTATCTTGCAAATTAACTTAGTAGATCTGGTGAATTTCGAGGATAAAGGCAAAGTCAAAGTCAAAAGATATTTATTCAATAAAATCACAAGGATTACTTTGAAACGTCTTAAAGCTAGGTGACTCTAGGTGCCAGTTCCACGAAACTAAAGCCTAGAAGAACAGGCAACAAACTTACGGCTTGACGGCTTACCTCTCTTTTGTCTGATCCTAGTTACAAGGTATTATTATGCAATATTGAAGCTCCAGTATGGTGACAATCGAATTTAGTGAGTCGTAGGCATAACAAAAAAAAGTAAAGGTAAACAAATTCATAAAACAATACACGCTACGATTCAAACGAATTATACCTAATGCATACAAACAATTTATTAAAGTAGAGAAAAAAAACACAATAGTACAGACATTGCAGACATGTTAGCTGGGTAGAGCGAACGGGATATCGGCTCACGCACTTTTATCACTAATATAGCTAACTGAAGTATAGTAAACTTTCCTTATTTAAGTTATTGTACGTAATAGCTCTCTCATATTCGAAAAATCTAAAATCTCGTATACCATCGCTTACCCACTAGTGAAACGTCGTGAAATTGCAGATATTATCTATTTGGGTAAACTAGCGTTATCTCAAATTGACTGTTGTGAGCTGTTTAGTGATGTGGAATTCTACGTTGCCGGCAGCTTCCGAAGGTTCTTATTTGCAATCTATCAAATCGTTGTATTTCTTATTTCGAGAAGCATTCCGCCGACAGTAATTGGCTCTGGGGTAATGCGATCATTGATCATGATCTTAGTTTTATCTAAGTTCATACCCAGGCCAATCCGTCGTGAGGCAGCAGCTAGGCTGTTCAGCATCTGTTGTACGTCCTGCAACGATTCTGCCAATACGACGATATCATCAGCAAATCGTAAGTGCAAGATGTATTTGCCGTTAATGTTGATGCCCATTCCGGTCCAGCTCAGCGTCTTAAACAAATCTTCCAGTGCGCATGTGAACAATTTGGGGGATATGACGTCCAATTATTATTATTTTTCAATTTATAGTCCACTAAACTTAGCCATATGCAAAGCCGCTGTAAGATCTGTCAACTGAATAATTATTATAATCAGACTAGTTGCTACCCGCGACTTCATCCGCTCCCAATAATTTACTAAAACTTAAAACTAAATTTAAACATAAGATTTGGTTCTGTAACTATTACATTTATTAAATATTCTATTCAATCACTTCAGCTTGCTTACTCAAACAACTTCAGTCACTTGTTCGAGATACTCAGTCACTTAATTCTGTATCAATAATAAATAACCCACGTAGTATTTTGCAGTTTACTTTTTTTTAGGGGTGCTCTGCTCTGACTACCCCTACCAAAAAAATAACGATATGCTAACTAAGTTTCGGTTCAATAGGCCAATTTATTCCGTTCAACATTACTAGGCTCCATCGCAGAATCATCAAGCTGTCACTATTTTAGATTCACAAAATACTAGTGGTTAGCCACGAACTGTATGAGATCTCGTAATGCGATACGAAGGCTTCGAAAGTGGTTGTCAGAGGCAAATCCATATATTATATTTGGACTTGCTTCTGACTACCGCTTTCTAACTATGGTATCCAAGTTTCTACTCTATTGGAATATTTATTGAAGAGTTCCATTGAACAGACCTTGACTCCATTATCAGACCAGATCGCTGTCACCATATTATGAGAATTAAGTACCTTCTTAAATTACCTATTACAAAAAAAAGACCACTATGTTTTATCTGGGTCAGACGATCCAACTAGGTAGGTCCAACTTCGATAAAGAGGTCAGCCGACGAATCCAACTCGGATGGGCAGCGTTCGGGAAGTTACGCCACATAATCTCGTCACAGATACCGCTGAGGCTCTCAAGACGAAAGTCTTCAACCAGTGTGTGTTGCCAGTGATGACTTATGGAACTGAGACGTGGTCGCCTACTATTGGGATCATCAACAAGCTCAAAGTCGCACAACGGGTTATGGAGAGAGGAGTTTCACTACGGAATGGAATCAGAAATTAGTAAATCCGCAGAATCAGCAAGTTGAAGTGGCAATGGGCAGGTTCTTTTAACTCGAAGAACTGATAACCGCTGGGAAATAAAGGTTCTCAAAAGGCGACCACGAACAGGAAAATGAAGCGTGGGATGCCCTCCTACCCGATGGACTGACGACATTGTTAGGATCGCGGGAAGACGGTGGATGGAGAGGGCTTGGAATCGTTTTTGCTGGAAATGTTTAGGCCTATGTCCAGCAGTTGACTTGTTTGGGCTGATGATGATGATGATGATGATGATGATGATGATGATGATGATGATGATGATGGAAAAAAAAGTCAAGTATAAATCAAAAGTAAAAGTATAGGCCTCGATCAAGTATAAAATAAATAATATAATCATTCAATTTCATCAGCTATAATCACTCATTAAATTTATAAAAAAAAACCATAGATGTAAGTGAACGTATGAGCGCCTTGTATTTAAATGTTTAAAATGTACGTATTAGATCATTAAATAAAGCATCCACCCTCGGGATTCAAGATATCTGTAGGTTAAAGCATAAAATACAAACAGACATACCTACAGACACACTTTCGTTATCGATGATATGGAGGAATGTCGGATGGATATAGAAATTGAATTTGTAAAACTCAGCCTTTCTTGTAGCGATAGATGTGTTATTGCGACAGAAAGGTATTAAATGTTTGTGGACCTCTCTGTGGTAGGTAATTGTTAAAATAGTGACCGCAGTTTTTGTGTTGTTTGCTTCAAATAAACTATCCTAATTTACAAGGCACTATAAAATGTAGCAGTCTCTTTCTTCAGCTGAAACAAAACTTATATGATTTCAGGATTTAAATATGAATCAATTTAAGTAGAAAAATCCAAGCCACACCTAGCTACTGAATAAATTCGATCAGATTTTCAGACTTCAGAAATCTTACCATACAAGCTCGAACACTGAGAAGCATGTCGAAGCATGAGCATGAATTGGTTACAAAATAAAATGCCTAATTAATTGATACGAGTACGTCATCGATAATTTATTGAGTATAAAAAACACTTCAACACAATTTTTCAAACATTGAGTTTTTTTATTGACATAATTCGCTTAGCTTAGTTTAGTAGAACAAAAATATCTAATATTCTGTGCAAGCAACGCAAGTACTCATTCAATCATTCAGAAGTCCCATTGCAGTTGCCTGGTGCTAACAATCTTGTTTTCGGTGCTGTGTATCAGGTGTGTGTGTGCAGCGTTTCTTATTGGCTCATCATTATCCATTGCTGAACGTAACCTGGATATATCCTGTAATAAAATATATTTATAGAAGAAGTAATCGTACCTGTACTTACTTTACGTAAAGCAGATTGTTACACAAGAGGTTGTTATTACTATGAAGGCGAAATATTGAACCCAGAGATCAACAAATTAATGGGTTCTCATCACCACATATATTTTCCATATTTTCCGCCGTTTGAGCATAGCTTTGAAATACAAAGATTGCGAGTACTTGTGGTGTAGCGACTTTTCCTTGGAATGGGCAAAAGGATGACTCAAAAAAAGACTATAAGATAAAATTAATAGTAAACAATTCTTAAAATTTTTACATTATTTGAGATGCTTTTACCAAACTAGTGACATAATTCAAATTGACAGCTGGTTTTATTTTTCGCAGATCTAGGGTTGCATAAGTAGGTATGTATATTATGAAATATTAGAGTCGAATATTACTGTCATAATAAAAAGAGTATTTATTTGATTTTGATTTTGCAGTAGGGGCAAAAGAGCTGAAATGTGAGTAAAAAATGCGTTTGTATGTTTTTTATTTGATTTTTAGTATACAACTAGCTGATGGAGCAAGCAGATGGCCCACCCGATGTTAAGTGATAACCATCACCTTTAACAAAGCATTGCCTCGAAAGTCACGCACGATAGAAACGTGCCCTACGATGCACGCCTTGCATCCATCAACTTGAGTGTTGCCTGTAATTACACCGGCAACAACACTATTCAAACCGAAACACAGCAACGCTGCTTGGCGTCAGAAAAAGGCGTGGTGGTACTCCCCGGACGAGCCCTTCACAAAGAGCTCTACTACTCTTTAAAACAACAGTAATAATGATTATAAAATTTACGATGATAATACTAAGTTAAAGTTGGCTGGTAGGTAGATATATGTATTAAGTACCTACTATTAGGTATTATAGATCGAGTGAGCGAAGCGAACGAAGATCTTACAATAAACTTGGGCGATTTCGCATTTTATGTTTGTATGGAAGTTCGTCGGGCCATAACATTCAAACCGTTTATCCAATCTGCATGAAATTTGGTATGTTTGCAGCCGATTATATTATAGTTATAAGTATTCATAACAAAGCCTTTATAGTCGTTACAAACAAAGCTATTTTTGTCGCGACAAAATGATATATGAGTGCGTTCAAGGTCAGAAAGTTCTTCATAATTTTGTACGATAATTTGGTTTCATATACGAGTAGAAGTAGTTCAGTACGTAAGTAGTTAAAAATCTTTGTAGTTCAGTACGGTTAAGTTTCTGATTATTAGGCCATGCTCCACCATGCAGGGACAATGAGATCACCTCGGGAGCGACTTACGAGGCAGTGCTGATGATGATTATAGCTGATGGTTACCACTTAACATCAGGGGCCAGGTTTCCATCAGCTAGTTGTAGGTATAAAAAAAGGCTTCTGTCCCACTGATAGAACAAGCTGAATAAAAATATAAAGTAACAGTCTCACAAGAAAAGTTATCGCTCATCAATAAGAACATAGTAGGTACTCATTGATTCGAGCATATTTGAATATTTGATTTGATTGTAAGCCCTAATCGCAAATGGTCTCGAGGAATTGGCGTTATATTTACTTAGAAAGTTCCAAAATGGTCCTTGTGATAGAACTGAATAAAGAGCATTTTGCTTTTGGTTGCCGGCCATTATGTCATCTGAAAAGTTGCGAATGTCAAAAATAACTAACTTGTTTGCCTAATATATGGTACCGTGAGCTTTCTTAAAGCTGACCTGTGTGAGCAACACACTGACATGTTTTTCAAGGTCAAGTGACGTTCAGAAACTAGGTAACATAAATTTTCATATATTTTTCGGTAATTTGCGGTTTTTGGATTTTAGTACATATTAAACCTTTAGTCTATGAAATTCACTTTGTTTGGCAAATTTAAACTATGAAAGATACTTAACAAATTTTTTAAGAAGGATTGTGGCTCTAAACTTGTATTTAAATTGTTTGAAAATGATACAAACTATTTATTGCTAGAAGAGATTTTGAATGCATCATGTCAAATTTATCCAACCTGGCGAGAATAAATTTGGGTCATTACGACCCTGCTGTAGGGTCTGAAAGATATAATATGCTGATTTATTTTTATACAAGCATTCACGTGATATCTATTGAAATAAAAAGTAACCTATACGCTTTTCCGGGTCACAAATTACGTTTCAGCTGAATTCGATAAGAAGGTTAGTGGGAAAATGGCATTTATGGTATTTGTTGGATAGGCAGTAGTTCTAAAACATGATTTCGTTCCATTCTTATTACGCACTAGATGCCGCCCGCAGCTTCACTGTGTTAGTAGTAATAATAAGCGCTCAGGAACGAATAAAACTTAGTGAGTTTTATTCGTTCTTAGCAATAACCTATATCGTATATATTTTTTGACACTTTTACCATAACAATTACAAACTGGATAATAATATGTCATTTTTTTAATACAAAACAAACGAACTCGATTCGCGTTAGGCGCATCAATCCCCTTTTTACTATCTTGTACCGCCACGTATCGCCAGGACACTTTGGGCTACTCAGGGCAATTCCGGCTCAAATCATAAATTTGTATGCCTCAAGTATATGGACGCAGAGCAGAGCAGAGCAGAGATCTATCTTACGAGGCAATGTAGTGACGGTTACCACTTAACATCAGATGGGCCATCTGCCTGTTCCATCATATTTTATGCTGTGCCGTAATTTTATACAGGTTAAATAACGGTACAATCATATCTTTTTATAGGATTAAGGCACCGCTAAGATTTTTCAGTACAAAAATATGCTAAATAAATATGAAGTAATTATGTAATTTCATTATGGTCATAATGACCAACCTCAATCTAGATATGCTCTTTTTGGAACGAATCTTCGCCGGGTTAATGTCATTACTGTCAGTCAAGTGTGTCAATTGACAGTGTTCCAATTTTATCGCTATAAACGCTAGATTTAACACTTTTATGGCACAAATGGCGAGCATTTAAAAATGTTATTACTATCTTAAGAATAGGCGCTCTCTAGACCGTCAATGTGACTAATTATCAAATAATGTAAATTTATTCATAATCAAGAGTGTTGTCTATAAAACTATAGTAAAAGGTATTTATTGATCGCCATACCTAAAATATGAACTTATTATGAGTACACAGCACTTATTTGAACTAAAAATCAACTACAAACGGAGTAAATCACAAAACAGTTGTGAAAAAAGTACCTCTTCACAGACCTGCTAAAAATCTGTCCAGTGTATGGAGAAACATTGCCACACTGATCGCATAAAGATAGCTCACGATACGAATATCTGTCAAATAAACCTGGTCAGCTTTTCCAAGAACTCACACATACGCACCATGCATGTAAACGTATTTTCTGATATGTTCCAAATTCAAAATTGATAGAAGGTTAACCCCTCGACGGTGGTATACGGCTGGAGGCGGGACTATTGATATCAAATACTTATTTCAATAAATTATAAATGGATGTATTATGTACATAAAATTAATACTGAATTCTTTTGAAATAGACAATGCTATTTTATGAAAAAAATAACCTATTTGCCTTCGAAAACTACTTACGATCAGACTAGACTTGTAAAAGATAGCAAATGTATGCCGATCCATTATTTTCGCAGCTTATGAATTCAAAATATACATATCTTCCAGTTTCAAATTAAAAACTGCAAGATTACAGACATGTGTAATAAAAGAGGCCTAGTAAGACTACCAAAACAACAAAGAAACCTTGTTTTATATCCTTGTGTATTTTTATAACGAATAATATTGGTTAAAGCAGTTGAGATTAGTTTTTTACGCATAACTTGAACAGCACTATATTAAACACGCTTCATTTTTATCCAATTGCTGCCGCCGATAGGCGGTCTGAAACTTGAAGCACTCCACGGGTTACATGAAGCCATCACGGCACAACGAAACGTCATCTAGTACGAAAAAACTTGTCAGCTATTCTTTTATCTGGTTGCAGTTGAACAGACTCGATGACGTGTAATATTTGGTAGGTGCCGGTACGAAATTGACGTTTCAAGAATGTTAAAAGACATGGCGATAGCCCCCCTGCTAGATGTGCAAGTACTCATTGTACTACTCACTTTAAAAAAAAACTGAAACAGTTTCACGTCTTTCATCCCTAGGCACGGTAGATATCCTCTCAGATCTCATATTACCAAGGACGAACTCCAGGTTCCTTGAGGACGTATAAACGTCTAACGTTTAAGGAGGTAGTCAGAGGTATGCCCAAATGTGGGTATGTGCCAAATGTAATGTTTGGACTACTCTGACTACCCCCCTTAGCCTCTTTAAGGCGATGTTAAAATCCTTTCACCACACTGTTTAGAAAGAACTAGTGACACGACAAGAAGACGAAGAAGTAAAGCTTTAATAATAAAACCGACCAAGTACGAGTCGGAAATTTCAATTGTCTTACAATCACGGTTCATGAGATACAGCCTGGTGACAGACGGACAGACACGCAGACAGACGGACAGACAGGCGGAGTCTTAGTAATACAAATGAATCTACAGATATATTGTTCTGTATCTGACCTGACGCAGCTCTGTTGATATATAAACAAATATTTTTTTTTTTTTTTTTTTTTTTTTTTTATACAACAAAGTAGACAAACAAGCTTACGGCCCACCTGATGGGAAGTGGTTACCGTAGCCTATGAACGCCTGCAATACCAGAGGAATCACTAGCGCGTTGCCGACCCTTTAAAAATTTTAAAACACCCTTTTTGAAGAACCCCATACTATAGTTTAACGGGAAAACCTCAGCAGGGAGATCATTCCACAGCCTAAGTGTTCGCGGGAGGAAGTTCCTCTGGAACCGAACGGTACGCGACCACCCTGGCTCTAATGTGTGAGGATGGCTTCTCTGCCGATGGCGAGCTGTGCGATGGTAAAAAGACGATGTAGGCATCATGTTAAACAACTCTTCAGAGCATACCCCATTATATAAGCGGTAGAAGATACACAAACAGGAGAAGTCTCTTCTCAAACTGAGTGGTTCAATACCGCTGGTGAGCTTGGGATCGTCGACAATTCTCACAGCACGTCTTTGGACCGAATCAAAAGGACCAAGCTGGCATCCAGGTGCTCCTGCCCAGAGGTGACAGCAGTACTCCATGTGAGGTCGGACTTGCGACTTGTAAAGAAGCAGTCGTTGCCCAGCACTGAAGTACGACTTCGCTCTGTTTAGCACCCCGAGCTTTTTGGATGCGAGCTTGACCTTATCCTCCAAATGATTACGGAACTGGACGTCACTAGAGATGTCGACACCAAGGATCCCAATGCTCTTGGAAGTGGTAAGGGGCATGTCTTGGAATTGAGGACCTACTGTAAATGGAGTTTTTTTGGCAGTAAACGCGCAAACTTGTGTTTTAGTAGGGTTGAACTGAACCAGGTTTTGCTCTCCCCAATCGGAAACTCTGGTTAATATGCCCTCAATTTCAGACACAAGTTGACTCCGGTTTTCCTCCACCATGGCACGAGGGATGTTAGCACGACCCGTGTAAAAAGTGTCCCCAGTACTGTCATCTGCATAGCAATGAATATTGTCAATGGACAACATGTCATTGATATGCAGCAGGAACAATGTTGGGGACAATACGGAGCCTTGCGGGACGCCAGCGTTGATATCCATGCAACTGGAGCTACCACCGTCTACTACGGCTCTTATGCTTCTGCCGGACAAAAAACTAGCGACCCATTTGCACAAACCCTCAGGCAGTCCGTATGATGGTAATTTCGTTAGAAGACCCCGGTGCCAGACCCGATCAAAGGCCTTCGCTATATCCAAGCTGACAGCTAATGCCTCACCATGATTCTCTATGGCTTGAGCCCAACGGTGTGTGAGATACACTAGAAGGTCACCAGTCGAGCGACCATGGCGAAAGCCGTATTGGCGGTCGCTGATCAAATCGTGTCCCTCTAGGTATCTCAGGAGTTGTTGGTTAACAACACGCTCCATGACCTTAGAGAGCAGGGAGGTAATAGCGATAGGTCTGTAATTAGATGGATCTGATCTGTCGCCCTTTTTGGGCACCGGGTGGACAAGAGCAGTCTTCCACGAAGCGGGGACCTGCCTAGTGGAGTACGAAAGCTCGAAGAGGCGCGTCAGAACTGGACACAATTCCGGGGCACACCGCTTTAGCACCACAGCCGGTATACCGTCTGGTCCACTCGACTTATGAACATCAAGAGAAAGCATCTCCCGCCGGACCTCCCTTTGTGATATGGTGATTTCCGGCATAGTAGTACCACACCACGGGATGGGAGTTGGAACAGCTTCTCCGTCATTCAAAGTCGAGTTTGTGGCAAAGAGATTTCCCAGAAGATCGGCTTTCTCTTTAGCGCTATGGACCAGATTACCGTCGGTATTCCGGAGTGGTGGCAAGGACGACTGACAAAAGTTTCCTTCGGCAGCTTTAGCGAGCGACCAGAATGCACGACTCCCAGATGGGTACCGTGCCAGCCGCTCACCAATTCTGCCGACGAAATCGAATTTGGCTCTGGCAGCCATCCTCTTATTGAACCTCGAAGCTGCGTTCAATCTACGTTTCACGTCAGTGATGTTAGGGTCCTTATTTGACCGAGCCGTGGTCCAAGCCTCATATGCAGTTTGCTTCAGCGATCTAGCTTCTCTGCAAGACCGATTAAACCACGGTCGTCGTTTCATTCCTGTGGCCACTAGCGGATTAGGGATGAAGCATTCCATCCCCGCCAAGATGGTCTCAGTGACGGCAATAGCACAGGAATCGGGGTTTTCTGACGTAAAACAGATCTGCTTCCATGGGTACGATGCGTAGAATTCACGCAATCCATCCCAATCTGCCGAATAATAGTGCCACATACGACGCCATTGCGCTGGCCGAGATGGAATAGACCGAGCACAAGGTACCTTCGTCCGAACGAGACAGTGGTCTGATGAGCCAAGAGGCGCATCCACTGCAATAGAGTATCCGTCCGGACGCGTGGTCAACAGAAGGTCCAATAAGGAACAAGTATGGCTCTCAACATCTGGAATTCTCGTTGGAGAATTTATCAATTGCGATAAGCCATACGTCGAGGCAAATTCATGAGTAGATCTCCCCGCGAAATCAGTGGACCGAGAACCTAGCCACTCAACGTGATGGGCGTTAAAGTCTCCTAAAATCACTAATTCCGCGGAAGGATATTGCTCGATGACATTGTCAGACGCCAGTTGCAGGTGCTCGATAAGTCGACCAGTTTCCAGATCGCCGCTGTGAGACCTGTAAAGGCACGCATAGATGCGAGTGTGGCCACCGTGATCTAAACGCACCCATAAGACTGACAGGTCTCTGTCTTCAAGGCCATGAAGACGGCGACAGCAAATATCCTCCCGGACATACATACATACCCCGGCATGAGGCACAAATTTGTGCTCCAACCTGTACCCAGGGTAATGGAGATAAGATGTATCAGCCGGGCTAGATATCTGCGTCTCCGTTAGGAAAAGAAGGGTCGGCTGTGAAGTTTCAAGGTGATGGTGAACTGAGTTGAGGTTAGCATGAAGTCCTCTGATATTACAGAAATCCACATTCGTTGTGGACGAAGATGCCGCTGAAAAACTTCTTTTCTGTATTTTTCTTCTTGCCATATTTAATTTTAAAGGGGGTTTTAAAAGGTAATAGGGAACCGCTGTGTCGGCAGCACATTGGACAATAAGGCACAGTGACATTTCACTAAAGGTTGACGCAGGTTTTGCGGATTGCTAGCACGGCGGGCGGAAGGGCCCCCGGTCCCCACCTAAAGTAGTGGTCGGGTCCACTCCGGTCTCCTTCTCCGGCACGACCACTACTCCAGGGACTTTACACAGACTGGCGATTCAGCCTCCCAGGGCGGAGATTAAAATAATCCCTGGGTTCGGGAACCCGTTCAGCCTGCGGGCGGCCAGCGGTCAGCCGTTTCACCGGGTCTCCCTGACCGCCGCGCTAACATGCCGCGCCTGCACACAACCAGTAGCGTTATTCTCACTGCTGGTCCCCCAGCTGTCGACACAGCGTTTCCCCAAAAGAGCTCTGGCAACCTTACTCACTGCAGGAACACAACACTAAATAAATAGTGTTATTTAGCTGCAGTCTTCTGTAAGGCGGAGGTACCTCCCCAGGCGGGCAGCTCAGATCAGAACGAGAAAGTCCCGTTATGCCCTACCTCCTCCAAGTTTACTTTGTTTAGGAAAATCTCCGAGAAACTTAAAAGCTTGTGCATTATAGAGGTAATGTAATAAAGAAAAGATTCAGAAAGAAAGACATATTAAAAGTGGCTAAACACGATTTCTTCCAGATAACCCTTGATAGCTGTGCCTTCTGCGCTGTCAGTTCGCACACCCAAAACTAACATTTATGTCGTTAACAATTATGGTACTCTTTGTGATAATAATCTACACTATCTACACTAATATTATAAAGAGGAAAGATTTGTATTTTTGTATTTTTGTATGTAACGAATAGGCTCAAAAACTACTGGTCCGATTTCAAAAATTCTTTCACCATTAGAATGCTACATTATCCCTGAGTAAAATAGGCTATATTATATTTTATATTATCAAAAAAATCAGGGATCCGTACTTAAACTCCAATAATGTAACCCAAGGTGGAAAACAAAAACCTTACATCGCGTGCGCTGCGAAAACTATTTATGATAGAACAAAATAATGTACTACGATTTTGTAGAACACGTCATCATCTACAAAAAATGTCGCGACAGCATATGTCTAACTATTATAGTTATGTCACAATAAGTGTTCTTTTATTATAAAAAATTAATTGAAATTCCGCTGGTAGAAAAGGGTCTTTATTTGTACCTTGGTATTAATCCTTATCCAAATAAATCATTTCATAATTAAGACAGTTTCAATACCTATAGATTACCATTTAAATTTTTCAAATCGGACATTCCATTCAAAAGATATGACGAAATTAATAATGTTAACGGGTCCACGGGTCACGCACGGGGTGCGATTTCACTCACTCAGGGAGAAGGGCTTGCAAATGTATGTAATTAAGTAAGCGCGAGGCTCGAACCCACGGTCTAAGTTTATCCTAAAATGTTCAAATAATGTATGACCACCCATATAGCTGGGACAGGCCGCTAGTTAATTATAATACAACAAAAAAAACCCTAAACCAACCCTCATTTGAATAATGTAGTTTGACCAATTTATGTCGTTAACAAATTATGTTAATCTTTGTGATAATTATTAATTATAATATATACATACAACAAAAAAACCCTAAACCAACCCTCATTTGAATAAAGTACTTGAACCAAGTTTTAGCATTTTATGGGTCGTTTATTGTAACCCGTTTTTAAATGATTCCACTTACGTCATGCGCCAGTTTGGAGTATGGAGGCAAGGCGGCCGTCGCTGTGGATGTGCGAATGATACAATAGTAAAGCTAGCACACTTCTTCGGCGCGTCGACAATAGCCCGCGCGCTGGTAGCGATTGCTAACATTTTATGGTTCGTTCATGTTTTTATCCCTTTCCCGATAGTTTTTCGAGATGAAAAGTGATCCGAGTTATGAACTATATTTGTTCTAAATATCATCCCGATCGTTTTAGTTGTTTGGGCGTAATTGAGCGACAAACATCAATACATCCGAATATCGTAACGGTCGCATTAATTTATTAGTTTCTTCTTCTTCTTGTCGTGTCACTAGTTTCTTTTCGAAACAGTGTGGTGAAAGGATTTTAAGTGCCCTCTCAGGGCTCCTTTCAAGCACTTGACACATGTTAGGTATAGAACTTTTAGGTTCTTCGACATGCCGGTTTCCTTAGGATGTTTTCCTTCAGCGTTTGAGAGCAATGGCATTGTGCACATACATTTTTGAACAGGAAAACTCATTGATGCACGACAGGTTTCGAACCCACGACCTTAGGATCGGAAGGCGGGGCCGCTACCACTAGACCACCATTGCAATATATTAGTAGGGGTAGGATTACTGCTACTAATATAGGATTTCGGTATGATGTAGTTTCCTGTTTGGGAGATTTTTTCGAGCCAGTATGGTGTCAATCGGATCAGTGAGTCAGTTAGAGGCAGACTGTGGTAGTACGGCCTAGAGCGGGTACACCACGTGGAGCAATAATAGAATATGTACAAAAAACTATGCATAAAAATTAAAACATGATAAATACGATTTAACTAAATGCAAGAACAAGAATCGGAGAATAAGAGTGGGTGCCGGCCGCTGTTGTAGATATTAAATATTGCTAGTGCCAAAGCCCTACCCTGAGTAGACTATTTTGGGATCTTCATCTGCTTTACCATTATTCTCAGGCACGGTAGGCATCAGATCTCTACTTAACTCATCTTAACAACGATTTAAAGTGTTTCCTGTGATTGTACTGAATAAAAACCATTATGCTTATTTGTTTTACTGCCTTGAAGGCTGATGATTTTATGAGAAAGACTAACGGGGTTAGTCTGAGGCTTGACCAAACCTCACATGACGCACACATCAAAGACTAGCTGTCCCAGCTTCGCATGGGTGGTCATAAATTTTTTGAACATTTTAGGATAAACTTAGACCGTGGGTTCGAGCCTCGCGTCTACTTCTACACTAATATTATAAAGAGAAAAGATTTGTATTTTTGTTGTTTTGTTGTTTTGTATGTAACGAATAGGCTCAAAAACTACTGGTCCGATTTCAAAAATTCTTTCACCATTAGAATGCTACATTATCCCTGAGTAACATAAGCTATATTTTATTTTCAAAGAAATCAGGGATCCTTACTAAAACTCTAATAATGTAACCCAAGGTGGAAAAAGAAAACCTTACATCGCGTGCGCTGCGAAAACTATTGATGATAGAACAAAATAATGTACTACGATTTTGTAGAACACGTCATCATCTACAAAAAATGTCGCGACAGCATATGTCTAACTATTATAGTTATGTCACAATAAGTGTTCTTTTATTATAAAAATTTAATTGAAATACCGCCGCTAGAAAAGGGTCTTTATTTGTACCTTGGTATTAATCCTTATCCAAATAAATCTTTTAATATTCAAGACTGGTTCAATACCTATACATTACTTCTTGAATTTTTCAAATCGGACATTCAAAAGATTTTAAAAATATAAGGTCACGGGGCGCGTTCTCACCCAGCGCGGGCCCGGGCAAGGCGCGTGTTAGAAGTGACTCGAACCCACCACGGTCTAAGTTTATCCTAAAACGTTGAAAAAATTTATGTCCACCCATGCGAAGCTGGGACAGGCCGCTAGTATTTCATACATTTGCACGCGCTTCTCCTTGAGTGAGTAAAATCGCACCCCGCGCGTGACCCGTGGACCCGTCAACATTTTTAATTTCGTCATATCTTTTGAATGGAATGTCCGATTTGAAAAATTTAAGAAGTAATCTATAGGTATTGAAACCGTCTTAATTATGAAATGATTTATTTGGATAAGGATTAATACCAAGGTACAAATAAAGACCCTTTTCTGGCGGCGGCATTTCATTTAGTTTTTTATAATAAAAGAACACTTATTGTGACATAACTATAATAGTTAGACATATGCTGTCGCGACATTTTTTGTAGATGATAACGTGTTCTACAAAATCGTAGTACATTATTTTGTTCTATCATCAATAGTTTTCGCAGCGCACGCGATGTAAGGTTTTTGTTTTCCACCTTGGGTTACATTATTGAAGTTTTAGTAAGGATCCCTGATTTTTTTGAAAATATAATATAGCCTATGTTACTCAGGGATAATGTAGCATTCTAATGGTGAAAGAATTTTTGAAATCGGACCAGTAGTTTTTGAGCCTATTCGTTACATACAAAAATACAAAAATACAAAGGTTTCCTCTTTATAATATTAGTGTAGAAGAACACTTATTGTGACATAACTATAATAGTTAGACATATGCTGTCCCGGCATTTTTTGTAGATGATGACGTGTTCTACAAAATCGTAGTACATTATTTTGTTCTATCTTCAATAGTTTTCGCAGCGCACGCGATGTAAGGTTTTTGTTTTCCACCTTGGGTTACATTATTGAAGTTTTAGTAAGGATCCCTGATTTTTTTGAAAATATAATATAGCCTATGTTACTCAGGGATAATGTAGCATTCTAATGGTGAAAGAATTTTTGAAATCGGACCAGTAGTTTTTGAGCCTATTCGTTACATACAAAAATACAAATGTTTCCTCTTTATAATATTAGTGTAGATGTAGATAATTAATAATAACAAATATTTGTGGCCATTCCACACATCACTATCTAGCAACAAAATAAGGAACTAATGGAGCAACAAATTACAACAAATTTGAAAGCAGGCTAAAGGAGATGTTATTACAAAATACATACTATACTCTAGACGAATACTTTAATGAATGAATAATAAAATAGAAAGAATTAAATTATAAAGTGACTAGGTAGATAAAAACAAAAAAAATAAAAATAACGATGCATGTCTTTAATTTAAAAAAATAATAATAATATAATATTGCATGATTTTGAATATCGGCCCGCTTCTCTCTATTGCAACACCCTTACTGGGTACATTATGTATTGAATCACAAATTACTTAGTCATAAGTGGCAATGTTAAATCTACATACATAATAATGCAATAAATATACTGAATACTGAATACTGAGCCTCTTTGAGGCGCACCTTAAATCCTTTCCTACCTATTTTATTTTATTAATGACAATATTCCTCACATACATTTTTATCTTACCTTAGGTATAAATTATCTTATTCACACAGAGTATGTAATAATGGTAAAAAAAATATCTGTATTTTATATGATACTCACAAGCTTACGCTTTATGTCTGAAATTTTATACAGATTCTCTGACTTGTTGAGTGCCTCATAATCACATTAAATATTTAAATATGAATACTTTAAAGGTTACTCAAATGCGTCTTGAGTATTTTTAATACGATAACTATGTAATTTGTATATTATCTAGCATTTAATTCTTTGGCCCATTTTTATATCATTTTACATAATTCTATATTTATCTCATAATCTGAAATTAGATTTGCATCATCTTCATCACTTTCAACCTCGCTTGATGATGAATTTTTGCGACGAAGAGTGTAGACTCTTCGTCGCAAAAAAATGGTGCTCAAAATCGCGCTCGGCATAACATACCTACTTTGTGCGGAACCCTCACCACTTTCAACGATACAGTCCTTGGCAGCTACACTCACAAAATTCGAAGCCAACACCTTAATATAGGAGAGTAGACTGATAATGGTACTATAATGTTAACTTATATGCACTTATAAGTCAAAAATATAGAACTAAACGTACTTGTAGCCCAGTAGCAAATACCTGAACCAGTATAAGTCTACACTAATATTATAAAGAGGAAAGATTTGTATTTTTGTTGTTTTGTTGTTTTGTATGTAACGAATAGGCTCAAAAACTAATGGTCCGATTTCAAAAATTTCAAAAAATTGCCGCCAATAGAAAAGGGTCTTTATTTGTAACTTGGTATTAATCCTTATCTAAATAAATCTTTTCATAATTAAGACTGGTTCAATACCTATACATTACTTCTTGAATTTTTCAAATCGGACATTCCATACAAAAGATTTTAAAAATATAAGGTCACGGGGCGCGTTCTCACCCGGCGCGGGCCCGGGCAAGGCGCGAGTTAGAAGTGACTCGAACCCACCACGGTCTAAGTTTATCCTAAAACGTTGAAAAAATTTATGTCCACCCATGCGAAGCTGGGACAGGCCGCTAGTGTTATATAAGTGCAATACTCCTGATATGATGCTCGTTGGGCTCTGACTACCCCCATAAGGAATCTTTTTCTTACTTGGTACTAAGAGACCTGAGGGAGAGATGCCGTGTCTGGGGATCAAAGTCGTGAAGCCGTTTTTTTTCTGCTTTCATTTAAGTCAAAGTCGAATATGTAAATCTCGGGTTAATTTAAGGCCACTTCAAAGCTCCCTTTCCGTAAAGGTTTTCTCATTTTAAGCCGGGTTTCCATTAGAGCAACATTCATTCAACAATCGCATTTTCTCAGCTCGTTCGTAAAGACGTCAACGTTGACATTCTAGATGTGACCTTGCGAATTTATTTTTGTATCAAAAAGATTAAATGAACGGTACTTTCCCGTGCACATATCTACATCCATACAATTATTATGCACTTAGATAAAACAACAGGAAAAACTAATAAAATTGTAGGCTACATAGGCATAGGTATTATGCATATCACAGATGTTACATATACCTATCCCACTGCAAACATTAAGCATGGTTTTATTCAGTAAAATCAAAGGAAACACGTTAAATCGTTTTTAAGTAGAGATCTGCCTACCGTGTCTGAGAATAATGTTAAAGCATATGAAAATCTCAAAATAGTCTACCTCAAGGTTGTGCTTTGGCACTAGCATTATTTAATCTCTACATCAGCGGCCGGCACCCACTCTTATTCTCCGATTTTTATTCTTGCATGTATGTATATGTAGCCCGCTCTAGGCCGTACTACCACTTACTGCCTCTGCCTCTAACTGACTCTTTACTGGCTCGAAAAAATATCCCGAACAGGTGACTACAGTGTGACTACATCATACTGGAATCCTATAGAAGTACGATTACTCCTGCTAATATATACCGACCGTTACGATATTTGGATGTATTGATGTTTGTGGGTCAAATGTAATAGATTTTTAATTTATATATTACTAGTAGTTCGCCCCGAACTGAGATCTCGTGATGCGACCCGACGAACGCATCAAAACTTTGAGTACGTAGTAGTCAGAGGCAAGTCCAAACATTATCTTTGGACTTTTTTCTGACTACCGCCTACTAACTTGGTATGGTTACCAAGTTTCAACTCTATTGGCCTATTTATTGAAGAGTTCCGTTGAACAGCCCTTGCCTGCATCATCAGACCAGGTCGTCGTCACCATTTTATGAGAACTGAGTACCTCCTTTATTTATTTCAAGAAAAAAAAATAAGAAAAAGCAAAGGAATTGACCGACCAGTAGAAAAACCTTGATGTCAACGAAACTCTTAGAGATGGGAGCTCTTGGATCGCTGGTTATCTTAATTTAGCTTTTATTATTTTATCTCAATAACCGAACGTCACAAAAAAAAAGTAAAAATAGTTTTGGGATGTCCAAACAAAGCCCTTTCATATGACATGTAACTTTATTTTTTTATGTAACTTTTTTTATTTTTGCCCCCTCAAAAAACCCCATATCTCAAAAACCCTTCATCCGATTTTACTCATATACTTACCAGTAAATTTCTCAAGTACAAGCTATCGACATATCAAATTTCATGCAGATCGGATCAACGGTTCTAAAGTTATCGCCAGACAAACATACATACATACATACATACATACATACATACATACATACATAAAATGCCAAATCGCCCAAGTTGAAACTAAGATCTTCGTTCGCTTCGCTCACTCGATCAATTAATTTTTATTTAATTTTTAGTCTTAATTTCATTCAGTCGAGGGTTTTATTATGATTTATTATATTTTAGAATAAAAGGAGTTCACTTACTCTTAACGAAAACTCAGAAACAACAAGCCCTAGAAACTTGAAATGTAGGTTACTCATGCAACCTACCACTCGGCACTCAGTTCAACAACCTGGGTACCTACAACGGTACCTACCCAGCATTATGATACCTAACTACGAGTACCAACTGTTTCATTAACACTTAAAACTATCCACGTGTAACTTACATAATATACCTAACAAATGAAGATGAATCAAGGTAACCGACATCGCTGGCAGAAACGGCAAGTTTTTTTTACACTACTAGCTGTTGGAACAAGCAGATAGGCCACCTGATGTTAAGTAGTAACCATCACCTATAACAAAGCATTGCCTCGTAAGTCACGCACGATAGGAACGTGCTCTACGATGCACTGCCCTGCGTCCATCAACTTGATGCATACATGTTAAGCCTCATATGTCTGTAATTACACCGGCAACCGCACTCTTCAAACCGAGACACAACGTTGCTGCTTGGCGGCAGAAAAAGGCGTAGTGGTAGTACTTCCCCGTACGAGCCCTTCACAAATAGCTTTACTACTCTTAAAAGTTGTAGTGGTAAGTAAGTTGAAGTGGTAATGGGCAGGGCATACAGCTCGAAGAACTGACAACCTCTAGGCAACGGGAGGCGAAGCGTGGGACGCCCTCCTTTTTTTTTTTTTTTTTTTTTTTATAAGAAATAAACCGCCCTTTGGCCACAATCTCACCTGATGGTAAGCGACGATGTAGCCAACGATGGAGCAGAACGGTCTAGAAGACACCTATTCACTCTTGCCTTGAAGAGACTCAAGTTGTAGTGATCAGGAAAGACAGACGATGGCAATGAGTTCCACTCTTTGGCAGTTCGCATAATAAATGTAGAAGCAAAGCGCTTAGTGCGAATGGGTGGTATATTTACCAGATATGGGTGGTACTGAGCCGTACGTCTACTTGTCCTGTGATGGAAAGGAGATGGTGGTATTATGTCGTGAAGTTCCTGAGCACATTCTCCAAAATGTAACCTATAGAATATGGATAGGCAGGCAACTTTGCGGCGATGTTCAAGACTTTGGATCTTAGTCTCCGCCATGTGTTGCTCGCCTATTAGCCTGAAAGCTCGCCTTTCAATTGAGTCTAAGGCAGCAAGCTGGTGCTTGGCAGAGCCATCCCAGAGGTGACAGCAGTACTCCATACCAGACCGGACTTGTGCTTTGTACAGATTAAGAAGCTGTCCAGGTGTGAAGTACCGCCTAACCCTATTCAAGATGCCAAGCTTCATGGAAGCTGTTTTAGCCTTAGACTCAATGTACGAGCCAAAGTTAAGAGCAGGCGTAAGCGAGGTACCAAGAAGTTCCAGGTGATCCCGTACACTAATAGGTACATCTTGGAAAATAGGAACATGGAGAAACGAACTTTTCTTTGCTGAGAACAGACAAGCTTGCGTTTTCGTGGCATTGAATTTTACCAAGTTGGCATCACCCCAGTCAGACACCACCTTGAGTTTTAAATTCAAGCGCTGAAGCATCGCGTCTCGCTCTTGCTGAACCACATTTTGTCTGGCTTGGGCATTGGATGTATATCTTTCCACAACCGTGCTGTCGTCTGCATATCCCATGATACCGGGCATGAGCAGATCGTTGATGTGCAGCAAAAACAGCGTGGCAGATAGCACCGACCCCTGAGGTACACCGGCGTTAATAGCCAATTGATCAGACGAGCAACCGTCAACGACTACTCGAATAGATCGTTCCCTCAGAAAGTCTTCAAGCCAAGAACAGAATTGGACTGGTAGTCCGTATGCAGAAAGCTTGCCAATAAGGCTAGCGTGCCAAACCCTGTCAAAAGCCTTAGAAATATCTAGTGAAACAGCCAGTGCTTCACCGTATTTCTCTATAGCTTCACTCCAAATGTGCGTAGCATACACAAGAAGATCCCCAGTAGACCGGTTTCGGCGGAATCCGTACTGGCGGTCACTGAGGAGGTCGTTATCTTCGAGGTACGAGAGGAGTTTACCGTTCAGTACACGCTCCATACATTTGCAAAGTAGAGAGGTGACTGAAATAGGGCGGTAGTTAGACGGGTCGGCACGGCTACCTTTCTTGGGCACAGGCTGCACATTAGCAAGCTTCCAAGACTTGGGGACTGTACCAGATTTAAGAGATTGGCGGAAAAGTCGTGTAAGAATTGGAGACAACTCAGGTGCACAGGTTTTAAGAACCACTGCGGGGATACCGTCCGGTCCACTAGCTTTGTTCACGTCAAGACTACGTAGTGTTTTGAGCACTTCCTTTTGCTGGATGCGAACTTCAGGCATCTTGGATTCGCATTGGGGAAGGCTAGGTGGAATTTCACCAGAGGTGTCTAGACGTGAGTTTTCCGCAAATTGAGTAACAAATAGGTTTGCTTTCTCAATTGCAGAGTGAGCTAGCGATCCATCAGGTTTCACCATCGGTGGAAGGGAAGGACGGCTGAAGTTCGTTTCGACCGATTTGGCTAGTGACCAGAAAGCTTTACTTCCCGCGGGGTATGAGGCAAGCTTAGCTCCCATGCGGCCAATCCGATCGAAACGTGACTTCCTTATCACCTTTTTGCAGGATTTGGCGGCTTTATTATAGGCTTTCTTCTTCTGCTGCGTATCAGACGCTTTGCCGTTCCGTGCATCAACCCAGGCAAGATAGGCTGCATGTTTTTGCGCTTCCTCCTACCCGATGGACAGTCGACGTCGTGAGGGAAGAAGCCGGTGGATGGAGAGGGCGCAGAATCCTTCTTCCGGGAAATGTAAAGGGGAGGCCTGTGTCCTGCAGTGGAAATCTTCAGGGGGGTAAAATGGCGGTGTATAACACCAACAGTGGTAATTAAATATTTATTGGATTCTATCTCACTAAATAGAATCCAATGTTTTTATTCTTCTTCTTGTCGTGTCACTATATAGTTTCTTTCGAAACAGTGTGGTGGAAAGATTTTAAGTGCGCCTCAAGAGGCTCCTTTCGAGCACTTGTCACATGTTATAGAACTGTTTTAGGTTCTACGACATGCCGGTTTCCTCACGATGTTTTCCTTCACAACACTTCCTCACAACTTCCTTCATACAATAAAGAAAATAGTACGTTAGCAATTTTTAAGAAACCAAACGAAACTGAATTTTAATATATGAGTATCGAACCATACGCAATGACGCGCTATCGTAGGGCCAGGTGGTGCAGTGCACTAGGGCACTGCACCACCTAAGCTTTGAAAAGAGAGGGTCAGCCAGCTCCCGAAGCCAGAATAAATTTAGCCTGCTCACATTTTTTTTTAAAGATTTTAAATGAATATCAACTGTCAGAGAACTCCCGATTTAAGACATTCAACACATTTGCCAAGCGTCCTCGATAAGCATGAGCTGTTTGTTATTGCTATTTGGTAGTTTGGTTGAGTACGGCCGTAGCACATTGCATCAGCGATAAGCTCACGTGCCTGACGGTCGTGAGATTAATTCCACTCGTAAACTTTTTAGTTAAGTTTCCATCACGATTCTTTGTCTAAGCACCGGGGCCCTGTTCACCTAGCTACGCCACTGACCATACGTCTGCCACCATGTAAGCCATCCCTATAGAAACTATGCAGAAACCAGTTTTTTGTTTACACTAACTGCACTTCGCCTGCACGCTTACAATGTTGCAGAGTTTTATTAGGCGTTTGTCTATCACATTCGCACTCACACCTACCCGATCTACCCATAATATAACAACATAGGTATCTAATAACTACCTACCTACACACAATGACACACTACACTACACATTCATTACTTAACACGTTTTACACTAGCACTTGTTTTTGGGATTCACTTTAACTTCAACTTCGATTTTTGTTTTATTTGTTTACTTTCACCTTATTATTTTTATTTGTCTTCTCAGTGCCTATACTTACTTTGCTCATAGAATAAATATGACTTGTCAAAAACAAAGAAGGAAATACTTTTACTAAAAGAAGATTTCCTTGAGTTTCACCTACCGACCCCAAAAAAGTCAACAATTAGTAAATTTTTAGTTGGAAAACTTGTTTGGATCAAATTTATAATTTTGATTTACCTCTGTAGTGTTATTTATTTAATTATTTATTGCAATAAACAGAGCTCGTACAATAGGAGGGCTTAATGCTGGACAGCATTTTCTACCAGCCAACCTTGACAGGTCGAGAACAAGAGATAACAAGAAACACAGGAACTCTGGCGTTTGCGAGATTTCATAACTAGATTCAGAGATTTTTATCTTCAAAAATGTTGAAATGTGTGAGCAAGGTGTCTCTCAATCGATGAAGGAAAACATCGTGAGGAAACCAGTAAGTATTTTAGCAGCGGCGATAGGCTTGCAGCCTGTCACGTATGTAATACCAAAGTGCAAAATTTGGATATGTGCCAAATGTAATATTTAGAGGTACATCTGACTATCTCCCATAGACATTCTCAAAATAATCCCGATTCGGAACTAATAGGTATTAAAGATCACTGGAGATATCAACCTGGGGATCAAATCCGTGAAGCTGTTTCTGCTTAAAACAACAACACAAAAATTACCTTGTGAAAAGATATAAAGGTTAATGTTTAAAATTGTACGAACGTTCACCTTAAATTCAAACAATTTGTATGCTGTTTTGCAATTGAAATAGATTCACTGCCGGATCACTATTGCATGAGGACCTTCTATCGAGTTATAAATAAACACATATTTATCAATATTTCACACTGAATAGTGATGTCTAATACGTCTAGCTAGTAAGAGTAGTCAGGGCCGGATTTAGAGGTCCAGAGGCCCCGGGGCAATAAAGGAGCGGAGGCCCCTTGCCCCAAATGATTTTCCTAAAAAATTAATTTATTTGTATACGTATATAAGAAAAAAAATTGTCGAGACACGGAATCGAATACCCAACCTCCGAGGTTGCGGGCAAGTACCACCCCACTCAGCCATTAAATGATTGAGGTACACCTCCAAAATGGGTAGTGAATTGGAAGTGCTTATTAGGGCCATTTGAGATTTTGATATTTCACTGATTGCCTGATTGGAGTTAACAAATATAGATCAATGATTTCTGTTATTTAAGATTAATATAATCAAATAATCATGTATGTACAAAGTACATAGGTTGTAGGTAAAGGTAAAATAGCAAAAAAAAATATCAAAGGAAAAGAAGATGTTTACTAGTGTTTACTAGTTGGAATTTGAAAGATTTTTTTTCCGAAGAGTTTATTGTGGGGGCCTCCCGTTTGTGGAGGCCCCGGGGCCATCGCCCCGTTTGCCCTCCCCTAAATCCGGCCCTGAGAGTAGTAGAGCTCTTTGTGTGTTGCTCGTCCGGGGAAATTCTACCACCGTTCCTTTTTGTGCCGCCAAGCAGCACCGCTGTGTTTAGTTCGAGGAGTGTGGTGGCCTGTGAAATTACAGGCACATGGGTTAACATCTGTAAGCCTCTAGTTAATGGACGCAGGGCAGTGCATTTCGTGCGTGAAAAAATAAAATACAGTCAAATTGAGAACCTCCTTCTTTTTTTTTAATTATCACTAGTTTCTTTCGAAACAATGTGGTGAACGAATTTTAAGGCGTAGACCAGAGCTAATGTACCTCTCGCTCGCACGTTTCGACATCACTAAACCCAGTTTCGAAAAATCGCAATCAACCACTTTGTGTGCAATCACATTGCACACAGTTTAATAAAAAAAAAGTTTGAGAGCGAGAGGTACATTAGCTCTTGTCTTCGCCTTATGTGCGCAATAAAGAGGCTCCACGCGCGCTGTCTACCACAAACCCCCAAGTCATTGAGGAGGCATGTCCAGCAATGTGGACTTGTAAAGGCTGATGATGATGATGAACATCGGGTGCTTGTCAGATACTATACTACACACGAGAAGGTACAGTGTTGGTATAACTAACATTGATCCTTGAATTATGTAAATTACTTCATTATTATATTTTAGGTAGTAGGTCAGTAGGTAAGTACTATTATTTATTCTGTAGTTTGGTCCAGGAAGTAATAATACATTTTAATGTGTTTGTTTTTTAATGAAATAATGTATTTCATCAAACAGCTACTTAGCTAATATAATGTATTGATTAGAGATTCATTTTCACAGTGTTTTTAAGGTTTTGTACACAAGAAAAACATCGCAATAACTTATTTAATTTTACATATTTTATTATAACAACTGGGTTATAATTTAATAAATATTATTTATTGCATAATTAAAGTACACTATGAGGCCATTTTCTACCAGCCAATATAAGTGGTGGTATAGAATAATAATTTTTAAACAAATTAAATAAACCGCTGAAAAAACTATAAAGCAAAAAATAATAAACTTAATAAAAATTTTTTTTTTAAATTTTAATCATAATAACTAAGTTCATAAACTAATGTAATTAGGTACCTATACCTAAATCATTTTGAATCTTTGCTGGAGATTACACGTTGCATTGTTAAAATTTGATTAGGTTATTTCTTTAAAATTATGGTAATTTAGTGATCTTTATTTATTGATTGTTTGGCGCCGACTCAAAATTAAGTTAATATTTAGACTAGTAGAGTTCTTTTTTTGTGGCTCGTCCGAGGAAGTACTACCACTATGCCTATTTCTGTCGCCAAGCAGCGTCCCTGTTTCGGTTGCCGGTGAAATTAGAGGCACAGTATGCCTCAAGTTGATGGATGCTGAAACGTGCCCTAAGATGGCAGTGAATCGTAGGGCACGTTCCTATCGTTCGTGATTTGCGAGGCGATGCATCGTAGGGCACGACGTTCCTATCGTGCGTGACTTGCGAGGCAATGCGTCGTAGGGCACGTTCCTATCGTGCGTGACTTGCGAGGCAATGCTATGTGGTTACTGATGATGGTTACAATGATGATAGTTACTGCGTGTTCCATAACCAAGAAATATAAAAAAAAACAATATTTCGTTTGTTGGATACCGAGCCAGTCCTTGTATTACCCAACTTTTGAAAGCTTTGGCTAAAGTATCGGTATGCAGGGTGTATGAGCAGCGCCATCTAGTTCAAAATATTGTAACAACTACTCAATGTTAGATGTTCAATGCGCCTTGTTGAAATCTCTGAGTTTACTTCAGCAAGGCTCTAACACAGTTGAATGTTTCCATAAGGCGTTTAGCGCGCATTAACCTTAATGCATCTAGAAGTAGCTCTTGAAGTTTTTGTAATACATACTACTTACAAGCAAATGGCCCACCTGATGTTAAGTGGTACCTTTACCTTGTAGTTTCCTTGCAAAGGAGCTCGTAAGTTCCACCACCGTGTCTATTTCTCACTGTGCGGTGCTCGCAATGCTGTTGCGCTTCCTCCTCACCTCTCGGTGCATGTCCCAGAATAATGGACGCAGTCACAGAATACAGCATGGCACACACTTTATTCCATCCTTTTATGCTTATTAGAGCGACGAGATGCAAGATTCTTCAGTAATTCAGGCTCTGAACAGCTTTAGGTACGACCTATTTGAACCATACTACCTATTCTCTTAACTGTGACCATACACCGCACATCATCTTAACGGACCTTCACCGATATGTGCCGATATTCAGTTGGTGCCTTCATACACGGCTAGATGGCGCTGCCTGTATTGATAAAGCTATGATACTTTGTCTTAGGAAAAGGCTCTCTCGCGCTACAATTTAGTGAAATTAGAGGAATTTTAAGGAATATTAGATGTGTTCATAAACATCCTTAGCGTTTTCTGTCATATTTGACATTTTCTGTCATATTTGGCGTTATAATAATTGGGATTACGAGCTTGTCGAAAGAAAATGGGTTATTTGTTTATGTTTAAGCCAGGTGAATGCTCCCAGGTGCACCACATCTACCGTGCGTAGCACTTAATACAACCAGAGGGGTTATCGAGTGCCGATCGTCGATCGTTACGATAGACCGAATTTTGTATGAAAAAAAAACGGATTCTCAAAGAATACGCTAGATGCCGTTGATTTATTTTCATAGAAAATTCGGTGTATCGTAACGATCGACGATCGGCACTAAACTCGTAATAAGCCCTCAGGTGATTTAATCCAGGTGAATTAAGTCTACCGGGCCCAAAAATATTCCGGAGTTAGTACCTACCTACTTGGTACTAAGATATCAGAGTTTTTTTTTACAATGAATAGACTGTCCTTTGACTACAATCTCACATGATGGTAAGATGCGTTAGCATCCTACTAGTCTGTGATGGTAAGCGACACGGTGTAGCCGACGTTGGAGCAGAGGGCTTATTACGAGTTTAGTGCCGATCGTCGATCGTTACGATACACCGAATTTTCTATGATAAAAAAACAGATTCTCAAAGAATACGCTAGATGCCGTTGATTTATTTTCATAGAAAATTCGGTGTATCGTAACGATCGACGATCGGCACTAAACTCGTAATAAGCCCTCTGAACGGTCTAGAAGACACCTATTCACTCTTGCCTTGAAGAGACTGATATTGTAGTGGCCTTGAAAAACAGACGACGATTATGAGTCCCATTCCTTAGCGGTTCGCATAATGAAGGTAGAAGGAAAGCTCTTCGTGCGAATTGGTGGTATGCTAACCAGATTTGGATAGTACTGGGCCGTGCGTCTACTTGTCCTGTGGTGGAATGGAGATGGTGGAAATAAGGCGGCTATAAACATGCCTGTAAAATGGAACAGTACCGGGCATGCTTGATAACGGCATGTAGAAGTTACTGGCGCAATGTGGATAGATTTGCAAGTTAAACAAGTTTGCAAATTAGTTTAGTTTGCGTCCTTGCATGCCTGTATTTATTGGTTGCGTAGCCTCCCGCGACCCCTCCCTCACGTTGCATGCCTATAGCTGACAGAAAATCAAATGTTGAGCTAACTACTTGTGTGGCAGATACAGGCATGCCAGTTGGCGTATACACATGGAAGTAGGTGGCATTTGCAAGTAGCTTTTATGCAAGTGTGCCAGCTACAGTCATGTGTATTCCCGCATTATGGTCATGTAGTTCCTGGGCATATTCTCCGAAATGTAGCCTATAGAAGATCGATAAGCAAGCAACTTTCCGACGGTGTTCGAGACTCTGGATTTTAGTCTCCGCCATGTGTTGCTCGCCTACTAACCTGAAAGCTCGGCGCTCAATCGGAATCGGGAGATAAGTACCGTGCCTCGGGATCAAAGTCACCAGTGAGTTTTTGTTGTTCGTTCGTTTGTTGCTCGTGGGGAGCAACGTTTTGAGAAATTATAAATTTACCAGTAAAAATGCCGAATTGTGTTGTAAAAGGATGTAAGAATCAATCTTCAAAATATAAAAAAGCGGGATGGAATCGCATTTCACACGTAAGTAATTTGGAAACCAATAATTTTCAATAAATCAAAATAAAAGTTTGAGGTTATTGCTTGGAACACAAGTGTTGCCAGTATGAAGTGTTTTTGTTTACCCTATTATTTGGTAATAATGTGATACGCAACGTAACGTTACTCGTTTCTTATGATGGTTATCAGTATATTTTAAACCCGTCGAGTGCTTAGAGAACACACGGGTGTTCGCTAAGTTCGTGGGCCCCACGTGTCCGGTGAACACACGGATGTACACAAGATTTCGAGCCCATTGGTTGCTCACTTCTACGAGGTCAAATTACCTTAATGTCCATTGGCTGCACTCATTGTGAAGCTAGGTTCAATACAGAACGAAATACAGACAATACCGAGACTAGCGATGTTACGATCTCGAAATTTTTCAAACCGACTTAAACCGGTCTGAAAAATAAGCAAACCGACTTGTAAATCGAACCGCAAAAATCTATGTAAACCGGTTTGAAACCGGGCTACAAACCGAAATGACAAAGTCAATACGACGAACCAATTTGTATTGCTCATGCTAGAATTTTATGTTATGGAAACCGAAACGAATGAGTTAAATTTGTATTCATAATCCGGTATGAATACAAATTTAACTCATTCAAGACAGCGATCAACAAACCGCTCGCTTACTCAACTCGTCCAGATCGGTTTGGCATAGGTTCAACCCGACTTGAACGGTTTGAAGCTCAACCCGGTTTGAACCGGGTTGGTAACCCGAGTCGTAACATCGCTAACCGAGACCAGAAATTCATATTCACCGAACGAAATTGTCAAACATCGCGTTGATGGCTGGTCTGTCGGTCATCTTGACCCACGGCAACGCGATATCTTCCCCGTTTGTGAACTGATTTTTACGATTATTATTTCTTAAAATAGGTTACATCCGTAAAATTGTGAAAACCGTTAGATTATAATCTATCTCGCGAGATTGTAATCTGTCAAAAAATTGTAAACTCGTAGATTTCGTATGTCCGATAGGTAAGGCAGACACAACCTAACCGATCCCATAATCAGTTAAGTTGTGTTACATTATATCATGATAGCCGTTTTATTTAGCAATGTTTAATTTGTAATTTTGGGGTAATTTGAATTGTCATAGCAACACCGGCCTCCGCACACATGTTTATAAAACTGGCCTCACTTTTCTGTTCGTAGAGCTCCGTCTTTACTTTTTTATTTTGTCTGAGGTATAAAACATGTATAATATAGGAGAGAATCACTGATAATTTTAGAGGTTTCTAATGTGTTGTCTTAAATAAACACATTTTTTTGAGCTTACATTGCAAACGTAGGCTGAACCCTACGAGATAGATCAAAATAATGTACTACAGTATTGTACACCTTAAAAAGGTCTACAAAAAATTTCCCGATGGTATATGTCTATCTCTTAGAGATAACCCACAATAACCGTGCGAAGCCGGGGCGGGTCGCTAGTCTACACTAATATTATAAAGAGGAAAGATTTGTATTTTTGTATGTTTGTACTTTTGTATTTTTGTATGTAACGAATAGGCTCAAAAACTACTGGTCCGATTTCAAAAGTTCTTTCACCATTAGAATCCTACATTATCCCTGAGTAACATAGGCTATATTATATTTTCAAAAAAATCAGGGATCCTTACTAAAACTCCAATAATGTAACCCAAGGTGGAAAACAAAAACCTTACATCGCGTGCGCTGCGAAAACTATTGATGATAGAACAAAATAATGTACTACGGCTTTGCAGAACACGTCATCATCTACAAAAAATGTCGCGACAGCATATGTTTTTTTTTTTTTTTTTTTTATTTATTTATTTATTCAAAATAATTAGAACGGCTAATACGGCCAATTATACTAATTATACTAAATTACAAAGATTGAAATAAAAAGAATAATAATAATAAGAAATAATAATTAAAAATTGGACAAAACAACACACAAAAGATAAAGTCTACCTAAATGATTAACATTAAAATGAATAATTATATCATAATAAAACATGTCAACAGTAAAAAAAAAAATAATAAGAATAAAAAATTGAGTCAATACAAATAATAGTAGATAATTAAATTAAAAATAACAATGGATCATATGTCTATCTATTATAGTTATGTCACAATAAGTGTTCTTTTATTATAAAAATTTAATTGAAATGCCGCCGCTAGAAAATGCTCTTTATTTGTACCTTGGTATTAATCCTTATCCAAATAAATCATTTCGTATTCAAGACTGTTTCAATACCTATAGATTACTTTTTGAATTTTACAAATCGGACATTCCATTCAAAAGATATGACGAAATTAAAAATTTTAGCTCGCTTTAAAATATTATTAGTGAACGCGCGGTTCCAAGGGGCGCGTTTTTACTCACTCAGGGAGAAGGGCGTGCGAAATAAGTACATGCGAGACTCTAACCTACGTTCTAAGTTTATCCTAAAACTAGTGGCTTCCCGCGGCTTCGCACGCGTTGAAGTGGTGAGACGTGATTGAGCCACAAACATCCAAACATCGTAACTTTCGCATTGATTTGTATATTATTAGTGTAGGATTTTAAATACCTACGTAGGTATAAGAGATACCTATAGGCGTACAGTACCTATATTAGGTAGGTAGGTAGGTATAGGTACTGAGCTTAGCACAACCATGACAAAGACAACCTTACACGGAAAATATGTCCTTATTTGTTCCTAGTTTCTACCCCAAAAACAAACGAAACGAAACAGCTTCACGACTTTGATCCCCAGGCACGATAGATACCCTCAGATCCCTTCGTAACAACTCAAGATTCCCTGAAACTGTCTTTTTGTTATTTATCCATAGAACACATTTTCTTTTAAGTCTGAAGTTAATTACACTACGCGTTAAAAATCTCCCATACAAACCTTAAAACTTTGGCAGTCTTTTGCACCCTTTGCAGGGGTAGTTTTAAAATATTGAAAACGTGATTTTAAACTATTTATTGTGTAGTATATTTACTTCAAGTTTGAAATCAATCGCACTATGCGTTAAAAATCTCCCATACTAACTTTTACATCCCTTTGCACACTTATTAAGGGTAGTTTTAAAAAAATAAAAATGCCTTTCCTAATTTTTTGTCTTGGAGTACATTTACTCCAAATTTCAAGTTTGTAGGTTTAAGGAATACTATTTTTCATACAAACGTTTTCATCCCTTTTTACACAACCTTAGGGGTTGAATTTCCAAAAATCCTTTCTTAGTACACCTCTACGTCATAAGACCTTTGTACTCTTCAAATTTCAAGTCTCTAGGACCAGCGGTCAAAAAACTCCCATACAAACTTTTACATCCCCTTGCACACTTATTAAGGGTAGTTTTAAAAAACTAAAAATTCCTTTCCTATTTTTTTGCCTTGAAGTATATGTACTCCAAGTTTCAAGTTTATAGGTTCTAGGAATACTATTTTTCATACAAACGTTTTCATCCCTTTTTACACCCTTAGGGGTTGAATTTCCAAAAATCCCTTCTTAGTACACCTCTACGTCAACTCTTCAAATTTCAAGTCTCTAGGACCAGCGGTCAAAAAACTCCCATACAAACTTTTACATCCCCTTGCACACTTATTAAGGGTAGTTTTAAAAAACTAAAAATGCCTTTCCTATTTTTTTGCCTTGAAGTATATGTACTCCAAGTTTCAAGTTTGTAGGTTCAAGGAATACTATTTTTCATACAAACGTTTTCATCCCTTTTTACACCCTTAGGGGTTGAATTTCCAAAAATCCCTTCTTAGTACACCTTTACGCCATAAAACCTATGTACTCCTCAAATTTCAAGTCTCTAGGACCAGCGGTTTAGGCTGTGCGTTGTCTATATGTCAGTCAGTCAGTCAGTCAGTCAGTCAGTCAGTCAGTCAGTCAGTCAGTCAGTCAGGACTTTGATTCTTATAGTATAAGAGATGTTCAAAAAATGTATATCCACCCATGCGAAGCTGGGACAGGCCGCTAGTCTACACTATCTACACTTCTACATCTACATCTACATCTACACTAATATTATAATATAATATAATATATAATATATAATAATATATAATAATATTATAAAGAGGAAACCTTTGTATTTTTGTATTTTTGTATTTTTGTATGTTTGTATTTTTGTATGTAACGAATAGGCTCAAAAACTACTGGTCCGATTTCAAAAATTCTTTCACCATTAGAATGCTACATTATCCCTGAGTAACATAGGCTATATTATATTTTCAAAAAAATCAGGGATCCTTACTAAAACTTCAATAATGTAACCCAAGGTGGAATACAAAAATCTTACATCGCGTGCGGTGCGAAAACTATTGATGATAGAACAAAATAATCTACTACGATTTTGTAGAACACGTCATCATCTACAAAAAATGTCGCGACAGCATATGTCTAACTATAATAGTTATGTCACAATAAGTGTTCTTTTATTATAAAAAAATAATTGAAATGCCGCCGCCAGAAAAGGGTCTTTATTTGTACCTTGGTATTAATCCTTATCCAAATAAATCATTTCATAATTAAGACGGTTTCAATACCTATAGATTACTTCTTAAATTTTTCAAATCGGACATTTCATTCAAAAGATATGACGAAATTAAAAATGTTAACGGGTCCACGGGTCACGCTCGGGGTGCGATTTCATTCACTCAAGGAGAAGCGCGTGCAAATGTATGAAATACTAGCGGCCTGTCCCAGCTTCGCATGGGTGGACATAAATTTTTTCAACGTTTTAGGATAAACTTAGACCGTTGTGGGTTCGAGTCACTTCTAACTCGCGCCTTGCCCGGGCCCGCGCCGGGTGAGAACGCGCCCCGTGACCTTATATTTTTTAAATCTTTTGAATGGAATGTCCGATTTGAAAAATTCAAGAAGTAATGTATAGGTATTGAACCAGTCTTGAATATGAAAAGATTTATTTGGATAAGGATTAATACCAAGGTACAAATAAAGACCCTTTTCTAGCGGCGGCATTTCAATTAAATTTTTATAATAAAAGAACACTTATTGTGACATAACTATAATAGTTAGACATATGCTGTCGCGACATTTTTTGTAGATGATGACGTGTTCTACAAAATCGTAGTACATTATTTTGTTCTATCATCAATAGTTTTCGCAGCGCACGCGATGTAAGGTTTTCTTTTTCCACCTTGGGTTACAGTATTAGAGTTTTAGTAAGGATCCCTAATTTTTTTGAAAATGTAATATAGCCTATGTTACTCAGGGATAATGTAGCATTCTAATGGTGAAAGAATTTTTGAAATCGGACCAGTAGTTTTTGAGCCTATTCGTTACATACAAAACAACAAAACAACAAAAATACAAATCTTTTCTCTTTATTGATCGAGTGAGCGAAGCGAACGAAGATCTTAGTTTCAACTTGGGCGATTTGGCATTTTATGTATGTATGTATGTATGTATGTTTGTCTGGCGATAACTTTAGAACTGTTGATCCGATCTGCATGAAATTTGATATGTCGATAGCTTGTACTTGAGAAATTTACTGGTAAGTATACGAGTAAAATCGGATGAAGGGTTTTTGAGATATGGGGTTTTTTAAGAGGGCAAAAATAAAAAAAGTTACATAAAAAAATCAAGTTACATGTCATATTAAAGGGCTTCGTTTGGACATTCCAAAACAATTTTTACTTTTTTTTTGGGACGCTCGGTTTTTGAGATAAAACAAAAAAAGCTAAATTAAGATATCCAGCAATCCAAGAGCTCCCATCTCTAAGAGTTTCGTTAACATAAAGGTTTTTCTACTGGTCGGCCAGTTCCTTTGCTTTTTCTTATTTTTTTTTCTTGAAATAAATTAAGGAGGTACTCAGTTCTTATAAAATGGTGACGAAGACCAGGTCTGATGATGGAGCCAAGGTCTGTTCAACGGAACTCTTCAATAAATAGGCCAATAGAGTTGAAACTTGGTTACCATATCAAGTTAGTAGGCGGTAGTCAGAAAAAAGTCCAAAGATAATGTTTGGACTTGCCTCTGACTACTACCTACTCAAAGTTTTGATGCGTTCGTCGGGTCGCATCACGAGATCTCAGTTCGGGGCAAACTACTAGTAATATTAGTGTAGAAGTAGACGCGAGGCTCGAACCCACGCTCTAAGTTTATCCTAAAATGTTCAAAAAATGTATGACCACCCATGCGAAGCTGGGACAGGCCGCTAGTTATTAATAAATGGGAGTCTGCAAATAGCCTTCGAAACTCTACGCGTATAAGCTTGTGCCTGAAGACATTCTGAAAAACATATACTGGTCAATGGTAAATTAGGTAATTCACGGAAACACCCACACACCTGCATTAACCACACAGATGTTGGCCCTTGGTGGTTTAAAACACACAGGCGCAGAAGGCACTAAGTCAGGTCAAGTCAGAAGCAGCTAAGTGAATCTATCTAGGTGCCAGTTCCCCGCTGCCAAGCCTAGAAGAACCGCCAACAAACAGCTTCATTCCTACCGTTCTTTTGTATGAACTTTATGGCTGTGTGAGGCAGCTAGGCAACGTTCAGCGCGGTCACCACCGCGGTGTATAGTATTTAGAAAGGCGAGTATTCCCCTGCGCAAGGGCAGGGTCCGACAGCCGGCAAGCGGCGGACTGGGCAGGCTTCAGTCTTGGCGCACCCGTGTCCGCGGCCGGTCGTACCCGCCATCGCCTCCGCTATGCTCGCTCTGCTCCTAGCGTGCTTGCCGCTCGTCGCCGGACAAGACGTCTTGTATGAGATCAATGGTACGCAACAGTGATTATCTTAAAACATGGCAATTTTGTGAATTGTGACATATTGAGTATTCAAAATAAACGTGTCTCTTCTATACTACTTGCTGATAGAACCAATGACCCACCTGATGTTAAGTAGTCACTCATCGTCCCACGGTGTCAACGGATTTTTTTTTTATTGTGTCCTGCTCTCCCCATTACTGGGACAAGAGACATCGGGAACGCATGTTATTTTCTAACATTATATGTTATGTTATGTTGCTGTGTTTCGGTTTGAAGAGTGTGGTTGCCGGTGTAATTACAGGCACACGAGGCTTAGCATCTATCTATGCCTCAAGTTGATGGACGCAGGGCAGTGCATCGTGGGGCACGTTCCTATCGTGCATGACTTGTGAGCTAATGCTTTGTTATAGGTGATGGATACCACTGGCCATCTACTTGTTCCATCAGCTAGTTGTATACAAAAAAAACAAATTTCATCCAAATCAAATCAAAAAAAAATCAAAATTTATATTGCAACTAGGTATCTTAATATCAAAAGGTGGAATCATATATTATACCTATAAACTAAAACAAAGACAATTAATAAAACCAAGGCAGTTGCAAAATGGTCCCAACTCAGCTTAGCAAGTTAAAATAACTTGCGCTGGTCTTCCGTTGGGACCGTTGAGGACCGAGTAAATATAATAAAATAAGTGGACGTGATTACTAAACAATACAAAAATTTACATACATAGAAATACTGAAATTGGACAAATTGCACTACATGCCAACATCATTATAAGTAGGTACATTTAACAAACAAGCTCTCGCATAAACAATAGGTAAACAAATTTTCCAAATTAACAGATCCCCTATAACAAAAAGAAAATATAAAATAAAAAATTAAACGAAAAGGGAATTATAATTAAAAACTTAGTTATTATTTATCCATTATCATAGCATATATTCATCTAGTCATATAGCACTGGTATCTAGTCTAAGAAGTTCTTGCTCTTTTTGCCAGTTTAACAAATTAAATACTTTTTTAACTTTAACCTAAAACTTTGTAGGTTCCTTATTGGGGGTGGAATAATGTTCCAACATTTCGATGCAGCGTATCGAAAACTACCTCTAAAGGCTACCGTTCTATGTCGCTGTGTTGGAAGATGCACCGAACAATGTCTCCGTTCGCAAGATCTTATACTTGACAGTTCATTAAGCTTACAGTATAAATATGCAGGTGCTTTATACCTTAGAACACCGAAAAGTAGACATGCTAAGTGAATTTTGCGTCTGTGTCTCATCTGGAGTAAGGAGTGTTCATTTAAGAAGGGAGTAACATGTCCTCTCCACGGGATATCAAAACAATAACGAGCACAAGCGTTTTCAACTCGTTGTATCAATCGTTGTGTCTTTTCTAATAGTCGAGGACCAAAGACCACATCCGTGTAATTTAATTTAGAAAGAACAAGCGACTCCACCAGTTGTATACGTAACTCTTCTGTTAAGTACGGTCTCATTCTATACAAAACTTTTAACTTATAGAAACAGGTCTTAACTGAGTGAGCTATATGATCCTCAAAACGCAGATCGCAGTCCACTTCCAATAATCCACAAGAGTTTGAACTTATTAATTGCATGAAAACATGAAAAGAACTGATTGACGAATTTTGAATAACCCTGGAAAGTTACCTATGAGGGAGGCATGTGCTGCGGCATATTATAATATTATTCATTTATATCATTTATATGTATATTAGCAGGATAAGGTAGAATAAATCACACCATAATAGTCATCTAATAAATAACTTTTAAGCATAAACATAAATCTACTTCAAATACACTGAAACAAATGAAACAAATCTTTTGCTGAAAAACCAAATACATAGTCCGTGTATGTTTTAGTTTTTCTTGATTTATTCATAAGTTCTTTTTAATTGTATCGTTTATTGTTTCGAGAAAATTTTTACAATAACAAATTAAATGCCACAGCAGTTACAGATTAGAAAACATCCTAACAATATAAAAATTCGGAGAGAAAAAAAGAAATTCAGACAAATAAATGTTATTTACATTTATGACATTTTGAACCCACGACTTTAAGAAGAAGAGGCAGGGCCGCTAATAGACCATCAGTACTCTCTGAATTCTGAATAGTTATTATTAGGTTTGCAAACTTAAAACTTTGGGACACAAATTAGGTTAAAAGATAATTTCCAAATCATTAAGATAAGCGAACCTTTCAAACAGCACCATATAGCTCCAGCTATGCAAAACATGTACCATATAACTGATAGAAACAAAAAAAGCTTCACGACTTTGATCCCCAGGCACGGTAGATATTCAAATCTCTTAGTGCCAAGTACCAAGTTAAGATTCTTTGATAATGTGGCCGTAGTCAGAGGTAGGTACTTCAAAATATTACAATTTGGCATATACTCACGATGTTTTCCTTCACCGTTTGAGAGCAGAACGCACTGGCATTGCGCACGTAATTTTTTCGAAGAAAAAAATATCTTTTGGTGCATTAGCGGACTCGAATCCACGACCAGAAGAACGATCAGAAGGCGGGGTCACTCCCACTAGACCAGCGGTGCTCTTGTAAACAACATGCCTATTTACATTATGGACATACATGTATGCGATAAACAAGGCTGTTCTTTCTTGGTCTAAATGTCATATTGCACGTTAGCATATATGTGCATAAACAAACTTAAATAAATTAGTGTATATTTACAATAAAATGTATTTTCAGGGTTTCTATCAGTTATAATAAGAGCACCGGTGGTCAAGTGGGAGTGACCCCGCCATCCGATCTTAAGGTCGTATTTTCGAATCCGGACGTGCACCAATGGATTTTTCTATCAAAAAATTTATGTGCAATGCCAGTGCTCTAAAACGGCGAAGGAAAACATCGTGAGGAAACCAGTTAGTTTTCTAAGATCTCTTAGTACCAAGTACTAACTCCAGAGGACTTTGAGGACGTCTAGGGGGGTAGTCAGAGGTACGTCCAAACATTATGTTTGGCACATAATGTTGTCACATACGTGACAGTTTGCAAGCCCATCGCCGCTGTTAGAATACTAAATGGTTTCCTCACGATGTTTTCCTTCACTGTTTAAGAGCACAGCACATACATTTTTCTATAGAAAAATCCATTGGTGCACAACCGGATTCGAATCTACGACCTTACGATCGGAAGGCGGGGTCACTCCCACTTGACCACCGGTGCTCTTATTATAACTGATAGAAACCCTGAAAATACATTTTATTGGAAATATACACAAATTTATTTAAGTTTGTATATGCACATATATGCTAACGTGCAATATGACATCGAGACCAAGAACGAACAGCCTTGTTTATCGCATAAATGTTTGTCCTTAATGTAAATAGGCAGTTATTTATAAGAGCACCGCTGGTCTAATGGGAGGAACCCCGCCTTCTGATCGTCCTTTTGGTCGTGGATTCGAATCCACCGTTCGTTCGAAACCAATAGTTTTTTTTTTCGAAAAATTTATTTGAGCAATGCCAGTGCGCTGTGCACTCAATCGGTGAAGGAAAACATCGTGAGTATGTGCCAAAATGTAATATTTACCTCTGACTACCACCTAGACATTCTCAAAGAATCTTAAATTGATACTTGGCTCTAAGAGGTTTGAATAGATTATATTTACCTTTTTCTGTATGCCTACGCCTCACTAAACTTCAATAATATATTATATTATTACATTGTAAAAGGATCATACAAAAGAACGGTAGGAACCAAGCCGTAAGTTTGTTGCCTGTTCTTCTAGGCTTTGGTCGCGTGGAACTGGCACCTAGAGTCACCTAGCTTTAAGACGTTTCAAAGTGATCCTTCTGATTTTATTGAATAAATACATTTTGACTTTGACTTTGACTTTGAATATCTACCGTGCCTGGGGATCAAAGCTGTTTCAGTTGAAGTTGTTTCAGTTTCAGTTGTTTTCAGTAAGTCCTTGGTCAAAACCGAACCCACTACGCAGCGCAGTGTGGAAAACAATCCAAGCATACTTGAAAATCGTTGCATGTACTTAAGTGAAGACTTGATTATACCTCTAGTGATCTTCAAACGTGATGTCCATACACATTACAGTGGTACTGTGACACGAGAGTATGCAATCAAGTGTTTGTGAAGCATCGTTATATATGCTGACGTTACCGAATTTTCTATTTACATCAACTCATACTTTCCTAAGTAAAATAGAAAATTACGTAGCTATTACCTGAGATTTTCCATAAATACATGTATTTATTTGTTATTGTGGTAATTCACATCGCTTTTGTGTAGGACGAATAACTCGAACACACCGTCCACACATCGTTACTAACAGCGGTACCTATTCGTAACTTTTATTTAAATAAAAACCATATTCAATAATTTGCATAGAATAATTAGAAATTGTTCTAGAATATGTAAGTAGGTCATGGACAAATCCAGTTTGATACATACAGGTTGTCCCAAAAAGTAGCTATAAGCGGAAATCCAGAGATAGAACACCACTTGGGGTACCCGAATCACCCGCGTGTATGTTCCGCGATTTAACATTGTTTTCAAGTTATGATTTTTTTTCTGAATTTTTTAACTTCCGACCTGAACAACTTAAAAAAATTCTAAAAAGAAAAGAAGCAAACTTTTTCGAGTTTTTATTTTTTGAAACTATATCTCCATGAGTTGTACTTCTATGGACAAAACAATCAGCGTCGTAACTTTAATGAAATTCATGAAAATATTGGTAAAAGTTGAAAATTTGAGTCATAATTCATTGAACGTAAATTTAACACATTACTGTTAAATTTACGTTCAATGAATTATGACTTAAATTTTCAACTTTTTATTAAAAATCAAAACAGATGACTTCGTGGTTCCTAAGTAGGTCTCATGAATTTTCCAGACTCTTAGCTTTCATAATCATTGAAAAATTAGTACTTCATTAAGTAATTTACGCTAATTTATTTAAGGTTACTTTGGCTAAAAACCGCCTTCAAAGACATCGAGGTGGATTTTTTTTAAATAAGCAATCTGATTAAAATTTATTATTGGTAATTTTTTCATTCCTAAGGTTAATGAGTTTGTTATCTAACCAAAAATGGCTGCAGGAAAGTAAGATTTGAACATTTGGAGGTTAAAAAGCTAAGTTTTAATAAACATTTGTAAGTTTTATTTTATTTCGTTTAAATTATTCAATGTTTAATGAATGAACCAAAGAGCAATTGTTATTAATTATTTATTATACATTATATTGGAAATTTGTATGTATTGAATGTATTTAAGTTTGTATATGCATAACGTGCAATATGACATCGAGACCAAGAACGAACAGCCTTGTTTATCGCTTAGATGTATGTCGTTAGGTATGTTGTTTATAAGCACCGCTGATCTAGTGGGATCTTCTGATAGTGGGCCTTCTGATCGTTCTTCTGGTCGTGGGTTTGAATCCGCTCGTGCACCTATATATTTTTTTTTACAAAAAAATTATTTTGAAATTTTTAGTGTTATTTCATCGAACGTAAATTTGACACTTTACACCAATATTTTCATAAACTTCATCAAAGTTACGAAGCTGATAGTTTTATGCATAAAAGTACATTTCATAAACATACAATTGCATAAAAAAACTCGAAAATGTCTTCTACTTTTCTTTTAGAATTTTTTAAAGTTGTTTGAATTTTTGAGGTGGTAAGTTCTCACAAATTCAGAAAAAAATTCATAACTCAAAAACTATGAAAAACCGCGGAACATACAGGGGGGTGATTCGGGCACCCCAAGTAGTGCTCTATCTCTGGACTTCCGCTTATCACTACTTTTTGAGACACCATGTATATAGTTTTGCTTAGTTTGGGGCTAGATAGTGCATTGTAGAAGGTACACCAATAAAAATAAAACAATTTCGTACAAATATAACAAAATGTTCTTTCACCTTCAGTTTACACTTTTATTTGGCAAATCTCGTGATGTGTAATCCTTTTACCAAACATTATTAGTGTTCCCACGAGCCAACGGGCATCGGGGCCAGCGTCCGCCGACACGCAACATTACAACTGCACTGTAACTCTAACTACATTACCGCTCACTCGGTGCGGAAGTTCAAACGGTACCGGAATATCACCGGATACAATATTGTTATTTTTTACACACTTATAACTAGAGATCGGATATTCGGATGCATATTTACCTAAAGTTGAGATGTTGGCTGTTATGGAAAGCACTTTTTATCGAAAAATCCCGGGGTTTCGGGAAATTAAAATTTGGCTTTTGTCTTAAAATCCCGGGATCCCAGAAAATTCAAATTTAAGTGACACGAATGACAATAATTGTCATTCAAGTTTTTGTAATTCTGGGCAATTATTGCCCTGTTACAACGTAATATGCCCCTCGGGGCCCAGAATCACCTCCTTTCGGCTTACACATATAACGTGGCACCCTGTATACATCCGATTATTTATGCAATCCCGGGATTTTAATTTTAATAAAAGTATCCTAAGAAGCCCCTTCCATAATTTGTTAGCCAATAATTAACTTTAGGTAAATATGCATCCGATTATCCGATCTCTACTTATAACATATTATAACACCCAGACAGAGAACAAACAACACATTCATCACACAAATAATTGTTCTCGGTGCGGAATCGAATCCACGGCCTACGACGCAGAAAGCAGAGCTACTACCAACTGAGCTGTGAAGGCTGTCAAAAAAGTACAATGCTGGACGTATGTTCTGTATGACGTGCCTCTGACTACTCCCCTAATGTCACTTTACATCCCAAACACGAAGATATGTAGCGACCCGATTCGCCTATATTTGCCTAATTTTAGATTTAAAGACGAATACGTAAATACACGAGCAAATAAAATCGCGAATGCCGAAGAGCTAAGTGAAGTGCTTCCATTCCATGAGCCATCCTCGAAGACTCTTTCGTTAGGACATGGTAGGTACTAAGAGATCTTAGGGGTAGATCCCCTAAGATCCCCGTGTCTGGGGATCAAAGTCGTAAGCTGATTTTTTTATTGAAATCACGAAATGAACTAAAGATTATTTATTTAATTAGAATATCAACCCCTTAATTTTAACTTTACTAGACTCATTTAATTTATTGAGATACTCGTACTGTCTCCCACAGTATATAAATACATTATTCAACACTCAACACATTACGTTTATTAAATAACTAGCGGCCTGTCCCAGCTTCGCATGGGTGGTCATAATTTTTTTAAACATTTTAGGATAAACTTAGACCGTGTGGGTTCGAGCCTCGCGTCTACTTATTTCATACATTTGCACGCGCTTCTCCTTGAGTGAGTGAAATCGCAACCCGCGCGTTACCCGTGGACCCGTTAACATTTTTAATTTCATCATATCTTTTGAATGGAATGTCCGATTTGAAAAATTTAAGAAGTAATCGATAGGTATTGAAACCGTCTTAATTATGAAATGATTTATTTGGATAAGGATTAATACCAAGGTACAAATAAAGACCCTTTTCTAGCGGAGGCATTTCAATTAATTTTTTATAATAAAAGAACACTTATTGTGAAATAACTATAATAGTTAGACATATGCTGTCACGACATTTTTTGTAGATGATGACGTGTTCTACAAAATCGTAGTACATTATTTTGTTCTATCTTCAATAGTTTTCGCAGCGCACGCGATGTAAAGTTTTTGTTTTCCACCTTGGGTTACATTATTGAAGTTTTAGTAAGGATCCCTGATTTTTTTGAAAATATAATATAGCCTATGTTACTCAGGGATAATGTAGCATTCTAATGGTGAAAGAATTTTTGAAATCGGACCAGTAGTTTTTGAGCCTATTCGTTACATACAAAAATACAAAAATACAAAAATACAAATGTTACCTCTTTATAATATTAGTGTAGATGTAGATTATTACAACTAAAATACCACCACCCAGCCATTTTTTTTTCAAAACAAATACCTATACTAAACTTAAAATATTTTTTACTGAGAGTTGTACAGTATTTCTTTGACTCGATCGTGTTATTCTCCCGCTAAAGAAACATTTTCTTTCGCCCTCGCCGACAGTGGTTTCATGCGAGATAGTATTATACAACTACTTAATATTTTTCGCTCTGATTACAATATTTCGCCCCCGATAAGGTAGGTATTGATTTAAAGTACCTACGTTTCGCCTTCAACCGAATGTTTATTGCTAAAACAAGTGGAACAACGAAAGTGGTGCACATTCCTGCCGTGTGCCAACACTGATGACTCACTCATGAACACATTGAGAAAATACTTAAAATGCTCAATCGCAGTTTTACCGGGTCCTTTAATAAATAAAGGCTCTATAGTGAATCTAATATAGAGCTCGAAACTATATTCGCACTTATCTGAAATTGTTACCCTTCGAATCGAGCACACGAACAAATTTTAGACTTAGATGCTCTCACTAAAAAACTACAGGTTTAGAGTAGCTTTTTGTATGTGGCTCGTCCGGGAAAGTACTGCCATTATGACTATTTCTGCCGTCAGCAGCAACGCTGTTTTTCGGTTCGAAGAGTGCTGGTAAAATTGCCGGTGAAATTACAAGCACATGAATCTTAATGTTAATGCTTCAAGTTGATGGACGCAGGGCAGTGCATATAAGCACATCCATATCGTACGTGGCTTGCGAGTCAATGCTTTGTTATAGGTGATGGTTACCACGTAACATCAGGTGGGCCAGATGGCAGTCACTGTTTATACTACACTCTGATGAACCAAGCAGTTGCTTGTTCCATCAGAAGAACTGAAAACAACTGATAGACAGTAGAGTTTCAATCCAAATATTATCTTGTAAATATTGTTTATTGACTCTTTCTGAGTCATCGGTCAAGTTCAGCGGCTCTAACCTTATAGGGGAATAAGTTATATTATAATAATATCAGGACAATTTTGAAAAAATACTATGTCATTCATAAATATTTATCATTATGTAAATTTATAGGCGGAAAGAAAGATTATACAACACAATGTACGCAATATTTTACGCAAAGGTACATCTTAAGGTTGCATTATAGACGAACTCTGTCTTATAATTATACATGTAGATATATTTATAATTAAATTTAAAAAATATTATGTTATTTTTGACGATTATCTACACTAATATTATAAAGAGGAAAGATTTGTATTTTTGTATGTAACGAATAAGCTCAAAAACTACTGGTCCGATTTCAAAAATTCTTTCACCATTAGAATGCTACATTATCCCTGAGTAACATAGGCTATATTATATTTTCAAAAAAATCAGGGATCCTTACTAAAACTCCAATAATGTAACCCAAGGTGGAAAACAAAAACCTTACATCGCGTGCGCTGCGAAAACGATTGATGATAGAACAAAGTAATGTACTACGATTTTGTAGAACACGTCATCATCTACAAAAAATGTCACGACAGTATATGTCTAACTATTATAGGTATGTCACAATAAGTGTTATTTTATTATAAAAAAATAATTGAAATGCCGCCGCTAGGAAAGGGTCTTTATTTGTACCTTGGTATTAATCCTTATCCAAATAAATTATTTCATAATTACGACGGTTTCAATACCTATAGATTACTTCTTAAATTTTTCAAATCGGACATTCCATTCAAAAGATATGACGAAATTAAAAATGTTAACGGGTCCACGGGTCACGCACGGGGTGCGATTTCACTTACTCAGGGAGAAGGACGTGCAAATGTATGCAATTAAGTAGACGCGAGGCTCGAACCCACGCACGGTCTAAGTTTATCCTAAAATGTTCAAAAAATTTATGACCACCCATGCGCAGCTGGGACAGGCCGCTAGTATATTATATACTAGCGGCCTGTCCCAGCTTCGCATGGGTATTTACGGGAAGCTATAGTTATATTGCCAGTACTTACCCTGTTTGAGTGACTGAATTATTATTCAATTGATTGCTCAATCAATTTTATTTATTTATTTAATTTATGATCCTTTGTTCTGAGTCGAATAATTTCTAATAACAATGAAAATGGGTAACGGAACCACATGTTAATTCTGAGAGCTTATTCAGCACTACTTCAGGTAGATTAGGTCAGACCTAATTTGAGCTAAAACTTAGTCCTGCTAGACGGAGGCACGTGGCTTCTGAATAAACATTCATTCATTCTTCTTCTTGCCACTAGTTCTTTCGAAACAGTGTGGTGAACGGATTTTAAGGATTCATTAATTAACAGGCCCTTTCAAATTGGTATGATTTTTTGTTAACCTCTTGTAATGATTTCTCGAATTTTATAATTCATTTTGTAAATATTAAGCTTGTTTTTTTAGATTAAAATTGAAGTAGTATAATTAATTTTATATCTTCCTGTCTTTTAGTCAGTCAATTGACCGCCATGTCGTAGCTTTGGTCGGTAAGGTTGGTAGGATTGTTAACGTTGGTAGGTTGCCGAACTTTAAAAAGTGGGAAAGGAGAAGATTGTAAAAAATGTGGCATTCTGGAAAGAGACTTGGTGGAGTAAACTTGACTGGCTAAACATACTGTCATCTGTAACAAGTGCGAAGAATAAAAGTGAAATTGTTTTACCTGTGTTCTACGAATAAATAAGAGGTGTAAGTGTTCATCTGCTGCAGTTCATTTCATCTCAGAAGTTGGATTGAACCAAGGTATGTAAGATGTTACCTATTCTGCCCACATTATATTATTTTATTGCCGCTTGGAAGATTGGTACAATATTTTATTCCATTTATGTATAATGGAGATACAGATTTCACTAGCATGTATCGGTCGGGATTGTCCGAGACTATCCGATCGTGCTAGTTTTGTTCAGTTGAAAGCTTAGGTACTTAGCGGCTTTATTTCTACTGAATCTTTGTTGGCGTGGTCCAGTCGGGATTGCCCCGAGACTATCTGGCCATGCTAGCACTATTCGGTTTATGGAGCTGTTGGTACTTGTGCCTACCCATTAAACATAAAATTTACAAAGTCTGGATAGATTTTCTAGAAAAAGCTGATAGAAATCGACAAAGAATACCAATCTACTAAACGTGCAAGTGACTGTGTGTGATCATGAGTTGCTTTTCTGTACCATATCTATGAAAATATTTTTTGTTAATACCGTCACAAAAGTTTTTGTGATAACAATTTTTGCTAAAATTATATTTTTTAACAATGTGGAGTCTAACGAATACTAAGAATAAAATTCATGCTGTTTCACTCGAAGTATTAAGTTTGAAACTTATTGATGTCTTTCATCAAATTTTTACCGCAGTTACTTGATAAAATTATTACTGGTGAATCTTTTTGCCACCATGGCATGTTGCTAATTGAAAGAATATTTTACGATAAAAAGTCTACCTACATAAAAAAAAAAATATTTAAATATAGTGATGTAGAGAACCAAGTGAGTTTTGAAGGTTATATAAGCCATAACAATAAGTAGGGTATGCTGTGATGAACCAAGTGAGTTCAGGGGGCTATGTATGCCATAACAATAAGTAGGGTATGCTGTGATGAACCAAGTGAGTTCAGGGGGCTATGTATGCCATAACAATAAGTAGGTTATGCTGTGATGGACCAAGTGAGTTCAGGGGGCTATGTATGCCATAACATTTTTTTTTATAAGCAAGGTATGCTGTGATGGACCAAGTGAGTTCAGGGGGCTATGTATGCCATAAAATTTATTTAGATAATGCTAACAATTTTGCTACGTACACAATGCACTGATATTTGCCAAATAATTACCTACTTTGTAACTGTAGCTGTGATTAAAATTTATTTCATCCACATTATAATATTTTTATTTCGAGTAAAAGGTTATTAAATTCGACTTAAGTTTAACGGTATGAAACGTTTGGTTAGCAAGTATCGGTCGAGATTGCCCCTTGACTATCTGGCCGTACTAGCACTATTCGTTTTTTAAAAATTGTCAGGGCCTATACTATTACCCATGAACATTCAAGTTGAATACATATCGAGCTAATTTTTCTAGAATAAAGTAGGTGAAATCTTACAAATTTTAATATTATCCGATAATTTTCACATTGAAGGGTAGGTTATTTATCTTTTTATCTTATTTTATATTCGCATTTTGAATTGTTCCTCACACGAACTGGTCTGTACTGAACAGAGACTATCCGGTAGTGTTAGCACCTTTCAATTCGTGGATTACCTACCTATCATTTATATATTTTTATTCCATTTCTCATTACTGCTACTATCAATATTCCAATAGCAATAAAAATTGTCTTACCTATATCAAGCAGAAATTAACTATACTATAGTTGTCACCTGATAAACTGTCGTAAAATTATAAATATCGATGATCAAGCCTACCCTCTGATGCGAGTCTCTGAAGCAAAGTGTACTAAATTAAATATCTATAAAGTAAAAATTTATAGATAATATTTATAGGTAGGTAGTAGGTACATGCTATGTATGCAGGTATAGGCTATGTATGCCAGAGTTTAGCCATGTGCGCTATTAGCAGGCTATGTATGCCAGAGCTTAGCCAGGTGCGCTATTAGTGAATTTCTTAGTGAAAAATGGGGTATGTATACCTGTAAGTTCAAAACTAACAAAATAATTAGTACAATGGTGCAAAAAAAATATATATATATATATAAGCATTTAAGCACTGGACCTGTAAGTGGCTAAGTACGTCGCAAAATTACATGGACAGCTGTTATGCTAAACCATATGAAAAATTAAAAAAATAAATAAAACATGAATATAAATTTAAAAAAAAAGTTAGAAACTAAGAAATAAGTTTTATCTGGTGAATATGATAACTACAGTATTTTTTTTCTCTTTCTATGAACTCTGACGGTGCGATGACTCCTGAGGAGGATCCTCCTGTTACACACACTCATTCTAAACGAAAGCGAAAGTCTTCGAAGACATCTGCAGGAGATTTGGCGTCAACTTCAAACAACAGTTTAGCGCTTGGACGAAGTATCATACTGGACGGAGCCTTTCGGTTTTTGGCGTGTCCGTTTTTTTTTGTTAGTGTGCAGTTGTCGATATTGTATTCGTGTGAGTTACTAGAGAAGGGACTACATTGACTAACCTATCGATAGAATAAGAGATGGATGAAAAAGGCGTTTTAATTGGAAATCAACTTTTTAATTTTAACTGGTTGTTGACTTTTATTGCGACAACTCAAAACCAATATAGATACTGGAACACTATTATCGTCAATATTATTTCCCATATTGACCTGGCCGTGATAGCGATGTCCATCCCACTCGATACTTTCTTAGGGCCATTTCGTCCATGCATAGGAAAATTTTGTGGACTCCTAGTTTTCACACCTAACAGCTTTTATCCACACTCATCTTCATTCTGGGCATTTCGGGAACCTAAAAAAAAAAAAATGTAAAATTTAACGAAATTTGAGCCGGCGCGAGACGCCTAGAAGGTGTGAAATTTAAAGCTAAATTAATCTGTGTATGTACATCACTAGAACAGATGACTAAAACAATGAATTTTATTTTACAATAATTAATGGGTTTACATCGTTTTCATATTGGAGAATATGACTAGTACTAATAAAATGTAATTACAATCTATAAATTGAAAAAGAATATTACGTATCAAATGACAATTCCGGGTCTTTAACCTCCTTTTGTATTTTTTTTTTGTTTTTTTTCCTTTTGTTTTTCTTGATGCACAAGACACAGCTGCACGGGATATACTTTCGCCTTTTCAAATATATTTTGCTTAAACAATAATGATTCTTTTAATTTTTCACTATTTATTTCGCTTCACCGCATATTTCAACCAACTCCAACTAGAACATAAAAGCATTGCATCAACTGACGGACACTATTTACACAGACAGTGAGTGAGTTGGAGTGAGTGAACTTACATCTTCTTTTCTTTTACTTGTAGCTAGGCTGCGTGGGAGGAACAAAGATAGATGATCACTGTTTGATACACAGTTGCAAAAGGTTGTGGATCTTATGGCACTCTCCATTATGATATTACCTTCATGGTTTAGCGACTTTTTTTTAAATGTCGCGCAAAAGGTCACTCTTACTTTAAATGCCCTAAGCCGTTAGTAAAATGCCAAAAGTGTCAAAGGGTTGATCACGACAATGAAAACTGTAAACTTCTACCAATGATACCGCGTTTCGCGTACGGACGTTTAAGAACGGAAAACTTTGACTATTTCCACGACTGGTGATACTAACAGTAATTTTTTTCAAATAAATCGAAGTTCGTGAAGATAATGCTCAAGACCTAAACTTCTTAAAAAGATACACACAATTGCCTATCATCAAAGGTTTCGGTAATTCTGTAGTTACACCTGTCTATAGGAGCTTTGTGAACATTGAAATCGATGATGTTGAGGCGACGATCGAAGATCTTGTAGTTACTGATGAGTTTGTGACAACAGCATTGCTTATAGGGCAAAACTTTATAGAGTTTTCTTCTGTGTCTGTGTTCAAAGACAATTGCAAACTATTATTCTACAAAAGTCCTGCTCTTAACGCAAACTTGACTACATTAAATTCTACCCAAGTTCCTTTGTCAGGGTTAGTTGGAGTTATAGCGCAGGGATCTAACTTTTCAGGGGATGTGTATGTGGAAGGTTACAGTAGTATTGAACCGGGTAAAGAAAATAAATTGATCAAAATTGCACCAAGGTGCTTATCACGTAGTTAATGGAAAATGTCATCTTACAATACAATACAAAACAAAACAGAATCATTTATTTATGCCACACGTAAATGCAGTTTATAAAAAAAAATACAAGAAAAGACAATACAAGTAAGTAGGCAAGTGATATAAATTGGCAGTCACTCGGCATTAATGCTATAGCAGCATACGCTATTATAACGCTGGTCTTCCGACACCCATGTCATCGTTACAGTTACAGTAAATAATAATAATATTCTAATTTATTTCTAATAAAAAAACCGAGAACCAATTTTAACAATAAAGACAATAGTACTAAGCTCTTATAAAAATTTATAGGCTTCTTTAAAATCACGGAAGTATATAATATAATGATCGATATAAAATTTTTGAACTTACTGGATTTAGTACTCTTAAAAGTAAATACGATAGTGAAGTTGCTTTTGATCGGATTCGACCTTGGATCAATGTTAACCTTTCTCATAACAACGATGCTAATATCTAACAAAAGTAATACTTCATCCGAAAGCGAGGATAATGATGACGAAAATATGCCTACAAAAGGTCGGCAACAAAATAATACAGTCAGATCTGATACTAATTATATGCCAAATGTAATGATTAATAATTTAAAGTAATATTGTTAGTATAATAATGTAGCGAAACACTGGCAGTTATTGTTTTTTTTGTTATTCACATGTTGTTTTTATAATTACTGAAAATGTTCATTGTGTTAAAATCGTAAATTCAATTTATTTGAGTATTTTCTATAATTATTTAATAAAATAAATTTTAATAAGAAGTTGAAGTTGATAAGGACTGAAATAATAAAATGAATTTGTATGTAAGCTATAACAATAAAAAAAAATATATTTTTTTTGTTCTTCTTTAAAATTAAAATAATATTAATATTCTTAATTAGTACGTTCAGTTTATTTATTTGATCATGCGTCAGGAGATCGCATGATGGCGGATGGCCGAATGTAATGATTTCTCGAATTTTATAATTCATTTTGTAAATATTAAGCTTGTTTTTTTAGATTAAAATTGAAGTAGTATAATTAATTTTATATCTTCCTGTCTTTTAGTCAGTCAATTGACCGCCATGTCGTAGCTTTGGTCGGTAAGGTTGGTAGGATTGTTAACGTTGGTAGGTTGCCGAACTTTAAAAAGTGGGAAAGGAGAAGATTGTAAAAAATGTGGCATTCTGGAAAGAGACTTGGTGGAGTAAACTTGACTGGCTAAACATACTGTCATCTGTAACAAGTGCGAAGAATAAAAGTGAAATTGTTTTACCTGTGTTCTACGAATAAATAAGAGGTGTAAGTGTTCATCTGCTGCAGTTCATTTCACTCTGCTTGTTGTGCTCTCAAACGGCGAAAGAAAACATCGTGAGGAAATCAGTTAGTATTAGAGCAACGCAACGGCGATGGGACCTGTCACGTATGGAATACCTACCCTGCAAAATGTGGGTATGTGGCAAATTGTAATATTTGGACGTACCTCTGACTAGCCTCTTTAGACATCTTATACAATACAATACAAAATCATTTATTCATGCCACACATACACAGTTTATAAAAAATACAAGAATGGACATCTAAGTTGGTGCTTGGTACTATGAGATCTGAAAGGACATCACCGCGTCTGGGGGTCAAAGTCGTGAAGCTGTTAGCTGTACCGTCATACCGTTTTAAATTCACATCATTTACAAAATTTTCATTTTTATTTATCTTCATACCTTCAACTTGAAGCCACATTACCACGCCACATTCACAGAGATACAAAAGTGAAGATATGCTTCCAGATGAGCAGTACTACGAGCTGCCTCCGCTGTTCCACCTGGACCAGTACAACGAGTGCCTGCAGCGCCGCGGGACCTTCTGCATGGGCTCCTTCGAGCTGACGGGGGACGCCCATCATGCGCTGCTGCAGACCATGCAGGTACCTATCGCAAACTCATACACAGCTGGAGCTAAGAAAGTATAGGGATTTCTTTTATAATAATTGCTATTGCTAATTGGCCATCTTACTTAGGTTTCCAACATACAATTTGATTATATTATATTACTAGCGACCCGCCCCGGCTTCGCACGGTTATTATGGGTTATCCCTAAGAGATAGACATATACCATCGCGGACCTTTTTGTAGACCTTTTTAAGGTGTACAATACTGTAGTACATTATTTTGATCTATCTCGTAGGGTTCAGCCAGCGTTTGCAATGAAAGAGCCTAAAAATGTGTTTATTTACGACATCACATTAGAAACCTCTAAAATTATCAGTGTTTCTCTACTATATTATGCATGTATTATACATATAAACCTTCCTCTTGAATCACTCTATCTATTATAAAAACCGCATCAAAACCCGTAGCGTAGTTTTACATATTTAAGCATACATAGGGGTATAGGGACAGAGAAAGCGAATTTGTTATATACTATGTAGTGATAGTGATACATACAAGTTGCCAATATCTTCTAGGCGTGGTCACCTAGATTCACCTAGCTTTAAGACGTTTCAAAGTGATCCTTGTGATTCTATTCAATAAATACCTTTTGACTTACCTATTACGGTAGAGCGAGACTCTCTATCATAGGTATTCCCGCATACATAAAAGAGGGTCTCTCAAACCCATGAAATCCATAATACATGTTAAGTTTACTTTAATAAATATTTTGTATTTCACTTTGAATAATTGAGTTTTGTTTGTAAATTTGGCGTTGTAAGAGAGAACGACTTTTCTTTTTCGATCTGTCAGCAAATTTCATCGTGAAACCCTTTTTTTTTATACAACTAGCCGATGGAACAAGCAGATGGCCCACCTGATGTTAAGTGGTAACCATCACCTATCACAAAGCATTGCCTCGTAAGTCACGCACCTGGATGCCGTGCCTTCTTAGTGACCCCTGCAGTTGAGCGGCTACTTCGTTCTGTGCTTATTCAGTCTAGATTGATAGCTCCTGCTGTTATGTCTATATTTCGTGTGTCACTGTTCTCAGTTTTAGGGCGTTCCAAAGCTTCATTATCATCCTGGCTAAGTCCGTTGCTGGACATATGGATCCCTCATATTGGGGGGTTCCCGAAGCTTAAAAAATAACGAAGACATCCCTAAGATGTAGGTATATAGGCACGCCAATTGAGAGCACTGGTATTTACGGACAATACATGCCAAGCCAACTTTCCATGATTGGCCCGTATCCGTATTAGGATTGATATAAATCAATCTTATTACGAACAATCACATCAGTCACGGTCCACGAATTCGGTTTGCTTTGTGGTCATTAAAATATAATTGATCAATCTCGACACCGGAGAAAATTTAGGGAAATGAAGAAAACTGAATTCAGAAAAGACTTCCCAATACGGCCCCTGACCACGCATGAGGATTACCTTAGTCATGTATGTACCCGCTGATATTTTATAACAATTATTTATTTATTTTTAAAACCCTGTATTTTTCTCGTACAAAAGACATAAACGCGCTCTTAATATTTTTCTCGAATCGTTAAAGAGTTTTGTTTAGATTTTTCTAAACTACCTTTTGGTTTAACCTACATTGCCCTAGTTTAAGAGACATTTCAAAATGATCCTTGTGATCCCAATGAATAAAGACCCTTTTGGTTTGATTCGATTTACCTTGCCTTTTTTTACATTTCTGCTATTAGCTTTTGAACATAAAAATCTATACTTGAATGGTTAGTATAACCGGCTATTTCTTTGATGAACATTAATAAGCCTTAAACGTGTAGTGAAAGATATCCACATCTGAGTCTGAGGTCAGTGACCGAGTAAACGTCAAACGTTAACGATGCTCACCTTCAGAATATCGGTCAACGAATGTTCGGCGGTACGGAGGTAAACGTATTATGTAATTATATTTTAAAATGCATTTTCTGATGAAATTCGCTGTTTGGCCATGCTCTTGAATATGTTTTTACGATGTACTGCAAAATCAGGCATCGTGTTAAATGTGGACGTGCCTCGCGACTACCCGTAGTACCATGCAACATGAATCGATATCTAGAGGAGTCTACATCCCATATATTCTTTTTTGTAAATATTTATTACACCAACGTTTTTTAGTCCCAAAGCTAAATATGTATGTATAATAAGCTAAAATATGGGAACGACTAACAGATTTTTAGAGAAACATTAATACCTATACAGAATCAGACAGACAATATCGGTCATGGATTACAGTATGACAGGGCGAACGTTGAACTCCTGAATATGTTATATTATTATGTTATGTTATGTTATGTTATTCTAGCGGTCACATACATTATTGTCAAAAGTTTTAATGAACACTTAGAACGTCTTAAGTCTAAAGTTTTCTAGGTGCCAGTTCCACGCGACCAAGCTTAGAAGGAAGGGCAACTAACTTACGGCCTTGATCCATGATCTAGTTACTGTTGAATATAAGTACTTACCTATTTGTCAAATGTTGGTATCAAACGGTGTAGGAAAACATCGTGAATAAACCGACATGTCGTAGACCCTAAAAAGTTATAATACATGTGTCAAGTGCTCGAAAGGAGCCTCTTTGAGGTGCACTTATGATCCTTTCACCACACTATCTCGAAATAACTAGTGGCAGGACAAGAAGAAGGTGCTTTACCAACGGTAGCTCCATGATGTGGTGCCGAAGAACACCACATAATAAGTGTTACCTAACCCGGCTACTACCTCCCACTAAGTAGCAGCAAACCGCAGGCACTAGACTTTTATCATTATTGGAGAACGTTGGCTTATCTTACAAAATCCGCCAATATCAGGCATTACGTTTATGAGTCTTTTTTAGGCTTAGACGATAATTTTGCGACTTAGTACACAACATACAAAAAATGATAATGAAATACATAGGTAATTATACTACTAAATTATAACAAAATATAAATTATAAAACAATGTTTACAACCTACATACGTAACAAATGATAGGCTCAGCATGTTATGCCAACAAATGATATGTTCATATTTCAGGTATAATAATAAAAATAAACAAACAGCCTTTACTTCTAGCAGGCTAAACGCTATTTAAATATTATCTACTTACTTACAAACTATACTTAAACACTTCTTACTTACTGGTTATCGACATCTACACTAATCTACACTAATATTATAAAGAGGAAACATTTGTATTTTTGTATGTAACGAATAGGCTCAAAAACTACTGGTACGATTTCAAAAATTCTTTCACCATTAGAATGCTACATTATCCCTGAGTAACATAGGCTATATTATATTTTTAAAAAAATCAGGGATCCTTACTAAAACTCCAATAATGTAACCCAAGGTGGAAAACAAAAACCTTACATCGCGTGCGCTGCGAAAACTATTGATGATAGAACAAAATAATGTACTACGATTTTGTAGAACACGTCATCATCTACAAAAAATGTCGGGACAGCATATGTCTAACTATTATAGTTATGTCACAATAAGTGTTATTTTATTATAAAAATTTAATTGAAATGCCGCTGCTAGAAAAGGGTCTTTATTTGTACCTTGGTATTAATCCTTATCCAAATAAATCATTACATATTTAAGACGGTTTCAATACCTATAGATAAATTCTTAAATTTTTCAAATCAAACATTCCATTCAAAAGATATGACGAAATTAAAAATGTTAACGGGTCCACGGGTCACGCACGGGTTGCGATTTCACTCAATCAAGGAGAAGTGCGTGCAAATGTATGAAATAAGTAGAAGCGAGGCTCGAACCCACGGTCTAAGTTTAACCTAAAATGTTAAAAAAAAATGATGACCACCCATGCGAAGCTGGGACAGGCCGCTAGTCATTTAGAAACGTAAAACCTAACTCAAAACCTCCTTAGGTTTTACCTGCCTAAAACCTCTAACTATAGCAATATCATTACCTCACAGAGCACGTCCACCGACGACGGGATTTTAAGGATCGAAAGGCAGAGAACCCCTAGGTATTCCAGGGGGCCTCCAGTGCTCTCAATGCATTTCAGTTAAGATAAAATTAGCAAATTGTTTAATGCTTGTCCACAGAGATACTCCAACAACTGGGTGGATAACTTCAACCACACGCGGCTGCATCGCGGGCTGTGCGTAAGCAAGCGATGCCCGCGCCCGCCCAGCGCCGGCGCGGAGACGCAGGCTGAGGATCACGCTACATGGTAAGATCCTTGCTGGGCAACACACCATCCTCTTACCCTCATCCTACTCCTAGCGAGGTCGACACAACAGATACCTGCACTGAGGCACCTGAGGTTCAACAGGTCTTCATACTCTTGTCATTATCCATTCATATAACTTTTCTTACCATTTTCTCGTCATATTAGCTTCCTTATTGCCGCGTAACCTGTCCATCACGCTATGTATTACAGCTATGTTCTTACAGGAAATTTTGACTTCCTGAGAAAGAATCCTTACAATATCGTCTTTTGTCTTGATAATAGCTGTGCATGACACATACCTTTTGTGTTTTGAAGTGTTAAACCCTTGTAAACACACGTCTCTGAATTGAAAAGCTTAATAATTCCTTAGATTTTTTATATATCCCAAAAGTTACTATCCGAGTGGGATTTGAACCCACGACCTTCCCCTTGATACGGGACCGCGCCAACCACCGGCGCCATCGAACATTATCCACACCCGGCGATAACTCATCGGGATACGTTAGCACGGTACTATGCGACCGAGGCAAAAATCTTTGTGATTTCCTTAAGTGTTAGTAAACACTATAAAACGAATTTAAATTAATAATTCCTTGTTTCTTTTTGATCAGGTTCGCGTCTTGCGTGAACGCGAGCACAATGTCAGCGTACAACCTGTCGGCGCATCTCTACGAGCTCAAGTACTGCCAGAGCGGGCCTGAGGAGGAGCGTCCTCTCTCCACCTCCGAGCGAGCCTTCGCCGGCTTCGTGGCCGCCCTGCTCGCGCTGACCGCCGTCTGCACAGTGCTGGACCTCACGCTGCCGGACCACGCGAGGAAAGGTACTGACTCCATTACTTTTAAGCTGATATTGAAGTCACTGGAGAACGGAGGGTCTATAGGAGCACTTGTTCATCTGTCTCTTGTCAGTAAGTTGAATATACTGCTGGCTTTTATCATGGAGAATTGAAGTCCCACCGTTTTGTGGTCTGTCAAAGGTCCTAGGGGGTCCTGTTCATTCTGGTCCTAGAGAATGCATTTAGGGATTGCAGACTTTGGAAGTAGAATTGCTCAGAAGCGAATGTGAGTTGACGAGCCAGCGAAAGACAGAGCTACATATTATCTGTAGATGACTTGTGAAAGATGTCATCATCACATGCACTGACATAATCAATGGATCATTAATCAAAGTCAGAAATTCTTCTGGTACTGCTCATTCTCAGTCACGATTTGACCTAAACGCGCAAACCAAATTGTTAAATATATTACGCATGTCAAATAGAGATCGTCATGGGATTCATTTTCTGACATTTTGGGAAGCAACATAGCTTTTTCATTTTATTTGTTTTTCTAGTGTTATTTTGAGTTGTGTTGTGTAATTTCGGTGGTATTTTAACCAACATTACTTGAGGTCTTAGCACAAAGTGTAAAAATTTGGAATGGAAAGTGTATTATGTGATATCCTGATTTGACGGAAAATGTTTCCAATGTTTTGAAGAAAACCGCCAACATTTTCTTCAAAACAAATGACGGCCGACTTGACTATGGACTGACTTGACTAAAAAGTATTCAATACAAATCACTTGACAGTGGCAAGATTGTCTGTCGAATGACGGACAGGAGCCATAAATTGAAAGAAGAAGAAGAAGAGATCGTCATCATCATTATTATCATCAGTTTGGCAAGTACACTGCTGGTTAACCTCATATTTGGGAATTTGCCGTAGTCATCCATAGCTTGCTAGCTAGCCGTAGCTTGGCAGGCGGATTTTCCCATACTTGGTGGGTTTTCTCGTAACTCTCCACAGCATCCCCTGAGTAGCTAACGATGATGATGATTATGATGTCCTCGAAGACGTATTCGTCTCCGAGGACATCATATCATCATATCATCTAGCTACAAAGCTAAATTATTATATGGATATCTGACACCAACACCAACAATGTCACCGAATGCACATTTGGGGTGCCTATGTCCAGTAGTGGACTCATAAAGGTTGATATTGATTGCTGCTTATTATGAAGGAAACCCAGTGGGGTCAATGTACTTAGAATGATGGATGGGTATTTGAATTTGCTTGTGAAAGCTATAGCAGGCACAAACTCACTTCAACTTGCGAAATATCTGCTAGTTTTTCTGCGAAAGCGATTGATAGTTGTTACCACAATTTAAAAATCGCTGAATAAAAACTTATTTAAATTTAATGAAGGACATGACATTGCGATCTTGATATTAATATTGATATTAGATATATAAAGATCGCAATGTCATGTCCTTCATTAAATTCAGCGATTTTTAAGTTCGCTGAATAAAAACTTATTTAAATTTAATGGAAAACATGACATTGCGATCTTGATAAATTAATATCATCAAGATGGCAATGTCATATCCTCCATTAAATTTAAATAAGTTTGTATTCAGCTATTTTTAAGTTATGTAACAGTTCAGTTATAAAAATCTTACATAACTTTATGATTATCATAAAAATTCCGGTTATTGTGATGAAATTAATTAGTTTGCGCGGGCGCGAAATTGCGAGTACGGGATTTTCAAAGACAATAATTTTTGCGGTACATAAATAAAACTATTTGTGAAAGAGTCCGCCTGGGGAAATAGTGCCATTGACTGTTTGTAAAAAAGTTATATTATTCGTAAATGAATTACATAATTCATTTAAAAGTTATATTATTCGTAAATGAATTACATAATTCATTTACGAATAATATAACTTTTTTGCAATAAAACACCGACTCCGAATACACTGACAAACGTACAAACTTTGTCTGTTGTCGTTTACTGTCCAAGCCGTCAAACTGTGGAATTCTCTTCCTCATGCTATCCGCGCTAGTCCCTCGCTTGGTATATTTAAAGCAAAAGTCAAAGAGCACTATCTTTCCATAAAAGAATGTATACATATATGTATATGTATATCTATATAAGTATATTATATTTTGTATGTTAGTAAAATTATATGTATGTTTATGTGAGTCTTTTGTAGATATGTATATGTATTTGTTTTTTAATAATATTATTATTATTTTTTCCGCTCATTATCTGCAATCGGCTTCTTAGCCATAATCAGATTCTTTTCTGGGTTGATGGGGTTTGGGGTGTGTTTCCAGCGAAGCGACACCGTTTAGTTTTAATAGCTGGTCAGGCTCTCTGGTCTAGGTCTAGTATTTGCCATCTCTTTCAATTCTCAAATTCATTGCAAGGTCGTTCGTGTGGTTTTCGAGTCTTTGCTTGTACTTTACGCAGTATTTGTTGACTTCTTCTTTGACAGTTGACATTTGTAGGTATTCATGTATTTCTGTGTTTCTCACAAACCAGTGTGCGCTTGAGACTGTTCTAAGGGCGATGTTTTGGAATCTTTGGAGGATTTCAACATTGGAGTTACTGGCCGAGCCCCAAAGTTCTATCCCGTAGGTCCAGATTGGTTTTATTATCGCTTTATAGACAAGCACTTTATTGCTGAGAGACAGCTGCGATTGGCGGCCCAATAGCCAGGTCAGTCCCTTATACTGTATAGTGGCTTCTGTTTTTTAATAATAGTAATATAAGTAATTATATTTTTGTAACTCTCATTTTGTACACGTACCCACCTCTCATTTCAATTTTCTCTTTCCTTCAAGGTTTGCTGGAAGAGAACTCTTTTTAGGGTTAAGCTCGCCTTTTTACATGTTTTATATTTAAGTTCAGTAAATGTTATTACTGTGTACAATAAAGAATAAAGAATAACAAACAAAACTTTTGCTGAAATCTCAAACCAATTCGTCATCGTGTAGGTCATACTCAATAGGTACTCATTACATTTATTGCTTACACATGGTTTAGTTTAGCTACATACATAGTTGTCGGGTGTTAGTAAGTATCACATGGACTGCATAGGGTATAGCAACATGGAGGCAGGTCGAGGTTTACAATTTAATAGTAGGTACATAGGTATAGTCTTGCTTAATAAAAACCTACCGCTTAAGTTATCTAGGTAGGTCTGCTTAATCGTTGTAGGCACATAAAAAATTGTAGTCAGATAGGTATTGGGTATTTATGTCAAATTAAGTATATTAAGGATTTAATTTATAATAAGAAATTGACAATATTATGGTAAAAGGTTTATATAATTATTCTAAATATAAATTGAAGCTTTACTTACTTAATAGGTTTTATTAATTAGAAATTACTTTAGTGTTTTTATAAATAGGCAATCTTTTTCTATATTTTTTTTTAAGTGCTGACCTACATTTTCGCTAAATTTATATGAGACCACCTCAGAAGAGAAGAAATAAATAAATAAATAAATACAGATGACTTTAGAACTTCACTCTTACTTGAAGTCGCTAATAAAATGAAAAGTGATCATCACTGCGAGAGTAGGTACTTTCTCTCGCGGCGCTGGTGTTACCCTCCAAGCTGTTACATAACTAGCTGTGGCTACTGGCTGCGTTCAATTATTGATTGTTTCATTACTGTAGCTTATCTTTTTACCCGAGTCAATTCAATTCATCTTACTCCATTTGGATACATTTTGTACAAGTTTTGTACACTCGGAAATGTCAGATTTTACAAAATAGTATGACAAAAAAATACACAAAAATATTTATCTACACTAATATTATAAAGAGGTAACATTTGTATTTTTGTATTTTTGTATTTTTGTATGTCCGATTTCAAAAATTCTTTCACCATTAGAATGCTACGTTATCCCTGAGTAACATAGGCTATATTATATTTTCAAAAAAATCAGGGATCCTTACTAAAACTCCAATAATGTAACCCAAGGTGGAAAACAAAAACCTTACATCGCGTGCGCTGCGAAAACTATTGATGATAGAACAAAATAATGTACTACGATTTTGTAGAACACGTCATCATCTACAAAAAATGTCAGGACAGCATATGTCTAACTATTATAGTTATGTCACAATAAGTGTTATTTTATTATAAAAATTTAATTGAAATGACGCTGCTAGAAAAGGGGCTTTATTTGTACCTTGGTATTAATCCTTATCCAAATAAATCATTACATATTTAAGACGGTTTCAATACCTATAGATAAATTCTTAAATTTTTCAAATCGGACATACCATTCAAAAGATATGACGAAATTAAAAATGTTAACGGGTCCACGGGTCAGGCGTGGGGTGCGATTTCACTCACTCAAGGAGAAGCGCGTGCAAATGTATGAAATAAGTAGACGCGAGGCTCGAACCCACGGTCTAAGTTTATCCTAAAATGTTCAAAAAATTTATGACCACCCATGCGAAGCTGGGACAGGCCGCTAGTACATAATAAATAGGGAGAAATATATTATGTAAAAAGCTGACAACCGCCGAATTCAATATTATAGAACACATATTTCAAAAATTTCAAAAATTATCACTGAAAATAAAAAATCACAAACAACCAATAGTCGGAGAATAGCATTAGGTACATTCAGCAAAATGAGTGCTAGTAGAGTAGTAGAGCTCTTTGTGTCCGAGGAAGTACTACGCCATGTCTTGTTCTGCCGTCAAAATGATGCCATTGATTGCGGTTTGAAGGGAGTGTGGGTAAAATAACACACACCATGAAGCTGACCATCTGTATGCCTCTTATTGATGGACGTGGGGACGCAGGGCAGTGCATCGTAGGGCACGTTCCCATCGTGCGTGTCTTGCGAGACAATACTTTCTTATAGGTGATGGTAAATATTTAACATCACATGGGCCTTCTGTTTGTTCTATTACTAACTTACTTATGGTCACTATGGTAGGTACATGGTGGTCACTGACCAGAGATAATAAATAGATTGTTTATCTGTGTCATTGACACTGGGCACAATGCATTTTATGCACTCATCCCGATGCAATTCATGGCCACAATTATAGATAAGTAGTAAACTATCGTCTATACCAAAGGTCACCACTTCGTAGCCAGATAAACATTACTGCATTGTCCTGCGACCTGAGGGCTTATTACGAGTTTAGTGCCGATCGTCAATCGTTACGATACACCGAATTTTCTATGAAAAAAAAACAGGTTCTCAACGGTACGCTAGATGCCGTTGATTTATTTTCATAGAAAATTCGGTGTATCGTAACGATCGACGATCGGCACTAAACTCGTAATAAGCCCTCTGAGGCAGACAGATGTGAAGCCTCTTTTGCCTGTAATTTCACCGGCAACCACACCCTTCTAAACAAAACAAAACAACGCTGCTTGGCGGCAGAAATAGCCATGGTGGTAGTACTTCCCCGGACCAGCCACACACAGAGCTCTACTAATATCGCATTAAAACGTCTTATAAACCAGGTGAATCTACCGCCAGCTGCTCGCGACCAAAGCCTGGAGTTAGGTATATCTCGGATAAAAAGCTGTCATGACAGGAGATTGTGCGGCTAGAACGCGGGAGGTGCGCATTTGATTCCCTTAGCAGGACCAAACGTTGAACTGTGTCTCGCTTGCTTTGATTTGACTGGTTGGTACAGTCGGCTGAGGTTGATAACTTTTTCATAATTTCAAAATTGTTTGTGTATCTAGCTGTAACTATAGTTTCATCTCATACCTATTTTATTTTATTTATTGGGGTAAACTAACAGTTATACAATAAATAATAAGTTAAGATAATATAGAAAAACATTACCTACATTTTTAAATAAATGTGTAACCAACACTGCCATACCTACTACTTTTACATTATTTATGATTAATTAAACGCTAAGTAGTTTTCATAATAAAAGCTTACTTTGAACAAATTGTTGACGTTCCTATTTTTATTTAACAACTTTTCTGAACATCGTTTTTTGACGTTGACTGTACCAGGCAGAGTTGGGCAGGATACGCTTGCAACAGGTACTGGTGTCGTAACAAATACTTAAGAGGCTGCTAGTTGGTACCTGCAGGCGTGTTACTCGCTAACCTGGTTTAAGAATTACTTTTTGAAGCTAAACTAGTAGAAACAATGTTAAAACCGAACAACTTAATTCCACGTCCATATAGATATTTTGAGGATGTCTAAGAGGGATAGGCAGAGGCACGTCCATTCACATTGTTTTCCTTCTTCGTTTGAACGCGACGGATCCATGTTTCGGCTAATACAAAACTTTACATTTTCATGAAAGTAGAAATATTCATTGTATAACTGTAGTGCAATACAGACACAATCGTAATGACATAAACACACTCCTACAAGAAACTAAGAGGTATATGACCGGTAGAATATCCTGCTTTCGGATCCCTACAATTCTTAATAAACACGTTGTATATATGATGAATGGTCAAGGGTGTGAGTTCAAAGTCCTATGTTTCATTGCTCTTTTATTGCTAGTAGTAGTAGTATAAAAAATAGATCAGAGCTCTCGCGTTGTTGTAAAAATTCAAACCCTTAAAAAATTCAAAACGCCATTTTTAGGGTTCCGTACCCAAAGGGTAAAAAGTAACCGTATTACTAAGACTCCGCTGGCCGTCCGTCTGTCAGTCTGTCTGTCCGTCTGTCACCAGGCTGTAGGTAGGTATCTCATGTAACGGGATAGTTGGATAGATGATGTATTTCTGTTGCCGCTATATTAACAACTAAATCACAAAAAAATATAAATTTAAAGGGGCTCCCATAGAACAAACGTGATATTTTTGCCGTTTTTATATTTAATGGTACGGAACCCTTCGTGCGCGAGTCCGACTCGCACTTGGCCGGTTGTTATTTCTGAACCCTATACTGTAGTCTCTAGGGAAAACCTCGGCTGATGCGTCTCCGTGTGCACTAGGTATTTAGTTTTCGATAGGCACCATCGAGAGAAGGTTATCAAGGTCTCCAGTTTAGAATGTTAGCAATTATACAAGTTGATAGGAATAGTCGCAGTTCATACTTACGCAGTGGCGTATTTGCTGGTTCAAGGTAATGATGCGGGGAAGGTAAGAGTGTAGAGCTCTTAGTGTGCCTCGTCCAGGGAACGACTACAACCATGACTATTTCTGCTGGTAAACAGCGCTGCTGTGTTTCGGTCGACGGGTGTGGGTTCCGGTGAAATGACAAGCACATCTTTTATGTTTCAAGTCGATGGACGTAGGATGGATCGATTTCATACCGTGCGGGACTTACGAGGCAATACTTTTTTATAGGTGGTCACCACTTAACATCAGGTGGGCTATAATCACCTAGGCTTGTTCCATCAGAAAGTAGTATTTCAAAAAAAAGACCTGCCTCGATGATTATTTATCTATGCCCTAGTATGTGTCAGGTGATAGGTACTTGCTATAAAAACTTTGGAACTTGTGTAACAAATGATACAAGATACTTATTTGCATATTATTACATATGTAGGTATATGTAAAACTACAGAATTAAATATTGATGTAGTACGAGCACAGATTAAATATTTAGGTGCGGGTGTTAGTATGATTCTGTTGGCTTTGCTTAGTTACCGAAATATTTACGCCATCGCGGCGTTAATCTAACTTTTGGAGTTCCGCACACCGCAGCAAGAGCGTCGCCAAGGGGGGGGCAGGGAGGGGCAGCCGTGCCCCCCCTAGAGATTAAAAAAACGTAGCCATCTGCAAAGAAACTAAGTCCTAAGGCCTAGTTGTTAAACATATTTTTAATCAATAGTCACTTGCTTTAAGTAGCGTTCGTATGTTTTAATTTGAAATATACGAATGTGCTATGTAAATCTAAGTAAACTACGAGTAAGTACACTAGGTACTTATAAAACTTATCGACAAATCTCTACGGGTGTGATATCAACATCCTAATAACTTTTTGCTGATAATATAATTAATTTAAATATTAAATATATAATAATTTAAATAATAATTATAAATAATAGTTAAATGAACTGCCATTTTTACACCGTTAATACAATATTTGAAACGCTCGGGCGTTTAAAGTACACATAGCTACAATTTTTTTTATACTACTTGCTCATGGAAGTACTAGATGGCCCACCTGATGTTAAGTGGTAACCATCACCTATAACAAAGCATTGACTCGCAAGTCACGCACGATAGGAACGTGCCCCACGATGCACTACCCCGCGTCCATCAACTTGAGGAATACAGATGTTAAACCTCATGTGCCTGTAATTACACCGGCAACCACACAGCAATGCTGCTTGGCGGCAGAAAAAGGCAGGTTGTAGTACTTCCTCGGACAAGCCCTTCACTGACAGATTCACGGAACCCTCCGTTCGAGTGAGTTCGAGTCGCGCTTGGCTAGTGTTTTTATAAATGGTTCCATTCACGTAGCCATTGGTAATTTGATTATGCAAGCTTGCTTTGCAATTCAGCGGTAAAGCTGCAGGCAAAGCAATACTAGGCAAAGTGATTGATGTTGCTCATGACTTCGCGGACGCAAAAAGAAAATAGCCTTTCTTTATTTATCATCGAAGTTATTTATATAATTATTAAGTTTTAAAAAAAAACGATTTTAAATACAAATTTTGCTAAAGGTAACCCAAACTTCATTTGTGTAGGTATATACTTTTGGCTTTTGTTGATTTTTTCGAAAAACGCTTAATCAATTTCGATAAAATTTATATGGGACCATTCTGAAGTTGGCCTACCAATACATAATTGGCACATACAAAAATCAATCGTACAGTCGAATTGAGAACCTCCTCTTTTTTAAAAGTCGGTTAAAAACTACTTTGAATAGTATTAGATAGGTATAAACTAGGTGAATTAAGGTGCCAGTTTCTCGACACCAAACCTCCAGAAATATCTTTCTTCTATACATATTATTATAATTGACCGACTCTGTAGGTACAGCCGTCACGAATCTCTTTAAAAGGTAGGTAGTGATGATGAATAGTATGTAGGTAAATGTATAAGCGATTGAATGCCTCGAAACAAGTGTACAACTAGAATTCCGAGCACCAGCGAGTCATCGCATTCGTGGCCATATTTTACAACATTAAAATTTTACTTTTCCTAGCTGGTATAGAAACGATAATGCTATGATTCCGTACGCATCACGCTAGCCGCTTGTCGCAGGAGCCAGGTGGGCGCTGGCGTGGTCGCTGCGCGGCTGCTGGCGCGCGCTGCTGGCGCCGCCGCCCGCGCGCTCGGCCGCCGACCTGCGCGCCTTCGACGGCCTGCGCGTGCTGGCCATGATGTGCGTCATCATCGAGCACGTGGCCTGGATCACCACGCAGACGTACCTCGTCGACACCAGGAGATATGAGCTGGTACTGCTTTTTATCTTCATCTGATGATGTCCAATGGACTTCTTTAGGCTGATGATGGTGAATCGTCACCAGTCTGGAGACGTCCACTGCTGGATATAGGCCTCCCCTATACTTTTCCAGGAAGAACTATTCCGAGCCCTCTCCATCCACCGACTTCCCGCGATCCTCACAATGTCGTCGGTCCATGGGTAGGAGGGCGTCCCACGCTTCATATTCCTGTTCGTGGTCGCCATTCAAGAACCTTTATTCCCCAGCCGCCAACTGCCTATTGCCTTTTTAACATGCTAATTGCTAATTCTGCAAGATAGGGGAAGGGGGGGCATAACGGGGTCACGGGGCACATCGGGGCCAACCACCTACACAAGTAACTAGAGATGCTAGGAATATGCATTAATTATTAATTGGCAGCCATTTCTGATCGGTGGTCAGGGCGAAAGAGACCGGAAGAGAAATTGTTGCAAAAATATTATTTCGTGCTTCTTGATCTAATTTTGTGTGGTACTTAAACGCCGATAAGAAGGTTAGCACTCACATCTGTATTTAAGTATTTTTTATGGTTTTCTATAGATTGCTAAATGATTTGTTGTTCTATTATAACTAGCTTGGATAAAAAACGTAAGTGTCTCACAATCTTTCTTGACTTGGCTAAAGCATTTGACACCGTCTCGATTCCTCACCTTCTCCTAAAGTTGGAGCGAGTCGGTGTCAGAGGGCTTCCGCTAAAGCTGATTCAAGACTATTTAAGTGGTAGAAAGCAGCGAGTCAAAATTGACCACATGCAAAGCGATGAACTCACTGACAGCTATGGAGTCCCACAAGGCAGTATTCTTGGTCCAACGCTCTTTCTGGTATATATTAACGACTTGTGCGATCTTAAACTTTGTGGCGGAAAGACATTTACGTTTGCGGATGACACTGCCCTCTTTTTCAGTGGTAATAGCTGGGAAGAGACCTTTGTTAATGCCCAACTCGGCTTCGATAGGGTTAGCAAATGGCTGGAAGGCAATGTGCTGACACTCAATATCACAAAAACCAAGTACATAGCTTTTGGACTAAAAAGTAACTTACTTCCGGCACAAAACCTTACAATCTCAGCGCACTCCTGCTCCAACAGGTTATCCACGTGCTCCTGCCCTTTTCTACAACAGGCAAGCAATATAAAATACCTCGGTGTTATTTTGGATCAAACCCTTTGTTTTAAACAACATACCGAAGCACTAGTATCTAGACTACGTAAACTGATATATATCTTCAAAACGCTTAAACACGCAGCAAATCGCAGTGTCATCAAAATGGTGTATAACGCACTTTGCCGTTCGCTTATAGATTATTGCATAATCTCCTGGGGTGGGGCGGCAAAAACTCACATGATCGAGGTGGAAAGAGCTCAACGAGCAATACTTAAAGTCGGCTTTGGACTTCCGTTTCGTTATCCTACAACAGCCTTATACGAGGTTTGGGATGTATTAACGGTTAGACAAACTTTTATCCTGCAAACTATTTTAAAAGCTCACTCCCAGTTGAAATATGATCCGAACCTAAAGATGGATAAACGTAGAAAAGGGAAAGTTTGTCCCACTCAATCACTTCGCACACAAACTGCAAACAACTTTTTCTGTTTTCTAGGACCGTACTTATATAATAAATTAAATAGCACCCTAAATATCTACCCCTTACTGAGATCAAAATGCAAAACAACAGTGGCAAAACATCTTAAGTTGCATAATTACGACGAAACTGAAAAATTGCTGCACTGTTCTCACTAAAAGAACTCCCCAGTTATCTTTTAGATCTTAGTTTTCCAAAACCCTTTGTCACACTTTTTGAGTAGGTAAACTAGTCCCATATTTATTTATGTAAAACAGATTGCTTATCACTTTCGCTTGTTCCCATTTATAAATATACAAAACACGCACACTTACCCTTACATATGTACCCCTGCATAAATTATTCACGTACGCAATCAGCCACCCATACGGAATCACTCACACAGGCATACTTACCCACGTAAACACATACAAATACATTAAACATATAACCCCTCACTCTTCACACACACTCGCACACACACCCTCACACACACTCTTACGCACTATCACAACTCTCACTACTAGTACTAAAGTTTTTAGTTTTTCATTCTCACCTTAAGTTTATTTGATATTTATCATTCACTCTTTTACCTGTTATTATTGTTTATTGTCTACTATCTCAGTCTACGACACTACAGTATACCGTGTCTTCTTATAACATCCGCGGAGTGGGGCCCTGGTGACCCGTAACACAGGTTTTATTAAACCTATCACAGGCACCAGTCTCTCGCAATGTAGGTTTATATCTAGATTGCACTACTTAGTACTTAGACCTAGTTAAGGCAAACCTTTTGTGAAGAGAGAATAAATACATTTTTCATTCATTCATTCATTTGTTATACTCAAGGCCAAAATTACCTATTCTGCGTTGTTTTTTTTTCACCACTAATATATTAATAGGTATAGGGGCAAAGCTACGGCGTGATGGGGTACCCCATCATGCCCCTTTCATGTTATGCGCTTTCATAGCTCGGTTCATAGTTGTATATCTTCCTCACACGGCTTGTGCCAGTTTGGATGATCACGACACCGTAGCCACACACACCTATATTGGAAGCTTATTAACGTATTCATTGTGCCCCGTTTTTGGTACCTACCCTATACTGCCCCTACCCAGGGCATAATGGGGTTTTCGTAGAGTCACGGTGTAATCAAAATATTTATTTTAACGAGCCATTACCTGTGTATTTTGAAATTCAGTAAAAACTACCTTTTTGTTCACTTTTCATTCATATTTCATTCATATTTAAATTCGTTATTCATTATCGAAAAGCTTTTAAATATTGACAATGCTAATTCGTGAACTTTTGGCCTTTGCCGTAACGGGGTCAAAACCCAACTTTTAAGTGTCTGTTAAGTAATGCTTTGCGATGTTACGGACAAGTTCAAGAGCGGGAGAAAGGTATTACCTACTTAAAGTGTTACGTCACCATTGGACATTCATAATGAGCACATTAGCTTTAACAAGATCAGCTGGACATGTTTTGCATAATATTCTTTTTTTATGAATAAGAATGAGAACCATTTATTGTAAAACTGTTTAAATAGATCTTACAGAGGCATTTTTTGTGGTTAGACACCGTATTTGCACCGACTTGCGACTTGCAACCATCGACTTAGCTCGCGACTTCTCAATTAGTGGATTGAAATTATTTACGCCAAGATCGTCAGTTCTGATATTGGCGGACCTTTCACATAAAACGCCATCTAGCCCCAAACTAAGCAAAGCATGTACAATAGGAACCAGCTGTTCAGAAACCTTTCCAATCGGAAACGTAAGTTTCTGCCTTTTTGTTTATAAGCAAATAAAAAAAAGAGCAAAAGAGACAAATTCATAAGTTTCAACCCTGCAGATAACTTATTAAATCATTTTTATTTTGAATACTACATAATAATACTTGCAACTTTATTTAACACCCAGAATTCTCTTATCGGTGCCCAGACACAGAACAATAATCTATATGTTCATCACAAATTTGTCCTCGGTCAAAGTCAAAGTCAAAAGGTATTTATTCAGTAAAATCACACGGATCACTTTGAAAGGTAGAGATAACATTGACAGTGAGCATTGTTTGCAGACGCGACGCGCCGCCGACGCGATGGCGATGGCAAACAGCACGCTGATGGTGCAGGTCTTCTTCCTCATGTCCTCGTTCCTGCTGGCGCACAAGCTGCTGCTGCAGCGCGCGCGGGGGCAGGAGGAGGGGGCCGTCTCCACCTTCTTTGACACCATGATCAATAGGATCATCAGGTAAACATCCAGGAATTGTGAGAGGAATCTGAGTTTTTCGCGCCAATGCTGCCGAGAACCCATCGGAACGAACCTACAGATTTATTTTATTCTTCATGCCTATTTAACACCATCTTTGGAAAAAAGCAATGCGATTGATAAAAATATACCGTCTCTACTTTAGACTCGTCAAAACGAAGATGGCAATATTTTTGTTACGAATAGCGTTACTGCCGACTGCCGCACATCTTTATCGTTTTAGATATCTTTGGGAGAATCTATGAAGTACAACAGTTCAGTACAGTGAAGTAGGTCCACAAGTATTTTCACACTTTTAGGAGGGCCTCAATACATTCATGGATAAATATTGGTTCCCATAGTTTTGGCTTAGTTTGGGGCGAGATAGTGGAATGTGAACCAATAAAAAAAAAATACTAACTACCTATTCTCAGTCAGTCAGATGACATGCCTTCGTTCCACAGGATCAGTCCAAGCTACTTCCTCGTGGTGTGGTTCGCGGCGAGCTGGTGGGAGCGGCTGGACTCCGGCCCCATGTGGACACCGCTAGTGCGGGAGGAGGCCGCCATCTGCAGGAACAAGTGGTGGACGCAGCTGCTGTATCTGAACAACGTGCTCGACGCTGACAATAAATGCTTTGTACAGACCTGGTAAGTGGCTAAAAGTCAACAAAGCTTGTTAAGGAAGTTTGTAGGCCACCGCAGACCTAGATCCTGCTTTCCAAACCACGGAAGATCTTTTTTGAAAAGTGTAATAAGATCCATAGCTGGAGATATCCAGGTATAGGTATTAGCCCCCACAAATTTATCTTGAGATAGCAAAGCTCTTGAGCTTAATTCAGCCACCGAACCATCACGCACGAGTTGCCGCGAATTCATCAACTACTAGGGAAGCTTGTCTTCTGGTTAGTGGTTGCCACCTACTGGTCGAGAACCTTTGTTTCTCAGCCGCTATCAGTTCACCGAGCTGTAGGTACCTACCTACCTACTGACCTGTAGGTAAAGTACGAGCTGCAGTCTCATCTATAATTTGTCATGGGTACAGCACACTTGGCATCAAGGCAGGGAGATATTTAGGTTACTGTATAACGCCAGGTACCTCGCGGCCGACATGCAGCTGTACGCCGCGGGCCTGGCGCTGACGCTGGCGCTGCGCGGGCTGCGGCGCGGCGCGCTGGCCGTGCTGGCCGGCTTGCTGGCCGCGTCCGTCGCCGTCATCGCCGGCCTCGCCTACCACTGGCATCTGGTGCCCAACTTTGTCATGCATCGCCCTGAGTGAGTGCTTCTTCGTGGGGATTTAGGAAACTTATGAAGTTGCTTAGGTACTTTTGTAATTGCAGTAGCTTCAGAGTAACTACTAACAATGTTTATGACAGCCTTCTCAGCTCAGTTGGTAGTAGCTCTGCCTTCTGCGCCGTAGGCCGTGGGTTCGATCCCCACCGAGAACAAACATTTGTGTGATGAACATAGATGTTTGTTCTCTGTCTGGGTGTTATAGGCCGTCTTCTTTCTTTCTTCTCTGCATTTATGGCTCCTGTCCGTCATTCGACAGACAATCTTGCCAGTGTCAAGTGATTTGTATTGAATACTTTTAGTCAAGTCCTTGTCAAGTCAGTCCACAGTAATGTTGGTTATAAGTTTTAGTCTGTGTAAATCGTTTCTTTTGTACTCTGGCCTCCCGCGATACAGGCTTGTCCTAGTGCGGGGTCCATCAGCAACCCTTGTAAACTTCTAATCTAATTTAGGTAAATAAATTAATTTGAATTAAAATTTGAATAATACCACCGAAATTACACAACACAACCCAAAATAACACTAGAAAAACAATTAAAATGAAAAAGCTCTGTTGCTTCCCAAAATGCACGGGAAGCCCCCATGTGGTCCCATGTATGATAGAATGCGTGTCTCGCGGACTAAATTTAAAAGTAAACTTAAGTGGTGTCAAAACAATCAGACACAAATAAAGATGGATATTCTTGCGACACACCACTCAGCGAAAAACTTTAGTAAATTTTGGAAAGAAACAAATAAGATGAATCCGAAGCCGAGCGTCCCCGTGTGTGTGAAAGGTATTAGCGATCCTGTCCAGATTGCCAATTTATTTGGAGAGCATTTTAGGGTACAGTCTCCTTTGAGTCGCGTGTGTACAGAGCCTAAATCAGGAGATACAATCGGGGGTGACCAAATTGTACGAATCTCAGCAAAGGAGGTGGCGCGAGTGGTGAAAAATATGAAACGAGGAAAATCCCCTGGCCATGACTCATTGAGCATTGAACATCTAAAGCATGCAGGAGTTCATCTGCCAAGGGTGCTCGCCATGTTTTTCACTTTCTGCATTGGCCATTCATATCTTCCTGAAGAGATGATGCGGACTCTAGTAGTGCCCATTATTAAAAACAAAACGGGGGACGCATCCAGTCTAGGAAACTACAGGCCCATTTCACTAGCCACGGTCATAGCGAAGGTGTTGGACGGTGTGATTGATGGACATCTCAGTGAACATCTTGAGTTGCATGACGCCCAGTTCGGTTTCAGGGCTGGGCTATCCACTGAATCTGCAATACTGAGCCTTAAGCACACCGTCCAATACTACACCAGCAGAAGTACACCTGTCTACGCCTGCTTTCTAGATTTATCGAAGGCTTTTGATCTTGTGGCGTACGACAGGCTGTGGCAGAAGCTGTCTAGTGTTTCGGGAATGCCACCCGAACTGGTGAGGCTCTTTAAATACTGGTATGGCAACCAACGTAATAACGTAAGATGGGCAGGGTCGCTATCAGACGAGTACAGGCTGGAGTGTGGGGTGCGACAGGGCGGTTTGACATCGCCCCGACTCTTCAACCTGTACATGGATCAGCTGATCCGTGAGCTCAGCAGTGCCAGGATTGGCTGTTCTATTGATGGAGTAACTGTCAACAACATAAGTTACGCCGATGATATGGTGCTGCTGAGCCCATCGATTAGTGCCCTCAGAAAGCTTGTAAGCATCTGCGAGTGTTATGCGGAGGCCCATGGGCTCAGATACAATGCCAGTAAAAGTGAGATGATAGTTTTCAAGGCGGGCCCTAAAACGTACAACGCTGTCCCTCCAGTATCACTTACGGGTAGTCAACTTAAAAGGGTTACAAAGTTTAAATATCTGGGCCACTGGGTCACCGAGACTCTCGCAGATGATATAGATGTAGAAAGGGAGCGCAGGGCATTGTCGGTCAGAGCTAATATGTTGGCCCGTAGATTTGCGAGATGCAGTACGGCCGTTAAAACGAGTCTGTTTATGGCGTACTGCCAGTCATTTTATACCTGCAGTCTATGGGTCAATTATACACAGCGCTGCTGGAGTGCCCTGCGCGTCCAGTATAACAATGGCTTCAGGATACTGTTGGGGCTGCCACGTTTCTGTAGTGCATCGGGGATGTTTGCGGATGCACGCGTAGACGACTTCTACGCAATCATCCGCAACAGAACAGCATCCCTGTTGCACAGGGTGCGCGGCAGCACCAACAGCTACCTCCGATTGATAGCGGACAGACTGGACGTCGACACAGTGTTCATGAAGCACTGGACACTGGTGCACACTGTGGTGCGCTCTTAGTTTGTGTGCTTAGTTTTTATGTTTATATGTCTAGTTTTAATTATTAATAATGTTCCTACCTAGTTTTAAGTATTTATGGCTGCAATACTTCATGTGTGAATGCTGAAATAAAAGTTATTTGATTGATTGATTGAAAATGTCAGAAAATAAATCGCCAAGGCCGTCTATTGTTCTTTATTAAGTAATGCCCATATTTTATGAAGGTTCAAGGTTCAAGGAAGCCGCCAGCATTTTCTTCAAAACAAATGACTTGACTATGGCTTGACCTCACAAAAAAGTATTTAAACTATATCACTTGACACCGGTAAGACTGCCTGTCGAACGACTAGTAATGCATACCTATACCTACGTACTTCCATAACGAAGACCTTCGCGCAACCTCTACCCTCCGGAGCGAATGAGTTGTGCTGGCCGGGGTGATATTAGCCCCTGCTAGCCGGGCAATGTGCAATACACCTCATTGCGGGACGTCAGTGCAGATCTTATTCCCCCGCCATGAATTAGAATTAGATAGGGTAGACCGAGGCGAATCGGATCAATTTTTTTTTGAGCATGATAAAATCATACTTCGCTGTGTTATAAGAAACTTTTATCGACAAAATAGTATTCAGCAACTATCTAGCTACGCAATAAACATTTTAAAACTTAGATTGTTCATTAATTCTCCAAAATATTAACTAAAAACTTGAAAGGCAGAAATATCCGAATCGCCCCAATTCTCGGGGCGAATAGGATCAAACATAACATATATAAAATAATTTAAATTAAGCTTTGGAATCATTACCAACATTTAAATAATGAATAATGAGTTCAATATTAACTAGTAGTTCGCCCCGAACTGAAATCTCGTGATGCGACCCGACGAACGCACCAAACTTTGAGTACGTAGTAGTCAGAACCAAGTCCAAACATTATCTTTGGACTTTTTTCTGACTACCGCCTACTAACTTGGTATGGTTACCAAGTTTCAACTCTATTGGCCTATTTATTGAAGAGTTCCATTAAACAGACCTTGGCTCCATCATCAGACCTGGTCGTCGTCACCATTTTATGAGAACTGAGTATCTTCTTAATTTATTTCAAGAAAAAAATATAAGAAAAAGCAAAAGAACTGGCCGACCAGTAGAAAAACCTTGATGCCAACGAAACTCTTAGAGATGGGAGCTCTTGGATCGCTGGTTATCTTAATTTAACTTATATTATTTTATCTCAAAAACCGAGCGTCCCAAAAAAAAAGTAAAAATTGTTTTGGGATGTCCAAACAAAGCCCTTTCATATGACATGTAACTTGATTTTTTTATGTAACTTTTTTTATTTTTGCCCCCTCAAAAAACCCCATATCTCAAAAACCCTTCATCCGATTTTACTCATATACTTACCAGTAAATTTCTCAAGTACAAGCTATCGACATATCAAATTTCATGCAGATCGGATCAACGGTTCTAAAGTTATCGCCAGACAAACATACATACATACATACATACATACATACATAAAATGCCAAATCGCCCAAGTTGAAACTAAGATCTTCGTTCGCTTCGCTCACTCGATCAATAAGTAACACATAAATCACATATTATACAGGATTTTTTCTCTGTTAGAACAACACTTTTTTGTGGCACTATTCTTCGCATGCATGGCATTTAATCCAATACTCTGATGGTTGATGGATATTATTTTCTTTTAATTTTTTGGTTATTTCTTTCCATATACCGATGGAACCAGTGCTGACCAGCTATTCCATTATATTATTGTAACACACACAAAAACCAGACGCGCTGATCGCAGTTCTGACGCTGATTTACAAGTCGAATAGAAACACTGATAACGGTGGGAGGTGCGGGGCTGGAGTTGGTCTTAAGGCGCCAGTAGCTTGAGTTCCGTGGCAATGCGTTTTTCAAAATATTACCTAATTTCTTATTTTGATCCGATTCACCCACTGATCCGATTCGCCTCGGTCTACCCTATATATAGCATAACGGAGAGGTTCGTGCAGCCTGCACCCTCGCATAGCAGAGTCTCGCGGCGGCTCAAGCTGGCCCTTGCGGGCGCGGTTGCAGGTCAGTCCGCGTGTCGTACCGCGGCGACGCGTCCTTCAACGTGCTGTACCAGTCCCCGCTGGGCAACGCGCCGGGCGCGCTGGCCGGCCTGCTGCTGGCGCACGCGCACCACGCGCTCGGCGCCGCGCGCGCGCGCCTGCACGACTACAAGGTATTTTTTTAAAACAGTTTTGTATACTAGTAGTTCGCCCCGAACTTAGATCTCGTGATGCGACCCGACGAACGCATCATTTGAGTCGGTAGTAGTCAGAGGCAAGTTCAAACATTATGTTTGAACTTTTTTCTGACTACCGCCTACTAATTTGGTACGGTAACCAAGTTTCAACTCTATTGGCCTATTTATTGAAGAGTTCCGTTGAACAGACCTTGACTCCATCATCAGACCTGGTCGTTGTCACCATTTTATGAGAACTGAGTACCTCCTTAATTTATTTCAAGAAAAAAAAATAAGAAAAAGCAAAGGAACTGACCGACCAGTAGAAAAACCTTGATGCCAACGAAACTCTTAGAGATGGGAGCTCTTGGATCGCTGGTTATCTTAATTTAACTTTTTTGTTGTATCTTAAAAACCGAGCGTCCCAGAAAAAAAGTAAAAATTGTTTTGGAATGTCCAAACAAAGCCCTTTCATATGACATGTCATTTGATTTTTTTTATGTATCTTTTTTTATTTTTGCCCCCTTAAAAAAACCCATATCTTAATAACCCTTCATCCGATTGTACTCATATACTTACCAGTAAATTTCTCAAGTACAAGCTATCGACTTATCAAATTTCATGCAGATCGGATCAATGGTTCGAAAGTTATGGCCAGACAAACATACATACATACATACATACATACATACATACATACATACATGCATACATAAAATGCCAAATCGCCCAAGTTAAAACTAGTAGTTCGCCCCGAACTGAGATCTCGTGATGCGACCCGACGAACGCATCAAAACTTTGAGTCGGTAGTAGTCAGAGGCAAGTCCAAACATTATCTTTGGACTTTTTTCTGACTACCGCCTACTAACTTGGTATGGTTACCAAGTTTCAACTCTATTGGCCTATTTATTGAAGAGTTCCGTTGAACAGACCTTGGCTCCATCATCAGACCTGGTCGTCGTCACCATTTTATGAGAACTGAGTACCTTCTTAATTTATTTCAAGAAAAAAAAATAAGAAAAATCAAAGGAACTGGCCGACCAGTAGAAAAACCTTGATGTCAACGAAACTCTTAGAGATGGGAGCTCTTGGATCGCTGGTTATCTTAATTTAACTTTTTAAATGTTATCTCGAAAACCAAGCGTCCCAAAAAAAAAGGAAAAATTGTTTTGGAATGTCCAAACAAAGCCCTTTCATATGACATGTAACTTGATTTTTTTGTGTAACTTTTTTTATTTTTGCCCTCTTAAAAAACCCCATATCTCAAAAACCCTTCATCCGATTTTACTCATATACTTACCAGTAAATTTCTCAAGTACAAGCTATCGACATATCAAATTTCATGCAGATCGGATCAACGGTTCTAAAGTTATCGCCAGACAAACATACATACATACATACATACATACATACATACATACATACATAAAATGCCAAATCGCCCAAGTTGAAACTAAGATCTTCGTTCGCTTCGCTCACTCGATCAACTATCTTCGTTCGCTTCGCTCACTCGATCAATAACTAGCTGATGTAACGAGCATATGGCTCACCCAATGTTAGGTGGTAATTATCACCTATAACAAAGCATTGCAGCGTAAGTCATGCGGAATAGGAACGTGCCCTACGATGCCCTGCCCTGCGTCCATCGACTTGAGGCATCCAGATGTTAAGCCTCATGTGCCTGTAATTACACCGGCAACCACACTCTTTAAAGCGAAACACAGCAACGCTGCTTGGCGGCACAGTTGCTGATGGATAAAGCAGATGTTAAGTACCGGTATCATAAGAAGTGCCCTATGATGCACTACCCTGAGGATAATAACTTGTGGCTTACAGGTAAGCCTCATATGCTTACGATATCACCGGAACCCACACCTTTTAGAGAACCGCAACACTGCTTGACGGCAGAAATAGGCATGGTAAATGCGTCTTCCGAGTCAGTGTACCGACATCTTCATTACTTACACGAAACAAAGATTATCTGGAAGATAATCTTTGCTGATTTAGGTGCAATAAGTTATTTAGCTGCGTCTTCTATCCTTGTTTGCCGGCTGATAGAAACAAAAAGTGGTGTAGCGCAGTGTACACTCAGGTAGGAAGAACTACGCTGCCCAGAAGCCACCGCGTAGGTAGGTATGGGTGGCTGTTATAGCCAGGACAAATAACTTTACCCAGCAGTTGGTGGTGACCCATCCAAACTACCAACTAAAAGCGATGAGCCCAGTCAGAAATCTAAGTCAAAAATTAAAATGTTATTTGCAGGCCCAAATAAAAGATAACCATGGCCTTAACTGATGCCTGCGATCTAAGCGATTTATTCCGTGTCTAAACTAGTCTGTTACGAAGGGCCCCAGAGGCGACGCTCAGGTGGGCTATGGACCTAGGCTCAACCGCTTAGACTTTCACTTTGAGACCAGTTCGATGTCATGTTACGAAATAGGATTATTATTGCAAGCCAATCGTAATTCATTTGATTGTCATGTTGAAATACACATGGTACACTATGAATTGTCTGCCTAAGCACTAGGTAGGCATAATACGTATGAGCTAGGAACATCCCGGCGGCCGGCGCGGCGTTACGTTCGCTACCTACCTAAAAACACTGTAACGGGTACCAGTAAATTTCTCAAGTAGGTACCTACAAGCTATCGACTTACCAAATTTCATGCAGATTGGATCAACGGTTCTAAAGTTATGGCCCGACAAACATAGATACTTACATACCTACATACATACACTAGTAGTTCGCCCCGAACTGAGATCTCGTGATGCGACCCGACGAACGCATCAAAACTTGGAGTAGGTAGTAGTCAGAGGCAAGTCCAAACATTATCTTTGGACTTTTTTCTGACTACCGCCTACTAACTTGGTATGGTAACCAAGTTTCAACTCTATTGGACTATTTACTGAAGAGTTCCGTTGAACAGATCTTGGCTCCATCATCAGACCTGGTCGTCGTCAACATTTTATGAGAACTGAGTACCTCCTTAATTTATTTCAAGAAAAAAAAACAAGATAAAGCAAAGTAACTGGCCGACCAGTAGAAAAACCTTGATGTCAACGAAACTATAAGAGATGGGAGCTCTTGGATCGTTGGTTATCTTAATTTAACTTTATTTGTTTTATCTCAAAAACCGAGCGTCTCAAAAAAAAAGTAAAAATTGTTTTGGAATGTCCAAACAAAGCCCTTTCATATGACATGTAACTTGATTTTTTTAAATAACTTTTTTTATTTTTGCCCCCTTGAAAAACCCCATATCTCAAAAACCCTTAATCCGATTTTACTCATATACTTACCAGTAAATTTCTCAAGCACAAGCTATCGACACATAAAATTTCATGCAGATCGGATCAACGGTTCTAAAGTTATCGCCAGACAAACATACATACATACATACATACATACATACATACATACATAAAATGCCAAATCGCCCAAGTTGAAACTAAATCTTCGTTCGCTTCGCTCACTCGATCAAAAATCTTCGTTCGCTTCGCTCACTCGATCAATAAAATGCTAAATCGCCCAAGTTAACTGTACCTACCTAAGATTTTCATTCGCTTCGCTCACTCAATCAATAAAATGTGCAAAAAGAAGAAAATGTAGGTACCTACATACTTTAATGAACCTTATTCGCCCAATCTACATCTACATCTACACTAATCTACACTAATATTATAAAGAGGAAAGCTTTGTATTTTTGTATTTTTGTATGTAACGAATAGGCTCAAAAACTACTGGTCCGATTTCAAAAATTCTTTCACCATTAGAATGCTACATTATCCCTGAGTAACATAGGCTATATTATATTTTCAAAAAAATCAGGGATCCTTACTAAAAGTCCAATAATGTAACCCAAGGTGGAAACCAAAAACCTTACATCGCGTGCGCTGCGAAAACTATTGATGATAGAACAAAATAATGTACTACGATTTTGTAGAACACGTCATCATCTACAAAAAATGTCGCGACAGCATATGTCTAACTATTATAGTTATGTCACAATAAGTGTTTTTTTATTAGAAAAAATTAATTGAAATGCCGCCGCTAGAAAAGGGTCTTTATTTGTACCTTGGTATTAATCCTTATCCAAATAAATCATATTTAAGACGGTTTTCATAATTATGACGGTTTCAATACCTATAGATTACTTCTTAAATTTTTCAAATCGGACATTCCATTCAAAAGATATGACGAAATTAAAAACGTTAACGGGTCCACGGGTCACGCTCGGGGTGCGATTTCAGTCTCTGGCGTGCAAATGTATGAAATAAGTAGACGCGAGGCTCGAACCCACGGTCTAAGTTTATCCTAATATGTTCAAAAAATTTATGACCACCCATGCGAAGCTGGGACAGGCCGCTAGTTTATGATAAAACAGCGATATCAAGAGATGTACCTAATTACGGCCGTTTTCTGAAAATCAAAACTAATCGGATGTCAGGTCACTTGCTATCTCTATCTACCTAATTCGATGTAATAGCTGAAATGGCGAGTGACTGGACATCCGATTAGGCGAGTGACTTGCTCGAGCTTTCAGAAACCGGTCGTCAGGAAGTCTTGACTAACTTAACTAAGTTTAAACGCTCGGAATATACCTAAATACATTTTGCGATACCCGAAAAGGGTGAATAGTTATGTCTAAAGTGCAGTGCCTTCTATAACAACTTATGTAAGTAACACTTATTTCGTGTAATGTCTGTCTATTTCTACGAATAAATATATTGTATCTTGATGCGTTCCTCAGACGTTCAGATGGGTGTCCATAGCGGCAGTTCCGCTGGCGGTGTGGTGGGTGGTGTACTCGCCGCTGCTGGTGTCCCGCGGCGGCGGGCCGCGCGCGGCGGCCGCGGCGCTGGCGGCGCTGGAGAGGCCCGTCTTCGCCACCTTCGTGTCGCTCGCTCTGCTGGGGGCTATGAACGGGATCCCGTGTAAGTTATCCACCTCGAAAAACATTCACGTTGGGAGTGATTTCGTGCTTAGCGGATCACGCCCATACCTATAATATCAGGCACAAGCAGACAAAATCCAAGTTATCCAATTATTTTCATTGCAACTAAATAAAAACTTTCCATGATATAAACATTCGCGGACATTTAACATAGCGCCATCTCGCCCCAAACCACCCAAACTAAGGAAATTGCACAAATAAGAAAGGCTGTAGGTACATTGCACTCTTCCTGACTGTTATATAACACTGGTTCTGGTGGCCGAGTGGGTTAGTTAGGTACTCCGACAAGTACAGATAGCCTACATACCTAAATGACCTGAGTAAGTGTATTTCGTAACATTTTAACAGAAACCATCCTGTTCAATATACGTACCAAATTACAGATTCATGTTTCGCCGAGTAGGTATCTATGTACCTAGAGGTAGGTACATTACTCGTACTGTCATCGACAAAAGTATAAAGTATGTATAACCAGTACTTACCCGAAGTCTGAGTTATGTTTTTGGTTCTTTTTTTTGTATTCGGGTACAGGTTTACAAAAGAACTAGCATAATTATTATGCTCAAAGTTTTAAGCTATCACCACAAGAGCACGAGTGCTTGCGCTTATGGCATGTTGATGTATTGCCTGCAGCGCCGGTAGCGTCGGCGCTGGCGTGGCCGGGCTGGGCGGTGTGGGCGCGCCTGTCCTTCGGCGCGCTGCTGCTGCACATGCCCATCAACAAGTCGCTGGTGGCGGCGCGGCTGGCGCCTTCGCAGCTGGACCGCCAGTCAGCGGTAACTTACATCTTTTTATACGACTTCAAAAAATAGGGATTTCAATTCGACTGTTTTTTTTTATACTACTAGCTGATGAAACGAGCAGATGGCCCACCTGATGTTAAGTGGTAACCATCACCTATAATAAAGCATTACCTCGTAAGTCACGCATAATAGGAACATGCCCTACGATGCACTGCCCTGCGTCCATCAACTTGAAGCGTACAGATGTTAAGCCTCATGTGCCTGTAATTACACCGGCAACCACACTCTTCAAACCGAAACACAGCGTTGCTGCTTGGCGGCAGAAAAAGGCGTGGTGGTAGTACTTCCCCGGACGTGCCCTTCACAAACAGCTTCTTAATGTTTGTTACCGCACTCACAACTCCCTCATTTATGAACCGATTTGAAAAAATATTTTTTATTTGAGAGTGCATACTTAGATTTAGATTGGTCCCATAGTAATTTCATTAAAATCGGTTTGACTTTTAAATCAAAATAAATTGCGTATTTTGATTTCATTGTTTTTGAAGTCTTTTTTTTGCAGAAATGTTATTAAGGTACCTATTACGTTTCCTCGCGATGTTTTCCATCACCGTTTGAAAGCACATACAAGTCTGCCTACCTATACTCTTAATTTTTTTAAATAGATATACCTACCTATAGGTGCACGACCATATTCGAACCCATACTTCGTTACCTGACGACCCGACGATATTGCCGAAAATCTGGGGATGTCCCCCGATCATAGCGACTAGTCGTGCGTGAAGCCATTATATTGAATATGTTCCAGATCCTAGAATGGTTTGGAGTAGCGAGCGTCTCATACCTGGCTGCACTACCGCTGACGCTGCTGGTGGAACTGCCCTTCCAGCGGCTGCATAAAGCGCTGCAGCGGCTGAAGCTACCCAGAGACAACAACCAGAAAACTGATATGTGATTACTTAATTAGGTTAGATGTAGTCAAATATACATCTGAGAGTAGGTAGTGTTTGTCGTATCTGACTACTCCTAAGATATCCTTTTTTTTCCGCAATTAAATAAGTAGGTAGGAACTAGGTACTAGATAAGTTAAGAGGCTAGATCTCTTAAGGAATGTCTACCATGCCTAGGATTAGGCGTGATGCGTTAATGTTCATTTAACTTGTAGCCTGACTCTAGAATAGTTTTGTAAGGATTGAAACGTCTTTTAAAAGCTATTGTGGCATAGAAGAATTAATTTATTAGACTATTTTAAGATAGTCTCACAAATTTACTCTTCTACGATTTAGATTCTAAAGATACATTCAGTGCACATACTATTTGACTGGTAAGTGTTCACAAGAGTGTTCGGAGTTAGCGACATAAGCTATTGTACCTGGAAGCTGGCCATTGTACTTTATATGTTACACCTAGACTTATGATGTATCCTTGTGTGCAATAAAGTGTTATAATCTATTGAGATAAAGATTCAGAATACTGAAGTGTCCAAGAGGACATGATGAATGACTTCAGGCAGGCACTGGAGCCTATTACTTAGACTTCATTGACCATCTGTCTGTCTGTCCATCTGTCACCAGGCTGTACTGTATATCATTAACCGTTATAGTTATACAGTTTCAATTTTCACAGATGATGTATTTCTGTTCCCACTATAACAGCAATTATTAAAAAACAGAATAAAACAAATATTTAAGGGGGCTCCCATACAACAAACGTGATTTTTTGCCGTAGTTATAGATAATGGTACAGAACCCTTCGTGCGCGAGTCCGACTCGCACTTGGCCGGTTTTTTTATTTAATAATAACTCTTCGACTCAGTGAGTGGGTGCAGACATGATATCACTAACACTAAATGCAACTTGTTTGTAAAAATGTTTTTTTAAGCCCCTCAAACTGACTGGGTATCTAACCCCTAACTACATACTTTATTTTTTAGATTGCCCATCGGTAGGAGATGGCATTTGACAGATATTATTTAATTACCTAGTTAAGGAATATGTTTTAAAGTACTTGTGATAGCTTTATTAGGTAAGTCTACAAAACTAAGGTGATAAGTTTGGCATAAACTAAGCTAATTCTAAGTTGGTATTAAAAAGGAAGTGAAACTTATGGGCTATTTTATTCTACCTAAAATAATCATACATTTATAGGCATATCTTCCCCTATTCTTAACTATCTTCAGAATAAAGGAGCAGGTTTTGGAATTTAAACACTATATTGTTTTTAATTTGACTTTATTTGTCATACCATAAACTTACCTACTTACATCATAATATTCATACAAGGTGCTCAAACTTTGAGGACCATTAAATTCACACAACCACTTAAAAATTAAGTTTCAAAGTATCCCACCTGTTTTCTGTTAGTATCACAAATTCAGGCTTTTCTCAGTAATTAAAATTAGTTATTAATTTAATGTCATCCTACAGCAGGACACAGACCTCACACTTCAATAATGCAGCACTTACAATAACCTCAACACAGCACTGAGAATTGGTCACTGGTGCAATAAGCCAATTATTTATCAGAATAGGCTCCTGTCAAATTATCATCAAAGGCTACACATTAGCTGATTAGTTCAGTCAGTCAGCATAGTTATGATGATCCCCAGAATAAAATAATTTACTAAGTTTAACTTTATCATTTGACCAGTGCATGTTTTTATTGTCAATCCAAGCCATAATCTAGTAGTTTTCTGATAAACAATAGTTTGCAGACTATTAACCTCTTGTATGATGGGATTCCAGACACAATGGAAAATTTATTGTCTCGCATGGATCTACTTTCCTGCATGTGAGAGGTTAATGAGAATATTAATGAATCTTTTAAACAGCACATAATAACTTTAAGTTTATTATTTAAATTTCAATACCCCAGGGTTACCACTCTTAAAACCATGAAAATAACAACTTGCAAAGTTAGCCTTAAATGAAATATTACACTCAGGACTTGTCAACTCAATCTCAAACCATGAACGACTAAGGACTATAAAGTGACTGTTGCCATCAGAATAATATAAAAAGTTTTGTGTGATTTTTTCCCACTCATCTCCATTGTGGCTTAATGGATTTGGATGACACTTGGACTTTTGAACACAAGTTACATTCTATCCAAGCATTTATCCGATAAATGGATGATAATGATCAATATAGTATCAAGCAGTCTTCAGATCTAATTATACAAAGCAGACTTTGATCATGGCAATGCAAATTGAAATACAGATGGAAGCACTACTGTAATGTGAAAACAGACTAACAGTTGAGACACATATCTTATTCTAGGATAGATGGACGAGTACTTAGCGTCGGGAGGGGCCCGAGCCGCCTTGCCAGCCGCCGCGGTGGCCGCCGCCGCCTCTGTGACCACCTCCTCCTCGCCCCCGCCCAGCCGCTGAAAAAAATTAATCCCAACTTTAATTACCAGATCGTAAAACGATTATCGTAAACAAAAATAACTGATAGGTAATATGTATAGATAGCCTATAGGTCTACAGTGAGTTAGCATTGAGCGTTGAATCAAGGATAGGCTTAAAGTTTTATAATCGAGAGATACTATAAAATCTTCCGATATATTTACAAACAATAGACAACTTATCTACAAAGTTGTGTTTTGTAAACACGACCCGAAACTTATAAATTCAGGGGAATACTGACCTTGGGCCCGTAGTATCGCACTTTTACCGCGTCCTGCCGTCGGTTTATTGCCCTGTCGTTTGAACATGGGCGCATTCTTCAACATGTCCGGTAATATCATGAAGCGAATCTTGGATCCTCTAATGTACACATTCTCCAACTGAGCGACTCGACCATCGCGGTGGGTCACTGTGCACAGCGTCATTTGGCAATTCATGTTATCTTCAGCCTCAATCAGCTTCCCGCGGTAAACTTCGCCGGTGTTTGTTTCCAGGGTCACTACATGGCCCTCGGCTTCATGAAGCACTTTAATAGGGACACCGATGGACATCTTGGATGATGTTTTATCACAATCAAATGGAATAAAGGTGGATTATATGCGTAATACTTTGATTATTTTGGATAAAATTCGCAAATTCGACGATTTGAGCGAACAAACAAAGATCCAAATCCAAACAAACTTATGACTGACTGACACTTGTTTGACTTGACAGTTGACTTAGTCACTACACTGACAGACAGACAAACAACGCCTGCAAAAGACAAAAAAACTCAATCAATGGGGAACTCGGGCAATTATGGCGGAATTGGCGGTTTCGGGAATGGAATAGCGGGATCGGATTTTTTGTTCTTCTTTGGATGCACTGATTCTGACCATGACTGACCATGGACGTAACATCAGACAGACATACATAAAGAGGCACCCGCAGCCGGCGCGGGGCGGCGGCACCCCGATGCATGCTGCTATCTCTCGAATCTCGATACTCGAGCTCAAAGCGCCCAAAGCCGACTTCGATCACACAACAGCAGCACAACAGCACAGCAGTACCTACTTTGAGTGTATAGGTGCGTGCAGTGCATGCAGCCCTTATATAAGCAGCCTGATTACCTGACTTGACAGTGACAGATGATAGCAAGCTGGCTAAATCAAACGAGGATGTTTTGTCGTTTGATTGATTGACGTCGTTGACGTTTTTTGGTAAACAAACGTATAAATGTAGGTTTTTATTTACCAAATAATATCGAGACCTATTGATCAGGAAGGCAGGAACAATGAATTTATTATTATTGGGCATCTTATAACGCACCAATAGCCAACAGTGTTTTGTGTGTGAAATGGCGGCGTACGCGGCACATTTGACTCGGACTCTCCAAGGCACTCCATCGGTGTTTCAAGTCACTGCACAGGAGGCTTTGGGAGCTACCGTGAAGCCTGCTCTCAGGAAATTCATTGAAGTGAGTGTGTACCTTCCTTAATATCGTTATTTTGTATGAAGCAAGTACTTAGCATAAAAGCTCAGTGCAGTTCACTCTCAGTGTGTTCAGTTCAGCCTCAGTAATTTTGTTGAACACTAGATAAAACAGATAACGTTACTACATCAAAGCTACTAACTGCAGTAAAAAAATGCAGTTTTGACAGTTGGTCAGTGTACATTTAACTGTTTTTAATAATATCTTAACTAAAGATAATTATGATAATAACTAGTCTCTCATTAATTGTTGCTGAATGTTACCTTATTACCTGAAAAATTATGAAATCCATCTAAGATGCTGGAACATTTAGGATTTAGGAACTATATAAATCAAGAAAATATTGCTATACATTATGCATAATGTTATTGTCTCTATGTCATAATATGAATCTTATTGTATGAATAATTCTTCTAAGGTTTTATAAAGGTGTTTAAAACCATGGTTTTGCTTACAGTATTTAGCCACTGCATACCCGAACAAGTGTGGTTGGTGTGTCAAGTGGTTTGATGAGCTGTACCTGGTGTTTGACTGCTGTCTACAGTACCATTATCTGAAGCATTATGGTAATATAAACACTATTATTAACCTTCTTAAGCATCTCATTTTAAGAGTAGTAGAACTCTTTGTGAACCACCACCACACCACCACACCTTTTTCTGCCCCCAAGCCGAGTTGCTGTGTTTCGGTTTTAAGAGTGTGGTAGCAAGTGTAATTGAGCGAGGCACATGAGTCTTAACATCTGTATGCCTCAAGTTGATGGGAGCAGGGCAGTGCATTGTAGGGCATATTCCTATTATGCAACTTATGAGGCGATGCTTTGTTATAAGTGATGTTTACCACTTAACATCAAGTAGGCCAAATGCCCTAATTTGGGTATATACTTCTAAACTGTGTTTAATATTTGTTATTATCCATTGGTAAGAGATGGCAATTGTTTGAGTGTTATTTATTTTAATTAATTAGTGTTAGTATTAATTAGGATTATTTATTTTAATTTATTAATCTACTGATAGATTAGTTGATGGTTACCACTTAACATCAATTGAGCTTTTTTATATACAACTAGCTGATGGATCAAGCAGATGGCCCACCTGATGTAAAGTGGTAATCATCACCTATTACAAAGCATTGCCTCGTAAGTCACGCACGATAGGAACATGCCCTGCCCTGCATCCATCAGCAAGTAATATAAATAATGAAACTAATTTGAAATTCCATGTCTGCAGCGGCATCATTCTCCGAAAGATTCTATGGTCTAGTCCGTGTGCCGGCTGGTCCAGTTAAGTTCCCGAGTGAACGACTGCCAGTGACGCTGGAACAAGGTTCTCTGGTGCTGCTTGTGCTGGCACCCTACCTGAAGGATAAGGTGGAAGGTCTTGTGGAGCGCTGGCGAGCTGATGATGATGATGGGCTACTTGGGAAGGTATGTTTACCATCCATATCTGTCTTGGTGTTGGTGTGTTTCTTATTAATCAAACCATTTTGGTTAATCATAATAATCCAAGCAATCCATCTTGCTGATGGATCAAGTAGATGGCCCACTGCACTGGTGCTAAGCGGTAACCATCACCTATAGCACAGAGCATTGCAGTACAAGGTATGCATGATATAAATGTGCACCATGATGCATCCATCAACTTGAGGCATACAGTGCCTCATGTGCCTGTTATTTCACAGGCAACCACACTCTTCAAATTGAAACAAAGGATCATGTTTCACTTTTGGTGAGAGCTTATTTCTCAAAAGTTTCTGAATTGTTAAATACAAAATTAACTGATAAACATAAAGAACATTATTCAAGTAAATGAGATGAGAGATATATTATTAGCAAGTGGAAATATTTAGGTGTCCTTGAAGTATGTACACTAATCATTATCAATTTATCACCCTTGCCTGTGTTATCTAAATCTTCTGAATCCATTTATAAGAAACCTATATAATATGACTATTGTTGATTAAGTGCACATACTATTTACTATTAATATTATAAAAGCGAAAGTTTGTAAGTATGGATGGATGGATGAATGTTTGTTTGTTACTCTTTCATGTAAAAACTACTGATTGAATTTTAATGAAACTTACAATAATATAGTTAATACATCAGAATAACACATAGGCTACAATTTTAAAAGATATCGTGTGAATTGTCCAAAATATGACGATAAGTGTCAAGTTAGTAGGAAAAATCTACCATCTGCGAGCTATTCCGGCGTGCGCTGCCAAAACCGCTAGAGTTACACATATGTACTACGCCACGCTAATATAAGCTACTCGAAATACTAATCCTGCGCAGACAAAGTCGCGGGCACCAGCTAGTACTCTATATTTACACCGAGAAACCTATGATATTATATGCCTATATTGCAAAATTATTGTGTACCTACTCGCATAGGTACTCAATAAGACCGTAGATCTGAGACCAGCACCAATCCCAAACTTTAGTGAATCTTCTACTTTATAAGGCGTCTACTAATTTCCATCTATTTCAATTATTCGTTAGTTACCAACATATTTATTAGGACATACACAGCCAGATACAAAACATAATAATCAATGAAATAAGAATCTCGGACGATGATGCGGTAATAAGCTGTCATGTCCTCAGAGTAACGCGGACCGGGCTCGTCGCGCGGCCATCCACGTGTACTCGACGCTCCACCTGGTGACGTCATGCGCGCGCCTGCTGCAGCTAGCTCGCTACCTGACGCGCGGCGCCGGCAGCCCCTCGCCCGAGCTGGCGGCACTGGGCTTGCTGCTGCGAGACGCGCCCGCGCGGCAGGAGGCGCGCGGCTGGACCCACTGGATGCACGGCCTCCGCAGCGGGGATTACAGGTGAGCTGCAGACGGCGGTCCATGTCGTGGATGTCTTCAGGAAGGGTGCCAATAATGTACAACCAAGGATTGTACAGCCGAGGAAAACACAGCCCGGAATTGATGTACAATTTGGTCGCGAAATCCACGGCTGTGTAATCCAAGGCTGTACATTCCAAGCCGTACAAATTCAGCACACCTTTGGAAAACACGACCCGATAAAACGCAGCCAAAATTTTGATGCCAAAACTTAGGCTTTGTTTACACTCGTCAATTACTTACTCACTCACTTGTTGATTCGACTCGGATTGGTTAGGTTATGTTAAAACATATAAATTACGCACGAGGCGAGCGAGCAAAGCGAGCGTGCCGCGGCAGCGGCCGCCGAAGTGCCAGAATTTTATTTTTTTCTAACATTAATCTCTGAATAATTATTTTATATATAGTTTTATATAATTTTTAATCTGTGCTACTTGCCTATACTTACTGTGTAATGCATCTAAACAGAGCATAGGCTTTCGACCAATCAGAGCAATGGTCACAGAATTCATGGTCGGGTATTCCTGGCTGTACAATTCCGACTGTGCTGGGAAAGCACAGCCTGGAAAACACGGCCCGGATTTCATGTACATTTTGTACATGAATTTCTGGCTGCGTTTTCCGGGCCGTGCTTTCCGGGTTGTACATTCTCGGGCTGTGTAATACATGGTCGTACATTACCCGGACCCTTCAGGAAAAAGAAACGGTGGAGCATGTGGTACTGCACCGCTCCGCAACTAACGAAGCCAGGTCCAAAACTGGACTGCGGAAGCTGATCGGGTCCTTCCTCTCATCTGCATCCAAATCACCATCACCATGCTTGAACATTGCCACCGCAATGAAAGCGAACTCGTATGAAAAAGAAGTCGGACCGCGATCTCACCCGATGTGAAGTGCGAAGTGAATGAATCCGTTTCAGGTCGTGCATGATAACGTTCCCGATGGTGGGCGCGGTGTTCCTGCGCGCGGTGGAGTACGGCGCCTTCGGCGTGCAGTTCCTGCGCTGGTGGGAGAGCCGCGCCGCCCTCGCCACGTCCGCGCTGCCTACCCCCGCGCCGCCCGTCGTAAGACCCCTCTCGCCACCGGTTCCTAGAGACCACTGCTGGTCTAGCGGTAGCGGCCTCGCCTTCCGATCCTGGATTGCAAAAATTCCTGGATTAAGGAAAACATCGTAAAACCGGCTTCGGCGGCTTCTTGTCGCGTCGGTAGTTACTTTCGAAACAATGTGGTGAAAGGATTTTAAATGCGCCTCGAAGAAGCTCCTTTCGAACACCCGACACATGTTTAAAAACTTTTTAGGTTCTACGACATTCCTCACGATGTTTTCCTTCACCGATTAAGAGTAAAGATACTCGAAAAACATGAATAAGTCTAAAGTGCAGTGCCTTCGTAATAACAACTTAAATGTAACACTTATTTCTGCTGATAACTGTATTTTATCTTGAAAGTACTGAACACATAAAGTATTGAACAGAAAACTTATTGGTGCACGACCGGTTTTGAACCCACCGGATCGTAAGGCGGGCCGCTGCTATGTCATGACCACCAGTGCTCTCACTGCTCACCATAGTAAGGCACTAATCGGTCTATACTCGAGTCTCTGCAGAATAACAGCGCCTATTACAACTACTAATCATAAATGCTTTCAATAAACTTGCAAATGTTTCAGAAAGACGAGAAGGCCATTCGGATGAAGAACAGATGTCCGATCTGTCTGCAAGCGTGGAAGATACCCACCGTGCTGCCGGTGTCGGGGTCAGTCGAAATTATATGAACATCGAGATTGCAGGCGCACGAGGCTCAACATGTATGCCTCGAGTCGATGGACGCAATGCAGTGCATCGTAGGGCACGTTCATAAAGTGCGTGGCTCGCGAGGCAAAGCTTCGGTAACCACTTAACATCAGGTGTGCCATCTGCTCGTTCGAACAGCAAGCAGTTTTACTATCGGCCAGCCGTCTACTTGTTATCAGCTCCGTCACCGAGTTCTCCGGATGGGAGCTAGCTTACCACCAATATGAATTCATTTAAAGTATTCGATTCGATTAATTCTGCACCGTAGTTCGTCTGCGGGCTCGATTCTCATCCCGGACAAACATTCGTGCGCTATACCGGTCCACATTTAGACATTCGTGGACGGACACGGCCCCACGTCCGCGGCGGCGCGCGCGCACACAGTGTAGCCCGAACACTCGGGGAGCGCGGGCGAAGCGAGCGGACATAGATCGCGCTCGGTGAAATATTCTCGAATATTGATATGTTTCATTTGAGTCATCCGACCGCTTCGTCCGGGGTGAAAATTAAAATAAAAATGATTACTTGTACATCGCAGGTACATATTCTGCTACGTGTGCATATCCCGGCACGTGCGGCGCCACGCCGCCTGTCCCGTCACGCGCTGCCCCACGAGCGAAGCCGCGCTAGTGCGCCTCTACCTGGACACGTAGCGCCCCCCGCGCCGCCGGACGCGCTAGTGCGCCTCTACCTGGACACGTAGCGCCCCCCGCGCCGCCGGACGCGCTAGTCCGCCTCTACCTGGACACGTAGCGCCCCCCGCGCCGCCGGACGCGCTAGTGCGCCTCTACCTGGACACGTAGCGCCCCCCGCGCCGCCGGACGCGCTAGTCCGCCTCTACCTGGACACGTAGCGCCCCCCGCGCCGCCGGACGCGCTAGTCCGCCTCTACCTGGACACGTAGCGCCCCCCGCGCCGCCGGACGCGCTAGTCCGCCTCTACCTGGACACGTAGCGCCCCCCGCGCCGCCGGACGCGCTAGTGCGCCTCTACCTGGACACGTAGCGCCCCCCGCGCCGCCGGACGCGCTAGTCCGCCTCTACCTGGACACGTAGCGACCCCCGCGCCACCGGACGCGCTAGTCCGCCTCTACCTGGACACGTAGCGCCCCCCGCGCCGCCGGACGCGCTAGTGCGCCTCTACCTGGACACGTAGCGCCCCCCGCGCCGCCGGACGCGCTAGTCCGCCTCTACCTGGACACGTAGCGCCCCCCGCGCCGCCGGACGCGCTAGTGCGCCTCTACCTGGACACGTAGCGCCCCCCGCGCCGCCGGACGCGCTAGTGCGCCTCTACCTGGACACGTAGCGCCCCCCGCGCCGCCGGACGCGCTAGTCCGCCTCTACCTGGACACGTAGCGCCCCCCGCGCCGCCGGACGCGCTAGTGCGCCTCTACCTGGACACGTAGCGCCCCCCGCGCCGCCGGACGCGCTAGTGCGCCTCTACCTGGACACGTAGCGCCCCCCGCGCCACCGGACAAGAGAACTCCTCCAACTGCGCCTGAGCATTGCCGAACCCTTGACAAGAAAGTGAAAGAAATTGAGTCGAAGGTGTGCCGAATAACGGCGAGGAGAAAACTTGGCTGTAAATATTACACATCCGATATAAAAATGATTTAACCGCGCATCGTAAAGGCGCCTTCGAACGCGTGCCGAATAAAGGTGAATAATAAACCTAGCTGTAATGTTACATAATAATTATAATGGTGCCGCTTCAACGTTAATCGGCAACTTTATTTCTCGCAACGTTATTCGGCTTTATTGTGTAGAAATCCGAATAACTTGAAAACATAGTCACGAAGAGCGGTATTCGTCTTGTAAGTGAAAAATAGGCGAATAAAATAACTACACATCGTCATATTTAGGAAAACTGGTGTAGTAGAACCGTAAAAGTTCTATAACATATGCCAAGTGCTCGAAAGGAGCCTCTTGAGGTTCACTTAAAATCCTTTCACCACTACAGTTTCGAAAGAAATTAGTGACACGACAAGAGAGAGAGTCATATTTAGGAAATTAAGACGAATACGCCAACACGAATAGCGGTGTGAAGTGCCAACATACAATAATCAAAACTTACTAATTTAATTACCGACTTATATTATTTTATTGACATTTATTTTTATTATCAATAAATTATTATGAACAGGTTAGGTTAGACCTTTTGGCAGTATGTAGCACCTGCAATTATTTACTCCATGCTTTTGGTACTTAGTGCCTTCTCAAGGTCCGTATATCTAAGAGGCTATAAAGTAGTACATTATGTATAAATCATCACAAATAGATATTATATTATAGACTTGTAGTAAACTTTTTGATTCCAGTGAATTTGTGATTGTTTTGAAGGATGTGTGTTTGGCGAGGAGCAAAAACTGTGATCATTAGTCATTAATATAATGTTTTGTTATGAAAGAATGGATAAATTTAGTAAAATAGTTCCAACATTCCAATATCAACAAAATTTGAGTTATTATTATCTAAATGGATAAAGGTTGTGAATTATGTTTTCTTTTTTATTATCAAATAAATAAGGGTAGGGTTGTATAGTTAATGGATATGAAGGGCTAAAGGCGTAACTTGATCGCTTATTCCTAACTGATTTAGTAAGTGATGCATGCAACGTTCTGCGCGCTCATCATTTGGGTGACCGCTAGTCCGTTTAACAGAGCATTACTTCGCAAGACACGCACGATAGGAACGTGCCCTACGATGCATTGCCCCCATCAACGTGAGACATACATGTGTCTGTAATTTTACCGTCACACCCTGCAACCTGAAACACAGCGTAGCTGCTTGGCGGCAGAAATAGCCCAAATAATTAAATTTACAATTTAATTATTTGGGCTGGGCGGTTTTGTGGTTATCATGTGTTTCTTTTTGACATTGTACCTACTTGATATGTTAAAAATAATTCTTTAATATTAATGTTTGTTATGTTTTTAATGGTTTACCTAGCTACTTTTTGTAGGTTTTGTGTAATAGTAATGTGTGAATCAATCTCTAATACTATAAGAATCAAAGTCCTGACTGACTGACTGACTGACTGACTGACTGACTGACATATAGACAACGCACAGCCTAAACGGCTGGTCCTAGAGACTTGAAATTTGAGGAGTACCTAAGTCTTATGGCGTAGAGGTGCACTAAGAAGGGATTTTTGGAAATTCAACCCCTAAGGGTGTAAAAAGGGATGAAAACTTTTGTATGAAAAATAGTATTCCTTGAATCTACAAACTTGAAACTTGGAGTACATATACTTCAAGGCAAAAAAATAGGAAAGCTATTTTTAGTTTTTTAAAACTACCCTTAATAAGTGTGCAAAGGGATGTAAAAGTTTGTATGGGAGTTTTTTGACCGCTGGTCCTAGAGACTTGAAATTTGAAGAGTACATAGGTCATATGGCGTAGAGGTATACTAAGAAGGGATTTTTGGAAATTCAACCTCTAAGGGTGTAAAACGGGTTGAAAACGTTGGTATGAAAAATTGTATTCTTTGAATCTATAAACTTGAAACTTGAAGTACATGTACTCCAAGGCTAAAAATTAGGAAAGGCATTTTTATTTTTTTAAAACTACCCTTAATAAGTGTGCAAAGGGATGTAAAAGTTTGTATGGGAGTTTTTTGACCGCTGGTCCGAGAGACTTGAAATTTGAAGAGTACATAGGTCTTATGGCGTAGAGGTGTACTAAGAAGGGATTTTTGGAAATGCAACCCCTAAGGGTGTTAAAAGGGATGAAAACGTTTGTATGAAAAATAGTATTCCTTGAACCTACAAACTTGAAACTTGAACTAGATGTAGGTACACCAAAGCTAAAAAATAGGAAAGGCATTTTTAGTTTTTTAAAACTGCCCTTAATAAGTAGGTATTACATGTCTGAACCTAATGAGCGGGGAGAGACGACTGGCGACGCTACATACAAACCCTTCGCGTCAGCCCGATTGCAAGTACCTGTGTGTGGCTAGCCGCCACAACAGTTTGATTTTCGAAAACAACCCCTAAAACGTTAACCTCCTTCGTTGCGCTCGAGTAAAAAGGATACAACGTGGCGTCAATGTTTGTAAAGGACATTCTAAAAACGAGAATCTTGAGTTGGTACAAAGATATCTGAGGGTATCTACCGTGCCTGCATGGGGATCAAAGTCGTGAAGCTGTTTCGTTTCGTTTGTTTTTGGGGTAGAAACTAGGAACAAATAAGTACATATTTTCTGTGTAAGGTTGTCTATGTTGTATTTGTCATGTTTGTGCTAAACTCAGTACCTATACCTACCTACCTAATATAGGTAATGGACGCGTATAGGTATCTCTTATACCTACGTAGGTATTTAAAATCCTACCCTAATAATATACAAATCAATGCGAAAGTTACGATGTTTGGATGTTTGTGGCTCAATCACGGCTCACCACTTCAACGCGTGCGAAGCCGCGGGAAGCCACTAGTTAAAAATACACTTACTTTTAAATATCGTTTATTTATATTACAAATACTTGTATTACATTATTATGCTTCTACATACAAATATATCAAAAATGGAATATATTACTAGCTGAACTATTTATCGTTTGTTAATAACGTGTTAAGTTATCGGAAGTTTTAGCGACCTCTGTGTCTCAAATGGTAAAACTTAAATCGGTACCCCCTTATTCTTGCCCTAGGAGCTTCGATCAACAATCAACCCCTAGGAGCTTAATTATTATATTGTAACAAGGATCATACAAACCGTAAGTTGGTTGGCGGTTCTTTTAGTCTTGGTCCCGTGGACGGGCACTAAGACCCACCTTAACAAAAGATTAATTATGAGTGTTAGACAAAGATTTATTTTTACAAATACTCAAGATCCTTTACAAGAGCGCCGTCTAATATATGATGCGCAATCTGCCGTCCCGTGTCCGCTACCAAAGTGACCCTCGGGGTAGAGGCCAGGTGTAACGAAGGGGTGAAGTTGATGGGGGATCCAGGGAAGGAAGCCGCCCCCGGAGGGAGGGACGCGACGTATTCCCGCAGGGCCTCGCGGGAGGGGAAGCTACGGTCGCCGTAGATGAGCCTGCCTTCCGTCACGTTTATCACTTTCCACGGTTCTGTGGTGTCGAAGTAGCCGCCTACGCCCTGGAACATACATTGGTCATAGTAAGGCGACACTCGATCACCATTTATAAGGTTTCAGACGCCTGAGTGGACGTAAGATGTAACGTAAGTTTTCATACCGAAAAACACTCAAAAACAATACTTTGTTATAGGTGATGGTTACCACTTAACATCAGGTGGGCCATCTGCTTGTTCCATCAGCTAGTTTTATTAAAAAAAACTCTTTGGGTACAGTTACAGGTTCAAAATATATACATATACATCGATACCTCGATGTAGGTACTATGTATATTGGCAGCCTAACCGCGAAACGGGATCGGAATCAAAACTTAGCAGCATCACGCAGCATCAAGTTTTATAACATGATAAGTTAATACCAGTACCCCAAGTCTTAGTTTTGTCACAGATAAGAGAATACGTTTTGTTTACCATATTTAGTTTTTCGTATTGTCGGGCCTTTCTTGTATGGAGACTCTTTGAGTTCTCAGCTCGCCCGATACAGGCGATTATCGAATATCCTTACAAAAATAGCCTGAAGCTACGAAAAACTAAATACCAAATAAGGTAAACAAAACTAAGACTTGGGGCTGATTCAGTCGGTACAACTCACGTCGACGTTAGAGACCGCGTAGTGGTTCCCGCGACGCGCCGTCACCAGAGACAGCAGGTCCCCGGCCGCCGCCACCACGGGCGTGCCGGCCACGAACCTGTTGCTGGACTCGAAGGTCGGCGCGCAGCGCCACTGCGCCAGTACCGTGTCCGAAGACGTCAGCAGGATGCGCTTAGTGCGGTTTATGAACACCTAGGATAAGAGAACTTTCATTAACTCCTCGTTATGAGACTGACGAGTTGTAGTATATCTTGTGTGTAACTGTGCGGGTATCGCGGTAATAAACTAGCTACTGAATTAGACGGACGTTTCATTGCCTACCGACATACCATCTGGCGACGAGGATGGGATCTACCCACAAGTTTAGTTTTTTTTCGAAATGGCCAAATTTCTTGGTAATTTAGTTACACTTTGACACCTGTCAAAGTACTCGCTCGCACACCGCACATTTCATTTTGAAAGATGTAAAAACACGGAATGTATTTATAAAAAATTGTAATCAACCAAGTTGTGTGCAATTCAGCAAATTGTCATTTGACATAGTCTCAAAAATTGTGGTTTCTGCTGGGTGAGTAAAGTCGAGTTCCTACTGTACCCGAAGTCCAAGTGATGTTTTTCGTTTTTTGTTTTCTGTATCGTCAGGCCAAAAACCCAGACCTACCTACTGTAGGTCGCTGTAGTCACTGTAACTACAGCCACATACTGTAAGCATAAATCTTTTCTGCACCAGGAACATAACTAGATGTCGCCACAGGAAAAGTTAGAACGCGCTATCGACGCGTTTAGGGTTTTTCATAGGATTGCGTTTCAAAAAAATTATTGTCGACGACAGAGCTTCTACTAGTATTTTTATGAGGTTAATTGTGTACAAAACAGAAGCATAATACCTTTATTGAATAATGAATTGAATAATAAATTATTGAAGTGGAATTAATAGCTAATATAACCAATTTTATGAAAATTATTAAATGCTTTACTTATAAGTCTGTCATCAAAATACTTTTTGTAAATTTTCTTAGCAATCCATATAATCTAAAACAAACGAGTATTTTTTTTCGAAAAGCTTCTGACTGACACTCGTCAAAGTACCTCTCGCTCGCACATTTTTTGAAAGAATTATTCATTGCTTTTTTTTATATTATAAAAAAAAAATGACTATAGTCGCGTTAAACTCTCGCTGCAGGCTCGGTCATAAGTTTGAGCACTGACCGAGCCTACAGCGAGAGTTTAACCCAACTATAAACTTATTTAAGTATAAAAAATCGCAATCAACCAAGTTGTGTGCAATCATTTATCTCACACAATACACACAAGTTAAGCAAAAATAATAGCAGTAGTCTTCGCCTCTTCAAGCTGGTATAGTTATATCGCGAGAGTGGGATACGACATTCTGGCCCTAAAGTATCTAAGTAGTAGTAAGTTCGAATCGATCGTGCACCAATATTTTAATGTAATTATGTAATCTCTCTCATGTATTCATTAATGTAATCTCAAACGGAGAAGGCAAATAGTGAGGAACTCAGTATTCTAGCAGAGACGTTGACTGTCGCGAATGGAATACTAACTAATTACTGAAATATGTAAGCTTCACAAAGATTTAATATAGTCCCAAAAGTTATTACCCGAGTTGGTTAGCGCGGCCCCGTATCAAGGGGAAGGTCGTGGGTTCAAATCCCACTCGGGTAATAACTTTTGGGACTATATTAAATCTTTGTGATTTTCCTTAAGTGTAGGTAAACACTATAAAAACAAATAAAAAATATGTAAGCTTGTTCGAAACGTAATTATCTGCCTACCTCTAACTACTCCCTTTACATATCGAATGATAACTAGGTACCTCTTCAGGCTAATCTTTGATTAGGTACCTATTATAATTAATTGAGTAGGTATAGCAATATTGTATGCCCTTTAATGGATAGACTGTTAGAACAAAATTATCTATCGTAAAATCTTTTTTTCTTACACAGTTTATTTACCTACAATACCTATACAAAAATATTTATTTCAATGCAAAATTTTAAAATATAGTACGCCCATCGAGTCTCCATCCAAATACGGAAAACGTAAAACAAAACTCAGACTTGGGGTACAGGCAAAAACTTGTACCTATGTTAGGTTTTTTTTTTATACAACTGTCTGATGGAATAAGATTTTTGACAGTTTTACAATAAATGATTCATATTCGAACGGTTCCGTGCGGTGTGCTGAGGTGTGTCGATCTATCCTAGGGGTGCCTAGGGTAAGTAAAGTAGCTCACCTTCTCAGCAGTGTTCTCATCAATCCTCACGTACGCGATGTCAGAGAGAGGAGCCAGCATTTGCTCCGTGAAGATGCCGCAGTAGTGGTGGGTAGTTTTGGAATACTCCGCAACCTGTGAGTGTGGAAACGTGTTCACCGGCTAATGAGAAAGGTTTTGGTCGCATGTGGTATCCTAATTTATAACTAGTAGTTCGCCTCCAACTGAGATCTCGTGATGCGACTGGACGAACGCACCAAAACTTTGAGTAGGTGGTAGTCAGAGGCAAGTCCAAACATTATGTTTGGACTTTTTTCTGACTACTGCCTACTAACTTGGTACGGTAACCAAGTTTCAACTCTATTGGCCTATTTATTGAAGAGTTCCGTTGAACAGACCTTGGCTCCATCATCAGATCTGGTCATCGTCACCATTTTATGAGAACTGAGTACCTCATTAATTCATTATAAGAAAAAAAAATAAGAAAAAGGAAAGTAACTGGCCTACCAGTAGAAAAACCTTGATGCCAACGAAACTCTTAGAGATGGGAGTTCTTCGATCGTTGGTTATCTTAATTTAACTTTTTTGTTGTATCTCAAAAACAGAGCGTCCCAGAAAAAAAGTAAAAATTGTTTTGGAATGTCCAAACAAATCCCTTTCATATGACATGTAACTTTATTTTTTTATGTCACTTTTTTTATTTTTGCCCCCTTAAAAAACCCCATATCTTAATAACCCTTCATCCGATTTTACTCATATACTTACCAGTAAATTTCTTAAGTACAAGCTATCGACTTATCAAATTTCATGCAGATCGGATCAACGGTTCGAAAGTTATGGCCAGACAAACATACATACATACATAAAATGCCAAATCGCCCAAGTTGAAACTAAGATCTTTGACGTGCATTGAGACTGGCCATCATCGTTTCAGTGAGTCGACGACTCCGTCATTCTCACACTACCGCATCCCTATAACTTCTAAGACGTGTCAATCGTGCTCGAAAAGAGCCTCTTAGAGGCACACATAAAAATGTTCACCACACTGTTTCGAAAGAGCTAGTGACACGAAGAAGGCCGCATCCCTCGATGCGTTGGGACTTGGGAGGCTATATGTGCAGATTTCCTCCGTCACCAAAAAAGTTACCTGTTCCTTGGTGCATCGGTGTATGGGCACAGCGGAGCCGAAGCTGGCAAACCTGTTGCCGTCCTGCTCATGCACTTCCGCCGGGATGTTCATGGCTACCAGCAGGCCTTGGTACGGCTCGTTTAGGACTGTCTTCTTAGCCATTGCTGAGGGCTGATATAATAACACGTTACGAGATCAAACACAAACACATAAGTACCTACCTAGGTAGACATGGTAGAATTAAAATTGTTATTGTGTATTTATGATACTACGTAACGTACCTACCTGCTTAACTATACATACCTAATTACCTAATAAGTACCTTTATGTACCCTACCTAATCTACCTACCCACTAGATCTCGACAGATGAGTCTTATCAAGTCAAGCGTCAGCGTGATAGATGTGATGACCTACCCTTGGTTTGACTTGGGTTTACGTTTACTTCATTATTCAAAAGTCTTCGAAATGAAAATTAATTTAATAAAACGTACCTCACTACTATAATCTTTTTGCCTTATCAAAATTACATACCGGAATTACTGTCGTACAAAACACTTAACACAACACAAGATAATACAATGTTAATTTTGGCAGATGTCTTTCCTTCTTAAATCACTGCAAGAGAATGGCAACATTGAGAACAAAACAAAATAAGACTGTTGCCGATAAAGTGTTACCAGCTTTGAATAATTGAATACCCGAAAGAAAAGGTGTTGGGAGAAATGAGTAGATTAGAGAAGTGTAGTTGAGGTACTAGTATTCTCTTATCTGTGGTTGAGGTAATAGTTTCGAGAAATGCCATCGTTTAGCACATGAACAAAACGGTTAGGTACGTAAGTAGGTTAGTTGTACTTATCAGAAGGTGTAATAAAGTTTTTTACCTGTGCATAGGTAGGTATATTTATTTGGCTCTTTTTAGGTTGTCGACTCAGATTGCGATCAGTAAATAAATCTACTTTAATTAGACTTTATGATATTTTACAAACAGTTATATAGGTACCTACTTAGGTACCAATACTATTAGTAGAAATAAATAGGTGTTTTACATATTTCTACTAAGAATGTGGGCTGTAATACAGTCTGTAACTAGGCTGTAATACAGACTAATTTTGACTTGAATATATATACCTACAATTACCTACAATGTCCGTTTGCGACAAGCACTATGGGCACGCGTTATTTATTTATTTATTTATCATTTAAAAGTATATAATCATCTGCCAACAGATTTAAAGGAAGAAAATGGAAATTCATTTAAACATAAATTAAAGAAATGGCTTGTATCTAATGTTTATTACACTCTAGAAGAGTACTATAATACCTAGGTACCTACTTTGGGCTGTTATTAGTTTTAAGTAAATTGTAACCTAGTATAATAATATTGTATGCCCGAAAGGGGTAGACTGTTGGAACAAAATTACCTCTGTAAGATCTATTTACACAGTTTTACAATAAATGATTCTTATTCTTATTCTTATTCATTTATTGCACATAACACAATGTTATAGCACAAAAGGAGGGCTTAATGCACAAGCATTTTCTACCAACCCCCCTAAGTAGAGGTATATAAACCAAGAATGACGTGCGACAAATATCAAGCTATTATCTTAATAACTACCTAAAAGAAATATACATATATCACTACTTTACATAGTATAAAACAAATTCGCTTTCTCTGTTCCTATATCCCTATGTATGCTTAAATTTTTAAAACTACGCAACGGATTTTGATGCGGTTTTTTTTGTAGATACAGTGATTAATGCGGAAGGTTTCTATGTATAAGACATGCATAATAAAGTAGAGAAATCACTTATTTGGTTTGTTTTAGCCACTAGGCCTTTTCTACGAGAAAAAGGTGTCGAAACTACCAAGCATTGACCCACCTGAAGTTCAGCGATTCCTAATAGAACCATTCGATCCCTTACCATAAGATCAGTATTTAGAGCTCTTTGTGAAAGAATTCGTCTATGGAAGTACCTACTACCACTTCCTATTTCTACAGCTAAGCGGATGATACTCGCTTTGTTGTTTTGTTAATTCGTCACAGCAGCACTGGCTCAAAATCAAGGGACATCTACAAGATCTGTCACTTATCCACGTCAAAAAATATACAATAAAGGATACTTATAATACTTACATGTGTAAAACATGGTTCAAGCTGGCTTCCTGCTACGATGCAAAACACTATAAAGCATGACTTCATCTTTCACACCATAATAAAATACTAATAAAAGATGAAATAGAAGGTTATTCTTGTGGCAAATGCAAAATATTACAAACGTAACTGATTATTCCGTCTCTTCAAACACTCAAGTAGAATTTTGACATAAAATGGTAGATTTTGCACGTGTAGGAAGGAGTTATTCTCAAATAATCTGATTCGGAGCACAAATCACTGGATAGTATCACTTAATCAAATCACTTGTTTGTTAAGTACCTAACAGTCATGGTTAGAACAGCATCAAACTGAGACAAATTTCTGATGTCTCCTCAATTTATAGTTCAACCCAGATAACATGATCACTAACAGATTATAAATAAAATTTGAAATTCGCGTCCACCGGTCACGTCAGTGCACGGGTCAGTTATTTAAAAACAAGCCGTAGCGACAACAGTAGCAGTAAATAACAGTGTGTGTGTGGCTCGTCCGGGGAAGTACTACCACCATGCTATTTATGCCGCCAAGCAGCGTTGCTGGTGTTTCGGTTTGAAGAGTGTGGTTGCGGGTGAAATGACAGGCATATGATGCTTAACATCGGTATGTCTCAAGTTGACACGCACGGCAGAGCGTCGTAGGGCACGTTCCAATCGTACGTAACTTGCGAGGCAATGCTTTGTTTGAGGTGATGGATACCACTTAACAAATTATGGTTGCTTGTCGAATTGACAAATTTCATGGTTATTGCTGTTTGACGTGCTGAAAAAAACCGCTTTGTTTTTAGTAAGTCAGAATATCGGATCAGTCGCCAATCGTGAACCCTCCGTCGGAAATTTGTGAAACAAACAATCAGCAACTCATTTTATTTTACCGCTACTGCTGTCGCTACAATTTGTTTTTAGATAACTGACCTGCAGGTTATTTAGATCTTGGGTCAAGCAACCATTATTTTGTACATATAACTAGTAGTTCGCCCCGAACTGAGATCTCGTGATGCGACCCGACGAACGCATCAAAACTTTGAGTCGGTAGTAGTCAGAGGCAAGTCCAAACATTATCTTTGGACTTTTTCTGACTACCGCCTGCTAACTTGGTATGGTTACCAAGTTTCAAGTCTATTGGCCTATTTATTGAAGAGTTCCGTTGAACAGACCTTGGCTCCATCATCAGACCTGGTCGTCGTCACCATTTTATGAGGACTGAGTACCTCCTTAATTTATTTCAAGAAAAAAAAATAAGAAAAATTAAAGGAACTGGCCGACCAGTAGAAAAACCTTGATGTCAACGAAACTCTTAGAGATGGGAGCTCTTGGATCGCTGGTTATCTTAATTTAACTTTTTAAATTTTATCTCGAAAACCAAGCTTCCCAAAAAAAAAGTAAAAATTGTTTTGGAAGGTCCGAACAAAGCCCTTTCATATGACATGTAACTTGATTTTTTTGTGTAACTTTTTTTATTTTTTCCCCCTTAAAAAACCTCATATCTAAAAAACCCTTCATCCGATTTTACTCATATACTTACCAGTAAATTTCTCAAGTACAAGCTATCGACATATCAAATTTCATGCAGATCGGGTCAACGGTTCTAAAGTTATCGCCAGACAAACATACATACATACATACATACATACATAAAATGCCAAATCGCCCAAGTTGAAACTAAGATCTTCGTTCGCTTCGCTCACTCGATCAATTACTACTCATGCCCGAGAGCAAGTGTTCTGGTTATAGTTGAACCTTACAATCAACTAAATAGCAGACATAAGCGAGGCAAATATTTTACAATTCCTAGGGCAAATATTTTACTATATAGCAAACCTGATGGCCAAAGAACCGGTAGACCTAAAATCCGGTGGCTTGATGGTAGAGAGTATGATCTAAAGAAAACCATAGTGAGAAGTAGAAGAAGAGGCAGAAAAAAAGCCTGTGATAATGACTCAATTAGCTGGAGAAATTTAGACAATCAGATCAAAGGCCACCAGCGACTCTAGCACCTGTGATGATTCAAGACTTTTTTTAAACTAAGAACATCAGTAAATCACTAATTAATTAGAATCGTCAAGAAATGATACCAAAAACTTGATTCGAACAAAGCAGCGTCGAACCCCCTGTTCTCATCCAATAAGAAAAGATAGCCATATCCACTATTGGCACTATTATCTGGTGGTAGCATGTAACATTACGGAAGATTGTTGGATATGGATGTGGATGGTTTTTAGATGGGTAATAAAGGTGTGAGCACCGAGATGACGAATGATAAGAGAGAGTGGAAGCTGGTTTATTGATCCCACTGAGTGTCATATAGGCAGGAGGATGATACCTAACTACCAAGAATCAAATTCCTGATTAACTGAGAGCAACGCACAGCTAAAACCACTGGACTTGTGCTTGAAACCTGAAACTTTCCTTGCAGTACTTACGTAGGCAGACACACTCTAAAACAATAATTATAAAGTTCACAATTTTGGTGACTTTCTCTGAAATTGAGACTTACATGGGATAGTAAAGCCCATACACAAAAATCGCTAGTAGATCGTTAAAGTAAAGCAACTGAAGGAGCTTATAATTTCAGTAAATATAGTTTGGAAGGTACACACGGATACAGACCAAGCTCTTACGAAGTAACTTACCTACTTACAATCATTTCAAATATTACAATCGATGCAAATTAATTAGGTATGGGACGCCTTTTATGTTTAGCTACTGTACATCCCGCGGTAAAAAGATTCAAATCAATTCTGTAATTATTATAAAGCGTAACTTTTTAGATTCATTTATAATAATAATCATTAATGAATAGGTCTAACCCGAAACTAATAAAAACTGATAACGACATACAAACCTTTGATCTAATAATTTTGAAATCGCGATAACAACGCCCCGAACATAGACAAAATCTAAACTTCTTAAATTCAGTTGTTTAGGTACTTACATATACAAGGGGAGAATGTTAAAAATGGCAACACCAACAATAGATAGAAGGACCGCGATTCGATTAAAACGTAAAACTTGCACATGGAATTAATCAATCTTTCTTGAATAGATTGTAATCTGATAAAATGTTGAAATAAATAACGTTGCTATGACCTATGATAATAGATAGCATTATCATTTTAATTTCATATTCCAAGTACCTACCTACTTAGGTAACAAAGTTGTTTAGCCGACTGTTTATTGATCGAGTGAGCGAAGCGAACGAAGATCTTAGTTTCAACTTGGGCGATTTGGCATTTTATGTATGTATGTATGTATGTATGTATGTATGTATGTTTGTCTGGCGATAACTTTAGAACCGTTGATCCGATCTGCATGAAATTTGATATGTCGATAGCTTGTACTTGAGAAATTTACTGGTAAGTATATGAGTAAAATCGGATGAAGGGGTTTTGAGATATGGGGTTTTTTAAGAGGGCAAAAATAAAAAAGTTACATAAAAAAATCAAGTTACATGTCTTATGAAAGGGCTTTGTTTGGACATTCCAAAAATATTTTTACTTTTTTTTTGGGACGCTCGGTTTTCGAGATAAAATTTAAAAAGTTAAATTATGATAACCAGCGATACAAGAGCTCCCATCTCTAAGAGTTTCGTTGACATCAAGGTTTTTCTACTGGTCGGCCAGTTCCTTTGATTTTTCTTATTTTTTTTTCTTGAAATAAACTAGTAGTTCGCCCCGAACTGAGATCTCGTGATGCGACCCGACGAACGCATCAAAACTTTGAGTAGGTAGTAGTCAGAGGCAAGTCCAAACATTATGTTTGGTATTTTTTCTGACTACTGCCTACTAACTTGGTATGGTAACCAAGTTTCAAGTCTATTGGCCTATTTATTGAAGAGTTCCGTTGAACAGACCTTGGCTCCATCATCAGACCTGGTCGTCATCACCATTTTATGAGAACTGAGTATCTCCTTAATTTATTTCAAGAAAAAAAAATAAGAAAAAGCAAAGGAACTGACCGACCAGTAGAAAAACCTTGATGTCAACGAAACTCATAGAGATGGGAGCTCTAGGATCGCTGGTTATCCTAATTTAACTTGTTTTGTTTTATCTCAAAAACCGAGCGTCCCAAAAAAAAAGTAAAAATTGATTTGGAATGTCCAAACAAAGCCCTTTCATATGACATGTAACTTGATTTTTTTATGTAACTTTTTTTATTTTTGCGCCCTTAAAAAACCCCATATCTCAAAAACCCTTCATCCGATTTTACTCATATACTTACCAGTAAATTTCTCAAGTACAAGCTATCGACATATCAAATTTCATGCAGATCGGATCAACGGTTCTAAAGTTATCGCCAGACAAACATACATACATACATACATACATACATACATACATACATACATAAAATGCCAAATCGCCCAAGTTGAAACAAAGATCTTTGTTCGCTTCGCTCACTCGATCAATTAAGGAGGTACTCAGTTCTCATAAAATGGTGTCGACGACCAGGTCTGATGATGGAGCCAAGGTCTGTTCAACGGAACTCTTCAATAAATAGGCCAATAGAGTTGAAACTTGGTAACCATACCAAGTTAGTAGGCGGTAGTCAGAAAAAAGTCCAAAGATAATGTTTGGACTTGCCTCTGACTACTACCGACTCAAAGTTTTGATGCGTTCGTCGGGTCGCATCACGAGATCTCAGTTCGGGGCGAACTACTAGTTATTATAGGTTATTGTTTATTATTATAGGTATGCAACCTACAAATAACGTATCTTATATATTACCTACTCATATACAATTTTAGAAGCCCTACGTCACATAAACTACCTTGGACAAGACAAGACAGTCGGTCATTATTTTGTCTATTATCATTATTTTTAAAGTTTTTATTTCGGGGTAGCACGGGTAGCACTAACAAATTGGATAAAAATTAAATGAATAGAATTTTATCTACCTCCTAGGTAGGTAAATTTTACCTTACTAGGCTAGGCACAAATCGAGAAATAATCCTACCAAATATAAGTCTTTTATTGATCATAGAAGTCAGTGGTTAATTGTTATTAAAATAAAATTGTTACCTCTGTAAGATCTATTTACACAGTTTTACAATAAATGATTCTAATTCTTATGTGTTTCAAGAAATATTCAGGGGAAGCCCAATTCATAGACAAAACGGCTTTGCCATGTTGTAGAGCTGTGATTGTGACCTTCTCCCACCACAACGTCAATTGCCAAATTACAAAAACAAGATGGCGCAAGCGTCCTTAAAATAGTTAGGAGGGCTCTTCTTCATTTATTTTATCTCTGTTAAATACGGTAGGTACATTACTTTTTTAAGCATAAGTATTAATTACCTAGGTTTTGTTATTTTATGAACAAAGTAGGTATGGTTTTACAATAACATACCTAGTAAGTTATTGTAACACAGTACTTAACTGAATGATAGAGTGCGCTGTAAACTATGATATTTATTAAGGTATGACCTAGGTGGTGTTTTGTGTACTTAACTATTTAAATATAGTGTTCATTACTGGCTAGTAATTGTGTAAGTACCTACCTACTAGTAAGAATGAAGTAGGATGGTGTGACATCCGCGGAGAGGGGCTCTGGTGACCTGAAACACAGGTTTTCTAATACCTATCACAAGCACCAGTCTCTTGCAATGTAGGTGTTCTCTAGCTTTTACTAGGTACGAAGACCTATAGTTAAGACAAACCTCTTGTTAAGAGAAAATAAACACATTTATCATTTCATTTCATACCTATCATAGCTTTTAGATAACAAGCTGGTGCCCGCGACTTCGTCTGTGTAGGATTAGTCACACAATATCTTTATAAATTGTAGCATAAGTGTTATTCTGATGTACCTATAAACTTTATTATTGTAAAGTTTCATTAAAATCCATTCCGTAGTTTTTACGTGAAAGAGTAACAAACATCCATCCATCCATCCATACTTACAAACTTTCGCGTTTATAATATTAGTAGGAGTAGGTAGGATGTACCTATGACAATTTTACATTCTTAAGTAAAACTCGCGGTTATCTGCGAGACTGAAATAATAATAAATAATAAACCCAGTAACGGAATTAGGTCGCCTCTACAGAGTTACGCAGTTAAATTACACAGAATTAGTCCGTATATTAGTTCGGGTTCTAAATGCTGTAAATGCGATCATAGAGTAGGTAGGTACCTAAGTATACTTACTTACTTTTTCAGCAATGAGAAACTTATTAACCCCCAAAGAAGTCTGAGGTTTACGGCGATTAGTTTTGATCGGGCTTTCAGAAACCGGCCGTTATTGTATCAGTGGTGAAACTAAACCCTTTTATGTAATAATCTAAACTTTATTTCAGACTGCCATAATTTATTTTATTGATCGAGTGAGCGAAGTGAACGAAGATCTTAGTTTCAAGTTGGGCGATTTGGCATTTTATGTATGTATACAACGTGTTGATGAAGTTATGTAGGGAAACAAAGAGCGTGTATTTAGACCAAGCACTGGAATACTTTGACGTGTGCAACGGTTTAATACATCGTTTTCGAAATTCCCATAGAAAAGTAAAATTAATATTTTCTCAGAAATTTGCAACAGCCCTGTCTGTGTACGTGTCAAGGTCACACGCACGCGCGCTTCTATCTAGGAAAGAGAAAAACAACGATAACCTACGAGATAATTTGAAATATTTACCTTTCGGTAGGTAGGTAGGTACGCCGCCAATCCCCTGACACGATATTTTTACTGGTTCCTATGGATTTTGTCATTATTTACTGGCTATAATAACACTGGATAAAACTGGATTTTAGTAAGTTTGCGAGATTTCGCACGACACAGGCTTCAAACTTCACACTAAACCATTACCTCGTAGACACTGCTCATACACACACTGACTGACGACGGCTTTTTACATAACAATCACCATTTTATCACGTTTGATGACATTTTCTCAACAAAACAATGTACAACAACGCATGTAAACACAAACAGGGTGACCATCTCAAAAGTGGCGGTTCTACCACACACCTGCCAAAAAATCTGTCAAAATCTACCAAGCTTGACGATAAAAATACCAAAAATATGACTTCATACCATCTCCTTCGTGGCTACGGAATAAATTAAATACCTACATTACATTCAGTTACTATCTTTTGATCGTTTGTAACGGTTTGCAGTTATCTAAAACGAGATAGAAGTTGTTTAGAAACCAAATCAATAAAGGTAAAAAAGAATAAGAAGTTTCCAGTTCGGTAAAAAATAAATAAATTATAAATATTATTTCATTAAAAATTCAAACTAATAAGATTTTTCTTGAAATATTTAAAATCTGCCAAATGGCAGAAATCTGCCACAAATGGTAACACTGATCGGCGGCCGTCGGCCGTCCTGATTGGATATGCGTTTTTAAATGCAACCAATGACAGACAGGTTAGTCAAAGATTAAATAGGACAGACTAGACACTTCCCAAAATTGCAGTTGAATAATTTTGTCGTGTCAATGAACCATGGTGGTAAAGTAACATGTTACAATTTAAAGAACTATGAATATCATAAACATTGGTTTACGACATCTAGTAATTAAACAAAAATAAATATTCTATTAAATATTGAGTACGTAGCCACGTAGGTACCTAGTTACTGAATAGGTATTAGTACCAAAGATCTCAGAGAATGTTTACCGTGACTAGGGATTACAGTCGCGAAAATATTTCTTTTACATACCAAGATCTTTAAAAACAGCAACATCATTATTAGGTAGGCACATTACTAGGTAATTGGTGGCAGTTCTGTTACCTATTTTATCTAAGGTTAACAACTAGAGGTCAAAGAACAGCTGTAAATAGGGCTGCCTCATGATGCGTTTAGATTCATTTTAGATAAAAGTTTAAGAGGCATTTGATGAATGAAAAACTTTGAAATTTTAAAAGTCGTAGAACAAAAGTTGTTCGTTATGACCGGTAGAATATCCTGCTTTCGGATCCCTACAATTCTTAATAAACACGTTGTATATGTATGTATGTATGTATGTATGTATGTATGTATGTTTGTCTGGCGATAACTTGAGAACCGTTGATCCGATCTGCATGAAATTTGATATATCGATAGCTTGTACTTGAGAAATTTACTGGTAAGTATATGAGTAAAATCGGATGAAGGGTTTTTGAGATATGGGGTTTTTTAAGAGGGCAAAAATAAAAAAAGTGACATAAAAAAATCAAGTTACATATCATATGAAAGGGCTTTGTTTGGACATTCCAAAACAATTTTTACTTTTTTTTTGGGACGCTCAGTTTTTGAGATACAACATAAAAGTTAAATTAAGATAACCAGCGATCCAAGAGCTCCCATCTCTAAGAGTTTCGTTGGCATCAAGGTTTTTCTACTGGTCGGACAGTTTCTTTGCTTTTTCTTATTTTTTTTTCTTGAAATAAATTAAGGAGGTACTCAGTTCTCATAAAATGGTGACAACGACCAGGTCTGATGATGGAGCCAAGGTCTGTTCAACGGAACTCTTCAATAAATAGGCCAATAGAGTTGAAACTTGGTTACCGTACCAAGTTAGTAGGCGGTAGTCAGAAAAAAGTCCAAACATAATGTTTGGACTTGCCTCTGACTACCACCTACTCAAAGTTTTGATGCGTTCGTTTGGTCGCATCACGAGATCTCAGTTCGGGGCGAACTACTAGTTATTTATTGTTTTTATATAATTTACTAGCGGCCTGTCCCAGCTTCGCATGGGTGGTCATAAATTTTTTGAACATTTTAGGATAAACTTAGACCGTGGGTTCGAGCCTCGCGTCTACTTATTTCATACATTTGCACGCGCTTCTCCTTGAGTGAGTGAAATCGCTCCCCGCGCGTGACCCGTGGACCCGTTAACATTTTTAATTTCGTCATATCTTTTGAATGGAATGTCCGATTTGAAAAATTTAAGAAGTAATCTATAGGTATTGAAACCGTCTTAATTATGAAATGATTTATTTGGATAAGGATTAATACCAAGGTACAAATAAAGACCCTTTTCTAGCGGAGGCATTTCAATTAATTTTTTATAATAAAAGAACACTTATTGTGACATAACTATAATAGTTAGATATGCTGTCGCGACATTTTTTGTAGATGATAACGTGTTCTACAAAATCGTAGTACATTATTTTGTTCTATCTTCAATAGTTTTCGCAGCGCACGCGAAGTAAGGTTTTTTGTTTTCCACCTTGGGTTACATTATTGAAGTTTTAGTAAGGATCCCTGATTTTTTTGAAAATATAATATAGCCTATGTTACTCAGGGATAATGTAGCATTCTAATGGTGAAAGAATTTTTGAAATCGGACCAGTAGTTTTTGAGCCTATTCGTTACATACAAAAATACAAAGTTTTCCTCTTTATAATTAGTGTAGATAGTGTAGATGTAGATTATTTACGTCATATTTATAAGTTTTTATTTAAAATTTGACATAGCTAGTTAACACAGATTTCCTGCGCCGTGTAATGCTGATAGCGAGATACCTACGTTGGTCCATCCGTCTGACTATATTCCTTTTCATTGCCAAAGGGTCATCCCTTTGTAAAAATAGTAGGTACCTACTTACCTAAAGGTAGGTAGCAACTCAATTCAAGAGAAATAGTTTTAGTACAATACTTAAACTTAGTTTATGAGGTTTTAGGTACTAGGTACACAATTTTTTTTTATTATAGTACTAGCTGATGAAACAAGCAGATGGCCCACCTGATGTTAAGTAGTAACCATCACCTATACTGTAACAAATCATTGCCTGCATATTAATTAAACTACATTCATGAGGCTTAGCATGGTGTTGCACGATCCTCTCGTGCTTGCTCGACTTGCGAAGCAATGCTTTGCTATAGCATAGGTAGGTCATGGTTACCACATAACATCAGGGAGGGTCATCCGCTTGTGAATACAACAGAATAAGAACTTTCATATTTTACACTATCTATATTACCTATATTATTATACAATATTATTCTCAAAAAAAAAATCATCTGTGAGTAGAGGATCGAACCCACATCCAACAGCGCGGAAGGCAGCGCTACTACCAACTAAGCCGTGCGAGCAGTCACTATCAGTTCGAAAATATGAGTATACAGTCGTCATCCGTCCCGTGCACGCGGGCGGCGCGCGTTAGGTTCGCGGGCGAGGCGGCGCACAGGCGCGCGCGCAGTGCCGGGTCGCGGTACAGCACCTGGCGGCGCGCGCGGCCCACGCACAGGATGTAGTGGCCCTTGTAGCTACCGCCGAAACACCATCTGTCGAAGGATGACCATGGTCAGAATAAAATGTTCCTAAACAGAAACGGGCTTATGCGTTTCGATCCCCAGACGGTAGATGAGGTAGTAGAATTATACACTAAGATCTCTAAGTACCAAGTACCAACTCAAGGTTCTTTTGTGGATGTCTATTAGAGTTAATGTCGAAAGGTATTTATATAATTGAATCACAAGGCAAGGATCCTTTTTAAATGTCTTAAAGCTGGATGAATCTAGGTGCCAGTTCTATGCGACCAAGCCTAGAAGAACAACGGGGGGTAGTCAGAGGTACGTCCAAATATTACATTTGGTATTACAAATATCACATATTAGGTATTTGGCCATAGGTATGTTGCTGGTTGCAAGCCCATCGCCGGGCTTGGAATACTTTCCTCATGATGCTTAAGCAGGATATAAGAGCAAAGCTACCGACTGACCTGTGAGGCAGTCAAACAATCGAATATTAAAAATTGATATTACAGCAGTGTACAGCACCATCATAGAACAGAAAAATGATAGGAATGTATATTTCTGTGTTCTCTGGTCACAATCACTACCTTAACTCGGACTTGAGTTTGTTATGCTTGCAGATATCACAGGCCAGTACGCCAGCGTCGACCAGCAGAATGGCCGGACCAGTCTTCAGATGCTCCACGAGCTGAGAGCTGCTGAGGGGCTGTTCCAGGACCTGGATCCCGGATGCAGAGGCCTGCTTGAAACGACGCTCCACTCTTGTACGGTCCTGAGGACGTAAGGTTGAAATTAACAATTAAATGTAATTGAAAACTCACAATCTGCAGTAGGTATAGTAGCTATAATTTGGTTCTGACAAACATTAACAGGCAAAATTTTAAAATGCTATTAAGCATGCTGGTCAATCCTAGTACCAAATGCAGCCTTGAAGGATAAGTCTAAGGGAGGTAGTCAGTGAAAAAAGTGGGCATGTGTCAAATGTAATTATTAAAAATGACTCTCAAGGGAGAAATCCAAAAAGTATCATAAGTGCCTAGGAAAAGGCTCGGCCTTTACGTGACTCTAGCTGCCAGGCACCATTCAAGTAAAGATATCCAATGGGATATCTTCCGTACCTACCTGGCCATTGTTTTACAGGCATGAGAGACTTACAGCATCTATAACACTGCGGTAATAGTTGTTATTGTTATAGTCCTCGTTCACACCAGCCAATGAAGTGTACATTCTGTGTTTGATTTCAAATCTGGAACATTTAATGAAAGCTTTGTTATTATCTTTTACAGGTTTTTTAACGGAGCCAAACAAATATCTCATTCCGAAGAGTTTTCAGAACAAAATAAAACTAGTAAAAAACATTTTTTTTTATGTAAGTATGGTCAAGTAAAATGCTCACATTAAGTTTTAGTATAGTTGCAATAAGTGGTTACCTCACCTTTTCAACAAATAACACAGATCAATGGTCCATGTGGACTCCTCCAGTCCCTCATCGGTGCAAACTTGCTGAAACTCCTTAAGGAAGTATTCCTTCTGGTCCGGAGACAGCAGCATCAGCACACAGGACACTCCACAGTCCCAATGCCAACGCTGTTGGAAGTGCTCTACTTTGTGTAGCGGGTACATAGGATAGTCTACAGCTGGACTGCTGTGTAAGGCTCGTTAGCCCAATTTTTGCCTCGTCTCATCCAGCCTTTGCCAGAAACCTATACATAATATGTATATTGCAGATAGTTAATAATGCATTTTGATCGGGTACTGGAGTAAGGAACATGTCATGAGTATGACTTATGATCATATGGGTTCAAATGTGATAAGTGCTCCAATGTATCTTTTGATTTGAAAAGTATATGTGCTCAATAACAGTGGTATAATAAAGGAAAACATGTAAAAGAAACGAGTGATCTAGCAGTGGTGATGATCTACTACCTTTTCGTAGGTTCGTAGGTAGACAGGTACACAAAATAAGGGCATGTGTGAAATGTTGGTAGGTAGCTAATATTAGGAGATGCTTTCAGACTTGGACATCTTCAAATGATCTAGAATAGACTAGGTAAGAGAGTCAAGATGTCTAAAGGAATGTCGACCGTGCCTGGGCGATAATAATATGTATATAATCTTTTTCATTGAAGTTTTGGCCTTGGCAATAAACTAGGTACCTACTTACTTAGGTATATGGTATGTAGGTAGGTACGATAAGAAACATATAAAAGACTGTGTAGTTAGCAGCACAGTAGGGAATCTCTCTTCAGACGCTGAACAACTTACGATGAAATAGGTCGATAGGCTCTTAAAACTGCCTGCACTTGCAAGAATATCCGGTAGTCAGACAGTCGGGCTTTCCGAAACTAAATTCTATAGCGCCATTGTAAATCTATATTATTTACACTATAGCTGTAGTTAGCTATGATGTTAACTGATATCCACAGAACATTATTATTCAAGACGCTGATATCTGCATGCAAAATTGCAAGGCAAAGAAAAGAAAGTAGGTAAGCAAACAAACAAAAACAAACTTTTTTTTTAATTATAACTCCGGCCTTTGCGAGTTAAAATCCTTATCACTATACCATCATGAATACAATAAAAATATGTAGCTTCAAATCGGAATCGGTAACAGTCTAATAATATTTTGATAATAATTTTGGTGGTATTGGAGTACAATATTAGTATGTACCACCAAAACTTTCACTTACCTCAAGTTTTTTCTTGTCCCAAAGGTTTTGAAGAAAACCAACGTCATCGTCAATCTCGAGACGACAGCCAAGGATTACCTTTAAGGCTGAGAGTCAAATGTCATTAAGTGACGTGAGTTTAAATGTCAAAACCTAAACAGCTGATTCTATTTTGATTTTGTATTGCAATTTGCATTGAGAATTTGAGACTATTTTATGCGTCTTGTACGTAATGGCACTTTGCAAAGCGATATTAAAAACGATCGACACGAAGAGGCCTATCCAGCGGCTAGCCAGACGAGCTCTTAGCACTGAAGCCGCTCCGAAAGAGAAGCAGGAACGACAGACTCATTTTGGATTTCAAACTGTTCATGAAGAAGAAAAGTGGAAAAAAGGTGTGTGAATTGGACAAAAATGTTTATCGCTGTGTTCCTGAATTAATTCCTACTTATTATTATCGTATTCTGTTCCTGCAGTTCACGAGGTTTTTGAGACAGTAGCCAATAAATATGACCTGATGAATGATGTGATGTCAGCGGGAGTTCACCGGGTGTGGAAAGATATCTTCATGGCAAGGCTGGCTCCTACTCCTGGGACTAAATTGCTGGACATGGCTGGAGGCACAGGTAAGAATACACCTGTATGGCACTCCTTTTAAGCTTGCCACATGGATGGCTTAGAATCTGAATTATAATCCAAGTTATTTTTTTTGGTAATTTTTGGCCAAACAATTTTTTATTAAATTTCCTTTGCTCAATTTTTCCAGGTGACATTTCATTTAGATACATCAAATACCTTCAGAACCAGCGTGGGGCTTCAGACGAGCGCTCCTCTGTCACTGTATGCGATATCAACCAAGCTATGCTAGATGTGGGCAAGCTCAGAGCGCAGAGGTAAAGCCTAAAGTCAAAAGGTATTTATTCAATAAAATCTTAGGGATCACTTTGAAATGTCCAAAAGCTAGGTGAATCTCAGTGCCAGTTTTAGTAGTTACCAGTCTTTACATTTGGAGACTAGCTGCAGGTTAAGATTTCTCTCGGGTGTTGGATGTATTGCTAAAATAATTGAAAGCCATGACAAATGTGGTGGCCCACCATGTAATATTTAGACCTACCTCTGATGTGGATATGTGGGTCTTGCGTGGGTACAGTCAATGACAAAAGTAGATTTCAATACTCATTCGCTTCAGGTTGCAGTTAGTCATTCATGGCTCAAGTTTGGATCAACCTTTTTCCTGCTAATATTATATGAAAGCGAAGTTACAATGTTTGTGGCTCACTCACACCCTAACCTCTAAACTGAATAAAGTTGTAATTTGGTTTATCATTTAGATTACTTTTGTCCCATAAATATACTGGGAACAGGGTAAAAAACTGGAACAAATAAAAGAAAAATGCCTTAAATATTAATGGAGTTGAAATCAAAAATTCAAATATTGCTTTCAGACTAGGCCTCACGCCAGAATCAACAGGAGTGGACATAGACTTTGCATGCCAGAACGCGGAGCAGCTGTCATTGCCGGACGAAAGCTACACAGCCTACACCATTGCCTTTGGCATTAGAAACTGCACACATATTGAGAAGGTACCGTTCCATCAGTAGAGCAGTTTAGAAATACTCCTGTACCCCAAGTCTGAGTTTTGTTTATCGTTTTTTCTCTGAAGACTCGTGAGTTCTCAGGACGCCCGATAGAGGCGCTGATGAGGTCTCGATACAAAAACAGCCTGACGATATGGAAAACGAAACTCGGACTTGAAGTAGGTACTGAAAGATTCGTAAATATCGTAATTATAGCAATTTAGAAATACTCCTGTATCCCAAGTCTGAGTTTTGTTTATCGTTATTTTTATGAAGACTCGTGAGTTCCCCGGACACTCGATGGAGGAGCTGATCTGGTCTCGATACAAGAAGGCCTGACGATACCGAAAACGAAACTCGGACTTGGGGTACTGAAAGTAAATATCGTAATTTACAGGTCAGGTTTTGTTTTGTTAAGTTGTTCCATCTTGTATATCTAACGCGTTTACACTCAGGTCATTTCCGTGGAAATGTGCAGGGACATGGGCAATGCGAGAATGTATCTAAACAGGCCACTTGACAATGTAAACATGCCCGCTCGCGTTGCCCGCGCTGCCTAAGTGTCCGGGCTAAATGTGAACACACGTTGCCGGCGACGCTGCCGCGGACAGATGGCCGGCCACATTTCCGTCCACGCGAATGGCAGCACGAATGTCTAAATGTAAACGCGGTATAGAACAAGGATAATATTTAAATAAAAGTAGGTACCTACTTACCTACTATTTCAAAGTGAACGAAAATGTTATGATCATAAAATGTTGGTGTCTATAGGTAGGCTCTTTTTATGAAAGATCTAGTCGACTAGCTAAACATATAAAGATGTATATTTTCAGGTGTTAGAAGAAGCTTATCGCGTGTTAGCCCCCGGTGGACGCTTCATGTGCTTGGAGTTCAGTCAGCTGAACAATGAGACATTGCAATGGTAAGCTGTTAGTATAAGAGCTCTTTGTGTGTGGCTCGTACAGGGAAGTACTACCACTGTGGAGGATGGAGGATGGGCGGACGTTTTACGGCCGGCTTCTGAAAGCCCGATCAAAACTATCGCACGTCAAGTCACTTGCTATCTCCATTTAATTCGATGTAATAGCTGAAATGGCGAGTGATAATAGAGTGACAATAGATTATCGTGGTATGGGCATGTTGTGAGAAGGGATGAATGTCATGTTACGAAAAGAGTGTTAGGTATGAATGTGGATGGATTAAGGAGGAGAGTTAGGCCAAAGAAAAGATGAATGGATTGTGTGAAAGATGACATGGGAAAGAAAGGAGTGACTAATGAGATGACGGATGATAGAGCAAAGTGGAGAGAAAAAAACCTGTTGTGCCGACCCCACATGAAGTAGGACAAGGGCAGGAAGATGATGATGATGATGAGCTGAAATGGCGAGTGACTTGACATCCGATTAGTTTTGATCGAGCTTTCAGAAACCGGCCGTTAGACGAAACTTTTGTGCAACAGAGAGACTGCAGTCAAGCTGTTGTAAAGTAAAACATTCCGGTAAATTCTAATGTTTATTCTTGTCTTTCGGAATGCTTACATACTACTACAAGTTACAATACAACTGAGTTTTATATTTTGGAGCGCATGGACGACACTTCGTTTTCTACCGGTTCGCCATCACAGGGCGCGCAAAAACCTTCTTACTTTTTATTTTTAAATGTTGCTAACATAAAAAATAATGATTACTACAGATAATACGTCAGATTGGCGACAATCACCATACCTATTTCTGACGCCAAACGGCGTTGCTGGGTTTCCGTTTGAAGGGTGTGGGAAGACTAAACTTCAATAATATATTATATTATTACATTGTAAAAGGATCATACAAAAGAACGGTAGGAACCAAGCCGTAAGTTTGTTGCCTGTTCTTCTAGGCTTTGGTCGCGTGGAACTGGCACCTAGAGTCACCTAGCTTTAAGACGTTTCAAAGTGATCCTTGTGATTTTATTGAATAAATACATTTTGACTTTGACTTTGACTTTAGTGGGTCTCATGACGCTTAATATCTGTGCGCCTCAAGTTGATGGACGTAGTTGATGGACGTAAAGCAGTGCATCTTATGGCACGTTCATAATCATGTATGGCTTGCGAGGCAATGCGTTGTCTGTCGCAATGGTCGCGAGGAACTAACGCCTAGATTCACCTAGTTTATAAGACGTTTAAAAATGATCCGTGTAAATTGAATAAAGACCGTATTGATTTTCGTTCAGGATCTACGACCAGTACTCATTCCAAGTGATCCCGGTGCTGGGCCAGCTGTTCGCGGGACAGTGGAAACCGTACCAGTACCTCGTGGAAAGCATCCGCCAGTTCCCAAACCAGGTACCTACTACCTACCCTTAGCTGCTGCACTTATCTACTCTGTGCAGACTGTGATACTCCTTGTCCGAAGGCTAGTTCACAGAGTAAAAAACTGAAATAACTTCATGACTATGATCTAAGGAGATATGCCCGGGGGCATATCTCCTTAGATCTCCAGATTCTTTGAGGATGTCTAAGGGCTAGTTCACGTAGTTCAAATAGTTAAATTCAAGTTTCGATCTCATATACAAGGTGTTCCATAAGTTGTGTATATAAACTTCAGGGGGGCTAAAGCACAGATAAGAGAATACTAGTAGCTAAAGTACCCATCAATATGAACAACTTTTTCTAAGGAACCAACACTGTGAACGCGAAAAAAAAACAGCTGTTTCATACAAAAGTTCAATACCAAACCACCAGTTTACCAGGCTAAAATGTATGAAACAGCTGTTTTTTTTTTCGCGTTCACTGTGTTGGTTCCTTAGAAAAAGTTGTTCATATTGATGGGTACTTTAGCCCCCTGAAGTTTATATACACAACTTATGGAACACCTTGTATAATAGATATAACATGACAAAATTCAGTAAGTTTTTGATTCAAAAAAACTTGAAATTGGATGTCAGATAAATACCTACCTACGTGAATTGTCCCTCAGTTATAGTTAGCGACAAACAAGTTGTACCTCTGTATCGCCAAGCCGTTTTTGTATGGAGTCTCGTGAGTTCTCAGCACGGCCGATAGAGGCGCTTACCGAGTCTCCATACAAAAACGGCCTGACGATACAGAAAACTAAAAACAAGACTGAGCTGCGCGGACCACCAAAACGTTAAAGCCAATCTTCTTCTTGTCGTGTCACTAGTTTCTTTCGAAACAGTGTGGTGAAAGGATTTTATGTGCGCCTCAAGAGGCTCCTTTCGAGCACTTGACACATGTTATAGAACTTTCTACGACATTCCGGTTTTCCTCACGATGTTTTCTTTCACCGTTTGAGAGTTCTGGCACTGTGCACATAAATTTCTGAACAGAAAAACTCATTGGTACAAGACTGTTTTCGAACCCACTACCTTAGGATCGGAAGGCGGGGCGCTACCACTAGACCACCAGTGCTCTCGTTAAAGCCAATTTAAAACCGAAATAATATTTCAGGAGAAGTTCAAATCGATGATCGAAGACGCCGGATTCCGTCAGGTGACCTACGAGAACCTGACCTTCGGAACCTGCGCCATACACTCAGGGTTCAAGATATAACTATCTAGATAGAGTTAAGTGTTATTCCCGCTCGTCCCTCCGGGGACCAACGGGAAGTTTTTTTGTAGTGTTCGTCCCCATAAGATAGCCTGTTATACATAAGTAAATTAATTGTTAATTTGATATTGTTTTATTCATTCGAATTTGATCACAGACTTGATAACAGTAGGCCATCTCATCAATAAAAAGACCGAGTCTCTAAGATAGTTACACTTATTTTTTAGTTTACTTTCTGCGCAAATGAACAAAATGTCTTTAGTTTCTGGTAAATCTACCAAACAAAAGAAGTGAAATTATAAAGAAAGACTCTTTAACGGCTCACGAATTTAATTCTAGTCACGGTAAGTAGGGTAATATCGAGTACACAAAGTACTCATTCAAGATTATTTTTGGGGAAATCCAAGGATAGTCAGAGGTACATTTATGGCACATACCAAGTACCAGTACCCAGTTTTACAGTAGTTGGTAATTAATCTGAATTCAGGCTGAATATTATTAACCCGTAATAGGGCACAGTAGCTGGGTTTAGTAAGATCGGATATGGCTAGATATCATTATATCTACATCTTCAAGGTGCCACTTCCACGCACCCAAGACTAGAATAATCGACAAGAAACTATAGGTAGGTAGGTATTGAAATAAAACAAATAAAATATTGAATACGTAATTTAATGAAGTCATCAAACTGTGTTGGTCTTGGAATGCAACTCCAGCGTCTAATTAACACGTACATCTACATACATCGGTCACATTATATTCTGATAATTAATTTAAAGAGTCATTCTCTCGACCTGACACTCAGCCCACACGAAGCTCAGAAAGCATGCTTATTATCTGAATGACACTGACGTTACGGCAATATTCAACAACGCTCTGGCTACTGTACCTTCCGACAATATCCAAGCATGATTCTTGAATAAGGCTATGATTGTTAGAACTACTCGGAACACACTAATGCCGAACGCACTGAATAGCATAGCAGAGTATTTTTGTTTAGAAAATGTAAATGTATTTGTACTTGATATGTCATTTTAATAATTTTGTTTGTATACAAGTCAGTAAAACCCTAATTTAAAATATAAAAAAAAGCTTCTCGACTTTTATTCCCCAGGCATGTTATATATCCCCCCAGCTTTCTTAGTATGATCTATTATCTCTAAAATTTTATGATTATCTAAAAATATATCATTAGGAACAGGAAATTAGATTTACTTTGATTGAGAAGTAAAAACTCAAATCTAGAAATTGTATAATGATGACAAACTATATTATGAGCCATTATTAATCACATTGTTAACTTACAAATGAAAAAATCTTATGAACATTATTATTTTTCGATATTTTTCTGTGATCATTGAACACAGCAAGCTTTACTGTTCGCGAGATCCTGTCAAAAATACCCTGGTTGCCGTGCAGTGCGCGGATGAGAAGAAGCTCCGCGGCTCCTCGTCTCCTCGTGAGGCGACAGAACACCGACAAGCTGTGTTTGTTACTCGCCAACGAACCGAGCGTGCACTCAAAGAAAAAAAGTTATTTTGCAATAATTTGTAATCCATACCCAAAGATCCGTGAATCCAAAAAAATCCAAAAAGTGTGTAATCCATTTTATCCAGTCTATCCATCCAAGAATCCTTCGGTACGATCCAAATATCCGAAATCCAAAATCCGATATCCGAGTATCCAGTGAAGAGTGCGCGTCCTATCCGATCCGATCCGATCCATATGATATCCTCGGGATCCATATTGATCCGATCCGTTCTACAATCCTGATCCGGACGATCCTACGGCACACATCCTCCATCCGATCCCATCCAGATTCCAATCCACAGTGGATGAAACAAAAGAAAACCTTTTTAATTATATTATTTCAAATCATTACTTACAAGTCAATAATGTAACATAGCAGACTTGCAAATGTGGACAAAATATTATTAAAAATCAAACATTTATAGATAATATAAAAAAAACATATTTTGAATAGTTATGAAATGTATGGAATTCGAACCCTTGAAACCAGGACGCGTTAACCAACTGTGCCATTGATTTGTACTCCAACCCGGCGAGTAACTTTTAATATCTCAAAATACTAACAGTTGAATTATATTTCTTTTTATCCACATTTCCATAATTCTGTGATGATAATAGGCGCTTTTTTCCATCGACGATTTTTAGCTTTTAAATATAAGATTTTGAGTACATTATAGGACACCGTCGACCAAACAAAGCGTACATAACAACGCGAGCAAGGTGGAACACACAACGTGGACTGTATTAATATCCTCATGCACATAATTATAATAACAATTTATAAATATACACAAAAAATAATTAATTTTTATTCTATATTAAATTGCTTTTAATTTAAAGGCCAATTTTACGCTTTCAAACTATAAAAATAAGAGTCATTCATTAAAACATATTTGACATAAAAAAGCAGACTCATTCGATATAAAAAAAAAAATACTTGTTTAAAATTTGTAATTGAAAAACTGTTATAATTATTAACCACATTAATATTTCAATAAGCCCTAAGCCTGCTACATCTGTGATATCCATAAAAATTGCCCCAAACATACCGAAAACGTAATGACAACATTTCATAGAAGCGTTCAAAGTTGTATACCACTACAATCAATATTTTAACATTGAATTTAACCACAACCCTTAAAAAACTGCATTTGAATTTCCATTACAACCTGATAAATTGTAAAGATTTGGTTCCACCATTGCCCGCGCAGGAATACTTAATCTATGCTTCGTTCACAATCGCTTTTTAAACTCATATTCTTCTCAGATGTTTTAGCTTCTTTTTATTGAATGTCAAGAAGCTTTGTAAACCTCTGATAATTATGATAAGTTTAACAAGCGATAGTTCAAGCTCAACACTCACAGTCAGCAATTACACACAAGTTTAGTTTAGTTAATTTGACTAGGTTTCTTCGCGTCACCTAAAAATATCTCTAGCAGTTAGCCATAGAAAATGTATGAGACAAAAATCACGCTCTCCTTCTTGTCGTGTCAATAGTTCTTTCGAAACATTGTCAACGCGAAGAGAAGATTTTAAAATGTTCTAGATAATTGATAAATATGCAAAAGTTTTCAAGTCTAATTTGGGCTGGACGGGCATACTTATAGAGAATAGTTGAATGTGAGTGTTGTGCCGACGATGTGTACAGTATGGGTCTTATAGATAAAGATACAGCGTCCGAAGTCGTCGAATGCCGGTCCCCACGCCGTCAGCTGTCGACACAAACATACCTTAAGTAAGTAGTCCACTCTGGTGAACTATATACGCGTCCGTCATGGCTTAACCACTGCAGCAGAGATAGCTTAGCGTGGGTGAAGAGTTGAAGCGCTCAGATGAAGCGGTCACCCGTCCTAATGATGACCGACCATGCTAGAGTTATCTTTGTTAGGAATGACAGAGAAGCCACAAGTAGCTTACTTCAAGACCAAATATTAAAAAACAATCTGCATTGTTAAAGAGATATTATAAAGGAACAATTTTCTGCAACAATTGATCGAATGCCCATTTGCATCATGATCAATGTACATTTGCATATCTTGTGAATGAAATATTAAATTAATTGAAATTTACTATTTCCCGATTGTAATCGGTGCAGGTAATTTGCTCCTTATTTTCACGCAACCTCATTGAAGCATAATCCTTGTTACCATTTTGGTAAGCCTCAATTAAAATGTTTAAAAAAATCTACAAAATAAATACATAGTTGAGTTCAGCAAACAAAACAAAAAAATTCTAAGATTATCAAATGTGCAATAAGACAAACCATTATCCAGTCATTTAGTGGATTGTGGTTGCTGAATGATGTTTCAGAGAAAGATCTCAGCTTGGTCAGTCCTGTGCTGGTATCTCAGAAGTATTAAGGTACATAGTAGTATTTTAATGTTATTCGAATATTTCATCCCAAGTCAAGATTATAAAGTACTCAATACATTTATTGCTTACACATGGTTTAGTTTTGGTACATATACTTTGTTGTTAGTAAGTATCACATGGACCCTGCATAGGGTATAGCAACATGGAGGCAAGCCGAGGTTTTAAATTATTATGCATTTAAAGTTGGTAGTTATTTTTATAAGAAATATTTATTACATAAGTTCTACTGCGTACAATGTAAATCAAAGTTTATGCACATAGCATAAATTGAAAATCAAAATTTAATCGAGGATTATATATCTAATATTGTGTGTACTTTTTCTCCGCATTATTGTGCCTAATATCTGTGCGAGAGAGAGAGGTGATGATAAGCGCCGCCATTTTGAATTGGTTTGTTTACTGGAGCAGGATATAGCAAGCGTATTGTGAGTGTAACGGCCGGTTTCTAAAAGATCGATCAAAACGAATCGGATGTCAAGTCACTCGCCATTTCAGCCATTACATCGAATTAGATAGATATAGCAAGTGACTCGACATGCGATTAGTTTTGATCGGGCTTTCAGAAACCGGCCGTTAGTGGATGGGATCGTGAGGTATAGCATACTATACCATTCACCGCACACTTATCCCCGGGAACGGCAGATATCTCCTCGGTACCCCAAGGCTGAGTTTCGTTTTCAGTTTTCCGGATCGTCGGGCGCTCATCGAGTCTCCATACAAAACCAATCTGACGATCCGGAAAAACAAAATCAAAACTGAGACATCGGTATTGATCTCCTAGCTTAAGAGCTAGGTGATCAATACGTAGTGCCAATTCGGGATGTAACATACGTACATGTACGAGCGCAGGGTGGGACAGTACAGGGCCGTACGTACCTCGCTCAGTAGCGCGGCGCGCTGCGGCTGCGCGAGCTCGAGTAGCAGTACGTACCTCGCTCAGTAGCAGTACGTACCTCGCTCAGTAGCAGTACGTACCTCGCTCAGTAGCAGTACGTACCTCGCTCAGTAGCAGTACGTACCTCGCTCAGTAGCAGTACGTACCTCGCTCAGTAGCGCGGCGCGCTGCGGCTGCGCGAGCTCGAGTAGCAGTACGTACCTCGCTCAGTAGCAGTACGTACCTCGCTCAGTAGCAGTACGTACCTCGCTCAGTAGCAGTACGTACCTCGCTCAGTAGCAGTACGTACCTCGCTCAGTAGCGCGGCGCGCTGCGGCTGCGCGAGCGCGAGTAGCAGTACGTACCTCGCTCAGTAGCAGTACGTACCTCGCTCAGTAGCAGTACGTACCTCGCTCAGTAGCAGTACGTACCTCGCTCAGTAGCAGTACGTACCTCGCTCAGTAGCGCGGCGCGCTGCGGCTGCGCGAGCTCGAGTAGCAGTACGTACCTCGCTCAGTAGCAGTACGTACCTCGCTCAGTAGCAGTACGTACCTCGCTCAGTAGCAGTACGTACCTCGCTCAGTAGCGCGGCGCGCTGCGGCTGCGCGAGCTCGAGTAGCAGTACGTACCTCGCTCAGTAGCAGTACGTACCTCGCTCAGTAGCAGTACGTACCTCGCTCAGAACAAGTACGTACCTCGCTCAGTAGCAGTACGTACCTCGCTCAGTAGCAGTACGTACCTCGCTCAGTAGCGCGGCGCGCTGCGGCTGCGCGAGCGCGAGTAGCAGTACGTACCTCGCTCAGTAGCAGTACGTACCTCGCTCAGTAGCGCGGCGCGCTGCGGCTGCGCGAGCGCGAGTAGCAGTACGTACCTCGCTCAGTAGCAGTACGTACCTCGCTCAGTAGCAGTACGTACCTCGTTCAGTAGCAGTACGTACCGCGCTCAGTAGCGCGGCGCGCTGCGGCTGCGCGAGCGCGAGTAGCAGTACGTACCTCGCTCAGTAGCAGTACGTACCTCGCTCAGTAGCGCGGCGCGCTGCGGCTGCGCGAGCGCGAGTAGCAGTACGTACCTCGCTCAGTAGCAGTACGTACCTCGCTCAGTAGCAGTACGTACCTCGCTCAGTAGCAGTACGTACCTCGCTCAGTAGCGCGGCGCGCTGCGGCTGCGCGAGCTCGAGTAGCAGTACGTACCTCGCTCAGTAGCAGTACGTACCTCGCTCAGTAGCAGTACGTACCTCGCTCAGTAGCAGTACGTACCTCGCTCAGTAGCGCGGCGCGCTGCGGCTGCGCGAGCTCGAGTAGCAGTACGTACCTCGCTCAGTAGCAGTACGTACCTCGCTCAGTAGCGCGGCGCGCTGCGGCTGCGCGAGCTCGAGTAGCAGTACGTACCTCGCTCAGTAGCAGTACGTACCTCGCTCAGTAGCAGTACGTACCTCGCTCAGTAGCAGTACGTACCTCGCTCAGTAGCAGTACGTACCTCGCTCAGTAGCAGTACGTACCTCGCTCAGTAGCAGTACGTACCTCGCTCAGTAGCAGTACGTACCTCGCTCAGTAGCAGTACGTACCTCGCTCAGTAGCAGTACGTACCTCGCTCAGTAGCGCGGCGCGCTGCGGCTGCGCGAGCGCGAGTAGCAGTACGTACCTCGCTCAGTAGCGCGGCGCGCTGCGGCTGCGCGAGCGCGAGTAGCAGTACGTACCTCGCTCAGTAGCAGTACGTACCTCGCTCAGTAGCGCGGCGCGCTGCGGCTGCGCGAGCACGAGTATCAGTACGTACCTCGCTCAGTAGCAGTACGTACCTCGCTCAGTAGCAGTACGTACCTCACTCAGTAGCGCGGCGCGCTGCGGCTGCGCGAGCGCGAGTAGCAGTACGTACCTCGCTCAGTAGCAGAACGTACCTCGCTCAGTAGCGCGGCGCGCTGCGGCTGCGCGAGCGCGAGTAGCAGTACGTACCTCGCTCAGTAGCGCGGCGCGCTGCGGCTGCGCGAGCGCGAGTAGCAGTACGTACCTCGCTCAGTAGCAGTACGTACCTCGCTCAGTAGCGCGGCGCGCTGCGGCTGCGCGAGCACGAGTATCAGTACGTACCTCGCTCAGTAGCAGTACGTACCTCGCTCAGTAGCAGTACGTACCTCACTCAGTAGCGCGGCGCGCTGCGGCTGCGCGAGCGCGAGTAGCAGTACGTACCTCGCTCAGTAGCAGTACGTACCTCGCTCAGTAGCGCGGCGCGCTGCGGCTGCGCGAGCTTGAGTAGCAGTACGTACCTCGCTCAGTAGCAGTACGTACCTCGCTCAGTAGCGCGGCGCGCTGCGGCTGCGCGAGCGCGTGTAGCAGTACGTACCTCGCTCAGTAGCAGTACGTACCTCGCTCAGTAGCGCGGCGCGCTGCGGCTGCGCGAGCGCGAGTAGCAGTACGTACCTCGCTCAGTAGCAGTACGTACCTCGCTCAGTAGCGCGGCGCGCTGCGGCTGCGCGAGCGCGAGTAGCAGTACGTACCTCGCTCAGTAGCAGTACGTACCTCGCTCAGTAGCGCGGCGCGCTGCGGCTGCGCGAGCGCGAGTAGCAGTACGTACCTCGCTCAGTAGCAGTACGTACCTCGCTCAGTAGCAGTACGTACCTCGCTCAGTAGCGCGGCGCGCTGCGGCTGCGCGAGCGCGAGTAGCAGTACGTACCTCGCTCAGTAGCGCGGCGCGCTGCGGCTGCGCGAGCGCGAGTAGCAGTACGTACCTCGCTCAGTAGCAGTACGTACCTCGCTCAGTAGCGCGGCGCGCTGCGGCTGCGCGAGCGCGAGTAGCAGTACGTACCTCGCTCAGTAGCAGTACGTACCTCGCTCAGTAGCAGTACGTACCTCGCTCAGTAGCAGTACGTACCTCGCTCAGTAGCAGTACGTACCTCGCTCAGTAGCAGTACGTACCTCGCTCAGTAGCAGTACGTACCTCGCTCAGTAGCGCGGCGCGCTGCGGCTGCGCGAGCGCGAGTAGCAGTACGTACCTCGCTCAGTAGCAGTACGTACCTCGCTCAGTAGCAGTACGTACCTCGCTCAGTAGCGCGGCGCGCTGCGACTGCGCGAGCGCGAGTAGCAATACGTACCTCGCTCAGTAGCAGTACGTACCTCGCTCAGTAGCAGTACGTACCTCGCTCAGTAGCGCGGCGCGCTGCGGCTGCGCGAGCGCGAGTAGCAGTACGTACCTCGCTCAATAGCAGTACGTACCACGCTCAGTAGCAGTACGTACCTCGCTCAGTAGCGCGGCGCGCTGCGGCTGCGCGAGCGCGAGTAGCAGTACGTACCTCGCTCAGTAGCAGTACGTACCTCGCTCAGTAGCAGTACGTACCTCGCTCAGTAGCGCGGCGCGCTGCGGCTGCGCGAGCGCGAGTAGCAGTACGTACCTCGCTCAGTAGCAGTACGTACCTCGCTCAGTAGCAGTACGTACCTCGCTCAGTAGCAGTACGTACCTCGCTCAGTAGCAGTACGTACCTCGCTCAGTAGCGCGGCGCGCTGCGGCTGCGCGAGCGCGAGTAGGAGCGCCGCACCGGCGAGTACGTGGGCGAGCCGCGCCGCCGCGGGGAGTACGAGCGCGACCTGAGGGGACAATGACTTCATTACTTATACGTTAAAGGGAAATACTATAATACCGTCGAGGCCACAGATCACTAGCGACTGCCGTCGAGCAGTCTTTCGCAAATTATACACAAATAATGTATGCCTCAAATCGAAATAAGTTTGCTGCTTGGCAGCAGAAATAGGCATGGTGGTAGTGCTACTCTTGAACTTTGAGAGTTGCTATTGTGTAGCCGAAAAGTAGAGAGAGAGAGTATACCTGTCTCTGTCTCCGCCGCCGTATCGGTCGCTGCCGCCGCCGCCGTAGTCCTCCTTCACGCGGATATACGACACCTCGCCCTAGAGACATACATACACCATTTAAGAGCCTGACAACCGTCAAACAACTTCTCGCTCACAAATATCATCATTTTTGAAGATATAAAATTTAGGTAAGTAAAAACAGATGTCGAAGTTGAAGATGAGTTACGGAATACAAGAACCTGTCATTTGAGGATAACACCAGCAAGAAAGCGGCCTGTTTCATAGTAACTAGCTCTTAACCCTTAACCATTACACCCCAACCACCCCTTGGTGACCCCAACCATTTTAATTACTACTAACACTAGCCACCGTTTGTCCGGTAACCGCGTTATACACTTGTTCAATGAGTGTTTATCACTCTTACCACTCTATCTACTTCTTAACACTCTTATTACCCCTTTTTTTATCCAAATAAAACGCTAAAATACCGTTCTCGCTGGGAGAAGACTCCAGTTGGTGGATCGTAAATGATACACTGGCGCTGCAGGCCTAGCACGGGCAGAGGAAAAGTTGTCTTTTCACCGTTTTTATCGACTTGACAGTAGAAATAGTACTCTTTATTTTTTTTCCTCTGCCCGTGCTAGGCCTGCTGAGCGTTATAAAAGCCACAGGATACAGTCCAGCTCACCTCATGGCTTCTAAACCTGGAGTCATCGAGCTTCTTAACAGCATACTTCATGTCCTCGTGACGGAGGAACTCCACAACCCCGGTGCCGTCCTTGAAGGTGTCTGCGAAGCACACGTCTCCTGCCTCGCGCATATGGTCTTTCAGATCCTGGAAAAATTTAACATTTTGTGTAAAGGCAAAGGTATTTGTTAAATTGAATCATACAGATAACTTTAAAACGTCTTAAAGCTAGGTGCCAGATCCACGCGACCAAGCCAGAAGAACAGGCAAAAAAACTTACAACTTGGTTCCGACCATTCTTTTGTATGATTCTTGTTACAGTAATAATATAATAATGAAGATCCAGTATTTATAATGTACAATTTTTAGGTTTATTTAGTTTTAAACTGTTACTGTTTGTACATCTATTGTGTTGTACAAATATGGACTTTATACTTAGCAATTCAGATAACAATGACAACCTAGATTGATAAAATGGAAATAATTAATTTTATTCGTTTTAGAAGTGATAATGTAAATTTGAGCATCGAATATTATATTACAAACTGAAAATTGTACAATTGAACTTTTGTTTTTATACATTTGGACGAACCGGGTACGCCTGGAAAGCCGCATATGTCGGCTTATGTCAATCGCTGGCCTTCTGGAGGACATCGTGGTTAGACGACCACCCGACACGTAAAAGGGGTTTTCAAGCAGCTTAGTAGCAGAAGTATGTTACCAAGAAGGGACCATCATTTTCTTGTTACAATTTTGTTACCTGACATACTTAATTACTAGACATTGGCACTAGCAATGCAAGGGGGTATCCCCTTGCATTGCTAGTGCCAATGTCTAGTGACGTAGCTATCGAAGGGTGCGCTATCGGACCACCAAGCATTCAAAGTTCTCCCACGCATGGGACACTCGCGCAAACACACCACCTCCACTTTCTTCCGGCGTTCTTCTGACATAGCTCGAGCTACAGGTATGATGTGTGGGGTGCAGCGTTCGGTACCTGCCAGGAGCCGCTGGGCGGCAGGCCGGTGACGGTGACGCGGTACTCGGAGCGGCGCGCGGGCGGGCCGCGGGGCGCGGGGCGCGCGCGCTCGCCCCCCGCGCCGCCGCCGCGCCCGCCGCCCCCGCGCCCGCCGCCGCCGCCGCCGCGCGGGAACTCCACGCGCAGCCGGTACCCGTCGTAGTCGTAGCCGTCGCGCGCGCGCACCGCGTCGTCCGCGTCCCTGCGACGACGCACGTTACTGCAGCTGCGGCGAGCCCGCTCCCGCGCCGCCCGACGATGCGTCCCGGCCGGTCGGAGCGGGCGGACGTGCCGGGAAGCCTTCGAGCGACTCTAGGCAGAGACGCTCGAAGGCTTCCGGTCGATGTGTTTATGAAGTTTTTCACTTGTTGTTGCAATATTCTATCCTATGTTATTTTTAATAATATTTGCTACAAAATTGTCTTCCGACCCTTAGAACCCCCACGAAATAGAGATGGTACGTTGATCGACTCGAGACCCGAGTTGGCCTCCCATTCCCTATTTGCACAAGTTTGAAAATGGAGAATGAGGACCGCTCCGGCCTGGCTACGATTGTGGATCCAGTCTATACCTATCCTGAGACAACCGAGAGCAAGGAATAACCTTAACAATAACGATGCCAGACTTCAGATGACCGTTACATGCAAATCTTGGATGAAACGGTCACCTGCATTGTCCCACTGCTGGACCAAAGTCTCTCCCGAATCCCACCAACCATTTCTATCCCTTGCCTTTTCTCACCATTCTGTGTAGAAAACATAGAATTCGACACTTTCTTGGCCCATTCAAAAACAAAAATATTTTATTCCTGTCTTGTCTTGGCTCTAATTCTAATTCTAATTTACGGTGGGGGAATGAGATCTGCACTGACGTCCCGCAGTGGGGTGTATTGTGCTTCCTTTGTCTTGGCTCTTTCCAGCTCTTTATTACCTGCCAGACTTGATGGGAGCTAACCAGGTTGGGAAACAAATAACTAATAATAATACTAGTGGATTGGATATTCCACACAGCACTACCTAACCTAGAGTAAGCATAGAAGAGCTCTTTGTGAATGTCTCATCCGGGGAAGTACTACCACCACGCCTTATTCTGCCGCCAAGCAGCGTTGCTATGTTTCGGTTTGAAGAGTGTGTTTGCCGGCATAATTACAGGCACATGAGGCTTATCATTTGTATGCCTTAAGTTAGTTAGCAGGGCAGTGCATCGTAGGGCATATTCCTATCGTGCATGACTTATGAGGCAATGCCTTGTTCCTATCAAAATAACTTTGGTAGGTATTGTGTAGATAAAATTTTGTTGAAATGTTTATCTAAAATAGGTATTTAGCTTCATGATTTTGTTATCAGCAATGTAATTATTTTGGTGTACTAAAGCGGAATAACATTTTGGTAAGTATAAACTAAATAGGTGGAATGAGAATTACCTACTTGCATAAAAAGGGTTCCATACATTTATTTAGGAAGAAAATTACAATAAATTAAATACAAGTAGGTATTTAGAAACAAGACATAGCAGTTGAGCTATCTGGAAATGATGTGAACGTTCTAGAGATCAAGTGATCCAAATCAGAGCCTCTTCAATAAATTTTGACAAGTCCATCTTATTTACAAAAACAATAACACATGATAACAACAATAGGGATTAGAAGTTTTTATAACTAGGTGCCCATGTCGTAGAACCTCTTTGCCGACTTCTGAAACTGAATTACGTCGGTAATTTACTGAATAGAAGAATAAATGAAGGAAGTTTGTCAATATAAAAACATTGTCCTAGTTAAGACAATAGAAAACTTTTTTCTGTCTGTAATCGCCGAAGTCTAGAGGTTAAACTTAGTCATATGAATAACCTTCTTTTGAACTTCTTTTGCATACAAAGTGGCTTAACATGACGCGACCGACGCCCTAGATTGATACAATAGAGAACACAATAGTACCGGCAACCCAGCGTGGCACGGCTTCGAACAATATTTTACTTACCTAGGATCTTCGAATTCCACGAAAGCGAAAGGTGGTCCTTTTCTGTTCTTCAAATCAACGAATGTAACTTTGCCGAATTTATAAAATAGGTCTTGGATGTCCTTTGTCCTGATATCTGGAGGAAGGTTTCCAACGTATATTCTGCACTCATTTCTGTTGCTACTGCTTCCACCAGACATAATTTACTGTTAATAAAAACAAAAAGCACGATTGTTATTGAAAATATTGAAATACTTCTACAACTTCGACAGACGCTCCTTGATTGCTTTGCTTTGCTTCTTGCTTGACAAAATAAATATGGCGGCTGGCCGGCTGGATAGCGAGAGCACTGTTGCCAGATAAGATTTTAAAAATTCCCCCAATGTTTAATCATTTACAAAATTAGGCTAAACTAGAATCATGAATTTGAAAAATGTTTGTACGCACAATGCCTTCGATCTCAAATGGTGAATGAAAAATTCGTGAGGAAACCAGTTAGTATTCTTAAAGTGGCGATGGACTTGCATGCTATTGGCTTACCAAGTTCTGCAAAATGAGTATTATGTATGATAAAAGTAATTCTTCTTCTTGTCGTGTCACTAGTTTCTTTCGAAACAGTGTGGTGAAAGGATTTTAAGTGCGCCTCAAGAGGCTCCTTTCGAGCACTTGACACATGTTATAGAACTTTTTTTTTTAGGTTCCACGACATGCCGGTTTCCTCACGATGTTTTCCTTCACCGTTTGAGAGTACTGGTATTGTGCACAGAAAAACTCATTGGTGCACGACCGGTTTCGAACCCACGACCTTAGGATCGGAAGGCGGGGCCGCTACCACTGGACCACCAGTGCTCTATAAAAGTAATACTTGTACATACCTCTGATTACCCCCTTAGACATTCAAACATCCTCATGTTGGAACTAAGTACTAAAAGATCTACCGTGCCTGGGGATTAAGGGCGTGAAGCTGTTCTTGTTACTTTGTACTTCATAAAATTAAAATAAACCTGTACCAGAAGTACTTACCTTTTTTATTTCCTGAAAATGATCTTGAGATAGGAAAAAATGTGAAAGTATTCAAATTATATATAATTAAAATAAAATAACTTGGTAAAAACGTTCTAAGGCGTTATTCTATTTAAAACTAGGTACGTAGGAAGTGAGCCGTTTATAATGATAACTAAGTATTTACAAACAAAGAAAAAATCACATGAGATCAAAGGTAATAAAAATAAAAATCATATCATTAAGTAGTTGCTACTTATTTGACTCATATGATAATATTTATATATATTATATATAATGTTTTTATATATAATATGAAACTATTAAACTCATTGTTTTTGAATACCTACAAGTTATTACAACTTGTAGGTATTCAAAAACAATGAGTTTAAATAAGTAAGTCATAGAACAACACGGGCCACCACCGCATTGCTCTATGAAGTAAGTAGATAACTATTTTTTTTTGAGGTGCACTTGACATATGAACTAAACTGCGCGACGCAAGCGTTGGATTGCGTTCCACAACGGCTCTTTGGTTCCACAATGCAAAAGTTAGAAATTTTCTCACATGAAAGTGAGCTCAACACGTTGTGATACATGCACCACCAGTTTGATGTGTGCTAGTGTTAATTTTATGCTCTAATCGATGGTAATTTTTATAAACTTGCAGCACTGATACCGGCTGATTTGACAAGGAAACGGAAATTGATTCTTTCAGCACCAATCAGGGAGCTTAGCTGCATATAAATATTTAGTCTATGCTTCATAGTGTTGCGCATCATGCTTTGCTTTTCTATGAGTAGTACAAAATTATATTATAATTATATAAACAAAACTCTATATCATTTTAACAAAATTAGTTTTTATTTCAACTCAGGTTATTTCTAACTAAACTATAAATTCCCCTGACATTCCCCTGACATCAGCGCTGCATTATTTAACCCTATTATGAACCTCCAAAGTCTCTCAAAGTAATCGATCTATTCCATTATTTAGTCGATTTCTAACATCGATTACTAACTGGCTGGTAACAAAGACAAGAGTAAAAATTCAATATTTTGAATTTGGAACGCCCTCTATCTCACTGCTTGGAAATCTTTGCTGAAAGAAGCCTGTGAAAGAGTCCTCTGGAAAGTAGGCATTGAGTCCCCGGCTATCAAAATCTATTCGTGAGAATTTGTTCATTTCCCGAAGCAAAAGTGAGTATTTCTGCATACTAATGGAATAATTACGTCCGGTGCATTGTATTTATTCGTAGCATGTGAAGTTTTTACAATTTCCCATTAAATCCTCAAAATAGGGTGTGCAAAACCAAGGCGGAGGAGTATTCTAGAGTTGAAGAAATAAGTGGAAAATGTGCTGCAACTGCTTCTATCGATTTAACTAGCGTGTTCCTATGGAAATAATCTTCGCCAAAATGAATTCCACTTATTTTCCTCGAGGTCTTCCGACCGATAATGTGCGCGCCTCGTTTGTCTAATATATTTGATGACTGGTATTAGTGCTAGCGCTTCCGTGAGGATTACCACTAAAAAGCCCGTTCAGGTCATTCCGGAGTGCAGGTATTATTCTGATCTAATAAATAAAAGTCGCATTGCGTTACAGGTAATTACCTACCTACGTAGCTGACCTAGGTGTCTGTCTAGGTAGCTAGGTAAGTTCCTGCCTACGCATAATGAAACCCTGTGTATTGAACGGGATGCGCATCCTACCCCCGGATTTCCCGCTCGACCTTTACAGAGATTTATTTATAGATCGTAATCGAGTCTAAACAATCGATTTCCTTTCGCGCGTGTAAGTAAATTGATTCTAGGGTAGTAGTAAGAGCTCTCGCGATAACCCGTGCGTTATCTATCATCTATCACTCTGTCAACAGATGATCATATCAGGATCTCGAACAAAGCATTTGTCCTTTGTTTGTTATCCCCATCACTTCTGTCAAAAGTAGATGGTTCAACATAAGGCTCCAAGGTCCTAAACTTTTAAAATATTAGCAATAACTGCTCACATTGTTTGGGAAAATATCATTACCATCTACCTAAATCATTGCAACAAATAAAATATTAACAAGAAATTCAAATTGTACTTACTTATTTCTTACCCGCAGCCCAGTAACAGTCAAGATGAGTGATCGCAAAGCCGTGATCAAGAATGCCGACATGAGCGAGGAGATGCAGCAAGACGCTGTGGACTGCGCGACCCAAGCTCTTGAGAAGTTTAACATTGAAAAGGTAGATTGGTCAAATAAAATAATTTAGTTAGGAGTGAAATGTGACAAAAGGAGAGCAAAAGAAGTTTTACTGTAGGTAAACCAAGGTGCTGGATAAACTATTCTTTATTACCACTTACTGATAGATGCTGATAGACTGTGAAAGATGATAAGAGTAAGAAAGGAGAGAGAGCACTGAGATGTGAAATGAAAAACAGAGTGGAAGAAGCAAACCTGTTCTGGCAACCCCACACTCCATGGGATGAGGGCAGGAAGATGATGACTTGCTGATAGATCAAGTAGATGGTCCGCCTGATTCTAAATGTTAACAATCACCTATAACAAAGTGGTTGGGACCATGGTGTCTTATCCAAAGATGCATCTTTATTTACTACTAACCTTTATTATCTTTATTTACTACTAACCTATATTTCTAGACTTTTGAATTATATTTCCAAAACCATTTTAAACACAACAAACTCTTTCAGCCTAATGTATCTGCTCAATTAAATTCACCTATCTTTTCTGTTTCATTCTCAAATTTACATGATTGATATCATAACTTACCCACAACTGAACTAAAACATTCTCACGGACCATTGTGGTTTCCTGTCTGCGGTGGCTACATTCTGTTATATTTTAAAAGCAATAAATTAATCTAAATACATAAAAATGTAGCTATTACTAAGATAACATGTTCAGTTTTGATATTCATAAATGTTATTTGTCAAGGTCACTTAGTGCTGGCATGCAATATTTTTATAAAGCTCAAGGTTGATGTTATGAATAAATCGGAGACTGAACATGCAACCCCATATGAAGTCTGATTATTAAACATTTTCTATTATGATGTAGAATATGAGTTCATAATGTATGTAATATGTATTTCAGGACATTGCTGCATTCATCAAGAAGGAATTCGACAAGAAGTACAACCCCACCTGGCATTGCATCGTGGGCCGCAACTTCGGCTCGTACGTAACCCACGAGACGCGTCACTTCATCTACTTCTATCTCGGCCAAGTGGCCATCCTCCTCTTCAAGAGCGGCTAGACAACCTTCAACCAGTTTTAGTTTGTGTTATGGACTTTCCCGGGGCCTCCTGGCCGCAGCCCCTGCATTCCTTCCTCGGGGCTGCGTCGGGAGCCCTCGGGCCCCGTAGGCGGCCTGGCTGCAAGGTGACGTGACCGCGCACGGTAGCTACGCATCGACTCGGCTGCGAATCACTTCTAGTGTATTTATATTTAAATTTTAGTTAATTCCTAGACTTATACCTAGCATAGCGTAAAGTCATGTTAGTACCTAACTAAATTTATTGTTTTAGTATTTTTTGTTAACACTCACTGGATATATTTTCAATACTTCTATTATTAAACTTTCTTACAAACCAATCTTTGTTTTATTTGATTAGTCTGCTTCAAACACTTAAGTACATTACCAGGTACACCTATCATGTAGGTAGAACATTTCTAGTGATCCTATCTGGTGATGCTTATAGGCAGCTTGCCCATTAACGGGAAATAGAAATTGCCACAGTATCATTGATGATACTGTCTAATGGTACCACGGTGAACGAACGTGCATGGTACCCAAGGACGTCTGTTCCACATCCCTACTAATCTGTCCCTACTGGTAGGGAAGAACGGATAAATCGGTTTAATGTCATAATCCCCACTAAGCTGTCCCCACCAGTCCGCCGTCTATCCTAGAAAAAAAATCCCAGTAGTTCTGTCAACAGAACAGGTGGGAGCTTAGACTAAGTATCATAACCTCCATGGGTGGGAGTAAACGGATGAATCCGGTGGAATGGGTGCTTAGACTAAGTAATATATATTACCTCCATGGGTGGGTATATGCATGGAGGCAGGGTATATGTGTCTAGTTTTTTTTTTCTTTTTCACCCAAAGCTTGGTAGAGATCGCAACTGGGCGATGAGGCTTACGGTACAGTTCACTGGTACCTACTTGTACTTTACTATGAATAAACGAATTAGGGTTTATCACCTACGAGTATTAGACTATTTTCATTAGCTTTGATCTATTATCAAAGGAACAAACCAACCGACATAGAAACCTACCCTGCCAAGCTCACTGTACCTATCTTGCAAGTTTTGATGGGTAGGTACCTACTTGGGTATGTAAAACGTACTTTGGTTACCTATCTACCTAGTTATATGCTGTGGCTGGGTGGGACCCACGCACCGACAAAGTAAAATTTTCTCAAGTCATCGGTGAAGGAAAACATCGTGAGGAAACCAGTTAGTATTCTGGTAGCGGCGATAGGATTGTAACCTATAGGAAGTACCAGCTATTGCAAAATGTGGATAAAGTAAAAGTCCAAACATTACTTTTGGCACTTCACCTACATTTTGCAGTAGGTAGCAAGCCCATCGCTGCTTTTAGATAAATAACAGATTTCCTCACAATGTTTTCTTTCACCGTTTAAGAACACTGGTACCTATTATAATTATAGAGATTCCATCTTATGGACTTGAGTAGGTATGTAGATGACCTAGCAATTAGAAATACCTACCCATTACGAAATAACAAATTGCTGACGTGCTTCGCTAACTCATTCTCGATGTAAGGTTAATGAGAATAATGTTAATGAAGCATTCGTCTAATAACACACGGTTATGCTGACCTAGCATGTTGGTGAATGTAGGTAGACATTATTTAGGGAGGTAACCTACCTAAGTTCCATTATGTAGGTAGGCTACCCACATACCTGGGGCCTTATGCTCACTTCGACAGAGATTATCTCACGATGGAGATGACGTCATATCTCGTTCAATAACTCGTTGACCTTGCGTCTCGCATGAACTTTGTATGAGAAAATTGGGGAGTTAGATAGTGAGAATGGGGATGAATAGTTATCGAACGAGATATGACGTCATCTCTAACGTGAGATAATCTCTGTCGAAGTGAGCATAAGGCCCCAGAAACTACACCTTAAGATTCCATAGGTACAGTCACGTGTAACATCGTAATTTTCAAAAGTTTTTTTTTGACTTAGTACCTATTCTTGAATATTTACTTATTATTATGACTTTTGTATCTGGTGTTGTAATTGTACCAGAAATGAATACAAAAGTAATGTGAATCCATCAAACATAAAGTACCTAACATTAATAGCATAATTTTGAAAATTATGTAATGTAGTTAATCGTATTATTTTGCACTTGACTGTCCCAAGTTTTGGCATTATTTTCCTTTATAGTGCTAACCCTGTACAAATATAGGTACTTTATTCGATTTTTAGCGAGTTTATTTTCTTTTATAAAATGTATGCCAAATGTATTCTTTGGACTTGCCTCTTATTAGCCCCTTTCCCCCTTTGGAAATGTGGACTGTTGGACATTCGCACTTTGGCGACTTTTGCAGTGTTTAATACAGGTAAGGTAATAGCGGAGTGCCGACTTTAGGACATTTCTATGCAATTAATATCTTATCGATGAGTTTCGCATACTTCTAATAGCAGGCAGGCAGGATAAGGTACCTGCATGAGTCAAAATAAAAACGAAGGTCGCTGTCATGTCGTATAGAGGTCAAGGAGGCAGCCCTGACGTGATTTAATAGGAGAGTAATGCTTAACATTACACTAACAAGAGTCTGCTCTTACAATATGTGTTTGTTGCCTGTTCTTCTTCGCTTGTTGTATGGGAGCCCCCTTAAATATTTATTTTATTCTATTTTTTAGTATTTGTTGACAGAAATACGTCATCGTAAAATTTTTAACTGTCTAACTATCACGAGATACGGCCTGGTGATAGACGGACAGACAGACGTACGGAGAGCGGAGTCTTAGTAATATGGTCCCGTTTTATCCTTTAGGTACGGAACCTTAAAAAACTTTGGTTTCCAAATTGACACAAAGGTTAACTGAAAGGGAATGCTCCCCAGCATAAGTCGTTAATGTAGGTAGCTAGGTAGGCCATTTGGTTTTGCTTATTTACTTCTATAAAATTTCGACATCCAACAGTTTTTACCCACGAGATAGGATATAATTTTGACCACATCCTTATCAATTGCACACGATCCTATCCGTGAAACTATTCTGTATACCAATGATATTCGTGTGCACCCGCCTTTATAAACAGGAAATTTCGTTTGGAGGGCCACAGTTGAGCCGTGTGTTCCACGGCTTAATAACTTTATATAATTAACGTTATATTTAATTATATTTATCGTTCCCGGCAGTTTGCTGTTCTTTGTGATAACGTTATAATCTTGCGGTAAGTAGTTTTTGGTTTATTTTGTTTTTTTTTGATCCTAGATAAAAATAACATTGTTTTTTTCTTGTTATTATTTATTTATTTATTCAAAATAATTAGAACGGCTAATACAGCCAATTTATACTAAGTTAAAAAAATAAAAAGATTTTTTTTTAATTAAAAAATTGACGAAACAACACAAAAGAAAAAGTTAAGTCTACCTAAATGAATTACATTAAAATTAATAATAATATCATAATAAAATATGTCAACAGTAAAAAATTAATGAGAATAAAAAATTGACTCAGTAGAAATAATACTAGATAATAAAATTAACATAGAATACTAGGTATTTCTCTTTACAAGGTTCTCCTCTTACTATTTTCTTTTTTAATTTTTACTCTTTGTAGCGTGTCGCTTGCAAAGATCTAAGGTTATTCCTAACCGATCGATTAAGTAACGTTCTGCGCTGCCACTATTTGATGGGCGACCGCTAGTAGCTTTTGCATCCGAGAGTTTCCGTGCTTCGAAGGGCAGCTTTCGGTTCCAGCTCTAGCTGTTGTTAGGCCACGATGGAGGCCTTGGGGCGGCCTTAAAACGCAATATTGCGTCTTTGCGGGACCTAGTCCTCCAGCATTTGTGAGCTGATGTTCCATTCCAACAATAATAATGTAACCTCGATTTTTCGTAGCACCTCGTAGCACTTTTCGTAGCAAGGAAACCCGTACTTAAATTCTATTATTTGTAAAAGAACAGACCCAGCTTTACGACTTTGATCCCCAGGCACGGTAGATATCCCCTAAGATCTCTTAGTACCAAGCACCAACTCACGATTCTTTGTGTTTTTAAGGGGGGAGTCAGAGGTACGTCCAAATATTACATAAGACACCGATTGATTTTTATATTATTTTTATGTATGTTATTTTATACTACACGTGATGAAACAAGTAGTTTTCCCACCTGATGTTAAGTGGTAACCATCACCTAAAACAAAGCATTGCCTCGTAAGTCACGCACGATAGGAATGTGCCCTACGATGCACTGCCCTGCGTCCATCAACTTGAGGCATACAGATGTCAAGCCTCATGTGCCTGTAATTACACCGGCAACCACACTCTTCAAACCGAAACACAGCGTTGCTGCTTGGCGGCAGAAAAAGGCGTGGTGGTAGTACTTCCCCGGACGAGCCCTTCACAAAGAGCTCTACTACTCTTAAAATAGTGATATTAATAGTCAAATAGCAAATGTATGTCTATATCCCGATAAATGTTATCTTTCCTCCAGTAGTCCAAGATGAGCGACGCTAAGAAGAACCTGCTGTTGTTCTTCGACCGGCCGACGGAGCCCTGCTTCATGCAGAAGGGCGACGACAATGCAGTCTTCCAGATCCCCGACCACTACTACGTAAGTAGCACATCTTGCCTTGGCCTTGGTGAGGAGACTGGTCTTCTTGCCATTCACCTAGCTTTAAGACGTTTCAAAGTGATCATTGTGATTTTATTGAATAAATACCTTTTGGCTTTGATTTTGGCTTGGTATTGGTATTGGTGAGCAGGCTGGTTTCCGCAAGTAGATCGCTGGGCCCTTTGCGCGACGGGTGGTGGTAGCCAGTTCAGCCACCCGATGCCTTTTAGGAAGAAAAGCAGCTGGCGCAGGCCTCTACAGGCGTCTTCTGCGTTCTACCTAATTTTCTAGACCTAGATTAATAACCTTTTTTTGATCGATAACTGGCTAGCACGAGGTCATTCTACCTTACCTCTCACCCAAAACCTAAGTAAAAGTATAAGCTTAGAAACAGTTGATGATTATTGTCATTAGGAGAGATGAAACATAAACTGGCTGTCACTAAAGACAGCTAGTAAACGCTAAAAACGTAAAAGAAGAAGAAGAAGAAGAAAAGTTAATGAGTTTTAGAGAAATGATCGGAAGTTTTTGAGCGTTTTTGACAAAGCACCAAGCTCTTCTATTCTGGATAAACTGATTATTTGAGCGTATGTACTCTATGTACATATCGGAAACTATTATGTGTTATACTATGATGTAAAAGTATGTTTACTCTTTGTAATTTTCCAAACGTTTCCGAATATCAGATCCTAGCTGGAGTAGCAGGGTCTTAACACCTCAAGTAGGTGTTAAGCTGCTGGTGTAAATGCTGTGAACCATCTCTTGGTACGTTTTCTTAGTCGCCTCTGAGGACTTTCATGAGAGATAATTGAGGGGTCCATTTTGGTGCTAGGTCTGTTACTGTTACAAAAATATTGCTCTGATTACGGGAAGGAAAACCCATAAATAGAATAAATGTTATGGCAAATAATTAAGTAATCCTTACAGGATGTTGATTACCTACCAATTGAATGCAATTACAATGCAAAATTGAAAATACAATAATTATCCTGTTAGTTAGCTTGGTCCATTAAAATGAGTCTTGTTACTTTACTAATTTTGTAGGGTATGCTCAGAATAACATTGTGATAGAGCAAGCAGATGGCACATCTGATGTTGAGCGGTTACCTCACAGAGCACTTCTCTGAGGACTTGCTCTATCTAAAAATGAAAATGAAAAATGAAAAAAAATGAAAATGTTTATTGGCAATAATAAAATCAACAGTTAAAGTTATCTAGCTAGCACATTTGATTTACAATTCAACCAACCCATTTTAAACGACATGAGCTAATGTAGACTTTATTAAAGCTTTACCTAAATGTATAAAATAAGATAAAAAAACGACATAAACCATTAGCATCTAATCGCCATAGTTAATACCGCGTTCTACCAGGGTCTATCTGCGTCCACAGTAACGTACCTACACGGTAGCGATTCTTTTTGTAGGTGATGACAGTTTCTAACGTCATTAACATTATCTACCAAAAAAGTAACCACCACCGTGCACGCAACCGCGCACGCACGTCGAAAGCATTGGCTTGGCTCTATAGGCTTCACTCACTCGGTCACTAGCTCATAAAGCCCTTAACCCGATTTTATATCACGTGTTATCTGGAATGAATAAATGAACTTGAACTAAAAACCTTCCATATTCCAGCCGGAGAAGTACAGAACGGCGACGTCGACGCTCAACAACCGCTTCGGCGAGACGGCCGGGCGCGCCGTGCCCATCCGCAACATAGCGCTGCCCAACCTGGACGTGCCCCTGCAGCTGCCGTACCAGGAGCAGTTCTCGCTGTTCGTGCCCAAGCATCGCCAGATGGCGGCCCGCCTCATCGACATCTTTATGGGTAAGGCATTGCACGTACACATTGCATAGGCACATTCAATATTATATTTCAAAAAATAGAAAATACATTATTGTACACCACATACTAATTACACATAACAGAACAAAAAAACATCTGAGTGATATACAATGGATGGTCTTGTCGCTAAAAGCGATCTCTTCCAGATTCTCCCAGTATTATATTACACTAGCGGCCTGTCCCAGCTTCGCATGGGTGGTCATAAATACAAATCTTTTCTCTTTATAATATTAGTGTAGATGTAGATGTAGATTGTAACAAGGATTAGGTATATAAAATAACGGTAGGAACCAAGCCGTAAGTTTGTTTCGTTTCAAAGTGGTCCTTCTGATTTTATTGAAAAAAAATACCTTTTGACTATGACTCGGAAGAGCCTCCAGCTATTTAGACAGGTTTTTATTATTATACGTAGTGTAACCGTAGTCAGTTGGGCTACAAGCTTCTATTTTATACAATTCGATAAATATGCGTTTCAAAAATGACCTCTCAAACGTTGAAGGAAAACCGCGGCTTAGTCTGCTTCTCGTACCTATACCTAACTATTAGGTCAATAAGAAAAGGTCTGGAAGAAGGTCTGTGATATGTATTTTTTAATTTCCCAGGTATGCGTGACCTGGAAGACCTGCAATCCGTCTGCTCGTTCTGTCAGATGCGGATCAACCCTTACATGTTCAACTACTGCCTGTCTGTCTGCATTCTTCACAGGTAACTTTTGACCATGTCCACTGATGTAGATAGTGTTTGTATCTCTATCTATACCCTATAATCAGTTAAGTAACTGTCAGTGTCAAGCTATTCTGACCTGTCAATGTCGGCCGTGCAACTTGGTGGAAAAACCGAGAGATACGTTGTTCACATTCTTTTTAAATTTATGTTAAGGGCTTTGTCGCTGGGCGACCACACTGCCCTATAATAAAACCTTAAAAAATAGTATTGAAACTAATCTACCTAATTCTGCCAACCTAAATAACATCTTGGCTTGACCCGACAGGGGACAATACTATTATTAATACCAACATTCATACATCGCCTTCCAAAACCACTTTATCTAAATGCATTGTTTCGGACACATTCTAGCAAATTATTATGTTGTACCTAAGTCTTCTAATATAGGTAGGTACCGCGTCTTCACGGAATGTGAAGTAATGTGAACAACGGGAGGGGAGGGTACAACATATACGGAATACCGGCTTGTATCAGTGAGCCAGGATATGTACAATAATAAAGCAAGATTTATGTCGTACCTACCTATTTATAAATACCTAACGTTTATCCTAAAAGGAAAACAACAACGTGGTTTCCTGTATCTTTCCTCATCCCTTGATCCGTGATCAACATCCTAACTATAAGGTGTTGTTTTAATGATGTTTTCCGACATCAATACAATTACTGTCAAGATAAAATAACATTCATTGTATTCTAGTACGTACCATATTTAAAAAATATTTTTTTCGTGGTTCGTTGCCGTTTTTGTAGATAATGGTACGGTACCTTTTGTGCGCGAGTCCGACTCGCACTTGGCCGGTTTTTTAAAGTAATAGACCGACAAACGGGCTTACGGCCCACCTGATGGTAAGCGGTCACCGTCGCCCATAGACCAACAACACCAGGAGCGTTGTCGTTACCTAGTTATAAGTAAACCTCCTTCATGTGCCAGGCCTGACACCAAGGGTCTGGACATCCCGACCTTCGCGGAGACCTTCCCCGACAAGTTCATGGACCCCAAGGTGTTCCGCCGCGCCCGCGAGGTCTCCACCACCGTGCTGGCGGGAGACAGGGTAAGACCAGCATGCTAATCAGGATGTGCTTCATAGAATGTACTAAATAATATCTATGGGATAAATAAATGCTGGTTCAAAGTGATCCTTGTGATTGTACTGAATAAATGCCGTTTTTAATTCTTATTTTATTTTGGGTTAATGGCAGCAATGTTATAGCATTTTTTGGGGGCGAAACGGAAGACGGACACGGGAAGACCGTTTTTATTTGCGTGTCACAGCGCCAGCTAGCCCCAATCTAGGCTATGGCTTCAAAATCATTCATTACTTTATTTGTAAATAACTTCATACTTATAATACATTTAACACAGATACAGAAATCTGTATGCAACACTAAAATGACCTTTCCTTGGATCCCTTTAATAGAATATACACTTAGCCTACGAAGCAGGCAGAGCTACCAATTGAGTTGTGAGGCCAATTTTGTAGCCAGGTTAATAACCTGTCATCATACTGATAATGATTTTGAGATCACTGGTGGCCTAGTGGTAGCGGCTCCGCCTGCCGAACCTAAGGTCGTGGGCTTAAAACCGGTCGTGTACCAACACCAATGCCAGTACTCACAAACGGTGAAGGTAAACCTCGTTAGGAAACCGGCATGAACCTAAAAAGTTCTACAACATAATGTGTCAAGTGCTCGAAAGGAGCGCACTTAAAATCCTTTCACCACTCTGTTCGAAAGAACTAGTGACACGACAAAAATTACTGATAAAGATGATAAAGCTGACTCATATGACCACACCAGATGGCAAACCGTTGGAGCTTCAATAATGTATTAAGTATATTACATACAATGTAACAAGGATATACAAAAGAACGGTAGGAACCAAGCCGTAAGTTTGTTGCCTGTTAGAAGAACGGGCAACAAACTTACGGCATTGGTTTGGCTTTGGTCGCGTGGAACTGGCACCTAGAGTCACCTAGCTTTAAATGTTTACAAAGTGATCCATGTGATTTTATTGAATAAATACCTTTTGACTTTGACTTTGACTTTAAAACTCCTGTCCCCAGATGCCGATCACCATCCCTACGAACTACACCGCCTCGGGCCAGGAGCCGGAGCAGCGCGTGGCCTACTTCCGCGAGGACATGGGCATCAACCTGCACCACTGGCACTGGCACCTCGTGTACCCCTTCGACTCCGCCGACAGGAATATCGTCAACAAGGACAGGCGGGGCGAGCTCTTCTACTACATGCACCAGCAGATCATAGCCAGGTCTCATTCTCATATTCAGTTACTCAGTTGCTTATATGCCTCATAATTTTCATTACTTTAACATATTTAACGGCTTATACAGGGTGTTAATAATAATATAATATAATAAATTCATTTATTTCAGACAACTTAGTCCATAATTTACATACACTTATTAAAAGAGTGGCACTTGTTAAAGTACCACTCCCGAAAACTTCAGGGGGCTAAAGTACCCATCAATATGAATAACTTTTTGTAAGGAACCAACACTGTGAACGCGAAAAAAAAAACAGCTGATTCATACATTTTAGCCAGGTAGGTATTCAACTTTATTGTACACTAGCGGCCTGTCCCAGCTTCGCATGGGTGGTCATAATTTTTTTGAACATTTTAGGATAAACTTAAACCGTGGGTTCGAGCCTCGCGTCTACTTATTTCATACAATTGCACGCGCTTCTCCTTGAGTAAGTGAAATCGCACCCCGCGCGAGACCCGTGGACCCGTTAACATTTTTAATTTCGTCATATCTTTTGAATGGAATGTCCGATTTGAAAAATTTAAGAAGTAATCTATAGGTATTGAAACCGTCTTAATTATGAAATGATTTATTTGGATAAGGATTAATACCAAGGTACAAATAAAGACCCTTTTCTAGCGGCGGCATTTCAATTAATTTTTTATAATAAAAGAACACTTATTGTGACATAACTATAATAGTTAGACATATGCTGTCGCTACATTTTTTGTAGATGATAACGTGTTTTACAAAATCGTAGTACATTATTTTGTTCTATCTTCAATAGTTTTCGCAGCGCACGCGATGTAAGGTTTTTTGTTTTCCACCTTGGGTTACATTATTGAAGTTTTAGTAAGGATCCCTGATTATTTTGAAAATATAATATAGCCTATGTTACTCAGGGATAATGTAGCATTCTAATGGTGAAAGAATTTTTGAAATCGGACCAGTAGTTTTTGAGCCTATTCGTTACATACAAAAATACAAAAATACAAAAATACAAAAATACAAAAATACAAAGTTTACCTCTTTATAATATTATTATTATTATTATTATTATTATTATTATATTATTATTATTATTATTATTATTATTATTAGTGTAGATGTAGATGTAGAAAAGAAAAAAAAGAAATATCACAAATTGAGGTATAATCGCTGAGACTGCTATACAAATTGCAACTTGTCTGCAGATACAACACGGAACGCCTCTGCAACGGTCTGCGCATGGTGGCTCGCTTCAACAACTTCCGGGAGCCCATCGAGGAGGCCTACTTCCCCAAGATGGACTCGCAAGTGGCCAGCAGGGCGTGGCCTCCAAGGTACCATACATTATAGTTTCATTTAGGTGAAAATTCATTATTTGAAACAAGTTATAAGTCAATAGGAATTATGATACAAAGTTGATGGTAAGGGTCCAAGAGGTCAGACTTGGTCAGGCCATCCCAGTAGACTTAACTGGGATGGTCTGACCAAGCTTGATCATGACTGAGTCTTGACTCAAAAAGAAGAAGAAGAAGATCTGCTCTAAATCCCAGTTTTATAAAGCTGTTGTGTGCAATCGTATGAATTTCATTGCATCTACCTTTTCCTGTTATGCCTACGCCTCACAAAATTCGATTGGCACTACACTGGAGCTTCAATATTGTATTAATTACATTATAACAAGGATCATACAAAAGAACGGAACCAAGCCATAAGTTTGTTCGCTGTTCTTCTAGGCTTTGGTCGCGTGGAACTGGCACCTAGAGTCACCTAGCTTTAGGCGTTTCAAAGTGATCCTTGTGATTTTATTGAATAAATACCTTTTGACTTTGACTTTGATAGATGTGAGAGTGTATAACACTAAAACCCGTGTTCTGCGCAGGTTCGCGAACACGTTCCTCCGAGACCTGGACCGGTCAGTGGACCTGATCAAGGCCGACGTCTCCGAGCTGGAGACCTGGCGCGACCGGTTCCTCACCGCCGTGGAGAACAAATCGGTTCTTCTGGTAAGTCTCATCATGTGCAGATAATCATAGGAACCAAGATTTTTGATGTACCAAAAGTTAAAGTGAGTGGGATTTGAACTCATGAATCTGCTCATAAGAATCCGTCATCATTGGTTTTGGCATAGGAACTAGATGAGCAAAATAGACTTACGTTTGTATCCCTAGGCTCAGTAGTAGTGACTCAGATCTCTTGGTGCCCTCGGTTAGCGAGGAAAGTCACGTCCAGACATAACTACATTGATGTTCCATGTTCTGCTCAGTAAGATTATTTTGATTTTAGATCGGCACCACACTGGAGCTTCATTATACCTACCGTTCATTAGTAGGACTAATGAACGGTAGGAACCAAACCGCAAATTCGTTGGCACGAACTGGCACCTAGATTCACCTAGCTTCCTGGCGGATGGACTCACGACATTGTGAATTTGTGATGATCGTGAGAAATCGGTAGATGGAGAGGGCACGGAATCGTTCTTCCTGGAAATTTATAGGGGAGGCCTATGCCCTGCAGTGGATATCCTAAGGTTGATAATAATAGATTTTGAATGTCTCCAGCCCAACGGCCGCCAGCGAGCTCTGGACGAGGCCACCGGCATCGATACCCTGGGCAACATGATGGAGTCTTCCATCATCAGCCCCAACCGCCCCTACTACGGAGACATGCACAACATGGGACACGTTTTCATCAGCTACTCGCACGACCCTGACCATCGCCACTTGGTGAGTACTCCTGGCAGCTGGCAGCTTCAATTTAAAAGCCTCTTCCTTCTTACTATAAAACATTACTCCATATTGATATACCCTATGCCCTACAGCCCTCACGGCTCAGTTGGTAGTAGCCTTGCCTTCTGCACTGTAGGCCGTGGGTTCGATCTCCATACGGAACAAATATTTGTGTGATGAATACAGGTTTTGGTTCTCCGCCTGTCTGTGTTATATAATATTATAAATATGTATTTGCAAAAAAAAGTATCATATCAGCTATCTGGATTCCATACTACAAGCTTTTCTTAGATTGGGGCTAGATAGAATGTGTAGAATGTCCACCAATATTTATTTATAGTTAAAGATAAAATTATTTCATTACAAACATGACATAGTAGGAATACGTCAGGTTGGCTTTCGTAAATAAAATACAATCCTGAGTGGATGACATAGGTACCCGAACTAGGAAGACCTGTAAGATGGCGTACCTATACCCTCTATATGTTACCTATATCACAGATAAGAGAATACCCTTTGTATATATGTGAAATGGTGAATAACATAGCCATGTTTAGGAACAATTCGGCGTGATGGGCGACTCGGCGACGGCGATGCGCGACCCCGTGTTCTACCGCTGGCACGCCTACATCGACGACCTGTTCCAGCAGTACAAGAACAAGCTGCCGGCCTACGGACCGGACAAGGTAAGTTACACCTAGGTTTAGGCTTAAAGATATTTCTTCTCAAAAAAGACAGATTATAGTCACTTACATGAGAATAATACTAACAAGTAGGTGGGTTTTGTCGTTCTAAACTGGGTAAACAAGTAGGTACCTACCTAAGTTAGGTAAGGTACGACATCTAGGCCCTTATTCATATACCCTGACAATTTATAGCTGCTCTGCAACGTGTAACAAAATACCCCTATAACCCCGGAAGCTGGGTATTCTACAGGTCATAGCGAACACCTTTTGTTTTATGAATTTTGTAATTTAGTAGTTTTTCATTCATCAACTCTTAGTCTTTGGCCTTAAAGGGGTATTATGATATTGATGTGCGCAATGCCGGTACTCTCAAATGGTGAAGGAAAACATCCTGAGGAAACCGACATCGTAGAACCTAAAAAAATCACGTATCAAGTGTTGGAAAGTATTCTGTTTGAGGCGCACTTAAAATCCTTTCACCACATTGTTACCGGAAGAAACTAGTGACACGACAAGAAATAGTAAAAAAATACGTGCTTTACGATGCAATGCTCTGCGTCCATCAACTGAGGTCAACTGGAGTGTATTTTTGTCTTCCAGCTGGACTTCCCCGGCGTGCGAGTGTCCGGCGTGAGTATCACCGGCCCCGCCGGCGCCAACAGCGTCGCCACGCAGTGGGAGCAGAGCACGGTGGAGCTCGGCAGGGGCATGGACTTCACCCCGCGCGGCAGCGTGCTCGCGCGCTTCACGCATCTGCAGCATGATGACTTCACCTACGTGTACGTATGCACCTAGCACTTGAGTCTATGAAGACTTCTACACATACGTGTACCCAATGTGTAACATAATACCCCTATAACCCCGGAAGCAGAGTATTCTACAGGTCATGGCGAACACCTTTTGTTTTACGACTTTTGAAATTTCGTAGTTTTTCATTCGTGATGCCTCTTTAACGTTCCTCCAATATGAAACTAAACACACCATGAGGCAGCCCTATTCACAGCTGCTTGGACGTTCCGTGTGTGCGTGACCTTGGTACTTACGTAAACAGTTTAAGGGGTGTTACAAATTTCTGAGGCAATATTAATTTTACTTTTATATGGGAATTTTGAAAACGATAAATTCAACCTTTGCACACGTCTTTGGCCTTAAAGGGGTCTTATGTTACACGTTGTAGAAGGTCGTAGTTTCAAAACCAATCAAGCATCAATGAGTTTCCATACACTTTACCTTTACTTACCCGTACCTTTTCTTGGGTTGGTCCAACTTTTACTAATAACATCCATCGTCCATCAGAATCGAGGTGAACAACACGAGCGGCCAAGCCCTGGTAGGCACGGTCCGCATCTTCATAGCGCCCACGGTGGACGACGCCGGCCAGCCTCTGAACTACGACAGACAGAGGCGCCTCATGATCGAGCTGGACAAGTTCTCGCAGCCACGTGAGTTACTCATACTCATTGTTATCTTGTGAAAATTGGTCTAGAACTAGTCTAGGTCGAGTCTAGGAGTACCGAGTAGAGCTCTGGGCGTGGCCAGTCTCGCATTTGGTAGCTAAAAAATTGAGCAGCCAGTTTAAAGCAGCCAGTCGGCGCCAGTCGTGCGTCAGTCAACGTCAGAAACTCATTTCGAATATTTTTGGAACAAAAAATACGTGTGGCTGCTACGGCGAGTGCGCGGAAACTCGGGACAGCCAGCATTTGCCTTATCCCGCATCGGCTGCAGATCTCTTAACCAACTACTGATTTAAGATTATTTAAGGATGGCTAAGGAGGGTAGTCAGAGGCCCGTCCAAACATTACATAGCCACTTATTAATTGCCTACTAAAATATATTCCAGTGAACCCGGGCAACAACACGGTCCGGCGCCGCAGCCTGGACTCGTCCGTGACCATCCCGTACGAGCGCACATTCCGCGCGCAGTCCGCGCGTCCTGCAGACCCCGGCACGGCGGAGGCGGCCGAGTTCGACTTCTGCGGCTGCGGCTGGCCGCACCACATGCTGCTGCCGAAGGGCACGCCCGAGGGCTACCCCATGATGCTGTTCGTCATGGTCTCCAACTGGAACGAGGATCGGGTCGGTGTCGCTTTTTTCATAAAATAAAAATCATCACCCAGAAAAAACTCAGATGAGAACTAAAAAACTGAACCAGCCTCACAAATTTGATCCCCGGGCACTGTAGATATCCCCTCGGATGACTTGGTACCGAGTACGACTCCCAGATTATTTTTAGGGACGTCTAAAGGTATACAGAGGTATATCCAAATATTACAATTGGGATGTACCCACATTTTGGTTTCCTCACGATGTTTTCCTTCACCGTTTAAGATCGCTGGCATTGCGCACATACATTTTTCGATAGGAAATACATTGGCTCACAACCGCATTCGATCGGAAGGCTCCACTCCAACTAAACCACCGCTGCATTCTCTAAAAAATAATTATTTACCCCACAGATTGAGCAAGACCTGGTCGGTTCCTGCAACGACGCAGCCTCGTACTGCGGCATCCGCGACCGCAAGTACCCCGACCGCCGCGCCATGGGCTTCCCCTTCGACCGACCCGCGCCCGCCTCCACCGCTACCCTCCAAGACTTCTTACTGCCTAACATGGCGGTCGCTCCTTGCACTATTCGATTCACTGACCAGACGAGGGTTAGGGGACAACAGTAAAGGGGTAAATTTGAAGGCACGTTTGGGGAAAAATTGGGGTTAAACTAAATTTAATTTAAACATGGTTGGGGTCATACGTTTCCCCTTCGACAGACCAGCGCCCACCTCCACTACCGCTACTCTGCAGGACTTCCTACTGCCTAACATGGCACTCACACCTTGCACTGTTAGGTTTACTGATCAGACGAGGGTTAGGGGAGAACAGTGAACCGGGGTAAAGGGGTAAAGTTGTAGGCATATTGGGGTTAAACTAAATTTAATTTGAAAAATAATTTAGTAACTCTGTGGCTCCCCAAATGTCCTTATAGTGACTATTTTTGGCAATGTATAACTGACTCTGATAAAACATATATGCGCTAAGGGTTAATTGCAGGGTAATATTGAATTTGGGGTAAAAATAAACGATTTTTTCTAATCAAAATATCCCTATAAATAACGATTTTTGGCAATGTAAAATGGATTCTGAGTTAATTTAAGTATTGTATAAGCCTTAGTTAAGTGGGTCAATAGTTTAGTTTAGTTGTAACTCAGTATAAGTTATGTAAATATTGTAATTACTGTTCATGAGACTGAATAAATCTAGATAGCCTTTCGAATGTATTGTTTTCATTTCCGTCCTATCCCCTATAAGTATAAGTATATATACCTTATATTATATAATAACAAGGATTATACAAATGAACAGTTCTTAATAATCATAATCATTTATTCATTGTTGGAACCAAGCCTTAAGTTTGTTGCCTGTTCTTCTAGGCTTGGTCGCGTGGAACTGGCACCTAGATTCACCTAGCTTTAAGACGTTTCAAAGTGATCCTTGTGATTCAACTAAATAATCACCATTTGACTTTAAGCCTCGGGAGTACATACAGATTCAACTATCTACGACAGAAATAATAAAAATATTAATCCCTACACTTATTTACAAACAAACATATAATCAATACTTAGGTTTGCATTCACGTACAATTGGTTGCGTTAGTGCAGCCCTCATAAATTGATTTCTTAATTTTTTAGGTTTTTAATTTAATATTAAGAAGCTGACAGACGTCAAACAACTTTTAATCCGTCCGGTTACTAAAGCTAGTTGCCATCTTTATCTGTTGGTGTGTTATAAGCGTATGAAATCTTTCGGCAACTACTTAATACTTAGCCAAGCCTTAAAATGTAAATAGTTTTCGAATTTGAATTATTATTCTACAAGTACTAAAGGACTTCTTTCGTGAAAAGGACTCCTAATTTGAATTTAATAATGAATGATTGAAAAGCAATAAGCAAGTTTTTATCACGTCTAAATCTGTAGATAAGCCAACTTCTCAGTCTATAGGCTCTAAAGTGTCAGAATTCCGGTTACAGTATAAGTAATACAGCCCCCACGGGAAATTATCGCGACACATCTTCGTATGTCACAGACCGTGAAATTATAATCTTTATTACCCCGTGCGGGGCACTGATAGCGTCCCGTAGGGTAATGTTTTAAGGGACAACTTTTTTATCGACGGGTTGGATTGGAATATCATTTTGAAGGTTAGCTGTAAAGGTTAAGGTTATGAGCACTGGTGGTCTAATGGTAGCGTCCCCGCTTTACTAAGGTCGTGGGTTCAAAACGTGCACCAATTAGTTTTTCTGTTTGTAAAGTTTGTGTGCACAGTGCCAGTACTCTCAAACGGTGATGGAAAACATCGTGAGGAAACCTGCATGCCGTAGTACCTAAAAAGCTCAAAAATGTGAAAGTATTTAGGAAGGAATTGCCCATATACCGTTAGATTAAAGGGTAGTAAAGTTAGGGTAATGGGGCCCCAAGAATTACCTAGGAGCCCACATCATTCAACAGGCTGTAGAGATGGAATGGAAGAGTAGAAGGATAATAACGAGGGAAATAAAAAATTACAGATATCCCATAATCATATGTTTATGTCCGTAAACTTCATAAAATAACAAAATGTGTGTTTTGAACAGTTTGAGTTTCGACATTTATAATTTTAAGATATACAAAATTATCATGAGAAATGAGAGGTACGGTCAGCAACAAATTAACAATAAGTTTATTTATAACTAGCAATCCGCCCCGGCTTCGCACGGTTATTGTGGGTTATCCCTAAGAGATTATGCATATAAACCTTCCTCTTGAATCACTCTTTCTATAACCGCATCAAAATCCGTTGCGTAATTTTAAAGATTTTAAGCATACATAGGGATATAGGGACAGAGAAAGCGACTTTGTTTTATACTATGTAGTGATACCCTTATATATTTTATAAGCTATTCATTATATTCGAGAGGCAACCGGCCTCTTTGTTTTTTTTAGTACCTATTAACATCGCCAAAGTAATTTTACAGTAATTATAAGCATGTGAATAATTTTAAGTGTGCTGACTGTACCAATTTTTTATCAATTATTTAAAAATAATCATATAGTGGTCAAATGAATAGTAAGTACAGTATATTATATATTAATATTTTATTTTACAAAATCTAATTACAGACTATGAAATTTAAAAATCGAATGAATAAAATTTTAAAATCTCTTAATAATATTTAACTATTTAAAAGCGTTTCCTATACTTCTATCACAACATTCAAAGGCCTTGTAAATTGGACCGTTCGCTTGCAAATAAATTTATTATAATAAAAATAATATAAAGTATATTATCTAACAGATATCAAAAACAAAATTGCAGTTACATAGTCAACATCTAGTACTACTCCGTCAATCTAATCCCCGCAATTCAAACTCGCAAGTTCAACAAATTATCAGCCAATAAATTGTATCTGCATATTTTATACTACTATCTGAAAGAATAAGTAGATGGCCTAACTGATGTTTAGTTGTGTTGTTGCATGGTTTTATTGTAGATGCTGTGAGAGGTGCACACACGCATCGTTTAGTTAGATTAACGAGGATAAGATTGGCAAAATAGGACTAGATAGTATTACACAACTTGCAACATAATACCCCTATAACCCCGAAAGCAGGGAATTCTACAGATCATGACAAACACCTTTTGTTTTACGAGTTTTGAGATTTCGTAGTTTTTCGTTCATGAAATGCCTCTTAAACGATCCTCTAATATGAAACTTAACACTCCATGAGGCAGCCCTATTCACAGTTTCTGTGCCAAATTTCTGAGACTATATTAATTTTACTTTTGTATGGGAATTTAGAAAACGATATATTCAACTTTTGCACACTTCAAAGTATTCCAGTGCTTGGTCTGATCACAAGGTCTTTGGCCTTATAGGGGTATTATGTTACACGTTGTATATGTTTAAAGTAGTAGGTACTTTTTGTTATTATTAACAATTGGAATTTACGCATTAATTAATTAACTGTGAAAGTAGTTTTAGCTACTTTTTTCTCTTTTTTTTCAAATAAAATGAAAAGAGAAAAGGTAGTTTTATTCTTTTGATAATTAACACTATTCAACGATTACACGCGGTCATCAAGACTTAATAATAATTATTGGACTGAATTATCTAAAAGCTTTATTAATTTATGCTGTTTCAATCTTTTTAATTCATCAGTTGCAACTTGAAATCACTATTTTATTTTGATTAAATTTTTCTTAAATTTGTAGTTATCGGTAAATAAGTAAACTTGAAAGCTTGTCAATTTTACGACGCATAAGTAACTTAATATAAAGTTTTAATAATGTGAAATAATGTAGCCTTCTTTAAATAGGGGTAAATGTGCCTGGACGATTATATAGATACATTATTTTAAGTACTTTTCTCATTAAGAGACTAGACGTAAACAATATAAGAATATAACATATTATATAAAAATAAAATTATCATATTAACAGTTTATGTCAACGAAAAAATATAAATGGAGATTTTAAACATTAAAAAATGCAACATTTGTGATCTGGGACCCTGTATACTACACTCATGTACTCATTCCACCTTAGCTAGATAAAACCTTTACTGTGCATTGCAATTCCACATTAATTATATTCATCAATACATACAATAAAAACATTAAGTACATACTTACAAGTACATACTTTAATAGCTAGAACGATTTTTATTTTAAATAATATCATGTTTTTTTCTAAACGGTTATAGAGAAATCAGTTTTTGCATAATAGTTTTTAAGACGATGGTGTTTTTTTTTTAATAAAGTTAGTGTCGTATATTGTCATTATTAAAATAAAAGTAACTATAAAATTGCAACGCACATACCTCAGCCCGCATCATTAAACAGGTGCATACAAATGTAAATAAAGCTAATTTGACAGTGAAAATTGGTCATTCCCTTAGAATATTAAAAATATTTACAGCCCGATATATTATGCACTAAGAAATTCTACAAGCTTTTTCATAAAAATGTTTTTTTTTAATTATTTTACTCAACTATTCCTAATCTCTTTTTACGTTACATCACATTTTAACGTTTTTAGTTTTTTATCTTGTAAGCTGAAATTCTGTTGTTATTCTATAAGTTTTATAAGTACTTATGTATGCAGATTTTTTTGAATATGTGTTTAAAAAAAATATTGAAATAATAAATACATGGTACAGAATTTAACTTTTATGAAAAAGCTTATATTTATTTAAAGACAAGCTAAATATTTACAAACATCTCACAAGCATTGAGCAATTTTTATGAATAAATTCTATAATATTTTTATACATTGTAAAAGAGACTTATTACATAAGCTACCTTTGAGGGTGTCGAAAAAACGCTGCCTTCTTTTATTATAAGAATCATAATTCTATATTTGGGTAAGTAAGTACCAATTTATCATAATCTATTTTCTTGGGTATAATATTAAATAATGTGTGTTATTTTATTTTATTTGGTAGGGAGGGAGGGAGGTGGTATTTTATAAATATCTTTTGTAAGAATTGAGAAAATATAAGTGCATTTATTTTATAAGTTGAAAAACGTTAAAATTTTATTAAAATATTTACAGATTAGATTTTTAAGTAATTTTACTATTAATGAAGCCGCTTTAAGTACCTTACCCCTATACTTATAACCATTAAAAAAAAAGAAAAATCTTTTGACATATTTTTATAAGAACTTAAATAAAACATCACCAATATAGAATTTATAAGACAACCCATGTTAAAAATTAAGTCATAGTAATAATTCTTGTAATAAGTATTACAAATGTAATTTTAGTTATAACCGCTTTAGTAGTAACCGCTTATTTAGCTGACCGTCCAGCGGTGGCGAACCTGCAAGTTAAGGCTCGCATGCCAGAGGTATCACCGTTCACTCCCTTCCTGACTAGACTTGTGCTGACTGTTCTTAGTACATTCTCTTTGATTGCTGACACTTTTACTGACATTTGAATGGCTGACACTTTGGTTGCTGACACACTGACTGCCAACTTCTTGGACTCTGGCATTGCTGACACTTTCATTGCTGATAGCTTGACTGCTAACATTTTGTCTGCTGGTGATCTGACTGCTGACAGTATGTTTCCCAGAAATTGGTTTGCTGTTGCTAGCACTTTTGTTAGTGCTTGCATTTTGATTAATTCTGAAACTGTGACTGCTATTCACAGTTTTCCTACCGTTCTCACTTAGCAAATCACCTTTTTGACTGACGCTATTTTGACTACTGTTTAAACTTTGATCATCACTGGCACTTGGACTGTTTGTTGTGTTATCGCTAACGCTCTGACTTCTGCTGACACTTTTACTGCTGTAAGCACTTTTGATATCTATGCTTTGACTGCTGGAAACACTTTGAGTTGTGCTGACACTTGGGCTCGTGCTGACACTTTGGCTTGAGCTGACACTTTGGGTCGTGCTGACACTTTGACTAGTGCTGACACTTTGACTCGTGCTGACACTTAGACTAGTGCTGACACTTAGACTCGTGCTGTCACTTTGATAAGTGCTGGCACTGTGACAGTCTTCCGTAGTTTGGTCTTTATTCGCAGTCGGGATATCTTGACTTTGATCGCGTCCTTCCTGAACTGATTCCAAAGCCACGTCGAAAGACGCTTGTCTGAAAAAAGATATATTAAATAAATATTTAGAAGTATTATATAAAATATTTTTTTTTTTATAAAAAAAATATAATTTATATGTACCTTTTACCTACCTAAATACTAAAGGCGAATTTTACTATTCCAAAGTACATAACGCTATCTGTTAGATAAAAATATTTGCGTCTTTACTTTTAACTTTTTTAAAACAAATACGGGAATATACCTATACTTAATTCTTGATTGAACAGGCTTTCCTTGATATTTGAATTAGAAGAAAGCAAGAGTTCGATGAACAAAACGACAAACGTAAATTATTTGAACTAAAAACTAGTGAGTAAAAGAGACAGAAGATATCTACCTCTCAGTCATGTAGTTCCCGGGCGCGGAGAGCGAGCGCCCCGCGCGCGCCAGCAGCCCCCCCCTGCGTCCCGCGCCCCCCGCCCCCGCCGCCCCCCCGCCCGCGCCCCCCGCCAGCTCGCGCGGGCTGATGGACTCCCGGCGCGCAGTGCTGCCTTCGCGACTACGCAGGAACGGGTTCTAGAAGAAGAATACCATTTCATGATTAACTCTTGGTTGCAGCAGGTGGTCTAGTGGGATAGGTTCGAATCCGGTCGTGCACCAATGGATTTTTTTGTGCGCAATGTCTTCTGTCTAGTGCTCTCGAACGGTGAGGAAACCAGTTAGTATTCTTATAGCGGCGATGGGCTTGCAATGCAACCTGTCACGTATGGAATAGCAGCTGCGATTTGTGGGTATGACTGTATCAAATGTAATACATATTTGGACGTAACCTCTGACTACCCCCTTAGGCATCCTCAAAGGATCTTGAGTTGGTACTTGGTACCTACTAAGAGATGTGATAGGATATCTGCCGTGCCTGGGGATAAAAGTCGTGAAGCTGTTTCTTCTTCTTCAGTTAAATATGTTAAGCCTCATGTGCCTGTAATTTCATAGGCACACTTCAAACCAAAACGCAGCGACGAATGCTGAAATGTTACCTGAAAGCTGTGCTTCTTCAGCATAGTCTTGATGAGGATGAGTGTGGATAGGTTCGGGATGGACGTGACGACACGCTCCATGTCCTCGTCCGTCACCTCCACCAGGCGGCAGTTCTCCTGCTCCGAAGGTAGAGGCTCTGCGCCTCCCGAGGTCACCCACTCGTGATCCTGGAGTCAGTTCAAATGAGTTTTTAGAACGGTGCGTGTGACAGACCCACAAAGAGACAAAGAATCTTACACATAGAGCTCTGCTATTACTGAAAGGCTAGCTTAAGTCTACCAGTGCGTCGTGCGTCAGCACGTCGTCTGCGTCTATCAGCAGGAGGAGCCCACCTTGGTTTCCTGCAAAGTTATCCTCTTCACAGGATCCTTCTCCAACATCCTACCCAACAGGTCCCGTAGCTGTGGCGATGGCTGGTAGTTTGGGTACGCCAGTGGGTCCGCCAGCACACGCCTTTGCAGCTCCAGGGAACTGCTGCCCCCCCAGGGTACGCGTCCTGTCACCATGGCGAATAGGGTCACGCCTAGCGACCAGATATCAGCAGCCTTTGGAGAAAACAGAAACAGAAATAAATTAAATTAAAATATAAGTTGGAAAACCCGCCATTTGTCTGTGTTTGCGACCAGATAGAGCAGAAGACCTTGCAGCGCTGGACCACAGATACGGAGTATACAAAACAGACTTTCAAAAACTTTAACGGGATTACCAGACAGTGCTTGTCTATTCAATGTGGTATATTGCTTGCGAGTAGCGCTCTTAATTTTGTTCGTCATGATGTCAAGTACATTCCATCGCAGACTCCCGTGGGTATCCTACGAGGCGACTAAAAGACCACACTAAGGTATAGGCAGCAGCAACTCCTTGTACATAGTAAATACAAATGCCTACACACTAACAATAATCTGAGCACTAGGTCAACTCCAATACTGGGGTCACCAATATGGCTGTCAAGCTTGGAGACTGTAGCATACCCCCTAACTATGGATACAACCTTATCCAATGTCCAGCAGTGGACTTTTTAGGCTGATGACGATGACAGATTGGAAATCGACAGCCTTTGAGCCTCTTAAGCATAAATTTTCTTACCTCTCCTCCATAATTATCAGTAGAAGCCGTGGCCTCCGGAGCCCTGAACGCCGGAGTCCCCACTGCGCCCGACAGCCTGCCCGCCAGCTCCCCACTGGCTCCGAGGTCTGCCACCTGCACCCGACCCTCGCCGAGGAGCAGGTTCGCTGGCTTGATGTCCCTGTGCGCTATGCCTTGGTAGTGCACTGTAATTCAACCAATATACATGTTTTCATTGTTTTTCTAATTACACACATTAAACTAGACAGAGTGCTTCTCCTAAGCCAATCCTTATCCAGTCTTGTGCGGTTTCCTATTCGTTTTAAAATAGAGCACCGGTAGTCTAGTGGGACCTTCGGATCGTAAGGGTTCAAATACGGTCGTGCATCAATGGATTTTTGACATCGATTTATAAGCGCAACGGAAAACATCGTGAGGAAACCAATTTGTATTCTAGCAGAGGCGATGGGCTTGCAACCTGTCACGTATGGAATACCAACTACTGCAAAATGTGTCTTTATGCCACATGTTATACTTGGACGTACCTCTGACTACCCCCTTAGACATCCTCTAAGAATCTTGACTTGGTATTTAGTACAGAAGATTGTAGGGGATATCAACCGTGCCTGGGAATCAAAGCCTTGAAGCGATTTCTGTTCATTTTAGAATACATCAATCAATTAAAACGGTCTTTATTCAGTTCAATCACTTTGCAACACAATGCCGTTCTTCAAACGATTAACTCTGCTATAGGATTGTTTTGTCTGTTTGTACATTTAGACAATCGCGCTCGTTAAGCAATAGATATTATTAATTTAACAATTTGTGTGTACAGAATATTTGAACGTACCTCTGACTACCCCCCTACACATCCTCATAGGATCTTGAGTTGCTTCTTGGTAATAAGAGATCTGAGGGATATCTACCGTGCCTGGGAATAAAAGTCGTGAAGTTGTTTTCCCTAATCGGTCGGCTGAACCCGAAGCCATAAATTAAACGAAGACTAGTAAAGCCTAAGATTCGAAAGTTTTGTTCAGTTAAATATCTACAGAATATTTTTACTTCCTGAAAATATGGAACAGCCTTCTTCGGAAATGGACTTTTTCGGTCTGATGATGGAATAAACAGAAAAGCTACTATAGTTACACACACACACACATTGGCTTCTCTTGTGAAACCTGGACTCATAAGAGACTTGTGTAATCAGGAGAGGCCAAACAGACACACATGCACTCGCACACAGCCACAAACCGCAGCTAGATATTCCATACTACACAGATATAAATTCATACATTCACATTCATACTCAATACCTACACACTTTAAATACAAGTTATTAGTAGGTTATGTCTTCAATTAGTTTAGTGGCAGTCGTTTATATAACCAGTTTCTGTTAAAATGTAAATCCGTTATTGGCTTTTAGCTAACACATTCCTATTGTGCGTGACTTACGAGACAATGCTTTGTTATAGGTGATGGTTACCACTTAACATCAGGTGGGCTATCTGCTTGTTCCATCAGCTACTTGAATAAAAAAATGCTATTCTCATAGCTTCTTATGTCATTGTTACCTCCTATATAAATGAAGAGCTGTGGATTTTGTTAAATAATTAAAATAAAATAAAGGTTAAATAAAAGGTTCATCGGTAGGAACCAAGTTTTAAGTTTTCTGTCTGTTATTTTAAGCTTGGTCTCGTTCAAAACCTAAGGTTTAAGAAATTTTAAAGTTATTCTTATGTGCTGAATAAATGCATTTTGATTTTGAGTAACAAGAATTATGTATTAAAAATTAATACTTTGAAACGAAAAGATGTACATGTCTCTATTTGCACGATTCCTTAGAGGAAAAAAGTTTGAGGAAAACATCCTTGCTTGCTGTCAGATATATCGCGCCGAATTCCTTTGAAAGAGTCACGTCCAAGACGTGCCCTACGTGACGTTAAAACGTGGAGGTAGTATTTGGTAACCCGGCTGCGAACGAAGACATGTAAATCAAACAATTACTCTCGTTTCGTAGACCAGTTTCAAAGACATGTCGAAGGCACAAAAAATATAAACCGTTCTTGGTCCCTATCATACGGGAAATTCATTATCGAGATGGGATGAAGATCCTCTGGGGAACGAAGCACACGCATACGTGATCCAGAATCATTCAACATTCATACATGATGAACGATTGTATAAAGAAAGTCTCTCGTGGCGCGTGTGGTTCAAAATGAGAGAAAATTGCAGATTTTTTAATGAATTCTGAAAAAGACACTGAACTAGTACTGAAAAGACTGGAATAAAAAGTAATAATGAAAATCGGACTTTTTTCGGAACTGTACTAGTTACTCGTAATATTTTATCATAATACATGTATATTGGTAGACATTCCACACAGCACTAATCAAAGTATGGGAACCGGTAGCTTTGTAAATACATACTTATGATATAAAATAACAGTCAGACAAAGAAGAAACATCAATGTTCATCACATTGTTATTATGTGTGGGGATCGAACCCACGGCCTACAGCGCAAGGCAGAGCTGCTACCAATTGAGCTGTGAGGGCCGTCAAATTATGAGACTGGGGCTTATTGCCCGACTGACGCACAGAGGCGTTAAGTGAGTGTAAACTGACATTTCAATATCTTCGAACTCCGGAATTAATTCCACAAAATGTTACAAGAGCTATTTTCCTCGTTCAAATGAAAATAAGACTCAAATTTGTGCGGATTCATGGCATTGTCAGCATCAGTATTCAACGCGGGATGACCCCGGGCTTTATCTCTATTCAGCCTGTCGTATAGAGCACTAGTGGTTTGGCGGTAGCGGCCACGCCTGCCGATCCTAAGGCCGTGGGTACAAAACCAGTACAAAACCGTGCACGAAAAAAAAATGTTTGCACAGTGCCAGTAAACAGCTCTCAAACAGTGACGGAAAACATCGTGAAGAAAGCGGCATGTCGTAGAATCTAAAAAAGTTCTAAAATATGTGTTATGTGCTTTGAGTCGCACTTAAAATCCTTTCACCACACTGTTTCGAAAGAAACCAGTGACACCACAAGAAGAAGAAACCTGTTGTACCCTTTCTCAAGCACTCAATTCATTTTTTCTATTTTAATTTAGATTAGACTGCCACAACTCAGACAATCCGAAGTACTACTTTGTATTGTCGGAGGTTTTCGGCAGTAGTCTCTTTATACGTTGTACACAGAGGCGAGTGGATTGGCGGTTTATTTATTCAGCGCGGTCGGCAGAAATAATGAATCAGATGGCACGGGCTCCCGCTTCCAGAGATATGAGTGTGGTAGGTGTGCCGACAAGTCCTGGAACTTCATTATTATTACATTGTAACAAGGATAATACAAAGAACGGTAGGAAGGAACCAAGTCGTAAGTTTGTTGGCGGTGAATCTAGGTGCCAGTTCCACGCGACCAAGCCTAGAGGAACAGGTCAAAAACTTAGGGCTTGGTTCTTACCATTGTTTGGTATGATATTTTTACAAAATAATATGGTATAGCTGCACTGCTAATCTAACTTACTGAAAGCGTAGACGAGACAAAAATATGTAGGCGCTTATTTATTCCCTGGCATTTATAGCGGCTCTATAAAGTACCTATACGACTATCACTTTCGTGTCAGCGAAAAGAACAGCGACAGACTTATCGGTTCGTTTAGATAATGGAGCACTGAGCGACCAATACGAATAATACCACCAGTCTCTAAAGCTGACCTTTTTATCCTTCACATGTACATAACGTACATTATACGAGTACATCCTTTACATTATCTAGGACCTTCCGCCGTTCTAACTGCTCGAACCTTTGTTATGCATGGTTTGAAACACACTATAATTCATTTCTCGTTACTCGAATCCCAAACGTCCCGAAAAAACCCTAAAACTTTGTTTCAAAAAATATACAAAACAATCGAGCGCGGCGCCAGGCTTCGTTATAAATTCGAAAATTCAATTTTTGAAACCCGTCCGTCGATTTTTTTATTGATGAACCACAATAGGCACGTACATATATGACGTACGACAGCCTTCACAGCTCAGTTGGTCAAAGTTGGATAGTAGCTTTGCCTTCTGCGCCGTAGGCCGTGGGTTCGATCCCCACCGAGAACAATTATTTGTGTGGTGAACATTGATGTTTGTTCTCTGTCTATGTGTTATATGTATAATATTATAAGTATGTATTTACAAAAAAAGTATATATTTATTATATCAGCTATAAAATCCACGAATATTTTATTAATTTATTTAACTTTAAAAGTCTTGGCCTGCCGTCGTCGTTGCGAGTTCTTTTTGAGAAAATATAACTTTTTTATATAGATTTACATATCTTACATACCACCACACAAATGATAAAAAATATTGGTGGACATTCCACGCAGCACAGCCATCACACAAGTTTTGTTCTGTGTGGGGATCGAACCCACGGCCTACAGCGCAGAAGGCAGAGCTACTACCAACTGAGCTGTGAAGGCTGCCAAGTTAAATAAATAAAATAATAGGAATTTTTTAGAGCGAAGTATATACTTAATCGTAGGTAAGTTATTACTACTTACTTAAGTGTATTATTGTGTATTTATGCTTATATTATTGCGTGTGGTGTCTAGCTGTCAATGTTATTATTATTGACTGGATTAAATCGATAGTTTAGGTCAAAGTTGGATAATCGAATAACATCAAGTTATCAGAGTTGTTATGATAGAACAATCGTAGTCGATGGCACAAACAACCGAATTCAAAATGGCGTCGCTAATCATTCCTCTCATTTCTACACTAATTATTTTCTTTAGAGGTAGAACAAGTTTTTCTACCGAAAAGACGATTTTGTTGATAGGAAAACACCCAAATGTTTATTTTCTGTGGGTTTGAAAGGTGTTCCAATACTTGTGTTTAAAACTTCAGGGGGCTAAAGTACCCATCAATATGAATAACTTTTTCTAAGGAACCAACACTGAACGCGAAAAAAAAACACCTGTTTCATACATTTTAGCCAGGTATTGAACTATTGGTAGGTGGGTATTTTAGCCCCCTGAAGTTTTAAACACAAGTATTGGAACATCTTGTATACCTGCTATGTTTCACAGTTTTGTCTTCTTCTTGTGTTTCTTGTTATGTCATGCTGTACCTACCTACCCATGTTTGTGTGTCGAATAAAGAAACTTCTATTGTATTCTATCGAGCTCTGCACTGCAGAAGACATACCTACAACATCTGAGCTGTGAAGCTAGCCAGATTAGTTTTCTACAAAAAAAATGTTTTATTAGTTTTCGTAATTATTCAAACTTTTTGGTAGGAGAACATGTTTGTATTAAAATTATATTCTTGCTGAACCTTTGTAATGATTTCTTCAAATGTTGTTTGAGATTTTCATAGATTCGAAAATTCAATTCAATCTTTGAAAACGATGAAATGTGTGACCGAATTTTTCGATCAGGTGTCAGCCTCTTTGATGATGGAGTACCTAATTTGTCTCAGAAGTGTACCTACCAAAGTAAACTATAGTTCCTTAAATATAATTATAAAACTTTAATTAAGTATATTAAGTTACTTATGGATAAAAATATATTTACAAAAGTACAGGTAGGTATGTTATTTGAAACTCATACAATTTCCTATCGTGCGTGACTGCGAGGCAATGCTTTGTTATAGATGATGGTTACCACCGAACATCAGGTGATCCATCAGCTAGTTGTATAAAAAAAATAAGCAAAAATGTCTGTAACGTAATTGTACGTCCGAATAGGGCAGTCTTTTTGAACTTTTAATATACTTACCACCTTATACATTCAACCGTTTACAATAGAGATAATTCTGATAGTGATTCTGATTCAGTAAAGCCTGACAAAATGCCATTTCCAAAGCGACAGCGTGCAGTTAGTCGCAACCGGACGGATCGTCGCGGGCGGTCCGGTCCGGTGCGGACTCCGGACGCGGTCGGACGGATTTATAGCACTGTTTGTCAACTCGGACACACAAATATAATATCTATCCGTTCCTTGTGCAGCTTCATCCCAACTTGCATAAAATTCATAGTAGGTAAGTATTTAAATTTCACTACTTGCTCGGTCCTGGTAAAACTTGTACAAAGGATGATGGACATAAAGGGAAATAAATAGTAGTAGAGGTCTGTATGGCTTGTCCGGGAAGTACTACCGCCATGTCTATTTCTGCCGTCAAGCAGCGTTATACCTACTGTGTGTCCGTTTGAAAGATGTGGGAAGTAGGTACTTAGTTATGATAATCTGTCAGCAGGGCATACATCTTAGAGCACGTTTCTGTTGTGCGTGACTCACGAGGCAATGCTTTGTGATGGATACCATTAACACCGAGTGGTCCCGAAAAAAATAGACAGGCAACAAGCAGATGGCCTACCTGATGTTAAGTGGTAACCATTACTTGGCTGAATGAGTATAGCTGAGAAGAGCAAGAGATACAGGCGTCGATTGACGATCCTTAGAGGAGGCTTATTCGGTCATGTAACTGGTTCATACCGAAAAGAATAGAATATAATCACTATTTATTTGACTATGTAATAAACTCACAGATATACACACAGACAAGTGAGGCTAGGTACTAGAAATTAAATGAGGAAGTGAAAAAAATATATTAAACACAAACTTGAAACTAAATTAAAAAAGTCAATCAAAAATTCAATCTAACCAAAAGAAGGCGAAGTAAAGTAAACATGACTTTGCATCCACAGTGGAAAAACAACCTTCTAAAATGGACCCAGCCTTTTTCTGTGCGGGTGCAGTCAAACATGTTAAAAAAATCCAATATTTTGTGCAGTGGCGTAGCTAGGTGACTAAGGGCCCCGGTGCATAGAGAAAGAATCGGGCCCTCACCCCCTCCTTCCACATAGCTTGAACTTATGTTGGCCTTTAAAATAAATCATTAAAAAAATGTGAGCAGGCTCAAGGTTTTCTGGCTTCGGGAGCTGTCCCTCTCTTTTCAATGCTTAGGTTAGAGGGCCCCCTGAGCTCTGGGCCCTGGGGCACTGCACCACCTGGCCCTACGATAGCTACGCCACTGATTTTGTGATATGTAACCCTCTTGTTTGTTCATAGCTTCATGGGTAGATAGGCGGGTTGCAAAGAACACCCTTAATAATAATAAGGAAACGTCGCAAAACTGCCTGGAAGGGAAAAGGACCCGCCTATCCTTTGTCACGATAATTTTGAGGAAAATCCTATCTTGTGTAAGACCTTAATTTGCTCCTTGTACAAATAGTGGCACTTTTCCTGTGACAAAGAAATGTACATCTATACTTGTAAAATATACCGTTGGCTATTTAGTATAGGTCTATAAGTTATCATATTTTCCGTAAGTGCACCGCCGTCAATTATGATTAGTTTCTATCTTTCCAGGTTTGCCTGGCAGGGATCGCTCACAGCGATAAGGTCGCCCATTGTTTTACCTAAATGAATGCTTTAACCCTGTATTATGTTTATGTGTGGTGAGCAATAAAGAGTTATCTAAGTACACGCACACGGATATGCATCAGTAATACATACACTGCTCGGTTTTTTGTCCTTGTAGTAAGTGTAATTTTATTTTGTTTAGCTACTTTCTTCTAAATATAATTGGTTTGTTTACCTGTCGTTCTGAATTTTCAATTTGTAGCGAAGGTAAGATAATTAGTAGTAAAGCTCTTTGTGAAAGAATTCGTTCAGAAAAGTGTTATTTATATGAAAATAGAAATACTAAAACTCATGGTCTACTTACGATACTCCACGCCCAGCAGAACATCCCTGAAGTACTTCCTCGCCACATCCTCACTCAGGGGATTCTCCGAGGGGATCTCGATGACGGGGCCGCCTTCGAGCAGCTGGAACACTAGGTAGAGCTGGTCTTCGGCTGGATCGTCCAGAACCTGAGGGAGCATCTCATTAGCACACTGATTTTTATACTTGAGTGGGCTTAAACATTTATTTTCTAACATTTAAGAAGTTTTTACAAATTCCCTTATCTATTCCCTTACAATTTATCCTGCTACCATTGAGTGTAGATTTTGTAACAATATGTGAGTATAAAATAAACACTGTCTTATTCCGGCTCTGTGTGGGTAGATTTGTAAAACTATACGGGTACTTGATGTGGGGTAAATCATCATTATAACGAGTGGAGTACATTTTAAGAGTAGAAGAGCTCTTTGTATGTGGCTCGTCCGGGGAAGAACTACCACCATGCCTTTTTCTGCCGCCAAGCAGCGCTGCTGTGTTTCGGTTTGAAGAGTGTTGTTGCCGGTGAAATTAGAGGCATGAGGCTTAACATCTGTATGCCTCAAGTTGATGGACGCAGGGCAGTGCATCGTAGGACACGTTCCGAGCGTGACTTACAAGGCAATGCTTTGTTTTAAGTGATGGTTACTGTACTGTACAGGTTGCTTGGGTACCAAAGAAAACACTTATGTTAGAGTAACGTCTGCCTGGATCGGCGGGCTGGAATCGAGTGCCCCCACCACCGTGGTGCGTACGGTTGCTACCCGCCTCCAGTCAGCGCGCATAGTTTATTGTTATACACTACAGTTACCACATAACATCAGGGCCATCTGCTTGTTCCATTAGCTAGTAGTATAAAAAAAAAACGAAATTGACTGATAATCCTACTTCCTATCCTATTTTATCCTACTGCCTTTCTACTCTATTATAAATGCGAAAGCTGCAATGTTTGGATGTGTGGATGTTTGTGGCTCATAACTACTGAAGCGATAGGAATGAATCTTAGAATAATTATAATTTGTACGCAATCAAGCCTAGAAGTACAGACAAGTAACTTACGATAGCTCCCACCGTTTTCATTTATAGTATTACGAGCTATTATTCAAATAGGTAATGAGTTCAGTGATTAGTTGGCTGTTGGCCCACGCCTAGCATAAATGCATAAACTGATGTTGATAAACACCACTGCGACGGCCAAATACAAATATTATTCATCTACCCTCATGAAATTCAGATTGCTCCTCTCCGGGCTTCAAGATAAAACAATCTAAAACGGCGCACGTAAAATGCGCCGTAAATTCTACGTTTTACAACCGCTGAAAAAATGTATATTTATGTAGGGATGCTGATGTTCGGCTTGAATGGAATACCGAATGTCAGAGACCGAAATACAAACTATTCGGTAAAACTTTTCTTATCTACACGTATAAAAATGGGTTTTATATTACAATGTTTGTCAATTTTGTTAAGTTTTAAGAAATTGATGACTTTCTCATACAACTCGCTGATGGTAAAAGCAGATCCTAACCACATGTTAGGTGGAAACCATCACCCATTGCCTCGCAAGTCACGCCCGATAAGAAAGGCCCTATGATGCACTGCCCTGCGTCCATCAACTTGAGGCATACAGTTGTTAAGCCTCATGTGCCTGTGATTTCACCGACAACCACACCCTTCAAACTGAAACACACCGCCCCGCTGTTTTTCGGCAAAAATCTTCTTATTATTAACTAAAATCATTCACAGCCCTAGTTAAACTCTTCAACAAACATTCCAGTTTGATGGGTTTACAATGCTAAATAACGCAGATTCTTTCGAATTATCCTTCTTTGTAGGAATCGCCTTTTGTTCAGGAATGAGATGAAGAGCCTGGGGAGTCTGACTTATAACGACCAGGTCTTTGATGAAGCGGTGACAGCAATTTGACGGTCAAAGCTGTCGCAAGCAGCGTTTTTGTCCGATGTTTTTTTCTAGGCTTGGTCTCGTGGAACTGGCACCTAGATTCACCTAGCTTTTTTTTAATACAACGTGCTGATGTAACAAGCTTATGTTAAGTGGTGACCATCAACTATAACAAAGCATCGCCTCGCAAGTCACGCACGAAAATACCGTGCCACAGGTATACAGATGTTAAGGCTCATGTGTCTGTAATTTCACCGGCAACCATACTCTTCGAACCGAAAGTAATTCGTGTGCTGTCTTATAAATTTGATTATGTTTACCTTTTTCTGTATGCCTACGCCTCACTAAACTTCAATAATATATTATATTATTACATTGTAAAAGGATCATACAAAAGAACGGTAGGAACCAAGCCGTAAGTTTGTTGCCTGTTCTTCTAGGCTTTGGTCGCGTGGAACTGGCACCTAGAGTCACCTAGCTTTAAGACGTTTCAAAGTGATCCTTGTGATTTTATTGAATAAATACATTTTGACTTTGACTTTGACTTTGACTTTGAAACACATCATCGCTGTTTGGCGACACAAAAAGGCATGGTGGTAGTATTTCCCCGGACGAGCCTTTCACAAAGAGCTCTATAAACTCTTAAAATCCCTGTGATTTAATTGAATTCAACCTATTGACTTTGACTTTGCAATAATAGCCTAGTCTAGATTATATTTAGATTAGATTACAATTCAATTAGAGTGTTGAGAGGAAAGTTATTACGTTTTTTTTAAATTTTAGGAAGTTTGAAGTTTGCCTTTTGTTTTCAATTGTTGTGTGTCGGTGGCTGCTTTTTACAAAACCGTAGCTTTGGCAAATTTCAGCAGATCAAAGATTTACGATACTTATGAATTTCCTTTGAAACATTGTGTTGGATTTTATTTTATGATTCTAAAAATGAAATTACGTTTTTCGCTTTTTATCTCTGAAATGTCGAATTGGGACTGAAATTTAAGCTTATTGATCAGTCGGTACTTTTGTTACTTTCTCTTCGAAGTGATCCTTGTGATATAAAGTTTTTTACGTTTTTGACGTTGAAATAAGAGAGTAGTATATTTTATTAGATAAAATTGATGCTTTCGACTTTCATTACTTATCTATTCTTTTTAGGGGTAGTTAAATGCACGTCCAAACTATATCATTGGATCTAAAATCTTGCATATTATTTAGTTATATTTTTTTTTTATTAAAAATATTATTATATGTGCAGATACTTTGCAACTTAACCCTTATAAGTAAGAATTTGTACAACTAGTGGTCGAAAGGAGCCTCTTTGAGGCGCACTTAAAATCCTTTCACCACACTGTTAAGAAAGAACTAGTGATACGACAAAAAGAAGACTGATAACCACACCCTTCAAACTGAAACAGCAACGCTGCTTCTCGGCAGAAATAGGCATGGTGGTAGTTCTTCCACGGACGAGCCACACACAAAGAGCTCTACTACTCTTCTCCCCTTACCAAGTCCATCTTCTACGTTTTTTGAACCTTTGTTTTTAATTTGATGAATGTAATTGATGTATACTATGTTAGTGACTTATATAAAAACTGAAACTAAGCTTGACGATTTTGATCCCCAGGCACGGTAGATATCTCCTCAGATCCCATGGTACTAAGTACGACTTTCAGATTATTTGAGGACGTCTAAGGGGGGCTGCTGCCACCAACCCAAGGTCCTTCTCCACTATTTTAAGGAGTTGGGCTGGCTGGGGTGAGGTTGGCAGGGGGACAATGCACAATACACCCCATTGCGGGACGTCCGTGCAGATCTCATTCCCCGACCACGAATTAGAATTAGGGGGGTAGTCATAGGACTCAAAATAAATGATCTTACCTCGACCAGCTTGACCACGTTAGGGTGGTCCAGTTTCTTGAGCACGGCTATCTCTCTGTAGACCCTTTGCAGCGGGTCCGCGGAGGGGCCGGGTCCCTGCTTGCGCGGGGGGGCGCGCCCGAACAGACCGGTGCGACGCATCAGCTTGCGTTTCGAGAGGATCTTCATTGCCTGAGGAAAAATAAATAAATAAATAAAGGTGGACTTTCCACGAGGCACTGTCTAGCCCCGAACTTCATGGCCTGTGGAAAATAAAATAAAATAATTAAATTAATATTTTTGGACTTTCCACCCAGCACTAACTAGCCCCAAACTAAGCAAAGCTTGTAATATGGGAACCAGATAGTTGATATAATACTTATTTACTTATTTTTTTTTGTAAATACATACATAATATGTAACATAAAAAATTGTGTTCAATTCTACCTACTTAAGAGTACAAGCTTTTCAAGAAAAATAGAATGAAAGAAAGAATGAAAGAGAAATGGTTTTATAAACCTATTGGGTGTTAATAAGTTAGTGTACAGAGCGGAACATGTATCTAAATAAAAATAAAATACAAAAACTAACACTAATATTTTAAATTACGCTTGACGAGCCAAGGTTTTATTATGCATTACAATATATCGTTAATGTGTTAAATCTTTGTCAATAAATGCTTCTGATTCTGATTCTGATTCTAAAACTCTGATGCGCTGTGTTGTACACACGGATACAGATCAAGCTATACAAAGCCAATCAAAAATGATGCTTACTACAAGGACATAAAGGCGAGCAGTGTGTAGCCTGCGTATTCGTGTGCACGACCAGTGCTCAGTGAAGTCAAGTCAAAAGGTATCTTATCTATCTAATCACCTTGTGATTTTATTGAATAAATAAAATCACAAGGTGCCAATTTCACGCGACCAAAATGAGGTGTAAATAGGTTCCGCCTAGGTTCATAATCTATTATTCAAGCATGTATTATTCAAGTTAGCTTTATTTCAAAATGTGTGCCGGCTCCAGCAAGTTCAAATTGGCTTGGGAGTTCGGTCGTTACAATATCCCGAAACCTCACAATTATAACTTTGTCGGTATTTCATGCATCCAGGCGCCATCACCCCCCTTCCTCTTTCGACTTTTTATTTTTCGAAGAGCGGTGACCGTTAAACAGCGTTAGAGGGGAGATGTGAGAAGTTACTGTTACTTAGGCCGCATAGTGTCTTAACAAGGCCTCCCCCCCATTTCCGCTAGTCGCTACGATCCTGAGCTTTTAAGATGCAGCTAATTCAATATTCTTCAATATTGTATTATATTACTTTGTAAAAGGATCATACAAAAGAACGGTAGGAACCAAGCCGTAAGTTTGTTGCCTGTTCTTCTAGGCTTTGGTCGCGTGGAACTGGCACCTAGAGTCACCTAGCTTTAAGACGTTTCAAAGTGATCCTTGTGATTTTTTTGAATAAATACCTTTTGAGTTTGACTTTAATGTAATTCACTCTCGCACATTTCAATATTTTTGGAAGTAGGTAAACATTTTTTTTTAACTAAGTTCCATCTTCTTGATTGTCTTTTAGCTTTTGGCGGATTTTTTACGGCTCCGAGAGTTTCCTCAAATATACATTTCTTACAAAATAGTTTAACAATAATGATAGTTTTCCTGATATGCTTACTCCTTCAAGTTAGCCACAGCTAGCTTAGCTTACTTTATACTAAGAAATAGATAATTTGCGTTTCATATTACTTATTGTCTTATTAAGCACCACCCAATGCACACTATACATAGGTAAATTAAAGAAAAATAGTAATTAGCATTATGTTCTACAATGTTTTGGTTCAAGAATGTATTTACTCATCGAATTTAACCGCATTTATATACCTTTCAAAATTGCGGTAGCAAACTGTTAATGACGGTCACCGTTTCTTAAGAAACTACATCTTGATACCCCCTAGCGGCCGGTGCACGTACTAAATCGTGGCAAAGTTACCAACTGCACAAAGTTACAAACATATTTTTACACGTGTCTGAACGTGTGCTAAACTTGAAGTAGATAAAATTATAATAATCTGCGAAGCGTCTGTGTGGTGCAATTGGATAGCCCTTTTAAACCGACTTCAAAAAATGAGGTTCTCAATTCGAGCGTATGTTTTGTTTGTATGTTTGTTACGTGATTACTTCACCCATTCATTAGAGTACTGGCATTGTGCACATACATTTTTGAACAGAAAAACTCATTGGTGCACGACCGGTTTGGAACCCACGACCTTATGATCGGAAGGCGGGGCCGCTACCACTAAGCTACCAGTGCTCTAAGGTTATTTAAGGTAACACTTATGTTTGCGAAAAAACATCTTAATCTTGTATAGGTGGCTCTTCACATTGCTATTGGTATTCGCATGTTTAGTTGCTCGTGTATTTGCTTATAAGTTTTGCTCGTCAAAAATAGGCGAATTGGATTTAAGTAGGTACCTATTCGTGCTCGCGTATTCGTCGTATTTTTCCAAATACCACGAAAACGCGAGCACGAATGCGTGATAGCAGATAAAGGTGACGGCCGCTAGCTGACGGCGACGGCAAAGCCATTCGACTACTAAACAGTAGCTTAAGCCCGGAAATTGTTTGTCTGTCGGCAGACAAAGCGTTCCGTTTTACAGGAATTACCTACTCTTGATGCTGTGTGAATTGTTGCGCGTTTACACTGAGCCAGTATAGTAGGTTAGAATTTATTAATTGTGCATATACCATAACTAGTGGTTCGCCCAAAACTGACATTTCGTGATGTCCGCTCGAGTCTTACATTGATACCAAACACGATATTTACATATACAAGGTGTTCCAATAATTGTGTATACAAATTTCAGGGGGCTAAAGTACCCATCAATATGAATAACTTTTTCTAAGGAACCAACAATGTGAACGCGAAGAAAAAAACAGCTGTTTCATACCTGGCTAAAATGTATGAAACAGCCTTTTTTTTGTACAAACCACCTAGACGTCATCTCAAAATCGAGGACCGAATCACCCATAAAATACCAAGAAAGCTGGCTCAGCTTGTCAAGTCCAGTTGACTTACCGACCGACTAACGCCAGTCACTAGCTCATTGCTACATGCCGTATGCAAATAATGTTTAGATAGGTGCGGGTACATACGTAGTGCGTGTCGTCCTCTTCGTTGTACGCCAGCTTCACGATCCCGTACGAGCCCTGGAACAAACAAAACATTATTCAGGACTTTTCGTGCTGACTTCGCTCATAGTCTGGAAGAGATCGCTACTTGCGATAAGACCGCCGATTGTAGGACAAACCCAATGTTTTTTTACGTTTATAACCTTTTCCATTCTGTCCTCAATAAAGTTATTGTTATTATTATAGTAAGAGCACCAGTGGTCTGGTGGGAGTGAGCTCACCTTCCGATCGTAAGGTCGTAGGTTCGGATCCGGTCGTGCACCAACGGATTTTTCATATGGAAAAAAAAGTGCGCAATGCCAGTGCTCTTAACTTAACGGTGAAGGAAAACATCGCGAGGAAACCAGTTAGTATTCTAACAGCGGCGATGGGCTTGCAACCTGTCATGTATGGAATACCAATGGAATACTGCAAAATGTATTTATTTATTTATTTCTCATTATCACCACTACCCTATCCTTACAGGAGTTCCTAATACGATAATGTAGCAGTATATTTACAAAATAAAAATAAAATGAAATGTGGGTATGTGCCAAATGTTATGTTTGGACGTACCTCTGTCTACTCCTTTAGACATCCTCTAAAGGGTAAAGAATCTGGAGTTGGTACTTGGTACTAAGAGATCTGAGAGGATATCTACCGTGCCTGGGGATAAAGTCGCGAAGCTGTTTCAGTTTCAGTTTTTCAGCAATCACTACAGACGAGTGAAACCGCAAGCCGTAGCTAGTATGAGAACAAACCAGTTTATACCGGTCGATGCTTGTGCTAGTGACCTAGGGGTTTCCTAGGATCTGTCTTCTTTGTGTTCCACCCTGCTTACCAGGAAAACGATGGCAGCTGACTATTTGCAGACATAAACTGCAGAGCGGACTCTCTGTGTCAATTTTCATTTGTTTAAATTTATTAGCGTCTAGAGAGTGGCAGCTTTTAAGAACTAGCTTCTTATTTTTCTTGCCGTTTCTTCCGAAACAGCGTGGTGAAAGGATTTTCAAAGGAGCTTCTTTCGAGAGGTAAATTGAGTTGTACGGAATCAATAGAAGCCTCAATTTAGAAAACAAACTGTCGAAATAACAGAGCATTATGTCAGTAATTGCAATCTGTATTAAAAACTAATTTAATAGCATTTAGATTTAAATTGAACTTGTTTATGTTTTGATGCCAATATGGGTTAAGATGGCCGTTTTTGTCACATCATCATCATTTAACTGGCGGGCAGAGTATATCTCCCAAATCTTCCGGTATTTTCGGTTAATCCATAAAAAATATCAGGCTTAGGGCGTTATAATGGCGCACACGGCTTGGGACGGACAGAATGATCCTTTATTTCCTTGAAGGTCTATGGATATATCCGCAAGCTCTCTTGAGAGCACTGTGTCTCGGCCCCGCCTGCCGATCCTGGTCGTGGGTTAAAAAAAGGTCTTGCACCATTGAGTTTTTCTGTTCAAAAATGTATATGCACAGTGCCAGCGTAGAAGGAAACATCGGGTTTTTTTTATTTCTTTTTTTAGACTTAGCTTATGGAACAAGCTGATGTTAAGTGGTAACCATCACCTATAATAAAGCATTGCCTCGTAAGTCACGCACGATAGGAACGTGCCCTACGATGCACTGCCCTGCTTGCTTGTCCATTAACTTGAGGCATACAGATGTTAAGCCTCATGTGCCTGTAATTACACCGGCAACCACACTCTTCAAACCGAAACACAGCGTTGCTGCTTGGCGGCAGAAAAAGGTGTGGTGGTAGTACTTCCCCGGACGAGCCACACACAAAGAGCTCTACTACTCTTACCCGTGTGGCATTGGCTAAACCGGCTTGGCATGTCGTAGGATCGTCGTAACTTCGGCAGAGAATCTGTCTGTCAGTTATTTTTATTTATGCATTGTGTCTATGATCAAACACGCTCACCTGTCCAATAGGCTCCAGCAGGCGGTACTGGTTGAGCTGCACGTAGCCGGCTGCCTGCGCGAGCGAGACGCGGCGCGACTCGCGCGGCGCGCGGCGCATGCGCGGCGACGCCGGCGCTACCTCCACCGACTTGGCGGCGTGCGCGCGCAGCAGCGACGAACGCTCGCATGACGTGAGTCTGGGGGGAAGAAATCTACTTTAAAAAAAACACAATTTATTTTATTATTTTTCTGATGACACAATCAATTGGCCCAGCGAATGTTAAGTAAGAACCATCATCTATAACAAAACATTGCATTGTAAGTCACGCTCGATAGGGGCTGCATGCCTCAAGTTGGTGGATACATATGTCATCGTGCGTGAGTTGCGAGGCTTAAGTCCCATAACTTTATTAATTTTATATATTGCTATTACTATTATTTCTTCCTTCCTTTCTTTGTTCCTTCCGATATCTAAAAATAATTGAGAGGTAAAGCCTTAAGGTAAGAAAGTTGACATAGTACGTAGAAAATCCCCTAAATTCAGTTACAAACAAACTTCCCGTACCTACATGATGGATGCTACATAAAGTACAGAATACGTAGCTGATACTAAGATACAAGTCTCAAACAAGTTTCCAAGCAAAGATGCGATTTTACAGGAAGCGGACACAGCATTAAGGCGAAGACTGCCGCTAATAATTTAATTAATAAAATAAGTATTACTTAATAAGTATTAAAGCTGTAGCAAACCGTATGTATTCGGTACTGAGTAACGGGTTCGCCATCTAGTAACGAGTAACGAATCGTTACTCACGAATCCATCTCGTTACTCGCATGTTTCGTATCACGGGTACCTACACTGTTTCCGTCGAACCGAATCGGTTCACGCAAGTACCGTTGATGCATGTATTAAAAATTTTGCTCATTGTATGTATTTTTTGGATTTAAAAATTATGTTAGTTACAAAGAAAGATGTTTGGAAATTTGTCGTCCTTGGTCTAAGTATGTTTTCTACAAATTACGAATGTTGAGACGCGCCGCCGCGCCGCAACGTCATACTGTACGGCATACACGGTGATACACGTACGCAATACGACTCGATTCGTTGCTCTAACATGCATGATGAATGAGGTACTAGAAGTAACGATTCGATTCGATTCGATAGTAACGAGTATTTTTTGTTAAAGTAACGAATACATACGGGTACGCTTTATCTCGTTACTTTTACACCTCTAATAAGTATACAAGGTGTTCCAATACTTCTACTTAAAACTTCAGGGGGCTAAAGTACCCATCAATATGAATAACTTTTTCTAAGGAACCAACACTGTGAACGCGAAAAAAATAGCTGTTTCATACAAAAGTTTAACACCTACCTGGCTAAAATGTATGAAACAGCTGTTTTTTCTGTCTTGTTGTCTCTGGACATCTAAACTTTTTCAACATCTATAAACTTTTTAACTAGCGGATTCGTACTACATATTATTTGTTACAGTTATTTTATATTTAACAATGGAATTCAGCAAAGTCTCGCCTGAATTAATTATTTTGATCCCAATTTTGGTCTGCTGTGTATGTACTGCTCGCTTGCACATTTCTACATTTTGAAAGATGTAAAATCATTAACTTATTCATGAAAAATCAATCAACCAAGCTATGCACAATAACATTGCACACAGTTCGGCAAAAATATCATTTTGATCCAAACAAGTCCTACCAGAAAGTTTGCTTTACTAGTTTTCGCACATAAGCAAACTCTTTGGTAGAAAAACTGGTTTGGAACAAAATGATATTTTTGGAGAACTGTGTGCAATGATAACACCACTTGACTGATTGCAATTTTTCATTCTATTCTATTAAGATCATGATGATCACATTACGAACATAATATGATGGTAGCGGTAAGTTACGAAATAAGGTATAAATGTTCAAAAAGGTTTTTCACTCGTAAGACCCATTTAAAGTAAATACTTTTAGCACATAGCTGTGTTTTCTTCGCTGTTCAGTTTTGTCTTAATTTGTGTGGGATCAGTGAACCTCATAGGGACCTAGGGTAGAGTTTGGTGTAGAGAGTAGTAGAGCTCGTTGTGTGTGGCTCGTCCGGGGAAGTACTACCACCAAGCAGCGTAGTTTTGTTTAATAAGCCCCTTAAGGCGAAGACAAGTTTTCCTACTTAAAAGTTTGCTTAAGTGCGAAAACTAGAAAAGAGATTTTTTTTAAATGAGTTTAGTAATTTTATGTATTTCAACATGTCGAAACGTGCAATCGAGAGATACATTAGCTCTTGTCATCGCCTTAAGGAAATCACAAAGGTTTTTTAGTGTCCCAAAAGTATTTTGGGACATTCTATAATATTTCAGAGGCAACGTGGCATATCTTATATTATTATAAATCCTCAAATAGATACAACTTTATAAGATCTTAGCAACTCTTTGATCTTCAAGCGAGAAATAAAATTGTCTTTGAACCATTTTGCAAGTATATTTACCCACAAACGTGGGTAGGTATTGTCAGCATTATCTATTATCCGGGGGATTACCGGGCCCACGAGGTACGGTCTCAATAGGATAACAGTAGAAAATGCCAGGATCGAGTAGGTAGGGGATGAGCTAGTAGGATAAAATCTGATTTTTTTAACTGTGGTCGGATATTTGTATTATTAAGTTTATCAAACACTCGAAAAACTGACTTCAAATTAAAACTTGGTGATAATGGGACCACTTTATATGGCTCGTCCGGAGAAGTACATCATGTTTATCACTGCTGTTGAGCAGTGTTTCGGTTGCGAGTTTGGATGCCGGTGAAATTACAGGCACAGGATGCATCTGATGCATCCGCAAGCTGATTACTTATGTAGTTAACGCAGAGCAGTGCACGGTAGGGCACGTTCACATAGTGCATGATTTTCGAGCCAACGTTTTGTTATAGCTAATGGTCACCTCTCAACATCAGGTGGGCCATATGCTTCTGCCATCAGAAAGTTATATAAAAAAACTACAGCCGTAAAGCGGATTTTTTTTAATCAAATTCGCAGATAATAATGCTAGTATTTAAAAAATATACAAAATACACATGAAACTTTGATCTATTTGCGGTCCGAAACGATGTCTAATACAATATATTATTTTGTTTAACAAAATAAAATATTTGTATCATACATATTTCAGGTACATACATAAACATAGGAATGCGTACAAATAATAGTTTCACTAAAATCCTACAAATACGGGCGTATTAAATTATTTATTAAATTCTGCCGTCAAGCATCGCCTGCTGTTTCAGTTTGAAGGGTTTGTGGGTGAAATTACAGGCACTTTCAGCAGCATCTAGCCCTTTTTCAGTTCTTTCATTACATCAAAATGAGCAATTTATTTTTCTATTTACCCGGTATTGCAATGTAGAAATACCTTCTAAGTATTTTTAATTACGTATACATCTAAAACATTTCGTTCTCGAAATTAGGGAAGCCAGTAAAGCAAATAAAAGTTCGGGAATTCACCAGAAATTTTGCATTGATGTTTGTAAATTTTGTGTGGATTTGGCTTCAAAACGTGACCGTTCGTAATGTTACGTCTATTTTGGGGGATTTCCTGGAACGTTATTTCCTGGAATCATGTTTTTTATTGTAAAAAAAATGCGACATCCGTAAGTCTTCTTCTTCTTTGTCGTGTCCTTAGTTTATGTAGACATAGACATAGACATAGACAGACATTTATTTGCTAAAAAAACACACATACACATACACATACAAAACAATAAAAGCTAGGAAATGGCTAAACAGAGATATATATTGCAGTCCTTTGTTGGTATGTAGGTGTTTGTGTGCTGCAGCAGCAAAAGGGTCTCGACTCAGCGTATGCCTCACTACTACTATTATAGAAGATAGGCGCTGTTATTCTGCCGAGACCTTCAGCCAATAAACCTTGTGAGAAATTTACAAGTGTGGAGTGTTCTGTTATAAAATACGTTACAATTATGTTGAAAATAAACAGTACAATACATATGAATCATATAAAAAATGGTAATAAACTTACATCGTGCAGTAATAGGCGAGTGTGTGTTTTATGCATGGGCTTCCATGATATCCATATGTCCATCCATATGTCGAAACAGTGTGGTGAAAGGATTTTAAGTGCCTCTCAAAGAGGCTCTTTCTTTTTGTGTTAGAACTTGTAGGTTCTATGAAATGCTCACGATGTTTTTCTTCACCGTTTGAGAGCACTGTGCAAAAGTTTACGTAATTATTTTTCGTAAGTCGAAATATCTCGGTGGGCGAATGGAAACCACTGTCTGCAACGTTTCCAATCGGAATCGTCAGTTATTGTCGTTTTGTTCTTGTTTGTAGGCAAACAAGAACAAAAAAGTCACATTCTGACGTTTTTGATCGGAATAGTTTCCGAATGTAACAAGGTGTTCAGGGGGCTAAAGTACTGTTGGTTCTTTAGAAAAAGTTATTCACATAGATGGGTACTTTATCCCCCTGAAGTTTTAAGTACAAGTATTGGAACACCTTGTATAAACCTTTCTGACGAAAGACAGGGTCGATTTAGTCGGATGAAAAGATCTTTAGACGTATAAGTACAACCCTAGTCACTATTTTCAGGATAAAACGGGTTCGGGTACATACCTACGGGATAAACTTGAATATTGTTGCGAACGGGATCAACCAGCTGGAGCCATTCACGGCCAGAAACGAACAAGGGTGAATGGACTCACTCTTGTCCGTTTTTGGCTTCGGCTCCCGTACTCGCTTTTTAATTATTTAAGCTTGCTTTGTGCACCGCCGTCCATTACCGCTCTGTTCAACTACTTTCCAATAGAGCACTTTGTGTGTGGCTTGTCTGGGAAAGTACTCCCACCTATTTCTGCCGCCAAGCAGTCAAAAGTTATTTATTCAGTGGAATCATAAGGATCACTTTGAAACGTCCTAAAGCTAGGTGAATCTAGGTGCCAGTTCCACGTCACCTGAAGAACAGGCAACAAACTTACGGCTTGGTTCCGGTACGACTTACCTTTCTTTCGTATGATCCCTATTACAATAAGTGAGTTTTTAAGTACCTAATGACGTCAAATACGCTACTACGAAATCTTAATATGGATATGTCTTTTTTAATCCCTGTGTCGGAAACGATTCGGGTTAGAATTCAAATGTGATAAAAACTGACTTTTCCGATTGGAAAACTTGCCAAATGTTTTAAAATAGCCCTAATGTACGTGTGACGTGTAACGCTACTTAGTTTGTGATTAACATAGGAAAAAAGAGTTTTACAAGACAATTATATCAATCTTAACATCAGGTGGGCCATCTGCTTGTTCCATCAGCTAGTTGTATATAAAAAAAGAAACATAAGTTTTAGAAAACATTTTTTATTAATTCCCAATTCCGGTTTTAAAAGGCATATTCATGTTAAGATTGCGTAGGTAATTTTACGTCATCTCTACCTATTCCGATCTCTGGTTACGAGTGATGGTTACCACTTAAAGAAGTGCTAGTTGTATACTTGTTCCATGATGCTAGTCATGATGAACTCACCTGTCCGCGTCTCCACTCCAACGAGCTCCATTTGCCACATCGACAGCCGACCGTCTGAAACAACACATTATATTCAATTCACTTATTTTCATTTCATCAATCAATCAATTCATTTAGTTTCGAACGAAAGTAGTGACATGACATGACATGACATGATTCAGCGTGGCAATGCAGCCAGTGTGTTGGGGACGCTTCCGATTGCCATCGATTTGGATTCATTGAGCTATCTCTGGATTGTTTGCAACAAGTTTTCCTACCAAAAGTTTGTTTTACTAGCTTTCGCACTCATAAATGCTTTTAAGCGCGGTGTAGTTTTACGGTTGTCAGCCCCTTAACCAGAATACGATAAAGTAACCCGGGCTCGGAAATTGTAAAACAGAAAACTAATAAATATTAAAAAAAAAACTCGGACTTGAGGTGTTGGAGGCCGAGACAGTTTTTGCTTCTTTTCTTCTTGTCGTATCACTTGTTCTGAAGGATGACATCGGGTATGCCATCTGCTTGCAGCGAGTAGTATACAAAAAAAATGATGATAAAATCGCTAAAAAGGCTCCTTTCGAGTTCTTGACACATGTATGCTAAACATACAAAAAAAAATAAAAAAAATAAGCGGAGATCTGAAAAACAGCGATGTGTGGTAGATCAATGCTGAGCTGAATACCATTTTACGCTGCAGTCGGCTGATCTAAGAAATTATGAAGTTATAAGTAAATTGTCTGCCCCTTGCCGGCTGAGACGCATGACACTGAGAATAACTTCCTATAACATATCTAGTTTTCGAATCTATGAAACGGTAGCAACCGAAACCGTTACATCCCTCCGCCAAAGCCTGAAACTATCCCGATGTATTCCCCCTTACATGCCACGTCACATGTCGCTCGAGTTACAACCAGCTAAAGTTTTGATAAATAGTTTGCTTAACTTATTACTAAGGGAAGAGCTCTTTGTGTGTGGCTCGTCTGGAAAGTACTACCACCATGCCTATTTCTGCAGCCAAGCAGCGTTGCTGTGTTTCAGTTTGAAGAGTGTGGTTGCCGGTGTAATTACAGCCACATGAGGCTTAACATCTGTTGATGGACGCAGGGCAGTGCATCGTGGGGCACGTTCCTATCGTGCGTGACTTACGAGGCAATGCTTTGTTATAGGTGATGGTTACCACTTAACATCAGGTGGGCTCTCTTCTTGTTCCATCAGCTAGTTGTATAAAAAAAAACGGCCTGACAGTCGTCAAATCACTGCTCGATCGCATATCAACATTTGGAAAGATATAGAATCACGTTATATGAAAAACTAGTGGCTTCCCGCGGCTTCGCACGCGTTGAAGTGGTGAGCCGTGATTGAGCCACAAACATCCAAACATCGTAACTTTCGCATTGATTTGTATATTATTAGGGTAGGATACCTACGCAGGTATAAGAGATACCTATAGGCGTACATTACCTATATTAGGTAGGTAGGTAGGTATAGGTACTAAGATTAGCACAAACATGACAAATACAACAAAGACAACCTTACACGGAAAATATGTACTTATTGGTTCCTAGTTTCTACCCCAGAAAAAAACGAAACGAAACAGCTTCACCACTTTGATCCCCAGGCACGGTAGATACCCTAAGATCTCTTCGTACCAACTCAAGATTCCAGTTTTAGAATGTCCCTTACAAACATTGACGCCTTGTTGTATCCTTTTTACTTGAGTGCAACAAAGGAAGGTAACGTTTTAGGGGTTGTTTTCGAAAATCAAATTGTCTTTTTTTTATTTATCCACAGAACACATTTTCTTTTAGTTTGAAGTTAATTACACTACGCTTCAAAAATCTCCCATACAAACCTTGAAACTTTGTCAGTCTTTTGCACCCTTTGCAGGGGTGGTTTAAAAATATTGAAAACGTGATTTTAAATTATTTATTGTGGACTATATTTACTTCAAGTTTGAAATCAATAGCACTATGCGTTAAAAATCTCCCATACTAACTTTTACCAGCCATTTGCACCCTTTGCAGGGGTAATTATCAAAACTTAAAAGCATCATTCATAATTATTTATTTCTTAGTATATTTACCTCAAGTTTTAAATCAATCGCACCACGCGTTAAAAAACTCCCATACAAACTTTGACATCCCTTTGCTCACTTATTAAGGGTAGTTTTAAAAAACTAAAAATGCCTTTCCTGTTTTTTAGTCTTGGAGTACATCTACTTCAAGTTTCAAGTTTGTAGGTTCAAGGAATACTATTTTTCATGCAAACGTTTTCAACCCTTTTGCACCCTTAGCGGTTGAATTTCCAAAAACCTCTTCTTAGTACACCTCTACGCCATAAGATCTATGTACTCTTCAAATTTCAAGTCTCTAGGACCAGCGGTCAAAAAACTCCCATACAGAATTTTACATCCCTTTGCACACTTATTAAGGGTAGTTTTAAAAAACTAAAAATGCCTTTCCTATTTTTTGCCTTGGAGTACATGTACTCTAAGTTTCAAGTTTGTAGGTTCAAGGAATACTATTTTTCATGCAAACGTTTTCAACCCTTTTACACCCTTAGGGGTTGAATTTCCAAAAATACCTTCTTAGTACACCTCTACGCCATAAGACCTATGTACTCTTCAAATTTCAAGTCTCTAGGACCAGCGCTCAAAAAACTCCCATACATACTTTTACATCCCTTTGCACACCTATCAAGGGTAGTTTTAAAAAACTAAAAATGTATTTCCTATTTTTTTGTCTTGAAGTATATGCACTCCAAGTTTCAAGTTTGTAGGTTCAAGGAATACAATTTTTCATACAAACTTTTTCATCCCTTTTTACACCCTTAGGGGTTGAATTTCCAAAAATCCCTTCTTAGTACACCTCTACGCCATAAGACCTATGTACTCTTCAAATTTCAAGTCTCTAGGACCAGCGGTCAAAAAACTCCCATACATACTTTTACATCCCTTAGCACACTTATTAAGGGTAGTTTTAAAAAACTAAAAATGTATTTCCTATTTTTTTGTCTTGAAGTATATGTACTCCAAGTTTCAAGTTTGTAGGTTCAAGGAATACAATTTTTCATACAAACGTTTTCATCCCTTTTTACACCCTTAGGGGTTGAATTTCCAAAAATCCCTTCTTAGTACACCTCTACGCCATAAGACCTATGTACTCCTCAAATTTCAAGTCTCTAGGACTAGCGGTTTAGGCTGTGCGTTGTCTATATGTCAGTCAGTCAGTCAGTCAGTCAGTCAGGACTTTGATTCTTATAGTATTAGAGATTGGAACCAAAAAAGTTGTTTTACCAGTTTTCGTACTTATGCAAGCTTTTTAGTAGGATAACTTGTTTGGATCAAGAATATATTTTTGTTGAACTGTGTGCAATGTGATTGCACACAACTTGGTTGATTGCGATTTTCCATAAATAAGTTCAGTCGTTTTGTATCTTCCAAAATGTTGAAATGTGTGAACGAGAAGTAAATAAGCGGTAGTGTCGACGAATTGTAGCACTGTGCATTGTAGGGCACGTTCCGACCGTGAGTGACTGGCAAAGCATGCTAGTTATGTGATGGTACCACTTAACATCAGGTGTGGAATCAACTTGTTTCATCAACAAGTATTATAAAAATAGTCAGCATTATTATATTCTTCTTCTTGTCTCTAGTTCTTTCGAAACAGTGTGGTGAAAGGATTTTAGGTGCGCTTCAAAGAGGCTCCTTTCGAGCACTAGACACATGTTTTAGAACTTTATAGGATAAACGATACCACGATATGCTAGTTTCCAGACGATGTTTTCCTTCATCGTTTGAGAGTAGGTACTTGCACTGTGCACATAAATTTATTATATTGATACTTATTTTAAAACTCTTTCGTCCAGACCATTAAGCTTTAAGGAAGATAGTCGTATACCATCTTACAGCGGGTATTTACAAGGCTACATTAGTAGTCAGTGGTGTGGAAAGGCCTTTAAACTTCCATCTTGGTAGTCAAAAGGAAATTTTGAATACACGGGTACTATTAAATTTGAACAGTATCCTAAAGAGGGTCATTTACACATAATGAGCAATAACTTAAGCTATAGACTTTTTATAAAGTGTTGGCGCAGTCAGGTGGATTACCTGATGTGGAGCAGTTACCTGTGCCTATGAAAATGAAAAATATTAATATCAGCAAAACCGTGACAGTGGTTTACAACACTTAAGTTTAGCAGCGGCGATGGGCTTGCAACCTGTCACGTGAAATTACTAAAAGTGGGGTATAATGCCAAATGTAATATTTGGACGTACATCTGACTCCCATTCACTTCCTCAAATAAAATCTATATTAAAAACCCCGAGTGCCAGAACTAAAATGATAGAAACAAGATAGTGTATTAAATTACTTATTGATAGTAAAATCCTGTTTTTAAATGTGAGAGAATATTGCTCCTGCTTTCCTGCTCACCTTATTTTTAGTTTTTTTTTGTATCTAAGGACACTCGGGAAGTTGCGACGAATCTTTTGATACCTCAATTATCAAAATCCACTCAGCCGTTTGGGTGCTACGTGGTAATAAAGAAAATATCGAAGGATAGTACATAGATACACGCCTAACACATAACCCGGTCGCCTCACGCACTCGCCTTCGACACACACTACGATAGGAACGTGCCCTACGATGCATTACCCTGCGTTCATCAGCTTGAGGCATATAGATGATGTTAAGCCTCATGTGCCTGTAATTACACCGGCAACCACACTCTTCAAACCGAAACACAGCGTTGCTGCTTGGCGGCAGAAAAAGGCGTGGTGGTAGTACTTCCCCAGACGAGCCTTTCACAAAGAGCTCTACTACTCTTAGATCTGAGGGGATATCTACCGTGCCTGGGGATAAAAGTCATGAAGCTCTAAAAAGACTCTGTATCGGCGCCTGCCTATACATAGATTTTCTTGTTCTTTGAAACCTCCGTGTTACCTTCTTACACCTAATAACTACCTACATGGCTATGTAAGTAGTAAGTAGGTGACATTATAATAGGTAGGTAGTATACATTATGTTACATTAAGTGCTAAATTACTATGAATATTTATGAAGGTTATTTTAACGCATTAGCCGTCAAAATAATGATAGGTAAATATACCCTACTGCCTTACAGTTATAAAGACTACGAATCGTACTTCTATTTAATAGATACCTATTACCTTCATTACAAGCAGAAGGTAATTAGGACAATATACAGAAAACTTCAGGAGGTCTTTCTCTTGTCGTGTCAATAGTTTATTTCGAAACAGTGATAAGTGCGCCTCGAGAGGCTACTTTCGAGCACTTGACACATGTTCTAGAACTGTTTAGGTTCTACGACATGCCGGTTTCCTCACGATGTTTTCTTTTGCCGCTTGAGAGTACTGGCATTGTGCACATAGCTTTTTGAAAAGAAAAACTCAATGGTGCACGACCGGTTTCGAACCCACGATCGGAAGGCGGGGCCGCTACCACCATTTTACACCTCGTTTATGTAGATACTCTAACCAGTTTTCAATATAAAGTAAGTGGTTGTAAGTCTGAAATATTCCAGGCACGGTAGATATTTCAAATCTCTTAGTACCAAGTACAAACACGATTACCTAAGTTTTTTAATAAAACAGAAAACTACGAGAGAAATTTATTCTTGAGCGCGCAAAAAGCTTCCTATTGACCTAGTGCACTCTAGCTCACAGAGTAAGCTTTGTCATTTTGTTAAGGGGCTGACAACCGTCAAACTACTTCTCACTCGCACATTAAAATTTATGAAAGATATTAAATTACTGAACTTATTAATTAAAAATTGCAATCAACCAAGCAGTGTGCCGAAGTTGTTTGACGTTTGTCAGCCTCTTAATAATATGTACACGACTGATGTCCCCAGGCATAATAGATATCCTCTAAGATCCCTAGCTATTAAGTACATACAAATGGAGGATAGTCAGAGGCACGTTCATTTATATTTTTTACATTTTGTGCCCAAAGTTTGTTTTCAGTTACGGATTATTAATCCGTATTTTTTTATCTTTGCACTATATTGTTTATTCCGTATATTTAAAAATGAATCTTATAACTACATTATAAATCTATGAATACTTACAATGAAATTGTAAACATATTATTCATAATATTTTGTGATAATATTTTTGGGCTTGAAATTACTGACAAAACCTATAAAGGATACGTTGATATTTTGCTAGGTAAACCTTTTTACGACCAATATAATATTAACCTTGTAATTTATACGCGTAAATTATAGTAACCACTGCACACTTATTTGTATAAGTATTTTATAACCATAGCCTTTACAGCATAACCTATAACCAGTGTGACAGCAACTTCCTCCGCCAAGCTCGTCTGTTATCATAGCTAATTCTATAGTCTGAGACACCGAGAATTAACTTGATTACCCCCTTGGCTCGAGATCGTTGCGAGACTTGACGTAATTACCAACCCGACTGAAGTGGTATTAGATATCGAATCACTTGCTTTGATATCAGAATTCTGTTTATTTTTGCTTTGTTTCAATAGCTAAATCGCAATGCCATTGCTCTCAATCGGTGAAAGAAAACACCGAAAGGAAACCTTTAGGAAGTTTGTACAGAATACAAACTTCTACAAAATGTAGGTATGTGCACACAGACAGAATGATAAGTTGGTACTTGGTACTAAAAGATCTGAGGGGATATCTACCGTGCCTAGGGATTAAAGTTGCGAAGCTGGTTCAACTGCAATCGAAAAATCCGATACGGATTATTTGGAATTACGGATTATACTACGGATTCGAAATATTGTTGGACCTAGATTAAAAAAAAATGTTACGAATAGTTTCAACTTTTTTGTCTTGGGGAAGCTTCCAATCGGCACTGATTTTAATCAGTTGTGCTATCTCTAGATCGTTCGCAACGGTCTGCAGATGGCCCAACTGATTCAAGTTTGTTTTTTTGTGCGTTTTGTGGGTGCTTGTATTTATTGTAATTTTCTTTGTAAATTACATTTTCATTATCTAATTATATAATTAAGATTTAAAATACAAAATGTAGCGGCCCCAAAAATAGTCGGCATTTTTAATAGTTAATTAGACAAGTACTTAAGCAGGTAAGTACTTAATAATACGGCTAAAATTAAAATATTAAACTAAACGAAGCTAGAATATTACGGTAAAGAAAAAAATACCCAAACTTAAATGTTTCGTGTATTTTTTACTCATAATTTTACGTACCTTTTTATTAATTAAAATTCTCCTTGACTACCCACAAGTACTTGATTTGAATTAGCTGTTGATTAGATTAATATAATTTTTTGATTACTTTTACAGTATTTACTAAATTAAGGAAATCACAAAATTTTGTGATATTATAAAAATCTTTTAGAATAATAGACCTATATTTTTAAACCTAGATATCTAAACTGACTTTTTTACCACGAGATTTTACGAGTTTCACGCCAATCAAAATCTCATCGGTTGAGTTACTGCCCAATTACATGGTATCCCTATATGTAAAGAAGGTGTTTTACCCAAATAAAATGGGTAAGGGTATTTTTGTATTTTCTAGAAGATTAAGGGGTGATTTTCAGGGGTAATTGTATGCCCATCCCCTTTTAAGAGATGTGTATGTGATGTAGTACCGAAAAAATTAAAGCAGGCTCGCCAGTTCACTTGGTCAATATGTAGAACTAATAGGCCGTTATTGACCTTTATAGCGATGATTTTTACTATAGCCTCAAAAGTTATTATCCGAGTGGGATTTGAACCCACGACCTTTATAACGATGTTTTTCTTCACCGTTAATCAAACTTACGCAGTCAGAAATAAAAAAGGACAGCCTTATGACCTTATTTGACAAGGCACGGTAGACGCTTGTCAAATAAGGTCGTTTTAAGAGTAGTAGAGCTCTTTGTGTGTGGCTCGTCCGGGGAAGTACTACCACCACGCCTTTTTCTGCCGCCAAGAAGCAACGCTGTGTTTCGGTTTGTGGAGTGTGATAGCCGGTGTAATTAAGGCACATGAGGCTTAACATCAATCCTTATTCCTATCGTGCGTGACTTGCGAGGCAATGCAGTTATAGGTAATGGTTACCACTTAACATCAGGTGAGTCATCTGCTTGTTCCATCCGCTAGTAGTATAAAAAAAACGCTTCTCCAATCTCTGAGTAACTATCGACCCCACGAATATTTGAGGATATTCAAGGAGGCACTAGAGGTAAATATAAATAGATGCATTATAAAAGGAACTAGCAGCAAATTAGCATATTTCGTTCTCAATATCAATGAACAAAAAACTCCAGCTAAGCAAGGCGAGGCATATTCAAATATTAATTATTCCTTCCATTTTAACCAAAGTCAAATCAAAAAAGGTCGAAGCTCAGTAAATAAACCGTACTTTTATGAAATATGCGAATCCGTTAATTTCCGGCAGTTGGACCGGCACAACTCTAATTCGGTATTACCTAAAGCTTAAGGTCACAAGAAACGGGTACCGTAATAAAACGAACGTATCCATTGATGTCCGCAACCAATGCGCTTACCTAACAAGCGTCAGTCAAAGATAAAGGCAGAGCGACAAGGCCGCCCATAGTCATAAAAATACAATGATCACCTGAACTTCAAAACTTGTAATAAAACTATACAGTTGAATAAATATTGGATTTATAAAAATCTAAAATGTTTACCTAATTTTGCTGCTGAATAGTGCAACACATCCTGACCCGGGAAAACAATATATTTGCAGATAATTTTGTCAGCTGTACCAGTTAGTCCTAGCAAATAAATATCACTCAATAATTCGCTAAGAAAGGATTTATAGAAATTTCCGTTTCTTAAATTCTTTCACCCAAGTAGCGTTGAGAATAAAGAAATGAATGCTATATACAAGGTGTTCCATAAGTTGTGTATATAAACTTCAGGGGGCTAAAGTACCCATCAATATGAACAATTTTTTCTAAGGAACCAACACTGTGAACGCGAAAAAAAAAACAGCTGTTTCATACAAAAGTTCAATACCTACCAGGCTAAAATGTATGAAACAGCTGTTTTTTTTTTCGCGTTCACAGTGTTGGTTCCTTAGAAAAAGTTGTTCATATTGATGGGTACTTTAGCCCCCTGAAGTTTATATACACAACTTACGGAACACCTTGTATACACTGCAGTCCTTTAGGCGGGGCAAGTCATATTCGGATTAAGCCAATTGAGCTTTAGGACAAAGACTGAGTAGGTATGATTCTGGCCAAGCCTGAATTGCGATAGGTCTGTTTCTGGATCAGACAGTTTCGGGATACGACTGTTGTAGTGCAGTTATATACATCTACATAATGTTATGCATAATGCGAAGCTATTAAAATACTGGTTACATTTAAAATAAGAATTCGGAATAAAATGAAAATTCAATGCTATTTGAAATAGAGAATCTGTTAACGAACATTCACATATGCTGATATCAATATACCAATTCTATTTTCAAATAGGAAATCTCTCTATTCTACATTCAAACGAATCCACTAACGAACTCTTCATTCCAAATTCAAACTGGAGAAAAATAAAGTAAAATCATGACTGTAAAATCCATGCATGGAGAACATTTCCGCAGCACATTTCTTGCAGGTTCTGTGGTCGCTAGTCAAAGCCGTGTCGATATTATTTTGGCAAAGTCCAATATGAGATATACCAAGTTTCCGCAGCGAGCGAATTTGAAATTGCAAGCGTGAGCTCAGTTGACCCTAATAAAATAATTTGATAAGCACGAGCTGAAAGCTGACGCGAACATAGCTGTGTCGAATTCCAATATTTCGATATAAACATTTTTTTTTATTTTTTATTCTGTTTTGATGGAACAAGTGGATGGCTCACCTGCTGTTAAGTGGTAACCATCACCTATATAACAATGCCTCGTAAGTCACGCACGATAGGATCGTGCTCTACGATGCACTGCCCTGTGTCCATCAACTTGAGGCATACAGATGTTATGCCTCATGTGCCTGTAATTACACCGGCAACCACACTCTTCAAACCGAAACACAGCGTTGCTGCTTGGCGGCAGAAAAAGGCGTGGTGGTAGTACTTCCCCGGACGAGCCACACACAAAGAGCTCTACTACTCTTAAAGTGCTTTGTCTTCGGGTTCGCGGTCACCATTCGAAAACCCTTTTGTTCAGCGTTTCTGGGTTCTATGAGCTATTATGGCCTGCCCATTGTCACTATTCTACAAGCTATAGCTTGTAGAATTATAGAAAAAACCTGTATATTTTCTACGGGTTTTGAAAATTTCATATTCTACCATATTTTGAAAGTCGCAGCATAGCTGTTTTCATAGCCCGTTGCGCTACTTAGAGCTTAATATGACGAAAAAGTTAACACCTCGTCTCAACTTCAAGATATATTTTAAATTAACTTATGAGCTTAGTTTATTAAACTTTGTCAGTCGCTAAACAGAAGACAGGGATAATATTTTTAAATTAAACTTGTCAAACTAGCAAAGTAAAAATACAAAAATAATTTAGAAAATGTTTGCAGAAGAAAACAAAGGGAATATGATGTTCACAGATAAATGGGTACTGCAGTTGACTTCGTCCAACACTTTCGAGATAAAAATTACCCGCTCTTTTCCAATTAAGGCGAGTGTGGCTAGTTGGAAATAATTGTGTTAGATCCCAATTACTGTTTATTAGTAGTATTAGCCAGTAATTCCAGGATTGGTGGACTGAAGCCATTATTTATGCAGATGGGAGAATGTGAATTAACAAACGGATTAGGTAAGTATTCGTAATATCGTTAGCATAAGTTTATATTTGTCGCACGTCAATACTTTTCTACATTAAGCTCTTAGGTTAAAATGCATCAGCATTAATCCTTCGTATTGTACTTTAACTATACTATCCTAACTTTAACTATCCCCAGGCACGGTAGATATCCCCTCAGATCTCTTAGTACCAAGTACGAACTCCGCAGTTTCTTCGAGGGCGTCTAAAGGGGGTAGTCAGAGGTAAGCCAAAACTTTACATTTGGCACATATACCTACTCACATTTTGTAGTAGTTATTATTCCACACGTGATAGGTAGCAAGCCCATCGCCGCTGTTAGTAGAGTACTAACTGGTTTTCTCTCTGGCTTCTATATGAATGGTAAATGTTTCGATATGACTAGTCCATTGGTGCACGACCGGTACCCCAAGTATGAATTGTGTTTACCATATTTGGTTATTCGTTTTTCGTTCTTGTTCCGTGTTCATTGTAACCTCTGACCTGAAAGATGATGTGGATATAGAGAGAGAACGGAGGGCGTTGTCTGTTAGAGCGAATATGATAGCCCGCAGGTTTGCTCGTTGCTCCGCAGATGTCAAAATTACACTTTTCAGAGCTTACTGTACTAGTTTCTACACGAGCAGCCTGTGGGCTGACTATACTCAAAAACAGTACAATTCCCTTCGCGTTCAATATAATAACGCGTTCAGAGTGTTGATGGGGCTGCCTCGCTTCTGCAGCGCATCCGGGATGTTTGCAGACGCGAGAGTGGACTGCTTCTACAGTAGCATGCGCAAGCGCTGCACGTCCCTGCAGCGTCGGGTGCGCGCCAGCTCCAACACCATTCTGAGCGTGTTCGCTAGTAGGTTTGACTGTCATTACATGCTGTATGATTCATGTAATGACAAACAAAAATAAAATTAGGTAAGTCTGGCATTGCTATAGGGTTCTCTTTATATTTTGTGTTTTTATATGTATTCAATAATATTATAATTCTACTAACAATAGATGTAAGTTTTACTAACAAAATGATCCATTGTAGATTGAAATAAATGAATTATTATTATTATTATTATTGCGGGTTTTGTATGAAGACGCGATAGAGATACCGATACGGAACTTTATGTTGTACTACTAATTTTCATCATACTTGCAGCATAAAGTTCCGTATCGGTATCTCTATCGCGTCTTCATACAAAACCCGCAATGAATACGGAACAAGAACGAAAAACGAAAAACTAAATATGGTAAACACAACTCATGCTTAAGGTACGGATCTCGATCGGAAGGAAGGCGGGGTCCCTCCCGCTAGGCCACCGGTGCTCATAAAGATAAAGTATAGGCACATAAATTATTTATTTCGCTACTTTGGAATTGCAAAGTATTTGCTCAAAGTGTGTTTTTGTAGGTTGTGGTGTTCTGTAGTTAATCAGACTTTCTAATTATATTATTAAGACCTAAAAGAATAAATAAGAAAGTAATCTACACCGAATTATCTTATCTTACTTTAGCCAGACCGTAATCTAAAACCCAGTGGCATAACATAATGTGTTACAAAGCTTTGAGGCAATTATTCGAGTCTCGCGTGTTGTGGTTTCGTGGCTCGCTATACGTAAACCTTCATATTTATATAAATAGGTTTTAATAATATAGAAATAGTATGTAGAATGTTAATCTGTAATTCTCGATATCCTAGCGTAACTACTCGCACTGCATTATCAACATCAGGTGTGATCTATGTAATGTTATGAAACTTGGTTGTATGCGATTTTTAAACATGCGGGTGAAAAGTTCTTTGACTGTTGTCAGCCCCTTAACCTACTAATTATTGTACTACACAGCACAGTGTGTTGCTATTAATTTTAATTTTAATTTATTTAAATTACAGGCACATGAGTTTAAGAATAGTAGAGCTCTTTGTGTGTGGTTCGTCCGGGGAAGTACTACCACCACGCCTTTTTCTGCCGCCAAGCAGCAACGCTGTGTTTCGGTTTGAAGAGTGTGGTCGCCGGTGTAATTACAGGCACATGAGGCTTAACATCTGTATGCCTCAGGTTGATGGACGCAGGGCAGTGCATCGTAGGGCAAATTCCTATCGTGCGTGACTTACGAGGTAATGCTTTGTTATAGGTGATCTGGCACTTAGGTAATACATCTAGTTTAAAGACGTTTTAAAGTGATTCTTGTGATTCAACTGAAAAAATTTTTGACTTTTGACTTTTTTTACTCTTGATCACTTAACATTTGTTTGTTCCTCAGAAAATAAAATTATTTTTCTTTAGGACTGTACTTACTGTTACCTGTATCTTGGGTTAATAAAGCATTGTTCTTTCTATCTAATAGAGTTATTAAAACATAACCAAATCAACGTGAAATAGCTAGTTTGTTACCTGAAACGGGCGTGTTTTCCGGAGTAGTTGCCAGCGTCAGCACGCACCCAACGAATTATTTAATTTAATTGGGGTTAAGCTTCCCCACTAAAATGCCAATTATAACGCTGACTGTACACGGCTGGTGCTCTGGCACGTAGAAATTAAATTGGTGAATGGTACTAGCGCCATTAAGCAGCGTTGCTGTGTTCAGGTATAAAAATCAAAATCAAAACGGTCTTTATTCAGTACAATCACAAGGATCACTTTGAAACGTCTTATATACTAGGTGAATCTATCGCCAGTTCCTCGCGACCGAAGCCTAGAAGAGCAGCCAACATGTTGATGATGATGAGAAGGTGTGGGCGGTAGACAGTAGTTGGTGTTAGCTAGCAGCCAATACGACCAACTATAAAAACATGATGTTGAGAAAATTTGCTATTCAAAAAGTTGCGATCGATGGCTAAAGCGTATTTACATTTTCACTATTACATAAAAGCCGGACCAAGAAATTGTGCTAGTTGAAAAAAGAAGATCGCGGAAAAATGCGAATGCCGAAAGTTACTGCACGGAAAACCGATTCAGCGGAAGCCGTCTAACAAATCCCGTGAAGGCGTTGGAGAGGAAACATAAGACCACAAACCGGTAACAACGATAATTGATACTGACGGCTTGTAATATTGCATTTACATGTGTGCACTAGTGCATTCAAAGCGATCCTTATGATTTATGGAATAAATACCTCTTGACATTGACGTTGACTTTACATAGGTACCAGTCGCTCGAGATGCATACACTTCATAATTATAACTGACTTCGAATGTTTGTTTTTTTGCAAAATATGAATCGATTTTGATGATTTTTGTTTGGTAGGTCATACTTCAGAGGTGGTCATGTGCCATATAAATTTTATCGAAATTGATTCAGCGCTTTTTGAAAAAATCACCAAAAAAATATATTTACACAGATGTCGCTTTGGTTTGATCCTTTCACCTAAAGCACCTAAAAACATACTTATGATACATATTTGTTCTGTGTAGGGATTGAACCCACGGTCAACAGCGCAGAAGGCAGAGCTACATACCAACTGAGCTGAATCAGAATCAGAATCAGAATAGCTGTGGGGCGCTCTTACAGTATAAATGAATGTAGATAAAAAAAGATATAAAAAGTCTCGTTTTTGCCAGAGTTGGTTAAAATACATACCTACATTTGGTTAAATATTCTAAATATTTGCCTCACTGCCTACCAAATAGGGTACAGACAGCTTTTTGCATACAAAAGGATGTTTATTTTCTAAGTATAGTGAAACCTTAGCGCTAAGACTTTTTATATCAAAATTCCGAAAAAGTTGAAAGCTTGCTCTCATACAAGTTATTTATTTACAGTAGAAATAACATAATAGATGCATAATCCAATGCGTTAAATTTAGTATTGCGGATATTATTGCACTTAAAAAACAAGAGACGGTTGTAAAATTCAAATAACTTCAGTACATTTCATTTCACGACGCACAACAGAATAAAGAAATATAAAAAAAAGGACTGTCCATAAAAATTTTTAAAGAACTAGGTTCCATACAGTAGCTCAAACAAGAGCTTTCCTTATAATCAATTCAAAAAAAGGTTTTTTCTCGGCTTATATACGAGTACTGATAGATCTGAGCGGCTATATTTATCTACCTGCCTTGGAATCGAAACTGTGAATCTTTTTTTTTCACCTATTTTCGTTCAAACCTCAGCAATCACTAAACTAGTGCTGTATTACTGTTATCTTTGCCCCTATATTAGGGTCAAGTCTCCCAGTGCATGGAGGGTTAATTTGAAGCTGATGATGGAGGAACGGTGTTCTGGACTTACGGCAGTGATATGACGTTTGAAGTTTACCTGAAATAATAAAAAAACATGTTAGAATTTCAGCCGAATTTACATTACGAAACTACATAGTTAAATGCATTAATAAATGACACTGATTTGTGGTTAAAGACATTTATTTCTAAAAGAACCGAGTTCACTTACAAATAATAAAAATAAATAAATATTGGTGGACATTCCACACAGCACTTTCTCGCCCCAAACTAAGCCAAAGCTTGTGATATGGGAACCAGATAGCTGATATACTACTACTTTTTTTTTTAAATACATACTTATAATATTATATAACACCCAGACAGAGAACAAACATCTATGTTCATCACACAAATGTTTGTTCTCGGTGGGGATCGAACCCACGGCCTACAGCACAGAAGGCAGAGCTACTAACAACTGAGCTGTGAAGGCTGTCAATAATAAATATTTTAAAAGAATAATACATATTACAGAATGTGTGTACAAAGTGTACTGGTTTGAGTCCAGTGACGTAACAATGATATACTTACATAAAAGTAACTAGGTATTCAAATTTTAGTAGGTAATTGAAAGTATGCTTACATTATGGCAATATTTTTCAAAACGTGTTCCTTTAATTTCTTTTTGAATGAAAGTATACTTGTGGCTTCTTTAATGTTAATAAAGGTAAGGTTAGGTTGTGGATTTAGATCTGTTTAGCTATCTCTAGATCGTTTGAAACGGTCTACAGATAACTCAACTCTTTATTTTCCATCATATTTAAGGATTCAACATACATTTTAACCTAACAAACCTAAAAGAAAACAAAGAAAATCAAACACAACTCAAATTGTAAGCCCTTTCATCTGTACATTTTGAAAATACTAGTATTCATTATAGTTTTCCTTGCAAATAAATACTATTCTAAAGTAAATACATTGTAAAATAGTTTGTAAAACCTTCAGCGAAATGCAAGTAGAAGAGGAAATACATAAATCTCTTTGACACTCGAAACTAAAAGGCGAACTACTCTATCTTATAGGTACGGGTACATCATTCGGAGAATTCTTTGCAACTTGTATCTCAAGCTTTCCTTTCCTCTCGCCGACGACTTAGTTTGCTTTACAAATACAAAAATAGAACTGTAAGGTTCCATGTAACGTTTATAATATTGTATGCTCGAAATGTGTAGACTGTTGGAACAAAATGACCACTGTAAGATCTATTTACACAGTTTTACAATAAATGATTCGATTGGCGACTGGCTGATGGTCGATGGCTGTCGATGGCTGCCATCGCGCATCAGCCAATTACAAGCGTTTCGATCTTGGAATTTAAGAAATTGCGTTCAAAGTAATATCTTCTTTTTGAAAACGGAGAAGAATTCTAAGAATCTGGAGATGGTACTTGGTTCTAGAGCGCTCAGGGGATATCTACCGTGCTTGGAAATCAAAGTAGTGACGCAGTAAAAAAATGGAGTTACTGTCAAAAATGCGGGTATAGGGATAGTTTAAAGTTAGCATAATCTTTTGTAGATGATACAGCATGAAAGATTTCACTCTCGCCCCTATTTACGGGACAGGTAGTGCTCTTAAAAGGTATGGTTAAACGAATTAAGTTTTTATCATAAATGTGAGGTTCGCGCATGCGCGGCGCTGTAATAAGTTTAATTTGCACCAGTAATAAAATTCTGTTTGTATGCGTTCGTTACTCAACAGAGTTTCGACGTAATCAAGTTTATATGTTTTTGTGTCGCTTGGTAGATGTGGAGTTGTATTCTAGCAGCGGCGATGGGTTTGCAACCTGTCACGTATTGAATACCAACTAATGCAAAATGTGGGTAGGTATACATCTATGTGCCAAAAGTAGTATTTGGACATTAAAAGTAGTAGAGCTCTTTGTGTGTGGCTCGTCCGGGGAAGTACTACCACCACGCCTTTTTCTGCCGCCAAGCAGCAATGCTGTGTTTCGGTTTGAAGAGTGTGGTTGCCGGTGTAACAGATTAAAAAAAAACGATTGAGCTCTGTGGCAAAACACTGTAACTTAAGATGCAGTGTATTGGCTTAACACGGTAGTCTGAGTACCCCCTAAGATATTCTCTATTAATTTAGAGTTGTTACTTAGTAGTAGAAGATCTAAGATGGTATCTACGCGTCTGAGGATCAAAGTCTTGAAGCTGTTACTTTATATTAGCTTTGGATGGTTTTGCAACTTTCACATTTCAACATTTTTTAACATATTATATCACTTTGTGTATGTTGTTTGAAAAATCGCAAACAACTAAGTATCGGAGAATAATTTCAACAAAGGCCCAACAAAAAAAATAGTTTTCGTTTTAATTAGGGGCCATCCATAAATTACGTCACATGACTCATGATATTTTGACCCCTCCCCCGTCCTTGTCACATTTGTGAGATCCCCCTACCTGGTGTGATGTCACATATTTTGCAATTTTACATTTAGAAATTTATGAAATTAAAACAGCAGTGTTCCGAAATTATTTTTATTTCCATTTAAATTCTATTTCAATAAAATATTATGGCCGGTTTCTGAAAGCCGGATTAAAACTAATCGCATGTCAAGTCATTTGCAATCTCTATCTAATTCGATGTAATAGCTGAAATGGCGGGTGACTTTACATCCGATTAGTTTTGATCGAGCTATAAGAAACCGGCCGTAAGTGTTGTAATACTTAGATATAAAATATTATATTTTGAGAAAATGTGATGTCACAAAATTTGGGACCCCTCCCCACCCCTTGTCACACAATGTCACACTTCGTAATTTATGGATGGCTCCTTAGACGGTTGCCAGCCTCTTAAACTGTGAACATTTTTATTTGTTCACGTCTGAAATACAAGCAAATTAATTCGGTATTATATGTAGTTGCAAGATAAATGTATGTCTGCATAATAAAATGAATGTTCAATCTGTTTACACAAGTGTGCCACCTACGTATGGAGGCGTGTTAACAAACAGACCATTGTATGAATAATTTCTCTCATTATGTAGAGCACGTGCCATACACAGAGAGATAGTAGTAGGTACTATTAAATCTGTCAAAATATACACAATAGAACTCAAGTCTTTATTATGCCATGTCAGGCGAGCTTACGCCACCTGATGTGAAGTGGTCACCGTTAACCTGCACCAGATGTGGTGGCTGGTGGGCTGCCGGCTTTTTAGGTAAAAATAAGCCCGCCATTTCAAGGACCCCATGTCGTACCTATCGTGCGTGACTTACGAGGCAACGCTTTGTTATATAGGTTACCACTTAACATCAAGTGGGACATCTGCACGTAACATCACAAACTTGTATATAAACGCTCCGTGGTGTAGTAATAATTTTAAATCTTCAAAAATCGGAAATGTGCGAGTGAAAAGTTGTTTGACGAGTGTCAGCGTCTTAATAGTCGTTAAGTTTAAAGTTAAATTAGCATAAATTGGGTAAGTAGAGTATTGAGCCGAGGGCAAATTCTACTCAATGTTGCAATGATTCGTTTCCAAAGAGGTTAGTTTATTTATGTTTGCCCCGAGACTTGAACCCACACTCTGATCTTTGTGCCACTTCGATACCACTGATAAGTAGCTGATAAGGTAGCCATAGTAGTTATTTATTCATTGTATACATTAGACGTCAATATGGGTAGGCGCATAATATTTATGTACTAAATAAAATAACTATTATAAAAAAAATATGAAATTCAGTTCAGGAATTTCAAATAATGACACATTACATAAATAAATGATAGCCTAAAGAATTTTGAAAATACGTTAATAGGTAATTTTCTAGCACAAACTTGCTGGGAGTTTTTTGCTGTTTACGCCCGTTTTTGTAAAAATATTTCTATGAAATTTCGATTTTTTTGTCACAGAATAGCTGTGACTTTTTACTCACAGAATAGCTTTTGGCCATTTATTAAGATTTCGGTATCCGTAAAGAGGTAAAAAAGACCAGGAAAGTCAAAGTCAAAAGGTATTTATTCAATAAAATCACAAGGATCACTTTGAAACGTCTTAAAGTTAGGTGACTCTAGGTGCCAGTCAAACTTCACCACTTTAATCCTCAGGCACGGTAGGTATACCTAATACTAAAAAATATTGCACACAAAGTTTACTATAAATATACTTTCTAGTTTGATAAAAACCACCGTTATTAGACATTGCAATAGCAGGTCATAAAAACCTCTGCAAAGGTTAAACAAATCATAAAAAATTATTTTAATAAACTAGAAACTGAAATTGAATTTAAAAGCAAACTATTTCTACTTGTAATGTTACACAAAGCTGCCCTATACCTCATTCCGGGAGACTTTGATAAAACATACCCGTTAGTTGACGGCCGTCATAAGCAAGAAATTATATAAGACAGCCTTCACAGCTCAGTTGGTAGTAGCTCTGCCTTCTGCGCCGTAGGCCGTGGGTTCGATCCCCACCCAGAACAAACATTGGTGTGATGAACATAGATGTTTGTTCTCCGTCTGGGTGTTATTATTAATTTGAAGTATGTATTTACCAAAAAAAGGTATGTTATGTTTTATATCAGCTATCTGGTTCCCATATTAGAAGCTTTGGCTTAGTTTGGGGCTAGATAGTGTTGTGTGGAAAGTCCACCAATATTTATTTATATAATTTATATATCATTTCTATGATCAGTTTGTTAAGCTTTCTATTGGCCTCATTAATAAGCTTAAAGTCGCACAACAGAAATTCGTTTTCTTATAATTGTGATCCTTGTACTGGGGCCTTATCACGAGAGAATTTGATGTTATCCCTAACTACAACAGAATAAGGTCGAGTATCGCTAGGATTCGTTAACGCCACAAGTGTCAAAATTCATTCGTGATTAGACCTCTGAATAACGACCGTTTTGATTTTGATTTTCTATACCCATGATGGGTTTAGAAGTCGTATTTTACATTCTCATCGGTAGGTAAATGAACTATTGCACATGACGCCCGTAACATACCGTCCACCGTTTCCCAGACAAGCAAGGTCCAAAGACAACTAATTATTCTCAGTCCTGAACAAATGAATCCTTTGTGAATGTTCAAACAAATTAAGAGTTCGGGTGTAGCTTTCAAAGGGGCCTTCCTTGGGGATCTCATCAGCGTTCAGGTAGTCTCTTTAAATTGTTGCTTTAATAATTCCAGAGTTCATTTACCAACTAGAAAGATCTTAAACGATGACGGAAAACATCGTGAGGAAACCAGTTGGTATTCTACCAGCGGCGATGGGCTTGCAACCTGTCACGTATGGAATACTCCTGCACAATGTGGGTATGTGTTAAATGTTGTAATTGGACGTAACTCTGACTACCCCGTATGACAACCCCCAAACCTGTGGTGAATCTAGGTGCCAGTTCCACGCGACCAAGTCTAGAAGAACAGGTACCTCTGTACAACCTGTACCTCTGACTACCTCTAAGAATCTTGACTTGGTACGTCAAGATACCACACGGTAGATATCAGAGGGGATATCTACCGTGCCTGGGGATCTAACTCTGGCTGTTTCTGTTTTTATAGAAATGCGATATATGAGAAATGCTCTCCATATTTAGATGAAACTTAGAATGTCCAGGTAAGTCTAGCAACCCGCACCTCAAGCTGGTTAGTCACTACGCCGAGAGAGAAAGCAATTAAACTCAATATATCCTCACAATGACGGATGGCTCCGAAGAAGTATAATTGGTATGATCGATGCTATTTTCGTATCTTCCTATTAATATAATCGCGGAACCGTTAAGATGCAGACAACCGTCTAACGGTTAAGTTCAACAGCTCGTCTTCTTCTTCTTGTCGTGCCACTAGTTCTTTCGAAACAGTGTGGTGAAAGGTTTTTAAGTCCTCAAAGCTTCCCTCAAATGCTTCAAAGTCAAAGTCAAAGTCAATAGGTATTTATTCAATAAAATCACAAGGATCACTTTGAAACGTCTTAAAGCTAGGTGACTCTAGGTGCCAGTTCCACGCGACCAAAGCCTAGAAGAACAGGCAACAAACTTACGGCTTGGTTCCTACCGTTCTTTTGTATGATCCTTTTACAATGTAATATAATATATTATTGAAGTTAAGTGAGGCGTAGGCATACAGAAAAAGGTAAGCATAATCAAATTTATAAGACAGCACACGCTACGCTTCAAACTAATAATACCTAATGCATAAAATTAAATACAATCTATTAAATCAGAGAAAAATAAAACACACAATAGTAGGTACAGTACAGACATTGCAGACATGTTAGCTGCCGATGGGCAGAGCGACCGGGACATCGGGCCACGCACTTTTATCATCAATATAGCTATCTAAAGTATAATAAGCTTTACTTATTAGATTATTCTTAATGTATGCTTTAAATTTTCTAATAGGAAGCCCAGTGGCACTTTCTGGAAGTTTATTATAGAAGCGTATACCGTTCCCCATAAACGAGCCATTTACCTTTTGGAGTCGAAATTTAGGAATACATAATTTGTTTTTATTTCTAGTGTTAACGTTATGTGCATCACTCTTTTTCTTAAAGCTATCTATGTGTTTATGAGTGTATAATAGATTTTCATAAATATACTGTGAAGTTACTGTGAGAATATTAATTTCTTTAAATCGCTCCCTCAATGATTCGCGTGGTTTCATTTTATAAATGGCACGTATCGCCCGTTTTTGAAGTACAAATATACTTTGTATATCAGCAGCTTTCCCCCAGAGCAATATACCATAAGACATTACACTATGAAAGTAGCTAAAATATACTAGCCTAGCTGTAGCTTCATCTGTAAGCCATCTTATTGTGCGAACTGCGTATGCAGCCGAACTCAGTCTACCAGCAAGTGATTTGATATGTGGACCCCACTGCAATTTTGCATCAATATTAAGTCCTAAAAAAATAGTAGAATTGACAAGGGTAAGTGATTCTCCATTTAATTCAATATTGGTTGGACGCTGAACCACATTTGGCAAAGTAAATTTAATGCATTTCGTTTTCCCGGCATTGAGCAAAAGATTATTAACAGTAAACCAGTTAAGTACTTGCGACAGAGATGCATTAACGTCATCGAAGTTAGTCTTCAATCTGTCGACTTTAAATATTAAAGAGGTATCGTCAGCAAATAGAACTATTTCACATAAATCCTTTACAAAAGGTGGAAGGTCATTTACATATACTAGAAATAAAAAGGGACCCAATATGGAACCTTGAGGTACCCCTATATCAATGACCGACCCAGACGACCTCTCACCGCCAACATCAACTTTTTGCACTCTATTGGTTAAATATGACTGTATAAGACCAATTGCCTGGTTTATGATGCCGTAATGTTTAAGTTTAGATATTAAGGTGGCATGACTTACACAGTCAAAAGCTTTGGACAGATCGCAGAATACCCCAATCGCATCTTGTGAGTGTTCCCAAGCATCATAAATGTGCTTCAGGAGCGTCGAACCGGCATCTGTCGTTGATCGACCTTTAGTAAATCCAAATTGATGACTATGAAGTATGCCGTTGACGTTAAAATGTGATAATAACTGAGTAAGAACAATTTTTTCAAAAATTTTACTTAACGAAGGCAGTACCGAAATAGGCCTGTAGTTCGCAGGATCTTGTTCATTTCCAGACTTGTACAGGGGAATGAGTTTACTGTGTTTCATTAAATCAGGGAAAACGCCCTCATCTACACATCTATTAAAAATGTATGCTAGACATGGTGCAATATCAGTTATAATAGCGCTTAAAACTTTTGTGGACATTCCCCATAGATCTTCAGTATTTTTAATATTTAAGGATTTAAAAGTTTTCACAATATTATCAGCATTAATATATTTAAAACTGAAGATATCATTACATTTTTTAACGCTAGACTCTAATAGTGTTGTCGCTTCAGCAGCTGAGGAATTTAGGGATGAAGTCACAAGTTTAGGTATACTGGAGAAAAAACTATCAAACGCGTTGGCGACTTCAATATTTTTAGTAAAAACATTATTGTTTACTTTTAAATTTATCTGTTTATTACCGATCTTTGATTTGCCTGTTTCGTTATTAACTACCTTCCAAGTGGCTTTAATTTTATTTGTCGATTTTTCAATTTTATTTCTTATATGCAATGATTTTGCCGCGTGACATACTTTTTTGAAAATTTTAGAGTAGTTTTTAGTGTGTAGAATAAACGTTGGGTCATTCAGCATTGACTCCCTAGCAGCGTATAGGTCATATAATTTATTCCTACTTTTGTAAATACCTGGAGTTGCCCAGTCAGCGAACTTGACACTTACACTAGCTTTACATGTTTTAAGTTGAAAAGTATCATTATGTTCTTCATTTATTAAATTTGTCAATTTTATAAAAAGATCATTTGGGTCAGTCAAATATGGTAAAAGGGACACTTTCAGTTCAACATTGTTCTGAAACTTTTTAGTACGGCTATCTGTGATAAGCCGATAGGTGAAGACCTCGTCTTTATCTGATTCTTTATATTCAAACCTAGCGCTATGACCGTAATGATCTGAGCTAAAATGCTTAACTACGGACTTACAAATTGGTTCATGACTGCAAAAGATGTTGTCTAGACAGGTGGCTGTTGTTAATGTCACTCTTGTTGGGTCTTTCGAGCATTCGACATAATTATGTCTTAAAACGGTTTCGGTTTCCGGATGGGATAAAAACGTTGGTAATTACTTTTATATTATGCGATCGAATTTAATTATTGTTAAGTAATTATATACCAATGCTATAATCGAAAGGACTTGAGGACTTGAGGACTTGAGCCTACCTTCATTTTGTTTTTGGAGTTAACCTCAATTAAAATAAGCTCAATAAAAACAATAAAAAAAACCTCTTTCGAACGTTCAAGGTTTTGCGGTTATTTTTAACGTCTTCTTTTTAAATGCCATTCCATATTCGTTTGCTTTTGTATGTCCCCGACCACAAAGTCAAAGGTCTTATCAGCCTGTAGAAGTCCACTGCTGGACATAGGCCTCCACTACACATTTCTAGAAAGAACGACTCTGAGCCCTCTCCATCCACCGACTTCCCGCGATCCTGACAATGTCATCGGTCCATGGGTAGGAGGGCGTCCCACGCTTCGTTATCCTGTTAGTGGTCGCCATTCGAGAAGTATAGTATATACTAAAGAATAGTCAGACAAACGGGCTCACGGCCTACCTGATGTTAAGTGGTCACCGTCGTCCATACCACCAACAACACTAGGGGTGTCGTCGTTGCGTTGCCTGCCCTAAAAGACTTTATTCTGCCAGCTATGTCGGGTACTTACTTTGTCTCCTATAGACTTCCTCATTTCTGATTCTATCCCGTAGTTACCTGAATACCTGATCTTATCATTAAAATAACTTTTCTGGTAAAAAAAAATACCCACTTCAAATACACTGAAACCATAAAACAGCAAAATACGCAATTTCATTTACTTGGATGACAAGTTTTTCCTGTTATTTTGATTTTAAAGCCAAACTATTGAACCGAGTTTGATGAAGGTTCATAATAAAAGTAGTTATGCGGTAGCAATTGTAATTAAGAACCTCCTTTTTTTGAAGTCGGTTAAAAAAACAGGTATGGCTCAAACAGGCGTTTGAGCGACGCGCAACAAGTTTGTAAGGATGTCTGCTGGAAAGTTATACGACGGTACAAGGTCACGCTCTGGAACGGAAGGACACGTTACTTAATTATATACAGGTAGTCAGAGACCACGGGTTTCCACTTGTTACGATCCTGACATACCTCTGTCGCTTCATTCACTCTCATAACATTCTTCATACAATGTTCTTATTTATTTTTAATTGACCTGCGTAAAAGTAATTGCAATAAAAACATTCTAATATCAAAGGATCAAGTAAACCGTAAATTTCTTTGAGTCGAGTCAAAACACCGGTAAATTCATACGATATTTTCCACTCGTTCCTTTGAAGCATTTTCTTTAGAAACTCCCCAAGGAACAGCTGACAAAGGCAAGACTGATTAGAAAATAACTTGTTCGTTACTTTTCTTGTATCCTGAGGATGCAGCGGTAATTGGAACGCGTATATACCTATCGATATTTCCAGCCTTCACAGCTCAGTTGGTAGGAGCTCTGCCTTCTGCGCCGTAGGCCGTGGGTTCGATCCCCAACGAGAACAAACATTTGTGTGATGAACATAGATGTTTTTTTTTTTTTATTATTTTTTTTTATTTTATTTTTTATAATGAATAAACCGTCCTGTACGCGACGATGTAGTCGACGTTGGAGCAGAACGGTCTAGAAGACACCTATTCACTCTAGCCTTGAAGAGATTTAGATTGTAGTGGTCAGGAAAAACAGACGACGGTAATGAGTTCCACTCCTTAGCAGTTCGCATAATGTAGCTAGAAGCAAAACGCTTAGTGCGAATAGGTGGTATGCTAACCAGATATGGATGATACCCGGCCGTGCGTCTACTAGTCCTGTGGTGGAATGGTGATGGCGGTATAATATCGTGAAGTTCCTGGGCACATTCCCCGAAATGTAACCTATAGAAGATCGATAGGCAAGCAACTTTGCGACGGTGATCGAGACTCTGGACTTTAGTCTCCGCCATGTGTTGCTCACCTACCATCCTGAGAGCTCTGCGTTCTATCGAGTCCAAGGCAGCAAGCTGGTGTTTGGCCGAGCCATCCCATAGGTGACAGCAGTACTCCATACCAGACCGGACTTGAGCTTTGTAAAGATTGAGAAGCTGTCCAGGTGTGAAGTACCGCCTTACCCTATTTAGGATGCCCAGCTTCATGGAAGCAGTTTTTGCCCTAGACTCAATGTACGTGCCAAAATTGAGAGCAGGTCTTAGTGTAGTGCCAAGGAGTTCTAGGCGATCTTGTATTGCAATAGGTACATCTCGGAAAACAGGAACCTGGAGAAACGGACTTTTCTTGGCAGAAAAAAGACATGCTTGCGTTTTAGACGCGTTGAATTTGACTAAATTAGCATTGCCCCAGTCGGACACTGCCTTCAGTTTCAAATTCAAGCGATGCAGCATTTCGTCTCTCTCCTGAATAACCACATTCTGTCTGGCTTGGGCATTTGATACGTATCTTTCCACAACTGTGCTGTCGTCTGCATACCCAACGATACCGGGCATGAGCAGATCGTTAATATGCAGCAGAAACAGCGTGGCAGATAGCACCGACCCCTGAGGTACACCGGCATTAATAGCCAATAGATCAGACGAGCAGCCATCAATGACCACTCGAATGGATCGTTCCCTCAGAAAGTCGGCAAGCCATGTACAGAATTGTACTGAGAGTCCGAATGCCGGAAGCTTGCCAATAAGGCTCGCATGCCAAACCCTGTCAAAAGCCTTCGAGATGTCAAGTGAAACCGCTAGTGCTTCACCATATTTCTCAATGGCTTCGCTCCAAATGTGAGTGGCATACACAAGAAGATCCCCAGTAGACCGGTTTTTACGAAAACCGTATTGGCGGTCACTGAGGAGTTCATTATCTTCTAGGTATGCGAGGAGCTTTCCGTTCAGTACACGCTCCATACATTTACATAGTATGGAGGTGACCGAAATAGGGCGGTAATTTGACGGGTCGGCGCGACTACCTTTCTTGGGCACAGGTTGCACATTGGCAAGCTTCCAAGATTTAGGAACTACACCAGTTACAAGGGATAACCGAAATAGTCTAGTCAGAATCGGAGACAACTCAGGTGCGCAGGTTTTTAATACTACAGCTGGAATACCGTCAGGACCACTAGCTTTATTCACATCTAGGCCACGTAGCGTTTTCAGCACTTCCTTTTGCTGGATGCGAATTTCCGGCATTGACGCTTCGCATCGAGGGAGGCTAGGTGGAATTTCGCCCGAGGCGTCTAGGCGTGAATTTTCAGCGAATTGAGTTGCAAAAAGATTTGCTTTCTCAATCGCGGCGTGAGCTAGAGATCCATCCGGTTTTAGTAGTGGGGGAAGAGAAGGGCGGCTGAAGTTCGCTTCAACCGACTTGGCCAAAGACCAGAAGGCTTTACTTCCCGCAGGGTATGTGGCAAGCTTAGCCCCCAATTGGCCAATCCGGCTAAAGCGCGACTTCCGTATCACCTTTTTGCAGGATTTAGCGGCTTTATTGTAGGCTTTTTTCTTTTCCTGTGTATCTTTAGCTTTAGCATTCCGTGCAACGACCCATGAATGGTAGGCTGCATGTTTTTGCGCTTCTGCGCTTTCACACGCGGGGCCAAACCATGGGCGAGTACTGTTTGAAGGTGAAGCATCAGAGAATGGAATAAAGTACTCCATTGCCCTTTTGATCACCTCCGTAATGGCATCAGCGCAAATTGACGGATCACAGGAAGAAAAACAGGTTTGCCGCCAAGGATAAGACGCGAAGAAATGGCGCATCTCATCCCAGTCTGCCGACTTGTATCGCCATATTCGCCTACATCCTCTAGGAGAGGGATCGGGTGGCGAATATGACGACACAGACCTCACCACACAGTGATCTGAAGTGCCCAAAGGGCATAAACAAAAGGCATTACTGATACCATGTGGCGATCCGGTTCGTTTGTCAGCAGAAGGTCCAAGCAATTGGCTGTATGGCTCTCAACGTCCGGAACCCTGGTTGCTTCACTAACCAGCTGCGTGAGATTAAGGGATAGGGCAAGTTTGTGAGCCTCTATTCCAGCATGGTCAGTAGTTTGGTAAGGGAACAGCCACTGTTGGTGGTGGGCGTTAAAGTCCCCTAGAAGTACCAGTTGTGCGTCAGGGTACCGTTCTTGAGCCACATCCGCCGCTTCACTAATATAGTTAAATAGCCTGGTTGTCTCGAAGTCTCCAGAGTGTCTACGATATAAACCGGCATAGATGATCTTATCTAAGCCGGTATCCACCAAAACCCATATAACAGAAAAATCTGACTCTTCAAGGTCACGCAGACGCAGACAGCAAATGTCATCCCGAACGTACAGACATATACCAGCTTTGGGTTTAAAATTGTGCTCCAGTGCATAGCCTGGGTATGTGAGGTAAGCTGTGTCAGGGGGGCACTGAATCTGCGTCTCCGTGAGGAATAATAAGTGTGGCTTATTGGTCTCGAGATGGTGGTGGACCGGATCGAGATTTGAGTGCAGTCCTCGAATGTTAGAGAGGTGCACTTGAAGTGAGAGGACGTGCTTCCGCTGTAAGCACAACTTATTATTTTTAGACTTTTTCATTAAGAGTGATATTTAGGTTTGGGGAAAGACAGTAGTTGAGCGAGGCAAGGTCTCTCGAGCTCAGCGGCACTCAGCAAAATTCCTGCGCAGGTGGATGGCTAGACTGGAGACTGCGGGGACGCCCGAACCCCCCCAAGAATGGCCATCGGATCCTCTCTTCCGGTCGCCAACCGGCACGATGGAGCATTCCGGGATTTTTCGCAAGGCGGCGGGGCAGCCTTTCACGAGTGGCTACTCGCTAATTGGGCCCCCTACAACCTGCGGTCGGCCAGCGGAAAACCGTGCTTCGGATCCCGCTACCCTCCAAATCTAGACATCCGGCGCATTTATTTTACTGAGTTGGCCCAAACGCTCAAGCCTGACTCACTTGCAAGAACTGCTCAGACCTGTCACGTCCACTTTGTGTCGCTGGCTACACCGGACTACACTCCGAAACACGAAATTATCGCTTCACGGAGTGACTTTGTCCGGTGGGTGGTGACAAGCCGCGGCCGAAGCCTACCACCAGAAAGTTGTTACCCAATTAGCACTACCCAGGGGCCACGTGTAGGGTCTCGAGAGTATTCACCTACGGACGTGGGTAACTTTGACCCCCAAAAGACTTTGTTTGTTCTCTGTCTGGGTGTTAAAGTATGTATTTACAAAAAAAAAAGTATATAGTATTTATTATATTATCAGCTATCTGGTTCCCATATTACAAGCTTTGGCCTAGTTTGGGGTTAGTCCTCCAATATTTATTTATTTGTAGAAAAAGCCTGTAAATGTAGATAAATAATATTCTTCCTGTTATGTCACTAGTTCTTTCGATACAGTGTGGTGAAAGGATTTTAAGTGCGCCTCAAAGAGGCTCCTTTCGAGCACTTGACACATGTTTTAGAACTTATTAGGTTCTACGACATGCCGGTTTCCTCACGATGTTTTCCTTTACCGTTTGAGAGTACTGGCATTGTGCACATACATTTTTGAACAGAAAAACTCATTGGTGCAAGACCATCTCCAAACCCACGATCTTAGGATTGCAAGGCCTCTACCGCTAGACCACCAGTGCTTTCCAGTGAAAGAACTAGACATTTTTTTTATACAACTAGCTGATGGAACAAGCAGATGGCCCACTTGATGTTAAGTGGTAGCCATCACCTATAACAAAGCATTGCCTCGTAAGCCACGCACGATAGGAACGTGCCCTATGATGCACAGCCCTGCGTCCATCAACTTGAGGCATACAGATGTTAAGCCTCATGTACCTGTAACTACACCGGCAACCACACTCTTCAAACCGAAACACAGCGTTGCTGCTTGGCGGCAGAAAAAGGCGTGGTGGTAGTACTTCCCCGGACGAGCCACACACAAAGAGCTCTACTACTCTTAAAACGTCACGAAGAAGAAGAAGAAATTGGAATAAGATAATATTATATTAATAAATAAATCTACAAGTAACTGATGTTGTGAAAGGTGTCCTTTGTATAATTACGTTTTCAGCGGAAACTCGTCAATCGTCATTTCCTTTTGGCGACTGAAATTGAATGCTTCAGTTATTCAGTTTGCGGGAATTCAATTAAATTGAATTGTTTTGGAAATGTTTTCTCTTTGACGTCACGGGGCCACTTGAATACCCAGTTGGTAGTATATTCTAGCTATGCCTTTGTAAGGCTGTAGGTTCGATCCTCACAGGTTGACACGTCGCTGAAGTCAGTAATTTACATTTTGCAAAGCCTAAGCTGATTTCAGCATGCTCTGTTAAATTACCAATGGATTCAAGGGCCGTTAAATATGTCAAAGGGTACGCGTTTGACATCTAAGGTTAGATTTAACGGCCTGTTAATCCTTTATTAGTAACTAACAGAGCGTGGTGAAATCAGCTCTAATAGGGTAAAATTACACTGAAACTGCGTACTGTAACAACTCTGTACATGTAATTTTGCAACATGCTGATTTTTTTGGCTGATTGCGTTTATTCAAAAAGCAACCAAATTTATATGGGACCACCTCTAAAGACCTGCCATACAAAAATCATACAATCGAATTGAGTTTTAAAAGTTTGATAAATAAAATAAAAACACGTAGAACTTGTATATTTGTTGAAATGAAATGCTTTCTTCTTATTCAAATAGCGAAATCTCAACGTCGTCCAACTAACCGTACAAATACTGCACAGAAACCGCACCGCGACTTCACGAGCGGTCGTTCGACTGCATCGGGTCCACAATGAATAATACATGCACCGAGTATGGCAGGTCCGTATTCAGGGCTCATTAGTTTTGTTGAATTTAATTATCTTTCGTGCGGCACGGCAGGGGCATTCACACTTATGCATAATATGGTATTGTTGCTGTTTTCCAATCATTGATCGAGTGAACGAAGCGAACTAAGATTATACAGTCAATTTGGGCGATTTGGCATTGTATGTATGTTTGTCGGGCCATAACTTTCGAACCGTTGATCCAATCTGCATGAAAGTCGATATGAAGCATATTTTCCAACAAACGTATATAAGCACAAACTAAGCTGTGTGTTCATAACAGTAATAGTTCCAAGAAGTACAACGTAACTCGCAACGTACCTGCACGTACAAGTTTACGTAAACAAGTAGCAAAGCTCCCTCGGGGAATTAGGAGTACGGTGTGTTCCGACATCGCAGCCAAGGACACGACCCGTGTGACATACCTTATTGTGTATCCGTGTGGCGATGTGCCATATCGATTTTGTTAAGGCGCTGACACCCGTCAAGGCAGTTCTTGCACATCAACATTTTTATGGATTTAAAATGACTGAACTTTTTTTTTACTACTTGTTGATTGAACAACCAGATCGCCTATAAAGCTGGCAATACTTTGCCTGCATACGTGAGTCACGCACTATAGGAACGATATAAGCTTATTTCGTTATATTCCGCTGATTTTCTTCTCGCTTGCACATTCTAACGTTTATTAAAGATTTAAGTCTAAAAAGTTATGAAAAATCGAAAATTACTAAGTTGCGGAGAATAGCATTACGAAGGGATAGCAACCATCTTATTTTGATCCAAAAAAGTATTCCTACCAAAAAGTTTGCTTATCGAAAACTAGTAAAGCAAACTTTTTGGTAGGAAAACTTGTTTGGATCAAAATGATATTTTTGTTTAACCGTGTGCTGTTACACCCTTGGTTAAATGCGATTTTTCATAAGTTCAGTGATTTCTTTCAAAATTTCGAAATGTGCTTTGGAGAGATTAGCAGTTGCTTTCACCCTCAAAGAATCTTCATTCCATTAGTTTGAGGCGTAGCGTGTTCTGTCTTATAAATTTGATTATGTTTACCTTTTTCTGTATGCCTACGCTTCACTAAACTTCAATAATATATTATATTACATTGTAAAAGGATCATACAAAAGAACGGGAGGAACCAAGCCATAAGTTTGTTGGCTGTTCTTCTAGGCTTTGGTCGCGTGGAACTGGCACCTAGAGTCACCTAGCTTTAAGACGTTTCAAAGTGATCCTTGTGATTTTATTGAATAAATACTTTTTGACTTTGACTGTACCTTACAAATTACAGCATTTTTTGCGGCTCTCTAATCAAAATGCTATTATCTGTTCCAACAAGATCTGATTGGTATGCGCGGCGCGGCGAGGTCACCAGGTGGCTCTGGACTCCAGGCTGCGGAGACGAGGCCTGACGCTGAATATCTGAGTAGGCAGTTTAAGGTGACATTTAAAAAGCCTTGTAAGACTACCTATTACAATGTTATTTACGTTTTAGTCATTTTACAAGGTTTTATATTTTTCTTCGCTCGTTTATGGCTCCTATCATATCTAAACAAGAAGACGAATAGTGGTTATCCACTTAACATCAGGTGGGCTCTGATGTTAACAATCACCTACAACAAAGCATTGCCTCACAAGTGATATGATAAAAACATGCCCTGATGCACTGCCCTGCGTCAATCAACTTGAGGCATACAGTTGTTAAGCCTTATGTGCCTGTAAATCCTTTGAACCGAAACACAGCGTTGTTATAGACAAGTGAGAGAAGCATTTTGAATATAAAAAGAAAATATAGACACAGAAATTAAAACATCAGGAACAACCAAAAGTTATTGATGCTTCACCATTGTCGCAGACTAAAATAGAAATGGGCAGGCCATTTAGCAAGAATAAGCGATAAAAAATGGACAGAATTGAACACTGGCAAGGACCGGCCGGTAAAACAAAACGAGGTAAACCGCTAGAAAGATGGAAACATTAAATAAAAGAAGTTGCAATTGGAAAAAATTGGACAGAGGTAGCCACAAACTGAAAAACATGGCAAGATCTGGAGAGACCGAGATCCTTGAACGAATAAATAATAAATAATGAAATAGAATTAACACAAGTATTTAAAAAAACCATGCTTATGAATAAAAATAATAATAAATTATTAATTCAATAAATATGACATGAAATTGAAACAAAAAAACAAGGTGAAATCGTATTTTCGATATGTTATTTAACAGATTAATAAAAGCTGTAATAAAAAAAATAGTACTAGTTATACTAAACCTACATTTACATCGATTCATAACTGTTCCCGCCCACACGGTGAATCAGATGCAGGTGATCATTTAGTATGATATTCTTCTTTCGAGTCAATGGCAATACAGACTTTATATGACGTCAGACCAGTAGGAGGCGCCCTCGATACCTCGTCCCGTTGCCTAGTTTAGGTCCTCGCGTGTGCAGGTGGTCGGCACAGGGGACAAGAAAGCAGGTGCTCCATCGTCTGTGTTTTTCCACAGCTACACTTGCTCTGGGATGGGTCGATGTTACCCCATTTGGCAAGGTTTTAGTAATGATGTTCTGTGTAGAACATATATGTATAAATATTGGTGGAATTTCTATCTAGCTCTTAACTAAGCAAAATTTTTACACATGGATACAGCTCAAATTACACAAAGCCTAAGAAAAGTTTTTTTTCCTTAACCTATTCTGTCCCACTGCTGGGCAAAGGTCTCCCCATTTTTCTCCACTCTCTACTCTCATACACTCTAAGAAAAGTTACGTTTACTTTTTTACCTATTTTTATAACATAAAACAATGAATAAATGATTTTGATGATTTTATTATCAAGAATAAGAAATTTCTACTCGCTACCCAAAAGTTAGCTGGTAGATAATGCTATCCAGCACTAAGCTCCTCTGTGTAAAACGTCCATCAATATAAAAAAGAAAAGTAAACAAAACACCAGACTGACGTAATTAGTTGTATATGTATGTCTGTCGGTACCATCCTATCGCTGTCGGGTTCCACGGAAGAGGCCATTGACCCACTGATGTGATGCAGACGAGACTTGAGAGCCTATTGCTTAACAAGCAACAGCGATGTGTTGCAATAAGGCCTGGCGTACAACGCGCCCTCAAGTTACTCGGCATTCTGTATCTCTTGATGGCATTTCACATAGCTAGTTTAGCGTTTTTATTTGCTCGTTTATTTCCATTTTCACCATCGCCCACCTGATGTTAAGTGGTAACCATCACCTATAACAAAGCATTGCCTCGTAAGTAACGCACGATAGGAACGTGCCCTACGATGCACTGCCCTGCGTCCATAAACTTGAGGCATACAGATGTTAAGCCTCATGTGCCTGTAATTACACCGGCAACCACACTCTTCAAACCGAAACACAGCGTTGCTGCTTGGCGGCAGAAAAAGCCTGGTGGTAGTACTTCCCCGGACGAGCCACACACAAAGACCTCTACTATTATAGAGGTAAACAGCAAAAGCAAAGCGGTGAGATTTGATTAATCAAAAAGTAACGACTTATTTCATTGATATCACTATTGCCGGTTCTTACGTAATAGCCCCGCTCGCTCCGTGCTTGGTGGACATTTCAAGAAATATAACATTTTGTGTCCAGACCAAATGAAAAGAGCACTTAGTACCGAAGTACATTCGACTGCACCAGGACAGACAGCCCTCACCGCTCAGTTGGTTGTAGCTCTGCCTTTTGCGCCGTAGGCCGTAGGTTCGAACCCCGCACAGAACAAACATTTGTGTGATGAACATAGATGTGTGTTCTCTGTCTGGGTGTTATATAATTTAATAAGACTTTTATATACACATAAAATAACTCAAATACTTTCGTATCTTTTGGTATTCAACTTTCGCAATAAAAACTCATAATAAACACCAATATTTTAACGCGTTATTAGTTTTGTAACATTGATTTGATTATGTTTAACTTTTTCTGTATGCCTACGCCTCACTTAACTTCAATAATATATTATATTACATTGTAAAAGGATCATACAAAAGAACGGTAGGAACCAAGCCGTAAGTTTGTTGCCTGTTCTTCTAGGCTTTGGTCGCGTGGAACTGGCACCTAGAGTCACCTAGCTTTAAGACGTTTCAAAGTGATCCTTGTGATTTTATTGAATAAATACCTATTGACTTTGACTTTGACTTTGACTTTGATATTGGTGGAATAAACAAAATAAAATAAAATACCAACATACATAGTTGAAATATTAGGAAAACAAATATAAAAGGGTTATTACATTTCTGTTGAGTAAAAATTTAGTGAGGATAGGAACGTGCTCTACCTTGAACTACCCTGCGTTCATCAACTTGAGGCATGCACATGTTAAGACGCAGACTAACGCAGCGTCTGCGTCTTAACAAAAATATATGCTTAAGGCGAAGACAAGAGCTAATGTGACTCTCGCTCGCATGTTGAAAGATCTAAAATAAAGTTTTCCTACTTAAAAGTTTGCTTATATGTATGAATACTAGTAAAACAAACTTTTGAGTAGGAAAACATGTATCGATCAAAATGAAATTTTTACTAAACTGTGTGCAATGTGATTGTGTGCAAAACATTGAAAAGTGATTTTATATCTTTCAACATATCGAAACGTGCGAGCGAGAGTCACATTAGCTCTTGTCTACGCATTTACTTGTTTTCGTTCATAATCAAACTTTTAGGTAAAAAAGAAAATTGCTGAACTTTTGCGATGGTTTTATCCGTAGCTTGGTTGTTTGTGATTTTTCTCCACCTTCAGTAATTTCATATCTTCCAAAGTATTGTAATGTGTGAGCGAGAAGTGGTTTGACGGGTGTTTGTGCCTGTTATTTCACTCACACTCTTCATACGGAAACACAGCGTTGCTGCTTGGCGGCAGAAAGAGCTCTACTACTAATATACGTACTGGTTACTTACCTAAGCACTTGTATTTATTGAATTTTTCATGTACACGAACGAATACTATATAATCGTTATTTAGAACATAATTATGTACATTTTTTTTATTTGTAATACTAATAAAAACTATTAAACAAATGTTATTTAGTATTTAGCAATTTAGGTATGTTTCTTTGAAGTCGATGTAGATAAACATACATCTTTTGAATGTAGGTACATAATATGAAGTAAATAATATAACCTCCGTTAAATTACGTCATTCGAGAGATCACTGTGAGGTTATCTAATTATAATATGTGAATAAATAACTCTTAAATAATGACAAAGAATAATCTTAGCACATTAGTATGAACATATTTTATGTTAGGGTCAGCCCGCATTGCAAAGCACTCGTTAATCATTTCGTCTTTTATTTTCAACTGTAGGCCGTGTGAAACAAACACAGACCAAACTTTTGTGTATCGTAGGGCACGTTCCTATCGTGTGTGCCTTTCGAGACACGAGACAATGCTTTGATATAGGTTATGATTACCACATAACATCAGGTGTGCCATGTACTTGTTCCATCAGCGAGTAGTATAAATAAAACTAAATCAAAATTGGTTGATCCGTTTAAGGTCAAAGTCAATGTTTACATAAGGTATTTATTCAATAAAATCACAAGGATCACTTTGAAACGCCTTAAAGCTAGGTGACTCTAGGTGCCAGTTCCACGCCACCAAGCCTAGAAGAAATAGAAGCAAAAATAAAGGATATTTTGCATTTTTTTACCAGACTGCAATTGTTTTTAAACAACTTGCTAAAGTAACAAGCAGATGGCTCACCTGAAGTTAAGTGGTAACCATCACCTATAACAAAGTATTGACTCGTAAGTCACGCAGGATAGGAACGAGGTCTAGGTCCATCAACTTGAGGCATACAGATGCTAAGCCTCATGTGCTATTATAACACCGGCAACCACACTCTTCAAACCGAAACACAGCGTTGCTGCTTGGCGGCAGAAAAAGGCGTGGTGGTAGTACTTCCCCGGACGAGCTGCACACAAAGACCTCAACACTTTAACATATAGATCGTATGTACGATACGGAAAACGGAAAGTAAAACTCAGACTTGGGGTACTAGTACGTTTGGAGCGTGTCGATCAAATATCATAGCGGATATTGGGACGAAACAGGAATTCTATTGATGGCCCGTCAGCGTTGTGGTTGCTCCGTATGTTAACGCCCTGACAGCCGTCGGATTACTTCGCCCTCGCAGATTTTAACATTTTTGAAGATATGAAACCATCAATAATTATCATCATTTTGTTTTACTAGTTTTCGTACTTATGCAAACTTTTTATTAGGAAATTTTGTTTGGAGTAAAATTTTATTTTTGCTGAACTGTGTGCAATGTTAATGTTGCTTGCGATTTTTCTTAAATAAGTTCAGTAATTTTATATCTTTCAAAATGTTGAAATATGCGACCGAAAACTTTGACTGGTGTCAGCCCCTTAAGTTTTCGGTAGTTGTCTTTTACACACTGAAGGTACTTGAGTTAAACAAATCATAAATATGAAACATTAGAGTAAATTTTTTAATATTGTATTTTTATTTGTTGTTTTTAATTTTTTATTATTTTGTTCTATCATGAGTCTATATTTTTGTTGTTTTTTGCTAAGTTTTATTTAAACGTTTTATATATTGTAACTTATTAGATAAGTATCTGTAAAGTTATAACTAATTGTAAGTAAATAAATAAATACAGGACAAAGGGAAGGTCTTTCCCTGTTTGCAATCTTCGGTACCCGAAGCCTAAGTTTAGTGTTGTTTTGTATGGAGTCTCGTCCGTTCTCAGTTTACCCGATAGAGGCGCTTATCGAATCTCCACACATAAGGGCCTGACGATACAGAAAACGAAAAATGAAAAAAATACTCAGACTTAGGGTACGGAGCTTAGGTGGTGTCTGAAAAATTAGGAAATTTCCTTATAAATATTAGCCACGGGTCGTACAGTAACTACGATCGGCTAATTCTGATAATCTGTTTGAATCCCAGTTTCGTGTTGATGCGTACGGTTTGCAAAAAAGATGGACGCGATATTTTAAGCCAATCGTCAAAACAAAATTCGAAATTTTGATGATTATTTTTTGCAATAGGTATAAAATAGGTTATAAAACAACTAGAGACCGCCCGCGGCTTCGCTCGCGTGGTTGCGGTGATTGCTAACATCAATATTTAAGGCGATGAAAACTTATATCTGGTTTTAACTGTACATAAGCTCAATAGCAGTTGTCATCGCCTTAAGACGATTTCCGTTTTTTTGGGTATGAACATACCCAAAAAAGGAAATCGTATATTCCGTTTCTGGTGTATTTAATATTCCGTTTCTGGTGAGAGCACTGGTGGTCTAGTAGCACTTGGCCTTGCAATTCTACCGGTTCAAAACCGATCGTGGACCGATGAGGTTTTCTGTTAAAAAATGTATGTGCACAGTGCCAACTCTCAAACGGTGTAGGATAAAATCGCGAGGAATCCGGCATGTCGTACCTAAAAAGCTCTAAAACATGTGTCAAGTGCTCGAAAGGATCCTTTGAGGTGCATTTAAAATCTTTTCAGCACACTGTTTAGAAAGAAACTAGTGACACCACAAGAAGAAGTTGATATAAACTATCCTCTTGTTGAGTTTTAAAGGATGTAAAACTAGCACCTGAGCTTTGGGTCCCAATATCATATTGGGGTTGTACGTTTTTTCGAACATAGCTTTCGAACCGTTGAACAGATCTGCAAGAAATTTGGTAGATCGATAGTTTGTATATAAGAAATTAGCTGGTGAAGGTAAGAATTAAATCGGATAACGGGTTATAAAGACATAAGGTTCCAAAGAAATAAAACGTTTTTATCGACACGACATAAAATGTAATGAGGTAACCTTGCTCACTGGATGCTTTCGGGTCAAACTTAGCGAGGATTGAAGGTTTTTTAGTTGTAACGGTTTTTAAAAAGATTGTGAATTTCCCGACGTTTTTATTTTATTAAAAATAAAAACGTCGGGAAAATAATAAAGGTAAACGCGATAAATACCCGTGTAATACTTTTAAATATGTGTTATGATCGCGAGAGTTTAAAAACTACTAATGGCTATACGTTGTATTTGAGATAGGAAAATAGATTGATATTAATTATTGAAATTCTCTTGTCGTTATAGAAAACAGTACATGGTCTAGTTGAAGGTATGCGATATTTTTATAATTACCTGCAGTATTTTTATAGTATACCTTTAAAAGTTTTGAAATATGCGAGCGAGAAGGACATTAGTTGCAGTCTCCGAGTTTTATCAAATACTATCAAAATATTTTGCTATATTATCGAGTTATTCGTTGTAGCGAAAAGGTTAATGTTTTCGGTGATCGTTTTTGCTAGCCCTACTCCCCCTTGGCGAAACCCTGCACCGTCGGATAACGTTCGGGGATTAACAAGGTCAGGACATTCATCAAGCGAGAAGTTTACGGAATTGCCGTGTGCCCTACGAGTTTTATGGCGTGTGTTACGTACTAGATAACTGTCTACTTTATATCTTAGGTAATATTACATGGTATTATCACAAGCGCACTTTGCGACATCAACGTGCTGCTCTCCCTTTACCATCTACAGGGACGACACAATATTCTTGCACAAAATGTGGTCGACAAGCCATGAACGTAAGTGCCTATTGACCTTGGACGCTGGTTTAAATCATCATATATAGATGTTATAGGCCTAACTAACTATTACATGGAAAAATAATATGGAAAATAATCGCACCTACGAGTATGTACCTAACGCAAGTCACTCACGATAAGAACGTGCCCTATAATGCCCTGCTCTGCGCACATCAACTTGAGGCATTCAGATGTTAAGCCTCATGTGTAATTTCACCGGCAAGTTAGTACTTCCTCGGACGAGCCACACACGAAGAGTTCTACTACTACCAGGAAACCTCTTTAGTACGATAAATGTATTAGTAAATACATATAATTGTATGTTTTTATTGAATTATAGATTTTTCAGGGAGTTTTCTGCCTTGGATTATTCGCTGGTCATGATGGTTGGATCTTCAAATGAAGTTCAACTTTAAGGCGAAGACAAGAGCTAATGTGACTCTCGCTCTATTTATTGGGTAAACAAACAGTAACAGAGTCAAGGATGAGTTAAGATAATATAGGAAAACATTACATTTTCAATGTGCAACTAAAACCGTTTACCGAGGATAACTTAAATATTTTACTTAGTTAAATTAAGTTATATTTTATAGTTAGTGCTTATTGTTTTACTAGTGAAACTCAATCTGACGATCAAAATGATTCAGGTATACAATGACGCTCGTTAAATTTGACTTAATAGATCATCTTTACTTCAATTATAAGTAAATTAAATTTCAAAGACATTTACATCTTCATTACGTAGGTACCTAGTGTTTACGTCGTTACATCAAAAGCGAATGGTAAGTAAAATTAAATAATAATAAATAAATATTGGTGGACTTTCCACACAGCACTATCTAGCCCCAAACTAAGTTTGTAATATGGGATAGTATTGTATACTTTTTTTTATAAACATACTTATAATAAAATATAAACACCCAGACACAGAATAAATATCTACATAATAAATGCTCACCACACAATTGTTTGTCCTAGGTATAGGGATCGAACCCACGGCCTACAGCGCAGAAGGCAGAGCTACCAACTGAGGCTGTCAAATTATGCACATGATTTCAAAGAATATTCCTCTTACAGTTTAATATTGGAAGCGTGATCAATTACCATGATATTGGAAATGTCAGCGTCATGTCCCGCCATTTTGGATGCAGGGCGTTTGTGGAGGATTGGAAAGAGACTGATGAAAAATGAAAAATAAATATTTAAGTATACAAGGTGTTCCATAAGTTGTGTATATAAACTTCAGGGGGCTAAAGTACCCATCAATATGAACAACTTTTTCTAAGGAACCAACACTGTGAACGCGAAAAAAAAACAGCTGTTTCATACATTTTAGCCAGGTAGGTATTGAACTTTTGTATGAAACAGCTGTTTTTTTTTCGCGTTCACAGTGTTGGTTCCTTAGAAAAAGTTATTGATATTGTACTTTAGCCCCCTGAAGTTTTCGGGAGCGGTATTTTAACAACCTGTATATGTACCAAGTAGGTCTTTTATTTTGAATAAGCTTCCGAGAACCGTCCGCGGCTTCATCGGGTATTATTTATGTTTTTAAAATTAATATTTAAGATGATTTCTACTTATTAGTTTCGTACATTTTTCTATCCCGTTCCAGGTATTTTTTGAGAAAAAAGTAGACTATCTGTTAATCCAGGTTACGAACTATATTTAATTGAAGTACTTAACAAGGATAGTATCGATTACGATATATTTTAGGATTCGTTTCAATAAAAAGCAGAATAATGTAAATTTATTAGCTCTACCTACCACCGCTACTCTACTACTCCTACCACTCATTACAAAAGACAATAAATATACCTAGAGTAATAGCCGAAGCAGTGATCACTCGCGTGCTTAGTTAGAGCGAGGTGTCTATGCAAAGACATTACAAAGGCTTATACATTTTTATGTAACTATCATTTTTAGATACCACTACTGTACTTCATTATTTTATTTAACCTACTATTTCACCTTTTACTGGAAATTAATATTTGTATTATTATAAGTGTGACCATAATCGGTTTTGTGGTAAAGGCGCGATTGAGTTTGAAAAAAACATCGTTGATGGACGCGTCGCATCGTAGGGCACGTTCTTATCGTGCGTTACTTGCAAAGCAATGCTTTGTTATAGGTGATGGTTACCACTTAACATCTGACGGGCCATCCACTGATTCCGACTGCAAAAGTTTAAAGTAACCAAACATCTTAACTTTGGCAATTATATTTTAGTAGAATACTAACCAGCCATGTTATTATTATATACTACTAGCTGGTGCCCGCGACTTCGCCTGCGCAGGATTATAAATTGTAGCCTATGTGTTATTCTTATGTATAAGCTATATTATTGTAAAGTTTCATTATATCCATTCAGTAGTTTTTACGTGAAAGAGTAACAAACATCCATCCATCCATACTTAAAAACTTTCGCGTTTATAATGTTAGTAGGATATACGCGTATTTTCGATTATAAAGACAGCTTAAGCCTAATGTTTCGACAAACAATAGCCCACAAAACCATGTTTTCAATAAGGTATTGTCAACGTGTATTGCTAGCTTAATATCTGTTACATACACACCTCAACATTGTCTAGGGATATTTCATTTCAATGATTTTCACGAAAACATTTGCTATTTAGGAAAAGTTTAAAAATGGAATAATACCTCTTTTGTTCTTTTTTAAAAATAAGAACGCAAGAAACAAAGCACTTACTTCTGTCATGCCCTTATCAAATCTTTTGTTTTAAAAACATTGTCTATTTTGTTGTAAAACTGGTTATGCATACCCAAAGAGAATAAAAATTTAAGAGGCGGGACTTCTATACAAAAAGCGGTATGTTAACTTTTTTATTTCATCATTTTAAATACGATTGTAATAAACATGTGTGTGAATTAATAAATTGAATTGAAAGTATGAAAGGAATTCGGATGTTTCATTCAAAATTTAATTATATATTTTAATTTTTTTTTTGATGAAATTAAAACATTATTACAAACACTGAACACTAAAAACTGTGTTGCAGCTTGCAATGAATTCAGTGAAAACTTAAATCCAGTAAAGTATCATTTTATATACTGACTTCCAAAAAAAATTCTTTATGTTGCGTTTCCTGAAGAGCTGGTCCGTTTATGGTAGGTTTCAAACTGATCCTTGTGATTCAATTGAATAAATATCTTTTGGCTTTGACCGTGTAGGAGAATTCATAGAAGATAAACTGGTATATGGGCAATTCGTCCTTCGCATTTTTGAAGTATGTCATTTGTAGGTTGCATTTCGGCCATGACGTCAGCAAGCAAAAACACTTGGTAGCCTTTCGTCCCTCGGTTTAATTTCAACAGACGAGCATAACTTTTAGACCTTATATATATTATATATATTTTAGATATTACCTAGCTATAATAAAACTATTTTTCTAAATATAAATAGACAAAGACAGCCTTCACAGCTCAGTTGGTAGTAGCTCTGCCTTCTGTGCCGTAGGCCGTGGGTTCGATCCCCACCGAGAACAAACATTTGTGTGATGAACATAGATGTTTGTTCTCTGTCTGGGTGTTATATAATATTATAAGTATGTATTTACAAAAAAAAAAGTATATAAGTAGTATATCAGCTATCTGGTTCCCATATCACAAGCTTTGGCTTAGTTTGGGGCTAGATAGTGTTGTGTGGAATGTCCACCAATATTTATTAATTTTATTTATTTAAATATTTTCGTGTAGGCAAATCAGTACTGTTTTTATTTGTAATTTATAAACATGTTAAAAGATAAATAAACATGGAATTTCCTTAAATTTTCAGAAATATTACCCCTCTAGTATGGAGGAGACATAATACACTGCTCCAACAACGCCCGTCAAAAAACTTCACGCCGCACATTTGAACGTTAATAACTTCATTTAATTAACTGCAAATATTTTGAAATGTGCGAGCGAGAAGTCGGTACATTAGCGGTAGTCTGCGCTTTAAGTGTTTCTTTCAAGTTATATTACAATCGGCTAGAATTACGCAGCCATGTTTAATTTCTGCCCCGATGTTATCTTTACGGCAATTCTTCATAGTTATGGTTTGGTTATTAAACGTGGTTATACAGGCAAAGATCGTAAAATATTAATAGGTCGGGCAAATACTTCAAAAGTTAAAGTACTTTTGAAGTATTTATCCACTTTAGTAACCCAATAGTCGAATGAAAATGTATTCATTTCATTTAGTATTATTGCACCAATGCTAATAATATTACCTATATTTTTGGTGGACTTGTTGTCTGAATAAATATAAATTTATTTTAATGAAGTTTTATTGCATAAATATCAAAATATTGTTTTTTTGGTGGACTTTTAGGATTGTAGATCATCGTAACTATGCTCAAATAATCAATGTACCTGATGGTTACCACTGAACATCAAGTGGGCTTTCTGCTTGTTCCAACAATAGAATAAAAAAAAATCTAGAAGAATTTTATTGTTCGGTCGCGAAGTAGGAATAAAATTCGGAGGTCAGGTTAGTTCTGTTGAAGTTTTGAAGTGCACTTCTGAAGGAATCCGTTGTAAATAACTTGAAGCTAATGAAGTTGCGGTTCCTTCTTCAGACGAAATTCGAAACTTTCAGCAAAAGTGCACTGGTTTCAGAAATATTTAAACTTTTAAACTAGATTCTGGTCATTAGAAGGCTTACTTCATATTCCCCGCGATTTTAAAGCAGTTCATCAACTTGAGGCATGCATATTATGTTAAGCCTCGTTTGCCTGTAATTTCACCGGCTATCACACTTTTCAAACCAAAACACAGCGTTGCTGCCTGTCGGTAGAAATAAGCATGGTGGAAGTACTTCCCCGGACGAGCCGCACACAAAGACCTCTACTACTTTAAAAAAACCTATTTTTATAAGAAGTTTTAAATGAAAATTGTTATAAAATTCAATAAAATATTTAGTTCGACATAAAACACCAGAGTTGGAAGTTTTTATTATCCCAGAGGTCTACATTATTCTTGCTAATTAGATAAAGCTAATAAAATTCGTGGCTCGACAAGGTTACCTACAAACCAGTTAGGCAACACAAAAAATAATGAGATTTTGTGCAAGATAATAAGTAATATCGTAGTTATATTAGCTACTAGTGGCTTCCCGCGGCTTCGCACGCGTTGAAGTGGTGAGCCGTAATTGAGCCACAAACATCCAAACATCGAAACTTTCGCATTGATTTGTATATTATTAGGGTAGGATACCTACGCAGGTACCTATAAGAGATACCTACCTACCTACCTATATTAGGTAGGTAGGTAGGTATAGGTACTGAGTTTAGCACAAACATGACAAATACAACAAAGACAACCTTACACGGAAAATATGTACTTATTGGTTCCTAGTTTCTATCCCAAAAAAAACGAAATAGCTTCACCACTTTGATCCCCAGGCACGGTAGATACCCTAAGATCTCTTCATACCAACTCAAGATTCCCGTTTTAGAATGTCCCTTACAAACATTGTCGCCTTGTTGTATCCTTTTTACTTGAGCGCAACGAAGGAGGGTAACGTTTTAGGGGTTGTTTTCGAAAATCAAACTGTCTTTTTGTTATGATAAATAACAAAAAGACAGTTTGATTTTCGAAACACAGAACACATTTTCTTTTAGTTTGAAGTTAATTACACTACGCTTTAAAAATCTCTCATACAAACCTTGAAACTTTGTCAGTCTTTTGCACCCTTTGCAGGGGTAATTTTAAAATATTGAAAACGTGATTTTAAATTATTTATTGTGGAGTATATTAACTTCAAGTTTGAAATCAATAGCACTATGCGTTAAAAATCTCCCATACTCACTTTTACCAGCCATTTGCACCCTTTGCAGGGGTAATTATCAAAAGTTAAAAGCGTCATTCTTAATTATTTATTTCTTAGTATATTTACCTCAGGTTTTAAATCAATCACACCACGCGTTAAAAAACTCACATACAAACTTTGACATCCCTTTGCACACTTGTTAAGGGTAGTTTAAAAAAAAAAAAAATGCCTTTCCTGTTTTTAGTCTTGGAGTACATCTACCTCAAGTTTCAAGTTTGTAGGTTCAAGGAATACAATTTTTCATACCAACGTTTTCAACCCTTTATAAAATAATAATAATAATAAATATTAGTGGACATTCCACACAGCACTATCTCGCCCCAAACTAAGCCAAAGCTTGTGATATGGGAACCAGATAGCTGATATACTACTTATATACTGTTTTTTTGTAAATACATACTTATAATACTATATAACACCCAGACAGAGAACAAACATCTATGTTCATCACACAAATGTTTGTTCTCGGTGGGGATCGAACTCACGGCCTACGGCGCAGAAGGCAGAGCTACTGCCAACTGAGCTGTGAAGACTGTCAAAATTTATACATCCTCAGGGGTTGAATTTCCAAAAATCCCTTCTTAATACACCTCTACGCCATAAGACCTATATACTCTTCAAATTTCAAGTCTCTAGGACCAGCGGTCAATAACCTCCCATACAAATTTTTACATCCCTTTGCACACTTATTAAGGGTAGTTCTAAAAAACTAAAAATGCCTTTCCTAGTTTTTGCCTTGGAGTATCAAGTTTGTAGGTTCAAGGAAAACTATTTTTCATGCAAACGTTTTCAACCCTTTTAATCCCTTAGGGGTTGAATTTCCAAAAACCTCTTCTTAGTACACCTCTACGCCATAAGACCTATGTACTCTTCAAATTTCAAGTCTCTAGGACCTGCGGTCAAAAAACTCCCATACAAAGTTTTACATCCCTTTGCACACTTATCAAGGGTAGTTTTAAAAAACTAAAAATGTATTTCCTATTTTTTTGCCTTGAAATATAAATACTCCAAGTTTCAAGTTCGTAGGTTCAAGGAATACTATTTCTCATACAAACGTTTTCATCCCTTTTTACACCCTTAGGGGTTGAATTTCCAAAAATATCTTCTTAGTACACCTCTACGCCATAAGACCTATGTACTTTTCAAGTTTTAAGTCTCTAGGACCAGCGGTCAAAAAACTCCCATACATACTTTTACATCCCTTTGCACACTTATCAAGGGTAGTTTTAAAAAACTAAAAATGTATTTCCTATTTTTTTGTCTTGAAGTATATGTACTCCAAGTTTCAAGTTTGTAGGTTCAAGGAATACAATTTTTCATACAAACGTTTTCATCCCTTTTTACACCCTTAGGGGTTGAATTTCCAAAAAATCCTTTCTTAGTACACCTCTACGCCATAAGACCTATGTACTCTTCAAATTTCAAGTCTCTAGGACCAGCGGTCAAAATACTTCCATACATACTTTTACATCCCTTAGCACATTTATTAAGGGTAGTTTTTAAAAACTAAAAATGTATTTCCTATTTTTTTGTCTTGAAGTATATGTACTCCAAGTTTCAAGTTTGTAGGTTCAAGGAATACAATTTTTCATACAAACGTTTTCATCCCTTTTTACACCCTTAGGGGTTGAATTTCCAAAAATCCCTTCTTAGTGCACCTCTACACCATAAGAGCTATGTACTCCTCAAATTTCAAGTCTCTAGGACCAGCGGTTTAGGCTGTGCGTTGTCTATATGTCAGTCAGTCAGTCAGTCAGTCAGTCAGTCAGTCAGTCAGTCAGTCAGTCAGTCAGTCAGGACTTTGATTCTTATAGTATTAGAGATTAGTCAATTTCGATGTTGTAGTTCTACTTCTTCTTCTCTCCGTTTATGGCTCCTGTCTGTCATTCGACAGACAATCTTGCCAGTGTCAAGTGATTTGTATTGAATAAATACTTTTTTGTCAAGTCAGTCTATAGTCAAGTCGGCCGTCATTTGTTTTGAAGAAAATGGTGGCGGTTTTCTTCAAAACATTGGAAACATTTTCGGTCAAATCAGGATATCACAATACACTTTCATTCCAAATGTTTACACTTTGTGCTAAAACCTCAAGTAATGTTGGTTAAAAAGTTTTAAGGACGCATACAACTGTCAAAAAATTCTTGCTCGCGCAATTAAATTTTGAAGGTTTCTTAGTCTAAAGTCAAAAAGTATTTATTCAATTTCATTACAGAGATTCGAAACGTCTTAAAGCTAGGTGACTCTAGGTGCCAGTTCCACGCGACCAAAGCCTAGAAGAACAGGCAACAAACTTACGGCTTGGCTCCTACCGCTCTTTTGTATGTTTTTTTTTGATCGAGTGGGCGAAGCGAACGAAGATCTAACAATCAACTTGGGCGATTTGGCATTGTAAGTGTGTATGTATGTCTCAAAATTTGGTAAGTCGATAGTTTTATAAGGGGGTAAAATTATCTCAAGTTACGTGTAATATAAAAAGGCTTTGTTTGAACATTACGAAGTATTTTTACTAATTTTCTAGAACGACCGGTTTATAATATACAATGAAAAATTATAATTTACATAACTTACATAATTTAATTTAATTTAAATAATTTATGGACTTATTATGTGGTCTGAAATAAAAATATTGAATTGAATTGAATAACCAACGACCAAGAGCCTTAATCTCTTAGAGTTTCGTTGAAATCATAGTTTTGTTACTGGTCGGTCAATTACTTTGCTTTATCTTTTTTGTTTTTTATGTAAGAAAAATAAAAAGGTTCGCATAAAATGGTGACAGCGAGCTGGTCTGATGATGGAGCTAAGGTCTGTTCAACGGAACTCTTCAATAAATAAGCCACTAGAGTTGAAAGTTGGTTACCATACCAAGATAGTAGGCGGTAGTCAGAAGCTAGTCCAAATATAATGTTTGGACTTGTCTTTGACAACCACCCACACTAATTTTCGGAGTGTTCGGATCGCATCAAAAATCTCAGTTCGGGGCGAACCACTAGTTAAACTACACTCTGACAGAACAAGCATACGACCCACCTGATGTCAAGTAGTAACCATCACCTATAACAAAGCATTGCCTTGCAAGTCACGGAAGATAGGAATTTTCCGTACGATGCAGCGCCATGCGCCCCAACTTGAGGAAACAAATACCCACAGATGTTAAGCCTCATGTGCCTGTTATTTATCGACACCCTTCAAACGGAAACACATGTTGCTCCTTGTCGGCAGAAATAGGCGTGGTGTTAGTACTTCCCCGGACGAGCCACACACAAAGAGCTCTACTACTCTTAAATAATATTGAGACCAAGGTACAGACTCTATGATAATAACTCAGCCATTAGGTATTTTGTATAATTTTGTTATTGTGAGGAGGTCAGAGTTGAGGTGAGATACCTATCGTTAATTAGCATAATTTGCTGAGTCGAATCTTCTAGAACAACATAAACACACACACACACAGCTTCTACGCTTGAGGTCGTGAGTTCAAATCTCACTCAGGGAAAACATATTTTGTGTTATGTTAAAATCATAAAGTATTCATTCAGTAAAATCACAAGGATCACTTTGAAACGTCTTAAAGCTAGGTGACTCTAGGTGCCAGTTCCACGCGACCAAAGCCTAGAAGAACAGCCAACAAACTTACGGCTTGGTTCCTACCGTTTTTTAGTAGGTATGATTCTTGTTACCAAATTATGTAATATGTTAGAATATATCTACTTTAAATGTTATTATGAATTCTGAGTACCTATTTTAAACAGAAAACAGAAAATACTTTTTAATTTACTTCTAACTACTTAATTTTATCAAGGTACAATTCATGATAATACCTCTTATAACAAACGAATGAAACTGACTTGCTCAGACAAAAATGGAGTTTTTAGGTAAACTTTGTGTTTTCATTTATCGAACCCAGTGTGTTCAAGAGTATTTCTAGTCCCATAACTAAATTACTAGTAAATTTTAATTTACCATCTATTATTTTTTGGTTGATGATGCAACCAAAAAATAGTAGATTTTGTAGTTTTAAATTCTAAATATTTATATTACGAACGAAACTTCGGATCTCGATTCAACTTAAGTAAGATTGCGTTATTAAACGATTATAGAACCGGTAAGCATTTGAAGAATGTTTTTTTCTGCTCTAAATGCTCACTACATTGAATATTAGTCCTAATCCCTTGGACATAAGGTTCATTATTACTGCAGCATCAGCTTGACAGGTTAATTGAAATCTAATTGGTTTCTACGATAACAGCTAATGAGTTAAGTATTAGCAAGAATTAGAACTTATTTTAACGGACAGATATCCATTTTTTCTGTATTTTTTGATCTTAGACACATGTGAGGCGTCTTAATAATCTTAATCTTAGACTTTTAAGGCGAAGACTACCGCTAATTTATCATCATACACTTCATCATCATGAAATATATAAAATCAGTAATGGTCCTATTTATTAAATATCGCAATCAACCAATTTGTGAGCAGTTCAGCAAAAATATAATTTTGATACAAAAAAGGTTTCTTGCCAAAAAGTTTGCTTTTACGTACTTATCCTTACTTTTTTCGCGAGTGAGAGGTAGTACCTACTTAAGTAGTAGTAGTCTTCGCCTTAAGTGTGATCGCATGAGTGCATATAGAACCAAAGCCTTAAATTGATGGACTTATGAACAGGTAAGGTACCTGCGCTTCATACCAATGCCGGTTTAACTGGTTATTATAAAGCGTAGCGTGTCTATACATAATTGACCAACTTAAAATATAGTAAAACTTACGTTTCCCAGAAAAAAACTAATTCCTGTTACAGCTCATAGAGTCTACCGTGCCTGGGGGCTTACAGCGATGAGCCTGGTCAATTTTATTTCATTCGATATTGATACTAAATGACGGGAATTAGAAAATAATACATTTACGTCTTAATGCAATAATAATTATTACAAAATGAGGAAAATACAATTAGGTATATTAATATACATAATTAATACAACGACACTAACTTTGAGTAATAAGCAAAGTATCAACACAAATTTTGGCATAAAAATATCGTTTAAAAACAATCCTTGAACTAAAATTGTGACACAGATTGATTTCAGAATTTTCAATAATAATAATTATGCTTATTAAAAATCTTGCATAATTAGAGTAGCTATAAAATGATACTTAAATACTAAACTGTCAACTTTTTATGATGACTTTGAAAGTGACAGTGACAGGTATTCGGTACATAAATTGTTGTTAAATCGACAAATATAAAAATAACTAAAACATGGGTTCGAGGTAACCGTAAAATGTTTACCAAATCAAATCTATTTGAAGCCGTAAGTTTACATACCTTTCTACAATCCCAGTGCTCTCATTTTCAACAGCTAGTACACCGTTCATTTTGAATCACTTTCATTCCAAACACAAACTTTTACGACACAACAAGCAAAATAAAACCTCCTTGCCAAATAAAGCTACGAAAAACTAAATCTTATTCAAAATTGGAACAGGAACACACTTCACAACCGAATTGTCAACCTTTGGCTACGGTCGCTTTTATATTCAACCGGAGTAAAAGCTCGAAAAAAGTTTGCGAGAGTAAACTAAAGGAAATAAAAAGAAAATACGTCCGCTCGGGTTAGGACGCCATGCGTTTGTGGCTGGCGGAATACAGCTGCGGATAGCTGCCGCGGAGGCCGGGTCAAAGATAAACGTTTGTAGATACGACACATATTGGTAGAGCTTATAATTTAGTTATTGCTATAGGATGATCTCATTGCTGTAATTAAACAAAGCAGCTACGACGTAGGATTTTAAATTATTGGAGTAAAGGTTTCAAAAGAGCATGGCGGCAGCTCTACTGATGAGTTGATAGTTTTACGAAGTCATATTGAATTGTTGAAGCAAGTATATAGAAGCAAGTGAATTAAACAGAAGCGATACTATTTTGATAAAGATGGATTATACATTTTAGATAGAGATTTACATCGAATTTTCGCTTCTTATGGTTCAGAGCTAAACACAAAACAAACTCGATTTAACTATCTGAATATAGAGTAGGTACCGATTTTCACACCATTAAGTACCTACTAAATTGTAGAGAGGTCTAATAAATACCTACCTAGGCACGGTAGATAACCCTTCAGATCTCTATGTTTACCTACTAATGCAATCAGATCAGTATCCCAAGTATGAGTTGTGTTTACCATATTTGGTTTTACGTTTTTTACTACTAATTTTGATCATCTTGCAACATAATGTTCCGTATCGGTATATCTATCGCGTCTTCATACAAAACCCGCAATGAACACGGAACAAGAACGAAAAACGAATAACTAAATATGGTAAACACAACTCATACTTAGGGTACAGGAATGCAACGGTATTTCGTTTGTGAACGAAATACCAATTCCGTTCCTGATCGAATATTTTCATTTGCATATGGAAACTGAAAAACTAGGGTTTTCCGACATTTTCGCACAGATGAAGTTATTCAGCTGTAAATTGTGTTCCAATTTCAAATATGTATTACTTTTTTGGTTTATTTGGTAAAGAGGTTTTATAATTTTGAAAAGATAAACTAAAAATAAATTATAAGTTAGTATGTATTTACAAAAAAAGCATATGAGTATTATTTCCGAATCCAAAGTACAATACAAATACAAATTCATTTATTTACTTACCAAAAAATCTTACCTAAGCGATTATACATCGGTAACCATTGGAGCGCTAGGACAACTGACAAGCCTGTGTCGCAGGAGGTCGAATACAATATAATAACGATTACTATCACGATTACGATTAAAGAACCACAAAAAAAAACAGTAATTGGGATTACGTGCTTGTCGAAAGAAAATGGGTAATTTGTTTATGTTTATGGCAGGTGAATTAAGTCTACCGGATTGGGGCTTCAATTTTATTAAAAGCTGTGTTAGTTCTTCCAGGTGCATCAAATCTACCGTGCTTAGCACTTAATACACCCAGGTCAATTACGTCTACCGGGCCAAAACAAATACAAAAAAGGGAGATTTTATTTATACTACGTGGGCTATTTATATTTAAATGCAGAACACATTCAAAGTCAAAAGGTATTTATTCAATAAAATCACAAGGATCACTTTGAAACGTCTTAAAGCTAGGTGACTCTAGGTGCCAGTTCCTCGCGACCAAAGCCTAGAAGAACAGGCAACAAACTTACGGCTTGGTTCCTACCGTTCTTTGGTATGATCCTTTTACAATGTAATAATATAATATATTATTGAAGTTTAGTGAGGCGCATTGTTTGATTGAGTATGAATGTGGGGTGTGAATGTGTGAATGTGTAATGCAATAATCTTTGCTCAGTTTGGGTATAGTAGGCGTTGTAATAAAATGTCCGCCGATATTAGTGTTATCTATATACACCGCACAAATATTTGTTCTCGATGAGGATCGAACCTCATTCTACTGCATCTGTTCGCTCTACTCTATGGCAGAAACCAGTTGCTTAAGTAAGCGCCCAATGTGCCATTCATACGCTCGGCAAAGCCAAAGCCGTGTCTTGCACGCGTTCACTTACCACCGCCATGTGCATCCAATCTTGTAGGTTAGTGCCTACGTCAGTACTCTCTTGTCTTATAAATATCTTTGTACTCTGCAGAGCCCAAAGTCTTGTTTTATATACGTATTTCTTATTTCGTAACGCCTTTTTTGTATGGAGATTCGATGATCGAAAGATTCGAATGACCTCAGACCTTCGAACTTATGTTCTAATGAATATTACAACATAAACCTAACATCACTTAGTTTAGTAAAGCTCTTTGTGAGTGGCTCGTCCGGAGAAGTACTACCTACCACCACGCCTATTTCTGCCAACAAGCAGCAACGCTGTGTTTCCATTTAAAGGGTGTGGTTTCCGGTGAAATTGCATACAGGCAATGCCTCAAGTTGGTGGACGCAGGCCAGTGCGTCGTAGGGCACGTGCCTATCGTGCAATGCTTTTTTATAGGTAATACCAACTACTGAAAAATGTGGGTATGTGCCAAATGTAATGTTTGGACGTACCTCTGACTATCCTCCTTAGAAGTCCTCAAAGAATCCGGAGTTCGTTCTTGGTACTAAGAGATCTGAGGGGATATCTACCGTGCCTGGGGATCAAAGTCGTGAAGCTGTTTCAGTTTTTTCAGTTTTCAGAGTGTTGATGAACAACAAGATTACAAAGCACAATGATATCATCACTGAAACTATCTTAATAAACGGACTCGTGTCCTTATATTATTCACTTGCCTGTGATTTATGGTTCTTTAACAGGATTATATTACTTTCAATCGCTTATTACAAACAACACTGTTTCGGGGAATTACGTTACAAACAAAATTTAGTTAAAATATCATTTTGATGCAAACAAGTTTTCTTACCTTAAAGTTCGATTTCGTACAAAAGTGTTAAGCATATTTTCTGCATTTTTTAGTGGTAGTCTGCGCCTTAACATAACATAGGTTACTTGTTATCTGAATAGTGCGACGAGCGGAGCCGCGGGCTGATGGTACTCTTGTCGTGTCACCATAGTTCTTCCAAAATAGTTTTTTTAAGCAACTCGTTGATGGAGCAAGCAGATGCCCCACCTGATGTTAACCATCACCTATAACAAAGCATTGCCTCGTAGGCAACGCAACGATATGAACGTGCCCTACGATGCACTTCCCTGCTTCCATCAACTCGATGCATACAGATCTTGAGCCTCATATGCCTGTAATTTCACCGGCAACCACGCCCTTCAAACGGAAACACGACAACGCTGGTTGTCGACAGAAATAGACATGGTGGTAGTACATCCTCGGACGAGCCACACACAAAGAGCTCTACTACAATTTTTTAACAACGATATCTAATATAGTTCTAATATAGCTAAGGGCTCTGCCAAGTAGTCGTTTTAACCGTTTATCATTTTGGTAATAGCCAATCCGTTGTACTTAGTACGTAGGTACTAAAAGCCGATTCAATATATCATGCGGAACACGTGATTGGCACGTATTGATGCTGTATATCAATTTACATATTTAAGGTACGGTTTCGGGTACGCGACCATGGACAAGCGACCAAGGACTAGCGACCAAGGACTAGCGATCACGGACTGGCGACCAAGGACTAGCGACCAAGGACTAGCGACCACGGACTAGCGATCACGGACTAGCGACCAAGGACTAGCGACCAAGGACTAGCGACCAAGGACTAGCGACCAGCAGGGCTTTTGTTACGGAAATATGTTGCCGAGAGTCGTTTTTCCATTCATCTTCTTGTCAAGTTTTTTTTAAGTGCGCCTCAAAGAAGCTTTTTTCGAGCACTAGACACGTGTTTTTTTAAGGAACATCTAAGGTTCTACGACTTGCCGGTTTCCTCACGATGTTTTCCTTCGCCGTTTGATAGTACTGGTACTGTGCACAAACATTTTTAAACAGTAAAACTCATTGGTGCAAGACCGGTGTGAATCCACGACCTTAAGATAAATCGACTGGTAGGCTAGTGGTAGCGGCTCTGCCTTTCGATCCTAAGGTCGTTTGTTCAATACCGTGCACCTAAAAGGTGGAGGAAAACATCATGAGGAGACCGGAATCGTAGAACCTAAAGAGAAGAAGAAGATTAAATAAATACCTTTTAATTTGACTTTATTTACTAAAGCTGTCTCGCGTGCCTGTCGCGAATCTGTCGCACGCCGGTCGCGCGTCTATCGAGTACGCCCAACTCGACAAACACACGAATATTTACATTGCCATTCTGCGTACCGGCTGAAACCCAGCTAGATATATTTGTCGGTAAATTATTTACATAAGAGCAGAGCGAATACGATAAATAAATTATAATGTGGGTAATAGGATGCTGTGTTTTGAAATAAAAAGCGAATATTTTTAAAATTAGATAAATGTATTCTATAATTATAAATTTCTGACGGATAGGGCAGGTACAGTATCCCAAGTCTGAGTTTTCTTTGACGATACGAAAAACTAAAAAAACTTGTGTTACAGATACCACCAAAGAGAACCACAAAGCTATACTAGTAAATGTAAGTTTTTTACAAGTTCGTCATTTAAAATCACAATCTTATATTAAATTCCTGTATAATAAAGGTAACTACAACTCAATAAATTCCAAAATATCCGATATCGACTGGGTCACGGAAATCTCATCTAGATCACTTGAGAAAGCCGTTGAATATTTTTACTCTATTATTAATCAATTAAAAATTCAATTCATACCTACTAAAGTCGTATCTAATAGCTCCTATCCTAAATGGTATTCTCCTGCGCTTATAAAGCTTATTAAAGAAAAATTTAAATACCTCAAAAAATTTAAAACGTATGGCATGAAATCGGACATTGAAACTTTTAAATTGTTACGGGACCGGGTTCACTTGTTGGAAAGTCAATGTTACCAAAATTACATCGTATCTATAGAGGATGGTATAGAAAAACAACCCAAAAATTTCTGGTCATTCATTAAGAACCGTTCGAAATCAAACTGTATTCCCACTTCACTTAAATACCTAGACACGTTAGCTACTTCTGGGGATTCTATTTGTGAGATTTTTTCTAAATACTTTTTTTCTACTTTTTTGCACCCGGTTACGCAGTCTACCTCTGTGGATCCACCTAACACAAACAACTTCAACCACGCTCACGATATTTGCAATATTGAAATTCGCGAACATGAAGTTCAAAAACTAATAATGCACTTGGATACCTCTAAGTCACCAGGACCTGATGATATCAGTGCAATTTTCTTAATTGGTTGTGCCAAAACTGTCTCTGTACCGATATCATTGCTATTCCGTAAATCTATAGCAGAATGTACGGTTCCTAGTGTCTGGAAGTCAGCCTTCGTTTCTCCTATACATAAAAAAGGCTCTAAGAGTGAAGTGACCAACTATAGACCCATTTCTAAACTATGTATTATTGCTAAGATATTTGAACGAGTCATCTATAATCAAGTCTATGCGGCCTTACAATACTCCTTTAATCCGTCGCAGCATGGTTTTCTCAAAGGACGCTCAACTGTGTCCAACCTCGTCCTCTTCAATGAATTCTTGACTGAAGCAATGGATAATGGTCACCAAGTCGATGTAGTCTACACTGACTACAGCAAAGCCTTTGACAGGATTGACCACAGGCTGCTCTTGTCCAAACTCCACCTTATCGGTATCAGGGGTGACTTGCTCCGATGGTTTACTTCCTACATCGATAATCGATCTCAAGCTATTGTCATCAATAACTACATTTCTAGCTGGGTTTCTATTCCTAGTGGTGTACCGCAGGGTTCTCTTCTTGGACCTCTGCTCTTCTTAATCTTTGTCAATGATATCTCTAGTTGTTTTCAAAATAGTCACTTGCTTTGTTTTGCCGATGACATGAAGATTTTTAAAGTTATTAACTCCCATGATGACTCTTCTCAACTTCAAGAAGACCTATCAAGATTAGACTCTTACTGTACTATGAATAAACTAGACCTCAATCCGTCTAAGTGCTCGGTTGTCACATTCACACGTAACAATTTAACAATTCAGTCCTCCTACTTGCTCAAAAATCATATTTTACAGAAATGCAGCGCGGTTAGAGATCTCGGGGTACTACATGATTCAAAGCTTCAGTTTAATGAGCATGTTGAAACCATCGTTTCTAAAGCATCCAAAGCCCTGGGTTTTGTCATGAGGAGTGCAGCTAATTTTCATCGTGCTAAAACATTCAAGATCCTTTACTGTACCTTCGTGAGAAGCATTCTCGAATATGCGTCTCAAATATGGAATCCTCGTTATGAAAAATATATATATAGAATTGAGCGCATCCAAATTAAATTCATTAAATACCTCTGTTTTCGCTTAAGCATTCCATACAACTCTTCTGCCTACGTTAGTTTGTGTAAGAAATTTCATTTTCTACCCCTAGTTAAGCGGCGTGAAATCGCTGATTTATGTTTTTTATTAAAAATTACATCTAATAATATAAATTGTCCCGACCTACTGAACAAAATTAAATTTAATGTCCCTAATAAATGTAAAAGATATAATCCCTCTATCCATATCCCCATAGTTGGTACTAATTACAGGCAAAACACGTTTCTGTGGCGAGCAAGCGCGAACTTTAATAGACTGAGTAAAGATCTAGATTTTGACCTTTTCTGCACGAGTGTTGGTTCAGCCAGACAGCGGCTGAACAGGGAGTTCTTTGGTAATGAATAGTACGCACTATACATATAATATTATATTCACTACTCCATTTATTTTGATATAGGTAATGTCGACTACGGCGTTCACATTATATAATTTAATAATGTTTTTTATCCGTGAAAACCTATAATTGGCTCTCTCGTTTCTATATCATGTATGTTATTTAAGTTATAATAAGCTGTTGGTTTTCCAATAAATAAATAAATAAATAAATAAATAAATACAGATAGCTAAGCTAGACCTTACGATGTGAACCTTACGTGCCTTACACTGCTCTTCTAGGCTTTGGTCGCGTGGAGCTGGCGCTAGATTCACTTAGTTTTTAAGACGTCTCAAAGTGATACTTGTTATTTAACGGAATACAGACCGTTTTGATTTTAAATTTTGACTTATCCGGACAAACTATTTTTAAAGAGCTATACTAAGGCACTTAAAGGTACCTACTTAAATTCGTTAACTAATTTCATTAAAATTTTTAGGATAACTAACAGCTAGTTGCATATAATATCATGATAAAGAAACCGGCCAGGTACGAGTCGGACTCACGCACGAAGGGTTACGTACCATTATCTATAAAAACGGCAAAAAAATCACGTTAGTTGTATGGGAGCCCTCTTAATATTTATTTTATTCTGTTTTTTAGTATTTGTTGTTATAGCGGCAACAGAAATACATCATCTGTGAAAATTTCAATTGTCTAACTATCGGTTCGTGAGATACAGCCTGGTGACAGACGGACGGACAGCGGTGTCTTAGTAATAGGGTCCCGTTTTACCCTTTGGGTACGGAACCTTAAAAAAGATTATGTTTACTGCAAACCAATTAAAAGTATCCACGGATAGGTAATGTTTATACAAGAAAATATAGTAATGTAGAAGACTAAATAAGAACATACATAAAATTTTCATTATAAATAAGTTATCTTTCCTTCTCTCAGTTGACAGGTGCTCTTAATGATAAATATCTGAACATAATGGAATTGAATAGGTAATTTGACACTGCTATACAAAACAACGTTAACAAACATGGTAACATTAGTACTGGTTACAATCACATTAACTCTATTGAAGTGTCAACATTCAACAAAAAGTGCTACATTATTTTTGTTAAGGTTAAGGTACTGATTGAATGAAGGCGAGCATATCAGTTTTAATACTTTGATAGTGTTTTTTTGTAATTTACTACACTATCACAAAGATTTTTATAATATTATTATAGCGAGCATATTATCTTCCTGCCCTTATCCCATGCTAAGTGAGGTCGGACGAACAGGTTTTCGTCTTCCACTCTCCTCTATCATTCGTCATCTCGGTGCTCACTCCTTTCTTATATGTCATTTTTCACACAGTCGATCTTTTCTTTGGCCTGCCTCTCCTTCTAAAACCATTTTTTATTGATTTTATTCGCGACACAGTTTTTTTTTAACTCCTGCGGATATCATTGTTTTTCAATCTGTTCTTGTACTTCTGTTTCTTGTTCCAAATAAATACTTTTTTATTTGATTTTGATTTGATTATATTACTTACTGGTGGAACAAACAGATGACCCTCATGATGTTAAATTGTAACCATCACCGATAAAAAACCACTGCCTCGTAAGTGACGCACGATATGAACGTGCCCTACGATGCACTGCCCTGCGTCCATCATCATAAGACATACAGATGTATGCCTGTAATTTCACCAGCATCGACATCCTTCAAACGGAAACACAGTGTAGCTGCTTGTCGGCAGAAAATAGGCGTGGTGGTAGTACTTCCCCGGACGAGCCACACACATAGAGCTCTGTTATGATACTCTTTTCAGAAGTTTTGCTTGTCTTCAAGCAAACCCACCTCTAGCCGTGGCGGTGTCATTAGCGGGAACCTGACGCCTGACTGACGATTTCGCGACTCATATTGTCGGCACGATTTAACGATTATAGCACTGTTTGATTATATAATCAACCATTTGTAATGCTCATTGTCACACCATTTTGTGGTGAATAGAATACCTACTGTAATCCTAGTTATTCGTGGTCGTACTGCGGGGTAGTGCCTCTTTAACAATTTTTTCCCACTCTTTTTTCACCTTTGGCAACTGTTATGTGGATGTGAAGTGGTTACCATCACCTATAATAAAGCATTGCCTCGCAAGTCACGCACAATATGAACGTGCTCTACGATACACTGCCCTGCGTCCATCAACTTGAGGCATACAGGTGGTAAGCGTCATGTGCCTGTAATTTGTTCAACATTTTGAAAGATAATAAATCACTGAACTTATTTATGAAAAATCGGAATAAACCAAGTTCTGTGCAATAACTGGCACTCAGTTCAGCTAAATTATAATTTTTATCTAAACAGGTTTTCGTACTTATATTGAACTGAACTGAAATGAACTGAAGCATGTCATACAACCTAAAACGTTCTAAAACATGTATCAAGTGCCCGAGAGGAGCCTTTTTGAGGCTCACTTAAAATCCTTTCACAACACTGTTCGAAAAGACTGTGACACGATAAAAAGAAGAAGAACTGATACGCTAGCTAGTTGCTAGTTTATAAACTGGTGTGTTTCTGTAGTATCTCCAAGTTCGTCTCGTATTCCAGCTCCATATTGTTTTAGAATGCATAACCGCACTCGTACGTGCCGGCCGGGTTCGAACTTGACGATGTATCCCATGGAGGTACTATATACTGGAGGGAGCGATAAGACTTACATCCTTTTACAACTGTGTATCAAACAGTGATCATCTATCTTTGTTCTTCCCATGTAGCCTAGCTACGAGTAAAAGAAAAGAAGATGTAACTTCACTCACTCCATCTTACTCACTCACTGTCTGCGTAAATCGTGTCCGTCAGTTGATGCAATGTTTTGATCTTGTTTTGACGTTCTAGAAAAACTCGGTAGCGACATTGCGATGTAGCGAGAGAAATTATGAAAATATTTAAAGAATTATTATTGTCTAGTCAAAATATATTTGAAAAGGTGAAAGTATGTCTTGTGAAGCTGTGTTTTGTGTATCAAAAACAATAAAAGGAGGAGTTAAAGACCCGGAATTGTCATTTGATACGTAATATTCTTTTTCTATTTTCATGCTAAAAAAATACGGTTTTTCTTCCATAAAGACTGTAGGAATTACATTTTATTAGTACTAGTCATATTTTCCTATGTGAAAATGATGTAAACCCATTAATTATTGCAAAATAAAAATTATTGTTTTAGTCATCTGTTCTAGTGATGTACTTCCACCGACCAATTTAGCTTTATCGATAATATTTTATTTTCCGATTTTGATATGAAACATCTAATGCGCCGGGTCAGATCGGCTGTTCTGTTGTAGTTTCAATTTTTCACACCTTATAGGCGTCTCGCGACGGCTCAATTTTTGTTAAATTTTACATTATTTTTTAAGGTTCTTATAAATGCCCAGAATGAAGACGGGAGTGGATAAAAGCTGTTAGGCGTGAAAACTGATATATTACAAAATTTTCTTATGCATGGACGAAATGGCCATAAGAAAGTGTATCGAGTGGGATGGACATCGCTCTCACGGTTAGGTCAATGTGGGAAACATTATTGACGATGATAGTGTTTCAGTGTCTATAATGGTTTTGGGCTTTCGCAATAAAAGTCAGCAACCAGTTAAAATTAAAAAGTTGAATTCCAATTAAAACGCCTTTTTCATCCATTTCTTATTCTATCGATAGGTTAGTCAATGTTGTCCCTTCTCTAGTCACTCACGTGAATACATACAAACTAACAAAAAACGGCCACGCCAAAAACCCGAAACATTCCGTCTATATGATACTTAGTCTAAGATGTATCCGATAGGGAGCTCTGTGGTTTGTCTATGCTCAGTTCTGTTTTGTTTATTAGACAGCCTTCACAGCTCAGTTGGTAGTAGCTCTACCTCTTGCAACGAGTGCCGTGGGTTCGATCCTCACCGAGAACAAATATTTGTGTGATGAACATAGATTTGTTCTCTTTTTTTTTTTACAACCAGCTGATGGAACAAGCAGATGGCCCACCTGATGTTAAGTGGTAACCATCACCTATAACAAAGCATTGCCTCGTAAGTCACGCAGGATAGGAACGTGCCCTACGATGCACTGCCCTGCGTCCATCAGCTTGAGGCATACAGATGTTAAGCCTCATGTGCCTGTAATTACACCGGCAACCACACTCTTCAAACCAAAACACAGCATTGCTGCTTGGCGGCAGAAAAGGGTGTGGTGGTAGTACTTCCCCGGACGAGCTCTTCACAAAGAGGTCTACTACTCTACTTCTCTGTCTGGGTGTTATTGTATATTATAAGCCTTGCCTCTTAGAGCACCGGTGGTCTAGTGGGAGTGACACCGCCTTCCGATCGTAAGGTCGTAGGTTCGAATCCGGTCGTGCACCAATGGATTTTTCCTATCGAAAAATTAATGTGCGCAATGCCAGTGCTCTTAACGGTGAAGGAAAACATCGGGAGGAAACCAGTTAGTATTCTAACAGCGGCGATGGGCTTGCAACCTGTTACGTATGGAATACCAACTATACTGCAAAATGTGGGTATGTGCCAAATGTAATTTTTGGACGTATCTCTGACTACCCCCCTTAGACATCCTCAAAATAATCTGGAGTTAGTACTTGGTACTCTAAGAGATCTGCGGGGATATCTACCGTGCCTGGGGATTAGTAGAAGTCGTGAAGCTGTTTCAGTTTCCTCTGACTACCACCTACTTTCATTTTCGGACCCTTTGATCCGATTTGCACGAAACTTGGTAGGTCGATAGCTTGTACTTGAGAAATTTATATGAATTTATATGGGTATATGAATTTAATCGGTCAATGGGTTATTGAGATATGGGGTTTCAAAGGGAGCAAAAACAAATTGTTACACAAATATACCAAGTGAGGTGTCATATGAAAGGGTTTGGTTTTTACATCCCAATACCATTTTTATTTTTATTCTTGGACGTGTATGAGTGTTCACGAAATCTCAGTTCGGGGCGAACCACTTCTTCTTCTTGTCGTGTCACTAGTTTCTTTCGAAACAGTGTGGTGAAAGGATTTTAAGTGCGCCTCAAGAGGCTCCTTTCGAGCACTTGACACATGTTATAGAACTTTTTAGGTTCCACGACATGCCGGTTTCCTCACGATGTTTTCCTTCACCGTTTGAGAGTACTGGTATTGTGCACATAAATTTTTTGAACAGAACCACTAGTAAGTATTTACAAAAAAAATGTATATAAGTATTATATCAGCTATCTGGTTCCCATATTACAAGCTTTGGCTTAGTTTTGGGCTAGATAGTGCTGTGTGGAATGTCTACCAATATTTATTTTTTATTTGATTTATTCTCGGCCACAGCAAACTGGCATAAATTCACATAACTTTAGGCACGATTTAGAGAGCTTTGCATAGATAAAAAAGTTTTTTAACTTAATAAAGTTAATGAATTATTAACCGCCGATTTATGTTAGAGTTTTAATGACTTCGTGAGAGCACTGGTGGTCTAGTGGTAGCGGCCCCGCCGTCCGATCCTAAGGTCGTGGGTTCGAAACCGATCGTGCACCAATGAGTTTTTCTGTTCAAACATGTATGTGCACAATGCCAATACTGTCAAACGTCGTGAGGAAACCGGCATGTCGTAGAACCTAAAAAGTTCTATAACATGTGTCAAGTGCTCGAAAAGAGCCTCTTGAGGCGCACTTAAAATCCTTTCACCACACTGTTTCGAAAGAAACTAGTGACACGACAAGAGAGAGAGAGAGAATGACTTCGTAGTTTATAAAGATTTTTTGTAGTTTGTGTAAGATTGGATAAGAGCCAAATACCACACAGCGTGATATGATTCGGTAACTCCCATTTGTTCTATAGGACTGTTACGTCATAGAACTGTTAAAACTTTTTTATCCCTGTAGTTCAATGGTATTGAAACGAAAACTAGCACATTTTTGTTCTATAGATCGAATAATATCTGGTTACTTCCATTAGTTCTACAGCGTCGCGTTAAACTCTCGCTGCAGGCGCGGTCATAAGTTATCGGAACGAGACAGCAATATTGCTCTCTCTCTCTCTCTCTCTCTCGCACTTAGGAGAACGGTCGATCCTTTTGTTTAAGCGTGTGTTAAGATGATTTATGACCGAGTTTTCAGCGGGAGTTTAACGCGACTATAGGTTGCTCCCTGACCGAGTTTGCAGCGAGAGTTTAACGCGACTATAGCTAAGTTCATCACCTGGATATGTCTGCGAGTCGAGGCGCCCGTGGTCGACGAGCTGTGTCCACTCGCAACACGCCCACCTGGAAAGAAGACAGTTATTAGGACATGTAGTCCGAAAACACAGCCTCACTACTTTGATGAAAAATGAAAAAAGTAGGTTTGAAGTTTGGTTTCCGGTGAAATTACAGGCACATGAGGCTTGACATCTGTATGCCTCAAGTTTATGGACGCAGGGCAGTGCATCATAGAGCACGTGCCTATCGTGCGTGACTTCCTATGCAATGCTTTGATAGAGGTGATGGTTACCACTTAAAATCGGGCTGGCCATCTGCTTGGTCGCGTGGCCTGGCACCTAGACTCATCTTATTTTGACTTGTTACAACAGCAAGCTGTTTGTATTTAAAAAACAAGTAATTGAATTCCTCGGTACCGATTAAAAAACATTCAAGGACTTGTTACGAAAAATATAAAATATACCTATTTGTTACCAGCAACTGTCAGTGTAGATTATCTCTGTCTCCCCTGTCACACAAACAGAGCCCACGTCGCGGCCGGTACGTGACGTTCAACACGCAGCGGGACTTAGAGCTACGGCCGTCGGATAGCGGCCGTCACTACGCGGATCATCATAAGCCGGACGTCAAAGTCAAAGTCATAGTCAAAACGTATTTATTCAATTAAAACACAAGGATCGCTTGGAAACGTCTTAAAGCTAGGTGAATCTAGGTGCCAGTTCCACGCGACCAAAGCCTAGAAGAACAGGCAACAAACTTACGGCTTGGTTCCCACCGTTCTTTTGTATGATTCTTGTTACAATGTAATATAATATAATATTGAAATTCCAGTGTGGTGCCAATCAAATTTAGTGAGGCGTAGGCATAACAGAAAAAGGTAAATGCAATCAAATTCATAAGACAGCACACGCTACGCTTCAAGTGAGTCCATTCAAGAGTTGTCTGGTAGTGATCGATGATAAGGTCGCTCATTGTATTTAGCAAATAGTTTTAAGTGTTTATGTATACTTTTGTCTATATGTAGTGTAGTGTATAACAATATACTATGCGCGATGACTGGGGAGGCAAGCGTGCAGGTACGACGAACGTGGTGGGGGCACTCAATTCCAGCCAGCCGAACCAGGCGGCGTTACTATGTCTAAGTGTTTTATTTGGTACCCAAGCAACCTGTACAGTACAAGTAGTATGCAATAAACTGTGTACAATAAATGTGCGAGCGAGAAGTTTGATGACGGGTGTCAGTCTCAGAAACTAAACTAACTGAAATTTGTTTTGAATGTACGAAAAACTACTAAAATAATTCGTTTAGTAACAGGCTTTACCGAAGCTTTTCTAGCAGGCTTTACAGGGTTTAGGCGTATTCAATTTAAAACTACATTTTTTAAAACCCCGCGAAATTATGTCCGTCATAAAACGGCAGCCATATCTTAAACAACGCTGTGAGTCGGATGTCGGAAATGTAGTAATTTTCACGTTTCTTCTTTTCCCCCCGTAAATTGTGTAAAGCAGTGAATGTCAAAGAGAGGTCAGGGGTCACCAATGTCGATGTTACTCGATTTATACGAACCCTTCCAACATTTTTCCTTCATCAGACGTTTAAATATGGATTGCCATTAGACCACTGTAGGGTAACATCAAAGAACAAGTTTAACAGATAAAAATAAGTCGTTTAGCTTCACGACTTTTATCCGCAGGCACGGCATATATTCCTTTAGATATCTCACTACCAAGTAAAGTAGTAGTAGGTACTCCATCCAACACGCAAGCGAAATTGCAGACAGCAGGAGTTGAACGTATGCCGCGATAGCGTGTACACGTCTTTACTTTGATTTAGTGTATCTTGCGCCACGCTCTAAGATCCACAACTGATTGCGAGCTGTACGAACCCGCCACCGAGTGTCCTCTGCCAACCTTCGAGACCACACCGATATAGCTTAAAATACGGCTACTACTACTTACCATGTCACTAGTTCATTCGAAAGGACTTTAGGTGCGCCTCGAAGAGGCTCCTCTCGAGCACTTGCACATGTATTAGAACTTTTTAGGTTCTACGACATGCCGGTTTCTTCACGATATTTTCTTTCACAGTTTGAGAGTACTGTACACATATATTTTTGAACAGAAAAACTGATCGGTGCACGACTAACCTTAAATAAAATAGTTCAACTAAAAAGAGTCGTTTGCCCGAAAAGTTTGGGAAACTGTGGCTGGGGCTTTAGAATGCCACCAAGCTTATTTTATCGTCTGTACATTTCAATTGTACACTTCGGAATGGAATTCAAGAATCTCGCGACCACGTTTCATGTGTAGTTCTCTTTATTTTATTCAACCCTCGACTAAAACGATGGATGTTCATGGATTTTGAGACGGGTTAGGTTTTTTTGATCATTTATTTTTTAAACAGGTATAATCCTTTCATCACACTGTTTCGAAAGAACTAGTGTCACGACAAGAAGAAAGAGAACAGGCTATCACTAGTCATAAAGATTTTAGATTAGCCGAACACTGAAAATCGCAGTGGTAAGAATTGTGTCGCGATTTACAGGGCCCGATCTTGGTAGGTACAAAAAAATAAAAAACTACAAGTATAGTAGTGAGGCATACACTTAAGGCCCATATTCGCTGCCATTTTATAGCGGCTCTATAGAGTATACTTGTAACTGTCACTTTCATGCAAACGAAAAGAGACAGCAACAGACTTATCGGTCTGATAAACTAATGGAGCTCTCAGCGACCAATATGAATAAGACCATTAGTATTTTGCTGCTGGTGCCCACAAACTCCTGCTTACATAATATTTATTGATATTAATAAATTAACAGTGAAGTGTAACTGTTAGGCTCTGTCTCCTGGAGAAGGCGATAGCTGAGGCCCTTATGTCTATCTGCTTGTTCCAACTGCAAGTTATATTAAAAAAGATGGTAAGAAGCGACTGAGGGAACGCACCAGAAGATGCACAGCAGCATCTCACGAGTATAGGAGATTCTGCTACTCAAACACCAACACTACGGAAACACAGCAACGCTGTTAGCGACAGAAAAAGGCATGGTGGTAGTACTTCCCCGGACGAGCCTTACACAAAGAGCTCTAATACTCTTAAAAGTTGTACCCCCTACCCTCTTTAGACATCCTCAGTAGGTAGTTATTGCAAGATCTGAAAGGATATCTACCGTGCCTGGGGATCAAAATCGTGAATCTATCTCTATTTTAGTTATGCATTCTTGAACAAAAATATGCTAGAAAATAAATAAATTCGGTCGTAAACAGATTCATTCATTTTCCGCATCGAAGGGCGCATTGCATAAGGCTGAGTAAAAGCCTCGCGACGTTACTTATTAGCCTAATAAGCTCCCCCTCCCCCAAAAATAGGGGCGGGTTCCACAGCTCAGTACCCAAAGTCTGAGTTTTGTTTTTCGTTTTTCGTAACGTCAGGCATTTTTTGTATGGAGACTCGTGAGTTCTCAGCGCGTCCGAATCGAATCTCCATACAAAAAAGGCCTGGCGTTACGAAAAACTAAATACAAAAACTAAACTATATAATAGATATGTTCCACAGGTAGGTTACAGTCAAATTAAAATTACGCTAGATTTTTTTTGTTATGCAATTAATTGTATGAGTCGTTTGTTTTAATTGTTATTGTTTCATCATGTTGTCATTGTTTTGTTTATTTTTGTACCTACCTATATTACCCTGATTATATATATGTGTGTTCTTGTGGCCAATAAATAACTGCCTATGTGTAAGTCTAACCCACGTTTCTGATTTCCGCAAAAAACTCAAGTGGCTGCCTATCCGCCTTCGCAGGGATACCTATATTCTGTACGGTATTTTATTTAATCTGTCCACTCCTCCCTATCTCAAGGAACGCTTTGAGTATCTCCATCTCTCCAACCCTCGCTCGCTGCGTTCCTCTGAGACCTTGCAACTAAAACACCTGTGCATAGTTCTACTTTCCTTTCTGAATAAGTCAAAGTCAAAAGGTATTTATTCAATAAAATCAAAAGGATCACTTTGAAACGTCTTAAAGCTAGGTGACTTTAGGTGCCAGTGCCACGCGACCAAAGCCTAGAAGAACAGGCAACAAACTACGGCTTGGTTCCTACCGTTCTTTTGTATGATCCTTGTTACATTGTAATATAATAAAATATTGAAGCTCCAGTGTGGTGAAAAAGGTAAAGATAATAAAATTTATAAGACAGCACACGCTACGCTTCAAACTAATAATACCTACTGCATACATACAATCTATTAAAGTATAGAAAAATAAAACACACAATAGTAGATACAGTACAGACATTGCAGATATGTTAGCTGCCGATGGGCAGAGCGACCGGGACATCGGGCCACTCACTTTTATGTGCGTACCTAACCTATAAAGTTCTATAACATGTGTCAAGTGCTCGAAAGGAGCCTCTTGAGGCGCACTCAAAGTCCTTTCACCACACTGTTTCGAAAGAAACTAGTGACACGACAAGAGAGAGTTGTCTTCGCCTTAAGAATTGTTGGCAAGAGTTATACATCGGTCGTATTACAACCAAAAACGTTTCCACTATCAATAAATTAGGCGAACCGCCCCCAAAATAAGTACTACCCTTATAAATAGCACCCCCTCATAAATATCTAGGTAACAATGATATCATAAGTTTCCTCAACTGCTAGTAACTGTTGTATTGTCTGTGACAGTCGTAAAGTTCGGTTGTTGACCTTTAGGAAAGTCATGGACAGTAAATAAGATGTAAAAATATAAGTATTGATTACAACGGCAAATAAAGTAACATCACTTGTGGCATACAGATGCTAAGCCTCATGTGACTGTAATTACACCGGCAACCACACTCTTCAAACCGAAACACAGCGTTGCTCCTTGACGGCAGAAAAAGGTGTGGTGGTATTACTTAACAAAAAGCTCTACTACTCTTAAAACTATTATTACCAGTGGTTCGCCCCAAACTGCGATCTCGTGATGCGACCCGAACGCTCCAAAGCTTCGAGTAGGTGGTAGGCAGAGGATATGTATGTATGTATGTATGTTTGTCGGGCCTTAACTTGAGCTGAGCTGATCCGATCTGCATGAAATTTCGTCATGAAAAGTCGATAGCTTGTACTTGCGAAATTTACTAGTAAGTAAGTATATGAGTTAAATCGGATAACGGGCTTTAAAAGGGCTTTACACGTACATATAAAAGGGCTTTGTTTGAACATTCCATAACAATTTTTACTTTTTTTCTAGGACGCCCGGTTTTTAAGATACCTACATCAAAAATTTCAAATTTACATTACCAATGACCCGAGAGCCCTCATCTCTTAGAGTTTCGTTGAAATCGTAGTTTTGTTACTTTGGTCGGTCAATTCCGTTGCTTTTTTTTTCTTGAAAATAATTAGTTTGCATAAAACTTTGACAGCGACCTGGTCTGATGATGAAGCCAAGGTCTGTTCAACGGAACTCTTCAATAAATAGACCAATAGAGTCGAAACTTGGTTACCAAACCAAGTTAGTAGGCGGTATTCAGAAAAAAGTCCAAATATAATGTTTGGACCTGCCTTTGACTACCTCCTACTATAATTTTCGGAGCGTCACGAAATCTCAGTTAAGGGCAAACCACTAGTAATAAATAGATGCAAAAAAAGATGACAATAACTAAAGCTGACTTATTACGATAAGTTCGTGGCATTTGAGTTAGCGAGGTGATGTGTGGGCGGGGAGGGAGGGCTCGCCACAAACTCCCAACCTATCACTTGACGTTTTTAGCATAAAGGTTTTATAGGCACAAGTTTGGCAATAATCTATCGATTCGTGTCCCTAGTCCCATGAAACTAGCACAAACAATCGCGTGCGTTCTAAACTGACATGTAACTGTTATTGTTTTATTCGTTTTTTTTGACAATACAAATTAAACTGAATCTATTTAAATACGCAAAGCTTGTACAATAGGAACCAGTTGATAGGGTAATTAATACTTTTTTGTAAATAAGTACATACTTATATAAGTACTTAAGTAATATTTAATACAAATTGCTGCAGTTGCTGTGTTTCGGTTTGAAGGGTGTGGTTGCCGGTGAAATTACAGCCATATGCTTTAAGGTGATCGACTCATGTCAGTGCATCGTAGGGCACGTTCCTATCGTTCGTGACTTACAAGGCAATGATTTGTTATAGGTGAGGTTTTACACTTATTACCAGGTTGTTCATCTGGTTGTTCTTTCAGCAAGTAGTATAAGTAATTGTATATTGTTATACAAGGGGCTAAAAGGACCCATTACATACGAATTAGTGTTACTACCGAGCTTTCGCGAGGGAGTAAATAAAAACCGAGTTAGAATGGGGTTTAGCGCCGTGTGTTACACTGTACTTTTCACTACGATTTGCGAGAAAATAAAATATTCCAATGCAATATTTTGACTGTTGTAAAATAATATTACCTACGGTACTAGTATTCTCATAACTGTGCCTACGGTCACCAACTCCTTTTGTAAATAGAGAAAAATTCTAAAGATTTCGCGCCATAAGCTTTTTTTTTATTTCTTCTTCAGCCGCAAGCAACGTAATGCACGCATTTTACCAAAGAAATCGACATTCGGCGCTTTTAGTTCCATTTTCAAAAATAAAATCTTGTTCTGTTTTTATGGAACAGTAATAAGTCGAGTCTTTATTTATGATTATTCTACTTATAAAAAAACACTTTCGCATTTTCGTACTCCAACGAAGAAAATAAAAAAAAGAATACCTTTTACCCTAGAGGAAGAAATGCATATTTATCTTCGCTACTATGACGATCTTTTTGAGCAAGAGTATTAATAGTAGATTGTTTACCAAGGGAGCAAACAACTATTTTTATGGCGAGAGTGTTTTTTGAATCCAGAGCGGAGCGAAGGATTCTAGAGTAGAATCCCGAGCGTAGCGAGGGATTCTAAAGTAGAATCCTAAGCGTAGCGAGGGATTCAAAGTACTTCACTCGAGCTTAAAATAGTGTTGCTCCCGAGGTGGACACTCTACTTTTTATCACCCTCTATGAGAAAATAACTTAGTGCAACTTATGAATAATCATAGTCACAAATTCACGAAGTCACAAAGTCACAAAGTCACAAAGTCACAAAGTCACAAAGTCACAAAGTCACAATGTCACAAAGTCACAAAGTCACAAAGTCACAAAGTCACAAAGTCACAAAGTCACAAAGTCACAAAGTCACAAAGTCACAAAGTCACAAAGTCACAAAGTCACAAAGTCACAAAGTCACAAAGTCACAAAGTCACAAAGTCACAAAGTCACAAAGTCACAAAGTCACAAAGTCACAAAGTCACAAAGTCACAAAGTCACAAAGTCACAAAGTCACAAAGTCACAAAGTCACAAAGTCACAAAGTCACAAAGTCACAAAGTCACAAAGTCACAAAGTCACAAAGTCACAAAGTCACAAAGTCACAAAGTCACAAAGTCACAAAGTCACAAAGTCACATAGTCACAAAGTCACGGAGTCACGGAGTCACGGAGTCACATAGTCACATAGTCACATAGTCACATTGTCACAATGTCACATAATCTCATAATCATAAGCATGTATTTATTGTAATTTTATTGTAATTTTATTTATTTTCATAAAACTAAGTAAAATCTGAATTTGAGTAAACAATTATGAACAAAGGTGGAATGCGCGTTTCACGTGTTTTTGTTTATTTTTATTTAGTTCAGGCGCTTTTTTTTTAATCATAAAGCCTGCTTGTTCTTACAGTGTTCGTGATCTCTTTGGTGATTGGAACTTTTACTCAATAAGCACATTCCAAATTCAAATCACATTACCGCCCTTGGGCGGTAAAGTACTTTACCGCCCTTGGGATCAAAGTGCTATTTGGCTACCTGTTTTCGAAGAGCAAACTATCTATTTTCGAATTGATGTGATAAAAAAACAATTTTTCTACAATACCGTACTGTCTAGCTTGAGCTCACTATACAAACAAGCAGACTACAAAGGTAGTCGCACAAAGGACCTGCAATGCGATAAGACCGTTGAATGCCTCACTATTAAATTATGGACTGTCTGCATTTTCACCTTGCCTTGGTGACAAAGAACACTCGAGCACTGGTAACCACCTGTCTTGGAATGTAACTGTCTCACGACTGCCATAGGCAAAGATATCGCGATTGTCTCTATACAACGTGTTGATGAAGTTATGTAGGGAAACAAAGAGCGTGTATTTAGACCAAGCACTGGAATACTTTGACGTGTGCAACGGTTGAATACATCGTTTTCGAAATTCCCATAGAAAAGTAAAATTAATATTTTCTCAGAAATTTGCAACAGCCCTGTCTGTGTACGTGTCAAGGTCACACGCACGCGCGCTTCTATCTAGGAAAGAGAAAAACAACGATAACCTACGAGATAATTTGAAATACTTACCTTTCGGTAGGTAGGTAGGTACGCCGCCAATCCCCTGACACGATATTTTTACTGGTTCCTATGGATTTTGTCATTATTTACTGGCTATAATAACACTGGACAAAACTGGATTTTGGTAAGTTTGCGAGATTTCGCACGACACAGGCTTCAAACTTCACACTAAACCATTACCTCGTAGGCACTGCTCATACACACACTGACTGACGACGGCTTTTTACATAACAATCACCATTTTATCACGTTTGATGACATTTTCTCAACAAAACAATGTACAACAACGCATGTAAACACAAACAGGGTGACCATCTCAAAAGTGGCGGTTCTACCACACACCTGCCAAAAAATCTGTCAAAATCTACCAAGCTTGACGATAAAAATACCAAAAATATGACTTCATACCATCTCCTTCGTGGCTACGGAATAAATTAAATACCTACATTACATTCAGTTACTATCTTTTGATCGTTTGTAACGGTTTGCAGTTATCTAAAACGAGATAGAAGTTGTTTAGAAACCAAATCAATAAAGGTAAAAAAGAATAAGAAGTTTCCAGTTCGGTAAAAAATAAATAAATTATAAATATTATTTCATTAAAAATTCAAACTAATAAGATTTTTCTTGAAATATTTAAAATCTGCCAAATGGCAGAAATCTGCCACAAATGGTAACACTGATCGGCGGCCGTCGGCCGTCCTGATTGGATATGCGTTTTTAAATGCAACCAATGACAGACAGGTTAGTCAAAGATTAAATAGGACAGACTAGACACTTCCCAAAATTGCAGTTGAATAATTTTGTCGTGTCAATGAACCATGGTGGTAAAGTAACATGTTACAATTTAAAGAACTATGAATATCATAAACATTGGTTTACGACATCTAGTAATTAAACAAAAATAAATATTCTATTAAATATTGAGTACGTAGCCACGTAGGTACCTAGTTACTGAATAGGTATTAGTACCAAAGATCTCAGAGAATGTTTACCGTGACTAGGGATTACAGTCGCGAAAATATTTCTTTTACATACCAAGATCTTTAAAAACAGCAACTTCATTATTAGGTAGGCACATTACTAGGTAATTGGTGGCAGTTCTGTTACCTATTTTATCTAAGGTTAACAACTAGAGGTCAAAGAACAGCTGTAAATAGGGCTGCCTCATGATGCGTTTAGATTCATTTTAGATAAAAGTTTAAGAGGCATTTCATGAATGAAAAACTTTGAAATTTTAAAAGTCGTTGAACAAAAGTTGTTCGTTATGACCGGTAGAATATCCTGCTTTCGGATCCCTACAATTCTTAATAAACACGTTGTATACCGCCCGCCAGCTAATAAAAATCTGGGACCATTTTTTGGCTCAGTTGACAACATTATGAATTCTCTAAAACACTATCGTAATATAATTTTTACTGGCGATATAAACATAGGGAATAACAATACGGAAGCTGATAGAGATGAGTATTTTAATTTAATGGCTCATCATGGACTACTGTCAACTCATTCGTTCCCTACTAGGAAGAATAATTGCTTAGATCACGTATTCCTAAAATCCAGCTTACCGGCAACGACTTTGGTTATTTCTACGACAATGACTGACCATTACACCCTACTGATAAATCTAAACAAATGCACGATTAGTAAAAACAGGTTTAACACATTTAAAAGGATAGACTATGAAAAACTTGTTTCTGATGTTGATCCCAATGCCTTTAATTCAGTTCTGGCTTCTGATGATGTTAATGAAGCAACGAATTTATTTGTAGCTATTGTTAAAGAAGCTATAGAGAGAAACACAACTAGTCGACTCGTTCCTTGCCGTAAGAGGATAAAAGAGCCTTGGCTAACTCCCGGATTACTGAGGTGTATCAAGCACCGGGACAAGCTTCATCGTGATCTGAATAAGGATCCTAATAACCTAACACTTTGTTCTACCTATAAGCGCTATAGAAATTTTTGTTGCGACTTGCTTAAAAAAGTAAAAGCGGACTATGACATGTCAGAAATAAACAGGGCCGGCAGGGATAGCAAAAAAACGTGGAGAGTCATCAAAAATATCGCTAACTTACAATCTAAGGGGAATGTAGTTACAAATAATGACCTCTTACAGCTAAAACCGACTCCAATTGATTCCACAAAGTTTGTTAATGAGTACTTTGCAAATGTCGGTAAAAATTTGGCTAGTGAAATTCATTACAAAAATAATACTGACGGAGATAATATAGCTCCTACGGCTTTCAAATCCATGAACTGCCCACAATCCTTTGGCTTACTGGACACAGATGTACTTGAAATAGAATCAGTTATTAACAAGCTCAAAGATTGTGCTACTGGTCTTGACGGTATTTCTGCTCAGGTCTTAAAACATTTGAAAGGCATAATTACCCTCCCTTTAGTACATATTTGCAACTTGAGCTTCGAGCATGGAGTTTTCCCCGATCAGTTCAAATCAGCATTAATTAAACCAATCCATAAGGGTGGAGACAGAGACAGTATCACGAATTATCGACCTATTTCTATTCTCTCCTCGCTATCCAAAATCCTAGAGCGGTTAATTAATAATAGATTAAAAGATTTTTTAACAAAATTTAAATTAATTTCAGTAAATCAGTTCGGCTTCGTTTCTGGAAGATCTACGGAGGATGCAGTGACGTCACTGACCGAGTTTGTTGTTCGACAAGTTGATAAAAACAACAAATGCATAGGAATTTTTCTTGATCTTGCCAAAGCATTTGATACTGTCTCTGTCCCAATCCTACTGACTAAGTTGGAAGCTCTGGGCATACGGGACACAGCACTCTTGCTCTTTAAAAGTTATCTAACTGATCGGGTACAGCGAGTTAGGCTGGACGACTTGGTAAGTGACGAAGCTTCGATAACTTATGGAGTACCGCAGGGCAGTATCTTGGGCCCCACTTTATTCTTAATTTACGTGAATGATCTCTGTAATTTTACACTTGGTAGTGGGAAACTAATAGCATATGCAGACGACACCGCTCTTATATTTAAAGCCTCCACATGGAGTGAAGTTGCGGCACTCGCAGAGATTGGCCTGAAAGAGGTGATGTCCTGGCTAAGAAATAACCTCCTAACTCTCAACATCAGTAAAACGAAATTCCTCACGTTTGCAAAATCAGCTATGGGTCGACCAGCAGCAGACGCCATAAAACTAAAAGCGCACAATTTTTGTAGAAACCCCTCGGCATCCACCTGCTCTTGCATTAACCTGGATAGAGTCTCATCTATTAAATATCTCGGTGTCACTGTTGACGACCTTCTTAGCTGGCAAGAACATACGAAAATCTTGTCTGGTAGAATGCGAAAGCTTATGTCAGTCTTCAAAAAACTGAGACATCTTCCAATTAAATTATTAAAATCTATCTACTTTGCACTCTGTAACTCACTTTTGACATGTTGTCTTACTGCGTGGGGTGGTACATACAAGGTATATTTATTGCGGGCTGAAAGGGCTCAAAGAGCTGTTTTAAAGGTGATGCTTTCAAAGCCTTACCGGTTTCCTACGACTCAATTATACACCGAGATAGGGGTTTTAACAGTTCGACAATCCTTTATTCTAAAAGCTGTAATGAAGACCCACTCCGAGTCGGAGCTTGATATGGTACGTTTCTCCGGATTAAGATGTAAGGATCGAGTTATTCTCCCTGATAAGTTTTCTTCAGCGTACGCACATCGACACGTATGCTTCCTAGGACCTCACCTATATCATAACATATGCAAGCAGAATATTATTTTATATCCGCTCACTCGTTTTAGATGTAAATCTGCTTTGAATTCGTTTTTACTGTCACTAGACTATTGTAGTACAGAGGAACTCCTATTGGTCAAGAAATAGAGGCGAATTAGAACAGTATGGAGCGCAGTACTATGTGACCAAAAATATCTACCGATCGAACAGGTTGCCTCAATCTTTGTACCGTGTCACTTTTCATAACGAACATCGCAGGTTCGTAGTGTTGCACGTTTGTATTCTTTATATTTTTTATATATTTTTTCTATATAACCGTAAATTGGTAAATTTGGTTCTTTTGTTATGTTACTCACAGTGTTTTATTATTGTAGGTATAGGTTACTTTTACATAACCGCATTCTTAAATCTTTTAACCGTTTTTAATTTTTTACATTCATTTACATTTTGAACAAATCATTTATATTGATGAAATCTTAAAGTTTTTTATTTATTATTATTGTTTCCATAAAGTAGCTGTAATATTTTAATTTTACTTTAAATCAACTTTTACCTATTACGATTTCACCTTTAGTTTATTTAACGCATGTAATTTTAGCAATCAGTTTAATAGATAGGTACTCGAAAACAGTTATACATTCCTATTATTTTATGCTGTTGGTTTCTACTTATGAGCTCACTCGTCTAATAACGGGCAAGAAGATAAGACAAAGACAATACTGCAGACATCACTATCTAAGCTGTCCATCTTCTTCTACCCGCATGTTATACTTCTTCATCTTTTTCGATTAATTATGAATTTATGATATACCTACTTCACCTTGTTTATTTTTTTACTGTATTTTATTGTATAAAAGCTTATATGTTATTTTTAATTTTTATTGTCTAATTTCTTGTTTTTAAAGTGTATGTAGTGTTTTTGATTTATTGTATTGGGAAGAGTTAGCAGCCGTAACACAGGTTCTACCTAGCACGGCTGTTAATGCACTTAGTTTTTATAGTCAATAGTAGTTAGGTACCTTCAAAGTTTGCTGAAATATAATTTGTTTTAAGTTCTATAATATACCTATGTACCTAGCTATTAAGTTTTCCTTAAATAAACAGACTTTACATTTTTATAGCTGTGTGTAAAGTTCTCTTTGTAAGCTAAGGCTGACAATCGTCAAACATCTCGCTTAAAATTTTAAAAATTATCGGTTGATTACTGAAAGCTCGATCAAAACTAATCGGATGTCAAGTCACTCGCCACTTCAGCTATTACATCGAATTAGATAGAGATAGTAAGTGACTTGACATGCGATTAGTTTTGATCGGGCTTTCAGAAACCGGCAGTATGTTTACTAATTATCATAATATTTTTACTGCGAACGTTCCGGCACGTCATTTGTTTTTTTATTTTGAAGTTTACGTCCTATACTATTATTGTTGTATTAATAAATATATTTTATCAATCAAAGATAAATTTTTGAGTACTTACCCCGTAAATGTCCATTGCAATGTTGATATTAAGTTTAAGGGGCTGAGTACCGTCAGACCACTTCTCGCTCGCACATTTTTTTTTTTTAAATTCTGTATTTTTCTCTTTTGCAAAAGCAAGAGCTTTTTTGCTTATAAACAAAAAAGGCAGAAACTGGAATTCGCAATCGGAAACATTTCCGAAGGTTTCGAAATAACTTTGCTAACTTCGCTTATATTTAAAGCTAGGTGGCGTTAAATACCTTTCAATATTTAAATTTATTTAATACCGTGCAGTTGGATAAAGGTCACAGATGTTAAATTGGCGCTGTATAACATCAACAGATAATTAAATAATCTCTTTTGAAACTTCTGCCATAAATTACTACTTGTCTGAAAGCTCTTGCATTCTTTCAGACGCGACTTGATAGGCGACTTTTTGACTTCAATTATTGGACTAAGTAATTTTGTTGCCCGTTCTTCTAGGCTTGGTCAAGTGGATGGCACCAAGATTTACGCTGCTTTAAGACGTTTCAAAGTGATCCTTGTGGTTCAGTTGGCCTCTTGACTTAGGAGGGTGATTATCCCCAATATTTGAAGCAGGAACTTAAAGAAATTAAACCTCATGATGCGTTGCGTTGTGACGTCATTCGCGACGCAATACACAAGGGAACCAGTGAGTTTAAAGCAAAACAAACAACTGTTTTAGTCTATTTTCAGCCTTAAAATATTAGACCAAGTAGTTTTGAAGAAATTTCAAAAGCCTTGAACTGCTACCTATTGCTCAGTTAGTGACCCAGTAGGTGACAATATCTGTTTGAAGCCCGAATCGAACATATCAATAAATTTTATTGGTCTCATATTTTGTAATAACTAACATTAGTTTTTTAAGGTTCTATTACTGTGGTACTAACAAATTGGATTATTTTGATCTGAAATAAAAATGAATTGAATTGAATCAAATAATCAAAATATGAGAAAACCTAGAAATCCTATTTTTTTAGACATGGCCCTTGTTCATATTTCCCGTTATTTTATAGCGGCTCTATAAAGTATACTTGTCACTGTCACATTCATTTTAACGAAAAATTACAGCAATAGACTTATCTGCCCGTGTTATTGTAATTTCTGTCATGACTTATTTTCATTTTATCTAACGAAGCGATCAACTGCCAATATAAATAAGCCAATATAATTTTTTTTGACGACTAAATGTCGCTGTCTTATTTCGCGTCTTTTAACAGTGTTACTTGGCTCAAATTAAAGAAGTTCCCTAATTAAACTTTTAACGTAGGTACTAAAAAAGTCGAACCATCATTAATATGTATAGCGAAAAGTCCGTGAAACTTTAATTAAATACAAGAATCATGTTTCAATATTAATTAAAACGAGTAACTGGGGTTTTCATTGAGTTTTGATAAAGAACGAAAGCGCAAAGTAATTTCTAACAATAGCACGTGCAAAGTTATTTGTACAATAAGACTGCGGCTACATATTATCAGAATCTGTCTCGCAAAAATGGGAGGCTATAATGTACGGCCAAATAATGTACAGCATGATATTGCACAGCACGATAATGCACACCCAGATAATCCGTGTCCACTGGTTTGAATTATTGGGTGTACATTATCATCCCGTACAATAACATGCTGTGCAATATCGTCACGTGTCGATAATGTACACCCAGATAATGTACAGCATGATAATTGGAAGCCACTTTAGTACCGTTGAGTCGGATTGGTTAGGTTATGTTGAAACATATAAATTACGCACGAGGCGAGCGAGCAAAGCGAGCGTGCCTCGGCAGCGGCCGCCGAAGTGCCAGAAATTTATTTTTACGGTACCAAAGTGGCTTCCAATTATCTTGCTGTATGTTATCTGGGTGTACATTATTGACACGTGACGATATTGCACACCCAGATAATGCACACCCCGATAATGTACACCCAGATAAAACGAATCCAAAAAGGTACCAAAGTGGATTCCAAATATCATACTGTACATTATCGTACTGTACATTATCATGTCGTACAATAACCGGACTCGCAAAAATATTGAACACATTCTGAAATATATGTGGAGTTTTTTTTAAATAGAGAACAGGTGGTCTAGGGGGAGTGACCACGTATTCTGATTGTAACGTAAAGGATGCGGAAGGATGTGAAATGATGTGAAAGCATGCGAAAGGATGCCGAAAGATTCCGAAGGATGCGAAAGGATGCCGAAAGATGCGGAGAAAGAAAAATATCAGTTTGATTCAAACATGTTTCCTACCATAAAGTTTCTTTTACTAGTTTTTGTACTTATTTTTTAGTTGGAAAACTTTTTTAGATCAAAATGTGTGTGTGATTGTGTGCAACGTTGCACACAGTCACATTCACTTGGTTGATTGCGATTTTAAACCGACTTCAAAAAAAGGAGGTGGTTTTGTTTTGTTTGTTACCGCATAACTCCGGCATTTATGAACCGATTTGAAAAAGCTTTTTATTTCAGAGGATATACTTTCAGATTGGTCCAATAGATATTTCATCAAAATTAGTTTGGTAGTTTGGCTTTTAAATTAAAATAACAGGAAATAGTTATGTGATCCAAGTAAATGAAATTGCATATATTGCTGTTTTATGGTTTCAGTGTATTTGAAGTCGTCATTCATAAGTTAGGTCAGTTAAAATAGTTCAGTGACGGTGTATCTTTCAAAATTTTTAAATGTGCGAGCGAGAGGCACATTAAATAAAATAAATAAATATTGGTGGACTATCCACACAGCACTATCTAGCCCCAATCTAAGCCAAAGCTTGTAATATGGGAACCAGGTAGCTAATATAATACATACATATGTAATGATTTCTCGAATTTTATAATTCATTTTGTAAATATTAAGCTTGATTTTTTAGATTAAAATTGAAGTAGCATAATTAATTTTATATCTTCCTGTCTTTTAGTCAGTCGATTGACCGCCAAGTCGCAGCTTTGGTCCGATAGGTGGGTAGGATTGATTGCGTTTGTAGGTAGCCGAACAGAAAATAAGGAAAGGGGAAGATGGTAAAAATGTGGCATTCTGGAAAGAGACTTGGTGGAGTAAACTTGACTGGCTAACATACTGACATCTGTAACAAGTGCGAAGAATAAAAGTGAAATTGTTTTATCTGTGTTCTACGAATAAATAAGAGGTGTTAAAGTGTTCATCTGCTGCAGTTCATTTCATCTCAGAAGTGGGATTGAACCAAGGTATGTAAAATGTTACCTATTCTGCCCACATAATATTATTTTATTGCCGCTTGGAAGATTGGTAAAATATTTTATTCCATTTAAGTATAATGGAGATACAGATTTCACTAGCATGTATCGGTCGGGATTGACCCGAGACTATCCGATCGTGCCAGTTTTGTTCAGTTGAAAGTATAGGTACTTAGCGGCTTTATTTCTACTGAATCTTTGTTGGCGTGGTCCAGTCGGCATTGCCCCGAGACTATCTGGCCATGCTAGCACTATTCGGTTTATGGAGCTGTTGGTACTTGTGCCTACCCATTAAACATAAAATTTACAAAAGTCTGGATAGATTTTCTAGCAAAAGCTGATAGAAATCGACAAAGAATACCAATGTACTAAACGTGCAAGTGACTGTGTGTGATCATGAGTTGCTTTTTTGTACCATATCTATGAAAATATTTTTGTTAATACCGTCACAAAAGTTTTTGTGATAACAATTTTTGCTAAAATTCTATTTTTTTTTAACAATGTGGAGTCTAACGAATACTAGGAATAAAATTCATGCTGTTTCACTCGGAAGTATTAAGTTTGAAACTTATTGATGTCTTTCATCAAATTTTTACCGCAGTTACTTGATAGAATTATTACTGGTGAAACTTTTGCCACCATAGCATAGCTAATTGAAAGAATATTTTACGATTGAAGTAGTGATGGACCCAATGAGTTCAGGGGCTATGTATGCCATAACAATAAGTAGGATATGCTGTGATGGACCAAGTGAGTTCAGGGGCTATGTATGCCATAACAATAAGTAGGGTATGCTGTGATGGACCAAGTGAGTTCAGGGGGCTATGTATGCCATAACAATTTTTTTTTTATAAGCAATGTGAGGAACTAAGTGGGTCTATGTACCTATGCCACAGTGAAAAAAATGTTGTACAGATAATGCTAACAATTTTGCTACGTACATAATGCACTGATATTTGCCAAATAATTACCTACTTGGTAACTGTAGCTGTGATTAAAATTTATTTCATCCACATCATGATATTTTTATTTCGAGTAAAAGGTTATTAAATTCGACTTAAGTGTAACGGTATGAAACATTTTGTTAGCATGTATCGGTCGAGATTGCCCCGATACGGCCGTACTAGCACTATTCGGTTTTTAAAAATTGTCAGGGCCTTTACCCATGAACATTCAAGTTGAATACATATCGAGCAAATTTTTCTAGAATAAAGTAGGTGAAATCTTACAAATTTTTATATTATCCGATAATTTAAACATTGAAGGTTATTTTATATTTTTATCTTATTTATATTCGCATTTTGAATTGTTCCTCACACGAACTGGTCTGTACTGAACAGAGACTATCCGGTAGTGTTAGCACCTTTCAATTCGTGGATTACCTACCTACTATTATATATATTTTTTTTATTATTCTATTTCACATTACTGCTATTATCAATATTCCAATAGCAATAAAAATTGGCTTACCTATATCAAGCAGAAATTAACTATACTTGCCGTTGTCACCTGATAAACTGTCGTAAAATTATAAATATCGATGATCAAGCCTACCCTCTGATGCGAGTCTCTGAAGCAAAGTGTACTAAATTAAATATCTATAAAGTTAAAATTTATAGATATATAGGTAGGTAGTAGATACATGCTATGTATGCAGGTACAGGCATATGTATGCCAGAGTTTAGCCATGTGCGCTATTAGCAGGCTATGTATGCCAGAGTTTAGCCATGTGCACTATTAGCAGGCTATGTATGCCAGAGTTTAGCCAGGTGCGCTATTAGTGAATTTCTTAGTGAAAAATGGGGTATGTATACCTGTAAGTTCAAAACTAACCAAATAATTAGTACAATGGTGCAAAAAAATATATATATATTAGCAATTAAGCACTGGACCTGTAAGTGGCTAAGTACGTCGCAAAATTACATGGACAGCTGTTATGCTAAGCCAAGTAAACCATATGAAAAATTAAAAAAATAAATAAAACATGAATATAAATTTAAAAAAAAAGTTACAAACTTAGAAATAAGTTTTATCTGGTGAATATGATAACTACAGTATTTTTTTTCTCTTTCTATGAACTCTGACGGTGCGATGACTTCTGAGGAGGAACCTCTTGTTACACACACTCATTCTAAACGAAAGCGAAAGTCTTCAATCTGCAGGAGATTTGGCGTCAACTTCAAACAACAGTTTAGCGCTTGGACAAAGTATCATACTGCACGGAGCCTTTCGGTTTTTGGCGTGTCCGTTTTTTTGTTAGTGTGCAGTTGTCGATATTGTATTCGTGTGAGTTACTAGAGAAGGGACTGCATTGACTAACCTATCGATGGAATAAGAGATAGATGAAAAAGGCGTTTTACTTGGAAATCAACTTTTTAATTTTAACTGGTTGCTGACTTTTAGTGCGACAACCCAAAACCAATATAGATACTGGAACACTATTATCGTCAATATTATTTCCCATATTGACCTGGCTGTGAGAGCGATGTCCATCCCACTCGATACTTTCTTATGGCCATTTCGTCCATGTATAGGACTCCCAGTTTTCACGCCTAACAGCTTTTATCCACACCCGTCTTCATTCTGGGCATTTTGGGAACCTAAAAAAATAATAATGTAAAATTTAACGAAAATTGAGCCGGCGCACAGTGGTTCCATATCAAAAATAAGTGGACATAGGGTCGAAAGTCGGAATTTCGATCTGATTTTTTTTTCCAGAGTAGATCTCAGCTATCCTGACAACTTTTGTTCTGAAGAAAATCTGTAAGAAGCGTAGTTTTCGAGAAAAAAAATAATCATTTATTTTTTGTATGGAGAAAAACATACTTTATTTTTTTTCTCGAATTGGATCAATTTGGCCCGTGTTTGGTTGGTACTGTGTCATAGCCCAGGTGATATACTAACATAAAAAAAATATAACACGCGCAGTCACTTGCAGCCACGGAAAAAAATTTGACTCTAAATAAAAAAAATTTTTTTAGCTTGTTTTGCAAAGAGTTCTTATTTCTTCATATCTTTTCATGGATTTTCATGTACTGTAGTCTATTTTAATTGACTCCTTGAAGACAAAGTAATAAAAAACTACATTTTAGTTATATTTTTCTGCCATATTTAAAATTTTTGCTAAGGTACAAGGGACTGTACGTATTTAATTGAAAGTAAAGATCTGAAATTACATTGTAAAATAACAACGCAATTTCAGTTGTTGACAAGGGTTCAGTCCAGTACCCAAGCTAGGTGCAGGTAGTTTATTATTTGCAGGTGGCTAAGTGATTAGTGGTAAAGAGATTATCTTATTTACGATTTACGTTAAGGGCCAAGTATCTGGAATGGCTCATTCTTTCGTACAGGTAAAAATAAGTTTGTTTATGTTTAAGGGATCAGTGTTAAAGATAATTTTTTTTTTTTTTTTTTTTTTTTTTATACAACTAGTTGATGAAACAAGCAGATGGCCCACCTGATGTTAAGTGGTAACCATCACCTATAACAAAGCATTGCCTCGTAAGTCACGCACGATAGGAACGTGCCCTACGATGCACTGCCCTGCGTCCATCAACTTGAGGCATACAGATATTAAGCCTCATGTGCCTGTAATTACACCGGCAACCACACTCTTCAAACCGAAACACAGCAACGCTGCTTGGCGGCAGAAAAAGGCGTGGTGGTAGTACTTCCCCGGACGAACCCTTCACAAAGAGCTCTACTACTCTTAATAATACCTCATAATGAAACCTTATTTACAAATAAATAAGACATTTATATACTTGGCTATAATTAGCCGTTAACAATGTGTACCGTACGTAGTACTTACTACTGTACGTATTTGATTCCAAATGATCTGAAATTACGTTGTTAAATGACTATTACGGATAAAAAAAATCCATAGTTTGTGAGCGCCCTTGATTCGTTTCTATCTGCTGTTGTTTTATCATAGTCATGTGGAGTTCGAGGACTATCTCGGCATCCCCACACTTCGTTGGTACCAATTCTGCAATTTCTTGCTGCATTTCCAAGTGCTCTGCGTTTGTGTACTCAGCGGTCTCTGAACTTTACTGGTCGACAGTAATATGTGGAAAAAGGGTCCGGGTTCTCCCAAATCATCATCTCTTCTCCATCAACAAGTTGGAGCGAGACAATGCTGATCATCACAACAGAAGAATCGTCAAACTCGGTATCTGAGAAACTCTGTTTGTAATTACTCTGTGATGATGATCCATCAATGCCCCATTTCCATGTTAACTTCAGCCTTTTTTCGGTAAAACTTTCGTTGGGTCCCAAGTTTAGCAAAATCCTTTGCACAGTGTGGTCCAAAAGTCCTTGTAGTCTGAAAATAAAAACATTAATAAATAACGTGAATCTCATCGCTTTATAATATAGGATAGTTTAAAATGAAAATAACCTGATCCGCGCCCTTTTCTCCGTTACTTTCACATGTTCATAGGTTTTTAGCGCACAAAAGCTTCTGATAAGACTGAAGAGCACTGGAACAATTTTCTTCTTTGCGAAACGTTCTTAGCGACTGCCACTTGGACAGTTTAAGGGATGTGCAGAGTGCCAATGATTCTGACACAATGTCAGGATTCTTGCTTAGATGATCCACAATCTTCGCCAAAGCTAACTTCCCCGTTTCTTTTAACATTATTCCAGTTCCAATATTCCAGTTCTTCTTCAGAATTGTCATTTATAATGGAGCCAGAACGCATTTCTTCTTCTTGTTGCTCAAATCCGCGAATGGCATTCTTTTCTCTGTAGAGGTTCCAGCTTCTGAAGTGCATTCATTTAGAATAGGTTCCGGCAAATATTCTGGCACTTCTGGCGCATCGACCAAGTCCTCAGGAATTGCCATTACGGTAGCTAAATCAACCGTATCACAGGTAGGCTATTTGATATTTGTCTCCAGCTATTTACTATTAGCTTCCCGATTCAGAAATGTTTTTAAGCATCTGCTTGACTCGTTTGGCGAACAAACGGCAAAACTCTATGATTTTCCTACGGTCTTCTTCAGATATTTCACTTGGAATTTTAGAAATTACAACTTCACTTAGATCATTCTAATTATTAAGATCTCCACTCCCCCTAAGACTCAGAAACAAATCGAGATAAGAACCGAAACCAGCCATTTTAGATTGAAAAACGTTATTCCGAGATCTTTCACAGTTAAGGCTGCGTTTCCACCAAAGCTGTGCGATGAAAATGTGCCTACGAGGATGTGTAGCGGAGCTGTGAAAATGCGCATTAATGTGTGGTGAGAGGATGCGTTGCGAAGCTGTGAAATGTGTCAAACCTCGCAACCTCGCAACACATATTTCTCAACACATCCCTCGCACACATCCCTCGTATACATCCCTCGCACACATCCCTCGCTTGTTTTGTATGCGCAAAAATCTAGCTCCGCTGAGCCGTTTCCACCAGAGCTGTGCTGACCGAGGTGAGGTAAATGAAGCGATTCTATTGGTTCTTTACCAACACATCCCTCGCTACGCATCCTCGCACATCTCTGGTGGAAACGCAGCCTTAGTGTTGAAAATAGAATGAAATGAAATTAATCATTGTAATATATTTGTAGTCTTGCAGTAGCTGTGTCCGTAACAAGTTTGTCTATTAACGACCAATCACAGCCCAGTAGAGGAATGTCTAATTTATTAGTAAATAAGGATCTTTACCACTAATCCCTTAAACACAAACAAACTTATTTTTACCTGTACGAAAGAATGAGCCATTTCAGATACTTGGCCCTTATCGTAAATCGTAAATAAGATAATCTCTTTACCACCAATCACTTAGCCACCTGCAAATAATAAACTACCTGCACCTAGCTTGGGTACTGGACTGAACCCTTGTCAACAACTGAAATTGCGTTGTTATTTTACAATGTAATTTCAGATCTTTACTTTCAATTAAATACGTACAGTCCCTTGTACCTTAGCAAAAATTTTAAATATGGCAGAAAAATATAACTAAAATGTAGTTTTTTATTACTTTGTCTTCAAGGAGTCAATTAAAATAGACTACAGTACATGAACATCCATGAAAAGATATGAAGAAATAAGAACTCTTTGCAAAACAAGCAAAAAAAATTTTTTTTATTTGGAGTCAATTTTCTCCCGTGGCTGCAAGTGACTGCGCGTGTTATATTTTTTTTATGTTTGTATATCACCTGGGCTATGACACAGTACCAACCAAACACGGGCCAAATTGATCCAATTCGAGAAAAAAAATAAAGTATGTTTTTCTCCATACAAAAAATAATTGATTATTTTTTTTCTCGAAAACTACGCTTCTTACAGATTTTCTTCAGAACAAAAGTTGTCAGGAAAGCTGAGATCTACTCTGGAAAAAAAAATCAGATCGAAATTCCGACTTTCGACCCTATGTCCACTTATTTTTGATATGGAACCACTGTGCGGCGCGAGACGCCTAGAAGGTGTGAAATATAAAGCTAAATTAGTCTGTGTATGTAAATCACTAAAATAGATGATCAAAACAATAAATTTTATTTTATGGGTATATTTTATTAATGGGTTTACATCGTTTTCATATTGGAAAATATGACTAGTGCTAATAAAATGTAATTACAGTCTGTAAATTGAAAAAGAATATTACGTATCAAATGACAATTCCGGGTCTTTAACCTCCTTTTGTTTTATTGTTTTTTTTCCTTTTGTTTTTCTTGATGCACAAGACACAGCTGCACGGGATATACTTTCGCCTTTTCAAATATATTTTGCTTAAACAATAATGATTCTTTTTATTTTTCACTATTTATTTCGCTTCACCGCATATTTCAAACGACTCCAACTAGAACATCAAAGCATTGCATCAACTGACGGACACTATTTACACAGACAGTGAGTGAGTTGGAGTGAGTGAACTTACATCTTCTTTTCTTTTACTTGTAGCTAGGCTGCGTGGGAGGTACAAAGATAGATGATCACTGTTTGATACACAGTTGTAAAAGGTTGTGGATCTTATGGCACTCTCCATTATGATATTACCTCCATGATTTAGCGACTTTTTTTTAAATGTCGCGCAACAGGTCTCTCTTACTTTAAATGCCCTAAGCCATAAGTAAAATGCCAAAAGTGTCAAAGGGTTGATCACGACAATAAAAACTGTAAACTTCTACCAATGATACCGCGTTTCGCGTACGGACGTTGAACAACGGAAAACTTTGACTATTTCTGGTGATACTAACAGTAAATTTTTCAAATAAATCGAAGTTCGTGAATCTGATGCTCAAGACCTAAACTTCTTAAAAAGATACACACAATTGCCTATCATCAAAGGTTTCGGTAACTCTGTAGTTACACCTGTCTGTAGGAGCTTTGTGAACATTGAAATCGATGATGTTAAGGCGACGATCGAAGTTCTTGTAGTTACTGATGAGTTTGTGAGAACAGCATTGCTTATAGGGCAAAACTTTATAGAGTTTTCTTCTGTGTCTGTGCTCAAAGACAATTGCAAACTATTCTTCTACAAAAGTCCTGCTCTTAACGCAAACGTCGACATTGAAAATAGCTTAAACTTGACTACATTAAATTCTACCCAAGTTCCTTTGTCAGGGTCAGTTGAAGTTATAGCGTAGGGATCTAACTTTTCAGGGGATGTGTATGTGGAAGGTTACAGTAGTATTGAACCGAGTAAAGAAAATCAATCGATCAAAATTGCACCAAGGTGCTTATCACGTAGTTAATGGAAAATGTCATCTTACAATACAATACAATACAAAACAGAATCATTTATTTATGCCACGCGTAAATGCAGTTTATAAAAAAAATACAAGAAAAGACAATACAAGTAAGTAGGCAAGTGATATAAATTGGCAGTCACTCTGCATAAATGCAATAGCAGCATACGCTACTATAACGCTGGTCTTCCGACACCCATGTCATCGTTACAGTTACAGTAAATAATAATAATATTCTAATTTATTTCTAATAAAAAAAAAAACAGAAACAATTTTAACAATAAAGACAATAGAACTAAGCTCTTATCAAAATTTATAGGCCTCTTTAAAATCACAGAAGTATATATAATGATCGATATAAAATTTCTGAACTTACTGGATTTAGTACTCCTAAAAGTAAATACGATAGCGTAGTTGCTTTTGATCGGATTTGACCTTGGATCAATGTTAACCTTTTTCATGACTACGATACTAATATCTAACAAAAGTAATACTTCATCCGAAAGCGAGGATAATGATGACAAAAATATGCCTACAAAAGGTCGGCAACAAAATAATACAAGCAGATCTGATACTAAATAAATGCCAAATGTAATGATTAATAATTTAAAGTAATATTGTTAGTATTATAATGTAGCGAAACACTGGGAGTTATTGTTTTTTTGTTATTCACATGTTGTTTTTATAATTACTGAAAATGTAATTGTGTTAAAATCGTAAATTCAATTTATTTGAGTATTTCCTATAATTATTTAATAAAATTAATTTGATGAAGAAATTGAAGTTGATAATGACTAAAATAATAAAATGAATTTGTATGTAAGCTATTACAATGAAAAATAAGTTTTTTTTTGTTCTTCTTTAAAATTAAAATAATATAAATATTCTTAATTGATTAGTACGTTCAGTTTATTTATTTGATCATGCGTCAGGAGATCGCATGATGGCGGATGGCCGAATGTAATGATTTCTCGAATTTTATAATTCATTTTGTAAATATTAAGCTTGATTTTTTAGATTAAAATTGAAGTAGCATAATTAATTTTATATCTTCCTGTCTTTTAGTCAGTCGATTGACCGCCAAGTCGCAGCTTTGGTCCGATAGGTGGGTAGGATTGATTGCGTTTGTAGGTAGCCGAACAGAAAATAAGGAAAGGGGAAGATGGTAAAAATGTGGCATTCTGGAAAGAGACTTGGTGGAGTAAACTTGACTGGCTAACATACTGACATCTGTAACAAGTGCGAAGAATAAAAGTGAAATTGTTTTATCTGTGTTCTACGAATAAATAAGAGGTGTTAAAGTGTTCATCTGCTGCAGTTCATTTCACATACAAACTTTTTTTTGTAAATACATACGTATTATATGTGACAGAGAAAAAACATCACGCCAATAATTGTTCTCATTGGGAATCGAACCCACAACCTACGGCGCAGAAGGCAGAGCTACTACCAAATGAGCTGTGAATGCTGTCATTCGCGGTAGTCTTCGCCTCAATGCCGGGAGATAATAAATTCAGTGTGACTACAAGCCAAAGGTCACGTGTGTGGGTGCCCTGTTACGTTTAATGGTGACAGCTGACCGGGTAAACCCACAGGTTCTCTCCCTTTGCGGAATCAAGTCATGAGATGAAGCGATTTCTGTTAGCTTATATGATAGATAGATAGGTAATTCTATGTAGAGTCCACCACACAAAAAACATAATACAGCGTTAAATCATACATTTAGGTAAAACAATGGGCAACCTTATCGAGAGAGCCATATCTTTCAGGCAACCTTGGTGGTTTATGGTCCCACTTCTGGGCAAAGGCAGACTTGACCTTTCTTTTTTTTTGCCGACTCCAGTTCAAATGTGTTTATTCGGGAAACAAAACACTGTTTTTAAGGTGCACCCAAGACAACCATCTTATTTCATGCTCCAAAGGTTGTCTGGAAGCGATCGCATTTTAGCGATAATACCGCCCATTGTACATACAATGTGTAACAAAATACCCCTATAAATAAAGGTCAAAGACCAAGAGATCAGACCAGGCACTGGAATACTTTGACGTGTGCAAAATTTGAATACTTCGTTTTCGAAATTCCCATACTTACTAAAGAAAAATTTATATTGTCTCAGAAATTTGCAACAACCCTGATAATGTGTACGTGACCTTGGTACATACGCTATTTGCGTTTACTGATTGGTGGCAGTTCTGTTACCTATTTTATCTTCAGTTCACAATTAAAGGTCAAAAACAGCTGTAAATAGGGCTGTAATGTTGTGTTAGTTTCATTTTGGAGGAAAGTTATTAAGAGGCATTACATGAATGAAAAAACTTAAAAATTTCAAAAGTCTTATAGCAGAAGTTGTTCGCCATGACCTGTAGAATACCCTGCTTCCGGGGTTATAGGGGTATTATGTTACAGGTTGTATAATCAATTCTTATAATTTGTTTCTTATTTTGTTAGTTCGTAAGGTTAAAGAATTACCATTCAATCATTCTAAAATACAAGTAGGTATCCTAAAGTTGGGACTGTTTCGCAGATACCAACGCCCTCAAACAATAAAAAAATATAATACAAATTATTATACAAGGTAAACTACCTAGGTACGTAAGTAATGGTAAATATACAAGTAAAAAAGAGAGAATAACAAAATGAACAGTAAAAATACAAGGCTTTGGTCGCGAGGAACTGGCAATAGATTCACCTAGTAGGTATATAAGACGTTTCAAAGTGATCCTTGTGATTGTACTGAATAAAGAACGTTTTGATTTTGATAAATTATTATAGAAAAATAAGAATTAAAAAAATTGGTGGACTTTCCACACAGCACTTGTCAGTAATTATTTATGGCATGATAATGTGGAATCCCTAAGATTTATGTTCTGTCTGTAAGGTGTTGGTAACATTGACTTTTGTTCGGTGTGTTTCGTAATGGCGGATACTTTTAAAATAAATGTGTGAAATACATTATAAAAACTGCGTTTGTCTCTAGAAAACCTTTCAGGTCATGGGCCCAGGTGTGCTAGAGCGCAAATGCTATTAAAAACATTAAAAAGGTGCTAAAACACTAAAAATAAAAACCGGTAAAAATGTCGCTAAAAACAGAAGAAGATACAATCGAAAAATTATCGTCGTCAAAGAATTTTCACATGTGGAAATTTGAACTGACAATTCATCTAAAAGCCAACTCGCTGGAAGATATTGTAATAACAGAAAAAGAAAACGTGGAACAACTCAAGGATGCTAAAGCACAAAGATTGATAATTAGCTCGATTGATAAAAAGCTAAAGGCGCATTTACTTGGGTGTAAAACGGCTGCACAAATGTATAAAAAGATATGCAGCATTTTTGAAGGAAATGAGGAACGAAACAAATGTTCACTTCTTCAGGATTTTTTCAATTTCCAGTATAAAAATCAAACTATGACTCAGCTTATTACAGAGGTTGAAAATTTGGCTATGAGACTAAACAGCTTGGGTCAGAAAGTTGATGATGATTTGGTAATGTCGAAACTGCTTACATGCTTGCCAACATCGTACAAGTTCTTTGTAACAGCATGGGAATCAACATCCAAAGAAAATAAAACACTGGTAAATTTAACAAACCGGCTACTCATGGAAGAGTCTAAAAATGAAATAAAAGAAGAACCGGTGGCCTATAAAGCTTCACAAAGCAAGAAGTGTTTTAAGTGTGGCAAGTTAGGGCATATAAAAAAGGATTGCAAAATGTGTAGCATTTGTAAAAAATACAATCATGATGAAAACAGCTGTAAAATGAAAAACCAGGAAAGCCAGTGTAACATTTGTAAGAAAAACAATCATAAAGAAGAAAATTGTTTTTTTAGAAAAAAACAAAACAAAGGCAAACAATGAAACATCATTTTTGACAAGCAAAATTAACAAAATAGAATCTAGATTTGTCGTCGACTCTGGAAGCACAGTTCATATGACGAAAAATCTCAATCTGATGTCAGGGTATCAGGAAAATAAAACTGAAGTTACTGTTGCTGACAATAACACCATGATCTCAGAGGGTGTTGGAGCTGTGAAAGGTACCAGTTGCAATTTAGAGAATACACTGTTTGTTCCTGAACTGGCACAAAACTTGATGTCGGTGAGTGCAATAACTGATAAACAAGGTTCAGTATTATTTACTGGAAATAAAGTAGAAATATATAAAAATAAAGAACTTGTCTTAGAAGGAATGAAAGAAAATGGTTTATACTTTATAGACATAAATAAAAATAATAATGATGAAGTGTCTTTGCTTACACAAGAAAAAGGAACTGCCCTAGAGTGGCATAAAAGACTGGGACACCCTGGTAGAGGAATATTACAGACATTAACAAAAGTAGCTGATGGAATAAAAATAGATGGAAATGATAAAATAGAAGATAACTGTGAAATATGTATAAAAGCAAAACAGACAAAGCTACCACATAATACAATAAGAAAGAGAGGAGAAAGAATTCTGGAAATAATAAACACAGATGTATGTGGACCATTTGAAACGGAAACACATGATGGAAAACGTTATTTTGTCACAATGATTGATGACTACAGTCACTTTACAAAAGTATACATCATAAAACAAAAAAGTCAAGTTCCAGAAATCATTAAAAACTATGTTGAAGAAACTGAGCGAGAAAAGAATGTAAAAGTATCTTGTATCCGGTGTGACAATGGAGGTGAGTACTCAAGCAATGATATGAAGAATTGGTGTTTAAAGAAAGGTATAAAAATGGACTTTACAGTTCCATATACACCAGAATTAAATGGAAGATCAGAAAGGTACAATAGAACTATTCTGGAGAAAACTAGAGCAATGTTGTTCAATAAAAACATTAAAAATGAGATGTGGGGTGAGGCTGTATTGAGTGCAGTTTATTTAATAAACAGGCTACCTAGTGATGCTTTGCAGAAAAGAACACCATATGAAGTATGGAATGGAAGACGCCCTGATATATCCAATATACAAGAATTCGGAACATTTATGTATGCAAAACATCTAGGACATCTGAAAAAGCTACAACCAAGAAGTAAAAAGCTAATAATGGTAGGATACACTAATAACGGCTATAGGCTGTGGAATCCTGATCAACGAAAAATTGAAATAGGAAGAGATGTTGTAATAGTTAAGGAAAATGATGAAAAAATTGAACATGATGAGGAAAGAGTAAGAATAACAACAGATGAGATAGTAATAAATGATGAAGACAACATAATAATATCAGATGGCAGTGAAGAAGATGAAATGTACTACAGTGAAGAAGAACAGGAAATTACTGAAATAAGTCGAGATGAACTAACAGAAAGTCCTGATGATGATCCAGTAATACACGAAAGAGAAGAACAAAGAATGTCAAAAAGAGTGAGAAAAATCCCTGCTAGGTTTAATGATTATGCTTTATTAACTTATAATGATGCTATTTCAGGTACAGAAAAGGACAATTGGAAGAAGGCAATTGATTCGGAGAAGGAATCTCTTTTAGCTAATAATACATGGGAAGTTGTTGATGTGCAAGAAGCACAGGGTAAGAAAATTTTATCTAATAAATGGGTATTTCGTATAAAAGATGATGGAACCTACAAAGCACGGTTAGTAGTCAGAGGTTTTGAGCAACACGGATTAGAGTATGATGAAATCTACAGTCCAGTTGTAAGTCAGTCAGCTTTGAAATCACTGTTTGCTATAGCTGCTCACAATGGTTCTGAAATAATGAGTTTTGATGTAAAAACAGCATTTTTGTATGGAGAATTGTTTGATAAAAATGTTTTTATGAATATACCAGAAGGTTATAAAAAAGAATCTAATAAGGTTATAAAATTAAATAAAGCTTTGTATGGGCTTAAGCAAGCTCCTATTACATGGAATAAAACATTCACAAACATAATGTTAAAATTAGGTTTAGTACCGATTAAGACTGATCATTGTGTATTCACAAATAAAAACAAAACTGTAATCATTGCGATTTACGTTGATGATGGTTTAGCTATTGCTAAAGACAAGAAAACACTGTCAAGTATTTTAAAGGGTCTAAGAGAACATTTCGAAATTAAAATCTATGAGAGTCCTAAGAATTATATTGGCTTAGAAGTAAGTAAAGATACAGAAGGCATAAAATTGACTCAGAAAATATACACGGAAATGCTTCTAAAGAAATTTAACATGAATGATTGTAAACCATGTCGAGTACCAGGAAATACAGATAGGAAAGTAGAGACAGACATGATTTTAGACACAGAATTTCCATATAGGGAACTAGTTGGAGGGTTGTTGTACTTATCAACTCGTACTAGGCCAGATATAGCACATGCTGTACATGAAGCTAGTCGAAAAATTGAAAATCCAGATAGGTTAGATGTGATAGCTGTAAAGAAAATATTAAGGTATTTAGCTGGCACAAGAGATAAAGGTATTCATTTTAAAAAAGGATGTAATGATTTTATCCTAAACGCATACTGTGATGCAGATTATGCGAATGATACTGTGACAAGGCGTAGTACATCAGGATACGTCATAATGCTATCCGATGGTCCAATCTCTTGGTGTTCAAGAAGACAGCCAATAGTGGCATTATCTTCTACTGAAGCTGAATTTATAGCAGCAGCAGATTGTTGTAAAGAAATATTATTTATAAAATCTCTTTTGAATGAATTGATATCAAGTAAAATCAATATAGTACTGAATGTAGACAACCAAAGTGCCATTCAACTGATAAAAACGGGTTCGTTTAATAAGCGTTCAAAACATATTGATGTGAGATATCATTTTATTCATGAAAATTTTGTGAAAGGAAATATTATTATAAAATATTGTCCTACTGATCAGCAAGTAGCAGATATATTAACAAAACCATTGTTAAAGAATAAATTTGAACCACATTGTGAAATATTGTTGAACAAGTAAACTTAAAAAGTATCAATGCATGCTTGTAAGTAAATAAAACTAAAGTTAGAAGTAAAAACTATGTTTATTGCATGCTTGTTAGAAAATAAAACTAAAGTTAGAAGTAAAAACTATGTTTAATATCAATTTATGAATATGTTACATGCTAAATGTGTTTAAAAAATGTGGTTTGAATAAGTTGAAGTTATGTTTTAGAAATATAGTATTTTGTTTAAAAATATGAATAAGATTCTGGTTAATTTTTAAAAAATAGGAGAAGGTGTCAGTAATTATTTATGGCATGATAATGTGGAATCCCTAAGATTTATGTTCTGTCTGTAAGGTGTTGGTAACATTGACTTTTGTTCGGTGTGTTTCGTAATGGCGGATACTTTTAAAATAAATGTGTGAAATACATTATAAAAACTGCGTTTGTCTCTAGAAAACCTTTCAGCACTATCTAGCCCTAAACCTAGCCAAAGCTTGACTATGGGAACCAGATAGCTGATATAATAATTATACTTTTTTTTCAAATATTTTTTTGTAAATACATCCTTATCTACATCTACACTAATATTATAAAGAGGAAACATTTGTATTTTTGTATGTAACGAATAGGCTCAAGAACTACTGGTCCGATTTCAAAAATTCTTTCACCATTAGAATGCTACATTATCCCTGAGTAACATAGGCTATATTATATTTTCAAAAAAATCAGGGATCCTTACTAAAACTTCAATAATGTAACCCAAGGTGGAAAACAAAAACCTTACATCGCGTGCGCTGCGATAACCATTGAAGATAGAACAAAATAATGTACTACGATTTTGTAGAACACGTCATCATCTACAAAAAATGTCTCGACAGCATATGTCTAACTATTATAGTTATGTCACAATAAGTGTTCTTTTATTATAAAAAAATAATTGAAATGCCTCCGCTAGAAAAGGGTCTTTATTTGTACCTTGTTATTAATCCTTATCCAAATAAATCATTTCATAATTAAGACGGTTTCAATACCTATAGATTACTTCTTAAATTTTTCAAATCGGACATTCCATTCAAAAGATATGACGAAATTAAAAATGTTAACGGGTCCACGGATCACGCGCGGTGTGCGATTTCACTCACTCAAGGAGAAGCGCGTGCAAATGTATGAAATAAGTAGCCGCGAGGCTCGAACCCACGGTCTAAATTTATCCTAAAATGTTCAAAAAAATTATGACCACCCATGGGAAGCTGGGACAGGCCGCTAGTGATATTATATAGTACTAGCGGCCTGTAGTTCTTGAGCCTATTCGTTACATACAAAAATACAAATGTTTCCTCTTTATAAAATTAGTGTAGATAACACCCAGACCAACTGAATTTTCTGAAGTTTACTAAAAGTGTAATTGACCTGAGCTTATTCACCTACGTGTATTGAAACCTAGGTGAATAAGCTCAGGTGAATTAAGTTTACGTAGCAGAGCTGTGAAGGCTGTCAAAATAAACCCTAAAAAAACTATTCACATCAAGACACTTTCCGCTTACCTACTAGTATTTATGATAAAAGAAAATTCGAGATTAAAAACGACTGTAAAAAGTTAAATAAATTAGTGTTCAGAACTGTAAGTCATCATAATAAAACCTATAAATAACTACCGTTTTTGTCATGTCAGTTCTTGGCTTCAAAATAAGGTTCTATATTTGGGCGGGCGGCGGCGGCGGCGGCGGCTGGGCGGGTTATTAACGGACCCGGAAGCAAGGTCAGGGCGGCGTCCTAGAGGTCAACAAGCTATGGATAAATCATTAATTTGAGGAAAAATGGTTCTTCTACTATCGCAAAGATAATAAGATTTCCCACAAAAATGGTATAAAAATTACGGATATTTCAAAGTCAAAGTGCATTTTACCATTATAATCACAAGGATCACTTTGAAACGTCTCAAAGCTAGGTGAATCTAGGTGCCAGTTCCACGCCACCAAGTCTAGAAGAACAAGAGGCAAGTATGCATTAGGTCTTTGGCTCCAAACTAAGCAAGTCTTGACCATGACCATTATACAAATAGTTATTATATTTTTATAATAATATAGTTATTTTTTGCATAATTTTTAATATCGGTCCGCTGCTCTCCAATGCCTTACTGGGTACATTATGTATTGAATCTAAAAATAACGTAGTACTAATACTTGATAATATTAAATCTACATATATAATTGATAACCTTGTCGGCTCAGTTGGTAGGAGCTCTGCCATCTGCGCCGTAGGCCGTGGGTTCGATCCCCACCGAGAACAGACATTAGTTTGTTTGATGAATATAGATTTTTCTCCTCTATCTGGGTGTTATTATTATTAGTATGTATTTACAAAAAAAAGTATATATGTATATATATATATCAACTAACTGGTTCCCATATTACAAGCTTTGGCTTAGTTTGGTAGTAGATAGTGCCGTGTGGAAAGTCCACCAATATTTCAGAGACAGCCTTGACAGCTCAGTTGGTAGTAGCTCTGCCTTCTACGCCGTAGGCCGTGGGTTCGATCCCCACCGAAAACAAACATTTGTGTGATGAACATAGATGTTTGTTCTCTGTCTGGGTGTTATACAACGTGTTTATTAAGAGTTGTAGGGATCCGAAAGCAGGATATTCTACCGGTCATAACGAACAACTTTTGTTCTACGACTTTTAAAATTTCAGAGTTTTTCATTCATCAAATGCCTCTTAAACTTTTATCTAAAATGAATCTAAACGCATCATGAGGCAGCCCTATTTACAGCTGTTCTTTGACCTCTAGTTACAATACCTTAGATAAAATAGGTAACAGAACTGCCACCAATTACCTAGTAATGTGCCTACCTAATAATGATGTTGCTGTTTTAAAGATCTTGGTATGTAAAAGAAATATTTTCGCGACTGTAATCCCTAGTCACGGTAAACATTCTCTGAGATCTTTGGTACTAATACCTATTCAGTAACTAGGTACCTACGTGGCTACGTACTCAATATTTAATAGAATATTTATTTTTGTTTGATTACTAGATGTCGTAAAGCAATGTTTATGATATTCATAGTTCTTTAAATTGTAATATGTTACTTTACCACCATGGTTCATTGACACGACAAAATTATTCAACTGCAATTTTGGGAAGTGTCTAGTCTGTCCTATTTAATCTTTGACTTACCTGTCTGTCATTGGTTGCATTTAAAAACGCATATCCAATAAGGACGGCCGACGGCCGCCGATCAGTGTTACCATTTGTGGCAGATTTCTGCCATTTGGCAGATTTTAAATATTTCAAGAAAAATCTTATTAGTTTGAATTTTTAATGAAATAATATTTATAATTTATTTATTTTTTACCGAACTGGAAACTTCTTATTCTTTTTTACCTTTATTGATTTGGTTTCTAAACAACTTTTATCTCGTTTTAGATAACTGCAAACCGTTACAAACGATCAAAAGATAGTAACTAAATGTAATGTAGGTATTTAATTTATTCCGTAGCCACGAAGGAGATGGTATGAAGTCATATTTTTGGTATTTTTATCGTCAAGCTTGGTAGATTTTGACAGATTTTTTGGCAGGTGTGTGGTAGAACCGCCACTTTTGAGATGGTCACCCTGTTTGTGTTTACATGCGGTGTTGTACATTGTTTTGTTGAGAAAATGTCATCAAACGTGATAAAATGGTGATTGCTATGGTAAAAGCCGTCGTCAGTCAGTGTGTGTATGAGCAGTGCCTACGAGGTAATGGTTTAGTGTGAAGTTTGAAGCCTGTGTCGTGCGAAATCTCGCAAACTTACCAAAATCCAGTTTTATCCAGTGTTATTATAGCCAGTAAATAATGACAAAATCCATAGGAACCAGTAAAAATATCGTGTCAGGGGATTGGCGGCGTACCTACCTACCTACCGAAAGGTAAGTATTTCAAATGATCTCGTAGGTTATCGTTGTTTTTCTCTTTCCTAGATAGAAGCGCGCGTGCGTGTGACCTTGACACGTACACAGACAGGGCTGTTGCAAATTTCTGAGAAAATATTAATTTTACTTTTCAATGGGAATTTCGAAAACGATGTATCCAACCGTTGCACACGTCAAAGTATTCCAGTGCTTGGTCTAAATACACGCTCTTTGTTTCCCTACATAACTTCATCAACACGTTGTATAGAGGTAGAGGTAATATTATAAGTATGTATTTACAAAAAAAACGTATATAAGTAGTATTGTTGCACTTCTGGATAGTGAAATCGCACTCCATGCAACAGGGGTCAATTAAACAGTAAGAAGTAAGATTAATTGCCGAGAGTTTTCCGATGAATGTTTTGATGAGATGAGAAATACGAACCAACAATAATCCAAAACCACGTACCTTGCATCCACGAATCTACAGGTCCACAGCTATACCCGGGCAAGCACAATTACTCCACACACTCAATATCTTCTATTTTAATTTCTTCTTTCTTTGCAAAACGTAACCGTGTCCTTTTCAAGTCACTAGTAACAACAACGTTCCTCGTTCACCACAGAATCACTAAGCCTTTTTTTGACAGTGACAGCGGCGACGAACGATCGAACATGGTTTTGAAACGTTCAGTTGGACATACTCTTTCACCACAACAAATATCTGTTCATGCGCAAGAAACTCGGCAATGACAAAACACCGGCCACCAAAATACACTTGATTGGATTTTCAACTAAAGCAGGACAGTAATGGTTGTTTGCAACCGTATGAGTAGTTGCATCGCAATCAAATAAGTATGATTTAATGATGTACCTAATGAATGAAAATGAGTGAGGTGAATGAAAGAATGATATTTATGAATGAGTATGGGATAGTTAATTAATAGTGTTGTACGTCGTTGATAATTAGTAGATCGGTTTTGCATAACGGATAACAATTACAGAATATGGGTTTTAACTACGGTAATTACGGTACCTACTTATTATTATGTAAAACGGTTAGATAATTTGAATCAACGTCGTTGAAACGTAACGGTATATGAAACATATTACTTGGATAGATAATCTATGATACGGTTCCTAACAAAATGAAACGAAAACAGTTGGAAATAGATATGAGCATTTTGTTAGGTTTTATAAAACTTGATGATTATGTTGCGATATTAATTGTTGGTGTCACATTGATCAGGCAATGGACACAATTTTATAAGCGGCCTCACTAAGGTACTCTGAGATGTTCGTACTGTAGCGCAACGTACGACACCGTCTGCGCTGGGATGAAGTGTGAGCACACGCGCTAAAGGCCATGATAATGGCTTAAAGTTATCAGATTTTATGATGACAATTGAGCCCTCGCTTAAAGGTTTACAATTTTGTGTCCACTTTGCCCGTTGTGTCAGTGTTTGCAGGTATTCAGTCTTCCATCGTTTCCAAAAATCTTGCTGAAGCCGCTGGATCAACTGCCATCGGTTTAATCTGTTTATATTTACCGTTGTTAAGTTTTCATCAGGTATTGCGGTAAGAGGCTCTAGAGTCAAAAAATGACCAGGTGTTAACGCGCTTATGTCATTTGGGTCAGAACTCATAGGGCACAACGGTCGTGAATTCAACATGGCTTCGATCTGTACGAATAAGGTAGTTAATTCTTCGAAGGTAAGGCATTGACTGCCAATGATACGATAAAGATGCGATTTAACCACCTTTATTTGTATTTCCCATACACCGCCCCAATGTGGGCTTGAAGGAGGGTTGAAACGAAATTCGATTTGCTCTGCTTGTGAAGCATCACTCATAAAAGCGTCAAATGTCGATTTGGCACCAACAAAGTTAGTGCCTCGGTCGGAGTGAATAATGTTGACACGCCCACGACGACCAACGAAACGACGAAGCGCGGCTATGAAAGCCTCAGTTGACAGGTCGGAAGCAAGCTCAAGATGAAGCGCTTTGGTAGTGAAACACACGAAGAGACACAGATAGGCCTTTGAAACTTTTGCTCCTCGATGTCGTCCGGCTTTAATCGAAAAAGGTCCACCGTAGTCAACGCCAACAATCGAGAACGGCTTGGCTTGATTGACTCGAACCTTTGGTAAGTCACTCATGAATGGTTCAAGAGGAGAAGGGTTCGTCCGATAACACGGCACACATTTTGACAGACAATGTCGAATGGCACGCTTCATAGAGAGAACCCAAAACTGCTGTGTGATCAAACAATGCATGGTATTCACACCGGCGTGACAATTCTCAAGATGTACTGCTTCGATGATTAAATAAGTTAGCCGAGAATGTCGTGGGAGAAGCGCCGGATGTTTATGTTCGAACTCGAGTCCGGAGCGAGCTAGGCGTCCGCCAACCCTGAGGACACTTTGCCCATCCATAAACGGATCTAGTTTTCGAAGTTGTCTTGGGAGAGGCAGACCATCCTTGAGACGCTCGATTTCGTTCTGGAAGTGTTGCGCTTGAATATGTTTGACGATGCAGGTCAGAGAGGAATTTAGTTCAGATCTATTTAAGAAAAAACCATGCTTGCGGGATTGGGTTTCATTGCTGCGAGAGTTCTCAATAAATCGGAAGCAGTAACCTAGGATTCTTTGAATCTTTCGAATTGAGGAGAACCTCTCCAACAGTGCGTCAAGCGCGTTGCTTTTCTCCTGAATAAGGAAAGATTGAGTGCGTTCCTCACATAGATCTTCGGTGGGATTGTCGATAGTGGGAACAGAAGGCCAAAATTCCGATGAGAGGGAGAGCCACGACGGACCCGACCACCATAACGAACTTTCAACAAGATCTGCAGCGTTCATGCCGCGTGAGGGGATGTCCGCTGGGTTGTCAGCCGAACTGACATGGTTCCAGCGTGCCTCTGGTATGGTTGTTTGGATATGGCTCACTCGATTTGACACAAATGTCTTCCAACGAGAGGAGTGTGACTTGAGTCACGCTAAGACCACCATTGAATCTGACCACGCGAATACATCGTTGAACACAGATAATGAACTATATGTCTGCATAATGAACAGCATAAGATCCGACAATAATACTGCTGCGCACAACTCAAGCCGCGGTAGTGAAATGCATTTAACTGGAGCAACGCGAGACTTTGCACAAAGCATAGAGATGTGTACGATACCCTGGTCATCTTCTGCGCGAAGGTAAACGACAGCTCCGAAACCGGCCTCCGAAGCATCTGCGAACCCATGAAGCTGAGAATTCACAGAATGTGCGACTGAGATACAACGTGGTATTTTTAACTGTGTCAGACACGGCAGCTGACTTAAGTAATGCTCCCATCGGAGTACGATCTCAGTTGGAGGTGATGCATCCCAACCAATGCCCAATAGCCAAAGCTTTTGTACAAGATGTTTTGCAACAAACGTTAATGGTGCGAGAAATCCTAAAGGATCGAATATCCGAGCCAATTCACTCAGAATAGTGCGTTTCGTGCAATTTAGGTTCAGTGGTGCAACATTGAAGGTAAAAACATCCTGCACAGGATCCCATCGTAAACCTAAGATTTTAACATCCATCGTTTTCCCAATATCCATGGAAAGAGGATCGGTAAGGCAATGGTCAGATGGTAGGTCGGCTAACAATTCCGGCCTGTTACTAGCCCATTTTCGAAGCTCTAAATGGCCACGATTAAGCAACTGTGTAGTTTCGTCCTTCATCTGTTGAACCTCGGACAGATTGCTACTCCCACTTACGATATCGTCGATATAGACGTCCGCTGAAAGGACTTGATGAGCTAGTGGGAAATCATTGCCCTCGTCGGCCACTAACTGGTTGATGGTTCGGCATGCCAAGAATGGAGCCGAAGATACCCCATATGTGACGGTATTTAAACGATACTCTTGAATCGGACACGTCCTATCTGTTCGCCAGAAGATTCTCTGAAATTCACGATCTGGTTCACGCACTAATATCTGTCTGTACATCTGACGCATATCTGCAGTGAACACCACGAAGTGCACTCTGAACTTCAAGAGCAATGCCAAAATACTAGCTTGAAGCTTAGGTCCAGTTAGCATTCTTTCGTTCAACGATGTGTTGGTAGAATCTCCCGCAGAAGCATCGAAGACCACTCGAAGCTTTGTAGTCACACTTTCAGGACGAAGAACGCAGTGATGTGGAATATAGTATTTCCCTTTACTAAGGTCGTTTGTAGGTACACGACTCATATGTCCCCGTTGCAGATAATCTTCCATGAAAGCTACGTACTGCTCACGTAGAAGTGGTCTTTTGATGAGATTGCGTTCCAAGGAGTGAAATCGACGCAATGCAATGTCCCTTGAACCAAGAAAGGTATACTCTTTTCCATCCTTGAATGGCAGAGCCACGATATACCTACCTGTGCGATCGCGTGAGGTGGTCTCGGTGTAAAATCGTTCGCAACTAAGCTCCTCAGGAGATGAATTAGAAAGTTCTGGAATGTTCTCTAATTCCCAGAACTTTTGAACCTCCTGATGAAGAGTGTCCTCGAGAGACACGAAAGAATTAAGAACATTATCGTCATCACAACCTACATTCCCAAGAAGCAACCACCCGAACACAGAATTCATCGCAGACGGTTCATTTGCACCACCACTTACATTCCCCGGCAGAAGAAGCGACGAAAATACTTCTGCACCCAAGAGAATGTCTATTGGACCCGGTTCATAACAATTGGGGTCAGCAAGTGTCAAATGCTGCAAATGGCGCCACGACACCGGGTTCAAACGGGCACAGGGCATCTCTCCACATATGTTCGGCAAAGACAAGGCATTAATATGGACGAATGTTTTGCCGTTGAAGCCAATCTCAAGACTTACCGAACCTGAAACTGAAGCCTTAGACTGACCAAGGCCACGAATTTTACGCGTTGTTTGTGACCGATGAAGTCCTAAGCGTTCAACGGCGCGATCAGTAATGAAATGAGCCTGGCTCCCAGAATCGATAAGCGCTCGAAATGATTGAAATTGACCCACGGAGTCTCGAATGTCGATTTGAGCCGTTGAAAGGAGTACAGTGCCACTTTCTCCTAGATTTGCGAGCACGCTATCCACCTGAGTTGATGTATTTGAACTAGTTGCTGCGGGTTTAGTGATATCTTCATCAACTGTTGATGATCTGTGGAGAAGCGTATGATGCCTTTGATTACACTCGCGGCATCGAAAGATCGATTTGCAATCTCGAAGGTTGTGTGATGGACGTAAACAATTGAAACACCAACGGTGAGACGTAGCGTAATCAATCCTCTCATCAATAGTTTTTTGTAAAAATACCTCGCATTGAGGAAGCGTATGTGGTTGGTCACAGAATGAGCATTTAGGAATTGCAGAGGGCAGAGGAACGGGAATCTTTTGAACTTGTGAAGAAGGCTCGGCAGCACGCTTTCCAGTATCGTTCTTGGTGACGACGAAGGCAGATGCCTTTTTCGAAGCGGCAGATGTAGATGGCTGCGTCGAATCACGAGACGTGATAGCACGATCATGAGATGAAAAATGACTGTCTCTCACGAGAGCTTCGCATTTAGAATGAAGGAATTCTTTCAGATCCAGATAACGAGGAAGCTCGATGGATGGATGCGACTGTTCGTATTCATATCTTGTCTTCGAGTCCAATTTTGAAAGAAGAAGATAGCATAATACAAAATCCCAATGATCGGTAGGAAGCCCAAGCCCTTTCAGAATGGTCAGGTTTTCATGAAACATATCCAGAACCCGACGAAAATCATGAGGTGAATTCGGTTTAAGAGTGACGATTAGCATCTCCTTCCAACATGTGAATGCTAGTTCACGCTTGTCACGATAACGAGCAATTAGAGTCTTGAATGCTTCTCGATAGAAAGACCCCTGCACCGGAAAGGTTTTAATTAATCCTAACGCGTCCCCAGACAAGCTCGATATCAAATAATGCATTCTTTCTGTGTCCGTCAAGCTATTATTGTCGTGGATGAGTGAACTGAATATATCGTAAAACTCAGGCCAGGCTTTAATATTGCCGGAGAAGGACGGAATTTTTATCTTCGGAAGTTTCACCTTCATCGCTGAGTTGTTTGAAGTGCACTGGAAGGAATCATTGTGACGGTCGGTCTCTTGTGAAGTAAGCTCCCGGTGGATAGCCACAATTTCAAAGAAAACCTCATCGAAGGTAGCTCTAAGGGCATCCTCACCCTCCTCGGATGAACTGTCGATAATGGATAGAATATCCTCATGAGCCTCTTCGAATTTCCCATGCAATTTGTGTACTTCCGTGAAGTGCGCCAAGAAATTATTCAACAATGAAGCGTTTCCCTTTGCTTCCTTTGCCAAATATATAATAAAATTTAGGTACATGCGATTTATGAAGTAAGTGGGTAACTTTGAGAAATTACTAATTACAGATTAGAATGAGACGATTAGATGATTAATTAGCAATTACGATGAGATGTGTGTACTGAAAGAAAAGAGGAATGAACTTGATACGTGGTAGTTGGATCGAAACGATCGCTGAGTATCGAAATTAGACGATTATAATCTCGTCGGGGCCTCCAAAAAATGTTGCACTTCTGGATAGTGAAATCGCACTCCATGCAACAGGGGTCAATTAAACAGTAAGAAGTAAGATTAATTGCCGAGAGTTTTCCGATGAATGTTTTGATGAGATGAGAAATACGAACCAACAATAATCCAAAACCACGTACCTTGCATCCACGAATCTACAGGTCCACAGCTATACCCGGGCAAGCACAATTACTCCACACACTCAATATCTTCTATTTTAATTTCTTCTTTCTTTGCAAAACGTAACCGTGTCCTTTTCAAGTCACTAGTAACAACAACGTTCCTCGTTCACCACAGAATCACTAAGCCTTTTTTGACAGTGACAGCGGCGACGAACGATCGAACATGGTTTTGAAACGTTCAGTTGGACATACTCTTTCACCACAACAAATATCTGTTCATGCGCAAGAAACTCGGCAATGACAAAACAAGTATATCAGCTATCTGGTTCCCATATCACAAGCTTTGGCTTAGTTTGGGGCGAGATAGTGCTGTGTGGAATGTCCACCAATATTTATTTATTTATTATTTATTTTATATTTATTTATTTATAATCATACAATAAATATATTGAATACTATTATATCAGTCAAGGAACATCCTTGGATAAATACTTTTAGTAATTAAAATTATTCTACATTCAAATTCAGAAAACTTAAAAAAATCCATGCTCATCAGTCATCACACAATAGTTTTAACTCAGTGGTAATCAAACCCAAAGCGTAGATAATAGAGCCTACCATTCGATAGACACCAATTTAACCCTGAAAGTGATATACATTACACGTACCCCGACCTCCCCACAAATAGGGTCGAAAGATTTACCGACCAGGAAATTGTTCGAGCGCGATCATTTATTTCGGCTCACCTGAATGGGCAGGATTATTGGTACTCCATTCAGGGTTGACAGCTGTGCCACTCTCCCTTAATAAAGTAAACACAACCTTTTTCAGGGGGCAAAATAATTACTCCTGTGACACATGTTTTTTGGGAGGACAAAATAATGACTCTTAAAATATTCAGCCATGATAGATTTATATAATTTCAATTTTTAATTCATTTATTCTCTAACAATTTTTTTACAAATCTAGTGTCCGAATCATAAAAAAAAACACCTAAAATGCTTTAAAATAAAAATCAACAATTGAATGAATATACGTACAAACATATTTTTCAGAGAAATTAAAAAAAAAAATTGGTTATTATTACAAAAATTTCGTATCTTGTATGATACAAAAATTATAGTTTGTATTCCATACATGAAAGGTTACAAGCCCGATGTTGCTGCTAGAATTCTAACTACTAAATATTTAATCTCATTAAAAATGGGAGATTTTTTGGGGTGCTTCCCGTTCGTAAGCTGGCAACCCTCACCTGCCTGGCAGAGCTAAGTGGGTAGGTTGGAGTTGTGTGAAGCAATCGTTTGAAATCGGTTGGGATTAAATTGAATTAGCGGTGTGTGGTTTTTGAAGACTAGCCTCACAGCTCAGTTGGTAGAGCTCTGCCTTCTGTGCAGTAGCACGTGAGTTCGATTCCCACACAGAAAAAAACATTTGTGCGATGAACATAGATGTTTCTTCTGTGTCTGGTTAATTAAATGTATTTTAAAGTAGCCTTGAAAATTACAGCTTGGCTTCTAGCGTTTGCGAATATGAATAATGTACCTAATGAATTTTTTATTTCAATCGCAAGCATTTTTTTAATAACAGAACAATAAATTTGCCTTCAACAATCTCAAAACTAAACTAAAGCCCAGTTCATTTGTCAAAAGGTTGCGTCCAGCGCCGCAAGCGCTTTCAAAGATTAATCTATCAGCGGAGTGCAGCTGTAAGCGCTTTTGTTCTAATTTGCTGGAGACGGGCAAATTGAGTTGTCACCTCGCCGGCTAACGCGAGCCTCGTTTGCACGGAGCGAGCTACTGGCAAGCGTTTGTTGTCAAGTTAAGGTATACATGCATGGTTCAGAGTTCAGACCGACTGAGTGAAAGCAACAGCTCTTTCACTCTTTTGTTCCTTTATGGGAGCACCGCACATCTCATTCTGTATTCGCCTTTTTATTTGCATTTGCACTGTCCACATATAACAGTACAACAGCGGTATTCGTTTTTTTCGGAAAAATAGGCAAATGTAGGCTATTGGAGTCACATACTGTTTCGAAAGATACTTAGTGACACGACACGACATGTCTTTTTCTGCCGCCAAGCAGCGTTGCTGTGTTTCGGTTCGAAGAGTGGGGTTGCTGGTGTAATAACAGGCACATGAGGCTTAACATCTGTATGCCTAAATTTGATGGACGCAGGGCAGTGCGTCGTAGGGCTCGTTCCAATTGTGTGTGACTTACGAGGTAATGCTTTATTATAGGTGATGGTTACCACTTAACATCAGGTGAGGCATCTGCTTGTTCAATCAGCAAGGTGTATTAAAAAAGACAAAAAGAAGAATCCACAAGGACACGGAAAAGTTTTTTTTATGGCTATCGTGCCTCAAAGGCCATGTAGAGCTATCACTCCTGGCTCTCTAGCAGTCAATAAGTCATGATGGAGGCCTAATGGTTGCCTGAAACACAGTCTTAGCTCTGATTTCACCATGCTGTCTTAGATTAACAAAGGATTAAGGGGCCGTTAAATATGTAAAAATGTACGCGTTTGACATCTAAGGTTAGATTTAACGGCCTGTTAATTCTATTAGTAACTAACCGAACATGGTAAAATCAGTTCTTAAAACGACAAATCTAATATGAACGAGCGAGTAGCTTTGCACAGCTACTGTCTCAGTGAGAAGCACCATTATCTCACAAACAGACAACTCATTTTGTGTTATTGTCTGCAAATTGCTAGCAGCGAGCTAAATGATTTCAACTTGATACTATTCTGTTGATTTAATTTGACTGAATCATTGCTTTAAGCTGTGGTTTCACTTATCCTGTACTTAGCACCATCGTCATCTGCAAGAGCAGGAGAGCTCTCTGTGAAGGGCTCGTCCGGGGAAGTACTACCTCCACGCCTTTTTCTGTCGCCAAGCAGCAACACTGTGTTTCGGTTTGAAGAGTGTGGTCGCCGGGAAATTACGGGCACATGAGGCTTAACATCTGTAAGTATGCCTCAAGTTGATTGACGCAAGGCATCGTAGGCCACGTTCCTAGCGTGCGTGACTTAATGGTGATGGTTACCACTTAACATCAGGTGGGCCATAGTAACGCATGTTCAATCAGCTAGTTGTATAAAAAAAAACTTGTAGAAGACCACTTGCCTCCTCCATACATTTCCATGAAAAATGATTCTGAATCCTCTCCATCCACCGACTTCCTTACATCCATGTGGTACGTGACCGTGATACATTTGCAACATGCTCACGTACATCATACATAGACAAACAGAAACAGAACTGGCCAAGTGTGAGTACCTAGTGCCCAGTGGGTGTTCAGAAGGTTTCATAACTTAGCGACATGTATTTCTAGTCTTCGAAAGAAGCCTGTTTTAGGTGCACTTAAATCCTTTCACCACACTGTTTCGAAAGAACTAGTGACATCACAAATAAGAAGAAAAAGAAGTGCGTAATGGATGCTGATATTTTTTTTATATGACTTGCTCAAGGAACAAGCAGACGGCCCGCCTGATGTTAAGTGGCAACTCACATACAACAAAACATTGCCTCGCAAGTCACGCACGATAGGAACGTGCCCTACAATGTCTCAAGCCCATCATCTGTGTGCCTGTAATTTCTTCCACACCATTCAACCGGAAATACAACAACGCTGCTTGACGGCGGGAATATACATGGTGGTAATACTTCCCCGGGCAAGCCACACACAGAGCTCTACTATATTTGTCTACTTTGCATCTCAGGAGCTTTATTATTATATTATTTAGTTACAAGGATTATACAAAGAACGGTAGGAACCAAGCTGTAAGTTTGTTGCCTGTTTTTCTTGGCTTGGTCGCGTGGAACTGGCACCTAGAGACTACTAGCTTTGAGGCGTGTCAAAGTGAATGAATGAATGAAAGTGAATCAAAGTGATTCTATTTATTCAAATAAGTACATTCCTTTTGACTATTACTGTCTCTCTCTCTTCTCTCCGTTCTCCTCTCTCTCGCTCGCATATGAAATTCTTCGAAGATATATCACTGAATGTAGTTGAATAATGCCAAACAACGAAGTTTTTCGTTTTGTAGAAGTTCCGTTTTTCTCCTTCTTCTCGGTACCCTAATAGCGTTGGTATGCATGGAAAAACTATGAAAACATCTGCTATCTCATGTTATGGGTATTTTATAGTCTCAGAATAATAATCCAGCTGCCACCCGCGACTTCGCCCGCATTTGAGTAGTGATTGCTAAAATTAACGTACAAGGCGTTTTCCTTTTATTGGCTTCGTTCATGTTTTCTACCCCTTTCCCGGTGATTTTTCGGTATAAAAAGGAAACTATATGCTCATCCAGGTTACAAATTATATTTGCTGTAAGTTTCATCTCGATCGGTTCAGTGATTAGGGCGTGATTGAGCAACAAACATCCTACATCCGATCATCGTAGCTTTCGCATATTTATTTATTTATTCTTAGATTCACAGTTTTTCTAATTATCTATTCGTATCTATTTGATGTACACTGTGCACTAACCAAATTGAATATACATTTTATAAGCAAAGTAAGTAGGTAGGTAGATGGTACTGAGAAGACAAACCAAAATAATGTGACAGTTAACCAATAAAACAAAAATCTAAGTTGAAGTTAAAGTAAATTAGGAAGATTGAATAGTACATTACAAAAAAGAGAAGTTTTATTTCAGGCTTTGTCATTTAATATTCTTAAGGGGCTGACAACTATCAAACAACTTCTCGCTCGCACGTTTCGACTTGTTGAAAGATATAAAATCAATAAACTCATTTTCGAAAAATCGCAATCAACCATTTTGTGTGCAATCACATTGCACACAGTTTAGTAAAAAAATCATTTTGATTGATACAAGTTTTCCTACTTAAAAGTTTGATTATGTACGAAAACTAGAAAAGCACACTTTAGAGTAGGAAAACATGTATCGATCAAAATGAAATTTTTACTAAACTGTGTGCAATGTGATTGCACACAAAATGGTTGATTGCGATTTTTCGAAAATGAGTTTAGTGATTTTATATCTTTCAACATGTCGAAACGTGCGAGCGAGAGTCACATTAGCTCTTGTCTTCGCCTTAATACATTCACTCATTGTTTTTACATATGTTTCGATGATATCTACATAATTGTTAGGTGTAATTAGGTATCACATGGACCCTGCATAGGGTATTGCAACATGGAGGGAATGCTCTAAGCAGGTTATAATTACCACTAAACATCAGGTAGGCTATCTGCTTGGTCCATCAAGTAGAATAAAAAAACTTTCTACCACAGGGACCCTGGGACCGCCTGAAGACAGACAAAGTGACGTAGGTTTCCACCCAAATTGAAACCTTGTTTTTAAAGTCCCTTAGCGTAATGTTGTTGACATTTTTAGAGGAATTTGGGAGGGTCCATAATTGTTTCGTAAGGACCGAAAAGCTTATAATTTGATAAATATAGCACCGAATTGTGTTAGAAATTACTAAAAAGGTTGATTCAATTTGGTTAAGTTAATTGAAAATTGTTTTTGGGAAGATTCTATGACATCGCTCGATAGACAGTTCAGCTCAGTTGGTAGTAGCTCTGTATTCTGCGCTGTAGGCCGTGGGTTCGATACCCTCCGAGAACAAACATTTGTGTGATAGACACAGATGTTTGCGGGCGCGGATCCAGCTCTCGAAAAAGGTTGTGGTCACAGCCACCCAAAAATGCGACTGCGAGTCTGATATAAACTCGCTTATGATCGTCAAAGTCAAAGTCAAAGTCAAAATGTATTTTTTCAATAAAATCACAAGGATCACTTTGAAACGTCTTAAAGCTAGGTGACTCTAGGTGCCAGTTCCACGCGACCAAAGCCTAGAAGAACAGGCAACAAACTTACGGCTTGGTTCCTACCGTTCTTTTGTATGATCCTTTTACAATGTAATAATATAATAGTGCATTCTGCATCGATATAGTGCATTCTGCATTATTAGACATGTTCTTATAATATAATAAGACGGTCTAACCAAAATGTTGTACAGTGTTGTAGTTCCACGTGGACAAAGTCGTGGGGCGAACACTGTGTGAGACGTCACACGGCTATTAGGGTTATGGGCATGCCCACCGTGCCCACAACGGTGGATCCGCGCTTGGATGTTTGTGTCTGGGTACTATTTTATTATTATGGTTAAACACTTGCTGCAAACTCGGTCATAAATTAGCGGAACGAAAAAGCAATATTGCTCTTTCTCTCCCACTCAGAAGAACGGCACGATCCCTTTGTTTATGCGCAGAGATTTGCATTATTGGAGTCGATAAGAACTATCGATACATGACCTCTCCGACCGCGCAACCACGTGGCGATCTCGCTGAGTCATTCTTTTTATCGATAACGTACTTGCGCCCGCGCCGAGTACTCTCAACACTAGTGTTAAGATGATTTATGACCGAGTTTGCAGCGAGTGTTTAACGCGACTATAGTAGGTACATCAAGTAAATATAATCAGCTATCCGGTTTATTATTATAAGTGAAATAAACTGCAGCAGATGAACACTTGAACACCTCTTATTTATTCGTAGAACACAGGTAAAACAATTTTACTTTTATTCTTCGCACTTGTTACAGATGACAGCATGTTAGCCAGTCAAGTTTGCTCCACCAAGTCTCTTTCCAGAATGCCACATTTTTACCATCTTCTCCTTTCCCACTTTTTAAAGTTCGGCAACCTACCAACGTTAATAATCCTACCAACCTTACCGACCAAAGCTACGACTTGGCGGTCAATTGACTGACTAAAAGACAGGAAGATATAAAATTAATTATACTACTTCAATTTTAATCTAAAAAAACAAGCTTAATATTTACAAAATGAATTATAAAATTCGAGAAATCATTACATAAGATTTGCTCGGTTTGGGGCTAGACAGTTAGTTAGTTTTATTTATCAATGAAATAATAGCACTGGTGGTCTAGTGGTAGCGGCCTGCCTTACGATCCTAAGGTCGTGGGTTCGAAACCAGTCGTGCACCAATGAGTTTTTCTGTTTTAAAATTTATGTGCACAACTCTCAAACGGTGAAGGAAAACATCGTGAGGAAACCGGCATGTCGTAGAACCTAAAAAGTTCTATAACATGTGTCAAGTGCTCGAAAGGAGCCTCATGAGGCGCACTTCCGTTTTATTAGGAACTTCACGATACGCTGTCTCCATTCCATTACAGGACTAGTAGACGCACGGCCGGGTATCATCCATATCTGGTTAGCATACCACCTATTTGCACTAATTAAAGCTTTTTGTTTCTAGCTACATTATGCGAACTGCTAAGGAGTGGAACTCATTACCGTCGTCTGTTTTTCCTGACCACTACAATCTAAATCTCTTCAAGGCAAGAGTGAATAGGTGTCTTCTAGACCGTTCTGCTCCAACGTCTACATCATAGCTTACCATCAGGTGAGATTGTAGTCAAAGGACGGTTTGTTCATTATAAAAAAAAAACATTCGCTAATTACTGTCCAATGTATTGAAGACGTTCTGTAAATCACAAGTCTAAAGACTGACGATCACTAGTTTCTTTCGCAACAGTGTAGTGAAAAGATTATTAGACTAATACTAACGACACTGCTATCACAAACACAACTGGATTCAAACCCACTATCTAAAGACCCCATGTTGTGGTCTACCACTAAACCACCGGTCAATATTATGGCATATAGTTATAGGTATATAAAACAATCGATTGGTACAGATAATTCGAAACGGTCAAGGGCGGACCCACCCTATTCTACCCCGAGGGCAATTTACCGAATAATATACCTACATTTAAAGCGCTCTCAATATAGTAAGCACGAGTAGTTCTAGGTAACGTCGTTCAAGAGTAGTAGAGCTCTTTGTGTGTGGCTCGTCCGGGGAATTACTACCACCACGCCTATTTCTGCCGCCAAGCAGGAACGCTGTGTTTCGGTTTGAAGGGTATGGTTGCCGGTGTAATTACAGGCACATGGACTGACATCTGTATCTGCCTCTCTTTGATTGACGGAGGGCAGTGCATCGTGGGGCGCTTTCCTATCGAGCGTGACTTACGAGGCACATTTTGTTATAGGTGATGGTTACCACTTAACATCAGGTGGGCCATCTGTCTGATCTATATGTCATTACAGTGATAATTTTCCACGTTATGACAGTTATCTAGTATGTAACGTACGCTAAAAATTAGCTTTTTTAGAAATTTAAGAATTACGTAGCACGTTTGTAGCAAGTGCTACGGCAAAGCTACGAAAATCATTTAATTTTTTGTCAAAATTGTAATGATTATATCGTAATTGGCAAACAAAGGGCGGATTAGAATTGAATAGAATATTTAATTATAACATTTAATTTAATTGTCTTGGGGACTCTTCCGATTGGCACTGATTTGAATCAGTTGAGCTACGAGTATCTTTAGATTATTCTCAACGTTTCGTGTATATTTTTCACATTTTGTTAATACATATAAAACTGTTATTTTACTTGTGAATATGAGTGTTACTGCTAATTAAATTGATTATTCAACTCGACCATATAGGCTATACTAATTTGACCTAAGTCCAGAATTTTATCCCGATTGTGGTTAGCCAAACGTCCTGGCATCGTAATTTTCACATTTGTGTATGTTGACGCCGTTCGAACCTGTATCCGAAAGGGTCGAACCCAGCTGATGCCGTTTATAACGGTTCTTACAGCCTCTGACCAATGGTGGGCCTTAGCTGCACGCGATATCGGCAGTATCCAATGACGGGGCCGCTACATCACGTCATACGCGATTCCTCGGGGGAAGCGACAAGCCACGCGACAATACACGCTCGACCACGATCCAACGCACAACCTGTGCTCCCTATTATAATTTTATGTTGTATTTAATGTGTCTATCTGCATATTTGTAACGCATTAAATTAGTACTAGTTCAAAGCCTAAAGTTTTACTTAATCTTGTTCCCTATACCGAACAGTGTATTTGTGTTAGGTTTGTTGTTGTTCAAATCCGTTATTGGCTGTATGTTAGAAACCTATATGTACCTCAATTTACATTGTATCTTAAGAGCTGTGGATTTTGTTCAAAAATAAATAAATAAATTGTGTTAGTTACTTTCCCTTTAAAATACTTACATAAAAAAGTTAACATTTTACCATATTTATGAAATATTTAAATATTTTATTGAATTTTTACATACTCTTACTTATTTTTTTACTATTAAAATAGAATTTATTTTATCCTTACAATTCAATATCACAAAATTTAAGAAAAGGTAAACAATGATGATAGATCTGAACTAAACATTGTTCCTTAAAAATACTCTTTAAGTCCAAGGGGCAGTCAGAGGCATATCCAACTGTACAGCCCGTAAAACTATCTAAAAGACAATATTTTCCCCAGCAATTTGAGGCTTTTCCGCCCTGACATCCTATTCAATCGAATACTTGATCGAATCAGACGCCGCGCCGCGGTGCACAAATAAAATAAAACCAGCATTTACGAGGTCGGCTAATTTATAAAGGAAGGTCAGTCTTTCACCTTGATACCGTCATAATGTGCGGGTAATGTATAGGGGAGGCCTCTGTCCAGCAGTGGCCTTCCACGGGCTGATGGTGATGACGATGATTCTTCGTGTCGTTTCTTGTAGTTTCTTTTGAAATAATGTGGTGAAAGGATTTTAAGTGCGCCTCAAAGAGGCCCTTTCGTGCACATGTTTTAGAACTGTTTAGGTTCCACGACATGTCGGTTTCCTCACGATGTTTTCCTTCACCGTTTGAGAGTACTGGCGCTGTGCTCATATATTTTTGAGCAGAAAACTCATTAGTGCACGACCGGTTTTGAACCCACGACCTTAGGATCGTAGGGCGGGGCTACCGCTACCACTGGACCACCAGTACTAATGGTTTAAACTTAGTTAAATACAATTTACACTTATAGATAAGGTAACAAATTTAGCTTGTAGATATTTAATTATTTTTCTAAGTATTCCTTAGTTCAGTGAGGGCTCTTTTTGAAAAGGTTTGATTTTATTTTTTCTGCTACATATATATTTAGTTTCATGTCTTTGATCCATAAATAAACCAAGAAAAGCAAGGTCTGAGAAAGGTATTTTAGGGTTGTTTTCCAACACCGCGTACTTGCCATAACCCTGACCCCGAGGGTAAATTTCCCGTAACCTTTCCTCACCCTTTGTGTACCATCCACTACATCAATCGATGGTGATATTGCTACACTGATAAAGGCGTGCTGGAGGTAAAGCTGCGTGTGCACTGACGCGAATGTCAAAGACGACCTCCTCGAGTAGGATTCTTCTTCTTCGTAGTGTCTTTAGAAACAGTGTGGTGAACGGATTTTAAGCGCGCCTCGAAGGCTCGTTTTGAGCACTTGACACATGTGTTTCAGAACTTTTTAATATCTACGACATGCTGCTGAGGTAGTAGGTACCGTTGAAGGAAAACATCATGAGGGAATAAAAAAAGTATGTCCACAGTGCTGGCATGTACGAGTATGTTCTATTTTGTGTTAGTTTTAATAAAATTTGGTACTGATCTCTAAAATAAAGTATCACCTCATATCAGAAATCCGAAATTATTTATTCTATAACTGTAGTACAAAAAAGATCTTAAAGCTAGTTTTAACAGCTTGTCCGTTCCGGACGTACAACAAAATGGCATTGTTATTTGCTAAAGTTTTCACCCAAGACCCAACTAAAACATTTTAATACCCACTAATAGGTACTCTTAATTTCTTAAATTCTTAATACAAGAAACCAAGAGGTAGATATTATAGAGCTTCCAATTTTATCGTTCATTATATTTGTTAATGTTTTAAAATGCATTCGAGACTAACCATTTTTTCAAGTGATTTCTGAATAGGTATACTAAACGTGCGTCGGTGGAAACGTAGCTGGAGCCCTCGGTAAGTGATGAGACTTCGAACACAGATATTCTCCTTGCTAAGTGAAGCGGGACCTACTTTCTTTTGTACTTTGAACTGTTTACCGAGTAGAAATAAAGATATTTCATCGTAATCATTGAGCGATAAAATAATAAAAAAAAGGAAAAAACACAGCAGAGAGATCTGACAGCCTTCTCAGCTCAGTTGGTAGTAGCTCTGCCTTCTACGCCATAGGCCGGGGGTTTGATCCCTACCGAGAACAGATATTTGTGTGATTAACATAGATGTTTGTTCTCTGTCTGGGTGTTCTTATATATTACTAGTAGTTCGCCCCGAACTGAGATCTCGTGATGCGACCCAACGAACGCATCAAAACTTTGAGTACGTAGTAGTCAGAGGCAAGTCCAAACATTATCTTTGTACTTTTTTCTGACTACCGCCTACTAACTTGGTATGGTTTTTACCAAGTTTCAACTCTATTGGCCTATTTATTGAAGAGTTCCGTTGAACAGACCTTGGCTCCATCATCAGACCTGGTCGTCGTCACCATTTTATAATAACTGAGTACCTCTTTAATTTATTTCCAGAAAAAAAAATAAGAAAAAGCAAAGGAACTGGGCGACCAGTAGAAAAACCTTGATGCCAACGAAACTCTTAGAGATGGGAGCTCTTGGATCGCTGGTTATCTTAATTTAACTTTTATTATTTTATCTCAAAAACCGAGCGTCCAAAAAAAAAAGTAAAAATTGTTTTGGGATGTCCAAATAAAGCCCTTTCATGTGACATGTAATTTGATTTTTTTTGGTAACTTTTTTTATTTTTGCCCTATCAAAAAACCCCATATCTCAAAAACCCTTCATCCGATTTTACTCATATACTTACCAGTAAATTTCTCAAGTACAAGCTATCGAGACATCAAATTTCATGCAGATCGGATCAACGGTTCTAAAGTTATCGCCAGACAAACATACATACATACATACATACATACATACATACATACATACATAAAATGCCAAATCGCCCAAGTTGAAACTAAGATCTTCGTTCGCTTCGCTCACTCGATCAATAAGTATGCATTTACAAAATGTATCTCTATCTGTATCTGGTTCCCATATCACAAGCTTTGGTTTAGTTTAGGGCTAAATAGTGCTGTGTGGAAAGTTCACCAATATTTATTTTATTTATTAATTATATTTAGTCAAATTTGATCTCTATAGGTATGACAAAGCATGGCTTCGTGCCACGCTCGATAGCAACATATCCTACGATACACTGCCTGCGTCCATCAACTTGAGGCATACAAATGTTAAGCCTCATGTGTCTGTTTTCGAAAATTTTTGTTATTTTTTTGAGTACGTCAACGGAACATTACTAAATGTAAGCTGTGTCTTCAACTACGTCGTACTAACTTTTGCTCTTACAAGTTTGAAGCTCATACAAGTTTGAAGCGCGAATCAATTTCAACCACAGACATAGATAGAACAAATACCGCTAGGAACCCATCTAAAACTTATTTATACTGAACCGCCCCCCACCCCTACCCCCTCTTTTGATAGCAGTTCTCAAGACAAAGTCAATAGGTATTTATTAAAACGTGAAAAATTAAAACTTCTTTGAAAATGTAATAGGTATATTATTTAAATAAAAAAAACAAGAATGACTTTTGAAACGTCTTAAATATGTAGGGTTTTCATAAGAAAATACATCGTAGGTTTTATTTAATATTTCAACTTATAGGTAAAGCGTTTGACTGCAATCCCACCAGATGCGGTCGATAGGCTTTTATCTTGAAAACATCCGATTGAAAATACATATTATAGGGTAAACGGACGCTGCCGGTAAGAAATTCCACTCTTGGCTGTCCGCGTTATAAAAGTTGAAGCGCAGCGCTTGCGGCGGGCGGTAGGTATGTCAACCATGAATGGATGTTACTGTACGTTACTGAACCATTTGAGAAGTGTTTTATTCCGTGGAAGAGTTTCCTGTCTGTAAATAGCCTGTATTTTTTTTATTTTGTGTTATTTGTAATTTAAATTCATTTATTAATTAGGTACTATATTATTTTTATTGTGTTAGATTATGTTCTTTTCATCTACATCTACACTAATATTATAAAGAGGTAAACTTTGTATTTTTGTATTTTTGTATGTAACGAATAGGCTCAAAAACTACTGGTCCGATTTCAAAAATTCTTTCACCATTAGTATGCTACATTATCCCTGAGTAACATAGGCTATATTATATTTTCAAAAAAATCAGGGATCCTTACTAAAACTTCAATAATGTAACCCAAGGTGGAAAACAAAAAACCTTACATCGCGTGCGCTGCGAAAACTATTGAAGATAGAACAAAATAATGTACTACGATTTTGTAGAACACGTTATCATCTACAAAAAATGTCGCGACAGCATATGTCTAACTATTATAGTTATGTCACAATAAGTGTTCTTTTATTATAAAAAATTAATTGAAATGCCTCCGCTAGAAAAGGGTCTTTATTTGTACCTTGGTATTAATCCTTATCCAAATAAATCATTTCACAATTAAGACGGTTTCAATACCTATAGATTACTTCTTAAATTTTTCAAATCGGACATTCCATTCAAAAGATATGACGAAATTAAAAATGTTTACGGGTCCACCGGTCACGCGCGGGGTGCGATTTCACTCACTCAAGGAGAAGCGCGTGCAAATGTATGAAATAAGTAGACGCGAGTCTCGAACCCACAGTCTAAGTCTAAGTTTATCTTAAAATGTTCAAAAAATTTATGACCACCCATGCGAAGCTGGGACAGGCCGCTAGTTGTATTAATAATTTTATTATAAGTTGACATTGAAATACGATTGTGAATAAATATTTGAGTTGAATTTGAGAACAGCTTGCCGTATCTAGTAACATCGATGTTTGTGATTTACACCAGCAATACCAATTACCAAGTTGTATGCAGTTTGATGTGTAGTGACAATGGAATTACCAGTTCAATAGTTTCAAAGATAGATAGTTACTCTAACTTTAACTTCAAACGAAGTATATCAAGCAGCGTTGCTGTGTTTCTATTAGAAGAGTGTGGTTGCCGGTGAAATTACAGACACATGAGGCTTAAAATCTGTATAACTCAAGTTTATGGACGCAGGGCAGTGCATCGTAGGGCACGTTCCTATCGTGATTGACTTCCGCTCGGCTTTGCTATATAGATGATTGTTACCACTTAACATCAGGTGGGCCATCTGGTTGTTACATCAGATATAAACAAAAACGTTAAGTTGAATTTAGGTGTAAAAACAAATGTAATAAAATAAAAACTTACAAAGCAGTCGATGTTAGATGACACCTTCACGAAACGAGCCCATATAGCTCACCTGATGTTAAGTGGTAACCATCACAAAGCATTGCCTCGCAAGACAATTCGCAGCAGGAACTGTCGAATTAAAAGCGTCACACGGGGTATATTGACTAAAGGTCTCGACAGAATACCAGCGCGATAGTTTCCTCATAGTAGCTAGGTATTATGCTGAGGCCTTTTTGTTGCTGTAGTACACAGAAACATGGTATTATTATCTACAATCATTTTATTTTTTTGTTAATGTCCTCATTTTGTCTGATTTAAGGGGCTGACATCCGTCAAAGTACCACCCGCTCGTACATTTCGATAATTCTAAAGATATAAAATAACTAAACTTATGGAAAATCGCTTTGCGTGATATCAATTAATTTAGTAATAATAATTTATATTTAATATTTCAATTTTGATTCAGGTCATCTTTAAAAATATTGAACTGTGTGAGCAAGAGATAATTGAACGGGTGTCAGCTCCTTAAGTCGACATATTCCAATACACAGAACAGGAGGGCGTTTCTCAACTTAAATCCGCCTCGGGCGTCTCGCAACTCTTACCTCAAGTAACAACTTTGGCAAGTTTTCTTGTGCCCAGGAGGTTACAGCCTGAAGGATACGAATAACTAATATAACCTGAGTAATACAGGTAATACAGGTATGTACTTAATGTTTGGACTTGCCTCTGACTAACACCTACTTTAATTTTCAGAGCGTTCGGATCGCATCACGAAATCTCAGTTCGGGGCGAACCACATGTACGACATGTACGTATCTACAAAAACTATAGAAGTATTATGTCATCTATCTAGTCCCTATATTACGAGCTTTGCTTTGGGGCCTGTTTCCCATGGGGGTAGGCAGAGACCACGGATTTCTACTTGCTACGATCCTGACATACCTCTTTCGCTTCATTCACTCTCATAACATTCTTCATACATACTCGTCGGTTTAGGGTACTTTTGACCTGGCCTTTGTCTATTATTACCAATATTGTTATATTATTATTAGTGTTTTACCACTTTCCAAATTCGAAAATTCGTTCTTCGAACCCACGACCTCACGATAAGAAGCTTACTTCGAAACAGAACCCTAATAAGGTTGCATTAGGAAAAGGTAGAAGTCAAATCTAAAATCCTTGTTTTCTGTGGCCTGTGTGCCCTATGGCATAACTTCTGAATTTATTGTCATTTTGTTTACCATCCCAGTGTTTTTTTCCCTTTATTTACTGTAATGAAAATTAGGATAGTTTTTGTAGTAAAGGAAAACTAAGTTGCGAAAATTCTGCTATTTTCTTTCAGGCGAAACTCACACTAATAAGGTTCAACAATTTATTATCAAATAGTCCCGACTTTTACCAAAATACATCTACACTATCTACACTATCTACACTAATATTATAAAGAGGAAACATTTGTATTTTTGTATTTTTGTATGTAACGAATAGGCTCAAAAACTACTAAACCGATTTCAAAAATTCTTTCACCATTAGAATGCTACATTATCCCTGAGTAACATAGGCTATATTATATTTTCAAAAAAATCAGGGATCCTTACTAAAACTTCAATAATGTAACCCAAGGTGGAAAACAAAAACCTTTCATCGCGTGCGCTGCGAAAACTATTGAAGATAGAACAAAATAATGTACTACGATTTTGTAGAACACGTCATCATCTACAAAAAATGTCGCGACAGCATATGTCTAACTATTATAGTTATGTAACAATAAGTGTTCTTTTATTATAAAAAAATAATTGAAATGCCTCCGCTAGAAAAGGGTCTTTATTTGTACCTTGGTATTAATCCTTATCCAAATAAATCATTTCATAATTAAGACGGTTTCAATACCTATAGGTAAATTACTTCTTAAATTTTTCAAATCGGACATTCTATTCAAAAGATATGACGAAATTAAAAATGTTAACGGGTCCACGGATCACGCGCGGGATGTGATTTCACTCACTCAAGGAGAAGCGCGTGCAATTGTATGAAATAAGTAGACGAGGCTCGAACCCACGGTCTAAGTTTATCCTCAAATGTTCAAAAAATTTATGACCACCCATGCGAAGCTGGGACAGGCCGCTAGTATAAGATATAAGAGTAGTAGAGCTCTTTGTGAAGGGTTCGTCCGGGAAAGTACTACCACCATGCCTTTTTCTGCCGCCAAGCAGCAACGCTGTGTTTCGGATTGAAGAGTGTGGTTGCCGGTGTAATTACAGGCACATGAGGCTTAATATCTGTATGCCTCAAGTTGATGGACGCAGGGCAGCGTATCGTAGGGCGCGTTCCTATTGTGCATGACTTACGAGGCAATGCTTTGTTATAGGTGATGGTTACCACTTAACATCAGGTGGGCCATCTGCTTGTTTCATCAGCTTGTAGTATAAAAAAAAACAAATTTTGGTTGGTTCTCTTCATCTAAATTTTAGTTGTACGTTTTTCAGTGTGTTAGATGTCGGGTTTTTCGCGTAGTAATTGTAAAAGTGATGCTAGGTTAAAACATTTTTTATTTACACAAACACAGACAAAGTGAGAAGACTCAAAAGAACCAAACCTTTTGAGTTAAAGACAAAGTCAAAAGGTATTTATTCAATAAAATCACAAGGATCATTTCGAAACGTCTTAAAGCTAGGTGACTCTAGGTGCCAGTTCCACGCGACCAAGTCTAGAAGAACAGGCAACAAACTTATGGCTTGGTTCCTACCGTTCTTTTGTATGATCCTTTTACAATGTAATAGTATAATACTTGTATTCAATATTACAAATAATAATATTATTTCTATAAAACCAAGTCAAAGCAATAGCCTACTGGGCTAGATTGTAATGATATTAGGGTACCACATACCATGCGCTATACTAATTTAGTAAAAAAATTACTACAAATAGCAATATAGGTTGCCCCGCTTTAGTGGAGTAGTTCTTTGTGAAATACGACTTCTAAGTAGCTACCATTTAAAAAGATTACCCTCCTGGGCAATGAGGGAAGGTGCACACGCTTGGCTACTTTCTGTTGGCACAGTTCACTTTAAACAGAAACCCAATTTAATATTCATGCTTCGGTAACCTTCATCTCTTCATTTCAGCTCCATTTTCATATTTGACCGAAATTATTGAAAAAGTTTGTATTTGTAACCAAATAGCTGGGTTTTATTTATGCTTTTATTGTTTTTGAAAATGATTTCCGTTTTGGTAACGTTGTTTTCTTGTATTATTTACTAGCTGTCACCGCGGCTTCGCTTGCATTTTAGCAAAAATCGGTAAAAAACAAACCGGCCAAGTGTGAGTCGGACTCGCACACGAAGGGTTCCGTACCCATTATCTATAAAAATACTTGGTTAAGGACGGATAAATTATAAAATCTGTAAGTAATAAATACTTCTAATATTATTTTACCTGCTTTTATTTTCACAAAATTTTCATCTCTAAACATCTACCATGTTTAACTGAAGAATTATGCGTCGAATTATAATATATGATCAAACGAACTTGCAAAGTGAAGTTCGATCGATATTATATGAGTACGCTTCATTCGAAGTTACACCTCCCCCACCAAAAGAGCCCCAAAGAAATTTTGTGATTCTTCTCTGAAAAGAATGACGATCTGTCGCAGGCTGTACTGGGGTTAAGTGGTAACCATCACCTACGTTGTTCTACGATAAACTGTCCAGCGTAAATTAAAGGTATAACAGATGTTGAGCCTCATGTGCCTGTAATTACACCGGCAACCACACTCTTCAAACCGAAACACAGCAACGCTGCTTGGCGGCAGATATCGGCATTTACGACGAGAAAAGAATACGTGTTTGAGGTCAAACAGGAGAAAGCATACTAATATATGGAGGGTGTTAGCTCAACTTACATTTCAAGGTCTTCTCAGTAAAGGTTACTTGACCTATTATAGATGGTAGATAAAAATTGATTATCTAAATATATAAAATCGTTGCGTGACTGGCTGTCCGACCAATTTTATATTGTAGTAGTCGATAGGCAAATTCAAAAACATAATATAAAGAAAACTTTTAAAAGCTTACTATAAAACCATTATTAGTTAGTATTCTAACAGCAGCGATGGGCTTGCAATAAGTCAAAGTCAAAGTCAAAAGGTTTCAGTTGAAACTAGGTGTCAGTTCCACGAGACCAAAGCCTAGAAGAACAGCCAACAAACTTACGGCTTGGTTCCTACCGTTCTTTTGTATGATCCTTGTTACAATATTATATAATAATGAAGGTCCAGTGTGGTGCCAGTCGAAATTAGTGAACCGTAGGCAACCTTTTACGCATGGAATACATACTACTGCAAAACTTGGTACCCTTAGACATCTTTAAAGGATCCTGAGTGGGAACTTAGTAGGATGACATCTGAGGGAATATCTACCGTGCCTGGGGATTTAAGTCATCACTCGAGTGTTTCTATCTCCTTAATTATGATTAAGAACGAACAAAGCCGGGGGTATTTTAATATCTTAACATAAGGGTGGTTTCATGGTCAGGGGTGAAAATGAGCTAATTCTTATTCCGCGTTGGAAGGGGCCGCACGGGCCCTAGTTGTTTGCTCGTTAGATTATCTCGTTGATAAGATTAAGAAGCTTTCCAACACACCTACCTAGTGGTAGTAGAAATGGCGTCAGCGTCTTAACTTAATTAAAGAAAGCTTTCTTTAATTAAGTTAAGACGCTGACAACCGCCAGGCAACGTCTCCCATTTATACATTTTTGAAGATATAAAATCAATCTCTCTCTCTCTCTTGTCGTGTCACTAGTTTATTTCGAAACAGTGTGGTGAATGGATTATAAGTGCGCCTCAAGAGGCTCCTTTCGACCACTTGACACAATGTTATAGAACTTTTTAGTTTTGTACGTCATGCCGGTATCCTCACGATGTTTTCCTTCAAAGTTTGAGAGTACTGGTATTGTGCATATACATTTTTGAACAGAAAAACTCATTGGTGCACGACCGGTTTTGAACCCACGACCTTAGGATCGGAAGGCGGGGCCGCTACAACCAAGATTCACAGAATAGCTTTCAGATTCAATAGTTTTCCCACCAAAAAGTTAAGAAGAATAAGTGGGCCATATCCACCGGATGTTAAGTGGTAACCATCACCAAAGCATTGCCTCGCATATCACGCTTCCATTAACTTGAACCATAAAGCTGTTAATCCTCATGTGCCTGTAAATTCATCCACGCCCTTCATACCGAAACACAGCAACTCTGCTTGTCGGCATTAAAAGGCATGATGATCAGTGGCAGATTTACATATTGCCGCCAGTAGGCTATTCATGCCGCCCCTACTGACCTCGACACTCTAGTTTACAGTCATATTTATTACATTTTACATTACATTTTTAAGAGTAGTAGAGCTCTTTGTGTGTGGCTCGTCCGGGGAAGTACTACCACCACGCCTTTTTCTGCCGCCAAGCAGCAACGCTGTGTTTCGGTTGGAAGAGTGTGGTTGCCGCATGCCGGCGTAATTACAGGCACATGAGGCTTAACATCTGTATGCCTCAAGTTGATGGACGCAGAGCAGTGCATCGTAGGGCACGTTGCTAGCGTGCGTGACTTACGAGGCAATGCTTTGTTATAGGTGATGGTTACCACTTAACATCAGGTGGGCCATCTGCTTGTTCCATCAGCTAGTTGTATAAAAAAACTACCTCTACTACTAACAAATCTGAAAGTTCGCAGTGTATCAGAAAACCAGATATCTCAGCATTAATATAATCCCAAAGCTTTCAAACTTAACACTTCAAGAGACGAGGGTCAAAAGTGGCCGTTGGAAAGATTTGCGTCAACTATAAGCATTGGCAGTCGTCCAAATGGTCCAGGCTCGAGGGGTTAATAGAAAAAGTTTTTATTTTCAAGTCCGATTAAAGGTCAGACGAAGCTTGAATAAAAATAGCTGGATATGTTTATTGTTGTGTGCCAATTAATAAATATAAATATATATTGGTGGACTTTCCACACAGCACTATCTAGTCCCAAACTAAGCCAAAGCTTGTAATATGGGAACCAGATAGCTGATATAATACATTATACTTTTTTTCTGTAAATTCATACTTATAATATAATATAACACGCAAACAGAGAAAAAACATCTATGTTCATCACACCAATGTTTTGTTCTGTGTGGGGATCGAACCCACGGCCTACGGCGCAGAAGGCAGAGCTACCAACTGAGCTGTGAAGGCTGTCCAATAAACGAAAGAGAAATAGCGTCATTAGTAAGAGGTACGTCCAAACATTACATTTGGCACATACCCAAGTTTTGCTGTAGTTGGTATTCTATACGTGACAGGTTGCAAGCCCATCGCCGCTGTAAGAATTCTGGCTGGTTTCTTCACATTAACTTTCACACGCTTCATTCAGAACATAAAAATACACTTTTTGCCAACCTGTATACTAAAATAAGCAATTTAATTTTGACAGCACAATAAAATATGTCCGGCGTGTAGTAATCTTATTTTGTACTTTGTACTAAGAGGTCTGATAGGATATCTACCGAGCCTGAGGATCATAGTCGTGACGCATCTTTTTTCGTACCGATAAAAACAGCGGTGAAAATTGTTAAATCAACAAGCAAAACCTGATTTGACTTATTTTCCAACTATTGCTGTCGCTATTGTTTGTTCTTAAGGCGAATACTAAAGCTAATGTACCTCTCGCTCGCACGTTTAGACATGTTGAACGATATAAAATCACTAAACTCATTTTCGAAAAATCGCAATCAACCATCTTGTGTGCCATCACATTGCACACAGTTTAGTAAAAATTTCATTTGGATCGATACAAGTTTTCCTACTCAAAAGTTTGCTTAAGAGTGCTAGTTTACGTACTTATGCATACGCCTTAAGTAATGGTGGCAGGTTATGCCGCGGCCTGAAGCAAGAAAGCTCATAATTTTTCTGGAAGATTTTTCTGTTAACTAAGATAAGACTGGTTTCTTACAAAAGTGGACGAAGCTGAAGGAAAAAACGTAATCTGAGGCACTTTTAATGAGACGCACATTTATTAGAAAACACTACTGACTTTTCGTTGATGCGGCTGTCAGTCTCTCTCTCTTGTCGTGTCATTAGTTTCTTTCGAAACAGTGTGGTGAAAGGATTTTAAGATTTTATGAGGCTCCTTTCGAGCACTTGACACATGTTATACAACTTTTTAGGTTCTACGGCATGCCGTTTTCCTTCACCGTTTGAGAGTACTGGCGGCTGTCAGTAAACAATATGGTATGGTATACGGCATGCGGGCTTTTTTATTTAGTTAATTATCATTGTCGTGGCACCACATTCAAAAATAAATACCGACGAATTCTATTCAGTAGGTACTTGAATAAAATACTAACAATGTCAGATAGGACTTCTTGCTTTTTTTTGTTTATACCAATAAATAGATAATTAATGTATTATAGTCAAAGTGATCCTTGTGATTGTACTGAATAAAGACCGTTTTGGTTTTGATTTTGAGTAATTGAATTTGGAGAAAAAATTCGTGCAGTACGAAAACTAGTAAAGCAAATTGTTTTAGTAGGAAACTCGTTTGGATCAAAATGATATTTTGTTGAACTGTGTACAATGTTAGTGCGTGAACTGCGTGCACACAACCTGTTTTTTGGAGAATTTTCATAAACAGTTCAGTGATTTAATATCTTTCAAAATTTTTAAGTTAAGTAGAAGAACACTTAAATAAAAGCTTTCGTTTCCTAATACTTTTGTGTTTTTTGTTTAAACTACTGAGACGAGAGGACGAGATGTAGGTACATAAGCAGTCATCGCCTCATAAAAGGTTGTCAGAAACAGTTGCGTTGTGCGTGTGGCCTAAAGATAAGTTGAGCGCCATAAGTTTGCGAGTCAGATTGTGTTTCAGAAGCTCTTTAGTACTTTTCTTGTAATATCTTAAAGAAATAGGTCGGTCGGCTTTATGAAGAAACTTATTTATATAAGGGCTCAGCCAAGTTCCAGCCCCGTTTCTGTAGAGCTTTTTGAGAAAGAGGTTAAGGCGAAGACAAGAGCTAATGTGACTCTCGCTCGCACGTTTCGACATGTTGAAAGATATAAAATCAATAAACCCATTTTCGAAAAGTCGCAACCAACCATTTTTTGTGCAATTTTAATCTATACAAGTTTTCCTACTCAAAAGTTTGCATAACAAATACAATATATGAAAAATACCAAAACTAGTAAAGCAAGCGATGTGCGAGCGTTAAGTACCTACATTTTCACCTACCTAGATTTTCATTGTATGTAAGTTACCCATTCTTTAATAGTTTTAAGTATTATTTGACGCAAAATAAACTTTTTCTATTCTATTCTATTCTAGTATGTTTTAAGCAAATAATAATTATTTATATTTATAGTGTGCGTCTTAAAGCTAGGTGAATCTAGGTGCCAGTTCGCGACCAGGCCTAGAAGAATGCGCAATGGTCTGCACTCCGAGATTTTATTGATGTTCCTGAGGGCTCGATCTGTATTCATGAAACAGCTCAGCTGCAAATATTTGCATCTGTACCGCCTCCTCATCCTGGACCACTCGAGGAACTAAATACATACATCATCATCATCATCGTCTTGCTGCTCGCTGCATCTTTCTTCTTCCACTCTCCTCTATCATTCGTCATCTCGATGCTCATTTCTTTCTTACTCATGTCAGCTTTCACACCGTCCATCCATCTTTCTTTGGCCTGATTTTGAGATTTCTCTCTCCTGATCCATCTGGAAGTCGTATAAAACAACGCTTATGTCCATCGCACAATATGTTTGTTCTCGGTGGGGATCGAACCCACAACCTACAACGCAGAAGGCAGAGCTACTACCAACTCAAGTTGATGGACGCAGGGCATCGTAGGGCACGTTCCTATTGTGCGTGACTTACGAGGCAATGCTTTGTTATAGGTGATCGAGCACTGGTGGTCTAGTGGTAGCGGCCCCGCCTTCCAATCCTAAGGTCGTGGGTTCGAAACCGGTCGTGCACCAATGAGATTTTCTGTTCAAAAATGTATGTGCAGCAGTACTCTCAAACGGTGAAGGAAACTATCGTGAGGAAACCGGCATGTCATAGAATCTTTAAAGTTCTATAACATGTGTCAAGTGCTCGAAAGGAGCCTCTTGAGGCGCACATAAAATCCTTTCACCACACTGTTTCGAAAGAAGCTAGTGACACGACAAGAGAGAGAAGAGAGGTGATAATTACCAGGTTACCACAGGGCCATCTGCTTGTTACATCAGCTAGTTGTCTAAAAAAAACTGAGCTGTTAGGCTAGTTTTTGGATACACTATTCAGCCAACTCGTGAGGTGCAGAATCATAGCGCGGCGAGCCACATTATCTGCTACTCAATCGAACGGAAAATGCTTGTGAACATTGGCAGCCAAATCGATCTACTATAAGCAGAGATCATAGATAAATATATTTATTTATTGTACTCTTCTATGTAAACACTGCTGCGAACTTCTATGTAAACGAGTAAAAATCAAAATGTGTTTATTCAATTAAATCACTAAGATCAAAAAATCACTTCGAAAGATCACTTATAAACGCCTTAAGAGATTACCATGCCTTGGGATCAACGTCGTGACGCTCTTTCAGTTTCAGTTTTTCTGTTTTTGTTCAGAATCAGAATCAGAATCAGAATAGTCTTTATTGTAAACTGTTTAAAAATATAAGGTGTGAAAAATATAAGCTTTCGTATATGATTCAGAACCACGTTGATTATTCGATGTCCGCCCACTCTTTTATACATATTCATGAAGTTACTAATGTTATTTGGTCCGATATTGACGAATTAGTATGCAACGTTTTTAATCGATATCTCTCGCTGGCCACTCGCTGAAACTAATTTTATTTTTTACTGCTTTAATTTTTTTACAAAATACTGAATTTAATTTTTTTACAACATACAGGTAAAGGATTTTTTTTATGCTACGAGAACAAACCGATGGAACAAGCCCACCTGATGTTAAGTGGCAACCATCATCAAAGCATTGTCTCGCACGATAGGAACGAGCCCTACAATGCACGGCTCTGCGTCCATCAACTTGAGGCATGCAGAAGTTCAGCCTCATGTGCCTGTAATATCACGCTCTTCAAACCGAAACACCATATACCATACGATAAACATATAAACATTATAAAACAATGGAATTATAACTAGTAGTTCGCCCCGAACTGAGATCTCGTGATGCGACCCGACGAACGCACCAAAACTTTGAGTAGGTGGTAGTCAAAGGCAAGTCCAAGCATTATGTTTGGACTTTTTTCTGACTACCGCCTACTAACTTGGTACGGTAACCAAGTTTCAACTCTATTGACCTATTTATTGAAGAGTTCCGTTGAACAGACCTTGGCTTCATCATCAGACCTGGTCGTTGTCACCATTTTATGAGAACTGAGTACCTCCTTAATTTATTACAAGAAAAAAAAATAAGAAAAAGCAAAGTAACTGGCTGACCAGTAGAAAAACCTTGATGCCAACGAAACTCTTAGAGATGGGAGCTCTTGGGTCGCTGGTTATGTTAATTTAACTTTTTTGTTGTATCTCAAAAACCGAGCATCCCAGAAAAAAAGTAAAAATTGTTTTGGAATTTTCAAACAAAGCCCTTTCGTATGACATGTAATTTGATTTTATTAAGTCACTTTTTTTATTTTTGCCCCCTTAAAAAACCCCATATCTTAAAAACCCTTCATCCGATTTTACTCATATACTTACTAGTAAATTTCTCAAGTACAAGCTGTCGTCTTATCAAATTTTATGCAGATCGGATCAACGGTTCGAAAGTTATGGCCAGACAAACATACATACATACATACATACATAAAATGCCAAATCGCCCAAGTTGAAACTAGAATCTTCGTTCGCTTCGCTCACTCGATCAAATATTCGGGAAAACGGACGCTGGTAAGAAATTCCACTCTTGGACTGTCTGCAATTTAAACTACAAAGGCACTCTTGGAGGGGTGTATAACTCGATATGAAACGATGTTTGAAAATTTGCACTCCTAAAGGGTTGAAAAGGGATGTCAAAGTTTGGGGGGAAATAACTTCGTGAGAACGAAGTCGCGAGGGGTTTCACTGATGTACACACGAATACGCATCAGGCAATACACTCCTCGCTTTTATGTCCTTGTGGTAAGCGTCATTTTCCTTTGGCTTTGTGTAGCATCTGTATCTGTTTGTGCCTAAATATAAAGCTAAGACACCACATACAATAGTATTATATGTATAGAAAACTATATAATATTATATAACGTGTAACATAATACCCCTATAATGCCAAAGACCAAGTGATCAGACCAAGTAATGGAATACTTTGACGTGTGCAAAGGTTGAATATATCGTTTTCGAAATAACTGTGAATGTATTTAAAAGTATTACACGGGTATGTATCGCGTTTACCTTTATTTTTTGTCTGCCCACGACCACGGCTATTGCAACATAGCCAAAACGTCGGGAAAATAATAAAGGTAAACGTGATAAATACCCGTGTAATACTTTTAAATATGTGTTATGATCGCGAGAGTTTAAAAACTACAACTGTGAATGTGTCTCATGGTGTGCTTAGTTTCATATCGGAGGAGGCATTTCATGAATGAAAAACTAAAAAAAAAAAGTCGTAATACAAAGGTGTTCGCCATGACCTGTAGAATACCCTGCTTCCGGGGTTATAGGGGTATTATGTTACACGTTGTATATGTATGATATCAGTATCTTAGTTCCCATAGTTAAAGATTTGCTTACTTTGAGGCCAGATAGTAGTACCGTGTAGTAACACAAAATTGTCAGGCTTATCGTTTTAACAATCAACTAAAAATTATTACATCACAAGGATCACTTTGGAAAGTTTAATAAAATGTAGGAAGCATTTCCACGCGTCCAAGCCTAGAAGAACATGCTACTTGGTTAGTAATAAGTAAGTTTCCTTCCGAGAGGATTTTCAATAAGCCCGTGAGATTAGGTACCTCAACCTACTTCAGAAAGTTCACAAAAATATTAATTTATTGGGGCTTATTGTTATCATAACCCAAAATGGATTTTGATAAGAGCTTATCAAGCTATCGAGTGACACTGATAGGGAGTTTGTCGTACCGTCACTATTTAACGATACAAGTAGGTAGTTGAACTCTTTGTGAAGTTCGACTGCTCCCAGAGTAGTAGAGCTTTTTGTGTGTGGCTCGTCCGGGGAAGTACTACCACCACGCCTTTTTCTGCCGCCAAGCAGCAACGCTGTGTTTCGGTTTGAAGAGTGTGGTTGCCGGTGTAATTAGAGGCATGAGGCTTAACATCTGTTTTTTTTTATACAACTAGCTGATGGAACAAGCAGATACCCCACCTGATGTTAAGTGGTAACCACCACCTATAACAAAGCATTGCCTCGTAAGTCACGCACGATAGGAACGTGTCCTACGATGCACTGCCCTGCGTCCATCAACTTGAGGCATACAGATGTTAAGCCTCATGTGCCTGTAATTACACCGGCAACCACACTCTTCAAACCGAAACACAGCGTTGCTGCTTGGCGGCAGAAAAAGGCGGGGTGGTAGTTCTTCCCCGGACGAACCCTTCACAAATAGCTCTACTACTCTTAAATGTAATGTAATGTATGTCTCAAGTTGATGGACGCACGGTAGTGCATTGTGGGGCACGTTCGTTTCGTACGTGACTTACGAGACAATACTTTGTTATAGGTGTAGGTTACTGTAGTGTCTAACATTATACTATGCGCGCTGACTGGGAAGGCAAGCGTGGGCGGGTAGCTATTAAACACGCGGTCGTCGTGTGGCACTCAATTCCAGCCAGCCGAACCAAGCAGACGTTAGCGTTATTATAACTATTGTGTGTATTATTTGGTACCCAAGCAACCTGTACAGTACAAGTGGCGACCCTGCCAGTGGTCAAAACCATTACAGTAAGTACCAAAAAAATACAAAAAAAAAAGTGTAAAAAGAGTAAATGAGTCGGTTTTGTTCTGCAAACGAACGCTAGCTAATGCATTTTTATAGAACTTACGTACCTAGTTACGAAACACCTGAGTTGGCAGGTAGTAACCTTTTTTCGGCTGGGTTAACTTTCATAACATTCGTTTATGAAGTAAGATAAAACAACATCAATTTATGTACAAGTAGCAAGTACTACCCACTTGTTCGGGTAAAATATTTAACAAAATTTAAATCAATACGCTACCGACTTTTTGATGTTCGTACTTTATGGGACAATGCTGGTTTTTATCACTGATTGTACCTACAAACAGGCCTGTCGCCGCCGTTGCGTTTGCAGAAAGTAAACTTTAGTACTCACATACAAAAAACAGTGTAACATCAAGTTAATTGTTGACAAGTAGATAAATACTCTATACTAATAAACCAGTTACAGAAATACTCAGATATATTCTGTTTATTGAAAAAAATGAATTGCACAAGTAAATAACTACCTACACTAATACAGTGAGTAAAATGTGTGAATGTTACCTAAGTGAGCGAATTTACTTTTGCTAATTTGCTAATAGTTCTAGAAAGTACTATTTGTGCCTATTTTAATGTCGAGAACTAAGAACTTATAAGGTTCCACTGGAGAGGTAGTTTGATATAACAAACGATAGTACCTATAAAATTGCTGTTACAATTGATAGTTTGATAAAATTTTGAACGGTATCAGAACAAAAAGGTAGTTTGGCGAAATCTAAACGTTACCTAAATGTTGTTATATACAAGAGATAGTTTGACAAAATGTTGAACGGTATCAGAATCAAGAGGTAGTTTGGAGAAATCTGAACGGTACCTAAATGTTGTTAAAATTGATAGTTTGACAAAATGTTGAACGGTATCAGAATCAAGAGGTAGTTTGGAGAAATCTGAACGGTACCTAAATGTTGTTAAAATTGATAGTTTAACAAAATGTTGAACGGTATCAGAATCAAGAGGTAGTTTGGAGAAATCTGAACGGTACCTAAATGTTGTTATAATTGATAGTTTGACAAAATGTTGAACGGTATCAGATTTATGTTTTCAAGAGACAGTTTGGAGAAATCTGAACGGTACTTAAAAGTTGTTAAAGCAAATGATCGTTTAAGAAAACGTTGAATAAGTAGTATCTGAATTAAAAAGTTTAAAGGGTAGTTTGGAAAAATCTGAACGGTACCTAAACGTTGTTATAAAATGACAGTTTCAGAATACGTTGAATAGTATCTGAATTATTAATTTTAAAGGGTAGTTTGGAAAATCCGAACGGTACCTAAGTTCTTACAAAATTACAGTTTGTGAATACGTTGAATAGTATCTGAATTATGAATTTTAAAGGTTAGTTTGGAAAAAACAGAATGGTACCTAAAGTTTTAACAAAATGACAGTTTGAGAATACGTTGAAAAGCATCAGAATTATGTTTTCTAAACGGTAGTTTTGATAAATCTGACCAGTACCTAAAAGGGAATTACTATCTTTAAGTAGCCCAATTAGAAATGATATGATATGATAAATATTGGTGGACATTCCACACAGTTCTATCACTAAATGATGACAGAAAATGAACATGTATCAAAAACCCCCATTAGAGCCTTTACCTACTTATCTCCATTATAGTCTAGATTGTTGGAGTGAGTCAGCTTTAGAAGTTGGAAGAAATGTAAAAGGGCGCTTCAGCTGTATCTGATCGGAATGTATATTACTGAGTCAGCGGACAACGATGTTTTGGCATGGGTGGAATCACGGTACAATAAGCTCGGTACATATACCTACCGACCTCATAATACTTGCGGGTACGCATATAAGTAACAGCTGAGTCGGGTGTTGCAATACCTAACCAAGCCAGACAAGTATTTTTCAAGAAAGACATTTTGAAATGTATTTAAATGTACCAACAATTATGAGGATAAATCATTATTATGGTATTTAGTAACCAGTATCACACAGAAAAAAAACGGTATGAACAAAGTCGTAACTTTGTTGCCTGTTCTTCTAGACTTTGCGTGGATCTGACGTACTGACTGATTCACATAGCTTTCAAAGTAATTTTTCGATATTGAGTTTGAAAAAAAAAGTACCTGTGCTATGAAGAAACCAATGGTGGTTTTAATATAGGTAATATCTCTTACGAGTATGAAATCATAACATTGTGTTGTACACCATAGCTTGGATTTAACAGAGGTCAATAAACGACTGTTGCTATGTTGGTAATATTTTGGTACATGATCTTTGAACACTACAAAAAGAGTTGGGGATTAATGCGAAGTGTCGAAAAATTAAAAAAAAAAAAACATTATGTTGGTTAGTGAAACTAAAACATTAAAGCATCCTAAACCAGGTCATTGACCCTTACATTGACAGTTTTACTAAACGTAAAATAGTGCATGGTAGGGTGTGTTCCTATCGTGCGTGGCTTGCGTGGCGGTGCTTTGTTGTGGGTAGTGTTCTCACTTAAAAGCAGGTGGGCCGTCTGTTTGTCTGGTCACAAGGAAAAAAAAATACTTAACTGGCTCACCCGTTGTTAATAATGATTTTGTTAATATCAAGAAAACGAATTGAATTTAATTTACCTTGCAAAACGTGATACTTTATTAAATGGGGAGTCAGTAAACCTTGCCGATTCTAATATTTTCTTTGGACTTAAAGTTGATGCTATATTGCAGTAAGTACACACATTGAAACACTTTCTGGTAGACTGTAGCAGATAGTACAATAAGATGGTTGCTAACTTGCTGATGATGCTAACAGCTATTTATTTTATTTACTTCTATGGTATACCTAATAATGATGTTACTTAAACTTTCTCTGGGAGTCAGCAGTTGCCATATATGCAAACCGTATTGTTTTTTCAATATACATGCCATAAATGCCTTTTAGTTTTAGAAAATGGAACTTTGTTACTCTTATATAAGTGGTTTATTAAAACATAGATAGCTTTACGGAAAAGATAATATTAACAATAGAAACATTAAAAATAATGATACTCCTAGATTTATGCTAAATTCACATTTACGAAAAAACTAAAAGATATTATAACTATTAGATATTACTAGACGAAAGTGTTACATATTTACAAAAGCAGGAAAGGGGAGCCATCTAAAAAATTTAGTACCAACTACAATTGTGGAGAGTTTGATGCAGGTTTTCCATGAACTGATAGCTTTAACTAAACTTTACTTATAGGTGTGCTATTGCTTCACTAGCAATATCTAACATTACCTATGAAGGCAAAGGTAATGTTTGTTAATGAGTCTCTTGTCAGCTGTGCGAACTCAGAATGTAAAAACCTTGACCAGACCGATAGAACTATCCCACTACCAAGAGTATGCTGATATTTCGTTATGACGTCATAAGAAGATGTGCTACAGAGAGTAAAATTGGAATCGGTAACTAGTTAAAAAAGGTATAAAGGTAAAGGAAAGTCGAAGGTCTGAAGAAAATGGAAGGACTGTTTGGATGAAAATGATACAAGTAGATATATAGATGGAGAGATTTATTTAGTATAGTTTCATGGTTGTGAGATGCAACCCGCTACAATATTGTATTAGCATTTCTACTAGGCTACTATATCCTGAAATTAAATGAGGTTTAAAAATGAGGTTTAAACTTATGCGATTGGGCTATTAGTAACTTGTAACTTATTAATTGGGCACTTCGTTATCACTGCCACTAATAGTTAAAACTAAGTGAATTGTATGAATATATCTTGAAGCTAGTACAACTGCTGATGAATATTGCTTACTGTGATTCTTAACGAATTATGAACTAGATGTGTTTTATAAAGTTTATATTACCTACTTCATAAGTTCCTAAATTTATATTTTGTTTTTGTAAAAGGTAGATGTAGTGTCTAACATTATACTATGCGCGCTGACTGGGAAGGCAAGCGTGGGCGGGTAGCTATTAAACACGCGGTCGTCGTGTGGCACTCAATTCCAGCCAGCCGAACCAAGCAGACGTTAGCGTTATTATAACTATTGTGTGTATTATTTGGTACCCAAGCAACCTGTACAGTACAGTTACCACTTAACATCCGGTGGGCCATCTGCTTGTTTTCTCCTGTCTGCCATCGTGTCAGAAAATTTTGTCAGTGTCGAGGAAGTCGGCAATTATTTGTTTTGAAGAAAATGTTGGCGGTATGTGTTTTTTACCGTTTACTTTGTGTGATACTTTAAAAAAAATAAATCGACTATAGAGGTAGTAATACTAGGTGCTGGGCAAGCTAATTATATTTACCTAGGCATTAAAGTGTCTAGTAGAAGCCTCGGCGCCCTCACCTTGATCTGATTAGACGTTTTGGAGAGGGTAGGTCAAGAAGAGCGCTTATGGAGAATGTTAAAGCCCTGTTAACCTTCAACCATAAATATTTTTTTTTGCAAAAATTAATGCGACATCGTATATCTACATACCTTGAATTTAGAGCTTTTGAAGAAGGTTAAAAAGATAGCTGTACGATTTGTTTCATCATGTCTGTGCACTATGCCAGTGCTCTCAAACGATGAAGGAAAACATCATGAGGGAACAAGTAAGTGTTCAAGCAGCAGGGATGGGCTTGCAACCTGTCATTTTAGGTATTTGCCAAATGTGATATACGAACATGCTCTGACTACCGCCCTTAGGTATACTCACAAAATCTAAAGTTAGTACCGACTTGGTACTAAGAGATCTGAGGGAGTATCTACTGTGCCTCGGGGATCAAAATCTTGAAGGTGTTTCTGTTTTTTTCGTACCTCTGACCCATTAAAGATTCAAGTTAATGGTTTTGTTTTTTTTCTTTAAGCAACTAGCTGATAGAACAAGCAGATGGCCCACCTGATGTTAAGCGGTAACCATCACCTATAACAAAGCATTACCTCGTAAGTCACGCACGATAGGAACGTGCCCTACAATGCACTGCCCTGCGTCCATCAACTTGAGGCATACAGATATTAAAGGTATAAAGATATAAAGCTTTTATCTGAATTAATTCGAAATTACTTGGTATACTTGGTAGGTATACTTGGTAGGTATACTTGATAGATTATCAAAATCCTAACTATTGTTTTGATTTTGCTTAATGAAATTGAACCCTAACTTTAGTATGTCAAGGTGTTTAATTAAGTGGCGGGGTTGCAAATTACATCATGATATTACTGGCTTCGCTGGATCGTTTAAGTTAAATTATAGCTCGCTATTATACACTACTGTGTGCAAAATTAGCCACTTAATGCGAATACAAGAGCTCTCGCTCGCACGCACCTCGCAAGTACCTCTCGCTCGCACGTTTCGACATGTTGAAAAATATAAAATCTCTAAACTCATTTTTGAAGAATCGCAAACAACCATTTTGTATGCAATCACATTGCACACAGTTTGATAAAAAAAACATTTTAATCGATACAAGTTTTACTATTCAAAAGTTTGCATAAGAACGAAAACTATTTAGTAAAGCAAACTTTTGAGTAGGAAAACTTGTAATCAAAATGAAATTTTTACCAAATAGTTGTTTGCGATGTATCCTGATAAAAAGTTTGTTTTTCTAGTTTTCTTACTAATGCAAAGCCTTTAGTATGAAGCACTTCGACGGGTGTCAGCTCCTTGTTGTATCCAAATCGCTTGAGGGGTTGCGAGAGGACCGGAAATATGAACTACCCGCGCGCAATTATAATGCAACGTATTCTTTTTAAATAAAACATAAAAATAGGTTCATATAAATTACATAATTAAGTATTCAAGTTACTTTCGAGCACTTTTTTGTTCGACCCAATGTTTTAGAATTTTTTTAGGTTCTAGGCATGCCGGTTTCCTCACGATGTTTTCCTTCACCGTTTGAGAGTAGTAGCGCTTATCGCGTTTACGAATACGCTATACGAAACCCGCTGGAAAAGCGGAATCTGAATTTCGGAATCGGAAAATCGGAAAAATAAATAAAAGTTGAAAAGTTGAAGTCGAAAGTCGCGTACTGGTGTCACGGAAGACCAGCGTTATAGTAGCGTATGCTGCTATAGCATTTATGCTGAGTGACGGCCAATTTGTGTCACTTTCTTACTTTTAATGTCTATTCTTGTATTTTTTATAAACTGTGTATGTGTGGCATGAATAAATTATTTTGTATTGTATTATTGTATTGTAAAGTTGGAATGTTGTCAAACGTCAGAATCTTAGACTAAGTATATAGTCAGAATAGACCTGAATGTGAATTCTGTGAGATCATTTCCCGAGCGGTGTGTTTGTACGGAGGGAGACACGATAAGCGCCTCTAGCGGCCACGTCCGGAAGTTTGGTAACTCCATATAATCCTACTAATATTATAAACGCGAAAGTTTGTAAGTATGGATGAAAAAAATGGATTTTAATGAAACTTTACAATATAGGTAAGTATATTATACATCAGAGTAACACATAGGCTACAATTTATAAAGATATTGTGTGACTAATCCTGCGCAGACGAAGTCGCGGGCACACGCAGAAAAAAATATTGTTGGCTCCAGCAATAAAACTTTAACGGGGGAGAGCCCACCATATTGTATAGTCCGGGCAACAATGTTTTTATTGTCAAGAATTAAGTTGTCAGAACAACAACATTCATTCAAAAAATATATGTATTGATACTACAACAATGTTTCTTTTGTCAAGTTAAATCTCAGTACAACAATTATTATTATGTGTATTGATACTACAACAATGTTTCTTTTGTCAAGAAGTAAATTGTCATTGCGACAATATATCTTTAACAAAATATATGCATTGATACTACAACAATGTTTGTATATTGTTAACACAACAATATTTTTTCAATAAAGTGTGTTTGTATACTACAACAATGTGTCTTTTGTCTGTGGAACTAATCCCATTTAACTGTGACTTTGCTGTAATAACAATACTAACTTAAAAGAGCAACAGCTGTACTTTGTTAAATTAAATATTTTCCTTTGTAACCACCATTAAAGCTTAGTCACAGTATTAAGGTTGTTGGACTTAATCAACTCATGATTATGTACAGTAGCAAAGTTATTTGAATGCAGGAGCTACTCTACATCGTGAAAACAACAATGCTTTGTTAATATGAAAGAGACTTCGTTCCAGTAGCAATGTTATGTAAATGCAGGAGCTACGCTACTACGCGAATACAACAATGCTTCCTTTGCTAATATGACAGAGCCTTCGCTCCAGTAGCAATTTTATTTAAATGCGGGAGCTACGCTACTTAGCGAAAACAACTAAACTTCCTTTGTTCATATGACAGAGCCTTCGCTCCAGTAGCAATTTTATTTAAATACGGGAGCTACGCTACTTAGCGTAAACAACTATACTTCCTTTGTTCATATGACAGAGCCTTCGTTCCAGTAGCAATGTTATGTAAATGCAGGAGCTACGCTACTTTGCGAAAACAACATTGCTTCCTATGTTAATATGACAGAGCCTTCGTTCCAGTAGCAATGTTATGTAAATGTAGACGCTACGCTACTTCGCGAATACAACAATGCTTCCTTTGCTAATATGACAGAGCCTTCGCTCCAGTAGCAATTTTATGTAAATGCGGGAGCTACGCTACTTAGTGTAAACAACTATACTTCCTTTGTTCATATGACATAGCCTTCGCTCCAGTAGCAATTTTATTTAAATGCGGGAGCTACGCTACTTAGCGAAAACAACTATACTTCCTTTGTTAATATGACAGAGCCTTTGCTCCAGCAGCAATTTTATTTAAATGAGGGAGCTACGCTACTTAGCGAAAACAACTATACTTCCTTTGTTAATATGACAGAGCCTTCGCTCCAGTAGCAATTTTATTTAAATGCGGGAGCTACGCTACTTAGCGAAAACAACTATATTTCCTTTGTTAATATGACAGAGCCTTTGCTCCAGCAGCAATTTTATTTAAATGCAGGAGCTACGCTACTTAGCGAAAATAACTATACTTCCTTTGTTAATATGGCAGAGCCTTCGCTCCAGTAGCAATTTTATTTAAATACGGGAGCTACGCTACTTAGCGTAAACAACTATACTTCCTTTGTTAATATGACAGAGCCTTCGCTCCAGTAGCAATTTTATTTAAATGCGGGAGCTACGCTACTTCGCGAAAACAACTATACTTCCTTTGTTAATATGACAGAGCCTTTGCTCCAGTAGCAGTTTTATTTAAATGCGGGAGCTACGCTACTTCGCGAAAACAACTATACTTCCTTTGTTAATATGACAGAGCCTTTGCTCCAGTAGCTAACTGTCCTTTGTTAAAACAACTACACTTTCTTTGTTTATACATAAAATATTTTATTCAAGTAGCAATATTAATTAAACGTAGGAGCTACTCAACTTTGCTAAAACAATTTATACTTCCTTTGTTCATATAAAAAAGCCTTTGTTCAAGTAGCTTCCATATAAAACAACTGTATTTTCTTTTTTACTACGAATATACCCTTGGTTCAGTAGCTAATAAATATATTAGCAAATAATGTAATAACACATTTGCTACTGAACCAAAGGTTTATTCGTAGTTATAAAGAAAATACAGTTGTGTTATATAGAAGCTACTCGAACAAAAACTTTTTCATATGAACAATTAAAGTATAATTTGTTTTGGCGAAGATGAGTATATAGCTCCTATATTTAAATAATATTGCTACTTGATCAAAAGCTTTTATGTATAAACAAAGAAAGTGTAGTTGTTTTAGCAAAGGAGAGTTAGCTACTGAAACAAAGGCTCATTCATATTAACAAGGAAGTATAGTTGTTTTCGCGAAGTAGCGTAGCTCCCGCATTTAAATAAAACTGCTACTGGAGCAAAGGCTCTGTCATATTAACAAAGGAAGTATAGTTGTTTTCGCGAAGTAGCGTAGCTCCCACATTTAAATAAAACTGCTACTGCAGCAAAGGCTCTGTCATATTAACAAGGAAGTATAGTTGTTTTCACGAAGTAGAGTAGCTCCTGCATTTAAATAAAATTGTATCTTACTAGTGTATTAGTACTAGTAACTAATACTCATTTGATTTCCCAAAAAAGTAATTATGCCATCGTAGGTATTGTCATTTAGCTACCCCAATAAACTAGTTTGCCAACATACTCTTATATTACAGTAAACTAGTTTATGTTTGAAACACAAATGAGTATTAGATACATAGGTACTGGCAGTACAATAATTCCCTACTGAAACAAAGGCTTATTCGTAGTAACAATGCATGGCAGTATAGCTGTGAAAATAGCTACTGAAATTAAATTCTAAACACCTAAAGTATACTAAACAATAGCAGCTACGACGGTTTTACCTAACAGTGGTCCAAATTATGATAAAAACAATCTATTATTTTCAGGGTATTTGTGTATTGTTAAATAAGAACTTATAAGGTATGATTACAAAAAAATTATTACTCTCTTATAATTAGGTACCTACATAATAGTTAGTCTAAGTTTGAACACTTCTTGCAATAAAATCTGACATTACCAGTAGTATCCCAAGTCTGTTAAGTCGTAAGTTTTTTTCGTTTTAGGTTCTTTGTATTGCGAGTCCGCAGTTTTAAACGGAGAAGCAATAAGCGCCTCTATCGGGTGTGCTGAAAACTCTCGTGTCTGCATACAAAACTGCGGTCACGCGCAATACGGAAAACCAAAAACAAAAAAACTCACGACTTGGGGTACAAGTCAAGTCTAGTCAATTCTTTGTATGTTGTAAAATATTATAGTAGTTATGATTACACGAAATTAATTACTTTTATGAGTAGGTACCAACGTAATAATAAGCTTACACTCAATACAAATTTACGACGACACATTTTATAAAATATGTACTATTATTTTACATACCTACTATAATTATACTTATGGCGAATACAAGAGCTACTGTGACTCTCAATCGCACGTTTAGACATGTTGAAAGATATAAAATCAATAAACTAATTTTCCTAAGCATGTATCGATCAAAATGATTTTTTTACTAAACTGTGTGCAATGTGATTGAACACAAAATGGTTGATTGCTATTTTTTCTAAAATAAGTTTAGTTATTTTATATCTTTCAACATGTCGAAACGTGCTAGTGAGTCACAATAGCTCTTGTATTCTCCTTAACACAAACGTAGCAATAATTTATTATTTAAAGTGGTTATTTGCAGTATTTTATGGTATTAGAAGATTGGCATATAGAGATGAAAATAGTCGAGCCATAGTTATTTCAAAGGGCATTGCTACATTATCTAAACTAGTTCCTGCAATTACGCCTAGAAGATAAAGTACCTACCTGCACTATTTAAAATATTTTGTTAATGTCTTTTATATGAATTCTATAATTGGAAATTTCTGGTGCAATCTGAACTAGCACATTTAAATTTATTTACGGAAGGATGATAAAACTGCATGTGGACTTTTAATTGTCAAAATGTCTGAAATGAGTTTTGGCACAGTTCGCAGGGTACCATATTCTTGTTAGATAATAATTATATCCAAAATCAATAAGGTAAATTAACATTCAAAACCTAAACGTTCAATACGTGTAACAATTCACGCAGAGGTACACCCTCAAGTCATACTTAGACCTCATATTGAACATTGCACGTTGTATAAACATCCAGCAAATACCCGAGTCTTTTGGCTATGCTGAATCTGCCCAATAGATGTGATAAATTGTTTTGATTGCAGAGCAAACATCAGGCATTTGGTATCTCAATCCGTTATTAACGACGATTTCATAATGAGTTACTGTAGCCCATGAACTTCCTACAGCAAGTACATACGGTTGGGGTGGAATACCTTTAGCAGCCACAAATGCATCCCTGTCGGCGCAATATCCTTCGATATCTGAAGCTGTTGTTACACGAGTAAGAAAGCTTGAACGTACTTCTTCCTTTGACAGCCTCCACAATTTTTTCCTTGGTACAGAAGCAGTTGGCACTTGACGTAAAAGCGATATTATTCCCAAAAATGCTGCTAATGATGCCTGGTATTCTCCAACTGAAAAAATACATTATGAAAATACATTAATACACTTACATTACCGTATCTTAATCTTTTATAATAATTATAAACATATCTATTGTTTTTTTAACTATACATCGTGGCGCGTGAATGGTGATTTTATTTTTGTAAAAGATAAAGCAACATTTAAATCCAAAGATTACTCAAAAAAAACGCTCGTCCCATGCATGTTTCCAGTATGATAGTAAATCCGCAGGGGGCTCTTAGTAACAAAATACAAATACTAAAAACAAATATTTTGCAATATGATCTTAGTAATTAAAATTACCTACCGGTAGCGAAATCGAGCAGCTCAAGCGTAGTTTGATCTTGCCTGGAAGAACTTTCCTTTTTTGCCAGAAGTTGCAGAAGCTTTGTTTTAATAATTGGAAATTTTTCCTCAAAAACTTTGTCAGCATTTGGGTACACTTTCTGGAAGTCCAGGGATAACTGCAACAAATACAATTAAAACATATAACATGTGTAAAATTAACTACATGATATACCTACATATAAATAATGATGAGGGATTAAAGATAAGTATACCTAGGGAAGCGGAATATGTCAATTTATTGATGAGATCAGACAGGTTTTAAACCTCTAATATCTAATGCAACTACTCACCAGTTCATGTCCATCGGGCAAAGTGAGGGCAGGAAACCAGTCAAAGTATTCTTTGCATGATAGACCTTCTGCTTTCAGTTTACTGTTTAATTGAAAAGTGGTGAGCCACTTTGTCACCACTGTCTCTCGGGGCGATGATGTTCCCCGCAACCAGTTTAAATATTCTTGTGGAGATGAGGTTGATTCAAAATCAGAGTCGTCAACAGTAAAACTTTCTGGAAGAGGCCTCACACGTTTGGAATTATTCTTTTTAGAGCACCTGCTATCGCTCTCGCTGCTTATGCTACTTTTCCATTTTGATTTTCTGAAGAAAGAAGTAACTAGTCGTTGATGTGTAATCAACCTGTTGTGGAAGAGGCCACTACGGCCTGCACAATTTTTCCTCCGACGACATGGTAAGCGACATATAATACACTTCGGTAACCTCTTTCTTGGATAAAGATACCTCAAGTGCCCATTCTTGCTAAATATTTTTAAAATTTTTGCTGTTCCAATATTTTGACAATCCAAATATTCCAACTCTTTGTCTTATAGTGAATTCCATTACTGTAATACTGTAATAAATACATAAACAAGTCATTATTTAAAAAACAGCAAAATACCAGACTGCATTTTTTTTTTTTGAAATTTGTTGATGGTAAATGACCACTTGGGTACCCTTGATCAGCTTCTTTAATCCCTACATTGTTCCACCAAATACCCAGTGTACATTCTCCCTATTCTAATAAATATAAAACCAACTGAATGGTGGTAGTTTTTAATATGAATTATGGTTTACCTGAATTGACGTATCTACTGGCCCATCATCTTCTGTTACGAACAATATAGGTAGGAGATGAAACATTGCTATTAGATTTCATCTGAAAAATAAAAATAAAATGTTTAAATTAAATGTATATGTAACTGATAATGCTATCACATTGAAAACAACCAACTTCAATAACTACAATTTTGCTATTTTTTTTAGTTTCTGTTAATTTTCTAAGAAATAAGTATTATTAGGTACCTATATGGGTTCGTTTATATTATACCGTTACTGTTAAGGCGAATACAAGAGCTAATGTAAAGCTAAAGGTAGGTAGTTAAAATGCAGGTCAAAACATAACAATACTACTAGGTACTAAGAAGAATAACCTAGTGAAATTCCTTACATTTATTTTCTGTTTTAGGTAAGTACCAAAATGGTAAGTATTAAATGGTAGGTATGTAGCAAGCAAGGTATATACCATATTAATATATGGAATTGTCACAGATACATTGGTACATTATACGTATGTACCTCGTAATAATTTTCAAATAAAATTTTCCAATCAACACCTACATGGATTTCAAAGTACGAAACAAAATGGCGTCAACAATTTTGGCGCCACCACCACGCCGCGCCGCTCTCGTCGGAATAGATAAATTGGTGGAACTGTGTAGTACCTAATATTTAAATGGTTTTAATTATTATTATACTTAAGTACCTTATAATAAAATTATTGAACCACCAAAAATCTTTTCCCATAATTTGTAAAATCACAACTTTGTTAAAACGACAAAATACTTTGCTGCCTCTATTTTATTCATGTATTCAATTTAATCATATCTCAAGGTAGGTAGATAGGTACTTTAGATGATTCGGACCATCCTTATTTCATAAGAGATAAAAAGCTATTAAAGTAAATAACATGAAAACTCTTACCAATGAAACTGTTCCTTGTATGGCCCAAACGGGTAGAATCAAGAAATTCTTCCATTTCACACTTCAGGTAGGTAACGCAGATCACAATCACAATAATATTAAATCACTTTTTACAAAAATCAAATCAAAGTAGGTAATCTACGAATCTACATTCCGCATAAGTTCCAGTGCGCAGGAGTACGCTCGAGCGAGCGACGTGCGCAACGCGCGCGTCGCTCAATACAAATGGCTGTGTGTGTCTGCTGGCTGAGTGGACGTGAGCAGGCGCAGTGTTGCAAACTCGTTTTTTTTTCCTCCCAATAATTCCGCGATCGGCAGCAAAATTTTTCATTATTTAGAAGCACTCACGTAGAAGCAGTAGAAAAGGTTCAATTGGCTGTTAACAAAGTCCACGACTGGACAGAAAAATGGCGAATCAGATTAAATGAATCTAAATCGGTCCATATAAATTTTACAAATCAGAAGGAACATTTTTGTCCAGTGTATATCAATAATAAGATCATACCCTACGAAAACACAGCCAAGTACTTAGGCATGACACTTGATGCAAAACTTCGCTGGAAAGCTCATGTGAAAAAATAAAAGATATGAACTGGCATTCCACTTTGTCAGTTCAAAATAAAATTGTTTTGTACAAACAGGTCCTAATGCCAATATGGACATATAGTATACAGTTGTGGGGCTGTACCAAAAAGACTAACATCCTAATTATACAAACTTTCCAGAATAAAGTGCATAGAGATCGTAAATGCGCCCTGGTACGTCAGAAATAATGACCTTCACCGGGACCTTAATATTGAGTTCGTTGACAATGTTATAAAAAAATATGCAGAAGCTCACGAACATAGACTTCATCATCATGTGAACGAGAGATAGACTTCATCATCGAGGCCATCCAGCTCCTCGACAACACGGACATAGTGAGAAGACTTAAAAGAACTAAACCTTTTGAACTAGTGTAGTGTAAAGTTATAATTCATGTAGTTGAAGGTGAAAAACTCTAATCAAGAACACAAGAACAAAGTGTCTTTGCCTTAAATAGAGGCAGTAAGAAAAGTGTTAGTGGACACATTCTTAGATGTAGCTTACTTTAAAAAACTAGGTCAGTATTAAATTACCTATTGACCGTAATTATGGCTAGATTGTAATATTTTTAGATTATGTTAGAAAACAAATATTACTTACCAAAAAAATTATTATTATGAGGTATTGGGAGCTATGCTATAAATTTTATGCAACATGCATGAATGAACTTGAAATTTTGCATGCTGTTTTTTATATAGCGTTAGTAGTTCGTTTAAATACTATGATGGATTTGTGGTGGTATGTCATCCGGCGTCGATTGAAACTAATCGGGTGTGTTAATAAAACCGTTGGCAACACCAATGCCACGCCACGTTGCCCCGCCGCCCCGCCCCGACGACCAATCTACAACCGAACATGTTTCGACAAGTTTTATTGTCTTTGCCGTGAGCACAAAATTAGTTTTGTTAAATTTCCTATCTATCTATACCTACTTTGTCGTCGGATTAATGTAAAGTGTGATTCTTTTAGGTCATACCTATGCACGCATACACACGTATGATTGTTCAGTTGGCTTCAGTTCAGGTACCTAGGTACCTCTTGCCTCTGCCTCTTTTTGAATATTTCGAATGAATACCTACCTACTAAAGAAGGAATAATATGATTAGAGATACTTAGTAGATGGTATAGATAAGCACTTAGGATAGACATGGATATAGACCTCGTGGGGGCGCGCTGGCGCCCCCTCAAATTAGGTACCTACCTACCTACTCCGGAAATGCTGCTGCCCATTCCTCGGTTGCGTTGACTTGTCGCCTCTCACGACATCTCGATTGAGGGGCTTATTCTTTTTCAAGATCACAACTAGACATGCGCAAAACAGTACTATATAGTGTAATGCCATATGGCATGACATTTCGTACCGCGTTATACCTATAGTATGCTATCAGTACGCAGTACTCTAAACATGACCTGACGTCTGACGCGCTATGCTATGCTAAGTAATGCGAAGGGCCGCTATTACTTTTGGTAGGTACTGACTGAATGTTCTGTTCCGATGTTATGTAGGTAGGTTATAGCGATAGACAGACCTTTCGTTAGTATATTATGTATGTTATGTTATACCTATAAACGAACAATTATTGCAAATAGACCTGTAGATAGGTATTTTTTACGTACCTACCTCGGCGGGGACAGGTCAATGGAAATTTTTCATTTATTATGTTAATCTGTATTAAAAAAAACGGAGTAAAGCTCGGTCGCCCAGGTCCTGCCTACACATAGAATAATGAGTTTCGCATTATACCTACCTATTGCAATTGGACGACATTCGGTAACTATGAAGTTTTTTTTGATCCGTCATCGTCGTCATTTAATTTTATCTGTTAAAGGTACCTATGTCTAATCTAAGTAATGGTAATGAAGCAAAGCATGCAAGTTTTGATTTTATAAGACGGGGCGGTGCCAAAGAAACGTAACCCTTATCCAGAACGCAATACTTTATAGATTCTACTAAACGGCGGCGCGGCTAGTAGGTTATTAGTCATTAAATTATAATATTTTCCGTAAGTGACTACACCGCCGTTAATTTTAAATTAGTTCTATCTGTCCATGGTTGCCTGGAAGAGATCGCTCTCAGCGATAAGGCCGCCCATTGTTTTGCCTAAATGTATGCCTTAATCCTGTATTTTGTTTCTGTGTGGTGAAAAATAAAGAGTTATCTATCTATCTATCTATCTTTATAGCGCAGAAGGCAGAGCTATTACCTACAAACCGAGCTATGAGGGCTGTCATTCATTTGTAATCGTAAAATCCTCTACTTTTAAAACGGTTTTATTTAGTTTACAATGAGAAGATCATCCAACAACACCGCCGTTCCCTTTTTTGCGTGCAATAGGTATAGGTACAGCTGCCTACCTAGAGTGAACGCAGCACTTGCAATTAATAGATCGAGTAAACGAAGAAAAAATATATGTGATTAGCGATCTGGTCTGATGATGGAGCCAAGGTCTGTTCAACGGAACTCTTCAATAAATACCTAGGCCATTTGAGTTGAAACTTGGTAGTACCTAAATATAGGTCCAGTTAGAAGGTGATAGTCAGAGGCAAGTCAAAACTTTGTGTATTGGTATAACGGACATCGCGAGATCTCAGCTCCCTCAGCACTCTTTCGATGTCACCATCGAAAGTAGGTAGGTACTTTTTATAGGCAATCATAATTGTCATCTACCTGAGAAGTCTATTGTTGGGCATGGCATACGCGTTCTCCTCATTAACACACTTGCAAAGTTTCATAGTTACCACAGCCACATATATATTGTATGAAAAATGGTAGTTTAATGCTACGACTGTAGTTACTTTGTTAGATTTATTTGCAATGTTTACATTGACACACTTGCAACGTTCTATTGTTACCACAGCCACATATATATTGTCTGACAAATGGTAGTTAAATGATACGACTATAGTTATTTTGTTAGATTTATTAACAATGTTCACATTGATACATTTGCAACGCTGCATTGTTACTATAGCTACATATATATTGTCTGGCAAACGGTAGTTAAATGATACGACTATAGTTATTTTGTTAGATTTATTAACAATGTTCACATTGATACACTTGCAACGCTCCATTGTTACTATAGCCACATATATAATGTCTGACAAATGGTCGTTAAATGATACGACTATAGTTATTTTGTTAGATTTATTAACAAAGTTCACATTGACACACTTGCAACGCTCCATTGTTACTATAGCCACATATATATTGTCTGACAAATGGTAGTTAAATGATACGACTATAGTTATTTTGTTAGATTTATTAACAACGTTCACATTGACACACCAGCAACGCTCCATTGTTACTATAGCCACATATATATTGTCTGAAAAATGGTAGTTAAATGATACGACTATAGTTATTTTGTTAGATTTATTAACAATGTTCACATTGATACACTTGCAACGCTCCAATGTTACTATAGCTACATATATATTGTCTGGCAAATGGTAGTTAAATGATACGACTATAGTTATTTTGTTAGATTTATTAACAACGTTCACATTGACACACCAGCAACGCTCCATTGTTACTATAGCCACATACATAATGTCTGACAAATGGTCGTTAAATGATACGACTATAGTTATTTTGTTAGATTTATTAACAATGTTCACATTGATACACTTGCAACTCTCCATTGTTACTATAGCTACATATATATTGTCTGACAAATGGTAGTTAAATGATACGACTATAGTTATTTTGTTAGATTTATTAACAATGTTCACATTGATACACTTGCAACGCTCCATTGTTACTATAGCCACATATATATTGTCTGACAAATGGTAGTTAAATGATATGACTATAGTTATTTTGTTAGACTTATTAACAATGTTCACATTGATACACTTGCAACGCTCCATTGCTACTATAGCCACATATATATTGTCTGACAAATGGTAGTTAAATGATATGACTATAGTTATTTTGTTAGATTTATTAACAATGTTCACATTGATACACTTGCAACGCTCCATTGCTACTATAGCCACATATATATTGTCTGACAAATGGTAGTTAAATGATACGACTATAGTTATTTTGTTAGATTTATTAACAATGTTTACATTGATACACTAGCAACGCTCCATTGTTACTATAGCCACATATATAATGTCTGACAAATGGTAGTTAAATGATACGACTATAGTTATTTTGTTAGATTTATTTACAATGCTCATATTGACATACTTGCAACGTTCCATTGTTAACACAGCTACATATATATTGTACGACAGATGGTAGTTTAATGCTACGACTATAGTTATTTTGTCAGATTTATTAACAATGTTCACATTGTGACACCTAAAACGTTTTATTGTTAGCACATCTAAGTTTTTATTAACTTTGATGTAAGGACAAAACTAAATTGTTCCTAGCACATTAAACGACGGGCAATCAGCGCACAATAAAGAAGTTGCTAATCCCAACTAAGCTCTTTCTGTAATAGTAACAAAATATTTAGTTGCTGCGACAGGAAATTATCAACAAAGCATTTATTGTGGCTTTGTTGGCCATTTTTTTCCTGCGTGCACCAGCTTGTAACCCCATAAAACGGGCTCGCACGGCACGGACAGTAAGTAAAACCCAGCATACACACTCTGATGGCTAGGCGTGCATAACAGGCATGTGCGCCGCGCCTTAGCTCGTGACATAATGAAACTGTCATGTCAGAGTATGTGCATTGTGATTGGTCCGCATTGTTCATCGTTCATCACGCGGCGTTTGTGTTGTTATCCTTATCTATCAAGTTGACAGCGTCGGACTATTGTGTGGAAACAATCTGTGCTTTAAATGGTTTGAATAAATGGTCTTTCTCTTATTCTTTTTCATTACACGTTTAAAGATGGAGCCATTGCTGGTTTTTCTTCTACTTGCAGATGGGCCGCCTTCCGATCCTAAGGTGGTGGGTTCGAGGTGCACTTAAAATCCTTTCACCACACTGTTTCGAAAGAAACTACTGACACGGCAAGAGAGAGAGATGGGACAAGCACATGGCCCGCTTGTTTGAGGTTTTTTTTACTGGCTGATGGAATATTGTGGTCCACTTGAAGTTAAGTGGTTATGGTAAACATCATCTATGACAAGTATTACTTCGCAAGTCACGCACGATAGGAACATGTCCTACGATGCACTGCCCTGCGTCCATCAACTTGAGGTAGGTACCGGTATACAGATGTCAAACCTCATGTGCATGTAATTTCACCCACACTCTTCAAACCGAAACACAGCAACGCTGCTTATCAGTAGAAATAGGCATGGTGGTAGTACTTCCCCGGATTAGCCACACGCAAAGAGCTCTACTACTCTAGATTCAATTTAGGAGTACCCACTGCGAAATAAAAGATCTCGAAGAGCGACTACCAGAAGACGAAGCACTTGATGGACCGATGACACTGTAAAGGCTGCGGGATATCTGTTACTGCAGAAAACTGAAAATGTTTTTCCTGAAAATGAGTAAGCCGAAGAAGCCACTGCTGGCCTTTTCAGGCTGATGATAAAGAATTGATTGGCTATATCATTGGTGTTTCAGCAATTGTGGATCCTATTTTCGAACTTAGACATCAGAATATACTGAAACGTATATTTAGGCTTCAACTATGAAGCTAAAAAAAGCTAAAATAAACTTATTTTTTTTGTGTTTTAACAAAAAACATAAGTTTATTTCACTTTAAGTGATGGCTTCATAAGAAAAAGTGACGAAACAAGCAAATGGACCACTAGGTGTTGAGTGGTTACCTGAATGAATTTCATTACCTCACTGTGCAACGTGTGTGTGTGGCTTATGTGGCATTACATTGTTATCTTTCTGAAACGAAGGTGCCACAAGTATGGTACCCTTCAAATCGTGACAAGACATGCGAGTGTCACTGTTTGCTTGTTTGCCTGCCTGCTTGCTTGACTGCTTGCTTGACAGCAGAAATACCTTTACGACAGAAGTAAATTCGTCCCGGGTAATTTTTTCAAAAATAACTCTACAATTAATAAACTTATTACTAGGTATAAAACATTTTAAATCGTTCTCACCGTTCCACCCCTGCATTTGACGTCTTCTGACATTCGCGGCGCACTACTGACACCATTTAAAAATAAATCACTCGGATTGGTAATAACTGTCAAAATTTAAATTTAGAGCACAACTTAAAACACGAAACACTTACTTATTTATAGAAGATACCGTATTCCGCAACATTTGTATAAAAAGCTACGTAGGTAGTATTGACGAATACGTTTATAGATATACTTAAACCTTTTAAAATTCTACGCGTAAGAAGTAACAGCTGGCTGGCCTTTTTAAACAAAATACTCAACAATGAACGATGTGTTTCAAATTCAAAACATAAACAGCTGGCTGCTGTCAAATTCGAATCCAGAATCACTCGATTGATTGACAAATCACTCCACCAATCACAAACCGTCACTTTTCCGCGCGAAAGCTGAGTTTATCACCACGCTTTTGTAATAGGTTATTGTTTAATTGTTTTCTTGCGTGTTTGTAAGCTTTTTTTGCCAGGCGTGTACCTTCGACGGAGTTGAGGGGAATACTGGGTGCGCGCGCTGCCTGGTTGCCATGGCAACGGAGGCGTTCAAGGTAGGGACTGGTGGGAAATGAAATGATGAATGATATTTATCTATGGAACTTGACATAACCGAAGAACTGAGAAGTGCCCGACCGTGACTTACATAGTAACCCTTTCCTTTGCCCCGAATTGAAATATCGCGTTTTCGGGATCAACCTTATGGAGCATTTTTACTAAACTGTGTGCAATGTGATTGCACACAAAATGGTTGATTGCGATTTTTCGAAAATGAGTTTAATAATTTTATATCTTTCAACATGTCGAAACGTGCGAGCGAGAAGTTGTTTGATAGTTGTCAGCCCCTTAAGGCGAAGACAAGAGCTAATGTGACTCTCGACAAGTTTTCCTAGGTACTTAAAAGTTTGCTTGTGTACGAAAACTAGTAAAGCAAACTTTTGAGTAGGAAAATAGGTATCGATCAAAATGAAATTTTTAATAAACTGTGTGCAATGTGATTGCCCACAAAATGGTTGATTGCGATTTTTCGAAAATGAGTTTAGTGATTTTATATCTTTCAATATGTCGAAACGTGCGAACGAGAGTCACATTAGCTCTTGCCTTCGCCATCAGCGCAAATAGTATAAAAAAAGAAAGAAATGGAAGCTTTTAAGAGTAGTAGACTTGCTTGTGTGTGGCTCGTCCGGGGAAGTACTACCACCACGCATTTTTCTGCCGCCAAGCAGCAACGCTGTGTTTCGGTTTGAAGAGTGTAGTTGCCGGTGTAATTACAGGCACATGAGGCTTAACATCTGCATGCCTCGTGTTGATGGACACAGGGCAGTGCACAGTGCATCGTAGGGCACGTTCGTGCCTGACTTACGAGGTAATGCTTTGTTATAGGTGATGGTTACTACTGCTTGTTCGATCAGCTAGTTGTATAAAAAAAGAAGCTCTCGCTATATTCAGACAGCCTTCACAGCTTAGTTGGTTACTACCAACTGAGCTGTGAAGGCCGTGGGTTCAATCCCCACCGAGAACAAACATTTGTGTGATGAATATAAGATGTTTGTTCTCTGTCTGGGTGTTATATAATATTATAAATAGGTTATTACAAAAAAAAAATGCATATAAAGTATTATACCTATCAGCTATCTGGTTTCCATAGTACAAGCTTTGGCTTAGTTTGGCGCTAGATAGTGCTGTGTGGAAAATCCACCGATATTTATCTATTATATTGGTTTTATATATTTTTACCAAGTCTTCTACTATACTAAGACATCCCTAAATGTCTAGTTCAAGATGAAGACTACTGCTAATGTACCTCTCGCTCGCACATTTTAAAAGATATACATAGTATAATCACAAAAATTAATTGTGAAAAATCGAAATAAAAAAAAAACATTTTAATCAAGCGAAGGCGCCTGATGGACAGATGACATGTGCTCCGAATACATGGGATAAATCACAATAGTTGTAATGTTTGTACACAAACATACAAGTCAAAAGGACGAACCTCATAACTGATTAATTTCTTCCCTTGTGCTAACGTAGTCGCAAAAACCACACTGTGAATTCAATTTGTCTTCGCCTCTCAAGGGAAACTCGACCTTCACTTCCTGAAAATACAGCTGAAACTAGCCTGTGGGGGTTGATCATAAATTCAAAGTGATTCTGTTACTCTATTTGTACAACATTTTGTATTGTTATTTGTCTTGGTGACCGGGTTCTGTTTACACATATTTTTTTTATTTCGTTACATGTTAAAACAAGTTGAATAATAACTATAAATACCTATGTCGTTTGTATTCAGAAACCAGTAAAGTTTTCACCATTAAATTCTAATATCTCAAAAGTTATCGGAGTGAGATTTGAACTCACGACCTTCCCCTAGATATGGGGCTGCACTGCGCCATCGGACTCTAATCACACGGCGAATAACTCATAGAGATAATGTAGATACGGTACTAATGCGACCGTGGCTCCATCTACAGGTCTGACATATTACCTACCATCAAGAGTCCCTTTAAAAGTGTAAGGTAACACTATAAAATAAAAAAACCTACATACCTAATATAAAAAGCGAGAGTTACGATGTTTGGATGTAAGGATGTTTTTTGCTCAATCACGCCCTAACAAACCGATAAAGACTTGGAACACGTATAGTTCGTCATCTGGATAAGCATTTAGGCCGCTGCGCTGGTCTAGTGGGAGAGACCCCACCTTCCGATCGTAAAGTCGTGGGCTCAAGTCCAGGTTAGCACAATGTATTTCCTCATTCAAAAATTCTTATTTCTGCCGTGAGCAATGTTGCTTTGTTCCGTTTTGAAAGTGTGGGTGTCGGTGAAATTACCTACAGGCAAATGAGGCTTAACTTTGTATGCCTCAAGTTTCTATTTTTACACTGACAAGATTGTCTGTTGGAATGACAGACAGGGGCCATTAAACGCGTGAAGTTGGGGTTTCTCGATTAATAAAAATACAATGCATTATCCGAACCGAAAACCGCGCCTACAGTATTTAATGTAGAATTCTCACCACAATTTGCTGCTCCAATTATTTCAGGCGTTCTATCAATACACTAAAAATATGAACAGATTATGTTCTTAATTTTTTTAGGTTTCTTGGTACTGAGAAGGTACTTAACACGATCTTTTGATGATGGGCAAAAAAGTAGACAGATTCCACTTATTAGGTAGGTATGTTTGGCAAATTCAAAATGTATATTCTTGTTCGGAATAGCTTAATATTTATATCTAGTAAGTTTTCTATACGTGTTAAGTTTCAAGCCCATTGCCGCGGTTATAAAATAAATTGATGACATTATTTTTTTCTACCTACTTTTTCAAGTAGCTTACTATTAAAATTGTTATATTATTTTATTTTTTATTCTACCTGCTTGGCAGTCACATGCTTGAAATACCGTTGAATGGTGTTCCAAAAGTAATTCAGAACAGTTCACGGTGGGATTCGAACCAGCTACCTTATGATTGGTACCATTATACACAAAGCACATATAAGTCAGCATATCTCCAAGAAAATGAATCAACAACTGCGGTACATAGGAATTCAACCGGACGAACTAACAACCTATACCTACTTGTATATATTTACCTTTTTACCTCAATCTTCTGACTCAGCGAACCTATAAAAACAAAGACCTAGCAAATCTCCTTCCATTTCCTGTCAAACTATACACAAAAACAGTAATTTTACTGTAAAAAACGTGGAAAAAACAGTCCCTAAAAATGCGATGAGTTCGTGAAAAAGTGAAACGAATGTTGATTCGCCGGTGAGCAAATACCTAGTGAAGATTGAGCCCGCATTTTTAGGGTGATTTATAAATAAATTGTGTAACAGATTTAGTTTAAATAAGAATTCTGTGAAGAAGGTTCGTGCTGTTTGTAGTTATGGATTGGATCGGGCAGTTTGTTTTGGTAAGTATTTACCAAAGTTTTTATGTTTTAGTTATTACGTACGTATGTTTCTTTGTAAAACTTGGAATCTAGAAATGATAGAATTTCGCACATAAACCCGGGTACAGGAATTATTCTTCTGGTCATGTCACTAGTTCTTTCGAAACAGTTTGGTGATAAGATTAAGTGCGCCTCAATGAGGCTCCAACGTTATAGGTAGGTACTTAGTTTGTGACCTGGAATAACATTATGTTGCTTTTTATCCATATTTACTAAGCAATAAATAAATATTGGAAGACTTTCCACACAGCACTATCTAGGTAGCCCCAAGTTAAATTAAAAAAAGTTTTGATTCAATTTCACAATTCATAGAATAAAGCCGATAAAAAGCCGATCAGGTGCTAATTAAAAATAAAGCAAAATCTCTTCTATTCTAATTAACCTTTAGTCGGTTATATTATTACTTATTAACCTTTAGTCCTAATTATTTGAACATAAAATAAAAAAAAAGCAATTACGTCTTGAATCTCGATAATCTGTTTCACATAGAATACTAGAGAAAACCAAAGGACGCAATTCGTTTATTTTATTATTATTTGTTTATGTTATCACTGTGAAATTTCCAGTAGGTATATTTCCAGTATTTGATAAGAAAAAAAAACAAAATCTTAAAAAGCGTCGCTTCAGGCGTTTTGCCTTTCAGACCTCAATTTATCTATAACAAAAACGAACTATTATGAATTAAACATTGTTTCAAGTGGGGAACGTCCAAGTTCCCCACTTGGAGGTTCCCGTAGTTTATAACTATTTTCACAATACGTCCTTTTAAAAGTGAATGACATTGTGTGAACACTAAACACATGTAGTGAAACACTAACATTTTTCTTTTTTATTTCCAGATTTTCGTTATAAAACTAGTGTCTTCAGCCACCATCACCACCACCACTCCTCACAAACATGAGGATCTGAAGACCAGCCGAACTTACCAAGTGACGGAAAACATCATCGACATACCAGACAACAGGACATTACCACCGATCGTGCCCAACTTCAATTTAGTTATACCTTTGAACTATGGCAATAATACCTTAGCTGCTAACAATATTAATGAACAGAATAGTGGAACGAACGTTGAAGAAAATGATAAGGAAGTAAATAATAAAACAACTCAAAATGAAGGGAATTTGAAGAAAAACTCGATTAGTATCCTTCATATCAAAGCTGAGTATGATAATAAGCCGATTGAACATCATCAAAATGTGCTCAGCAAGGTTTTTGTGGGGATAAAAGACTATGTTCACAGTTTGAAAAGAGGCGTGGTCGACGGACTTCATAGCTTTTTCCATAAACATGATGATGATACAAATAAATCAGAAGAAACTGAGTTTCTTGAGAAACCTAACAAACACGATAAGTTTCATAGGAATTTCGATGGCGTTGAAGATTTTGGTGATGAAGATGATTATTATGATGAGGATTTAAAAGGACATTTTGGACATTATTGATAACCATAAAGACTGAAACTACGAATAAACAGTAAACTTTTTTGTGTTTATAAGTAGCTACTTAAAAACAGTAAAATATGTTTTTTATGAGAAAGAGTCATAAAATAAGCATTAAGTCAAGGTACCAACGAGGTACTATAACATTTTTTGCAATACGATTAATATCCAGCAGTTTTATGGCATGTTATGATAAGATAAAACCATTTGATATGAACCAGAGTGGTGAAAGTATTTTAAGTATGAACGCCTCAAACGGGCTCCTTTCGAGCACTTGACACAATGTTTTAAGACTTTCTAGGTTCTACGACAAGACGAGCAACCCCTAAAGGTGTAACTAGGATCATACAAAAGAACGATAGGAAACGATATTGATAGAATTTGTTGCCTGTTCTTCTAGGCTAGGCGCATGGAAATGGCACCTAGATTCACCTAGTTTTAAGACGTTTCAAAGTGATCCTTGTGATTCAACTAAATAAATACCTATTGATGACTTTGACTTTTGAATCCTAAACTTGGTTAGCATACCAAGTAAGAAGAGGGTAGTCAGAGATTGGAGCAGACATCACGTGATCTCAGTTCGTGCAAACGACTAGTCTGTATAATAGATGCATAATGGCTAAATTACTTTGTTTTTGGCAGTCAATATGTTTTACATTTGAAATACAACCACAAAACTCTTCTTCTTCGCTTCTTCTTCTTCTTATTTTCTCCGTTTAAGGCACCCGTCCGTCATTCGACAGACAATAAATTTTGCCAAAGTCAAGTGATAAAGATTAAATACTTTATAGTCAAGTCAGTCCATAGTCAAGTCGGCCGTCATTAGTTTTGAAGAAAATGGTGGCGGTTTCCTTTAAAACTTACGAAACATTTTCGTCAAATCAGGATAAATATCACATAAAACACTTTCATTCCAAACGTTTACACTTTGTGCTAAAACCTCAAGTAATGCTGGTTAAAATACCACCGAAATTACACAACACAACTCAAAAATGCTATTATAGAAAACAATTAAAATGAAACAGCTATGTTGCTTCCCAAAATGACAGAAAACGAATCATTCCGACTAGAAAGAAAGAAAATATATTTATTTGACATACATAAATGTACACAAAGCGGACAGTGGACAGGTAAAGGTAAAACCAATAGGAAGGTAGGTAAGTATACAACGTGTTTATTAAGAATTGTAGGGATCCGAAAGCAGGATATTCTACCGGTCATAAAGAACAACTTTTGTTCTACGACTTTTAAAATTTCAAAGTTTTTCATTCATGAAATGCCTCTTAAACTTTTATCTAAAATGAATCTAAACGCATCATGAGGCAGCCCTATTTACAGCTGTTCTTTGACCTCTAGTTGTTAACCTTAGATAAAATAGGTAACAGAACTGCCACCAATTACCTAGTAATGTGCCTACCTAATAATGATGTTGCTGTTTTTAAAGATCTTGGTATGTAAAAGAAATATTTTCGCGACTGTAATCCCTAGTCACGGTAAACATTCTCTGAGATCTTTGGTACTAATACCTATTCAGTAACTAGGTACCTACGTGGCTACGTACTCAATATTTAATAGAATATTTATTTTTGTTTAATTACTAGATGTCGTAAACCAATGTTTATAATATTCATAGTTCTTTAAATTGTAACATGTTACTTTACCACCATGGTTCATTGACACGACAAAATTATTCAACTGCAATTTTGGGAAGTGTCTAGTCTGTCCTATTTAATCTTTGACTAACCTGTCTGTCATTGGTTGCATTTAAAAACGCATATCCAATCAGGACGGCCGACGGCCGCCGATCAGTGTTACCATTTGTGGCAGATTTCTGCCATTTGGCAGATTTTAAATATTTCAAGAAAAATCTTATTAGTTTGAATTTTTAATGAAATAATATTTATAATTTATTTATTTTTTACCGAACTGGAAACTTCTTATTCTTTTTTACCTTTATTGATTTGGTTTCTAAACAACTTCTATCTCGTTTTAGATAACTGCAAACCGTTACAAACGATCAAAAGATAGTAACTGAATGTAATGTAGGTATTTAATTTATTCCGTAGCCACGAAGGAGATGGTATGAAGTCATATTTTTGGTATTTTTATCGTCAAGCTTGGTAGATTTTGACAGATTTTTTGGCAGGTGTGTGGTAGAACCGCCAATTTTGAGATAGACCTCTAGTTGTTAACCTTAGATAATATAGGTAACAGAACTGCCACCAATTACCTAGTAATGTGCCTACCTAATAATGATGTTGCTGTTTTTAAAGATCTTGGTATGTAAAAGAAATATTTTCGCGACTGTAATCCCTAGTCACGGTAAACATTCTCTGAGATCTTTGGTACTAATACCTATTCAGTAACTAGGTACCTACGTGGCTACGTACTCAATATTTAATAGAATATTTATTTTTGTTTAATTACTAGATGTCGTAAACCAATGTTTATAATATTCATAGTTCTTTAAATTGTAACATGTTACTTTACCACCATGGTTCATTGACACGACAAAATTATTCAACTGCAATTTTGGGAAGTGTCTAGTCTGTCCTATTTAATCTTTGACTAACCTGTCTGTCATTGGTTGCATTTAAAAACGCATATCCAATCAGGACGGCCGACGGCCGCCGATCAGTGTTACCATTTGTGGCAGATTTCTGCCATTTGGCAGATTTTAAATATTTCAAGAAAAATCTTATTAGTTTGAATTTTTAATGAAATAATATTTATAATTTATTTATTTTTTACCGAACTGGAAACTTCTTATTCTTTTTTACCTTTATTGATTTGGTTTCTAAACAACTTCTATCTCGTTTTAGATAACTGCAAACCGTTACAAACGATCAAAAGATAGTAACTGAATGTAATGTAGGTATTTAATTTATTCCGTAGCCACGAAGGAGATGGTATGAAGTCATATTTTTGGTATTTTTATCGTCAAGCTTGGTAGATTTTGACAGATTTTTTGGCAGGTGTGTGGTAGAACCGCCAATTTTGAGATGGTCACCCTGTTTGTGTTTACATGCGTTGTTGTACATAGTTTTGTTGAGAAAATGTCATCAAACGTGATAAAATGGTGATTGTTATGTAAAAAGCCGTCGTCAGTCAGTGTGTGTATGAGCAGTGCCTACGAGGTAATGGTTTAGTGTGAAGTTTGAAGCCTGTGTCGTGCGAAATCTCGCAAACTTACCAAAATCCAGTTTTATCCAGTGTTATTATAGCCAGTAAATAATGACAAAATCCATAGGAACCAGTAAAAATATCGTGTCAGGGGATTGGCGGCGTACCTACCTACCTACCGAAAGGTAAGTATTTCAAATTATCTCGTAGGTTAGGGTTATCGTTGTTTTTCTCTTTCCTAGATAGAAGCGCGCGTGCGTGTGACCTTGACACGTACACAGACAGGGCTGTTGCAAATTTCTGAGAAAATATTAATTTTACTTTACTATGGGAATTTCGAAAACGATGTATTCAACCGTTGCACACGTCAAAGTATTCCAGTGCTTGGTCTAAATACACGCTCTTTGTTTCCCTACATAACTTCATCAACACGTTGTATACCAAATCAAAAACATAAAAAATATTACAATAAAAAAATTAAATAAAAATAAAACACATGAAAACTAAAACTCAGTATGTGTATATAGGTATAACGTCAACAAATCAGGTAGGTAGGTATACAGCCTTGGGTACAAAGACTACCTGAGAAGATGAGAGTAGGTACCTAATGTGTCAATGAACTATGCGATTCTTGATTTAAAGGTTTATTTAACAAACCATCTTGAATATGTTCGTCGATTATTTTTGGTTCGAAAAGTTCAAAATCACAGTCTCGCAAATATAACTTATTAATTTGAAACATTTCTCAAATGATAAAATAATAATTGTCTATAGCTGTGTCTCAAAGTAAGGCCTGTTATACATATAGAGCCTTCACACATCATCATCATCGGTCATGCTGCCGCCGAGGCCTATGGCAACAAGGTAGTACATGACAAGCCGCGGCGGCAAAGTGGTCACCTTCCTGACGTGTCACTAGTTTCTTTCGAAACAGTGTGGTAAAAGCGGCAAAGAGGCTCCTTTCAAGCATTTGACAAATGTTTCATATTTGTTTTAAGAGTAGTAGAGAGCTCTTTGTGTGTGGCTCGTCCGGGGAAGTACTACCACCACGCCTTTTTCTGCCGTCAAGCAGCAACGCTGTGTTTCGGTTCGAAGAGTGTGGTTGCCGGTGTAATTACAGGCACATGAGGCTTAACATCTGCATGCCTCAAGTTGATGGACGCAGGGCGGTGCATCGTAGGGCGCGTTCCTATCGTGCGTGACTTACGAGGCAATGATTTGTTATAGGTGATTGGTAACCACTTAACATCAGGTGGGCCATATGCTTGTTCCACGCTTGCTTGTTCCACAGTGCCAGTACTGTCTAACGGTGAAGAAAAACATCGTGATGAAACCGACCTGTCGTAGAACCAAAATATATTGGTTTTTTATACAACACGCTGATGGAACAAGCAGATGGCCCACCTTATGTTAAGTGGTAACCATAACCTATAACAAAGCATTGCCTCGTAAGTCACGCACGATAGGAACGTGCCCTACGATGTACTGCCCTTCGTCCATCAACTTGAGGCATACAGGATGTTAAGCCTCATGTGCCTGTAATTACACCAGCAACCACACTCTTCAAACCGAAACACAGCGTTGCTGCTTGGCGGCAGAAAGAGGCGTGGTGATAGTACTTCAACGGACGAGCTACATACAAAGAGCTCTACTACTCTTAAAATATGGTACCTACATATGGTGCAGCAGATACTGAGTCAAGGACCTATGTACCTCCCATTGACCATTTTTATGCCAAATATAATGTTTGGACGTAACTCTGACTACCCCTCTTAGACGTCCTCAAAGAATCTGGAGTTCGTACTTGGTACTAAGAGACCTGAGGTGTTAACTACCGTGCCTGGGGATCAAAGTCGTGAAGCAATTTTTTTGACCATTTACCACACAGCGCAGAGATTTAATGTTTTTGTTTAGTGTTTTGTTTTTGTGTATGTTTTATTTCTACCCTGTACAACTAAATACCACCCAAATAAGATTAATAAATCATTTTTATTTTCATTTTTTCTATTCTATTTCTCTGAATACAGGTAAAAACCACAAAATGTTACAGCCAATTTGAAAAAAAATAACCACGCAAAGTTGCAATCTTACGAAAATACGTATAAACAAAACGTGAATTATGCGCACAATAAAAGCGAGCGAATATTTTAGGATCAAATCAACAGACTCCTACGAAGCCTTCGGGTCATTGGCCGGAGGCTGGCAAGTGGCAAGTGGCAGTGGTCGGCAGCGCGGGCGCACGATCGCACGTGCCTGACATCTAAACCAGTGTATTAGCTATTGAAGAGGTAAGTTTACATTTTTTAAAATAATTTGCAATTATTACCTATTTTATGGACGAGCCTGGGACTACTTCCCCAAACGTCCTCAAAATATCAAGTCAGTGGGAGGCATTCAGATTTGAAAATAAGTCAATATTTACATAGAAGCTTAGAACTTACTATTTTGATTTATCACTAGATCGTTTGCAACGGTCTGCAGATGAGGTAACTGTTTCAAGTGTATTTTGTAAATACTTTAAATTATCTTTGTAAATAAAGAAGTTTTAATATTTCTAAATATATGGACGTGCGTCTGACTACTCCGTCTGGCGTCCTCAACCTTGTATCGGTACAGTCAACGTGAGGAGTTCAGGATTTATTTGAAAACAAATTCAATATTTACATATTATAATCTTCTGTATTCTAAACTTCTATTTATTCTATTATTCATAATAAATATTTTTTTTTCTGTGCTAAAGTCACTGATACATTTGACTTTATCTAATGTTTCAAAGTAGGTACTATTATTTAGATTTTATAGCCTATTAGACTGGCTTATTTTAATAGCTTAAACCTACTTATACATTTTACTTATAGATAAACAATGCATAACATACTATGGTCATCTTTTACCATATTGAAGATTTTTTTGAGGTTTTTTAGGGGGTTATTCAAAAATAATTCTAAATGTTTGTTGAATCATCAATTACTTTTGATGCTGACTGTACTGCTGATACCGCTGGTGATACTGCTGGGTATCTATCTACCATGCCATTTTCATTTTAAAAACCTTTGTCAGCAGTGGGAGGTCATAACATAATAATGTTATTACGTAAACATAAAAAAGAAATGTGGTTTATTTTGAAATGGAACAAAGAGTGCTTTTTTTATACGACTTGCTGCTGGAACCAGATGGCCCACCTGATGTTAAGTTGTAACTGTCACCTATAAAAAAGCATTGCCTCGCTAGTTACGCACGATATGAACGTCCTCTACGATGCCCTGCGTCCATCAACTTGAGGCATACAGATATAAATCCTCATATTCCTGTAAATTCACCGGCAACCACTCTTCAATCCGAAACACAGCGTTGCTGCTTGTCGGCAGAAATAGACATGCTGGTAGTACTTCCCTGGATGAGCTACATACAAAGAGCTCTACTACTTGACAGGCAAAAAGTGCCTGTAGAGCCGTACGTACCTCTTAGTTACGAAGAATTCGTGATGTGTGGACTTGGAAACTTTGTTTTTAAGAGTAGTAAAGCTCTTTGTGAAGGGCTCGTCCAGGGAAGTACTGCCTTTTCTGCCGCGAAGCAGCCTTGCTGTGTTCGGGTTGAAAAGTGTGGTTGCCGGTGTAATTACAGGCACATGAGGCTTAACATCTGTATGCCTCAAGTTGATGGACACAGGGCAGTGCATCGTAGGGCACGTTACTATCGTGCGTGACTTTCGATATTGCTTTGTCATAGGTGATGGTTACCACTTAACATCAGGTGGGCCATCTGCTTGTTCCATCAGCTAGTTGTATAAAAAAAAGTACTTTAAGTCGGTTTTTTTTACAAAATAGTTAGGTAATATGTATATTATTAGTTCATAAGTCAAAGTCAAGTCATATACGACTATATTAGTGCGTATGATTGCGTAGGTACCTAGTGAAACCTCAAATTGTAACGATTTTATTACCAACTAGCTGGTGCCCGCGACTTCGTCTACGCAGGATTAGAGTATTTCGAGTAGCTTATATTAGCGTGGCGTAGATATGTGTAACTCTCGGTTTTGGCAGCGCACGCCGGAATAGCTCGCAGATGGTAGGTTTTTTCCTACTCACTTGACACTTATCGTCATATTTTGGACAATTCACACAATATATTTACAAATTGTAGCATATGTTATATTCTGATGTATAAGCTATATTATTGTAAAGTTTCATTAAAATCCATTCAGTAGTTTTTACGTGAAAGAGTAACAAACATCCATCCATCCATCCATACTTACAAACTTTCGCGTTTATAATATTAGTAGGATAAATTGATAATACTCCTCTGCAGCCACAACGGCTCGCTTATGTTACCAAATTTTTTACTTAAATTATAATATTCTTAGAAACTTTCTCTCCCTGCGTGTATTGTATGTATTGTAATTTCTTTAAACCACTTCGCTACGGTAATTACCAAACCAGAGAGTTTAAGTTTAAAATCGAGAGAGTGAAGACTCTGTTGTTTTAAAACACCATTATGTGGTCGCAAAGACTAAACAAACACAGTTGTTCATTACATAAATGTTTGTTCTCGGTGGGAATCAAACCGGCGCAGAAGGCAGACCAACTACCGACTGAGCTGTTAGGGCTATTTATTTTTGGGTATAAACAAAAATTAAATAAATGAGAACTTTATTGAGGTCAGTTGGCAAGGTTACAAGCAGTAAAAGTACAGTGGGTTTGTCCAACAATCGGCGGTCTTATCGCAGGTAGCGATCTCTTCCAGGATGTTTCTAACTAGCTTGATTGGCCAGAAATTGCTTTGCTATGGTAATAGTCAGCAAATAGCAAAAGCTGGACCGAAAAAAATATATAAAAAACCTTACGCTTCGGCCCATAATTCTTCGAGAGAGCAAAGCGAGCGAAGATCTTAGTGGTTACTTTGGTGATTTGTTATGTATGTATGTTTGTTCGAGCTTTATTTTTTCATTGTCAATCTTCATTATTAATTTTTCCAAGTACAACCTACTTGAAAAAAAATATGGTAGAAAATTTTAGTTCCAAAAATAATTCTATCAAATGAGTGTCTTAAGAGAGTGCTTTATTTGTACATTCCAAAACCATTCATATTTATATTCTAGTTCGTATAGTCTTTGAGATAAAAGGAAAAATAGAACTTCAATACCAAAAAAACCTGACCTTCCAATCGTTACAGTTTCAATGAGTTTGTAGTTCAGGTAAGACTGTTTACAAGCTAGATCGCGGCAAGTCACATAAATTCGTAAATCACAACCATATTCTACAATGTCACATTTTAGTTGTAAGTTTACGATGGTTTTACGAGAGGCTTTATGACATCGTTAGGTCGACCCCTCATGTTATTCTTATTGATTGTAAATAAACCTCGCTATGTAAACAGGGTGATAAAGTGGTTCTTGGAGATGAGTTTATAAAGCTGCCTACAAACAGATGCGAAGAGCTAATGTGACTCTCGCTCGCACGTTTCGACATGTTGAAAGATTATAAAATCACTAAACTCATTTTCGGAAAATCGCAATCAACCATTTTGTGTGCAATCACATTGCACACAGTTTAGTAAAAATTTCATTTTGATCGATACAAATTTTCCTACTTAAAAGTTTGCTTACGTACGAAAACTAGTAAATGTTTTATATCTTTCAACATGTAGAAAGAGGCTGAAACCCGTCACAACTACTTGCTCGCGATTTTCAACACTTTTAAAGATAAAAATTAAAAATAGTTATGAAAATTCGCCAAGTTTCAGAGGATAGCATTACAAAGTTTCAGCAAAATATCATTTTTCCATTAATAGGATTCAGTGCGAAAATTGGTTCAGCATATTCTTTGTCATCAAAATCAAAATCAAAACGGTCTTTATTCAGTACAATCACAAGGATCACTTTGAAACGTCTTATATACTAGGTGAATCTATCGCCAGTTCCTCGCGACCAAAGCCTAGAAACTTAAGGCAAGAAACTAGAAGGCAAGAAACTTACGGCTTGGTTCCTAGCGTTTTTTGTATGATCCTTTTTACTATTTTATTATGGTACCTACTTAATTGTTTAGTATTTTAATGAGTTGGAGCATAGATCAGTCCCAAGCTATTTTGTCATCTATATAATCAGATATTTTATAGTAAGCTTTTGTACAAAGTTTTCTTTTTATTATGTTTTTGAATTTGCTAATCGACAACTGGTGAATCTCGCTTGGGACTTTGTTAAAGAAGCGTACACATTGTCCTGCAAACGATTTGCTTACTTTAGTGAGCCTAGTAGTGGGAACAGCGAGCTTATCTTTATTTCTAGTGTTAACATTATGATGGTCGCTCTTTTTGGCATATAGATTTATATTTTTTCTAACATACATTAAATTTAGAATACAATAACAATTTAGTCTCAGAATACAATTAAGTCCACAGCTAAACTAATACAAATAAAGCGCGTTGTTTACGGCCGGAAAGCTCGATCACCTAATCAGATATCAAATCACTTGCTATTTCAGTTAAATTTGATGTGATTACGTTTGATCGAGCTTTCAGAAACCGGCCGTTAACCCCTCACACACACGCTATTGTTATTACTATCGTGTGAGTGAAAGATAATGTAAAATAAGTGTCCATTTTATATTAGTTTCTGTAGAACAGGGTGCCTCCCCGGCGTAGAACAATAGTTTCATATTACGGAACCACTGACCTGCGATCTTGTTAGGCTATGGTTAGCATACGAGCGTAGCGGTCGTCGACTGACGACCGTCAGCTAGCGATCGTCATGTAGGTACATTACAGGTAGAAAGTGTAAGAGTGGTAGAGTTCTTTGTGTGTGTTTATAAAACTTGCTGATGGGACAGCATTGCCTCGTAAGTCACGCACGATTGAAAAGTGCCCTACGATGCACTGCCCTGCGTCCTTCAACTAGAGGCCTACAGATGGTATGCCTCATGTGCCTGTAATTACACCGGCCACCACACTCTCCAAACCGAAACACAGCAACGCTGCTTTGGCGGCAGAACGGTGTGTGGCTCGTCCGGAGAAGTACTATCATCATGCCTATTTCTGCAGCCAAGCAGCAAAGCTGTGTTTCGGTTTGAAAGGTGTGGAAAGGAACTGGTGGTAGATTTACCACGTTTTAAAGTGATCCTTTGTGGTTGTTATGCATAATGCATTATGATTTAGATTTTTGAGCCAGCTTACAGTCCGCTTAGCAAACATAGCTTTAGTGACCTTTACAATGACCTTGGTTGAGAAGGGGTTGCTGTCAAGAGTTATGGCCGTGTTTGTTCGATAGTTCTTAGTTTTCATTACAATATCGAAGGCACCATTTCCTTGCGAATAAATTATAATTGTTTCCAATGTCAACAATGGTAAGAGAGATAACTTTTACATAATCTAACGTTCAAATTACTCAACTGGACTCATCTGGAATGTACTGTATCGATTGCGTCAATAAACAAATATTTCATTTAATTTCATATTTCATACAGATATTATGTGTATCTAGGTGCCAGTTCTACGCGACCAAGCCTAAGACGAACAGAAAGAAGAGAAACAGTGAGTTCGATTCCCGCCGAGTTCATGTTTGTTACATTTGTGTGATGGGCATAAATAGATAAACATCGTTGATTGCGTTTTTGCATAAATAAGTTAAATGATTTAATATTTTTCAAAACGTTCAAATGTGCGAGCGAGGGGTACATTAGCAGTAGGTAGCATTCGCCTTAAGCTCGCTTAAGTACTTTTTTGTGCAATAAATAAGTTTCTAATCTTACTTTCGCATTCAGATTAAGATTGTCAAACCAAAATTTAATATATATTATTTACCTAGTATAAAAACAGCAAACATTTGAATTAAATTCAAATATGTAGCGTGCCAGTATCGAGTAAAATAAATATAATATTATAGAATCTAGAGCGAGCTTTTATCGAATAAATTGGCTCTTATCAAAATAATACAACCTAATTTAAAGGCCAGCTTCGAAAACAAGGCTCCAATCCTAGGAGTACCGTTAGACCGGTTTGGCCTGGCCTCTTAGCATACTCGTAGGTTGGCGGGCCTTTGGGTACCAGACTAGGGCATGTTTTCGTTTCCGGGGTACGTTTCTAGGTACAGTTATGCCCTGTGTGCTCGGTGATAAGCTAGACGAGAAGAAAAACAAACAGCTGCATGACTTTGATCCTCAGGCACGGTAGATATCCCCTCAGATCACTAGTGCCAAGTAAGTAATAAGTAACTCACGACAGATCACTACTGCCAAGTATGAACTCAAAATTCTTTGAGAATGTGTTTAAGGTAGTCAGAGACGCGTCCAAATATAACATTAGCACATTCCCACATTTTGAAGTAAGTAGTTGTTATTCCATACATGAGAGGTTGCTGTTGCTAGAATACTATCTGGCTCCTCACGATGTTTTCCTTCACCGTTTGAGAGCACTGGCATTGCGAACATAAATTTCTCGAAGAGAAAAATCCCGTCTTCCCGTCTCATGACATGCCTAATACCACGCTAACATGGTGCTCCTCAACTTGTCTGTCACCGACGCTACTTTCAAACTTCCTCTGATAAACTCATTCTTTATTTTATCTAAGAAATTAATATTCTCACAGTCATTTCACAGTATATTTATGAAAATCTATTATACACTCATAAACACATAGATAGCTTTAAGAAAAAGAGTGATGCACATAACGTTAACACTAGAAATAAAAACAAATTATGTATACCTAAATTTCGACTTCAAAAGGTAAATGGCTCGTTTATGGGGAACGGTATTCGCTTCTATAATAAACTTCCAGAAAGTGCCACTGGGCTTCCTATTAGAAAATTTAAAGTGTACATTAAGAATAATCTAATAAGGAAAGCTTATTATACTTTAGATAGCTATATTGTTGATAAAAATGCGTGGCCCGATGTCCCGGTCGCTCTGCCCATCGGCAGCTAACATGTCTGCAATGTCTGTACTGTACCTACTATTGTGTGTTTTTTTTATTTATCTCTGATTTAATAGATTGTTTTTATGCATTAGGTATTATTAGTTTGAGGCGTAGCGTGTGCTTTCTTATAAATTTGATTATGTTTACCTTTTTCTGTATGCCTACGCCTCACTAAACTTCAATAATATGTTATATTATTACATTGTAAAAGGATCATACAAAAGAACGGTAGGAACCAAGCCGTAAGTTTGTTGCCTGTTCTTCTAGGCTTTGGTCGCGTGGAACTGGCACCTAGAGTCACCTAGCTTTAAGACGTTTCAAAGTGATCCTTGTGATTTTATTGAATAAATACATTTTGACTTTGACTTTGACTTTATCCATCTTGTCACTCCACACATCCATCTCATGCATTTTGTAAAAATTTGTTGTTAGGAATGATTTTATACCATACGAAGACATCCTAAAATAAACCAAAATAATCCTTTTATTGCTTAATTTACTTATTCGTAATATAAGATGTGCATAAAAATGCCGACAGGATAATTTCCCAGTAATAAGTTGCTCATTTTGGGATTAAATTAAAGTCGTAAATATTTACAACTAGCGGCCTGTCCCAGCTTCGCATGGGTGGTCATAAATTTTTTGAACATTTTAGGATAAACTTGGACCGTGGGTTCGAGCCTCGCATCTACTTATTTCATACATTTGCACGCGCTTCTCCTTGAGTGAGTGAAATCGCACCCCGCGCGTGACCCGTGGACCCGTAAACATTTTTAATTTCGTCATATCTTTTGAATGGAATGTCCGATTTGAAAAATTTAAGAAGTAATCTATAGGTATTGAAACCGTCTTAATTATGAAATGATTTATTTGGATAAGGATTAATACCAAGGTACAAATAAAGACACTTTTCTAGCGGAGGCATTTCAATTATTTTTTTATAATAAAAGAACACTTATTGTGACATAACTATAATAGTTAGACATATGCTGTCGCAACATTTTTTGTAGATGATAACGTGTTCTACAAAATCGTAGTACATTATTTTGTTCTATCTTCAATAGTTTTCGCAGCGCACGCGATGTAAGGTTTTTTGTTTTCCACCTTGGGTTACATTATTGAAGTTTTAGTAAGGATCCCTGATTTTTTTGAAAATATAATATAGCCTATGTTACTCAGGGATAATGTAGCATTCTAATGGTGAAAGAATTTTTGAAATCGGACCAGTAGTTTTTGAGCCTGTTCGTTACATACAAAAATACAAAAATACAAAAATACAAAGTTTACCTCTTTATAATATTAGTGTAGATAAAATATGGCGGGCACCTGAGGGCATAACCTTTGTACTTTTATTTTTATATGCCTACGCTTGGTTCGATAAAAGGAAACACAAGTTTGCTTAAAATCCTCAAGTGTTCTAGGGATTTGGCAGTTTTATTCGATAGATACAAAAGGTATTATTGAATTAATATCGTGTTCCCGTGTTACATACGTAAATACGTAATTATGGTCTAGATTTACGGCCGGTTTCTGAAAGCTCTCTCGGATGTCAAGTCACTTGCTATTTCAGCTATTACATCAAACTAGATAGTGATAGCAAGTGACTTGACATGTGATTACGTTTGATCGAACTTTCAGAAACCGGCCGTTAATGTTGTAAATGATCTTATTTTGTTTTGGAAAGCAATAAGTTTTAATTTTACGGAGTTGATTAGCGCGGTGCGACCGTAGCCACTCCGTAAAATTTTAATCTAATAAATATAAAATAAACAATATTATGAGTGTTTGCAGTGTTAGAACAGCAAAATATATAAGCTAGAGCTGGATTTAATAGACTGTGAAGAAAAAACGCAAAACTACTAACAACAAAGTAGAAAATAAAGAGACGACAGTGGGTTCTATTATTATTTGAAAACAAAGTAATTGTGTGTTTATAGTGCTAAGCTTAACAATATGTTCAATAAATAAGACAATAATAAACGATCAGTGCAGTGTAAAGTGACACAATTCGAACAAATAATCTAAAAACAATCTGTGAGTTTTGCAAAAAAATAAAAGTTGACGGTGTCATAAAATAAATAAAATCCCAGAACAAACACGCGAAAACAAGGCGCAGTAAATGAACACTATTTTCGACTTCCAATGTATCATTCCGTCTAGCCGAGCGTTTACACACTTCGACCGCCAAGCCAGATCCCCGAGTTCAGATCCTGAGTGATATCATAAAACTTCTTATTTTTATTTCTTTTTCTGTTTTGCTTTTTCCTTGGATTATTATTTTGCTTTGCAATATACCTACCAAAGGGAAGAGAGGGGAAAAAGAAAAAAAAAAAAAAAAAAAAAAAAAAAAACTTTCCTATAGCTTCTTTAAAAAGCTCCCAATATAAGCAACCATGGAAGAGCTAATGAGGGCAATCATGGCAATCGGAAAACAACTTCAAGACACTGATAGCAAACTCTCATCAAAAATGGATGTTTTGGATGGAAAACTAGTCCATTTCCAAACACACATTGAAGAAATAAAAGAAAAGCAAGAGAAACAAGAAGAACGTTTAGATTATCTTGAGAAGGAAATACGGATTCGAAACTTGGTTCTATTTGGTGTACCTGAGCAAGAGGAGTTCTACTCAGATCTGGAAAAATTAATTATTAAAATTCTGTTTGAAGACCTGCAAATAGAATGTCACTCAAACGAAATTCAGCATGCAAGACGTATCGGGAAGAAAGGAGTAAATCCTAGACCCATCAATGTGGGTCTTACAACATATGGTAAAAAGGTTTTAATAATGAAAAACAAGCACAAACTAGAAAAAACTGGTTTTTATATAAAGGAAGACTTTCCCCCAAAAGTCCTTCAGCAACGAAAGGAGCTGCAGGAACAACTGAAAAATGAAACAGAAAAAGGAAATAAGGCGTTTATTAAATACAACAAATTGATCGTCCGAGAGTCAATCACCACACAAAGCGACATACCTATCGAGGAAAAAAACAAAAAAAAGAGAGCTCTATTTAGAGAACCTAGCCCGAGTACGAGTAACAACGAGAGCAGTAGAGCAGCAAAAAAGAACAAAATATACAACGAAAACAGAAATACTAGTAGTTCGCCCCGAACTGAGATCTCGTGATGCGACCCGACGAACGTATCAAAACTTTGAGTAAGTAGTAGTCAGAGGCAAGTCCAAACATTATCTTTGGACTTTTTTCTGACTACCGCCTACTAACTTGGTATGGTTACCAAGTTTCAACTCTATTGGCCTATTTATTGAAGAGTTCCGTTGAACAGACCTTGGCTCCATCATCAGACCTGGTCGTCGTCACCATTTTATGAGAACTGAGTACCTCCTTAATTTATTTCAAGAAAAAAAATTAAGAAAAATCAAAAGAACTGGCCGACCAGTAGAAAAACCTTGATGTCAACGAAACTCTTAGAGATGGGAGCTCTTGGGTCGCTGGTTATCTTAATTTAACTTTTATTATTTTATCTCAAAAACCGAGCGTCACAAAAAAAAAGTAAAAATTGTTTTGGGATGTCCAAACAAAGCCCTTTCATATGACATGTAACTTGATTTTTTTATGTAACTTTTTTTATTTTTGCCCCCTTAAGAAACCCCATATCTCAAAAACCCTTCATCCGATTTTACTCATATACTTACCAGTAAATTTCTCAAGTACAAGCTATCGACATATTAAATTTCATGCAGATCGGATCAACGGTTCTGAAGTTATCGCCAGACAAACATACATACATACATACATACATACATACATACATACATAAAATGCCAAATCGCCCAAGTTGAAACTAAGATCTTTGTTCGCTTCGCTCACTCGATCAATAACACACTACCTCTCGTTGCCAACAAAAGAGATAACAACAAAAACGAAGAATAAATTAAACGACCAATAGCAATTAGCACTGCTTCCTCCAAATTGCAAAAATAAAAAAGATTACACAAAAGAAAGCATCCCAATACGGCTGGTCACCGCGGGAAAGCAAGACCAAAACCCTCCGGTTCTTAAAAGAACTGGACTGAAGCGGCAATAGACCGCAAGCGCTGGAAAGAACTGGAGGAGGCCTTTACCCGTGAGGGGTCCTAAACTAAGAAATAATTATATTTACAAAGAAAAAATAAATACAATAATCATATGAATATAAAAATAATGAAAATAAGCAAGACAAATAAAATATATAATATTAATAAATAATAAGTAAACTGTAATTAGATTATATACTCACTTATATTAAATCTAAAAAAAAAAGTGCATGTTTCGATGAATTTGTATTAATTTAAGTTATGGAATAAACAGGCTTTTTTATTTTTATTTTATTTTATTTATTTATAAGTTTTAATTTAAGGTCAGATATACTGCGGACATACTACTTAAAAAAATCTATTCTATAGTGCCGGCCCTTCCCCAACCCCACCGACTTGAATAGGATTCAAATCAAATCAAATCAAATATTTTATTTTGTCAGAATCTTAGATACAAACATAAAGGTCTTCTTAAACATAGTAGTATCACTAAAATCCTACCAATACAGGCTTTGTCAAAACGTGGTAGTAGTTCTTCTTATTCTTGGGGCACCGGTCCGTCATTCGACAGACAATCTTGTTAGCGTCAGATGAAATAGATTTACTACTTGTTAGTCAAGTCGGTCGTCATTTGTTAAAGAAAATGGTGACAGTTTCCTTCAAAACTTGCGAAACAATTTTGTTCAAATCAGGATAATATAGGTAGTATACTTTCTTTCCAACTGCTCACACTTTAAAACCTTAAGTAATGTTCCATCCATTCAATACGAGGCCCAAAATTCAAAATTTTGAATCTTGAGAGCGATAAGTTGTTTGGCTGTTGTAAGCCACTAAATTAATTTATTATTTGTTTCAGGCAGCAAAATGATAAAGTACATAATGATGCTGATGATAGCCATTCAGCTGACACCTCTCATTCTGGTAAGTCATCCGCTTTATTCATAAAAGAGTATTCCCTATTCTCAAATTCATCACCAACTAACTGTGTTACCCACTACACTTGCACTGTTATACCGCGCTTACGCTTAGACATTCGCGCTGCCGTTCACGTGGACGGATATGTGGCCGAACATAGTCCGCGGCAAATTGTGTGTTCACATTTGGCCCGGACACTTAGGGAGCGCGCGCAACGCGAACGTCAACGCGAGGGGACATTGAAGTGGCCTGATTACATTCTCGCATTGCCCATGTTCCTTGCCCATGTCCCTCTAGGTGCAATTTCACGGACATGAGCTAAGTGCAAACGGGGTATTTCCCTCGAACCAGAAGACTAAGAGCTGATTTCACCATGCTCCGTTAGTTACTAATCATGGATAAACAGGCCGGTAAAGGTAACCTTAGATGTCAAACGCGTACATTTTGACATATTAAGGCCCAGTTTCACCATGCCCTGTTAGATTAACAAAGGATTAAAGGGCCGTTAAAAATGTCAAAATGTACGCTGTTTGACAGCTAAGGTTAGATTTAACGGTCTTTTAATCCTTGATTAGTAAATAACAGAGCATGGTGAAACCGGCCCTTAACGGCCCTTTAATCTTTTGTTAATCTAACAGAGCATGGTGAAACCGGCCCTAAGCATAGGACTAATCTAAAATAAGATAATCGCCCAATGGACAGACGTTGTACAAAATGCATCTTCTTCTTCTTCTTGTCCTGTCACTTGTGTTCGAAACAGTGTGGTGAAAGGATTTTAAGCGCGCCTCAAGGAGGCTCCTTTCGAGCACTTCACACATGTTTAGAACTTTTTAGGTTCTAAGACATGCCAGTTTCCTCACGATGTTTTTGGTATTCCATTCGTGATAGGTTGCAAGCCCGTCACCGCTGCTAGAGTACCTGGTTTCCGCACGATGTATTCCTTTACCGTTGAGAGTACAGTTTTTTCTGTTAAAAAAATGCATAAAAATTAGTGTCGTTGCATTGCAAACGATAAAACCACAGTTAGATAATGACTTATGTAATTAAGGCGACCCGGTTAATCAAAAGAAGGCCAAAACCACTAATTTCGGTAAAAAATTACATGTTTTGGCCTCAATAAAATAAAACCTAATCATAAAATATTTAGTTCTAAAAATCTAGTCAATTAGGAACCTAAACGATGAAGGAAAACGTTGATAGAAGATATGCTTCCAACACACGACCTTACGATCAGACCCGAGAGACACACGAGGTGACTCACAGTGAACAGAAACAACTTCACCACTATGATCTCCAGGCACTGTGGATCTTTTCGCAGATCTAAGTACTCTCTTTTCTCTTGTCGTGTCATTAGTTTCTTCCGAAACAGTGTGTTTAAAGGATTTTAAGTGCGCCTCAAGAGGCTCCTTTCGAGCACTTGTACTATCTTCTGGAGCTGCTATAAAAAGAGGGAGATTATGAAACAGCCCTATATTGTTCCTAAATTTACAGGTTGCATCAGCCAAACAGCAAGTCCAGCTTTCAGACTCGTACCTCCCCGTGGCCATGCAGATAATCGCCCACCTCTCCGACCAGATGGCGTTCGAAACGCAAAACGACATCACTCCCCGACCAACTACCACTACCACTACTGCCCGGCCGACTGCCAAGCCTACCACTACTAAGCCTATTACCTGGACCACTAAGCCTAATACCTGGACCACTAAGCCGAATACCTGGACCACTAAGCCCAATACCTGGACCACTACGACGACAACTAAGCCAAACTCCTGGACCACTACGACGACAACTAAGCCAAACCCCTGGACCACTACGACTACAACTACGCGGAATCCCTGGTTCACTACAACTACTACTCGTCCGTATGTGACGTCATCTTCGTACCCGGGCGTGTTTAAGCCGACCAATAACGGATGGTGGATGGGTTTTTCTACCACTAAGAGGTTCTGCTTTGTAAATTTGCTTAGAAATACGTTTTTTACGAGTTACTTAGAGGCTGAGAAGAGTAGTAGACCTTTATGTAAAGGGGAACTATCACTATGCCTGTATCTGCAGTCAAGGAGTGTTGCTGAGTTTCGGTTTGAAGGGTGTGCTTGCCGTTGACATATATTACATCTGTATGCCTCAAGCTGATGGACGCAAGGCAGTGCATCGTAGAGTACGTTCCTCAAGTGTGACTTGCGAGGCAATGCTCTGTTGCCTCTGGTGATGGTTACCACTTAACTCAGGCACTATCTCGCCCCAAACTTAGCCAAAGCTATGGGAACCAGATAGCTAATACATACTATATATAATATTATTAATAATATTATATAACAAAAACAACATCTATGTTCATCATACAAATGTTTGTTGTCGGTGGGCATCGAACCCACGACCTACGGCACAGAAAAAGCTACGAACGGCATCATTGTGAATGACATGCGTTCACAAATACTAGTGCTATCGAAAGTTGATTTAAATGAAGGCTTTGTAAATACGTATAATAGTTGTTAACATAATGATGTGATGGAATCTAACAGAAAATTAGAAAAAACCTTAACTATCTTATATAATCTTAAAAACTTACACATAACAGGGTTCAGGGGGTCTACTCTGAAAAACGATAAACGAAATTTCGTATTGGAATTTTAAGTTACACTGCGCGGTAAAACAACCACTTCTTCTCCATTTATGGCACCCCGTCAGATAATCTTGCCAGTCCAAAAAAATAATCTTCCTGCTCTATAAGGAGTGGGGTGACAGGTTTTCTTCTTCTTCTTTTATTTATCTTGGTTTTGTCAGCGTCAAGTATAATAAATAAATACTTTTTAGTTATGTCATTTCCCCACTCCTTAGAGAGCAGTAAGATTATTTTTTTGGACTGGCAAGATTATCTGACGGGGTGCCATAAATGGAGAAGAAGAACTGGTTGTTTTACCGCGCAGTGTAACTTAAAATTCCAATACGAAATTTCGTTTATCGTTTTTCAGAGTAGACCCCCTGGTGTGTTGGGTAAATTAAATTGTACATACAAGTAATTCAGCGGTTTTTACTAAAATAACATTTACATAATGATGAAGGAAAACATCGTGGGAATACCCTTAGCTAAGTCAGCTACGCACGTATTGATCATGTGGATTAGACCAACTTAGCTATGATATTGGTATAAGGAAGCCTGCCTCATCCTACTGGGATAACAGGGATATTTTGTTACCCCCCCCTAAGACCTATTTAAAAACATAAAAAATGGATAAATGGTTATGATAATAACACACTATTTATGGGACACTTGGAGATAATAAGATTTGTTTATTTTCACACACAGTTTACAACAAGCATGTTAGGTTGGTACACACGGATACAGATCAAGCTACGCAAAGCCAAAGAAATTTTACCTTACTACTTACTTTCATAAGAGTAGTAGAGCTCTTTGTGTGTGGCTCGTCCGGGGAAGTACTACCACCACGCCTTTTTCTGCCGCCAAGCAGCAACGCTGTGTTTCGGTTTGAAGAGTGTGGTCGCCGGTGTAATTACAGGCACATGAGGTCTAATTATACCTCTAAATCTGTATACCTCAAGTTGATGGACGCGGGGCAGTGCATCGTAGGGCACGTTCCTATCGTGCGTGACTTACGAGGCAATGCTTCGTTATAGGTAATGGTTACCACTTAACATCAGCTTGTTCTATAGCTGGTTGTATATAAAAAAAAGGAAATAAAGCGAGCAGTGTATAGCCTGATGTGTATCCGTGTGTACATCATCTAGTTTGGAGGGTTGAGACAGTAATCCTGTTTGGTGTGAGACTGGTGGTGATAGATTTGCTGACTGCAGGAGGACTATTCTAAAACTTTCAGAATCAAAATCAGAATAATCTTAATTGTAAACTGTTGAATGTATAAGGTGGTGAGTATATAAAAAGTACAAACAGTCTGCCCTCGGACGTACAATTAAATGTTACAAACATTAAACTTTCGGAAACGATAGAATTTTTCGCTTGCTTTTATTTTATTTGCTTATAAACAAAAACAGACTGAAACAAAACTGGAATTTCCGTTCTGAAACGTTCCCAATTGTTTTAAAATAGCCCTGCAGATGTCAGTTTAGCATGTAAATTAACCCCATGTATACTTAAAGAACTTTCACACGCAAGAAGAAGAAAAACATAATTAACTCGCCATTTTCCAATTCCAGATCAGATATAACGACGCCGTTCCATAAGCCAGGTCTCTACGCTCCCTTCTCCCCCCCAAAGCCGTTCTTCAACCGGTTTGAGTCGAGGAACTTCCTCCTACCCCTGTACAACTCACAATACACCGTCCTAGGACCGCAGGAGAGCAGGTCTGAGGATCCCCTGCTGGGCATCCATGTGGAGGAGGTGGGTCCGTTGATGGAACCTAGTCCAGAAGCTGCGCCGCTGCTGCCACCACAGTTTGATGTGGAGATCTCCAGCAGGTAAGATCATTGGATCACCAGGTAATCAGAGATCCCAGATTTTCTGTGGTGTCTGGAAAATACGAAGCTCAAATGGAGCTGGGTAGGACTGGGACACGGGGTAGAGGAAAGTGGTGCATAGTACGAACTAAGAGAGTATTCCAGCAGTAAGTGAACCCAGGCTATGGTGTCTGTGATGATGGCAAGGTGATCTACAACATTTGGAGTCATCATTATCGTCTGGTGAATTAAGTCTACCTAGTGGTCTTTTTACATGGTCCTTACAAAAGCATACATATTATGAAACTAAAGTTTGCAAAGATTTTTTTACGAATTGTTTATGGAACAAGCTGATGGCCTACTTGATGCTAGGTGTAAACCATCAGTTTTAACAAAGCATTTCCTCGCAGGTCATGCACGTTGAAACATGTCCTAAAATGCACAGCCTTGCGTCCATCAACTTGAGGCATACAACAGGTTTTAAGCCTCGTAGAAAGAAAGAAAGAATGAAAACATATTTATATCATGTGCCTATTATTTCACCAATATGCTAACACTGACCTCTCAATATATCACCTTCAGGTCCGATGGTTTCCTGCTCGAAGACGTTAGCGATGACAGCCTTCAGTACCTGTCAGATGACGTGCGAGACATGATCCGGATGGCGAAGGATCCTCATGATGAGAGGGTTGTGGACATCTGGGAGAGAGCTGGAGCACAGGTAAGTGACGAGATTATGAGTACTAGTTAAAAAAGTAATCTCCGTCCCTTTCTAATTAACCTTCCCTCATTCTCTCGTAGACCAGTACCAGACAAGTCGTAAATGGTCAAATGTTTCATTGAAAAAAACCACTTTCGAGTAAGTTCTTATGAGTTAGAGCAAAGATGTTTAAGTTGCTAATTTTCAAGAATCTAAGCTAAAACCTAGAAAAAACCTTCAAACAGAAAAATATTTGATGCTCTCAGACTGCCTTTCAGAACTATTGATACTATATGAGTTTTTATATATAAATAATAATTAAGCCAAATATATACCAAGATCCTAGAATGCTTTGTTACCTGTTCATCTAGTCTTGGTCACGTGAAACTGGTACCTAGATTCGCCAAGCTCTAAATGATCCCTGTGATTCAATTGAATAAATTCTTATTGACATAAAGCCAAGGTATTGAAGACTGAGGAGATGTCTTCCGTGCCAGAGGATTAAAGTCATAAACCTCTCGTTTACAGCCAGCTGTGACCACGAAGGCGAAGCTCTCTGGCTCCAACCTGAGGCTGCTGCTACTGTACGATCTCCTCAGCAGGGACGCCAAGAAGCAGAGGTTGAGCGACTACGGTGTAAGTATTCTGATCGAGCGAAGCGAGCGTAGGTTTCTCAGACAACTTGGACGATTTGGCGTTGTACGTTAGTCTGACTCCCTGATCTCGAAATCTCTAAAAATAAAAGCTGAATGTTTAATAATGAAATTCAGCATAAGCTCACTAAGAAACGATTTCTGAATATCAGCGTTCCAGTGGTAAAAAGGGTGGGAAAAGTTTTTATTTTTTTAGAGCTGGGTGAATTGTCAAATATTATTTTATTCATCTTTCATAAGAAGCGCTTTATGTTTTTCCAATTCAAACCCTTATCGCAAGATGAATAATAATTTTAAGTACTGCGATAACTTGAAGAGGTACGGGTTACCATGATTGGTGGTCATATCTTTACGACGCTGTTACATAATGTAAGCAATTTATACGAGCATCGTTGTAACGTTGTAACGACGTAGACAAGGTCTATAACGTTGTAAGGCGTAGACAAGGACCGTAATGTGCTTTTTACGCGTGCGTCGTAAAAGTTTGAGCACCACTCAGCGACTGTTTCCATGCGCATACGATTATTTAGTAAACATGAAATCACGGGTGACGAATAAAACACTACCATAGTGCAAAGCTGAGTAATAGTATTTGTATTATTATCATAAAAAAACGCTAGGGATATAGGAGAAGGAATGAATAACTAATTAATTCCTCCTACCCGATGGACCGACGACATCGTGAGGATCGCGGGAAGTTGGTGGATGGATGGCAAGGGCTCAGAATCCTTCCTCATGGAATTGTATAGGGGAGACTGTGGACTTCTTCAGGTTGATGATGATGATAGTGAATTACTCATTGTAAGTATGACATAGCCCCTAGAATACTGGTATACTACTGGTGAATGAATGAATGAATGAATGAATGAATGAAAATGCTTTATTGTACACCTTACAAACGAACAAAATAAGAAACAAATAATTACAACTATAGATATGTACAATGGGCGGTCTTATCGCTAAAAAGCGATCTCTTCCAGACAACCTTTGGATGGAGAGGAGCCTATAATAAGATGGTTGGTTTGGGTGCACCAAAAAATAACATGGTAAAATAATAAAAATTATAAAACAACATAATTATATACCTACATAAACTAGCTAAACATACAAAAAATAAATAAAATTACATACATACTATATTCTATGAATAAATACATACTAATATACATAACATATTACTGTACTGTAACATATTACTATACATAACATATTACTGTACTGTACAGTACTGGTGTACTAGAATAGTTTCTCACGATGTTTTCCTTCGCCGATTGAGAGCACTGATATGTCACACATATCAAATCACATATGAATGAGGTGAATAATGTTTTTAAAACTGCACCCAGGTATTTAAAGTTGAGTAAAAGTGTATTTCATGCACTTAGCATAAGCTCAGTTGAATTAAGTTTACGAAGCGCAAACACAAAAGTTATACATATAATATACAAGCTGGTGCCCGCGAATTCGTCTGCGCAGGAAAAATACACAATATCACACAATATCTTTATAAATTGTAGCCTCTATTATTCTGATGTATAAGCTATATTATTGGAAAGTTTCATTAAAATCCATTCAGTAGTTTTTACGTGAAAGAGTAACAAACATCCATCCATCCATCCATACTATCAAACTTTCGCGTTTATAATATTAGTAGGATTATTTCTTGTGACAATGGAAACAGCAATAATCTATTGTTACGCCTCAGTCTCGGCCTAAAACTATTGAAGCAAAATTGGATTGAAGAACTCTAACTTCACAATTTCAATGTAAATTGCGATGACAATGATTTTACAATGTAATTAACCAGACAATCTGAAGATTAATGTGTTTTGTTGGTCGTTATCACCTGGCTCATGGAAATTATGACTTTTGAGGGGTTAGTCTACCATAGTGACATACAAATGAACTCTTTGTGAACTACTAGAGTGGCTCACAAGAGTAGTAGAGCTCTTCGTGAAGGGCTCGTCCGGGAAAGAACTACCACCATGGCTTCTTCTGCCGCCAACTCCGCCAAGCAGCGTTGCTGTGTTTCGGTTTGAAGAGTGTGGTTGCCGGTAAAATTAAAGGCACATGAGGCAAAGTTGATGGACACAGGGGCAGTGCACATTTATATATTAATAAATGTAATCTTTGGACGTGGCTCTGACTACCAAGACTTAATATCCTCAATGATTTTGAGCGCCAAGAGATATGTAACACCAAGAATACATTTAAGTGCATTTTCTGTTTCAAGTTTCTGTTGTTATTTCATTGCGAGGATAAAACAAAAAAATAACTCAGTCAATCAATAACAAAATCTAAAATAAGACTCTTAATTCTTTGTAATTCTGTTACAATTTTCCTCCAATACTTTGTATTTTTTATCTGTGTAGAATAATAAATCTTCTGTCCCAAAAAGGTTGTTATAAGATTATTCAGGTTTATCCTCAAGTGTGGGCTCAATCGTGTTTTATGAGAGGTTCTTTCGTTTTTATTAATTATTTGTATTAAAATATTTGAACAAATCATGACCGTATTATTAATTTTGATACTTTTTAAGACAATGAGTATTGAATACTCTCACTATAGTGTAGAATAACAAAGTGAAGGACTTGTCCGGGGAAGTGCTACCACCTGTGGCTACCACTGTGTCTATTTCTGCCGACAAGTAGCGTTGCTTTGTTTCGGTTAACATTGCATCGTAGGGCACGTTCCTATCATGTGTGTTTTTGTAATACAACTAGGTAATGAAAAAAGCAGATGGCCCACCTGATGTTAAGTGGTAACCATCACCAACAACAAAGCATTGCCTCGTAAGGTAAGTCACGCACAATAGTAACGTGCCCTACGTCCATCAACTTGAGGCTTACAGATGTTAAGCCTCATGTGCCTGTAATTACACCGGCAACCACACTCTTCAAACCGAAACACAGCGTTGCTGCTTGGCGGCAGACAAAAGCGTGGTGGTAGTACTTCTCCGGACGAGCCCTTCACAAAGAGCTCTACTCTTGAAAAGCGTGTATTACGAGGCAACGCTTTGTTATAGGTGATGGTTACCACTTAACATCTGATGGGTCATGCGCTTATTCCATCAGCAATTACATATTACAAAAAAAAACAATATTTTCAGTGATTTTATAAAAAATCTCACAAATAAGTATTGAATCGGTTTTTTAACTTTTTCCAGGGCTTCTCCCCCGATGTCATGAAGGTGCTAGTGGAGTCTTCAACCGGCGGCGCGCGGCAGCAGCTCAGAACAGCTCTCTCCAAGATGGTGGAACGGCATGACTGCACCCACGACTACGCCAACAACCGAGCCAGAGAGATGGTGGAAGAACTGGGCAAAGACGAGTCTAAACTCAGCTCCGAGCTCAGATACCTCCAACCACTCGTTTATAAGTTCTAGAGATGTTAAGTAAGTAAGTATATTGAGACTAGTGAGTTCTCAGCAAGACCGATGGAAGCCCTGATCGAGTCTCTCAAAAACGGCCTGACGATACCGAAAACGATAAACAAAACTCAGACTTGGGGTACAGGTCACAAACTTATTGGGACCTTTTTCCTTCCCTCACATAACACATTTAAAAGCTGAAAGTTAGAAGTTCTCGAATTATAATAATTTAAATCAGGCCAGTTTTCACTTTGTTGACCACAATAACAAGGAATTATAATTCTGTATTTCCCTTAGGAAAGGAAAGGGTCATGCCTATTCCAAAATGAAACTTAAACTGAATGAGATACAACTTTTTTATATTTATTTTATTTACAGCAAAGATATTCTTATGAAATCTAGTACTTAAACAGTAAAATTTACAAAACAGTCGAAATTGAATCGTGGCGTACTTACAGAGAGTAACTAATATTTATTAAATCATTAGTACACGGCAGTAGGTATATAGGTACGTATACTTTCTTAATCGACTTTTTCTAGAGATTCTACGGTAATCTTTTGTGACATTTTAGTTAACATTGCACTGTTATTTTTGGTTCAAATACGTACTGTCTAAATACGTAGCTAGGTAAGTTATTATAATATATTTTAAATAAATTTAATTATATAATTGTGCCACATACCTAACTTAGTTATATTTTAAGCGAACTATTTAAATTTTAGGTAGATATAAGTTATATTCATGTATTTTATATTTTTTCATATTTTAAATTATACCTACCTACTTAGATATTGAAAATTTATATATTTTTGTAATTTTTCAATATGATTTTAGTCAATTCATCTCTGGTGATAAGAATCGTAATTATTATTAAGTATTGTAATTATTTCATGGACAAATATATTTTTATTTGAATTAAGAGCTTAATCAGTCATGAGTTATTTTCTTATACATGACATTTTAATTGCAGGTTTTTTTGCTAGATAAATAAATATAAAATTAAATGAATGTTCTTTTATTATTTTATTTTTGTTTAACAACGAATTTCAATATCAGGCTCCATATACATATCCTAATGTCTAGACATAGACATAGTTATTTATTTACAAATGCACACATAACATTTTATCATAAAAACACAATTGAAATCATTAAGAAGGTAGTAAAAAAAACTAAGATAAAAACAGCGGTGGTTCTACAGTAGCGAAAACAAAGATAAAATTATCTTGGTATTGTTTACGCTTATTATACCTTTACATTTATTTTTAGTTTCCTGAGGGCATACTTTGATTAGATCACAACTAGATTTTAAGCTGTAGATAGAGCTTTTTCTGTACACCTACAAGATACTACTTCAAGATGATGAGCAGTTTCAAATCGGTACACCACAAGGTTTAGATCAAAGCTGACTGACTAGACTGCCAATTTCATACTGCTGGTTTTCCTACAGACTAAAGAATGGGGTCTTCAAAAAGGGCAAGGTCGGCAAGAGTCAAATATGCCTCCCCTATACATTTCCAGGTAGAACGATTCTGAGCCCTCTCCATCCACCGACTTCCCGCGATCAATGTCGTCGGTCCATCGGCTAGGAGCGCGTCACCTGTGGCGTCACATGCTTCGCCTTCCAGTTCGTGGTCGCCATTATTTTTATTAATTTTAAGCGCCATATCAGATTCTAGAGTTTATTTAATTCGTTTATCGTATTTTTATTCGTAATACCTGCACCACCTGGCCCTACGATAGCTACGCCAGTATCGAGGGTACTTACCAGGTGCAGACACATGATTATGCGTGGTCGCCAGTAAGAAAACCTTTATTCCAGGGCAAATGATATTATGCCACCTCTAAAATAATAGATACTCTTTGAATATTATGTTTTGGAACTACCAACCGCCTTCTTGCTTCGTTCGCGTGGCAGCCGTAATTGCTATCATCATTATTTAAGGCGTTTTTTTATTCTCATCTTGAATTTTTTGCTATCTCGCTCTTGTTACATTTAGCCCAAACGGCCTACAGCTTAGAAAGCAGTGCTTCTACCAACTAGCTGTGGAGACTGTCATACATACCTTTTGCTGTAGGTGGTATTCCAAGTTTGACAGGTAACGAACTATATTAATTCTTAGTTTCATCCCATTCCGTGTTTTTATATACTACTCATGGAACACCAGAATTAGCGGAAAAAACAGAAATAACAAACATCCAAACATAAACATAACTTTCTCATTTTGTTATTAGTTGGATTACATTGTATCCTCAGGGCATGAAGGCACCATCATCCAATTTTAGATATTGTAATTTGAAACGAGTTTTTCAGAGAAAGATCAAAGGTATAAGCTTACCCAATTTTATGCTAAAGTTATCAATATTTATGATAAAAAGATTTAAAATTTAAATACTTCTGCTTACATTTGTTGGTGAGTCGGCGGGTGAAAAACCAGTTGCCACAGTTGGTACCGGGTTCGATTCCCGAAGCCGCATAAATATTTGGATTTGATGGTAAGACTTTAATTTTCCAAATTGTACTTTTACATTTACGTATTAATTACAGGCACATGAGGCTTAACATCTGTATGCCTCAAGTTGATGGACGCAGGGCAGTGCATCGTAGGGCTCGTTCCTATCGTGCGTGACTTACGAGGCAATGCTTTGTGGTGATGGTTACCGCTTAACATCAGGTGGGCCATCTGCTTGTTCCATCATCTAGTTGTATAAAAAAAACTGCATTCAAAATGGTATTCATGCAACATCTTCACGCTGATCCCCTGGCACGGTAGATATCCTCAGAGATCTCTGAAGTACCGTACCAACTAAATATTCACGATGTCTTAGGGGAGTAGTCAGAGCAACGTCCATACATTGGACACATTTTGCACTAGTATAGTATGTAGAAACTAAGAAAGTTAATTATATAAAAATATCAGGATAGGGTCAAGTGACAGCTCGCCCTAGGAACACATATTATGTAGGGCGGATAAGTGTCTTATCACTTAGCTAAGTGGCTAGGGCGGGCGGGAACTGGCATGTTGACCGAGAAGGCGGGTCAGAAGCTAGTTGGTTTAGTATCCGTTTATGTAACTTTATTTGTATGACGCGTTTCGCTTCTTCTTCTTGTCGTGTCAGTTTCTTTCGAAACAGTGTGGTGAAGGGATTTTAAGTGTGCCTCAAAGAGGCTCTTTTTTAGAGTTAAGACACGTTGTGTAAAAAAAAAACAAGAATAATTCGTGTATTTTTTTTTTCTATAAATTCATGAGCAATGCGCAATGCCAATGCTATCCAACAGTGAAGGAAAACATCGTGAGGAAACCAGTAAGTCCTTTAGCAGCGGCGATGGGCTTGCTACCTGTCACCTGGCTACCAAATAAGTGTAAAATATGGTATGGTATGTGCCAAAATAAAATATTTCGACGTACCTCTGACTACCCCGTTAGACATCCCCAATGAATATTAAGTTGGCACTTACTTGGTTCCAAGAGATCTGGAGGTATCTACCGTGCCTGGGGATCAAAGTTGTGAAGTTGTTACAGTTAGATCTTAAAAAATATTTTAATTTCAGTAAATAAAACATATTATGTTTTGATTAATAATTTAATTTACTTTATTAATTCTAAAAACAATACTTGAATTCTAAAAAGCCTATTATATAATTATTTATATACACATACCTACGATACGATGACTACACCTATTTTTACCCGAGTGCCGAAGGTACACCGGGTTATGTGTTTGACGTGTATCTATGTATCTACCCTTCTTACTACGTTATTTTCTTTATTACCACGTATAGCACCCAAACGGCTTGGTGGATTTAGATGATTGAGGTATCAAAAGATTTGTCTCAACTGCCGGAGTGTCCTAGAATACAAAAAAAATGAAAAAATTGATGAACAGGAAAGCAGGAACAATATTCTCAAACATGAAAAAAAAAACTTTACAGGAGGCGTCTGTATACTGCTTAGGACGGACATGCATGAACCTCCGACTGCCTGTAATTATTAATTGTATAATTCGTCAAGACTGAACAACTGGAGCTCACTATCAATAGAAGAAATTTAAAACATAATCTTGTTTCCATCCTTTTAGATTGAGCAGTCGGGTTTTTTATTTTCTTATAAATATTTTATTCTTTGTAGACTATATTTTAAAGCTATTTGTGCCCAATCTCATTTTCCCGCTGAATAATAAATGTAAAATCAAAAGTTATTATAAAAGGCAAACTTAAGTAGGACCAACCTACTTAAGTTTGCCTACCTACCTAAAGTACCTACTTATTAGGATAAGTAGGTGCTAATCTAAACATTTGGTTACAATAGGTTGTATAATAATAAAACTATGTACTTACATATACCATCGCGTTAGGGTCAAAAAAAAAACCTGTGATGATGTGATGTGTTTTCAGGTCTTTAAATAAATAAATAACAGTACAAGCTTTGCTTAGTTAGGGGCTGGACGCTGTGTGAAATTAAAAAAAAAAAAATACTGGTGGACATTCCACACTGCACTATATCGACCCAAACTAAGCCTAAGCTTGTACTATGGGTACCAGATAGCTGATATAATACTTATATGTATATATATATTTTAAATACTTACATACTTATAAAATTATAATACCTATAACACCCAGACAGAGAACAAACATCTATGCTCATCACACAAAATGTTTGTTATCAGCGGGAAAAACTTTATTATTATTAACTAGAACTCGGTTTAAAAATCGCCAAAAAACCTCCCCATAACAACTGTATAATACTACCCACTATCTCCAAAAAATACTCAAACGGACCCCTGGGAGTTTCTTCAACATCATCGATACCAAAATCGTCATCGAAATCGCTATCCACTTCATTTCTCGTATCGTTAAAAGCTTCTAAGCCCGATGCTGTTTTATCAGATTGCTCTTTTTCATTTCCAGTCGGTATTGGTAAGTAGCTGTTGAAAAGGGTGATTTTTTCAGGTTTTTTTTCTGTTTTCTTCAGTGCTTCGGCGGATAGTTCTTCTACGTCTCGTTCAGCTGTTTTGTTGATGCTGGGTTCGTCTTGTAACTCAATGTGTTCGAACGGAAGTTTTTTTGTTTGGCTTGTGCCGTTGATGCCAAATAGCCTGGAAGAAAGACATTATGATGAATAGATGACTTACCGCCGGTTTCTAAAAGCCCGATGAAAGTTAATCGCATGTCAAGTCACTTGCTATCTCTATATAATTCGATGTAATAGCTGAAATGGCGAGTGACTTAACATCCGATTAGTTTTGATCGGGCTTTCAGAAACCGGCCGTTAGTGAAGTGTAATGTATGATATTCGTCGAGCATTCTACCGCGGCACTGCCGTAACCAACCATTATTACAAAAGATACGGAATATAAAGTTGGGTACTGACCAACGTTACGAGGTGTAATGTAGCATTCGAATCGAGCATGATAAGCATTGAGCATGTTCGCTGTGTTCTAAAAATTAGCGTAACATGCTCGTCAAAGGATTCGCCAAAAAACCGACAGCCGGGTGGAGCACTTCAAAGCGAGCATTACACCTCGTAACGTTGGTCAGTAGTTCAGTACCCAGCTTTAGGTTGTAGCAAATGTCACTGTCAGTTGAGATTCCCGGCAAACGTAGCTTTCAGGGTTTTGTTCGGTATTTCGTACTTGGAATGGAATGCATGTGGCTACCAATAAAATATAGCAATATTATGTAGGTACACATTTTAGCCTCTGTATCCAAGTAAAAATTAGTTTTTTTTTTTAACTTTTACAAACCTCACTTTGTAACGTCTGTTGAACTAGGTGAATCTAGACGCCATGTCTATTCCATGTAAGTAACCGAAAGACAAGGTGTTGTCACTAAGCCACAAAAAACCTAACAAAGTCCTCAGATCTTTTAACACAACCCGCTCTCTTTCGGTAATGATCGCCAACTTACCTGTAGATAGGAGAAGTGATCTTCTCCGCAATGTTGCTGGCTATTTGTCCGTAGACGTTGGACTGCGCGCCAGCGTTCGTCGGAGTGTACACGCTGACCACGGAATCCTCCCCGCTGACGGCTCTGCTGCAGCAGGGGTTCGAGATCTGGAAAGATGAAGAGATAAATATAATAAATAATTTAAAACAACGCCATTTAGTCGTTGCTGAACTTAAGTTTCCCCTAGTTAACATTTCCAGGAAGAATTCACCGACCTCCTGCGCTCTTTATTGTCGGTAGTCCATTTAGGGGCCGTTCAGCGCTTCGACTTTCTGATGGTGGTGATAGATTCTATAATGTTTAATTATTTATTTATTTATTCATTAATTGCGGACATGTACCTGATTGTACCTACATTAATAAATAGCTTAGGTCTAGTTTTAGCATAAGTCAAGTCCTACATACACCCGGTTGGGCAAAATAATTTTAAAGGCACAATTAATAATCAGGAATTATTGGTTCAATAACCCAAAAATAAAACATCAGGCGAATCCCAACATTTCCATGCATATTTTTTGCGCCATCTTTTGACGAGCAGTATCAATTAGTTTTCATTAATTTTGCTACTTGTCAAAAGATGGCTTGCTTATTTAAGTTTACTGTTTAGTAATATCCAAATTTAAATCCAATTTTGGAATAACCACCTCATTATTTCTAAGTCATTTAGTCAGCCTTGATAATCTCCACTATACCTTTATATTTATATCACTATATGTATATTTACCGCAAAATCTGACCGCCAATAATAAAATAAATTATAAGTAGAGTCTATCTACGAGTATGCTTTCCACCTAAATCGGATGTCCCCAAGCGTCATCTTGATCCTTGGAGCCAATGCCGGACATCAATACTCTGCGCACGTCGTTTTGATACTTGGCACATAGTCTTTATACTAGGATAAGTAGGTACTTAGTTAGGTACCTACATGAATTTGTAGGTACCTATAGTATAATGTGCAATGCAAATTTCAAATATTCGGAAACGTTTTCAATAGGAAATGTCATAATTTGTCTCTTGCTCTTAATTTGTTTATCTTATACAAAAAAGAAAGAACTGACGTTTCCGAATGTTATAAAATAGCTTTGCTGAAATTATCATATTATCTATGTCATTCGGGATAGTACTCCTGGGCCATAGCTAACGGTTTTTGAGACTTTATTAAGATTAATAAACATTTTAACATTGTTTCATTTTAATTTTTATCTGGTTTTAAGGCATGTTTCATTATCCCTGTCATTTTATAACGGCTCTGTAAGATACTTTTCACTGTCACCTTCATGTCAACGACAAAAGATGGCAACACTTTTATCAGTCATTTAAGTTAATGCAACCCTCAGCGACTATTATTATACCCAATACTGTAATTTTTTACGTTTTAACACAGATATTGCTTATCTTAAGGAGACAGAAAAGAGAGTTTTTACTATTTCTTATGTGCACAATGCCAGTATAGGTACTCGTAAACGGTGAAGAAAAACATCGTGAGGAAACCAGCATGTTGTAGAACCTAAAACATGTGTCAAGTACTCGAAAGGAGCCTTTTTGAGGCGCACTTAAAGACCTTTCAACACACTGTTCTGAAAGAACTAGTAACACATAGTGACACGACAAGATGACGAAGAACGTTAAAAAGTTTATTCGTTTCAACAACTTTGGCCTTGCCTTTTTCCCGCTTCTTTTATGGCACTCCGTTATTTTTACAGACTATCGGGCCAGTGTCAAATGAATTAGTTTAAATACTTTTTAGTCAAGTCTGTCATTTGTTTTAAAAAAATTCGTGGCGTTTTCAAAACCTAGAAAGAAAGAAAGAAAGCATTTATACAAAGCATTGACGCACCTACAAGAAAGATTTTCGTTCAAACTAAGAACTACCTATATTAGACTATATTATACTTTCATTGCAACTTTTTTTGATTATTTTTGTTTCATTTTGACAGCGACTAGCCAAAGGTCCATCACTATTATCACTACATAGTATAAAACAAAGTCGCTTTCTTTGTCCCTATATCCCTATGTATGCTTAAATCTTAAAATATACGCAACGGATTTTGATGCTGGTTTTTTTTATAGAAAGAGTGATACAAGAGGAAGGTTTATATGCATAATACAAGCATAATCTCTTAGGGATAACCCACAATAACCGTGCGAAGCCGGGGCGGGTCGCTAGTAAGATATAAACGACCTTCACTAAGGTTCAAATAATTTTTGAAATAATTGTAATTCTGATAAATAATTAGTAGTCGTGAGTTCTATAAAAGACAATCTTGACATTTACCGATAAATTGCGCCAATTGTAAATGCAAAAATCAAGGAGCGTGTTATTTTTTTACCGATTCATTGTAAAGAGGCCATGTAAATTGCCATTTTTTCATGTCATTTTGGACATTGGTGTAGTATGAAATAACCTTTCGTGCGGTAAGTATGAATCACGCAAAAACCCACCGGATTCGAACTTACAACCTTCAATCCGAAAGCGCGTCACGCACTCCCAAATACGTCCGCGTCATCTTGATCCTTGACGCCAATGCCGCACTTGTATAGTTGGATCACGTAGTTTTGATACTATACGTGTTTGACAATGGCACATTTCGCATTATTGGTTTATTGGCTTGGAAATGTTTGGTCGCTTTTCTACAACGTTAGTCGGGACGTTAGAAAAAAAAAACTTCAAAAGATCTTCTATGATTTTTCTGAGGATTTAAGCCGTGAACTTTTTTTTATACTTGCTGATGAAACAAGTAGATGGCTCACCTGATGTTAAGTGGTAACCATCACCTAAATCTTTGCCTCGCAAGTCACGCACGATATGTGCCCTACGCTACTGCACTGCGTCCATCAACTTGAGGCATACAGGTCACCTGCAACCACACTTTTCAAACGGAAACACAGCGTTGCTGCTTGGCGGCAGAAATAGGCATGGGGTGGTAGTACTTCCCCGGACGAGCCACACACAAAGAGCTCTACTACTCTTGAGGCAGTGAGTTCATCCCACAATGCAATGTACATTGTACCGGCTCGTTGTATGACAGACAAAAGACTTCTGCACTCCAACACAATGATTTATTGACAAGCATCGATTCGAATATTCTCATTGTTGGTTTTTATTGATAGAAAATAATGGAATATAATGTATTTTTTTTATAAAACGTGTAGGTATATTTTGATTATTGGCCCAATCGCAATTTTCAAACAATTTTGTAGTTTTAGATTGCTAGTAGGTACCTACTTCGTAAAGTCAGACACAAAAGTAGCTAAATAATTTCAGTTTAAATGATTCAAACTCAAAACGTATTTAATCAGTTGAATCACAGGGATCACTTTGAAGGCTCACTTCGATCACGAGCTTCGCCTCACTCACGTGAATTGCGCTAGTGATGGGTGAATTTATTACAGAGTGCCAAATTGAAAAATTCCGGTGACTTGGGCGAGTGTTATTGACAGAATAGCACTACAGATTATTCTTTGTTTCCAAACTTCGCTGCTTCTTTATAAATATCTTTGTCTTGGATAGATAATGTTTAATTACTGGTTGTTGCTACTTATTGTGCAAGTTTTTTTATTATTATAGCTGCGGAGAGATGGTCAGAAGATGTGACAAACATCTAGGAAACGGTATTTATAAAATCACAAGGATCACTTTGATACGCCTTAAAGCTAGGTGAATCTAGGTGCCAGTTCCACGCGACTAGAGCCTAGAAGAACAGGCAACAAACTTACGGCTTGGTTCCTACCGTTCTATTGTATGATCCTTGTTACAATGTAATATAATACAATATTGCAACTCCATTGTGGTGCCAATCGAAGAACTGGATGAGACTAGCACAGGACTGTCAACAGTGGAAAATGCAAAGAGAGTCCGATACCCAGCAGTGGGTGAAGTCGGGCTGTGGTTTTTTTTATACAACCAGCTGATGGAACAAGCAGATGGTCCACCTGATGTTAAGAGGCAACCATCACCTATAACAAAGCATTGCCTCGTAATTCACGCACGATAGTAACGTGCCCTACGATGCACTGCCCTGCGTCCATCAACTTGAGGCACACAGATGTTAAGCCTCATGTGCCTGTAATTACACCGGCAACCACACTCTTCAAACCGAAACACAGCGTTGCTGCTTGGCGGCAGAAAAAGGCGTGGTGGAAGTGCTTCCCCGGACGAGCCCTTCACAAAGAACTCTACCACTCTTAACATGATGGATTGGATGATGATGGTGTACTGAGGGAGCCAGAAAACTGATAGAATACCAACTAGCAATTTCGTATTAGGTTATTATATTTAAATTGTAAACTGAAACAGCTTCACGACTTTGATCCCCAGGCACGGTAGACATCCCCTTAGATCTCTTTGTACTAAGTACGAACTCCTGGTTCCTTTAATTGTTGTTGGGAATTTCGTTAGTGGCTTATCGTGTTTTGTTTAATCTACATTCTCTAACTTAAAAAAAAATAAGTACCTACCTACCTGAGGGTAACATAACTTTTCGAAGAGCATAATTATTATTATACCTACAATAAGTTACCAGTTATCGATAAAAACTGGTTGAAGTAAAAAGGGTAAGAGCTTTTGAAAGCTTTCACTGTGTCCAAAACTGGCCAAGTGCGAGTTGTTCTTTACCTCCACCACAGATAAAAGAATAATAGTACCACCACATAATACTTAGATTGCTTAATTTTAAACTTTGTTTACAATTTGACCCTGTCATTTTTTGGGTTCCGAACCTAAACGGTAAAACGAGACCCTATTAATAAGACTACGCTGTCCTTCCGTCTGTCTGTCTGTCTGTCTGTCCGTCTGTCACCAGGCTGTATCTCATGAACCGTGATAGACAGTTGAAATTTTCACAGATGATGTATTTCTGTTGCCGCTTTAACAACAAATACTAAAAAACAGAATAAAATAAATATTTAAGTGGGCTGTTTATTTGATAATTGTACAGGACCCTTCGTGCGCGAGTCCGACTCGCACTTGGCCGGTTTTATTTGTTTTACATAAGCCATAGTATGAGGTGGCCAATATTTTTCTTTTTCTTTTCCAGATTATAAGAACTCTACAAATGCTACTAACGAATTATTTTCCAATGTTTCTTGTTTTTTTAAGTAGGTATTTATGGTCACCGTATATTTTAAATCATAAATTACTTTCACTTATGTCCGACATGCTAATTAACATAATAATATAAATATTCGACGACTGCCTTATATTTTTTTATAATTTTATCGAAAACCGTTTTATTTTTGTTTGTCTACCGCATACCTACAATATTTTTTTGTAAATACTTACTTTTAATATTATAACACCCAGACTCAGTACAAAAATATAATTGTGATCTAGTTTTCCTAGCAAAAATTTTTTTGTCCTTACTATTTTTCATAATCAATATTTTTTTTGGCAGGAAAACATGTTAGTATGAAAATTATATTTTGGCTAAGCTCTTGCAATACCCTTCTCTGAAATAAGGTTGTTTGCGATTTCTTATATGTACCTATATTCAGTGCCCTATATCATAAAAAAAATTGGAATGCGCTTAATGCGCAAGCGAAAAGTTGCCTGATTGCCCGTGTCTTATGTATCATGATACAAGCTAGTCTTAGTGCGGGGTCCATTGAATATTTTTAATTTTTTTACTGAATTCTTGAATAAGGTACTTTGTTTTTGTATGTGTCAGTAATTGCACCGGCACTCTTCAAACCAGTACATAGTAATGCGTGGCGATGAAATGAAGCTTCAATATTATATTACATTTTAACAAAGATCATACAAAAGAATGGTAATCTAGTTGCCTGAGGGCTTATTACGAGTTTAGTGCCGATCGAGGGCCGATCGTCGATCGTTACGATACACCGAATTTTCTATGAAAAAAAAACAGGTTCTCAAAGAATACGCTAGATGCCGTTGATTTATTTTCATAGAAAATTCGGTGTATCGTAACGATCGACGATCGGCACTAAACTCGTAATAAGCCCTCTGTTCTTCTAAGCTTGGTTGCGTGGAACTGGCACCTAGATACGCTTTAAGGCGTTTCAATGTGATTCTTGTGTTTCAACTGAATAAATACCTTTTTACTTTCGATTAGGAAATTCTTTATTGCAAAGAAGTACATAGGCAAACTTAATGCTAGTTAGCATTTCTTCCAGTTGACCTGACTTTGACTTTGAACTCAGTAATAAGTAAAATAAAATAGTTATCCATTATCTAAAATTCACTTACCAATACAAGAACAGCTATCACTAAAAACCTCTTCATCTTCAATGCTTGTTGTTCCGTTTTTCTTTCTTCTCTTCTCTTCTATTACGCTTCCATAAAGCTTCTCTTTATTCTGTCTAACTCTTTGCTTGACCACTTTTGGAGTCTTCGAGTAAATTACAAAAAGCTTGACTCGTAAAGAGTTTTGTACCAAATTATTTCGTCAGTTTCTAACTTTTTTGCGATCAATCTCACTTCAGCCTCAAAAAAATTCTACCATAAAATACTCTTAAACTCTTCTCTTCAAAAATGTAACTCTTTTTTTACGTTCTTTTCTTCAATGAACGTTTTATAAGCCTCTGCTTTATATATCTGTATCTTGGACTACACTCTTCTTATTTCTTCTTTCCAAAAAGTTTTCTTATGGCCGCGAACCTCCTTTTACCACGCCTGAGCCGCCATAGTGCGTACAAAGGAGCGCGCGCGCACATCGATAATGACGCGGATTGATTGAGAAGACCATGGTATACAGAAACGTCAGTGGGAAGCGTCACCATAATTTTGGATGGTCTTGGGACATTTTTTAATTCACCCACGACATCTACACTAATATAATATAATATATAATATAATATATAATTATAATATATAATATATAATATAATATAATATAATATATAATATATAATATAATATATAATATATAATATATAATAATAATAATATTATAAAGAGGTAAACTTTGTATTTTTGTATTTTTGTATTTTTGTATGTAACGAATAGGCTCAAAAACTACTGGTCCGATTTCAAAAATTCTTTCACCATTAGAATGCTACATTATCCCTGAGTAAAATAGGCTATATTATATTTTCAAAAAAATCAGGGATCCTTACTAAAACTTCAATAATGTAACCCAAGGTGGAAAACAAAAAACCTTACATCGCGTGCGCTGCGAAAACTATTGAAGATAGAACAAAATAATGTACTACGATTTTGTAGAACACGTTATCATCTACAAAAAATGTCGCGACAGCATATGTCTAACTATTATAGTTATGTCACAATAAGTGTTCTTTTATTATAAAAAATTAATTGAAATGCCTCCGCTAGAAAAGGGTCTTTATTTGTACCTTGGTATTAATCCTTATCCAAATAAATCATTTCATAATTAAGACGGTTTCAATACCTATAGATTACTTCTTAAATTTTTCAAATCGGACATTCCATTCAAAAGATATGACGAAATTAAAAATGTTAACGGGTCCACAGGTCTCGCGCGGGGTGCGATTTCACTCACTCAAGGAGAAGCGCGTGCAAATGTATGAAATAAGTAGACGCGAGGCTCGAACCCACCACGGTTTAAGTTTATCCTAAAATGTTCAAAAAATTTATGACCACCCATGCGAAGCTGGGACAGGCCGCTAGTAAATTATAAACGTGACCTACGATGCACTGCGTCCATCAACTTGAGGATATGCCTGTAATTTCACCGGCAAACAGAAATTTAGCAACGCAGCTTGGTAGCAGAGAAAGGCTTGGTAGTAGTAGGTACTTCCCCGGACGAGCCCTTCGCAATGAGCTTTACTTTTTTTTTCGAATGGACTAAATTACTGTTATAAATCCTATGACGATTGCATAAAACGTTACCGGGCAATGAGTTCTACTACTCTTGACAACTTAATTTATCCTGCATTCGCTCAAATCATGGCCACATTGGTAGGACGACCTCTGCATTGCATGATGTGCATGCAAAACAGTCGGACAATTGATTATTTATTCATTATTAATATTATAAAATAATTATATATGGGTGCCTAGATCAGATCCTTATGTTATAGATGGCCTATTTAGTACTAGGAACAAGGAACTTAAACAATACATACAAAATACTAACTAGCAAGAAGTGTTACCTCTGTTAAGAGAATACTACTGATGTGGGTTTGTGCCAAATTTAATGTTTGGACGTACCTCTAACTACCCCCTTATCCGTCTACGAAGATTCTGAAGTTCGGACTTGGTGCTAAGAGATCTGAGCGGATATCTACCGTGCTGTTTCAGTTTTTCTTTTTACGAAGGCCTTTATTTAGTTGTGTCGCTGAGCGCTTCATTAGCTTAACTGACCGATAAGTCTGTTGCTGTGATTTTCTTTGACATAAAAATGACAGTGACAAGTGAGGTTACAGAGCCGATACAAAATGGCGGTGAATAAGGGCAGCTCTTACGTAGTTGGCGACTAGCAGGCTGGAGGTGGAAGGAGCGGGTTTGAGTCCAGTTGCGGACCATTTATTAAACTAAACAGACACAGAGCAATCACATTTGACAAGATTTAGGTCAAAAATATACCATAATTATGAACCAAGAATTTTTTACCGTTATAATTAAAATTTGATAATATCTCAAAAGTGAAATAGAGTGGGACTTGAACCCATTCTCCCCTTGCTTGGTATGCGGATGCGTTAGCCAACTGCGCCATCGGATCATAACCTCACTCGGCAAAAATATCTCATTACTCATACGGCTCGAGACTATGCACTGTTAACTAAATAAAAAATAAAAAAATCAAGACAGTTCAAACCGAATAAGATTTGAGGCCGTGATTTCTTGATAAGCCAACATGCGTCACGCTGAAACCACTTAAAACTTAGTGAAATAATACAAAAAAGGGAATTATTTGCATAGGTTTTCACGAACTGAGCAACTCAATATAACTATTCTCGAACAGCGAACAGCAATGTTTAAAAATAGAATGATTCAAATGTCAAAAGTGTTCCTTTTTGTTTTACATACAAAAGACATCAACGCACACTGGCTGAATGGGCACAGAATATAAAATAAATATATGAGCGTCTTTCTTTATAAGGGTAAAGGTAAGGTTTTTTTATAAGGGTAGGCAATGCGCACATTCCTTTGGTATTGCAGGCGTTCATAAGCTATGTTATATCCGCTCTCCACCAGGCAGGTCGTAAGTTTTTTTTTATACAACTAGCTGATGGAACCAGCAGATGGCCCACCTGATGTTAAGTGGTAACCATCACCTATAACAAAGCATTGCCTCGCAAGCCATGCACCATAGGAAGTTTGCTTGACTTCAAGAAATTTTGGAAAAAATTGAAATTTGTATCATCAAACTTAATAAAATATAAAAGCTAAAATAAAATTTGCAGGTAAACTGAATAGTAAGAAAAAAGTACTTCATTTCAAAAATTAGGTTCCTATTTACCTATTTAATAAGTAACTATATTATCAGCTGATTAGATATTTTACAAAATTTATACATAAGCGCACTCTTTGGGCACTAATGCTAAAATATTTAAAACTACGTATTCAGTTATGTTTGCAAGTGTGAACGAGCTCATGTCTGCATAAGTTCCGCTATCTGACGCTAGATGGAACTAAACTCAATCTTGGCTGTCGAATTGTTTACGAACGAAACCCGTTGCCATGGCAATGACGTCTATGTAAACATTGATATTTTTACCAGTTCATTAATCTTCTCACAAAAGTGGAAAAAACTGTAACAATGTCTTTTAATAGAAGAGCGAGTGTATCATCAAAATTATCATCTTACTCGTCCACAACTTCAAAACTACGTAAAACGAGCCAAACTAAGATAGTGCCTCCACGGAAGGTACTGGCTTCGAAAAAACTAAATTCCAACTCTTCTAATGATGGAAAAAGCAGTTCTGCTGGCGTAATCACTGAAAAGAAACTCGAGAAACCAAAAAAGGTAACAAAATCAGATCTAAACATCAAAAAGCATTCAAGAAACGCCTCAATTGATTACTGTAAGCAATGTGGGGACAGCTCTTGTAACGGTGAAGCTAAAAGCACCCAAAATGATAAAGATAGCATCATAGAAACTCTAGTTTCAAGGACTTTAAAACAGAAAAATCTTACAACAAACGCAAAAACTCCCAAATCAGTCCAGCAATATTACAAAAACGAGAACTTTAAACCTTCTACCGAATCCCTTGGCGAGACAACTAGTGTGCCGAAGAGAGTATCTTTAGATACTATCAAAGAGGCATCTGAAGCACATTCTGTCGATTCCCTATTCAGAGTCTACCATTCCGAAGATGAGCCTCAAAACAGCAGCAAAGACAATTTAGAAGACATCAAAGAGTTCCGACAGAAGAATTACTTTGAATGTCACTCTGCTAACTCTAGGATCAAGAATAAAGGCAGTGTTACCAACCTACAAAACCATAAATGCGTTTACAGATTCTATCTTAACGATAGACTGTTTCCTGTTCCGCTCTGCACAGACTATACGAAAGAAATTCGATGCGTGGAGTGCCTTTTGCCAATGAACTTGCAAACTTCAAAAGACAGGGTCAACGGCACAATACAAGCAAAAGTTACCCTCGGAAAGAAGAATCAGGATGTCATGATTCTTCTCCCCATAAAAGAACCACTCATCATCCACGAGAAGAGGAAAGAGAGTAGGAAAGATGAAGAGACTCTCTTCTTTGGACTAATAAACTTAGATAAGATGGGACATTCGGTTTTCAACTACACTTTACCTGGGAATTCCCTCGCTTTGAAGTATCAGCGAGGATTCCAGGAGTTCCAGAATCCGGAAGAGTATAACTACCGTGATGTAGAGAAAGATGATGTTATTTTTATATGACCTTGTTGTAACTTGTGAAAGTAAAGAGCGACGTCCACTGAAGTAGATGTCAGTGTCAATTTTCGAGCGGACTGAATTGACAGCACCCAACTGCATCATCATTTTAATCACATCAAAAATCTATGTACACAATGCCAGTAGGTGAAGGAAAACAACGTGAGGAAACTGGCATGTCGTGGAACCTAAAAAGTTCTAAGACTTGTGTCGAAAGGAGCCTCTTTGAGGCGCATTTAAAATCCTTTCACCGCACTGTTTCGAAAAAACTAGTGACACGACAAGAAGAAGAAGAAGTATCGTGAAATTGTTTGATTTACTAAGTACCTAGTAGTTTATAGCGATGAAAACTTTTCAAAGTGATCTTATAATTAATTATAAGTGAGATCTAACAGAAGTGAATAACAGTTTTTTTTTACAAACGTACTTATAGGTAAAATAATGGCTAAATGTGATACCACCTACCTAGTACCTGCCACTATTTGCGTAATTTTTACCTGATTTAGGTACCATGTCATGCCAAGTATTTATGTATTGAGTAAAAGCATGTGCGGTCGAAGCCAAGTGACAGATGAAGAGACGCTTCAGTGGACAGCAGCCTAAATGCGAACATGCAAATAGTGTGAAATAAATAAACATTTGGAAGCATTTCAGACAAAGGTCAATAGCAACTGCAATGATTTGGTCCGATAGTGTTTCTTGTGGAAAATTACTTCTTGAGAAACAGTTTTTGCTATAATTATACTGTTTTGTAATTTATTTATATCGTTTTTTGGTCTTTCATAATTTGAGGCTTACTTATGAATCTGTTATGCCTAGTGGGGTTATAATGCAATATTCTTGATCGATCTATGTATGTAATATACCTAAGCTTTTCATAAACGTATTTTGATCGATGATGGCTTAGTTTATAATCTACTAGCGACCCGCCCCGGCTTCGCATGGTTATTGTGGGTTATCCGTAAGAGATAGACATATACCATCATGGACTTTTTTGTAGACCTTTATGAGGTGTACAATACTGTAGTACATTATTTTGATCTATCTCGTAGGGTTCAGCCAGCATTTGCAATGTAAGCGCAAAAAAATGTGTTTATTTACGACATCACATTAGAAACCTCTAAAATTATCAGTGTTTCTCTACTATATTATGCATGTTTTATACATATAAACCTTCCTCTTCTATCTATTAAAAAACCGCATCGAAATCCGTTGCGTAGTTTTAAAGATCTAAGCATACATACATAGAGACAGACAGACAGGGGGAAGCTACTTTGTTTTATTCATATGAGTGATGTTTGTGGCTAGCATAAATCTCTAGAGGTTTTAGTGAACACAAATAAAATATTTATGCAAAGGACATAATATCTGTAGTAGTAGTTGGAAGGTAAGTACATTTTAGAATAGAATATAAAATATTTATTTTTCGTTACAAAAACCTAAAACACAAACAAAAACAATAATGACGAAAAACAGACACCACTCAACTTTTTCTAGCAATATCTACCTACCTACCTTGTGACTTTCATACACAGTCACATTGGTCGCTATGTACATTCAGTAGATACCAAACTGGAGTTTTCTCAATATTTTACAAAAGTCAAAGCTCCGAACTAAATTGCAAAGCCCAATCGAAATATCAAGAAGCTTACGCCAGCGCCAATCCGCAATTTTGCAACTAAATTCGCCCCCCATAAAAATGGCGGTGGTTTCGCGCGCCGTCCAGTAGCGTACTACGCATGCGCGGAAATACACGCTCCGTTCGGTAATCGTGAAGTGTTGTGAAAAAGAGGTTTTACACGAAATAATAAAAATGTTTTCGAACGGTTTACTTTTGGTGGCTATGACGCTGATTTCTGTGAGTGCGGAAAGCTTATTGCGTAAGTAAATTGTAACCAGTTCTTTATTTTTGGTAAATCATAATTATTTTGCTTTTGTAATCTCCGTAGCGTAGCGATCAACCAGCTAAGATGCAAGAAGTTCAATTTCGTGCCAGGACAATGTTTGTATTGACGATAATATTATTTTGAGTCTGATGGTACCATTGTACCGATGACGGCCCAGGGAGGCCTATAGGGGCTATGATTATTACTTTTTTATGTGAAAACAACACAGAAATTCCCCAGTAGGTAAACTGCACCCTAGGATGGATGTTTTAGGGTGTATAATGGAATAAGCCTGTTCGTCTTATAAAATTAACAACTACCCACAAAATTATAAAAATAAAAATGTTGGTAATTTTTTTTAAATCACTGGGAATTTTCACGTGTGTTTATGTTTGCCAAAACATTTATCATATTTTGCAAAAATCTTCATAATAAAAAAAACATTTATGTTTGCCAAAAGATTTATCATATTTTACCAAAATCGTCATAATAAAAAAATATGTTGCCAAAAGATTTAACATATTTTGCAAAAAACCTCATAATAAAAAAAACATCAGGATACCAAATTTTGTTATTAATTAGTCTAGACTTGGTCTCACAGAATTCGCCTAGGATATAGGTATATGAGTAATTGAGTAAAGTTTTTAATTGATGGACGCAGTGCAGTACATCGTAGGGCACGTTACTATCGTGCGTCACTTGTGAGGCAATGCTATAATGCTGGTGATGGTTACCACTTAACAGCAGGTGGGCCATATGACTGTTCCATCAGCAAGACGTATAAAAAAATACTGTTTGTTACTCCACGTCATAAAAGTAGTTATTTTCTTTCCGCAGAATGGAAACTATATAAATTCCAAATTTTATTGATTACGGGTTCAGGCTTAGCCGCATGAAAACATCACTAGTCAAAGTCACAAAATATTTGCTAAATTGATGATATTGATGATATTTTTATTTAAAAGATAAATAAACCTTTGGTAGTTAAATAATTGGGAAGACAGGGTCGTCGGTGCATGCATCGCTTCCGGTATTTTCTCTCGCTTGGATAACGAAAGAAACGAAGAGCCGAAATGGTCAGTTGACTTAAATGTGACGATAAAAAACAATGTTTACGAGACATTTACCTGAGGCGTTTATTTACATTGTTGGCCTCAAGGTTTTTTTGTTTTGTTGAGTCAAAGTCAAAAGGTATTTATTCAGTTGAATCACAAAGATCACTTTGAAACGCTTTAAAGCTAAGTGAATCTAGGTGCCAGATCTACGCGACCAAGCCTAGAAGAACAGGCAACAAACTTACGGCTTGGTTCCTGGCCGTTCTTTTGTTTTTTGACCTAACGGTTCTTTTATGAGTGGGCTCGTGGGAGTTATAATAACTATAATACACGTAAACAGTTATTAGACAAATCAGTTACAAAGACAAATAAATATGGCTGTTATTTTTTTATAGGAAATATTAAACTGTCTTTGACAACATTAATCCCCAGGCACGGTAAGTAGTTATAACGTCTGGTTTGACCATTTGAGTATCGCTGACGTATCGTTATCATCATCATCCACATCCTGACTTCACCCACTGCTGGGTATAAGGCCTTCCTTAGTTTGTGCCATGTATCACGATCCTCTGCCAGTCTAACACATTCCGACCCGCGACTTTCTCTACGCCGTCCACCCATCACCGGTGGCTTAGTGGTAGCGGCCCCTCCTTCCGATCCTAACGTGGGTTCAACACCGGTGGTGCACCAATGAGGTTTTCTTTTCAAAAATGTATGTATGTGTATGAAAACATCACGAGGAAACCGACATGTCATAGATCTAAAAAGTTCTAAAACTTCAAGTCCTCGAAAAGAGCCTCTCAGAGGCGCAGTTTAAATCCTTTCACCACACTGAAATAAACTAGTGAAACGACAAGAATAATAATAATCCATTCGGCTGTCGTCCTAATCCACCTGTCTCACCACGTCTTGCAATGAGTCCTGCCCAACTCCATTTGACCTCCGATCTCCATGTCTGAGCTTTGTTCGTCTCCTGATTTCGGATTTCAGTATTGCGTACATTATGTCGTAGATGCACCGTTTTTTGCGACCGTACTTAACCTTTAGTTTTTTTACGTTTTTTTAACCAGGAAAATCCTTGTGATATTTGAAATCAAAAATCATAAATCACTAGCTAAATAACATGTTAGTATGATCATAATATTTGTGCATAGTAAATTCTAGCTTTGGGTTCGGCATTCCAATCTTGTCTCACGCATTTAGACACGAGGTCCAACATGTGGATATATTTAATGACAAAATTCATGTTATCTGTGATTCTATAATTATTTTTATAAGTTTAAAATTAAGATAGTATAAGCATTTTGGTCTGCATAATGTAATCTTACTATCATCACTACATAGTATAAAACCAAGTCGCTTTCTCTGTCCCTATATCATAAATCTTAATTTAAATTTCTTAATTTATCTTAAATTTTAATCTATCTATGCATAAACCTTGCTCTTGAATCACTCTTTCTATAAAAAAAAACCGCATCAAAATCCGTTGCGTAGTTTTAAGATTTCAGCATACACCCTATGTATGCTGAAATCTTAAAACTACGCAACGGATTTTACACCCTATGTATGCTGAAATCTTAAAACTACGCAACGGATTTTGATGCGGTTTTTTTTTATAGAAAGAGTGATTCAAGAGCAAGGTTTATGCATAATACAAGCATAATCTCTTAGGGATAACCCACAATAACCGTGCGAAGCCGGGGCGGGTCGCTAGTTTATGTGATAAATTAATAAATAAATAGGTTGTACCCACGGATGCAGATCAGGCTACAGAAAGCCAAAAAAATGACGCTTACCACAAGGACATAAAAGCGAACAGTGCGTGTGTACAGTTGCATGAAAACTCATTCATTTATACGAAATCAATACAAAAGTTACCGTAAACAACATACAGAAATAGCCTCACGACTTTGATCCAGGCACGGTAGATATCTTTCAGATCTCAGTACCTAGTACGAACTCCAAGATTATTTGAGGATGTTTATTGAGGGTAGTCTGATCAGAGGTTTTATATTTGGCACAAACCCACTTGTTGCTTATGTTGGTATTCCATTATCCATTATGTGACAGGTTGCAAGCCCATCGCCGCTGCTAAAATACATATTCATTTACGATGTTTTTCTTTAAGGTTTGAAAGCGCACTTTATAGAAAAATCAGTCACAATTTATAGTTTAGCAAAATAGCCTAAATGATAGATGAAACACCCGCATGTCAAATTAGTTCCTTTTTTTGCCAAGGTGTCTGTTTGATTGTTTGCTGCGGCCTTTCCTCTAAAAGAAATATCTTTTAGACTGCACCACAGACTGCATTGTCAAATGAATCGTAATTATTCTCCACTCTAGCCTATGCCAATAAAATTCAGGGATAATTATCTTATCGGCCATTAACACTAGGCCGACTGCCAAGGTCCGAGACACCCAATATGGCCGCACATACCAATCGACCTTTTGGTGCACAGAGCTATTGTGCGGACAATGCAGTATTTGCATGTGCCCTTCAACTGGTGCTTTAGGGTTAACTCGGAAAACGAAGGAATTTGTGTGTGTTTGCGAACTTTTATTGAGCACCGGTAGACTAGTGGGAGTGACCCCGCCTTATCGTAGGTTCGAATCCGGTCGTGCACCAGTTTGGATTTTTCCTAACGCAAAATGTATGTGAATAATACCATTATTCACACATAAACTCAAAGCATCGTGAGGAAAACAGTTAGTATTTTAACAGCGGAGATGGGCTTGCAACCTGTCACGATGGAATACCAACTATAGTGCTATGTGGCAAGTCCACCAATATTTATTTATTTATTAATAGTAAACCTGCAAACCTATAACTACGTACTTATTTAAATCGATACCTGCTAGTTACTTATTAAATTGAATCTCAGCATTAACTTATTAATCACTTATTTAAAACAAATTACGTAATTAATATACCTATGCTTAGTTAATTATTACTAATAATTAATTAAATAAGTAAATCGATTTTATTGTTACATCGAATCATTATTACATTAATAAATAGCATATTAATTGAATAAAATTAAATGCATTTAAGCGACGAATAACATAGAAATAACACAATAAAAAAGAAAAAGGGTATACAAAATAAACAATGACATTATCTATGTAGGTCACGGATTTTATTTTTAGAGATGGTAGGGTTAATCTTCTTGTCGTGTCACTAGTTTCTTTCGAAACAGTGTGGTGAAAGGATTTTAAGTGCGCCTCAAGAGACTCCTTTCGAGCACTAATAATAGTCCTATAAAAAATATTTGGTGTTTTCTTTTAGCAGAAAAATAATAAAATAAACAATTAAATTGACATTGCACTTATAGTCATAGTAAAAAGGGGTATTTATTCAATTAAATCAAAAGGATCATTTTCTAGGTGCCATAAGCTCCTCGCGAACAAGCCTTGAAGAACAGACGATAAACTTACGGCTTGGTTCCTACCTTTCTTTTGTATGATCCTAGTTACAATGTAATATAATACAATATTGAAGCTCCAATGTCGTGCCAATCGAATCTAGTGAGGCGTATGCATATCAAAAAAAGATGTGGACGTACCTCTGTCTACCCTTAGACATATCCTCAAAGAATCCTATGTTATTTAGAGATCTGAGAATCTGCTTGGATCAAAGTCGCTGTTTCAGAAGAGTAGTAGAGCTCTTTGTGTGTCTCGTCCGGGGAAGTACTACCTCCACGCCTTTTTCTGCAGCCAAGCAGCAACGCTGTGTTTCGGTTTGAAGACTGTGGTTGTCGATGTAATAACAGGCACATGAGGCATAACATCTGCATGCCTCAAGTTGATGGACGCAGGGCAGTGCATCGTAGGGCGCTTTCTTATCGTGCGTGACTTTCGAGGCAATGCTTTGTTATAGGTGATGGGTTAACATCAGGTGGGCCATATGCTTGCTCAAAAGGCCTCTTGTTTTGAAATATTTCTTCACTCTGGAAAATTCCTAGCCACCTGTTCTTGAGGTGCTTTCACCACAGCATGGGCACATTGCAAAAGCAAGGTCGACCACACTTGCACATCATAATGCAGCTCGTTCGCCACTACAATCACATCTGTATATTTTTATCTCCATGCATCATTTTGGCATCTGTATGTGGCATAACTTCCTGCCTATGCCTGCCTCCATCAACTTGAGGCATACAGTATGCCTCAAGTTGATTGAATTTTTCTGGAGGCAGGGCAGCGCATCGTAGGACACGTTCCTATCGTGACTGTCGAGGCAATCCTTTGATAGAGATAATAGTTCAAAGTGTTGGTTCCTTAGAAAAAGTTATTCATATTGATGGGTACCTTCTTTAGCCCCCTGAAGTTTTAAGTACAAGTATTGGAACACCTTGTATAGTCAGTGATTATCTCAGGTTTGCAAAAAATATTCGAAAGGAGTCTCTTTGAGGCGCACGTAAAATCCTTTCACCACACTGTTTCGAAAGAAACTAGTGACACGACAAGAAGTAGAAGATTAGTTCTGAACGAAAACTGTGCAGATTCTAAGAGGTCATAGCCAAAGTCAAAGGCAAAGGCAAAGGCAAAGTCAAGGCATGAATGAAATGTGACTCTAGGTGCCAGTTCCACGCAACCAAAGCCTAGAAGAACAGGCAAGAAACTTACGGCTTGGTTCCTACCGTTCTTTTGTATGATCCTTGTTACATTGTAATGTAATACAATATTGAAGCTCCAGTGTGGTGCCAATCGAATTAAGTGAGGCGTAGGCATAAGTAACTGAAACAGGTACCAACTTAAGCTTCCTTGAAGATGTCTAAGGGATAGTCACAGGCACGTCCAAGTATTACATCAACCGATGCCATCATCGAACTATTTATATAGGTTTTTTTATTATCATTTTCTGATATTCTTCTTGTCTTGTCACTAGTTTCTTTTGAAACAGTGTGGTGAAAGGATTTTAAGTGCGCCTTAAAGGCTCTACGGCTCTACTACATATAAATATAAATCCTGTTTGAATGAGGTAAGTCTGCACAAAATGCATTTCATATAATTTGATTCCAAACGTAATAGGTACTCAATTACACGCCACAGCAGTAATAGCTTGCATAACCGCACTTTCCTCGGTGCGGTAACGTTACCACCGCTGTGAATGGGGATACTTCCCTTTGGTTGCCATGTCGGTTAAACCATTGAGTTATTATATTCAGGGGCCGTAACCTCTTAGAACTTGCACAGTTTCTGTTTAGAACGATAAGATTCGATTCGATAAAACGATACACAACCACAATAGGTTGTGTATCGCACATTAATGTATTACATCGCGTAGAAAGATAAATAAAACCGGCCAAGTGCGAGTCAGACTTGCGCACGAAGGGTTCCGTACTGCAAAAAGATCACGTTTGTTGTATGGGAGCCCCATCAAATATAGGTACCTATATTTTATTCTGTTTTTTAGTGTCTGGTTGATAAAGCGGCAACAGAAATACCTCACCTGTGAATCACGGTTCATGAGATACAGCCTGGTGACAGACGGGCAGACAGAAGGATGGACAGCGGAGTCTTAGTAATAGGGTCCCGTTTTACCCTTTGGGTACGGAACCCTAAAGATCACTGAACTTATTTACGAAAAATCGCAATCAGCAAACATATCAGTAATTGTTATTTATATTAATAACCTATACAACTGGCTGATGGAACAAGCAGATGTCGCACTCACCTATAACAAAACATTGCCTCATCAGTAACGTGCCCTACGATGCCCTGCCCTCACACTGCACATCAGTTCACCAAAATATCAATTATCATTATCATCCAAACAAGTTTTCTTACTAAAAAGTTTGCTTTACAAGTTTTTGTACTTACGCACCACACCATTGAATTCAGGGGCTTTCTTATGAATTGACGCACCTGCTTCTATTCTTACGCCTTACGCCTTACTAAATTCAATTGGCACCAAGCAGTAAGTTGGTTTTCTGCTCTTCTGGACTTGGTCGCGGAACTGGCACCCAGTACCACATAGCTTTTAGACATTTCACTTTGACTTTGAGTAAATGATTGATATTAATAGATGAATCCTGGCTTTGGCTGTTGTTGTTTGTACTTGCACGTGCCTCTGTCTACCCCCTTACACTTAAAACAAGCTTGAGTTTGTACTTGGTATTAAGAGGTCTGAGGGAATATCTACCGTGCCTGGGGATCAAAGAAGCTGTTTCTGTTTTTGTTTATCCATAACTAAAGTAATATTATTGATACCTAGCTGTAAGTCGTGCGCAACTTTTATGACGTCACGGATATTACAGAAGTTACGTGTAACTGTTACAAGGTCACGTGAGAGGTCTCTGCGAATACTGTTAAACATAAATACTAGTAGTTCGCCCCGAACTGAGATCTCGTGATGCGACCCGACGAACGCATCAAAACTTTGAGTACGTAGTAGTCAGAGGCAAGTCCAAACATTATTTTTGGACTTTTTTCTGACTACCGCCTACTAACTTGGTATGGTTACCAAGTTTCAACTCTATTGGCCTATTTATTGAAGAGTTCCGTTGAACAGACCTTGACTCCATCATCAGACCTGGTCGTCGTCACCATTTTATGAGAACTGAGTACCTCCTTAATTTATTTCAAGAAAAAAAAATAAGAAAAAGCAAAGGAACTGGCCGACCAGTAGAAAAACCTTGATATCAACGAAACTCTTAGAGATGGGAGCTCTTGGATCGCTGGTTATCTTAATTTAACTTTTATTATTTTATCTCAAAAACCGAGCGTCACAAAAAAATGTAAAAATTGTTTTGGGATGTCCAAACAAAGCCCTTTTATATGACATGTAACTTGATTTTTTTATGCAACTTTTTTTATTTTTTCTCCGTTAAAAAACCCCATATCTCATAAACCCTTCATCCGATTTTACTCATTTACTTACCAGTAAATTTCTCAAGTACAAGCTATCGACATATAAAATTTCATGCAGATCGGATCAACGGTTCTAAAGTTATCGCCAGACAAACATACATACATACATACATACATACATAAAATGCCAAATCGCCCAAGTTGAAACTAAGATCTTCGTTCGCTTCGCTCACTCGATCAATAAACTTCTGTTTGCATCTAGGCAAGTCTTCGATTCTAGTAGGTATCATAGTAAGTGGTATACCTACATGTTGTCCGTTATAAGACAAACCATGCATGGTTCGTCATTCAGCGGACCACTTTAGTGCACAAACATTGAAGATAGGGAGCTATTTTGTACAAATAGGTTATTGCTATTGCTTTTTTTTATGTGTTATGGTTTTAATGAGTTTTTAATTAAATAATAAGCTACTTACGATGTTTTGTGGATATTGATGAGAAAACACGAAAAAAGCTAACAAGTACAAGTAAACTTCTAATCTTATTTTGGTAAATAAATGAATTTGAATTTGAATTTTGAAGTAATTTTTCGTATCTTTTTATTTATTTTCGTAATTAGAAACATGGTTCACTTTTCGGGAGTAGGTAGTCTTAATAAAGCCAGTATTATAAAAGGTGTTAAAATACTACTACCGAAAACTTCAGGGGGCTAAAGTACCCATCAATATGAATAACTTTTTTTAAAGAACAAACACTGTAAACGCAAAAAGCAGCTGTTTCTTGCAAAAGTTCAATACCTACTTGGCTAAAATGTATGAAACAGCATATTTTAAATTGGTTCTTAATAAGATTTAACACACAAGATGTAGACATCCATACTTTCTTTCATCCATGTGTTTCTCACAGCAAATATTGCTTGTTTTCAGCCGAAGACTTCATGCGATGCAGGCAGAAGGACCCCAAGCTGAACGACTGCTTAGTGACGGCTGTTCCTGACGCTCTGAGGAAAATGAAGAAAGGTACGTCCCTCGTCATATAAGGCGAAGACAAGAGCTAATGTGACTCTCGCTCGCACGTTTCGACATGTTGAGAGATATAAAACCACTAAACTCATTATCGAAAAATCGCAATCAACCATCTTATGTGCAATCACATTGCACACAGTTTAGTAAAAATATGATTTTTATCGATATACATGTTTTCCTACTCAAAAGTTTGCTTTACTAGTTTTCGTACATAGGCAAACTTTTAAGTAGGAAAACTTGTATCGATCAAAATTATTTTATTACTAAACTGTGTGCAATGTGATTGCACACAAAATGGTTGATTGCGATTTTTCGGAAATGAGTTTAGTGATTTTATATCTTTCAACATGTCGAAACGTGCGAGCGAGAAGTTGTTTGATAGTTGTCAGCCCCGAATAAGTCTACTGGGAGTCTATGGGGGTTTAGTGGGAGTGACTCCGCCTTCTGATCATATAAGGTCGTGAGATCAAATCTGGTTGTGCACCTCATGGATCATGGATTTCTTTCTTCGTTTCAATTCGGGCACCAACGGTTGAACGTTAATGCCAGTGCTCTCAATTAGGGAACCAATTAGGGAAACCCGTTTGTATTCCTCTAGCAGCGGCGATGGGCTTGCAACCTGTTACGTATGGAATGTCAATTACCTACTGCAAAATGTGGGTATATGCCAAATACTTGCACCTCTGACTAACCCCTTGGAGAATTTTGAGTTGGTACTTGGTAGCTTGGTACTAGAAGATTTGAGGGGATATCTACCGTGCCTGGGGAACAAAGTCGTGAGCCTGTTGTTGTAGTTGATCTGACATGCAAATAATTACTTATTTATTATATATGATATTTAATTACTTTTATGTAAATTTAATTTAATGTAAATTACAGACGCTCGATAATAATTGTTTGAACTGCAAATACTTTAATAAATCCTCCGTAGTTTCCTTAAGTGCTGTTAAACACTATAAAAAACTAAGCACCTTATTTATATTTGAACATAAATATTCGATTTACTCTATGGTATTCGAATCGGGCACTGCTCGCTTTTACGTCCTTTGTGAAAGAGAATTCGTAAGAGTGAGAGCTCTTTGTGTGTGGGTCGTCCCGGGAAGTAATGTGCTTAATTTTTTTAATCACTTTCCCCAATATCACCATGCCTTTGCCTGCTGAGAAGCAGCAACGCTGTGTTTCCATTTGAAGGGTGTTATGAGACTTAACTGCTCTATGCCACAAGTTGATGGAAGCAAGGCACATTCCTATCGTGCATGTTATAGATGCTGGTCACCTTATCACTGCATAGTATAAAACCACAGATATATATATATCTGTGTATAAAACAAAGTCGCTTTCTCTGTCCCTATATCCCTATGTATGCTTAAATCTTTAAAACTACGCAACGGATTTTGATGCGGTTTTTTTTATAGAAAGAGTGATTCAAGAGGAAGGTTTATATGCATAATACAAGCATAATCTCTTAGGGATAACCCACAATAACCATGCGAAGACGGGGCGGGTCGCTAGGTACTTCATAATTTCTATTATATTCTTCAGGTATACCTTCCCTGTCAGTGCCCTCGATAGAGCCCCTGCTAGTGTCGGGCATCAACATCGAGTCGGGCGCAGGCCCGGTCGTCATCACGCAGATCTACAAGAACATCAAGTTGCACGGGCTCACTGACTCACTGCTCACTACTTACAAGTTAGTGTGACTTAATAATAAGATTTTAGGAAACACAGTAATTAAAATTTAAATACAGGGCCATATCTTATATGCCTTAATACTAAAATACATATAATTTCTACTTCTCAGAAGATTTTTTTTAGTTTTTGTAACGAGTCGAAGCTATTGCAATCCCAAGCTTTTTTGTTAATAATATAATCAGATATTTTATAGTAAGCTTTTGTAAAAAGTTTATAAGCTTCATCATCATCATCGATCCTGATGAAGTCTACTGGACATGGCCATATTTTTTTATTAATTATTTAATAAGAAAAAGGAGTGGGATATCCCACACAGTGTGGCGAAAGGATTCTAAATGCGCCTCAAAAAGGCTCCTTGCGAGCACTTGACACAGTCATGTTTTTAATAACTTTTTAGGTTCTACAACATGCTGGTTTCCTCACGATGTTTTCCTTCACCGTTTGAGAGTACTGTGCACATACATTTTGAACAGAAAAACTCATTGGTGCACAAGCAATTTTGAACCCAATGTCTATAAGGTAACCATGTTTTCCATTCCAGAGCTGACCTGAGCCACTACCGGCTCCGCACAGACTCCATCACTCCCAAGATGGAGTTCATCGCCGACTACGTGATGAAGGGCAGGATCCTGGTGCTGCCCATCCAGGGGAAGGGCATCGCCAACATCACTATGAGTAAGTTGGCCACAAACACTACTAACCAATTACGTTTGCACCATTAATGGGGCAAATTAATGGTGCAAACGTAACCGCGGGGGCCACTGAGGGACCTTGAGGTTCTGACATTCCAAAATATCATACAATGAATAGATAGGTACCCCAAATCTTAGCTTTATTTGGGTAGTATTAAAACGAGTGACTTTAAATTAAAGTTTTAAGTGTCAAAAATAATTAATTTACGTTATAGTATTACTTAGTGAGCGACTGACGAGAAATCAACAGAACAGCAACTTACAAACATTTGAGTTACCTAAAATACAAAATGAGAAACTTCATAATGTTTGAGCGACCTAATATTTGTTTGAGTAGAATTGTCCAAAACGATCTCTCATCTTGTGAGATCGAGTGTAAATAAAAAAATATATTGTGGCACTTCGGCGGCCGCTGCCGCGGCACGCTTCTCTCGCCTCGTGCGTAGTTTACCATAACCTAACATGGAATCTATCATAATATTGAAGTTGCCCTCTCTGTATTTCTAGTCTCTCACTTAGTAATGAAGTCGCACGGATAGAATTTTAATATCTGAAATGGATTAATAACAACCCACTTTTTGTAAGCTCGTTCTGGATTTTATTATTAATCAATATTCGTCGTTAGTTTAATTAATTTTTCGTTTACTCAAATTCATACCGCCAAGTTATTAAAACAGTATGTCATCATCAGTCGCTAAGTTTTTTTTTATGCAATCGTTATAGAATTCTCCATTTCATTTTTTTCGTTTTTCGTAACGTCGGGCCGTTTTTGTATTCGATAAATGCCAAATAAAAAATGCCAGACGCAACGAAAAAACAAAACTCAGACATGTTTTTATAACATCTTCATGTTTTTATGTCTTGACATTCACAAATCATCCAAATCAAATCAAATTATTTCAAACTTTTGCCTGTCATATTCTCTATTTTTATTATTTTTAAAATTTAGTCTTTAATTACTGTAATTGGTTTGCAATACCAAAGCGTTGCTTACTTTGGGGCTAGATAGTGCTTTGTGGAATATACGCTTGTAATATGGTAACCAGTTTTATGTGGCTGAAATAATACTTTTAAGCTTTTTTCTCCACCAATACTTATTTTATAGTTATGGTATTTTATGGTAGTTTATAGTACACATAAAAAGGAAGAAGAACTAAATAAACTTAAGCTAATTGTGGCACGCAAGAGAGAGGCATCTCTGGGCCTCAGCCTTGAATGCTGGTAGGCTGAGCCCAAACATATCTAAGCTATTGTTCGAAGTGAAAAAGGAGTTGTAGCTAGGCATCAACATCATATTTCTTATAATTTCCAGTAAACCTAGTCGTAAAACACGATATAATCGGCGAACCACTGGTAAAAGACGGGAAGACCTACATGCACATAAAGCACTACCGCGTCAAGTTCATCCCGGAGCGAGTGACGCTGCACTTCACCAACCTCTTCAACGGAGACAAGCGGCTGGGGGACCAGATGAATATGTGAGTAACTAACATGAAGATTTTAACAAGGATCATACAGAACGGTAGGAACCAGCCGTCAGTGGCATAGCTATCGTAGGGCCAGGTGGTGCACCAGGGCCCCGGAGCTCAGGGGGCCCTCTAACCTTTGAAAAGAAAGGGTCAGCCTGCTCCCGAAGCTATAAAACTTTGAACCTGCTCACATTTATTTTTAAGATTTATTATAAAAGCCAATATAAGTTCAAGCTATGTGGAAAGAGGGGGTGAGGGCCCGATTCTTTCTCTATGCACCGGGGCCCTTGTCCACCTAGCTACGCCACTGTAAGCCGTAAGTTTGTTGCCTGTTCTTCTAGGCTTTGGTCACGTGGAACTGGCACCTAGATTCACCTAGCTTTTAGACCTTTCAAAGTGATCCTTGTGATTTATTGAAATACCTTTTGACTTTGACTTATAAAATTCCAAAATTATTAAACGAAGAGCAAAAAAAAAGATATGTTGTGAAAATAATAGAAATCTCCTTTTTTTAAAGTAAAACTATGTGATGAATACAAGCTATAAATTAGCGCGTATTCATAAAAAAAAACAGGTTTATTTTTAAACGTGAATACAGAAAAAAAATTACTTAGTTTTATTTTCTTGTATGAAGAATTGATTCTGAATAGGTATTGTATTTTGGTAATGTTAATTTAATTATTGTAGGTAATGTTAATTTCTGTGTTTTTTTTTAATGTTTATATGCCATCAGGCTGGACGAGTGTAACAAAATTTCTAACCCCTAACACCAAATTTGTAGCTAGTTTATAAACAATAAATATGATATATATAATATCTATAATATCTACCTCTTGGTTTCTTATAGTTCACTATACCTACTTGCAAGAAATTGGGAGTACCTATTAATGGGTATTAAAATGTTTTAGTTGGTTCTTGGGTGAAAACTTAAGAATAAACTTAACAATGCGTTTTTGTTGTACGTCCGGAACGGACAAACTGTTAAAGCTGTACATAGCCATAGCTTTAAGATCTTTTTTGTACGACAGTTATACAATAAATAATTTCTGATTTCTGAGGGCTTATTACGAGTTTAGTGCCGATCGTCGACCATTACGATACACCGAATTTTCAATGAAAATAAATCAACGGCATCTAGCGTATTCTTTGAGAAGCTGTTTTTTTACATAGAAAATTCGGTGTATCGTAATGATCGACGATCGGAACTCGATCGGTACTAAACTCGTAATAAGCCCTCTGATTTCTGATTTCTAAGAAATGAGTTATATTTTTATTTCAGCTTCCTAAACGAAAATTCAGAGCTAGTGTTCAACGAGCTGAAGGACTCCTACGAGAAGTCTCTGAGCTCCGTCTTCAAGGACGTCACCAACAACATTTTCGACTCCGTGCCAATGGACAACATCTTTCCGATAGAATAAATCTTTCTCGTATCTTTACACAGCTAATTCGCGTTCGCGTAGGTCTAATGATAGTTTTTAAGACGTTTCAAAGTGATCCTTGTGATTGTACTGAGTAATGACCGTTTTGACGATGTAGCGTAACAATTCGCCGATGTTTTTCGATGAAAAAAACACGAATACCGAAGAGCGTTGTGAAAATGTCACCGTCAATACCCCGAGTATGAGTCTTGTTTTTCATGTCGTTTTTCGTAACGTCAGGCCTTTTTTGTATGGAGACGTGTGAATTCTCAGCCCGATAGAAGTGCTCATCAAATCTCCATACAAAAAAGGCCTGACGTAACGAAAAACGAAAACAAAACTCAAATTTGGTGTACTGATTCTAGTTCTTTAGAGGACTGTCATGTAATGAGTTTCCACCACGGAACAGATAATATTTCTGTAGTTTCCACTGCCGCAAATCAACACAAAAACGTATAAAAAAAAACAATATTTTTTCAATGTATCGAATCGTATTTGCAATCGTATTGCGGCCTTTTACCGCGTAACCCAAATGGTAATCGCTATCAAAACTTGACTAGATATATATTTTACATTCTTAGCAGTATCCAAATCTTTTGAAACTTAACTGGGGGATGGTTTACATCCGTAGCTTCAGGGCCGGTTTCACCATGCTCTGTTAGATTAACAAAGGATTAAAGGCCCGTTAAATATGTCAAAATGTACGCGTTTGACAGCTAAGGTTAGATTTAACGAATGGTGCGGAAATGGAACGTAAATCGCTCGCGTTAGTCTCGCGCGGCGTAAACTAGCGCGCGGTTTTCACACTCGACGTTTTGCCGAGCACGATTTTGAGCACCATTCGATTTAACGGTCTTTTAATCCTTGATCAGTAACTAACAGAGCATGGTGAAACCGGCCCTTAGACCTGATTTCGCCATGCTTTGTTAGTAACTATTCAAGGATTAACAAGGCCGTTAAATCTAACCGTAGCTGTCAAACGCGTACATTTTGACATATTTAACGGCCCTTTAATGCTTTATTAATCTAACAGAGCATAGTGAAATTAGCCCTTAATCTTCTTATGTTAAACCTTCTAGATACTTATTGCTATATTTCAAAAAAAAACATCAAAGTATTTATTCCCGTCACCATTTTGCTTTCGCCGTTTGCACAACAGACGCTATTCGTACCTATTTAACGAGCCACTAATTACATTTAATAAGCTAATCACGATTAACGTCTTGAGCAAGAAAAATAAGGGCCGGTTTCACCATGCTCTGTTAGTTACTAATCAAGGATTAAAAGACCGTTAAATCTAACCTTAGCTGTCAAACGCGTACATTTTGACATATTTAACGGCCCTTTAATCCTTTGTTAATCTAACAGAGCATGGTGAAACCGGCCCTTAACTAGCTACAATTAAATCAGATTGTTGTGCAAGCCCATATTTATTTAGATTTTTTTATATTTCTTGCAATGCGAATGCATAAACACGAAAGTTTGTACATAAAATTAAAATTATTTTTTTGAATCATTATTTTAATATTAAAATGTTGGGAAAGTCTGTTTTTGTAATGTCCCAGACACTACACCGTCCCGCAAATAGGGGTATGGGTCAAATTCGCCCTGATACTGGATTATAAACCATCTTAATTAGATATATAGGTACCTACTTAGGCCTTTTTAGTACTAAGATCTAGTTTTAAGCTAAAATAATGAGAGTATTTATACAAATCTGCTTTAATTAGATACTGTAATAAAGTACATTTTAAGTGTGACTATTATTAAAGAAAGCCATACAGCAAGTGTTTTTATGTATGTCCTTAGCATAATTTTATTTTCTAGCGTACCCACGACATCTGCTGACGAGTAGCTGTACTAAAATAGCGCCATCTTGGACCAGCTTGTGGAACTAAGTTCGCAACTCAAACTTATGAATGTAGGTTATTATAACGCTGTCTCTTAGTGGCTGCATTAGTTTTTTAACGTAGGATCACCAGTAGCGTGATTCCTTTTTGGCTGGCTGGTTTTGATCGGTTTTGTTGGCATTCTTTCGTTCATTTCCACATCCACTTCCACCTGTTGACTGCTGACGCGACGCGCGTTTTGTAAGCAGATTGATTTGCAAAACGCTTCGTTGACCAGCACTACTAAAATCACAAATAGTTTGAAGAACCGCCGCTAGATGACGCTTTTATAAAGTTTTTAGTGATTCATGGTGATAGTCCTCACCTAATCCAATAAGAAGAAAATATACAACAAGTCCCAATAAAATAGCATCAAGCTCCATAGTCAGATTTCAAGATTCTGAAAATAAGATAATTAATACCAAAGTAGCTATCTGCTAGATGCTAGCTAGGTACCTGTCTAGTGTTTTTCTGCCTCACAATCACAGCTTCATAAATTACGCATTTTTTTTAGTTCTAATTTTTACCATACCTTTACCATAACTAGGATAAGATGAAAAATACGAATTATATTATGAAAGGAATTATGAAAGAATCAAACGCAGCGCCACCCACCCTTACCTTCATAGCAAATATTTTACCTACCTACTAGTAGTTCGCCCCGAACTGAGATCTCGTGATGCGACCCGACGAACGCATCAAAACTTTGAGTCGGTAGTAGTCAGAGGCAAGTCCAAACATTAACTTTGGACTTTTTTCTGACTACCGCCTACTAACTTGGTATGGTTACCAAGTTTCAACTCTATTGGCCTATTTATTGAAGAGTTCCGTTGAACAGACCTTGGCTTCATCATCAGACCTGGTCGTCGTCACCATTTTATGAGAACTGAGTACCTCCTTAATTTATTTCAATAAAAAAAAATAAGAAAAATCAAAGGAACTGGCCGACCAGTAGAAAAACCTTGATGTCAACGAAACTCTTAGAGATGGGAGCTCTTGGATCGCTGGTTATCTTAATTTAACTTTTTAAATTTTATCTCGAAAACCGAGCGTCCCAAAAAAAAAGTAAAAATTGTTTTGGAATGTCCAAACAAGGCCCTTTCATATGACATGTAACTTGATTTTTTTATGTAACTTTTTTTATTTTTGCCCTCTTAAAAAACCCCATATCTCAAAAACCCTTCATCCGATTTTACTCATATACTTACCAGTAAATTTCTCAAGTACAAGTTATCGACATATCAAATTTCATGCAGATCGGATCAACGGTTCTAAAGTTATCGCCAGACAAACATACATACATACATACATAAAATGCCAAATCGCCCAAGTTGAAACTAAGATCTTCATTCGCTTCGCTCACTCGATCAATTATTTCGCCCGCCAAGCAACGTTGCTATCATGGCTGTGGTTGCCGTTGAAATATATGGCATAATGAGGCTTATCATCTGTTTGCCTCCAGTTGATGGACGCAGGGCGGTGCATAGTAGGGCACCTCCGTATCGTGCGTAACTTACGAGACTTAATATTACCAAGTTGAAATTACATAATATTGTAGATTGGTAGGTCAGTACCTGATAAATCGACTCAAACCAAACTCTGCAGCGCAGAAGGCAGAGCTGCTACCAGCCGTAAGTCTGACCAGAAACATCCTAGGTAGGTACCACTTACCGCTATCCACAAGTTTCCCTAGGCCTGGGGCCGTGCGCGGCCCTCACCAGCCTTCTGATAGAAAGATACTCCGCGAAGATGGTCAGAAGAAAAAACGTGGTCTCCCAAAACTGTGCCACTAGGCTCCGTGCGTGCATTATTAGGGAAAAGGGCTACAATGGATATTTAAACCATTGGCAGCGGTTGCATTTGGTGCTGGTAGATCACATGGTAATTTTTCAGGAATTACCTTCATGGGTGTAGGAGTTTGACTATTATGACAAGTGTCAAGAAAGATCTTGCTTCAAGATTCAAATACAGGTAGGTAATGTTTTACCTTCTTGGTAAAACAAGAAATTTAAAGGCTGGAGCAGACCGGATGCGTATGCGTAGACGTAAGCGTAGACGTGCACGTACCACTGAGTTGTAATGTATGGAAATGTATGAGACAGGACACACTGCTTGCGTAACGTAGACGTGCGCGTCGACGTAATGCGTAGCCCTACGCAACGCAGCTCCCAAGACACAAACAGGCTGCGTGACTTACGCCGTACCTTACGCAGAGCAGAACGGCAACGTCGCGTTGATGACGTTGTATTCAATCGCGCGCCATTTTGGACGTCACACCGAACAAATTTGAACACGCACGTACTTTTGCTGTGCGTTGCCCTACGCGCGAAATTGCAGTCAGTTGTATTTTATTACAAAAAAGTGTTTTTTTGTTTTGTTTTCATTAGTAATGAATAGCTATAAAAAAGAAAAACTTATTGACATTGAGCGTAAATATGAATGATATGAGTGCACAACAGCGTCAAAAACAATAATATGGCTGCTGCAGCCGGGCACGGGGCCTGCGTTGCGTTCTCAGCTCGATTGCGTAAGCGTAAGCGTAGACGTATGCGTAACCCGGTGTGACATTGGGTTACGCCGTAACTACGCGGGTGACTACGACGTTGTTACGTCGTAGTCACGCATACGCATCCGGTCTGCTCCAGCCTTAAGAGCAGTAGATCTATTTGTGAAGGGCTCGTCCGGGGAAGTACTACCCCCACGCCTTTTTCTGTCGCCAAGCAGCAACGCTGTGTTTCGGTTTAAAGGGTGTGGTTGCCGGTGTAATTACAGGCACAGCATTTAACTCAAATTGATGGACGCAGTGTAATGAGTGACTTGCGAGGCTTTGCTTTGTTATAGGTGATGGATACCACTTAACATCAGGTGGGCCATCTGCTTGTTCCATTAGCTAGTTGTATTAAAAAAACCCTATACCTGGGTATATACCAACAATTTTACCCCAATTTTATTTGAATCTGATTTGAACTTATGCTCAGTTTTATCCATCGCTTATAAATAACTGAATTGCCTCACAAGGCACAGGATAGGAACTAATTATATTTCTCGCTTATTTCACCATCTTTAAATAAGTAAAAGTCAAGTCAAGTAAAAATATACTGTCTTGGTTTTTTAAAAATCTACAGTAGAGACGAAAATACTTATATCTGACGAATAGCGTTACTCAGAAATAGGCCACTTTCATATTTTAAAACTTGCTAATGGAACAAGCAGATGGCCCACCTGATGTTAAGTGGAACTATCACCTAATAACAAAGCATTGCATCGTAATTCACGCTCGATAGGAACGTGCACGATGCACTGCCCTGCGTCCATCAACTTGAGGCATACACATGTTAAGCCACATGTAATTTCCACTTTTAGTTTAATAAAAAAACATAATTTTGTCGTATCGTTTATTCAGTGCGTAATAACAAATTATCTATGGCATAGTCACTGGTAACCTTACTTCGAAGATAAAATAAGAATAAAAATCATTATTATAGAAAACTTAACTTTAACTTATCTTAAGCCTCTAAGTTAGGCCAATATTACACTGTCAATTATTATAAAATTATTATTACAAATCATAATATTAATTTCTAAAATATATTTTCGAATAAAAAGAATAATATATTTCGAGTTTTCATACCAAGAATGGATTTCAAGGAATAAGTATTTTCCTATAAATTGACGATAAAAATATTGGCCATAAAAATATAAAATAATTGTAAAGGTTGCTAGATCATGACAAGCGTCATCAAATATTATGTAATTAAACTTAAATTTTAGATATAATTCAAATAATTATTAAAATTATATTACATATAACTGTCTTACTAATAAAAAACTTATCTACTTAGGTATAATGATAACAACCAAATTATAATGTAGTGTAAGTAGATTGAGAGTAGAGAATAAGAATTATTATTATTTTTAAAAATGTGTAGATAAGCCACATCAATCATTAATTTAATTAAAATTAAATTATTTATTATAAATGAAAGAAGTAGCTGAAAAGCGCTAAAATTATATCAAATTCAAACTTTATTTTGTTAAACTTAAGACTTATTAAAAAGATTACAAAAATTGCTATTCTTTTATATAAGTTTAAGATATACCTACAATCGGACGGTTCGATGGTAATGTACAATGAAAAGTTATTCATTATGTAAATTTTTTTTGAAAAAATAATTATTTTTATGAGGTATGAAAATGGATGTTTCAGTTTTATGACATATGCCATACTATCTACGTTACTCATGACTACAATAATAATTGTCTTATATAAGCTCTACCTACACCCTTCCTTACCTACGAAAAATGAGATTTCTTTATGGGTTTCAATAAACCCACTTTGTCAATTATTTTAAATTTGTCATTGCTAGTTCCCGGCTAGCAAAAATGGAATGGTAGTTTCGATAAATGGAGCTCGAAGCTACATTTAATAAGTCAACTCACCGAGTAAAGTTACAGGGCTTATAATAGTTTACAATAATTATTATAAACGAAATTCTAAATACACTAAAATTTATAATGAGGAACATTCTTACAAAAAAAGTTTCCTAATGGATTCCTAGATGGCGTTGTACGAAAAAAAACTGATGACATCGTAAAATACATTCCATTTTTGAATCCCTCAATACTACCACCCATTAGAAAGCCTTAAGGAAACAATATTTTTTTTATAATGTTCCTCGTTAGTTTTTTTATTTAGGGTTAAATACACAATGTAAAAGTATTATAAACTTATATAAATTTTATAATAAAACATTAATGGGTAATAAAATATTATTAAACATATTTTATTATTAAATTAGAAAAGCAGATAGTTTATCGTTAAATCTTAAATTAGTTTTTATTGTAAAGTATTTGTGAATGATTGTCAAATAGTGATACTAATTTAATTATAAACTAAACTAATTTTCTTAGCACCATGCATTTTAGCCAAAATCTAATATTCTACTTTTTCTAAGTGACAGAAATAAAAATCTAGCGTTGTACTAACTCTAAGTAATTATAATAGTTTTATAATTATTTATTATCTTATTTCCTACTTATAACTATGTTTAGAAAAAAACAAAACGTATACAGTTGTGTATAATTCGATTTGCAATATTTTCGCGATGTGGGTTTTCTAGAAAATTTCCAAACAAAAACTTCTAGAACTGAAAAATACCCGAACAATATTTATGGTAAGCGAGTGTTAGTCAACTAAATCTAGATCTCAAATGATCGAAAGCTGTCTTTTGTCCATAGAAACTAGAAACGTGGGTTCGGATCCCAGCCATAGACAAAATCTCTTGCAAAGCCGTGCTTCGTCCAAACACGAGTGACAAGAAAATTCACGATTACCATCAGGCTAACTAAACTAGGCACCAATCATTGCACTCCAGCATCAGACCCTCACATTCCTGTCACTGGGAACTGCGTTGTGGAGCTGGATCTCCGGCAGCCTATCACCACCGGAGCTGGTATCCGCGAGGGTCCGTTCCTCTCCTTCCTCGGAGCAGCCAGCTGCCGGGTGCTGGTAGACCGCTCCAGCTTCCCATCAGACATTACCCACGCGGACGTGAAATCTGCGTAATCGGAGTCTTTCGAGCTGGTCCGGGATAAAGAATCGTCTCCTTTGGAATACGTTCTGATAATTTCCTTCATCTTCTCCAGAACTGATGCGTCGTCTTTCGCCGTTTCAGTGGATCGCAAGATCTGTTCCAGTAAAGGGCTTAGAGATTTTTGGTTGGGAGGCGAGCGGAGCGTGGCGCTGCTCGCTCTTAAGGGCGAGTTTCGCTTAAAGGCTTCCGACTGCGGGGTTACCGGGGTTACCTTGGGCTTAGCCTTGGGCGATCTGGGATTATCGAACGTATCAGCTCCGATCGCCGGCCTGGCTTTAGCTTTCGCCTGTCCTGGGCCTGTGCGTCCGCTCCAAGTGTTCCTCGCAGATGGAGGCAGTTTTGGAGTGAGTTTGGGAGAAGTCTGGATAAGGTTAGCTGAGTGTTTAGGACTCGGGGTGTTCCCTCTGCTAGGAGTTCTGTTTCTGACCGGCGAGTGTGGTATTCTGGTCGCTTGCCGTCGCACAGTCTTGGGGGATCCCTGCCGTAAGCTCTTGCTGGGAGAGTTGTTGCTTTCGGTGACGATGATGCGCTCCGGGCTTCCTCGACTGGACTTGTCATCGATGGAGCTGGTCTTGCGGTTCCCGTAGAAGGTCTCGGAGAAGTCTGTTTTGCGCAAGCCTGTGTTGAGGCTCACGTAGTCCCGTTCCTTCTCCATGTGACAGCCATCGTCTTGGTCGAGACGCTCTGGAAATCACAAAATAATGTTAAGATACGACAAAAAAACATGGAAAATTGAAATAGAAGAACCACGGGTAGAGGGAGCTACCCCGCTTCGGATGGTCATGGGTTCTAATCCAGTCGTGTACCTATGGATTTATTCGGAAAAATATAAGCCAATATTCTGAAAAATGGTGAAAACTACTTTTTAGGAACTGTTTTAACCATATAGAACTACTGGTATCAGACAACGACATAGAGCATTAAAAAAACATATTTTACACGGTATCTGTAAATAACTAAATGCCTATCGCTACAACGCTGTCTTATCGCTAAGCGATCTCTTCCAAACCCTCTCGCCTTGTCTCCACTAGCCTTGCGTTATAGGAAGTAGTTTTATGTAACAAGTCCCCTATAAGGGCAGCGCACGGAAAGGTCCGCGGCTCTAACTATGTATAATTAAATAAATATCTCTTGCCCTGTCTGTCTATGGTCATCGTAAATTGGATTTAATCGTAGGAGTAAAAATAACTTTTGGAATCACATGTTTTTTACCGTGGATGGTCTAGACAAGATCCACTTTCAGTTAGCGGTACACGCCGGCAGAAAGATATTTAATTATGTAAAAATGACATTAGTTTGACAGACGCCGAACTTATGTCATAATCATAAGCATTTATTCGTTGTTTCATGTAATTTTCATACAATTCATCTTCGGCATGCGTGTTCCTCAAACAGAAAACGGATTTTGTCTAATAACAGGGAGCCAATAATGTACAGCATGCTATTGCACAGCATGATAATGTACACCCAGATAATCCGTGTCCACTGGTTTGAATTATCGGGGTATACAATTATCATCCCGTACAATAACATGCCGTGCAATATTGTCACGTGTTGTTAATGTACACCCAGAAAATGTACAGCATGATAATTGGAAGCCACTTTAGTACCGTCGAGTCGGATTGGTTAGGTTATGTTGAAACATATAAATTACGCACGAGGCGAGCGAGCAAAGCGAGAGTGCCGCGGCAGCGGCCGCGCCGAAGTGCCAGAAATTATTTTTACGGTACCAAAGTGGCTTCCAATTATCATGCTGTGTATTAACTGGCTGCACACATTAACTACACGTGACAATATTGCACATCCAGTTATTGCACACCCCGATAATGTACACCCAGTTAAAACGAATCAAAAAGGTACCAAAGTGGATTCCAAATATCATGCTGTACATTTGTCGTGCTGTACATTATCATGTCGTACAATAACCGGACTCTAATAACATAGATTGATTGTGAGTGTGTTGCCTTTTGAATTTGATTGCCTCTACCTGCTTCTGTTTATGCCTACGCCTCACTCAACTCGATTGGCACCGCATCGGACCTATTATTATATTATATTGTAACAAGGATCATGCAAAATAACGGTAGGAATTAAGCCGTTTGTTGCCTGATCTCCTAAGCTTAGTCGCGTCGAACTGGCACCTAGATTCACTTAGTTTTAAGACGTTTCAAAGTGGTTATTGTGTTTAAATTACGCATAAACGCAACTAAACGCATATTTTTGCACAAACTACCCACTAGGACCTTGCTGTTTTTTGTTTTTTCGTATTGATATTATTTTATATTAAGCTGATCCTTAAGCCGAAAGACATACCAAATTTATTTGGCCTTAGTTTTCTCTGTAAGTGAAATGTGCCTAATTCTTAAGAGAAATAAATATTTTCAACATTAAATTGAATAAATTGACCTTTTGACTTTAATACTAATTTTCAATCGATATATCTTTTGATAGAACTTTTATAACTAATACCATTAATAAACAAGCTATGTCCCATTATAATGATATCCTGCAAAAGCGTGCGTGCCACATTCCATCCTCATAGCCCTATTAGGACGTCTGTTTGTTAGTTTGTCACACGGTACTAATCTATCCGCCTACACGCTCGCTGCCATGATATAAATTATATTTTGCTGTTTACCTTTTATATATATACCTACTTAAAGTCTGACCTAATCGGTCAGTTTCTGAGGCCCCAACCTCAGCGGGACAAATTATACGAAATAAACAAAATAACAAAAAAAATTATCTGCCACTGGTATCAAACGGTTTGAATTTGGAATACAAACAACTACAAAATGTGGGTATGTGCCAAATGTTATATTTGGACTGCCTCTGACTACCCTCCTCAATCAGAGATTAGTAAGTTAGTACTTGTACTAAGAGATCTCAAGGGATACCTACCATAGGGATCAAAGTTGTGCAGCTGTTTAAGAAACCCTAAAATAGTAATAGGAAGATATAATAAGTGACGGAAAAATTACATTATGTTTATTTAGCATGTACCTAACAAAAATCATCAAATTCATAGTCTTTATTCAATCATCCGTCATCTCAGTACTCCTTGCTTATTAATCTCATCTTCTCTTCTTACCTCTGCTTCTATAACAGTCCACACCATACCTTACACTCTTCTTGTATGACTTTCGTTTCTCCGCATGACAAAAGACCTAAATGAACGTTTTCTGCTTTGAAAAGTAAGAGAAACTTATTAAACGAAATACAGAAAATTTGGACATTGAATAACTCAAACTGTTAATGTAAATGCCTACTTTCGCTGCTATGAAAATATCTAATAGGATGTGAACCGTGCCTATGGACATTATATTATATTAATATTAAGCTGAGAATGGTCATGATGACACACTAGCTACATATGCGTACGTAATTCCTTCATCATTGACGTATTTCATCAACTTTGGTAGTAAGATTCTATTGTGTGCCTTATTACAGCATTTGGGTACTAGATTTGGGTTAATGACCTGATTTTTTATGACTTACTGAGCAACGATGGTCTCAAAAAAGGTACGTAAGGTTTACAATAGCATCTGGCTCTAAAACGGCGAAGGAAAACATCGTGAGGAAACCGGAATGTCGAACCTAAAATTTTCTAAAGTGTCGTGCTCGAAAGGAGCCTCCTCGAGGCGCACTTACGCTTCACTAAATCCGATTGGCACCATTCTGAAGCTTCAATATTGTATTATGTATAATACATTGTAACAAGGATCATACAAAATAGAGGTAGGAACCAAGCCGTAAGTTTGTTGCCTGTTCTTCTAAGCTTTGTTCGCGTGGAACTGGCACCTAGAGTCACCTAGCTTTAAGTCGTTCAAAGTGATCCTTGTGATTTTATTGAATAAATACCTTTTAACTTTGACTTTGACATAAAATCCTTTCACCACACTTACTATTTCGAAAGAAACTAGTGATACGACAAGAAGAAGCTGAGATGGGAGAACAGCGTCACCTTTGTTTGACACCTATATGTATAACATTACTGTGGCACCGACATTCCTGCATCTACTAATAAGGGCAGGTGTACTGTTTGCATTGCAGATTCGGATTCCGGCGCGCCTTTACGCTATCGATACTTGGTGTTTGGTATCAGACCTTTGTCTAACGTCACTAAGGCCCGGTTTCACCATGCTCTGTTAGTTACTAATCAAGGATTAAAAGACCGTTAAATCTAACCTTAGCTGTCAAACGCGTACATTTTGTCATTTTTAACGGTTGTTTAATCCTTTGTTAATCTAACAGAGCATGGTGAAACCGGCCCTAAGACAGATTTGATCGAGTGAACGGGTTTAGTTTTCGGGATTCATTTTCTGACATTTTGGGAAGCAACATAGCTTTTTCATTTTATTTGTTTTTCTAGTGTTATTTTTAGCTGTGTTGTGTAATTTCGGAAGATTTTAGTTTTCTATCATTTTGGGAAGCAGCATAGCTTTGTCATAATTGTTTTTCCAGTGCTATTTTCCCATCATTTTTAACCAACATTACTTGCGGTCTTAGCACAAAGTGTGAACATTTAGAATGAAAGTGATATCCCAAAATGTTTTGAAGGGCACCATTTTTATCAAAACATATGATGGCCGACTTGACTATAAAGTATTTAATCTATTGACTTGACACTGGCTGAATTGTCTTTCGAATGGCGAAGAATAAGAGCCGTTGATCCGATCTGCATGAGATTTTAGTGGTTTGTTCGCAATTTTCCCCCTTTCTTGTTTTGCTGAACAAACATTTAGTGAGGTCCCATAATGAAAGGACTTAATCATTTATCATTTGTACCTATATTCTAAATCAATTTTTATTTTTATTCTAGGTCGTTATGAATTTTGAGATACAATTAAAACAGTAAATTTAGATATCCATTGATCCGTGAGCTTAGTTAGAGCTTCGTTAAATTCTTAGTTCTGCTACTGGTCGGGAAGTTCCTTTGCTTTTTAGGGTTCCGTACCCGAAGGGTAACACAAGACCCTATTACTATGACTCCGCTGTCCGCCCGTCTGTCTGTCTGTCTGTCTGTCTGTCCGTCACGTCTGTCACCTCATGAACCGTGATAGTTAGGCAGTTCAAATTGATGATGTGTTTCTGTTGCCGCTTTAACAACAAATTAAATAAATTCTAAAATACAGAATAAAATAAATATTAAGGGGCTCAAAGTCAAAGTCAAAAGGTATTTATTCAATAAAATCACAAGGATCACTTTGAAACGTCATAAAGCTAGGTGACTCTAGGTGCCAGTTCCACGCGACCAAAACTTAGAATAACACGCAACAAACTTACGGCTTGGTTTCTACCGTTCTTTTGTATGCTCCCATACAACAAACGTGATTTTTTTGATAATGGTACGGAACCCTTCGTGCGCGAGTCCGACTCGCACTTAGCCGGTTTTTTTATATCAATTATTAAAGTTCTTACACTTAGTGGGTAGACCAGATTCAGGTGAGGGTTACTAAGGCTTTGAAACCGTCTAAATTGATGCTTCTTTCATTTTAGCGAGTTCTTTTCATAGCTATACCCTCTCAAAAGAAACTTGACACAGTTTCGGAAAGCTTCAGGAAACATTCCGATTCAAAAATATCTCTTCCACTTCCGAGCTTGCTTTTAAATAAACAGAAATGAAATAGACTATGACTGAACTTCGTGAACTGTTTTCTAAAGGCAAAACTACAGTCTTAGGGGGTAGCCAGAGACACGTCTAAACGTTTTTATAGATTGTCAACCTGGCTTGCACTTGATGGTCACTGGAGCACTTGGTGGTAAGCGGTTACCGTCGCCTATTGCAACAGCTCGTGGCAACAGCAATTGCTCGAAAGGAGCCTCTTTGAGGCGCACTTAAAATCCTTTCACCACACTGTTTCGTAATAATTCTAGTGACACGACAAGAAGAAGAAGACGCGTAGTTGCGTTGGCGTAGTTGGTGGGAAGCGTACATAAAATCAGAAATCGCAGAATTATTACAGATTTAAAACTATGATAAAGCTAATTTCGGTTAACTGTCTAAAGATAGATTATAAAGAAGGACTTACCGCTAAATTCTGCGTCTTCAATCGAGTTCTGGCTATGCAGGGAGTATCTATTCGTAGTTTTCGTGTTCGGAGAGCCTTGCGTGGACGCCACCACTCCCAGCGACCTGTACCCCTCATCAGACACCTCAGAACCGTTGTCCGAGGCACTCTCCACTTGCGGCGCCGGAGATACTGGTCTCGGACTCCTGTTCCTGATGCCGTGAGGAGCTGGAACCAAGTGATTCGACACCACGATTTTGGTCCTTCTATCTGGGGACGAGGACTTCCTGGCTGGACTCTGGTGCCTGATCCTGCGGCTGGGAGATGGAGCCCTATCCATATCCCCTAGGTAAGGTAGACTGGTGGGAGCGTCCAGTCTGTTGTTAGAATGGTACTGCTTCATGTCGTTGTACGGGAGAGATGTAGGCTCGAATCTTTCTGATCTGATCGGTTCTGGGGTCTTTTCTGTCTTGATGTAGGGTAAGGATGTTGGGCCTGTATCATGTCTGTGGGTTTCATGTCTGGAAGGGGTATCGTGGCGTGTCTGGTCGGGTCTTTCGTATGTGACGGTGGCGCCCGCGAGGTCGGCCTTGGGGCGAGCCAAGCGAGCGGAGAGGGACGTGCGGTGCTGGGCCCTGCAGCGGCAAGGGTCGTGCTTGTCGAGGTAGTGGGCGAGGGTATCCCAGCCACCGCCCACGCGGACCATCACGTGGGACCGAAGGATCTGTAAAAGATAATCTGGTTACAATTGATTCTCAGAATTCTTATAGGCGCTTGGGAATGGACTTGTCTATGTGGCAATTGTAAAGAATTACTGGCCGACGCAAAAATTGAACAAAATTTGTGCCACGTAAGTACGCCAGATGAACTGTGCAGGGGCCTAATTACGAATGAATTTGACTTTAGTGGCGTAAATGTAATGTATCCCTGACTACAACACAATCAAGTCGAGGCCCAATAGGCAATATATGCGTCAAATTGGTAAGTACGTACTTAGTTCTATTTAAATTGCCACTATTAGGTAAATGCCACTAAATGGCACCGCACTAAACTTTGCTACCGCCAACTCGATTTGCCAACCAAGCAAGATTCGCTATGATCGTACAACGTTTAACCAACAACATAATGATTATATGAAATCTTCTGCTGATTGATAGGTAATAATTACTTATAATAGACTCAAATAAACATCAATTTACGAAATAAAGATATTCTATCCGTGGGAATACTCCTTTGGAGGTCCTATACTATTCTATTAGCGACCTCGATACTAACTTAAAGAGAACCTTGCTACCCTCATATGGACTGCTCAAAGTCCAGCCTAAAAAGACCCACAGTCACCATCAATTAATTTGCCATTTGACTAGATACCAGAGATAAATGAGCCACGTTTCAGAACAGTTGGCTTCGTATGAGAGGTCGGAAACTTCTGGGTATGATTTAAGGTCGATTCTAAGTTTCCTTCGTAATAATAATCAATACGATTTGACCAAACAAGGAAGGAGTGATTCATGGATCGACTTTAAAGGAATTGGAGCGTTATCGCTATGACCTTAGGTTGTAAATTGGTTTGGCTGGTTGTGGCTGGACTATTTTGAGTGATTCTATTTTAGGCTGGCGCCATGTGCGTATTTAGGACGTTTTTTTATAAACTTTACAGACGAATTACCTACAGAACTAAGTTGCCATTATATTCTTACTACATTTTATTTATCTTGCGTTTAAAATATGTGCAAAAGTTCAATATTTAATTGCAAAAATATAAAAATAGAAATATATTCACGACGTTGAGAGGCACGGTAGATATATCCCCTCGGAACCAAGTACCAAATCAAGATTCATTGAGGATGTCTGAGGGGGTAGCCAGAGGTACGTCCAAATGACACTTTTAATTTTGGCACATACCTACCCACAATTTGAATAGTTGATATGCCCTGCGTGACAGGTTGCAAGCCCATCAACGCTGTTAGAATACTAACTGGTTTCGTCACGATGTTTTACTTCACCGATTGAAAGCACTGGCATTGCGCACAAATGAATTTTTTTTTATTTTTTTATTCTGATCTTTAGCCTCCCAATGTTTTTGACAGCAGTTTTATTACACCCTGTAAATGGAAATAATTGAATAATGGCGAGCACGAACTAAAAAACGAAGCATGAGACTCCTATTACCCGATATACCGACGACATTGTCAGGATCGCGGGAAGTCGGTGGATGGAGAGGGCTCGGAATCGTTCTTCCTGGAAATGTATAGGGGAGGCCTATGTCCAGCAGTGGACTTCTACAGGCTGATGATAATTATGACGATGGAAAGAAGTAACACCATGTACTTGTAGCCAAGGAAGTTATTTTAAAAATAAAGTTGCGAAAATGAACAGGTCGCTTTTAATAAAAGTTAATACATTAACTTATTAAACGTAAACCAAGCAAGTTAATAAACATCGGGTATTTCCTGGTCACCTCAGATGTATAGGCGTTAATTATAATTGTACACTCGGAGGCATCAATTGTGGTCAACTAATACAGACTGGGGGGTAAGGAACCAAGCCGTTAGTTTCTTGCCCGTTCTTCTAGGCCTTGGTCGCGAGGAACTGGCGATAGATTCACCTAGTATATGTATAAGATGTTTCAAAGTGGTCCTTGTGATTGTACTGAATAAAGACCGTTTTGATTTTGATTGTTTTTTGACACTTTTAAGAGTAGTAGAGCTCTTTGTGAAGAGCTCGTCCGGGGAAGTACTACCACCACACCTTTTTCTGCCGTCAAGCAGCAATGCTGTGTTTCGGTTTGAAGAGTGTGGTTGCCGGTGTAATTACAGGCACATGAGGCTTAACATCTGTATGCTTCAAGCTGATGGACGCAGGGCAGTGCATCGTAGGGCACGTTCCTATCGTGCGTGACTTACGAGGCAATGCTTTGTTATAGGTGATGGTTACCACTTAACATCAGGTGGGCCATCTGCTTGTTCCATCAGCTGGATGTATAAAAAAAAAAAAAAAAAATACTGTGTATAACCACTGAATACCAGCGCCATAAGGACCTTCATAATGGACCATTCTGGAGCTTCAATATTGTATTATAATACCTTTAATTATTGTAACAAGGATCATACAAAAGAGCGGTAGGAACCAAGCCGTAAGTTTGTTGCCTGTTCTTCTAGGCTTTGGTCGCGTGGAACTGGCACCTAGAGTCACCTAGCTTTAGACGTTTCAATGTGATCCTTGTGATTTTATTGAATAAATACCTTTTGACTTTGACTTTTGTGGTCTAATAATAATATTACATTTTTGAAAAAAAAAAGTCTTCAATTACACCGAAAATGTATAAATCTTTTGCTGAAGGAAAGCACAAACCAGAACCCCCATCTGTTTGTATTGTTTTATTTAATTATTTATATGGACTTTGAAGTATGAACTACCAAATAAAAAATATATAATTTTAATCAATCCATAACACGTTAAGTTCGCATATGTGGAAAGTCCACCAATATTTATTTGTTATTGGTTTTTATATTGTTATTTGTGGGTTCTCAGAGTTTCGAGTGTGTAAATGTTCCTTCTATATCCGATAATATACTGTTTTTTTTTCTTATCGGTAATTTATGCTAGTGGAGCTTTCAGCGGCCAATTTGTAACCAACCAATAAAGTTTTGTCGCTGACTGTACCACCGGCGCCGCGTCGCACCATGATTTATCAGATGAATTGTATATGCAAATGTAATGATTTAACACGCTTTACTATAATGATAGGTGTCGTGGATTGTCAATATCGAGATTAATTATAGACTAAAACCTTAAAACGCTCTGACGTAGCTTGCTTGTTCATTCTTGTAAAATGTTCATTCTTGTAAGTTTAATTTTTTTTGTAAAAGTTGAACTTTTTGGACAACATTGATCCTATTGTTCAACTTACGCCCCTTGAGCATTTTCACGATACATTGCTGATGCAAAATGATAATGAATAGGCGTGGTGGTAGTACTTCCCCGGACGAGCCTCACACAAAGAGCTCTACATCTCTTACTCTCTAATTCCATTTGGTTAAGTCCATCATACCCACTCGTACTTACTTTTCTTATAAAATTTAAATGGTGCATAAGTTAGGTATAACTTACCCTGACAAAAATCAGCAGCTTGGTATCCCCGATCCTGTACTTCCCCTCGGAAACCCTGACCATGGGGAACTGAGTGGGACAGGAGCACCTCTCCACCAGGTCCCGCACCCTCTCATCCAGACTCCTCAAGTCATTCGTCACTAGCTGCGGCTGCGGAGCCGAGGGCACCAGACCTAGCGCCGAATCATCAGGTCTGAGTTCCTCTCCAGCCAGCTCCCTCTCGATCTGCCGCTCCATCTGCACCAGAAGCGGAGCTGGCATGCCCAGAACCGCCCCTTTCCTGGCCACCTCCAGAAGACACAGCACCACATGCTTCTCATTCTTCCTAAGGCACAGATCATCAGTTTCGAAGAGAAGACACTCCAAGATCCCTAGAGCTCTGCGACACCAGTCGATGAAGTTGGAGAGGTTGTCTCTGGCGAAGAAGGTGCCGGCTTTGGCTGCCGGCAGCATGTTGACGGGAGGCCGCGTGCGGAGGGCCTTGGCGAGGAGTAGGGCGTCTTCTGACTCTGGCTGTGGCGTGTCGAGGATCTTGCGAGCGGAGTCGCGGACTGCGTTAGCGTGCTGGAACAAGAGACGGGAGTGTTAGTCTTGCATCGGTGAAAACCAAAGATTTTATAATATCCCAAAAGTTAAGTTCAGCAGAACATCGGAGGCCTAGTGAGAGTGGCTCTGGTTTCTGATCGTAAGGTCTTGGGTTCGAAACCGTCCTACATCAATGATTTTTTGTCTTTGAAAAATTCATGTGCGCCATGCCCGTGTTCTCAATAAATGTCTATCTATCGGCCGGTTTCTGAAAGCTTGATGAAAACTAATCGGATGTCAAGTCACTCGCCATTTCAACTACAACATCGAATTAGATAGAGATAGCAAGTGACTTAACATCCGATTAGTTTTGATCGGGCTTTCAGAAACCGGCCTTTAGTCTACAAATGAATAAGTGCGCAAAAGAGGAAATACATTAGTATACTCTAAAAAATCATGTTGAAATAATGTTATCTGTCGTGGGACATATTTATCAGCAAATATTTAGGTTATGAATACTCATGCGGATGAGTGCATGCAAATATGAACTGACCCAGAATCCTCTTATCAGCTTATCATCGATCGAAGAACCTTGACAAGATATCTATTTATGCAGAATTAAGATAACTTGACATCTTCAGATTATATTTTTTTCGAAGCATAACAATAGTCAGGTAAATACTTTTGTTTAAAAAATTACTACAAGGCCAGGCACGGTAGACATCCTAAGCTCGTGGGTTCGAAACCGGTGGTGCACCAATGAGTTTTTCTGTTCATAAATGTATGTGCACAGTGTCAATACTCTCAAACGGTGAAGGAAAACATCATGAGGAAGCCGGCATGTCATATAGAACCTAAAAAGTCCATAAACTTGTGTCAAGTGCTCGAGAAGAGCCCGTTTGAGGCGCACTTAAAATCCTTTCACCACACTGTTTCGAAATAAACTAGCGGCACGACAAGAAGATAAACAAATGCATTTGCATTAAGTAAGGAAACAGGAGTGGACCTATAGCCACGCCTTGTAATACGCTAAGTGAGTACTCTCAAGAGTCAACTTTGTTTGCAAAAGCTTAGGTTTTCAATACAGTCATTGCATTTACTTAGATGTGAAACTGAACAGGGACGGTCTAAGGATGATGGTCTTGGGGCAACACAAATAAGAAAATATACTACACAAGAAGATAATCTCTCTGTTGTCGTGTCACTAGTTTCTTTCGAAACAGTGTGAAAAGGATTTCAAGTGCGCCTCAAGAGGCTCCTTTCGAACACTTGACACATGTAATAGAACTTTTTTTAGGTTCTATGACATGCCGGTTTCCACACGATGTTTTCCTTCACCGTTTGAGAGTACTGGCACTGTGTAGGTACATAAATTTTTGAACAGAAACCAATACCATCACCTCAACAAAGCATTGCCTCGCAAGTCACGCACGATTGTTTATCGTTTCACAGATTTGCATAAGTAAGGCTACTGGTCTTCATGTCATCGTTAAATAGTCGGTGGCGATTGCATCAGTTGTCAATACCGAGGCCTTCACACGGCCTATGAACTGTCACTAGGACTTAGCGAATTTACAAGACTTGATCTATCAATTGCCTCATCCACCGGTCTACCATGTTAATCTTCTAGACTAGTGGAATGCCTGCGATTTCGTTCAAGTGGTGTAATTCTTGGAACCATGGGACATCCACACAACCAACCAAATTATTTAGTATGCTGCTAGCTATTTTCGAATTAGATAGTAACTTGAAATAATAAATAATAATAAATTATTGGTCGCTTTTGCACCCCCGCTTGGTATAAGTGGTAGACTTACACCTAGAACCGTCAGAATCAATACCAGAATAGTTTTCCTTGTAAACTATTTAAATTATAAGGCAATATAAATACAATACAATAGGTAGTACAAACAGTGTGCCCTATTTGATAAGGTGGTAGGTTGTACAAACATTCAACTATTCAAGCGTACAATTAAAAGTTTGAAACAAATTTACTTATTTTTCTTGTTTATTTTTTAACTTTTCGTTATAGAAAATTTCCTACAGAGCCGTTTTAAGGGTTGAATTTCAGGGGTTCCTTTTTGAGCACGGATCCCAAAAAGAATATAAAGACTAGACTTAAAGATACTTAGGGCTTCAGCGTTCGTTGTCAACCAGTCTTATACCAATTTTTACATATATTTAGATACCTATTCCTACAATATTGCGATATTTCATCATTCATAAAATGTTATGCTAATTTAATAGCTTCACAGCGATTATCTAGTTATTAGTTTAGCACCTTTTAGCTCGATAATAGCCACTTCGATCTTATAGTTAGTGTTGCAATTATTTAAAGTTTTTGCCCGCAGGTGTTAAAATTAATTTTGCATACTAGTAAATAAAATTAATAAACCTTTTCTTATAGAACAGCGATTACAACAAAAGATGTTTTAATTTACTGAGAGCGCTGGTGGTCCAGTGTAGTGCCAGTGACCATGTCTTCTGATGATTATTTTTATTAAATTGAAAAGCTCAGCTGATGATGTTCTGATGCTGTTTTCTCCAATTGAGTCTTTCCAATGCGGCCTGATACTTACAAGAACTAAAAATAATGTACCATAATATAATATTATAAGGATCATAAAAGAAACTCAGAAGCCAAGCCGTAAGTTTCTTGTCTGTTCTTCTAGGCTCTGGTCGAGGAACTGGGGCTTTGATTCTCCTAGTTTAAGAGACGTATCAATGTGATCCTTTTGATTTTATTGATTTCACAAGATATCACATAGATCTGAATCTGGGGCATTATTCTCTATGACATAGCAGATTCCGTGCCATAACCGTGTGACGTCACAGCGTGGTCTAAACGCAAACGCGATTCATAAACCAAAAAATGAACTAAGAATGACAACTAGGAATGACAACTAAGTCATAGGAAATACGGTTTTGTCCGATTTCCCGCCGCTGTCTAGTCGTATCTGTGTAACGCGATTGCATTGGCAATAGAGAATAATGCCCCTGAGGGGATATCTACCGTGTCTAGGATTAAAATCAAAATGTATTTATTGTGTTGTTTATTATTTTATTCCTTTCTTTGGTTTTTCTTAATTTCCACATCGTTTCACTTATTACCTGTATACTTTTATAACCAGAACAATTTATTGTTCTGTAAAAATACACAGTATTTATTTTTATGTGTCTTCAAAGTACTGTAAATGGATTTACAATAAAAAATAATGTTCCCTGTAATTCTATAGGCGTACAATCAACTTCGGTACTTGGTTATTACAGAAGGCAGTAATTTTATAGAATTTATTGATTATAGTTTCTGCAAATACCGACTTAAATATCCTTTTTTTATTGACGAAGTAAAATGAAAAGGTCTATTCTACTTGGTCCCAAATAAATACTTTTGACGCTATTTTTCCTCCTCCTCCTCCTTTAAGAGGCTCCTTTTGAGCACTTGACACCAGTGAGGTTCAACATCTGTATGCCTCAAATTGATAGACGCCGGACAGTGCTTCGTAGGGCACGTTCACATTGTGCGTGACTTGCGAGGCAATACTTTGAAAGCAATGCTTATAGGTTAATACTCAACATCAGGTTGGCTCATATCAGGCTTAATAGTAACGGACTCAAAAATATCGTGTAATGAAGCAGTCAGTCGCTCAAGGCTCGGTCGGCATATCGAGGTATCGACAAATCCAAGATTTTAAGAAAAACGTCTTATTTGGACACGCTTAATTACAATTATGGATTCTTGTTCATTTCAGGATCGTGTTTTAATTTAATTGATCGAGTGAGCGAAGCGAACGAAGTTCTTAGTTTCAACTTGGGCGATTTGGCATTTTATGTATGTATGTATGTATGTATGTATGTATGTATGTATGTATGTTTGTCTGGCGATAACTTTAGAACCGTTGATCAGATCTGCATGAAATTTGATATGTCGATAGCTTGTACTTGAGAAATTTACTGGTAAGTATATGAGTAAAATCGGATGAAGGGTTTTTGAGATATGGGGTTTTTTAAGAGGGTAAAAATAAAAAAAGTTACATAAAAAAATCAAGTTACATGTCATATGAAAGGGCTTTGTTTGGACATTCCAAAACAATTTTTTTTTTTTTTTGGGACGCTCGGTTTTCGAGATAAAATTTAAAAAGTTAAATTAATATAACCAGCGATCCAAGAGCTCCCATCTCTAAGAGTTTCGTTGACATCAAGGTTTTTCTACTGGTCGGCCAGTTCCTTTGATTTCTCTTATTTTTTTTTCTTGGAATAAATTAAGGAGGTACTCAGTTCTCATAAAATGGTAACGACGACCAGGTCTGATGATGGAGCCAAGGTCTGTTCAACGGAACTCTTCAATAAATAGGCCAATAGAGTTGAAACTTGGTAACCATACCAAGTTAGTAGGCGGTAGTCAGAAAAAAGTCCAAAGATAATGTTTGGACTTGCCTCTGACTACTATCTACCGATTCAAAGTTTTGATGCGTTCGTCGGGTCGCATCACGAGATCTCAGTTCGGGGCGAACTACTAGTTTATTTTAATTAAATCTGACAATATTTGTTTCATATTTTATTACCTATTAACTTACAGGCTTACTTATAAGCTATGTTAGTATTTCTAAAAATAGCTTAGTCACGAAATAAATAAAAAATCTGTCGCTTTGGATAAATAAATTGTTGGCGTCTTTAATACTTATTCTTTTTTTTTAATAGAGAACAATTGTAACATAAGTACACAATTTCAGTAAAACGTGCCTGTTGCTACTTATTACCGGTAATGAATGGTTGCGATTCAATATTTTTAATGTGGAAGCCAAATTATTGATCATTTGTGTTTTTTTGGGTCAAGTTCATTGGTTTTTATTGTTTTTGGAATTACAATAGGTATTGTTGTAATGAAAACGCGGAATAGGCCATGACATTTTGCGTAAAATGAAGTTTTCAAAGTTGATTACGGTTTTACGAACGTACCTACATAAAAGTTTTTTTTAATATCCCAAAACATACGGACGTTGGTGTGGTCACTATAAAAAATAATATTTATTTATTTACTTCCTCAGTTTTCATTTACACCGTCACCCTTTAATTTAATTTTATATCTATTTTATTATTTAAGGTATTTTTTATGTGCACAAAATATAATGATTTTGAAAACTTTAAATATTACCAACATACTACAAGAAAATTGAGCTATCTGCAAAACCATCACTAGGCGATCAATATATTATTATAGAATTGACATCTTTGTACCTAAGTTTACAACCAACAAAAGATTTATGAATCATTTCAATTCAACAGACATTAGAAACGAAATCTGATACCAATCTTAAACAAATGATGAATCTTCCTCCACTTGACATTAAGCAATGCTCGTGTTACAAACTAATTCGTAAGCTTTACCAAAGAGTTGCCAACTCGCACTGACAATGGCTGTGAGACAGGTTTATCAATAATCTGGATTTAGATAAATTGTCTGCGTATCCTATTGTGCTGGTGTTGCCGGCATTAAGATTAATAGTGACCTCTATAGCGCGACTTTATTCTGAGGTGTTCGATTTCCACAGGGGAAACGTTTGCATTAGCTTCAAATATTTGTTCTATAGTATAGAGGTGTCAAAGACTTTTTAACTAATAAAAAAATTTGTGCACAGTGACAACGTTGAATAAAATAAGGAATGAGTATATACGAGGAAATTTGAAGTAGCGCCTGTGACGGACAAGTTGAGGAGCAATAAGTTAGCGTGGGTGGGCATGTCATTAGGAGGGAAGAAAGACATATTTTATCATAAGGATGTGGATGGTTTTATAAGGAGAGGCAGGCCAAAAAAAGATGGATAGACTGCGTAAAAGATGACATGAGTAAGAAAGAAGTGAACACCGAGATGACGAATGATAGAGGAGAGTGGAAGAAGAAAATCTGTTGTGCCGACCCCACTTAGCGTGGGATGAGGGCAGGTAGATGATGATGAATAAAAAATCATCATCATCTCAAAATCAAAAGCCGTCGGGAAGACATAAGATGCTCTCAGCCATAAGAAATGAAATGAAATGTATTTATCTGCATGAAGTATGGTAAAATAAAGTCTTATGTCTAATTGATCTTACACACTTACCTACCTCAATAGCAATCTAGTTGCGCGTACTATACTGTCATCTCTTACCAATTGATACTGACAAATAAGTACAGGACTCGCTTTATCTACAACGTGTAACATAATACCTCTAAAAGGCCAAAGACCAAGTGATCAGACCAAACACTGGAATACTTTGACGTGTGCAAAGGTTGAATATATCGTTTTCGAAATTCCCATACAAAAGTATAATTAATATTGTCTCAAAAATTTGCAACACCCCTGATACTGTTTACATAAGTACCAAGGTCGCATACACACCGAACGTACAAACAGCTATGAATAGGGCTGCCTCATGGTGTGTTTAGTTTCATATTGGAGGAACGTTTAAGAGGCATTTCATGTATGAAAAACTACGAAATTTCAAACGTCGTAAAACATAAGGTGTTCGCCATGACCTGTAGAATACCCTGCTTCCGGGGTTATAGGGGTATTATGTTACACGTTGTATATTACTATCAATTCGGAACTTTTGGAAGTAAGTGTTTATCTATTAATCTCAGTTCACAACTCTGCGGATACTGGCTGGTTTTTCAAAGCTTATCTTGAGGAAGTCATGCTTTATGCATTAGGTTGGCAAATCTGCACTGGCTGGGAATGTTTCAAGGTGATTAGATTGTCCTGTTTGTAGAAATTCTAGGTCTGTTTCGGTGTCCTTATTATGTCCGCATAATATATTCATCAACGTTAGCTACGAAATACCTACATAAATAAGTAGCAATACAAACGAGCAATCAGTCCTCGAAGAATCTAGATTTGGTACTTTGTTCTAAGAGATCTAAGAGGATATCTAACGTGCCTGGGGATCAAAGCTGTTTTTTTCAGCTACAAACAAATTTTCAAGGTAAATGTTTCAACTCGGTGCTCTTAATTATGAACAAATCAGACGAAAAAAATTAAAATGCATAAGGTATAGATCCTTTTTTATTTATTGAGGCACACAATCATAATGCCATCAATGAATTTACAAATAATGAAACGCTTTGAATTATGAGATGGTTATAATTAGCTCCCTAAAACATGGTCATTATCACGATTGAAACAGTCATAAAATCTACTAATTTTCTCATTAAAATTCTTATCACGTCCAAAGGAAAGTGAGAGTTTGCAATGCCGCGACCTTGAACCGCCGATCGAACCGCCGATCGAACGGTCGATCGACCGCGATCTTTCCGGTTCTGACGACCGCCAAGAACGGTTATCGAACTTATTTCGATAATCGCCTGCTCCGCTTGAAGGGCAGGGCCGGGGAAATTACACACTGCTTGCAAATTTACGCTAAAGATGACACATAAAACAATTTATAATAACCAATAGTAAATATTCATAGATAATAAAAAAAATATTCCAGAACTTTTCACACACAAGAACCAAAGGAACCAAAGATTAGTAATTCACCAAAAGTTCTAATTTTGAACGACAATGCCAAAATCAAAAAACAACTGCCAAGCGACTTTGTACCTACCTACCTACAGTTGTTTTATGACTTGAGGTACTACCTATTACATTATGGCGGTCACTGAAACTGAAACAGCTTCCCGACTTTGATCCCCAGGCACGGTAGATCCCATTATCAAGATCTATTAAAACCAAGTAAGATTCTTTGAGGATGCCTTAGCGGGGAAGTCAGAGGTTCGTTAAAATATTACATTTTGGCACACACTTACATTTTGCAGTAGTTACCATACGTGACTGGTTGCAAGCCCATCGCCGCTGCTTGAATACTGTTTTTTTTATTATGGAGGTCAGTAGAGTAGGTATCCGTTCCGTTCGGACGTGAAAACCGTTTGAAAATAGCGCGATTGTTTCCCAGTGCGAGGCACATTCCGTGCGTCACTAATCTATAAAACGGGAGCAACCAAATAGGTTCCGTTTTTTATTCAAAACAGTTTTATTAACAAGTTTCAAATGATATCATTGATACCATTGTACTTTTTTACCTCTCGCTCGCACATTTTAACACTTTGAAAGATATAAAATTACACAATCACATGAGTTAAACGAAAAAAAATATCCAAAAAAGTTTTCGTACAAAAAAATTGCTATACTAGTTATTATCGTACATGCAAACTTTTTAGTAGGATAACTTGTTTAGATCAAAATGATATTTTTGCTGCACTTGGTCGATTGAGATTTTCCATAAATATAGTTTTATATTTGTTTGTATAAGTGATTTTAAATTTTAAAAATATTGAAATGTGCGAACGATAGGAACATTAGCAGTTGTCTTCGCCAATTTTCAAGCCATGATGTCATGAATACATTGTACTGCTAGTTTTTAACTTGATTCAAGAGCCGTGTCAAATTCAATGCAAGTTGATGCGCAAATTTACGAGCTGCCATTAATTTATCTGCATTTTGGAACGTTTATAAACGTTTTTTGACGTTTATGAACATGGACTGGAATATATGACAGGTATCAATGAGGTTTTATGGCAGTGCGATGAAGTGTCAACGTCAGTTGTATTTTTGATAATTTTAATTTGTTTTATTGGTGATGTCGTATATTTCAATGAGCGTACAATTTTTCGTTTTTATGCCCACCATTAAAAATTTACTCATCTGATATTCAACAAGATTTTTTTATGAGTATTTTATTCAAAAAATTGAAATTAATTTAGGCTTGACATAAGCTTTTGAATTGCTTGTTTAAACTTATTATCAATAATATATCTATAGGCCCCCGTTCAATGACCCTGAGTACGTCTCTAGTTAAGAAAAGCTATGATACTACTGATTTTTACAACAAGATTCAGTTTTTTTAATTTCTTTGTCATAACAGATTTTTTTGATTATTTTCCATTTCAACCTTATGTAGTATTTTTCCTATGATTATATTGTTGCGCTTAAGCATTTTGAAGTTGTTTTGATTTCCTACACGCTACAAGACGTATGTACTTAGGTAAGTAATAATTACGCTTAGAAATTAAAGCACCTACCTTGGCGCTACCAATGAATCATCGTAGCGATGAGTACAATTAGTCCCACGCGTGGGATTCGCGTGAAAGAACCGTGGGAGTCGCATTGTCGTGTGCTAGTCATAAGTTAAGGTACCGGAGGCAAATAAGGCCTGTCGGCAAATAAGGCCTAAGTAACAGAAATCGTACTTAAAATTTTCGCCCGCACCCAAACGTCACGCACACATATGAATAGCGTTCCGACAAGTCGCAACAAGCTCGCAGCCGCGCGCGCTCTCGTTACCTTTTGTCAATGGCGACTCAACATTTGGGAGAGGCGCCTGCGTCGCACGAATAATAAATATCCGTTGGAAGCAATCGTAAGTATTTTTAGTAATTATACATTTAATTAGGTAAATTTGCACGCTACTTATCAACCAATTCACGCTTCCATCGTCCTAAATGTTTGAATTCTGATTGCAGTCCAAAATTTTGTTTTATTTTGTTTCTCTTAATCATGTGGTCGGCGGATATTAAGGCCTATCAAATTCGTCCATAGGCCTTATTAGCCTCCTATTTTTTTGTACCTGTATCGTATTTTGATTATTTCAGTGTTTTGATTAGTTCACCTACCTACCAATATAAATAAGTAGGTAGATACTAAAAGTGCTTGATTTTTTTTTTGTAGTGTCTTCTACCGCTATGCCTCTCAAACGGGCATTATGGTCAGAAGAAATTCCGGTGTTAGCTGTTCGGGCAGTATAAAGGGGTACATTGAGTACATATAAAGCTGCATAGAGGTACATGGTTCCTAGAAGAACAATCAGAAATCATATCATCAGTGGCAGTCTGAACAAAGTGAGGTTAGAAAAGCGCCGTACTGAGCCAAGAACAGGATAAAAAGGATAATCATGTTTTCTGAAATAGGACTGCCTGTAACACCGCGAATTCTCCGTCGCTTGGTCTACAGATTTTGTGAGGAGAATGAAATCAAGCACAATTTGAATGCTGCAAATGCGACATATGGTACCACGAGGAGTGCGTCAGTTTATCGCAAGAAGATGGTGATGCCTTAGAGTCCCTTCATGGCTGTTAGGCGGAAAAAGATATAATTATCTTTGATATTGCACGTGTAATAACTGCATTTATATAATTATGGATCTCAATTACCAAATTTTAGTGTTTATATTGATTAAAATGTATGTTTAAGTCATAGGCCTTTTTACCCTACCCGAGTAAATTAAGGCCTACTGACATGGTTTTTTTAAATGTTTAATTTTGTTGTTGTGTATGGTTTAAGTTGCCATTTTATGTTTGCATTTTGTTTAATTTATCCTATTAAACTAATTACTAGTAAAATATTTTGATTATTTATGATATTTTTCATTTTATTGCAAATCTCCCTTAGCTAGGCCTTATTTGCCTCCGGTACCTTATGTGTGGAAATCGAGCTTTTTGTATAGATCTTCGAGTATTTCCGTTATAAGAAGTGTAAAATTGACAACTCTTACAGCTCCGCTCTGCATTCTTTTCTTTTTTTCTGTAATTCTTACTGATGACAATTATTATTGTCAGCCAATCGATATTATCAAAAGGCTTTATTAAACTTTAAATGAAACGTCCTTTTAGTTATTGAGCTATCCGATACCAAATCGAATTTTAATTAAAATCGCGGATTGCAATTACCTTAACAATACCTTCTGAGATTCATTTATCTTGTAGGGTTCTTATAGCAGCCATGAGCTTGCGAACTGTTACGTTTGGAATATTAAGTGCAGCAACAAAAGGGCATGTTTAAAATTTAATGTTGAGTCTGTTAGCCCTTCCTTCGAGGTCATTTCCTAATATCTAATATCTTTGTTTTTTTAGGTCTAAGGTCAAAGTCAAAAAGTAAATTCAATTGAAACACAAGGATCACTCTAGAATAGGTGCCAGTTCCACGAGACCGACTAGAAGAACAGCTAACAAACTTTCATTAGCAAAAGTTAGATAATATGACCGCATAAATCCACAGGTGCCATTAAAAAATAAAAACATGAATCAGGATCACGAATCACCTAATACGGCAGCGATCAACTAACGATCAGCAATCTTGATCGTTTCAAGGCAATGTCATGCTCATACAAGGCACAAGCAGGTTCGCAAGGCTTTGTGTCATAAAGATCGAAGATACTGCAATGTTATGGATAATTATTAGTTTGTGAGATTTGCAAACGATATACCCGGGCGTTCTGATTTCTAAATGAAACTTGGAGTTTCTCAATAAAGAATGCCAACTCAAAAAAATAACAAAAAAGGGTAGTAGAGCTCTTTGTGAAGGATTCATCCGGGGAAGTACTACCACTACGCCTTTTTCTACCGCCAAGCAGCGACGCTGTGTTTTGAGAGAGTTTTAAGAGTGTGGTTGCCGGTGTAATTACGGTGGGCCATATGCTTATTGCATCAGCTAGTTGTATAAAAAAAAATAGGTCTTGATTTTTTTTGGATCCCTGCGAGTTTTTTCTAAGTTTATTTTTAAATGTAATGTTTGCTCGTGTGACGAGTCTCGTCTTGGTCTTAGACATCCTCAAAGAATCTGGAGTTCGTACTTGGTACTAAGAGATCTGAGGGGATATCTACCGTGCCTGGGGATCAAAGTCGTGAAGCTGTTTCTGCTTATTTTTGTTTTAAAAGTAGTCACCATTTGATATTTAAACCAACCTATCCGTGTGCGCTCATTGATATGAAAACTCTTTGGGAACGCTATTATGTCCAGTTCTGTAGCAGTCTTCTCAGTTATCAGTAAAATGACACGCAATTCCACTGTGGTGGCCAGGCTACATGTGTTCGCCGGTCCATCATGCCCCACCTCATGAGAATCTTATGACCTGCTCAGATAGTGATGAGGAAGTAGCCACCTATTGGACAAAGTGCCTTAAAGATTACTAAAACGACTTTGAGCAGTATCAATGACACGAAAGATAAAGAAATAAAATATTTATTTAGAAGTTCGGAAATTATCTTTGCACTGAACACTTTTTCTTATCGTTTCGAGCACTACTGTACATTTAAACAGTAACTGTTTTCGATTCGCTAAATGATCAGGAAACGAATTATATCGATTATTGTCTTTAATTTAATAAAGGTCTTGCAGGAGAAGCCGATCATTACCCAGCATGCGTTCAATTATCCCCATAAAGCCTCCTCGTTTCACCCTGAACTACGCCCGTGTCCAATTCAATAATTGACTGCTAGGTACATTATTAAATTCGATTTGTACACATGAATAAAATGATATCAACGCCATTAAAAGTAAATTTAAAATTTATCACCGGTGCCATCCATCAGCATTAATGATCCCCAAAATGTAGTATTAAAAGCTTTTTTCTTCCGTATTTATACCATTTAGGGATATCAAAGTCGTAAATCGTTGATAGTGTGAATTTTTATTATGAGTCAGTCACCCTTCGTTGGGCGACCTTGCGCGGCGGGCGAGTGGCCGTGAATGGCACGGGGCGGCGCGAACGAGCCCTTATATGGACGATCTGTGGCGCTTCCCTGTCACGTGTCTTGGATAATTGCATCTAAATTTTCGTGAGTGTTTACGTGATCTCAAAGACCTTGTAGGCCTCATTCGTAGCGTGGTCAGATTCCGCGAGATATTAATGGTACAATTGTGACTCATTGCTGTACTTACTTATAGAATACTAGCGGCCTGTCCCAGCTTCGCATGGGTGGACATAATTTTTTTCAACGTTTTAGGATAAACTTAGACCGTGGTGGGTTCGAGTCACTTCTAACTCGCGCCTTGCCCGGGCCCGCGCTGGGTGAGAACGCGTCCCGTGACCTTATATTTTTAAAATCTTTTGAATGGAATGTCCGATTTAAAAAATTCAAGAAGTAATGTATAGGTATTGAACCAGTCTTAAATATGAAAAGATTTATTTGGATAAGGATTAATACCAAGGTACAAATAAAGACCCTTTTCTATCGGCGGCATTTCAATTAAATTTTTATAATAAAATAACACTTATTGTGACATAACTATAATAGTTACACATATGCTGTCGCGACATTTTTTGTAGATGGTGACGTGTTCTACATAATCGTAGTACATTATTTTGTTCTATCATCAATAGTTTTCGCAGCGCACGCGATGTAAGGTTTTCTTTTTCCACCTTGGGTTACATTATTAGAGTTTTAGTAAGGATCCCTGATTTTTTTGAAAATATAATATAGCCTATGTTACTCAGGGATAATGTAGCATTCTAATGGTGAAAGAATTTTTGAAATCGGACCAGTAGTTTTTGAGCCTATTCCTTACATACAAAACAACAAAACAACAAAAATACAAATCTTTTCTCTTTATAATATTAGTGTAGATGTAGATAAAATAGGTATTGTGGACGCAATTTTGATGATTGTCATATTGTTCATCTCCTCGTCTGAAGCCTTAACAAACATTATTATGAATAAAATGTTTAACATTTTTATTTCAAAATAACGGTTAAATAGATACTAATCCAATTCCCAGACGTCATTCTCACTGCGGCTTTGTTCAAACTCAAATATGTAATTCAGAAAATTTTGCCCCCTACCTCATCCTGAGTACGCCCCTGCGGCCAGCAGGCAATTCGGCTCTAATTGTGGAATCGTCCAAACGCCTGTAATTAACCTATTGTTTGAGGAGAGGGGATGTTGACCCGGATGTTACCCGACTTGGAAGAAAAGGAGTGTAATGATTTCTATTTGTGTATGTATGTATGTACTTAGTTTCATTTATGTACCTAGTACCTATACTATTTCAAAGATTTTGATATTGTTCCAAAAGTTATTATACAAGTGGATTTTGAACCCACGACCTTCCCCTTGATACGGGCATAGTTAACATTATAAAACTAATAAAAAAATAATATTATTCCGCTAAAATATTAAAATTGAATTTATTCTCGTCTAAAAAGCATAATCTTATGAAATAGATTTTGTATGAAATGTTCATTGATTTTAAGAACATCTGAAAAATAACATTAAATCTAAATAAACTTAAAAAAAAAACTAAACAAAAATGTAAAAGAAAATAAAATGAAAGTGCAAAAGTGTGCGATGGCCGGGAATCGAACCCGGATCAACTGCTTGGAAGGCAACTATGCTGACCATTACACCACCATCGCAACTGAAAGAAGCGACGAAATTACGATACCATTAGCGCGTAGCACTTCTGTTTAATATATTTGCACTTCGTGACATAGATTAGAACTTTATTCTCTGAAATCGTCGGTTTTTATATTTTGGTACGACACAATTCGAGTAGGTAGATAGATAGATAGACAGATAACACATTTATTTGCCTAACTAATACACAGACACAAAAAATACAAAATCAGCATAAAAAAACAACAGAATTCAAACAACAAATAAAAGAAACATTTTAAATAGTAAACATTTTGGTCCATGTGTGTGTTGCAGTTAGACAAAAAGGTAATAAATAGCTCAGCGCATAAAATTGCTCATGAGCAAAGCACTGATTTTCAGCTATTACCTTCCGAGACAACAAGTTGAACGAGATGCCATACAACAGAAGTATAAAATTACTATATGCAGAAATAAATAATAAACTGCTCTTTTTAAAAACAATAGAATAATAATTATGTGTACCTAGTAAGTGGTGTGAGTGTATGTATATTTCTGAGAGTGTGTGAAAATTTTGTGTATTCTAAGGTACATAATAGCACTTATTTACGAAACATGTATGTGCGCAATGCCAGTGCCCTTAAACGGTGAAGGAAAACATCGTGAGGAAACCTGTTAGTATTCTTATACTACTGCAAAATGGGTACGTGCCAAATGTAATGTTTGGACGTACCCCTCACTACCCCTCTTAGACGTCCTCAAAGAATCTGCTGCTTGCACTTGGTACTAAGAGATCTGAGAGGATGTCTACCATGCCTGGGGATCAAAGACGTAAAAGTGTTGCAGTTTAAAAAAACTAGCGACCCGCTCCGGCTTCGCACGGTTATTGTGGGTATCCCTAAGAGATTACGCTTGTATTATGCATATAAACCTTCCCCTTGAATCACTCTTTCTATAAAAAAAACCGCATCAAAATCCGTTGCGTAGTTTTAAAGATTTGAGCATACATAGAGATATATGGACAGAGAAAGCGACTTTGTTTTATACTATGTAGTGATTACACACAAAAACATTTTTACTGCAATAACATGCAATAACATTACACACAGTTAAGTAAAAATTTCATTTTGATCGATACAAGTTTTCCTACTTAAAAGTTAGCTTATGTACGAAAACTAGTAAAGCAAAATTTTGAGTAGGAAAACATGTATCGATCAAAATGAATTTTTTACTAAACTGTGTGCAATGTGATTGCACACAAAATGGTTGATTGCGATTTTTCGAAAATGAGTTTAGTGAATTTATATCTTTCAACATGTAGAAACGTGCGAGCGAGAAGTTGTTTGATAGTTGTCAGCCCCTTAAGATTCTTTGAGGACATCTAAGGGTACTTATTTACTTATTTATTTATTATGACTTTCAAATATTACAAGATACCCATATTTTACAGCAGAGGCTAAATTTAATATACATCTAGTTTTGTCGCTGACTGTACCCAGCATCTGCAATCACTTTGTATCTGCCGCGGGTGCATCGTGCGTGGTGTACTACGTGCTGTACTGTAACCATCAAATACTAAATACATACATACACAAAATAAATTAATAATGCATTTATTTTCTCTTCTCCAAACCAAATATAACAATATTTACGTCAGCTACTGCAAATAATTATAATTGGACGTACCTCTGACTACCCCCTTAGACATCTTCGAATAATCTTAATCTAGTTTTGAATTAGACTTATCGGGTTTTTAATAAAACTTCTTGATGGAACAACCAGATGGCCCACCTGATGTTAAGTAGCAACCGTCACCAATAACAAATCTTTGCCTCGTAAGGTACGCACGATAGGAACGTGCATTATGATGGACGCAGAGCAAGTCCATCAATTTGAGCCAAACAGACTCATGTGCCTGTAATTACACCGGCCACCACACTCTTAAAACCAAAACACAGCGTTGCTACTTGGCGGCAGAAGAAGCATGGCGGTAGTACTTCCTCGGACGAGCCACACACAAAGAGCTCTACTACTCTTAGCTGTGTTTCTGTTATATAAATCTAGTCTGTACTGTCTCATGGTCACCGTACAGGCGGTTTGTTTGTTTCAGATAATAGCGGTGGCTATAATTGGAGCCGCGCGTTCCCACGCCCGCAGTGGGACCACACCCTTACTTGGAGTTTAGCGTTTTATAAGTGGGCGCTTGCAAGCTTGCAAAGAAATAATAGGATTTTTAGATTTTATTAGCATCCGCCCTGCATGTTTATTCTAGCATAAGAAGTATGATTAAAAATAGTAGAGGCCTTTGTGTGTGGCTCGTCCGAGGAAGTACTACCACCACGCCTTCTTCTGCCGCCAAGCAGCAACGCTGTGTTTCCGTTTGAAGAGTGTGGTGGCCGGTGTAATTACAGGCACATGAGGCTTAACATATGTATGCCTCAGGGTGATGGACGCAGGGCAGTGCTTCGTAGGGCACGTTTTTATTATATCGTGCGTGACTTACGAGGCAATACTTTGTTCTAGGTGATGGTTATCACTTAACATCAGGTAACATCACGATCGTAAGGTCGTAGGCTCGAATCCCGATCGTGCAAAAATTGATTTTTCCAAACGACAAATGTATGCGCACAATGCCAGTTCTCTTAAATGGTGAAGGAAAGCATCGTGAGGAAACCAGTTAGTATTCAAACAGCGGCGATGGGCTTGCAACCTGTCACGTACAAACTACTGCAAAATGTGTATGTGCCAAATGAAATGTTTGGACGTACATCTGATTACCCCCCTTAGACATCCTCAATATAATCTTATAATTATACCTAGACCGTTTCATTATAACTGATACAATCCGATTCAAAGTGATTCTTGTGATATAGAGTAGACTCTTTAACGTCACTATTGCCACCCACGCTTCCCCCAGTGCTTTCATTCAACTGTCTGCAATTTGCCAACAATCTAAGATAGTCTGATCAGATTTCCCAATTTCTAGGTTTAATCCGGTTTTTCTAGGACGTAATTTAGGCCTAAAACGACAGTAATGAAAATAAATAGAAGTGAAACTAGCATGAACTATACAAGGTGTTCCAATACTTGTGCTTAAGCTTCAGGGGGCTAAAGAACCCATCAATATAAATAACTTTTTCTAAGACATCAATACTGTGAACGCGAAAAAAAACAGCTTTTTCATACAAAAGTTAAATACCTACCTGGCTAAAATGTATGAAACAGCTGTTTTTTTTCGCGTTCACAGTGTTGGTTCCCTAGAAAAAGTTATTCATATTGATGTGTACTTTAGCTTCCTGAAGTTTTAAACACAAGTATTGGAACAGCTTGTATAATCGTAATAGTAGGTACGTTTCGTACGTTTCTAGGTTTGGTCGCGTGGAACTGCACCTAGATTCACCTAGCTTTAAGACGTTTCAAAATGATTCTTGTGATTCAATTTAATAAATACTTTTTGACTTTCACTGTGTGTAACTTGACTGTTTCTTGATTTTGAGTTATTTTACTGTTTCTACCATCATGTCGTGTTCTTTATTTATGCCTATTTATATTTTAATTCCCATAGTTGTATTTGAGTTATGCGTATCTAGGAGTTTCGCTTCTATACTTGTACTTAAGTTATTAAGTTATTTAATGGAGTAGGACTAGGACCAGGTTGTAAAGTAGGTACGGCGGCGAAAATTACGCAAAATGCCTAATGTACGGCCTGCGTGGGCGAAAGTGTCGCAGGAATTTAGGCCTGGCTGCTTTACACTTGTAATTATTGTTATTAGTGTGTTATTTTTGACAACCCTCACAGCTCAGTTGGTAGTAGCTCTGCCTTCTGCGCTGTAGGCCGTGGGTTCGATCCCCACCGAGAACAAACATTTGTGTGATGAACATAGAAGTTTGTCTCTGTCTTGGTGTTATTATACATTATAAGAATATACATAAATATGAATAACTTTTTCTAAGGAACAAACACTGTGAACGCGAAAAAAAACAGCTGTTTATTTTAGCCAGGTAGGTATTGACATTTCGTATGAAACAGCTGTTTTATTCGCGTTCACAGAGTTTGTTCCTTAGAAAAGTTATTCATATTGATGGGTACTTTAGTCCCCTGAAGTTTTTAAACACAAGTATTGGAACACCTTGTATATGTTACAAGCTCTGCTTAGTTTGGGGCTAGGTGCTATGTGGAAAGACCATATAAATGGGGTCGTCGGAGCCCCCTGACCGGTGACCACGACCCACTTGCCTAGCGACACTGACGGACAATCGCAGGAAGTCTTGTGACATTGTGTTGGATGGTGACATCGAGGGACTTGCGAAATACTCTTTTGTGCCTAATTAGCTTCATAATACTCGTAGTAAGAACGCAAGTTGGCCGTTGTAGATAACCCCAAACTAAGCCTAAGCTGTAATATGGGAACCAGATAGGTGATATAATACATATATACCGTTTTTTTTGTAAATACATTATTATAATATAATAACACCCAGACAGAGAACAATCATCTATGTCCAACACACAAATTTTTGTTCTCGGTGGAGATCGAACCCACGGTCTACGGCGCAGAAGGCAGAGCTACTACCAACTGAGCTGTGAAGGCTGTCAAGGCGTATAAAAAATAATACAGTCGAATTAAGAACCTCCTCGTTTTAAGATGTCGGTAAAAAACTAGGAGTTACGAGAGAAGCGGGCATCTAGGGGACAGACCCACAGCTCAAAAGTGAGCGTGATCGAACGTGATTGCGTGCGTGCATATAGATTCCCAGCCAGAGTTAGGTGATATAGACACTTCAGAAGTAGGCCGAAAAGATACAATCTACACATTCTAAATGAGCCCTATTAGGCGAACTAACTGTCTGCGCCCACGCAGCCCTAGTTCGTGCTATAATAATAGTAAATACTTAAGACGCTGATAACCGTCAACCAAAATCTCCAAACTTGTGTGTATGTTCTATACTAAAATAGAACATATTTTGACCAGATAAAGCTTTCCTTAAAAAAATATTATTAATTTAATACAGGATTCATATACGTACATTTTGCGAAAATTGTAATTAAGAAATTTAAATAAACAGCGACGACCTTATCACTGAATTTAATCTCAACCAGGCAACCTTTTGTTCAGTATATCTCTATTAGATTGAATTATATTTATATTTAGGCAGTATTCGTACTTATTTGCGATTTTTATAACTAAATTTAAGTAATTTTATATCTTCTTACATGAAATATTAAATAATTAATATGAATAATTAAATGAATATCTGTTGAAAGCGAGCGAGACGTTATTTGTTAGTTATACTTGTCGCAGACTTATAAGGTAGTTGTTCACCCACCTGATGTTAAACGGTTCCCTCAACCGCATAACCTCACAGAGCACATCCACTGAGGACGTGCCCTACGTGGCATTGCACTGCCCATAACTCTAAGACATGTTCGTCGACTTATTAAACTATTTTGGTCAGCGTAGGCGGGCCAACAAAACATAATTAGACCAAATTCGGATTCGATAAGTCTCAGATAAACGATTGATGGGTCAAAGACTCTTCATTCAAAATAAAGCATGATAACATTTCCGAAAACACTAAAGAAGAAGGTGAGAGCTCTGGGTGTGGCAGGTGTCTAGGCAACGGTGACCACTTCCCATCAGGTGGGCCGTCTCCTCGCCTGCCAGCTGTGTTGTATAGCTATGAAAAAGCCTATTTTAATATTCCATACCTTATACAAAATTCCAGGCACGGTAGACACCCTCACTCGTTTTAGCTAATCTTCTTTTGTTGAAAGTACTTCTTTTGTTATATCGGTAATTGGTAGTAATATAATAATATAGGCGTTGTGTGATATATTCCATAATATTTATTCATATAGGTATTTATAGAACTAGCTGGTGGAAAAGCCACAGGAACAAGCAGATGGCCCACCTGATGTAGTGGTAACCATCACCTAACAAAGCATTGCCTCGCAACGCACGTAGGAACGAGGCCTACGATGCACTGCCCTGCGGTCGTCAACCTGAGGCATACAGATGTTAAGCCTCATGTGCCTGTAATTACACCGGCAACCACACTCTTCAAACCGAAACACAGCGTTGCTGCTTGGCGGCAGGTAAAGGCGTGGTGGTAGTACTTCCCCGGACGAGCCACACACAAAGAGCTCTACTACTCTTATAATTCTTATATACATAGGTTGTTGCTGTGTGGAATGTCCACCAACATTTATATCTATTTATTTTCAAACTGTAAATTTTAATACGCGGCAGACTTAAGCGCCATAAAGCGCATGTTATTTTGAACCCTATCGCGATTACTATACGTGTGATATTTGAAATAGCACGCGAGCAGGTGCTAATCTAACAAAACCTTGAATTAATTAAATAACTAGGTAATAAAAGAGAGTTGCACAATAATAGTGATTTTAGAGAAACCGTACCAAAACGTGTCCTAGACGGTCACAGGCGCTATGTCGAATAATAAAATTAATTCTAAGTTAATTAAATTACCTTTTTTGTTGCTCTTCATGGAAATTATATTAAGACGCTGACAACCACTAGGCTACCTTACTATTACTTCGTTTTAACTTACCTGAAACAAAATAAAATCAATATTAGATATTAGTTAAGAATGGGTTCAATTCATAACATGTAATTATGGATGAAGCACCCTTAACTTTGTTAAAAAAATATGTATTTTAATTTATTCCAAATAATGACAACGGCTATACAATACAGCCAATTTACTAATTATATGCTAATTTATAATATTAAACGTGTGACATAATACCCATATAACCCCGGAAGCAGGGTATTCTACAGGTCATGGCGAACAACTATTCATATAAGACTTTTGAAATTTCGAAGTTTTTCATTCATGAAATGCTTCTTAAACTTTCCGCCAAAATGAAACTAACACAACAAGACGCAGCCCTATTTACAGCAGTTTTTTGACCTTTAGTTGTGAACTGTAGATAAAATAGGTAACAGAACTGCCACCAATTAGTAAACGCAAATAGCGTATGTACCAAGGTCACGTACACTTTATCAGGGTTGTTGCAATTTTCTGAGACAATATTAATTTAACTTTTGTATAGAAATTTCGAAAACGAAGTATTCAAACTTTGCACACGTCAAAGTATTCCAGTGCTTGGTCTGATCACTTGGTCTTTGGCCTTATAGGGGTATTATGTTATACGTTGTATTAAAATAAAAAATAAAACGAAATAACACATAATAACAAAGTGAAGTCTAGATGAATTACTTATGAATTAATAATAAAAAAAGTCCACAGTATTATGAGAATAAAACTAGTGAAGAATAAGTTAGTTTAGGAACACAAGGAGCCTAAAATGATCCAATTCATTCGATTGATGACAATCGATAGATCGATATCTACAATCGAGTTGAATCTAATGGAGGTTATATCACTCAGCCCGTATCAGGAAAAACGCCCTTCAATTACTGAATTATTTACTTCTTGTCGTGTCACAGATTCTTTCGAAACAGTGTGGTGAAAGGATTTTAAGTTCGAGCATTCGACAAATGGTTTAGAATTTGTTAGGTTACACGATATGTCCCTTTCTCATGATGATTTTCCTTCACCGTTTGAGAGCACTGGCATTGCGCATATAAATTTTTGAACAGAAAAAACGCATTGGATACGACCTGTTTTTGAACCCACGACCTCACAAGCAGATAAATCTTACGACCAACATGCTCTCAAAAAACGATGCAAAAAGTTAACAACCCTTACTCAGGTTCGAACCCGTGACCTTTAACGCCAAATAACCTTGCGTAGTAAAAGCTTTACACAATACATCTAGGTAGGAGACCTATAGGTTATTGATATTATTAAGATTATTAAACTAGTTATGAACGTGTGCAAGGTCGCTGCGTGGGCGCATCGGTCACGTGGGATGTACCTACTATCTAAAGTAAACTAGTTGGGTAGGTATTTAGGCTTTGTGATAGACTACTTACTCGCTAGGTAGGTCAAAGAAAAGTAAAAATTAAAGAATTTTTATTTGTGAAAAATAAAACTTAAATTAAAACTTTTGTAGAAGGGAACCACAAACTAAAACATTTATATTTTTCTGTCGTTTTTGATGAATTGTGAAATTGATTCTAATGATTTTTTTTAATAAACATAAAGCCGAATGTTTATTGCCATTATGCAATGAAAAACGTAAGAAACGCGAACAGTTAATACTTACTTAATAATGAGTTCATTAATAAGTTGCGTAAACCACAGATAAAACAGTGTAAAAAGATATTGATATGCTATTCTATCTATGGGAACTGCTTTGGATGTTACTTAATGATAAGGAAGTCACTTTCATCTTTGTTAAAAAAATTAAGTGCAAAAAGTTTGAGTCGGCGGGATTGGAACCTGAAGCATCAGTGACCTGAGAGAATGAGTGAACCTTCTAAAGCCTTATGAGCTGATTTCACCATGCTCTGTTAGATTAACAATGGATTAAAGGGACATTAAATATGTGAAAATGAACGCGTTTGACATCGACGGTTAGATTTAAGGGCCTGTTAATCCTTGATTAGTAACTAACAGAGCATGGTGAAACACAGCTCTAAGCCTATATACTACCCCGGACATCTTTGGTGAAAAAAACATGCATTTTAAGAGTATTAGAGCTCTTGGTGTGTGGCTCGTCCGGGGAAGTACCTACTACCACCATGCCGCCAAGCAGCAACGCTGTGTTTCGGTTTGAAGAGTGTGGTTGCCGGTGGAAATTACAGGCACATGAGGCTTAACATCTATAATTAAGCCTTAAGTTCCTATCGTGTGTGACTTACGACTTGCTTTGTGATGTTAAATGTTATTGTTATGGTCGTTTCAAGAAACAGGATAATAGGACGTATGTATAGTCTATGTCATAACTAAAATAGTTTTACAAGCCTGTTAACAGGTACAATAACACAGGAGCCCGTCAAGCGTGGGATAGCCGAGTGCTTTCTATAGTCTGCTCATAATTACATATTTATCGGCCTATTAGCAGCGAAAGTGAAGAGCTAAGGCGCACGATACACGATCGCACTGTAGAAACGTCGTAAATCTTTTGGAACTACATTTTTGGAGCTAATTAGGTAACTTACGCAAAATCAAACTACTGTGAGACCAATTATCGCATTTTTGAAAATATCAAATTCTAAAACTGATTTATTTTATGAAAAATCGCAAATAAACAAGTTTCTGAAAAGTTGCAAAGGTTTAATATATTTTTTTATATATATTGTGAGCTATAAGCTGTTTGGCGGTTGTCAGCCTCTTATTATCAGATGGACCTCTTAGCATTATTAGTTTAAAATACAAATTAAATCAAATATTGGTGGGAGAATCACAGAAATATTTTAATATTACTAAGGTGTACAAAGTAATATTAAAAATTCTATGTACATGAAGCTAGTAGGTAAAGTTTTAGAAACTTAAAAGCAGCTTTCAAAACTTCACTTTATGTCCACGATACACAAAGGTTATCTGGAAGATAATGCTTTATAGCATTAAGTTCGCCTTTGTACTGTTATTTTTTTATGTGCTATAAAGTATTTTCAATCAATCAATCAATCAAACTTCTTAGCAAAAATATTTCTACTCAATTTTAACACCAAAACGTGGTTTTGACAAATCGTGATTCGATTCGAGACAGCAGTTGACTATAAAATATTTGATAAAAACCCGCAATGTTTGTAAGAGCCTAACTCGATTCGATTCATCGTAATCGATTAAACATACGATCTTTATCACTCGCTCGAGGCGCGGTTATTCAACAGCAATTTATTCGTGTGAAATGGCTGTATTCCTTTCGATTATTTAAGCCGGGAGCTATGGCGATGAACTTAGGATTTTGATTCAAACTATTAGGTATACGTATGTATTTACAAAAAAAGTATATTATATATATATTATATCAGCTATCTGGTTCCCATATTACAAGATTTTGCTTAGTTTGGGGCTAGATAGTGCTGTGCGGAAAGTCCACCAATATTTATTTATTTACATTTATTTTTATGAGTTCTGAGAGCACTTGTGGTCTAGTGGTAGCGTTAGCCTTCCGATCCTAATCGTGGGTTCAAAACCGGTCGTGCACCTATGAGTTTTTTTCTTCAGTGCCAGTACTCTCAAACGGTGAAGGAAAACATCGTGAGGAAACCGGCATGTCGTAGAACCCAAAAAGTTCTATGTATCAAGTGCTCGAAAGGAGCATCTTTGAGGCGCACTTAAAATCCTTTCACCACACTGTTTTCAAAGAAACTTTCGTATGAGTTTTTGAGAGTAGTAGATCTCTTTGTGCGTGGCTTTTCCGGGGAAGTAAATGGGGTTAGCAGTCAACCACCAAACAAAAGCGATGACGCGGAACGTTGCTTACTTAGTCGATCGGTCAAGAATGACAAGCTACACCATTAGTTTGTTTACTTGGGACTTATATTAGTCATTATTTAAGGAAAATTATATCAAATTGTGTCTGGTAAATTAATACCTAACGTCATAATATTGACTTAATTCCTTCCTCCTACCCGATGGACCGACGACATTGTTAGGATCGCGGGAAGTCGGTGGATGGAGAGGGCTCGGAATCGTTCTTCCTGGAAATGTGTAGGGGAGGCCTATGTCCAGCAGTGGACTTCTACAAGCTGATGGTGATCATGATTAAACTTTGGTTCTCATCGTACAAGATTTGCTTAGTTTGGGGCTAGATAGTACTGCGTGGAATGTCCACCAATTTTATTTAACTGTGTTTTGGTCTCTCAATCGGTGAAGGAAAACATCTGAAGCTTGGGACTGATCTATGCTCCAACTCATTAAAAACACTAAACAATTAAGTAGGTACCATAATAAAATTGTAAAAAGGATCATACAAAAAAACGCTAGGAACCAAGCCGTTAGTTTCTTGCCCGTTCTTCTAGGCTTTGGTCGCGAGGAACTGGCGATAGATTCACCTAGTATATAAGACGTTTCAAAGTGATCCTTGTGATTGTACTGAATAAAGACCGTTTTGATTTGATTTGATTTGACATCGTGTAGAAACTTGTTAGTATTCTAGCAGCGGCGATGGGCTTGCAACCTGTATTGAATACCCAACTACTGCAAAATGTGGGTATGCGCCAAATTAAATATTTGGACCTATTATAAGATAAATTCATAATCATGTTAAGGTTACAAAAAATTGCATTGAAATATTTTAATATAAATAATTATAATTATGGAGGTACTTTAACGAAAAATGGCTCATTAGCAACTTTTTGCGGTTTTTCGTTAATAAGCTCCGCTTAGCGTTTTTTTCCATTAGAGTTCCGTTGTGTAAATAAAGAACCCACACCTTTTTTGGGTAAGAACAACATGTTTACGGCCACCTGATGATAAGAGGTCGCCCATAGACACAAACAATCTTGAAAGTTGTAACATTTAATGTAAATAAAAATATTAAGCGAGATAATATAGAAATTATTGTACTTTCTAACTGTGAAATACATAGATGTATAGGTAGGTACTCTTGTAGAAGTAGGTAGGTATGTTTTTTGTTTTGTTTGTAAATTAGATTATTAGAAAATAATAAAAAAATCTTCTCGAGTAGTAAGTAGTTTGAAAGAAAAATATTCCTCAAGAAATATAATATTTTTGTATATTTTAATAAAACTCGCTGACATTATTTAAATGCAGAACCCGTTCTACAAATGTCAAACTCGCACAAACTATAAAAGTCGATTAACAAATTTTTTGGTAAAATAATGAGATATTTTAAAGCGAGGTTGTCAGAAGGTTGTTGCAATGTTGGTAAAGAAACCGCATCAAATAGAGTACAGCCTTTATCAATGCATTTCCGAATCATGAGCGATAAGTTTGTTCTAATGTTTTGCTCAGTCAAAGGTCATATCACTAGTTTCTTTCGAAACAGTGTGGTGAAAAGATTTTAAGTGCGCCTCAAGAGGCTCCTTTCGAGCACTTGACACATGTTATAGAACTGTTTAGGTTCTCCGACATGCCGGTTTCCTCACGATGTTTTCCTTCACCGTTTGAGAGTACTGGCACTGTGCACATAAATTTCATTCAATTGAATCACAAGGATCACTTTGAAACGTCTTAAAAGCTAGGTGAATCTAGGTGTCAGTTCCACGCGACAATCCTAGAAGAGCAACAAACTTCCAGCTTAATTCCTACCGTTCTATTGTATGACCCTTTTTTTTTAAACCACTATAGCTGATGAAACAAGTAAATGGCCCACCTGATGTTATGTGGTACCCATTACCTATAAAAGCATTGCCTCGTAAGTCACGCACGATAAGAACGTGCCCTACGATACACTGCTCTGCGTCCATCAACTTAAGGCATACCGATGTTAAGCCTCATGTGTCTGTAATTACACCGGCAACCACACTCTTCAAACGGAAACACAGCGTTGCTGTTTGGCGGCAGAAAAAGGCGTGGTGGTAGTACTTCCCCGGACGAGCCACACACACAGAGCTCTACTACTCTTAAACAATATCTACAATTAAATAATAGTGTGGTGCCAATCGAACTTAGTGAGGCGTGGGTATAAGAAATAGGTAGAGGCAATAAAAAAAAGTGGCGTTTATATCTCGTTCTAACAAAACTCGAAGTTACAATAAATAATTTTAGCATAAAAACATTCCTTTTATTACAATTGATAGCTCTCACACCTCAGATAATAAAGTAGTTGGCCTTCTCCGCTGCAGGCCATGGGTTCGATCCCCATCGAAAGCAAACATCTCTGTGATGAGCATAGATGTCTGATATTATTTATGTTTGATTTTAGAACAAGTATTATATCAGCTATCTGGTTCCCATAACAAGCTTTGCTTGGTTTGGGACTAGATAGTGCTGTGAAATGTCCACCAATATTTATTCACATGAGACTGTTTAAGCCTATGTGCTTTTATGTAAATGATGACATCCGAGAATGTTAATACTAAAAACATGACGTAAAAGAATACGCAATAACGATAGCGTAGCGTGCGTTCTGAGACCGGGGATTTCATTTCCCTCGCTCTATCCTCAACGGAGTTACAGTGCGTTGTATTCTGTGACGGAGCAGCGTGGACGGAATTCCGAACGCATTTTCTTTCGTTCGATGTTTGAATTTATTTGCATAGAAGGTTTAGTTAATGAAAATAATGTTACAATTTTGAAAAATGAGCATTACGTTCTGTTTTTCAATTTATTTGTAAAGGAGGTAAGGTTTATGAAAATAGTGTTCTAAGTTTGAAAAATGAGCATGTGTTGTGTTCCATCCGGTAAGGCTGTGCAATGATACAAAATGTTGCTGGCAACACTGAATGAGACGCACGTGAGGAAGAACCTGTAGTGCCGATCACACATCAAGTGGAATAAGGGAAAATGATGACATTTAGGTATAGAAATTCAGGTTAGAACGTACTAGCAGCATGATTTCTTCGCAATCTTCATAATTATGAATTTACCCAATCCCCCTTCACTCTGAGATCTTGACGATAAATTATTATTAACTATTATCTATGAAAATTAACAAATAATGTTCAACATCCATAACGATTTAATCTTTTTGCAATTTGCAAGTGTTGCAAGGTTCTTTTTTGATAAAAATAATTGCAAAAAACACGAATAATTGAATGTAAAGTAATTAAATACCAATTTTTCGAGAGACAAATGTGAGAAATTTAGACACAATGGTAAGAATTCACTAAATCATGTAATTAGAGAATGTCGTAATTCGTTACGAGCGGTATTACTGAGGAAGATGGCAGAAGTGCTATAATTTGTTCACTGCAATGTGAATTTTGGACATTCATAGACTTTTATTGAGTTTTTGAATTGTGTAACGAGCTGTGTATGACTATTAAATTCATCATCATCACAGGCCTCTTGCGTCTATTAAAGATTATTTAAGCAGCGTCTGTTAGGTATTGAGGTGCGTTTTATAAAATGTACCTAAATATTTTTATAACTTTATTGTGATGGTTGATAGATAGATACAAAATACTTTATCGCACTCAACATAAAGACAAACGTAAACTCTAAGTAGCTAAAATTGGTGGTCTTATCGCTAATGAGCCTGAGTTTATAGCTAGCTGGTTCGAATACCCATACAACGAACCAATTAGCATTAAACTCAGGATCAAACGCTTCTAGAAAGTTCAATTTCTAAATCCTTTGTGCTAAGACAATGCTCCATAACCTCAAAGATACTGTTAAACTTACCTGTCATGACACAAACACACTCTATTTACGCTCCGGGCAATATTGATGCCTAAACATGGTAATCACTTTCTTTATTTCACTTAAGTTTTGAAAGTGTAATAGTGGCTTTATATGGCCAGCTTTGTGCTCATTTTGTCTCTGGTTGCTTGAACGGTGCCCATGATACTGCGTTTACATGTAAACATTCGCGCTGCCATTCGCGTGGACGAAAATGTTGCCGTCCATATGTCTGCGGCAGCGTCGCCGGTAATGTGTGTTCACAACACGGGCAACGCGAGTGGACATGGAAGTGGCCTGTTTACATTCTCGCATTGCCCAAGTCCTCATGTCTCTGCACATTTCCACGGACATGAGCTGAGTGTAGATAAACGTGGTATTTTGTTTTCGGATACTCGATCAGCGCCTCTATCGGGAGTGCTGAGATTTCGCGAGCACTCAACACACTCACGGTACAACTACGGAAAACGAAAAACAACTCGGACTTGGGGTACCTACACCTGCTAGTTAAATCTAATATAATATTATAAGTATGTATTAAAAAAAAGTATATATTATGTATTATATCAGCTATCTGGTTCCCATATTACAAGCTTTGGCTTAGTTTGGGGCTAGATAGTGCTGTGTGGATAGTCCACCAATATTTATTTATTTAAATCATTTTAAGCACTTGACACATGTTATAGAACTTTTTAGGCTCTACGACATGCTGGTTTCCTCACGATGTTTTCCTTCACCGTTTGAGAGTACTGGCATTGTGCACATACATTTTTGAACAGAAAAAATCATTGGTGCACGACCGGTTTCGAGCCCACGACCTTAGTATAACACCTACTTAAACATATACTTTTTTGTTTGTGTTTTACGGTTGTCTGTGCCTTAATTGCCGCCTGAGGGCAAACCACAAGACATCGAAATGCCAACTTATTTCTATTCAACTTAGAAAATAGGTACATTCGATTCTTAGAATCAATGTTCAATTCAATTTCGACATGACAATAATTCTACGGTTTTTTTTAACTTTCAAAACAGTATAGTGTTTAATTTATCCTTAAGATGTTGCCAAGTGTGTTTCGAAATCTAGATTGTGATTCTTAAAGCATCAATAAAATCATAAAAACTGTTAGACAAATACATAGACAATAGAACAAAATGATAATAATATATTTTCTCTTAGTAACCTACCAAGAGTTTTAAGAGTAGTAGAGCTCTTTGTGTGTGGCTCGTCCGGGGGAGTAATACCACCACGCCTTTTTCTGCCGCCAAGCAGCAACGCTGTGTTTCGTATGCCTCAAGTTGATGGACACAGGGCAGTTCATTGTAGAGCACGTTCCTATTGAGCGTGACTTACGAGTCAATGTTTTGTTATAGGTGATGGTTACCACTTAACATCAAATAGTAGTATAAAATAAAGCGCTAATTCATTATCCTTTGAGGATATCTGAGAGAGATTCTCAGAGGCACGTCCAAATATTACATTTGGCACATACCCTCATTTTGCAGTAGTCGGTATTCCATTCGTGACAGGTTGCAAGCCAATCGCCGCTGCCAGATAACTTGCTAGTTTCCTCACAATGTTTTCCTTCACCGATTGAGAGCACTGACTGATTGACGCTATAATTGATAAGTTTAAAACGATTGTTAGTCCAAAAGCGTAGTGTGACGTTCTATCCTCTGTGCATTAAAACAATGCATGTTATATCATATTATCACCACAGACTGTAAAAGGTACGGCTAGATCACTTGATAAAATAAAATAAATACAAGGTGTTCCAATACTTGCCTTTAAAAACTTAAGGGGGCTAAAGTACCCATCAATATGAATAACTTTTTCTAAGGAACCAACACTGTGAACGCGAACATTTGATTTATTCATTTTGACGGGTTCTTTAGCCCCCTGAAGTTTTTAAACACAAGTATTGGAACAACTTGTTTAAGTGGACTTACCACACAGCACTAACTAGCCCCAAACTAATCAAAGCCATTTAACATTTGATTTATTCATTTTGACGGGTTCTTTAGCCCCCTGAAGTTTTTAAACAGAAGTATTGGAACAACTTGTTTAAGTGGACTTACCACACAGCACTAACTAGCCCCAAATGCAAATTTTAATGCAATGGGACTAGTTAGTTCCCATATTACTGTTATAAATATATTTTTTCTGAATGCCAGTACTCGCGAATGATGAAAGAAAACATCGTGAGACGACATGCCGGTTTCCTCACGATGTTTTCCTAATGTTATATTCTAATCTAAAAAGTTCGAAAATATGTGTCAAGTGCTCGCAAGGAGCATCTATAAGGCACACCTAAAAATCTTTCACCACACTGTTTCTAAAGAAACTAGTGACACGGCTAGAAGAAACCAGCTTTAATCTAATCACACTGTGGTCCGACTCAGGTCAAAGATCACGCAGTACAGATATGATAGTTGACCCTGATAAGGAACGTCAGCTCTTCCTATTTTATGTTTGTTTGTTTGTTGCTTAATAGGAAATACGAGTTACATGTGTTAGACGCGTGTGGATTACGCAATCTGTAGCTCATAGCTCGCAGAATTAGCATTGAAGTGGCAATGGGCAGGTCATATAGCTCGGACTGACAACCGCTGGGGAATAAAGGTGCTCGAATGGCGACCACGAACTGGAAGACGAAGCGTGTCACTCGCTTCGTCTACCCTCCTACCCGGCGGACCGACGACATAGTGGGAAGTCGTTGGATGCTGAAGGCTTAGAATCGCTATTCCTGAAAATGTATATGGGAGGTCTATGACCAGTAGTGGACTGCTAGTAAGTAAAAGTAGCTTATATGTTTATCCAGGTTACAAACCAGGTATATGTTTATTCCAAGTACCTATCATTCAGATCCGTGCCGCCGTTATGGATATGAGTTTCTTGCCCGTTCTTCTAGGCTTTGGTCGCGAGGAACTGGCGATAGATTAACCTAGTATACAAGACGTTTCAAAGTGATCCTTGTGATTGTACTGAATAAAGACCGTTAAGATTTAGATTTTTGGATTTTGAGTGGAACAAACATACACACAAACTTACGCATTTTTATGATATTAGTAACATAACCGTTGCTAGTTAGTAATTGTTAGTTTGCAAGCCATATCTGCATTGAAAGTTGCTCTTATCTCATTTAGGTACTTAAACTTTTTTTTATTATTTATTCATACCATTTATTTTGTGTATTGAGCTTTGTACGATAAATATTTCATTGTTTTTAATACCTACTGTACTTATTGTTATAATATGTTGTGTACCATTGCCACTGAAAACCAGCGCTGAATGGGGCTTTGTCACTTTAACAAATGCTGAGTGGTGTCTGTTTTTCGTCATTATTGTTTTTTTTATTGTTTTTGTGACGAAAATAAATATTTTCTATTCCATTCTAATAGTAAAGTAGGCACTAAAACTATAGAACTTACTAACTGAATTAGTTTATCCCTTCTGTCTCTAAGGATAATCTTTGCCTGGAATATTCATGTCTCGTCTAACACATCCTGCTTGCGCACGCGCTATAACCACTATACCAGGACCCTACTTGTCTTATTCCTGTACCCAGCTCACAGGTCAAGATAAACTGGACTTGTATCCGGAACTACCCATTATGGTGAGGTACATAACTATTAAATATATTCAAAGTTTTTAAGCTTTATTATTCAATGCATAAGGTACATTTTGTTTTGAGATGCTGGATTTTGTTGATAAGAGGTATTAAGAACTGTATTGGTAGGTATTAAAGTAGGTACAGATTTGGTAGGACTTAGAAAAAACTCCTATTCATTTCAGTTTACAATACAAATGTATAATTTTTATCCAAACAAGTTGAAAACATTAAATGGATCAAATTTCAATAAATTGTTACATCACTACATAGTATAAAACAAAGTCGCTTTCTCTGTCCCTATATCCCTATGTATGCTTAAATCTTTAAAACTACGCAACGGATTTTGATGCGGTTTTGTTTTTTAATAGATAGGGTGATTCAAGAGGAAGGTTTATATGTATAAAACATGCATAATATAGTATAGAAACCCTGATAATTTAGAGGTTTCTAATGTGATGCCGTAAATGACATATTTTTTTGCGCTTACATTGCAAACGCTGGCTGAACCCTACGAGATAGATCAAAACAATGTAATACAGTATTGTACACCTTAAAAAGGTCTACAAAAAAGTACTCGATGGTATATATGTCTATCTCTTAGGGATACCCCACAATAACCGTGCGAAGCCTGGGAGGGTCGCTAGTTTATTTATAAAGAAAAGTACAATGAAAAAGTACACATGAAACAGTTGAGCCATCTGCGAGTCGCTGCAAACGATCTCGAGATAGAATCAACACAGCCTTCACAGCTCAGTTGGTAGTAACTCTGCCTTCTGCGCCGTAGGCCGTGGGATCGATCCCCACCGAGAACAAACATTTGGGTGATAAACATAGACATAGCCTGGAAGAAATCGCTTTCAGCGATAAGGCCGCCCATTGTACTTTTATAAGCTACGCCTTGATTTATGATGTATTCTTGTGTACAATAAAGTGTTATCTATCTATAGACGTTTGTTCTCTGTCTGGGTGTTATTAGGTACTTATTATAAGTATGTATTTACATAAAAAAGTATGCTATGTATTATAACAGCTATCTGGTTCCCATATTACAAGCTTTGGCTTAGTTTGGGACTAGATATTTATATTTAGAAACATTTTTTTTCTGAAAACTTTCTGATGGTATTTTTCTAAAATAGTTTGAATGCAATTTGTCATTACTAAGAATGTGAGAGTGAGAAGTTATTTGACGGTTGTTTGTGTCAAAAGGCCATTTGAACATATTCCGGCCAAGTAAGAGTCGGACTCGCGGACGAGTGAACATTTCAACTGTCTAACTATCACGGTTCATGAGATACAGCCTGGTGATAGACGGACAGACAGACAGCCAGCGGAGTCTTAGTAATAGGGTCCCGTTTTACCCTTTGGTTACGGAACCCTAAAAACGGAAAGTTCATCTACTTTGTTACAGTTACCTATTCTACACTTCGGAATCGCTTGTACGTGATCCTACACGTACTTGGCAATTATATGTATGTATGAAGATAGGTAGATGTTGCCGACGAAAGATCGGTCTCAGACCATCAGATGTCAAAACGATCGTTAAACCAATAAATATTAAAATTAATTGACATGAATCACGAATACTTTTTACAACAGTTCTTAAAGTACCAATTTAATTGTATACTTCATTTCATGGATGAGTCAGACACAGAAATACTATTCCGTGCAATAAAATCACGGGGAGTATCATCTCACTGACGACGGCCTTCTGAAAGCTCGATCAAAACTTATCGGATGTCAAGTCACTCGCCATTTCAGCTATTACATCGAATTAGATAGAGATAGCAAGTGACTTGACACAGTGCCGGATTAGCCACGTAGCAAGAGTAGCAAATGCTACGGGCCCCGCGCATTTGGGGGCCTCGCGCTCCAACGCCTGTCTGACCGTAATCTGTGCAATGTGTTTGGGGGCCTTATGCTCACTTTGAGCGAGATTTTCTCACGTTGGAGATGACGTCATATCTTGTTCAATAACTCGTTGACGTTGCGTCTCGCATTAACTTTGAATGAAAAAATTGGGGAGTGAGATGGTGAGAATGGGTATAAAAAGTTATCGAACGAGATATGACGTCATCTCCACCGTGAGATAATCTCGCTCGAAGTGAGCATAAGGCCCGTGGTTACCGGTGTCGGAGACTTTGGGGGTGGGTGAAATACGGTAAATTTTATCGACAAATCACTATCCCTATTTTTTTTTCTCTCTCGGTTATAAAATGGCAGCCATTTTGTTTTCTTTTGCCCCAAACACGGGTGCTTGTACTGATTAAGTTATAGCCAATAATGTAGACAATAAAGTACTTAATAATATTGTTGCAATTTCTATTTTATAATTATAATAGAGGAAAAGAGAATTGATAAAACAAAAAAAATGATTTTTATCATAAATGATTAGCTTTTTCATAAAATCTAAACTGTCATGTTACTTTATTTTTGTTTCTGAATGATAGTACAAAATGTGTGCTTCAAAATAAGTCCTACATCTTAGCCCATATATTATATTATAAAATATAAATTTCAACAATATTATCATTACTTTTTTGTCTACATTATTGGCTATCAAATCAAAGTCAAAGTCAAAGTCAATAGGTATTTATTCAATAAAATCACAAGGATCACTTTGAAACGTCTTAAAGCTAGGTGACTCTAGGTGCCAGTTCCACGCGACCAAAGCCTAGAAGAACAGGCAACAAACTTACGGCTTGGTTCCTACCGTTCTTTTGTATGATCCTTTTACAATGTAATATAATATATTATTGAAGTTAAGTGAGGCGTAGGCATACAGAAAAAGTTAAACATAATCAAATTTATAAGACAGCTACGCTTCAAACTAATAATACCTAATGCATAAAATTAAATACAATCTATTAAATCAGAGAAAAATAAAACACACAATAGTAGGTACAGTACAGACATTGCAGACATGTTAGCTGCCGATGGGCAGAGCGACCGGGACATCGGGCCACGCACTTTTATCATCAATATAGCTATCTAAAGTATAATAAGCTTTACTTATTAGATTATTCTTAATGTATGCTTTAAATTTTCTAATAGGAAGCCCAGTGGCACTTTCTGGAAGTTTATTATAGAAGCGTATACCGTTCCCCATAAACGAGCCATTTACCTTTTGGAGTCGAAATTTAGGAATACATAATTTGTTTTTATTTCTAGTGTTAACGTTATGTGCATCACTCTTTTTCTTAAAGCTATCTATGTGTTTATGAGTGTATAATAGATTTTCATAAATATACTGTGAAGTTACTGTGAGAATATTAATTTCTTTAAATCGCTCCCTCAATGATTCGCGTGGTTTTATTTTATAAATGGCACGTATCGCCCGTTTTTGAAGTACAAATATACTTTGTATATCAGCAGCTTTCCCCCAGAGCAATATACCATAAGACATTTTGGAAGAAATGAGTCCTCTGTCGTCTTCCTAGGACCCCTACATGGGTAGCTATAGCTTAATAAGTACAAGCACCCGTGCTTGGGGCAAAAGAAAACAAAATGGCCGCCATTTGATCATGGAGAGAGAAAATAAAAATAGGGATAGTGATTTGTCGATAAAATTTACCGTATATCACCCCCCCCCCCCCTCCCCAAGTCTCCGACACCAGTAACCAGACAAATTGTATAAAAGGCAAAACTGATTGACTGATGTATCAACGCACAGGCCAAACCCTTAGGGCTAGAAACTTAATAAAATGTCACACACGTATTCCTTTTATGACATAGGCATCCACTAAGGAAGGATTTTTCAAAATTCAACCCTCAAGGGGGTGAAATAAGGGATAAAGGCTTGCATAAAACTTTTTATTCACAGGCCAAACCCTATTAGGGCTAGAAACTTAAAATTTCTAGGCATCTACTTAGAAATATTTTTTCTAAATTCAACCCCCAAGGGCGCTAGCAGCCCGCCCGACTATGTAGAGTATTTTTAATAAAGTAGGTAACAGTGAACGAAGCGAAGCCGCGAGTTATAGCTAGTAAAAAAATATTAATTTAGATAGGAGCTTAAAATATTTTGCATGCCTTAAACACGAAGCGCTTAGGCTATGCTTCACTTCGACTTGAAAATCTAAAACTCGATTTCGACATAAGTAGGTATTTTACGAACTGTTTAACGTTAATTTGTCGATATATTAGATCGAGTGAGCGAAGCGAACGAAGATCTTACAATCAATTTAGGCGAATTGGCATTTTATGTATCTATGTACGTTTTCTAGCCATAACTTTCGAACCGTTGATCCGATCTGCATGAAATTTGATAAATCGATAGCTTGTACTTGACAAATTTACTGGTAAATATATGAGTAAAATCGAATGAAGGGTTTTTGAGATATGGAGTTTCTTAAGGGGGCAAAAATAAAAAAAGTTACATGTCACATAAAAGGGCTTTATTTGTTGACAGTTCTCATAAAATGGTGACAACGACCAGGTCTGATGATGGAGCCAAGATCTGTTCGACGGAACTCTTCAATAAATAGGCCAATAGAGTTGAAACTTGGTTACCATGCCAAGTTAGTAGGCGGTAGTCAGAAAAAAGTCCAAACAGAATGTTTGGACTTGCCTCTGACTACCATCTACTCAAAGTTTCTGTACGTTCGTTGGGTCGCATCACGAGATTTCAGTTCGGTGCGAACCACTAGTTAGACCAGTATATATACCACATTTCTAGCCTTCAAGCGGCCAGATTTTTAAGCAAACCAAGGGCCCCTTGACAGGATTTGCTACAGGCCCCGCGCTGGCTTAATCCGGCACTGACTTGACATGTGATTAGTTTTGATCGGGCTTTCAGAAACCGGCCGTGAGTATCTTACTGGCACATGAGGCTTAAGATCTGTATGCCTCAAGTTGATCTACGCAGAGCAGTGCATCGTAAGGAAAGTTCCGATCGTGCGTGTCTTATCGAGGCAATATTTTGTTTTATGTGATGGTTACCATTTAACATTTACCATTTAACGGTTACCAGTCATCATCATCATCATAAATAGTGAATCCGCGCTCACTTCGATCTCGAGCTTCACCTCACTCACGTAGGCATTTCACCGCCAAAACACTCACGCGGCTAAATTGAAAACTCACTTGGGCGAGTGTTGTTGTCAGAATAGCACTTCAGTACATGTACGTTGTTTCTTCTGACAAATGACAGAAAAAAACACTTTTCAATCACGCGGCTTCGCTCACTAAACTGTCAATAACAATTAGATGAAATGACAGCTGTCAAAGCAATTTGTGTGCCAGACACAACATACAACTGCTAAGTTGTTAGTTGCTATTTTTTTTAACATCGAGTACCTACGTTTTTTTAGCGATAAAAGTAGATGAGTTTTCTGGTTTGTTAACTTTAAATATTTCTATCAAAATTACATACTTTATTGCATAACCAAAGTTATAATTTTTTTGCTAAATTCAAAATGGAAATGGTCATTGAATTGTTGAATTTGTGTTAATTATTATATATTTTATTTTTATATTCTACTTTTGTCGCTGATTGTACAATATAGTTGTTAGAATTGAGTCAGCGAAGTAGATCCAAGATCTTAAAAATTTGGGCGAGATCTAAAACAATTTTTTATTTTATTTTACTTAGGTAGGTTTTTAGGTACTTTTTGCGTTATGGTATATGTTATTGGTAAAACCAATAAAACGTGATCTGCGATTTGATAGATCTTCAATGACTTTGTAGTTCAGATAAGACTGGACTTTAACTAGATCGCGTACTTTATAGAAAAATCTCAGTTCGAACGAACTACTACTTCATTTACAAATGATAATGATGATATTATTGTAGCTATGTGACGAAAATAATAACTTGAAAAAATTCCTGTCACTATATGGAAACACTTTTATCTCATTACCGAATAGTGATGCCAACGATGCCCATATTAGTTTGAACTGTCAATTAGACTGTACATAAAAATACCTCGACAATTACACCCTTATACCGCAGTCATTAGGGTTCATAATTGGATAGCTCTTTATTCTACAAGGTCTTGATGAATGAGGCGACTGGCTTCTCACTTCATTCATACTATGATTTTATCTGTTACCGGCATCCAAGCGATTTTGTTCCTTAAAAGCAGGATATTACGATTTAAAATCTTACTCTTACGACTTAAAGTACCAATCTCACTGCCATACCACATTGAACGTTAAGTTGGGGTTGTAAAGCTCATTTTGCAATGCGAGTTTGCGTCGATAGTGGTAGAAAAGTTTGATGAACGAGGTTCAATTCAACGGTTTATTTGGATGTAATTGTATGGGACGTGTATGGGCATCTGATGTCGGGTTTAATAGGCTTTTGTTTGTATTACTCATCGATACTATACCTACCTACTTGGTTTTATAGGAGTGAAAGATGACGGAGTGATTAGAGTAAAGAGAGGTACCTATGCTATGATGATTTCGGCCGATTTCCAATCGGCCATCATAAGAACCTACCTAACAAAAAAATCAGTTCTAGATTATTTTCAACCGACTTCAAAAAAGGAGGATATTCTAAATTCGCCTGTATGTTTTTTTTTACAACTAGCTGATGGAATAAGCAGCTGGCCCACCTGATGTTAAGTGGTAACCATCACCATTTTGTATGTATGTTACGCGATCATTCCGCCAATTATGAATCGATTGTGATGATTCTTTTTTGTTTAGTAAGTAGATCATACTTGAGGTCCCCAATATAATAATAGTTATATCGAAATTGATTTAGCGCTTTTATAGAAAACAACAAAAAACAAAAATATAAACCCAGATAATGTTTTGGTTTGTGGTTCCCTTCATTCTGTTTTTTTTTTTAGAGTAGTTAAAGTCGTTTTTTTTGCAAAAAAAGATTTATTTATTTTATTTATTTATTTATTCATCATCAAGATAATTCTTATGAGTAGATTTTAACCTGTACCTATATACCCAAATGATTTCATACATTAATTAAAAAAAATCCTAACGAATAAAAAAATACTACAGAACAATCAAGATCAAGAAATCAAGAAATTACTACATAAATATCAATCGAAATAATTATGTCAGATGGAGGCGGGAACATTGTACTGTCACTGTCAAACATGACACTGACAGATGCGGTCACGGCAACGCGCGAAATGGCGAGGGGTCAGCCCATTATACTCTCGTTAACTTAGTAATTGCTTCGTTCGCACTTTGTATTCTTTTGACAAGTGAGCTTTTAAAGAAACTGTCATTTTAAAAGTTCTTTCTTAAATAATTGGAGAGGAAATGGCAGAGGGCAAGAATACTTACAACTTTAAGCTTAAATTACCGTCATTTTATCTTTGTTTTTTTTTTTTTTATCATATCTGACAACCACCATTCCACGGGATTCCTCCACGGGGAAGTAATCACGATACCTTTTTCTGCCGCCAAGCTGCATTGCTGTGTTTCGGTTTGAAGGGTATTGTTGCCGGTGAAATTACAGGCACATGAGGATTAACATCTGTATGCCTCAAGTTGATGGACTCAGGGCAGTGCATCGTAGGACACGTTCCTAGCGTGCGTGACTTACGAGGCAATGCTTTGTTATAGGTGATGATTATCACTTAACATCAGGTGGGCCATATACTTGTTCCATCAGCTAGTTACTTAAATAAAAAAAATACTTATATATAAGCTAGTACAATTTAAAAAACCCTGCTTGTATCTTACGCTAAGTTTTTAACTATACCTATCAGTTTTTCCTTCCAAACCTTGCCAAAAAACTCGTCCAAACCAAAACTGTATTGAAAACAGCCTATTTTATCTTCACCTCAACCTCTGGAGCTCAGTGACCACTAAATCGACGTACAAAAACGTAAAGTTCAATGACACAGAACACGCCCCATAGCTAAATGTCAAATTGGGCTGCTCTGTTTTGCCATTGAGGCATAAGGCCACAGGAGGGTTAAATATTCTAGAGGGTAAGCAATTCTACTTCAACATTCTTCTTGTCGTGTCCCTAATTTATTCGAAACAGTGTGGTGAAAGGATTTTAAGTGCGCCTCAAAGAGGCTTTGGGGCACTTGACACATGTTTTAGAACTTTTTAAGTTCTACAACATTTCCTCACGATGTTGTTCTTTAAATAAAGTTGTATAGTTCTGACAATATTGAAAACAGCGGAATTAAATAGGCATTCGCTATTCTGTTTGATTACAATCAAAGATATGTACGAGTTAAATTATGCCACAATTAGCAACTATCATACGGTCATTTTTTTAATTAGTCTAATATTTCTAATAAAGACGCTAACGCTTAAGACGACAACTTCACTCTTGCTAATTACAACATTTTATAAGATTTTTTTATAGTTTTCGTAATAAAAGTTTCCACGATTTTTTATCTGTGATGACTTTAATTGTGCCTAATTAAATATCTCTCAGCTCAGATCTCTTAGTATTATTCTTAGTGATTATTTTATTTTATTTGTTACCATTGTCTTAGAAAAGGGGGATACTCACACTTGTCAAAAACTAGCTAACATGGACGCATGATCAATGATGTTGAAAAACTGTGTGACAGGATATGAATAATTCAAGTGTGACAAAGTTACGTTTCGTCAATCAATTGTCACTACTTTACCTTCCTCGTTCAAATTCAACTTACAACGTGATGTCATACCTACATACTGAGTTATTTTATTATTAAGTTAGCTTTTTTTTATAAAACTAGCTGATGGAACAAGCAGATGGCCCACCTGATGTTAAGTGGTAACCATTACCTATAACAAAGCATTGCCTCGCAATGTATGGTTAAGTTTTTAGGCACATTGTGTTATTGCCACAAACAGAGCATGGTGAAACCGGCCCTTAGACAGCCCACCTGACGATAAGTGGTAACTAACCATCACCTAGAATAACAATGCATCGCTTTGTAAGTCAGGCACGATGAGGACGTGCCCTACAATGCACTACCCTGAGTCCATTAACGTGAGGTACACAGATGATAGTATGGTTTTCCTTGAATACATTGCTTGGTAATATTGCATTTGCAAAGGCAATTTCACACCATAAAAATTTGCCTAAACTATTTTTATTGCGCCACATTCGTACCACGTACCTTCTTGGCAGATAGTTCACAATGACAAGTGAATAATGGATCAGTTCAGTGAATTTCATGTACAGTCCACAGCAGTAAGACGTATAGATAACAATTCGTAACTTTTAAGTCAAAGTCATAAGGTTATTTAATAAAATCACAAGGATCACTATGAATCAAGTTCCACGAGACCAAAGCCGAAGCACAGGCAACAAACTTTCAAAATGGTGTCGCAGCATTCCAATAAATATTTACAGGGTAATTGTTAATAAAACTTTGTTAACTCATTAACTGATTACATAATTTATGAGTTTTTAATACTTTGACTTTGTAGGTAATGCTGGAAAGTTATGATTATGACTATTAATGTTATAAAAAATTGTGGACAACAGTTACCAAATCTGGCAAAATTTATTGATTGAATTTCAGCAAACAATCTTTACATACAATTTTATTTTGAATTGTTATTACCTTTGTACAAAGATCATACAGAAAAACCAAGCCGTAAGTTTGTTGCCTGTTCTTCTAGGCTTTTGGTCGCGTGGAACTGGCGTCTATATTCAATTAGTTTTAAGACGTTTCAAAGTGATCTATGTGATTCAATTTCATATTATGTATTTTGTACATTTTGTAAATACTTGTATTCATTGTAATTTTCTTTGTAAATAAATGATGATATTGAATTACCTAGTTTAAGACGTTTCAAAGTGGTCCTTGTGATTAATTGAATAATAGCTTTTGACTTTTACCTCGTCGACTGTACTAACTGAGGTATTCGACTGTACCTGCTAGACTGCTTACTACATGATTTTGATACAAAGAATGTTAGTTCATTTTGGATTGCAAGATCTACGTGTTTTGGCTTCTTTATTATGTTGTCTGTGCAAAGAATAAAAATTTTGGATTATGCCATCTCGTGGTAGTCTTCAAAATGTGGGTATGTGCCAAAAGTAATGTTTGGACGTACCTCTGACTACCCCCCTCTGACGTCCTCAAATAATCTAGAGCTACTTCTACTAGCTACTCTACGAGCTACTCTACTTGGTACTTAAGAAATCTGAGGGGATATCTACCGTGCCTGAAGATCAAAGTTGTGAAGCTGTTTCATTGTTTTTTACAGTCTCTCAAAAAGTAGTTTAACAATTAATGTTACACAATTTTCTTTTTCTCTAGTTTAAAAGAAATGACAATTTCAGTACCTCGTGTCAATTTTTTATATCGTTTTTATAGTCGTACAAAAAAGGCCTGACTTTACGAAAAACTAAATAAAACACTCAGACTTGGGGTACTGTTTGCATATTTATGAAAAGATTAAAACTCCAGTTGAATTTAGATGTTTATCTTTCTATTGTAATTTAAATCACTCTAGCCATTGACCATTGAGTCACAAACATCGAAAAATGATAACATTTGCATGTATAACATTGGTTAAGAACGACTCGTCAGCGATGCGATAATGCCCCGTGCAAAGGTTACAGAATGATATGACCAAGTAGTCAAACGAAAAACCAATATTCATATCTTCTAGTAATTTATGGATCTTATTGATAAGCCTCTCGTAGAGAATTGTCTGGAAGAATTTAAAGAATGTGTTTCACGTTTTGTAAGAAAAACTGTATTATTAACAATATATTTTATTATTTGTATATTTCTTTGTTGTTATTATTATTATTTTTTATACAACTAGCTTAAGGAACAAGCAGATGGCCCACCAGATGTTAAGTGGTAACTATCACGTATATCACAGCATTGCCTCGTAAGTCTCGCACGATAGTAACGTGCCCTACGAATTATTATTATTTTGTTTTGTGTTTTTATTTAAATGTAAGCTGTTAGTTTCTAGATTAAAATGTATTATAGATAGTTATAACAAGGTGTAAATGAATAAATCAATAGTTGAGGGTAATTTTCGTTTTGGTGCTTAGGGATGTGATAAGAAAAGAATTCCTGACATTCAACCCTTAAAAGGATGCAGAAAGGGTTGAACGAAATTAGCTTCAAGCCAGCGAAATCATGCGAAATCCCAAGTTGATTAAAAGATCTAAATCCGAACTTTCTTTTGTAAAATGAGTTGCAAAATTGCAAATCGAACATTTGTAGGTTGGTACCAATGACACACAAACAAACAATGCTGCCAACATAACGGTGCTAACTTTATATGCGTCGTGAGAATCGATAGGCACAGATAGATAAGGTATCGATTGGCTTGTGAACGATTGGTTTACTTTAGAAGAGTCAATGAATTTAGATTTGAGGAAAACTATTGAAGTTCAACAGAACAAATAGCTTCACGACTTTGATCTCCAGGCACGGTAGACATCACTTCAGATCTCTTAGTTTTTTTTATACAACTAGCTGATGGAACAAGCAGATGGCCCTCCTGGTGTGAAGTGGTAACCATCACCTATAACAAAGTAATACCTCGTAAGTCACGCACGCTAGGAACGTGCCCTACGATGCACTGCCATCCATCAACTTGAGGCATACAGATATTAAGCGCAAAGAGCTACTACACAAAAGTACCGAGTACCTAAGATTCTTTGAGAATGTCTGAGGGTAGTCAAAGGTACGTCCTAATATTTCATTCAGCACATACCCACATTTTTCAGTACTTGGTATTCATGAAAATATTAATATTTTTGTTTTTAAAAATAGGAAAATTAAAGATATAAAACTACACAAAAGAAACTTAGGTCTACTGAGAATTAGGTGTTTTGTATCTAATCTAGACAACTTGGAAAATTATATTATTGTATTATAATAATTATTTGATGTTAAAACTATTTTTTCTGAACGTTTGCGAAAACTATCCGATTTGCGAAACTAATCTTATCGGATTATAATCTTTATTATTAAAGAAAAGATATACCGGCACTACCGACAATTTAAAAACTAAAATTATTTCAAAAGTAGAACTGTTACCACAGATGACATAATTACGTACGCAAAGTTCTCACAGAACTTGCAAAAACCTTAAAGTCACATAATTAGGGTTAAGTATTATAAATTGAATAATTTAAAACCTTTATCGCTCCATTGTGTCACATAAAAGGTGAAATAAGTTGAAAAATAAGTTATGACAGTACTAATAAGTATTTATTGAAGTAAAGATAATCGATAATGTAATCTGAAGTGTGTTATCGATTTTACTGGCCTCCTTTCAAACGATAATGAGGAGTATCTATTTGATGTTTACCTACTACTTACATTTATGATTTTCAACATAATTATCATCATCATCATTACCTGGGAAAGTACACTACTGGACATACGTCTTCAGGAAGAGCTATTTTTTCCTTTTAGTGAGCTCCCTGGATCTATTTATTTTTACTCACTTTATTCGTTAGATTATTATTTATTTTAGATCATAAATAAATATATTGCTGGAAAACATTAAGCTGATGAGAAAATAAGCACTTAATTCAAAAAATAATTAAAAATAATTCGAGTTTTGAAAGGTTTCAAAATATTAATACCATATAATATAAAAGTGATTAATTTGATCAAGTTCAAACAGTCAAATCTGTCCAATTATGTGATGAAAGGCTTATGATTTAAATTAATCGCTACCCAATTGCAAATCAATTGCTTTACAAGTCATTTGCCAATCGCGTCGCTGCTGGGAGCCTGCTGTCAAAATTAAGCAATCACGATTTGCAGACGATTGACAGACGCAATGACTTCTAATACATTGTAATAAGGTTCATAGTTTATTTCTTATTTTATGACAACTTAGCATTTAATACGCACTGCTTAAGGGGAGATTACAGAGAAATTGAATTTTAAATTTTAGAATAGATTAGAAAATATTTATTATTTTACGTCACAAAACGGCGACGAAAAAAAAGGCTTTTCATTGCAGCATTAAGATAGACATTTATTTATCCTACTAATATTATAAACGCGAAAGTTTGTAAGATGAATGAATGGATGTTTGTTACACTTTCACGTAAAAACGACTGAATGGATTTTAATGAAACTTTACAATAATATAGCTTATACATCAGAATAACACATAAGCTACAATTGATAAAGATATTGTGTGAATTGTCCAAAATATGACGATAAGTGTCAAAATAAAAGTAAGTAGGAAAAAATCACTGCGAGCTATTCTGGCGTGCGCTGCCAAAACCGCTAGAGTTACACATATGTACTACGCCACGCTCATACATATAAGCAACTCGAAATACTAATCCTGCGCAGACGAAGTCGCGGGCACCAGCTAGTTAATAATAATGCATAAACACACAAAAACCAACATTAAAACAAAGGCACAAAATAAGAAAGATACAAAGTTTTAAAATCCTAGATAATGCCATATTCTGTCTTTCGGTTTTTTCAAAACTACACAAAGGTTAACTGGAAGAGACTCTCTAGCATTAAGTTCGCCTATGTACTATACTTTTGCTCTGTGCAATAAATAATTTTCTATCTATCCATCTATCTGTGTGCTTGGTGTAATTTAGGTGCTCGTTTTCGGTGGCGCAGAAAGTATAAGATAGTGTTATTATAGTATTTGGCGTACAACGTCCCCTTACCAGATCATGGTAGGGCCAACTGACAAGACGGTTAGTCAAATGTCAAAAGTGACGTGACATGTTGAACTGGGCTAATCTAGATTGAACGTTTAAGAAATATTGCGAATTCAATTATAATTAAATACAATTATTATTAGATCATTATAAACAACGCCGCGCCCAGTCAATAAAGTTATTCGACTACTTAGAAAGGTTGTCCGGAAGAGATCGCAAATAGCGATAAGTACGACAATTGTACCTTAATTAGTAGTTTTTCGACGCAGGACGCAGCCACTTTCTTATAGAGCGTGGCTTGCGAGACAATGCTTTGTTATAGGTAATGGTTACCACTTAGCATCAGGTGGGCCATCTGCTTCTTCTATCAGAAAGCAGTATAAAAAAATTATTCACAGATTAAATCTGATAGAGGTATTTCTAATGAGATTATTATATTAATGAGAATATTTAATGCTAGTTTTAAAAATAAACACAATACAAAAATCTGTCACAATGGTAATTTTTTGGTCATTACGTTAGGTCAGTGACCCGGTTCTTGAACTTGACAGAGGAATTTTAAATCATAATCGCCCAAGACAATAGCTAGTTATTTAACTAATACCTGATTGTATAGATGACAGAAAAGCTTAGGGTTGAACTAAATAAATAAAATAAATATTGGTGGACTATCCACACAGCACTATCTAGCCCCAAACTAAGCCAAAGCTTGTAATATGGAAATCAGATAGCTGATATAATGACATATGTGCATTTTTTTGTAAATACATACTTATTATATATAATAACACCCAGACAGAGAACAAACATCTATGTTCATCGCACAAATATTTGTTCTCGGTGGGGATCGAACCCACGGCCTACGGCGCAGAAGGCAGAGCTACTACCAACTGAGCTGTGAAGGCTGTCAAACTAGCTAAACTCATCACAAAACCTCAAAATTAAGTAGGTACCATAATTGTAAAAAGGATCATACAAGAAACGCTAGGAGCCAAGCCGTAAGTTTCTTGCCTATTCTGGCTTTGGTCACGTGGAACTGGCACCTAGAGTCACCTAGCTTTAAGACGTTTCAAAGTGATCCTTGTGATTTTATTGAATAAATACCATTTGACTTTGACTTATGACTATTTGACTTTGAATTTGATGGCATTACCGCTTCAGCGTCCGCTCCCGCTCCCGCTACCGCCCCCGCTCATGCACTATAGCAGAGGCTGGTATTGCGAGATCCAAGGCTGGTGAGATGCGTGCGGTGCGACGAATTTTGTACATTGCGATAGTGAGAAATAGCCAATTTACATAGTTATTTTGAAGCACTTGCATTCTGTTTGTTTTGAAATCGGTAAAAGGAATTATTTTAACACTAAACCGGTTATATAAAAGCAATATCGAATCTAGTAATATTATTTAGTAAGTAATTCTCTCACTCGGATTGTAAAATAGATTACCTATAGATATTTAAATATTCCCAAAGTGGTATATATCGCCCCCAGAGGTCGACGACGACATACAAGGGTTCCATGTGAGCGAAAAAAATAATTAGGGGTTTGTGGGACATAAACGATAGTCGATCTCGTATAAGTAGGTCGCGATTTTAATTTGGACTTTCCATTAATGGAATAACCGATTTGTAATTCAAATAATTATCAATTTAATGTAAAAGAAAAAATATATACATTATTGAAACTGATAAATTTTAAAAATGCGTTATCTAAGCAGCGGGTCTACCCAAAACCGAAAAACAAGTTGTCTATGAGACAAAAAGTTTGGGGACCTCTGTTTAGCTTATAGTGTATTTTTTTAATCGTTTTTTTTTTCTGGAAGTATATGAGATGCAAAAGCCTATAAGTCATGATGATGATAAATCAAGCGGAAATGACAGTTTGGGACTTTCCTTCACAACTTCATATACATTCTTATCACTACGTCCAAAGGCACTCAGACTCAAACAAAGAATTAGTACTGAATCATTCCTCGCCACTCCACATTTCCCTGAACATTACTCATATATATTTTTATCAGTTTGTCTGTAACTCTGTAAGAATCGGGTTTGTTTCAGCGCGTTCTTTAACTTCCGGTAAACGATGAGTAAGTAAAGTGCTAACAGCTGTTTAAAATGAGTGTACTGTTGCGTACTTAAATTTTACAAATACTTTTTATTAGTAAAAATTTTAAGTTATTAAGATCTTCAGATCTCGTCTTTTCAACTTGTATCTTAACGGAATAATAATATAATCGCCAGAACAATATTAATTCACTCCATAATTATATTGTCTAAATATAAGAAACCGACTCAAACGCACCGGTTTTTTCAGTTTTTTCTTCACAAGATCAAACCAAGGCTGACTCTACAATTTCGTAAATAACATAAAATTAAAAAGCCATTGAGAAATATTGGAAAGTAATGCTAATTTAATTGGATATCCTTCGAGGAATAGCAGTTTGAGCGATTTTCATTTTTAGCAAATGTTCGCTCGTATCTTGAGTCTTATTCAAAAATTCTTCAAGCTCACTCAGTTCTGGCAATTGGCGATAAATATTATATAACCTTGAATTACCCTGGGCACAGATTGACACCACATCTTATTATTAAACGGTTTAATGTCGCTTATATTATACTAGCGGCCTGTCCCAGCTTCGCATGGGTGGATATAAATTTTTTGAACATTTTAGGATAAACTTAAAACGTCTAGTCTCGCGTGTACTTATTTCGCACGCCCTTCTCCCTGAGTGAGTAAAAACGCGCCCCTTGGAACCGCGCGTTCACTAATAATATTTAAAAGCGAGCTTAAATTTTTAATTTCGTAATATCTTTTGAATATGATTGTGTCCAGTCTATGAAATGTTCCCACTTTCAACAGACATATGATCAGATATTTGGTACACACCTTTTTAGAGTTCGGTACCCAAAGGGTAAAACGGGACCCTATTACTAAAACTCCGCTGTCCGTCTGTCAGTACCTCATGAACCGAGATAGTTAGACAGTTGAAATGTTCACAGATGATGTATTTCTGTTGCCGTTATAACAACAAATACTAAAAATTGAATAAAATATATATTTAAGGGGGCTCCCATACCACAAACGTGATTTTTTTGCAGTTTTTATAGAATGGTATGGAACCCTTCGTGCGCGAGTCCGACTCGCACTTGGCCAGTTTTTCTTTTCGCGGCTTTGTCGCGTGGAACTGGCACCTTCATCACGTTTGAAAGTGGTCCTTGTTATGCAATTGAATATATTTGACAAAATACACATATTTTATGGAAACGAACCCACTACCTATACCGCAGAATGCAGAGCCCACTGACCATACCGAGTCAAATTTGCTGTGAGTGTAAAGACAGTCAAAACTTAAAATGTGAAGAAAAGATGCGAAAAAATCGAGGGGTATTTTGATGATTGAGTAATTACTGAATCAAAAATCATTCCTTTATTTTCAAAGTGCCTACTAATCTGTAGTAAGAGATGCGAGCGAGACCAATTTTCACACCATAAAATTATGGGAGGTGGTGTACAGTCTGCGTCAAAACTTGAGTATCAGTTTCAGCTACTCAACGCTCCATGTCGCTCAATTTTGCAAAGCGAAAAAAAGCAAATCAAGGCGGAATAAATAAAATACCGACGAAAAGTGCGTGGTTTTACGATATATTTGAAATTTAAACACAGTGCACTGGTGGTCTAGTGGTAGAGGCTCCGCCTTCTGATCCTAAGGCCGTCGGTTCGAAACCAGTCGTGTACCAATGAGTTTTTCTGTTCAAAAATGTATGTGCACAATGCCAGTACTCTCAAACGGTGAAGGAAAACATCGTGAGGAAACCGGCATGTCGTAGAACCTAAAAAGTTCTATAACATGTGTCAAGTGCTCGAAAGGAGCCTCTTGAGGCGCACTTAAAATCCTTTCACCACACTGTTTTGAAAGAAACTAGTGACACGACAAGAAGAAGAATTTAAACACAAGAAATGATTAATCTACTTTTGACACCGACTGTACTTATATTTTTTTGTTCTGTCTTCCTTCATTGTTGAATTGGTTTAACCGATTTCCAAAAAAGCAGGCTTTGGCTTTCACAGATAATTGTACAGGACGATATTCGGGGCTTGTACGAAATTATGGGCGTTTTTTTTAAGTGTAATTTGAGTAATGTTGTGTAAATTCGATTACTTGATCTAAGCACAAAGTGTGAGCAGTTGAAATGAAAGTGTGTGTATAATAAATATCTTGATTTAAACGAAATATTTCTCGTAAGTTTTGAAGGAAACCGCCACCATTTTCTGCAACACAAATGACGGCCGACCCTACTATGTACTGACTTGACTAAAAAGGAGGCAATAATGTACGGCTAAATAATGTACAGCATGATATTGCACAGCACGATAATGCACACCCAGATAATCCGTGTCCACTGGTTTGAATTATTGGGTGTACATTATCATCCCGTACAATAACATGCTGTGCAATATCATCACGTGTCAATAATGTACACCCAGATAATGTACAGCATGATAATTGGAAGCCACTTTAGTACCGTTGAGTCGGATTGGTTAGGTTATGTTGAAACATATTAATTACGCACGAGGCGAGCGAGCAAAGCGAGCGTGCCGCGGCAGCGGCCGCCGAAGTGCCAGAAATTAATTTTTACGGTACCAAAGTGGCTTCCAATTATCATGCTGTACAATATCTGGGTGTACATTATTGACACGTGACGATATTGCACATCCAGATAATGCACACCCAGATAAAACGAATCCAAAAAGGTACCAAAGTGGATTCCAAATATCATGCCGTACATTATCGTGCTGTACATTATCATGTCGTACAATAACCGGACTCATAGGAGCTATATTTGAAGGAAGAATAAATCCACTTTACACCGACAAGATTTGCCGTTGAAATGAATAGTTTTTACAAATGTATGGTTGTATGTACAGACGGATACACATCAGGCTACACACCTTGTATAACCATAACTAGTCTCCATACAGTACAGAGAACTGTAGGATAGGAATGGGGCGATGGCGAGCGGTGCGTGAACGAAATTACAACATAATCACACGCTCTCGCACGATTCGCAGCGTTCATCTTCACTGTTCAAAGCCCAAAAAAGTTCATCTGATGGGTATCCGTGTATATGCTGCTCGCTTTTATGTCCTTGTAGTAAGCGTCATTGTTCTTTGACTTTGTGTAGTTTGATGTGTATCCGTGTGTACATAAATAGATTTAACAACTATTAAGAATTCGTTATACCAGTGATCTATGGGTCTACAAAATGGCGCCAGAGATAAAGGTAATGTTTATGTATATTCCAATTTATTGATTGCATTCAATCGAGGAAAATCTTATCAGGTATAATTACTGTGTAATAGATAGCTTGTTTAATACAAGTTATGACTACGATAATTATATTGTGACCAAGAAATACCATGTACCTAACCCACGCTCATACAAGGTGTTCCAATACTTGTGTTTAAAAACTTCAGGGGGCTAAAGTACCCATCAATATGAATAACTTTTTCTACAACACTGTGACAATACAATACATAACACTGTGAACACGAAAAAAAAACAACTGTTTCATACATTTTAGCCAGGTAGGTATTGAACTTTTGTATGAAACGGCAGTTTTTTTTTCGCGTTCACAGTGTAGGTTCCTTAGATAGCAAGGGGAAGGTCGTGGGTTCAAATCCCACTCGGAAAATAACTTTTGGGATAATATAAAACATTTGTAGTTTTAGATAATATAATGTACTTTCTATTTTAGTATTTTAGTGTACAAATGGATATTTTTATTAGAAATTCTTAACCAGATTCAAATGAAGGACGTTATTATTAAAAAGACATTGAAAAGAGATTTATCTACAAACGAGCACAATAGTGTTGTGCAAGCGCACATCGACACTATCGACAGACGATCGGCCTTGTCGGTCGATAGTTATCGATAATTGCTCAAACCTCTCCCACACGCATAGGCGGAGCGATTAGCGGACTGACGATTACTAGAGTATAGCGGAACTTAACCATGTGATTCTACACTGCTTTCAGGACGATGCAGGTATTTTTTAAGAGGATAAGTGACGAAACAAGCTGACAGCCTGCTGCGGATACATCCGCCTCTAACAATGATTCATTTTTTTCTTTTTTTTTATAATAGCTGACTGAACAAGTATATGACCCACCGAAAGATTGCCTCGCAAGTCACGCACGATATGAACTTGCCCTGCGATGCACTGCCCTGTGTCCATCAACTTGAGGCATAGAGTTGTTAAGCCTCATGTGCCTGTAATTCACCGGCAACCAAACTCTTCAAGCCGAAACACAGCAACGCTGCTTGGCGGCAGAAAAAGGCATGGTGGTACTTCCCCGGACGTACCCTTGAGCCCCGACGATGTTGTTGAAGGATTAGCAATATGAGAAAACACGCTACTAGCTCCGCTCATGCACAATCTAGGCCTCATAGGCGGCGCGGGCGGAGGCGCCGGCACAGGTGGAGAGATAGAACGAAACCTTCGACTCCATATTAAGAGATCTCTTAAGTGTCGGTGTGTTAAGCGTTACTTATACCTTGTTTAGATACGCGATTATTGAAGGGCGTTTTGATAGGTTTTATAATAATAATGCTTTGATATGATTTATTTAGTGTCAGCATTCTGTTATAGGGTTCTGGAGTTTGACAAAAGCCCTTATAGTTTTCTATTTTTTTTTTCTTATCATTATCATCAGCCTGGTGAGGTCTCCTCTACACATTTCCAGTACTACACTCTGACTTCTGATCTTGACAATGTCGTCGGTCCATCGGTTAGGAGGAAAATATTTTATGCGCTTTTTTGTGATCCAAAGTTTAAAAAGTGCTCGGTTATTTTAGATTCGTTATTTTGATTTTTTTAACGACCACATTTTTTTCCATTTTAGTAACCTGTTGCTATCAAGTATTCCAAAAAATACAAATGATTTCCCAAAAAAAACTCTGATAGTAGGTATTCATTCAGCGACGTGCGAACTTATTTCACTTGGTCATTTGACGACTGAAGATTAAAGTTCATTCTCTTTGATTTGTAAAGTGTTAATTTTAAACAACTACTAATTCAACGACAAATGGACACGAAAAACAGCAACTTATTGTATGATTAACAGGGAATTTATATGAGTGCATGACGTTATTGGAATTTTCCTGTTTTTAAACTATGCGACAAATAATAAAGAACATCGACAAAAATAAAACTTAATAAATTTCTTAAAATCAAGACAATTTTAACTACTTTTTTATGATAAAAATTACATCATGATATTGACATTATGCAACTCGAACCAGTTGAACAACACTAGACATAATATTGGTATTTTCATTTATTAACTTAATAAAAATAAATGTTCTTTTATCAATTCGGTAAAGCTTAAAAATAACAACTGACTATAATTAATTAGAATTTTGCGTGTAAAAATAGCATGATGTACATTGAAGTATGAATCCTAACCTACCTAATGGAAAAATTACAAAATAATTTATGGATGAAACAAAGATCCCGTTACGTGTCAGACATTATTTAAAAGTAAGTAAATGACTCATTACTAAGAACTAGTTTTTTTTAAACTTACCCGACATAACGCGACACCAGTATCCAGTCTGTCCAGGAAATTATCAGCTGTTATCCTCAGCTCAGGGTATAGAACTGTCAGCCATTCAGCCAGGTCCTCTTTCATAGCATACAGGTATTCCTCCGACGACTTGAAGGGCCGGAAAGGCCTCGTCTCGAGAAGCACTGCACCGACCGACGCCATTTTGGATTTTTGTGTGACTAGCAGGACATTACTGGATCTAAAACAAAAGAAAATAACAAAAATAAAGTAAAATCTTCAACATACTGGATAAATTTGCTTAGAATTTTGATACAAAATATTGGTTTTAAATATAGAGATATTCTTTACTTTCGTGTAGATATTGCAAAATCTTGAATTATTCTATGCCGACTGATTGAGGACGAGATAGTATGGTCTCAGGACTTTAGCCCGCACCATAGGTGAGCAACCCAAAAAAAGTTGAGCAGATGATTTGACACATTTACATTACATTACTGAATAATATACTATTTTCATTATGTAGGTAGGTATCTAGGGTATCCAAGCTCTTAAGTATATTAATACGCAGTATTGTACAATCATGATTCACTGAATACCTATTTTATCTATGATGTAAATCAAATAACTTTTCAAGTTAGCACAGCGTACAAGATGGGTAAAATAAGCCAGTGGGCATGTTTTTTTAAGAGTAGTAGAGCTTTTTATGAATGGCTCGTCCGGAGAAGTACTCTACCACGCCTGTTTCTGCCGTCAAGCAGCAACGCTGTGTTTCGGTTTGAAGAGTGTGGTTGCCGGTGTAATTACAGACACAAGAGGCTTAACATCTGTTTCCCCCGATGGACGTAGGGCATGTTCCTATCGTGCGTTACTTGTAAAGCAATGCTTTGTGATGGCTACCACCGGCATCTACTTTTTCGATCAGCAAGTAGCATTTTTTTTTATATTTTTGGTACTTATCCAGCCAATAACAGATGTGTTAGTGCTTCTAATTAATGTAGTTCTAGTTCTGTCATTTAGCTGTCATTTATAATTGAATGATGATGTCTAGACCGACTGGGTATCTACGTGTTAATATATTTAGTCACGCACTCTTGTTTTTACTTTGAAGAGTGGCAATTACTTTAAATATGTACCTTGTTACCTATTCAAAATCCTCCCCACCATCCTACACAGACCTCATAGTTCAGATGGCTTTGCCTTCTGCGCCGTAACCGTGGGTTCGATCCCCAAGAACAAACATTTGTTTGATGAACACAGATGTTTGTTATGGGTCTGGGTATTTAACGTAGGTAGGTTCCAGTATAATGAGTAACAAAAAAAACCGGCCAAGTGCGAGTTGGACTCGCGCACGAATGGTGCCGTACCATTATCTATAAAAACGGCAAAAAGATTACGTTTGTTGTATGGAAGCCCCCTTAAATATTTATTTTATTCTGTTTTTTTGTATTTGTTATAGCAGCAACAGAAATACATCATCTGTGAAAATTTCAACTGTCTAACTATCACGGTTCATGAGATACAGCCTGGTGACAGACGGACAGACAGACGGACGGACAGCGGAGTCTTAGTAGGGTCCTTTGGGTACGGAACCCTAAAAATAGATTATTATATCAGCTATCTGGTTTTTATAGTACGAGCTTCGCTTAGTTTGGGGCTAGATAGCGCTGTACAATCTGGTTAGTCTTCTATCAGCGGCAATGGGCTTTCAACCTGTCACGTATGTATACCAACTGCCGCAAGATATAGTTATCAGCCAAATCTAGTATCTGACTACCTTTGACTACCCCTTCTTAGATATCCTCTAGAGTTGGTACTTCGTACTAAGAAATCTGAGGGGATATCCATGTCTGGGCAAAAAAATCGTGAGGCGGTTTCTGATAACACGCATGTCTTAATAAAAAATAACCGTCTAAACCGTGACTAATCCAAAAATCTTAACTGAATGCCTGAACCAATTTTGATAAGTTCAAATGAATCATGAACTTGTTTGAACCGGGGTCGTTGTCCGCGATTTAAATCCACCTGTCATTCCTTATCTTAACTTTGCTAAGCCCAGTAGTGCTATTCCGTAAACAGGAACACGGGGAGTATCACTTAAGTGGACCCGAGCTCACTTCTTATCCCAATTGAGCGAAGTTTGTTGCCTGTTCTGGTAGGCTTTGGTCGCGTGGAACTGGCACCTTGATTCAAGTTTTAAGACGTTTCAATGTAATCCTTGTGATTTTACTGAATAAATACCTTTTTACTTTGACACGAGCTTCGCATCACTCACTTTGTCATCTTCACCGCCAAAACACTCACGCGGGCGCTAGTGATATGTGAAGTAGGTATTACAGATTGCCAAATTGATAACACACCGCGGATTCCGCGCTCACTTAGTGAGTGCTGTGGCCAGAATAGCATTGCAGAACACTTGTCATGCAATCACAATATTTGAACTGTACAATCGCTGACAGAATTAGATTAGCAACATGCTAGTTGATGAAAATCATGTTCTAACCTACATTTCAATGTACAGTTAATTACATTTACATTTAAATGTAGTGTTTTTGTAATATAACATCAATTCTTCTAATATTTTTAATACATCAAGAGTAGTAGAGCTCTTTGTGCGTGTCTCGTCTGGGGAAGTACCTACTACCACCATGCCTATTTCTGCCACCAAGCAGCAACCGTTTGAATGTGCTTACCGGTGAAATTACAGGCACATGAGGCTTAAGGGGCTGACAACTATCAAACAACTTCTCGCTCGCACGTTTCGACATGTTGAAAGATATAAAATCACTAAACTCATTTTCGAAAAATCGCAATCAACCATTTTGTGTGCAATCACATTGCACACAGTTTAGTAAAAAAATTATTTTGATCGATACAAGTTTTCCTACTTTAAAGTTAGCTTATGTACGAAAACTAGTAAAGCAAACTTTTGAGTAGGAAAACATGTATCGATCAAAATGATTTTTTACTAAACTGTGTGCAATGTGATTGCACACAAAATGGTTGATTGCGATTTTTCGAAAATGAGTTTATTAATTTTATATCATTCAAAATGTCGAAACGTGCGAGCGAGAGTCACATTAGCTCTTGTCTTCGCCTTAACATCTGTATGCCTCAAGTTGATGGACGCGCAGTGCATCGTTCGTGCGCAGTGCACGTTCATATCAAGGCAATGCTTTGTTATAGATGATGGTTACCACTTTAAATGAGCCATCTGCTTGTTCCATCAGCATTTATATAAAAAAACCACAAAATAAATAAGTACCTATGCATTAGAACAACTTGTTTATTGCCAACTGTACAACCGTCGCTGACTGTACCTATACCATCGATTGCACCTGCGTTCTTTTTTCATTGCAATGAAATTATCAGTATTTGTTTAAGACGGGAGTTTCTTACCGTGTGCCACTCCAGAAGCCGCTGAGTGTAATCATGATGAACTGAGTCACCGGACGGAAGTAGCAATAGTACGTAACCTCTGCCCATTAGTGGATATACCATAATAGCAACGATAGCATAAGAACGAACCGGGAACATTATTGTAAGTTTATCTAATACTAGCGGCCTGTCCCAGCTTCGCATGGGTGGTCATAATTTTTTTGAAGATTTTAGGATAAACTTAGACCGTGGGTTCGAGCCTCGCGTCTACTTATCTCATACATTTTACACGCGCTTCTCCTTGAGTGAGTGAAATCGCACCCCGCGCGTGAACCGTGGACCCGTTAACATTTTTAATTTCGTCATATCTTTTGAATGGAATAACCGATTTGAAAAATTTAAGAAGTAATCTATAGGTATTGAAACCGTCTTAATTATGAAATGATTTATTTGGATAAGGATTAATACCAAGGTACAAATAAAGACACTTTTCTAGCGGAGGCATTTCAATTAATTTTTTATAATAAAATAACACTTATTGTGACATAACTATAATAGTTAGACATATGCTGTCGCGACATTTTTTGTAGATGATGACGTGTTCTACAAAATCGTAGTACATTATGAGCCTATTCGTTACATACAAAAATACAAAAATACAAATGTTTCCTCTTTATAATATTAGTGTAGAAAATAGACGAATGTGAGCACCTAGACAAACCGGCAAAGGTTTATTGGTGCAACATCTTAATATTGTAATACAAGGTGTTCCAATAATTGTGTATATAAACTTCAGGGGGCTAAAGTACCCATCAATATGAACAACTTTTTCTGAGGAACCAACACTGTGAACGCGAAAAAAAAACAGCTGTTTCATACAAAAGTTCAATACCTACATGGCTAAAATGTATGAAACAGCTGTTTTTTTTTCGCGTTTACAGTGTTGCTTCCTTAGAAAAAGTTATTCGTATTGATGGGTACTTTAGCCCCCTGAAGTTTATATACACAACTTATGGAACACCTTGTATAGTGTTAATAATAAATTTACAAAAAAAATTACTAAAAATAAATAAAAAACGTTTTGTACCCCCTTTATTCATCCTTTAGTAGAGAGAAAGCAAAACGATAGGAAACAGAGAAATAAAACAAAAATCTCTGACCCACACTTGTCAGAGGACCGCCTAGAGTCGTTTCGAGACGACAAACATAAAATAAAAAAATAGCAACGCTATGTACAGTCAGCGACATTACAGTTATTCAATGTCGTCTTTGTTTGGATTTGGCAGAGAAATTCCAATTTCGGTTGTTAAACACTAGGCGGATCTTTAGATAAAGGCCAAATTTGAGAAGAAAAAAAAATCTAGAAGTGTTCATCAAATTTTGTCAGTAACTGTACTGGGGTTGGAAGTGGAATAAAACATCACCTTACTTATTAAAAAATGTATAAAAAGATAAATTAAATAGGCTTACGACTATTTTCCCCAGGCACGGTAGACATGACATGACTGACTACCATTCATTTCTGCCGTCAAGCAGCGTTGCTGTGTTTCAGTTTGAAAGGAATGGGTAACATGACAGCCACATGAGGCTTAACTTTTATGCCTCAAGTTGATGTCCACAGGGATGCGCATTCTAAGGCACGTTCCGATCCTGCGTGTCTTGCGAGGCAATGCTTTTCTGTGATGGTTACCACTTAACATCAGGTGTTCCATATACTTGCTACATCCGCAATTAGTATAAAAGCCTTCAAACTTGTAAGTTGTTTTAGTTGTGGTTTTAATTTATTTTATTTTTAGCTTAAACTATGGGTTCATTGGAGCCACGAAAGCGACTACTGGACCGTCTCGGTACTAGGGTTGTCGACGCGTATATTATCATATTGGTCGAAGCACAGACATAGAAAGGACTAGAAACCGCAATAAAATAGCTAGAACATTGCAAACGGGAATCATAATATTGTAAAAGGTAGTTATGATTCCCGATTGCAATGTTCCAGCTATTATATTGTCCCAGTCCTTTCTACGCTTCGAAAATGAAAAAATATGTCAAATTAATAAAAAAAAAACACAACTTAGCTCTTCAGGCACGGTAGATATCCCCTATAATCTCTTAGTTACAAGTCCACATGTTACATTCAGCTCACACCCACAGTTTGTGTAGTTGTATTCCACACGTGACCGGTTGCAAACCCATCGCCGCTGGTAGAATATAAACTATTTTTTTTAGAGAACATAAGATTCTTTTCCAAGAGAAAAAATTGTTTGTGCACGACCTGATTTGAACCGACGAAGGTGGGGTCACTCCTAATGGACCACCGGTGGTCCACAAATTCATTTCATATTATTTTGTAATCTGGATTAAAATACAGTCTATTTTTTATCCCGATAAAAATACCGGGAGCGGATAGAAAACATGAACGAACATAATAACAAAAAAACGCCATGAATATCAAATAAGTAATCACTTCTAGTTACGACAAGTGTTAAATTACCTATCAGCCGTAATTATGGCTAGATTGTAATATTATTAGAGCATGTTATATAAAATAATAACGTACACTGTTTAAAAAAAACTTCAAATACGCGAGCGAAGCGAACGTTGCTTTGTCAGCTCGTTGCCAGCTAGTTATATACTATTTTAGGAATAAGCGCAGTGCACTCACTTGAAGGGAAACCAGTGGCAGGCAAAGAGTGCTACTTGCGGTATCTAGTCACATCTATGTCTGGTTGGAGTGTATTTTAATGGTTATATCGCATGAACTGCATTATGCACCTAATTGTTCGCGCATGTGTGGTCACAGCAAATAAGCGAGACAATTATAAAATGTATAAGTGTGTAAGAAACAGTTTTAACGGAGTTTTCACGTTCAATTATTCTATTTTTATGAGTTTTTCTGTTCAAAAATGTACGTGCACAGTGCCAGTACTCTCAAACGGTGAAGGAAAACATCGTATGTCGTAGAACCTAAATTGATCCAAAACAGGTATCAAGTGCTCGAAAGGAGCCTCTTTGAGGTGTATATATATATGTGTCACGACAAGAAGAAGAAGTTTCACTCGGAATCCTTAGCATCCTTTGTTAGTCTACTAACGACATGAGAGAGCACTAGTGGTCTAGTGGCAGCCGCCTAGCCTCCCGATCCTAATGTCGTGGGTTCGAAACCGGTTGTGCACCAATGGGTTTTTCTTGTATGTGCTTAATGCCAGTACTCTCAAGCCGGCATTTCGTAGAACCTAAAAAGTTCTATAACATAATGTGTCAAGTGTTTGAAAGGAGCCTCTTGAGGCGCACTTAAAAATCCTTTCACCACACTGTTTCAAAAGAAACTAGTGACACGACAAGAGAGAGAGAACGACATGAGACATTCTTCTTTACTTTTTTTTTTACTTTAACCAGAATTTTGTTGTAGATGTGTGGCAGCCCTATTGAGTGCTATGGCCAGTCGACCAACCATATAAGGTAAATGACCCGCGTCAATGCAAAACCCGTGCGTTATGGCTGCGTGCTCTACAATCATAACTCTCTTGTTTTATTTCATACATGGGACTTAAGAAGCAGACAACCGCCAAACAATTTCTAGCTTGCACAGAAAGAAAACAGTCGCGTGGAACTGGCACCTAGAGTCACCTAGCTTTAAGACGTTTCAAAGTGATCCTTGTAATTTTGTTGAATAAATACTTTGACTTTGAGACACAGTTTCACGACTTTGATCCCCAGTCACGGTAGATATTCTCATAGATCTCATAGAACGTAGTATTATCTTAACGCAATACTAACTAGTTCTAACTTAACTAAGAATTAACTTAGTATAGTTATTTATTTATTTACTGAAGATAGTTCTGGAAAATCAAAAAATAACAAGACATAAAAATTACATTGGAAATTGGCACCAAATTGGCTTCATTTAAAAAAAACATTATTATATTGTAACAAGGATCATACGAAAAAACGGTAAGGACCGTTCTTCTAGGCTTGGTGGCATGGAACTGGCACCTAAAGTCACCTAGCTTTAAGACGTTTCAAAGTGATCCTTGTGATTCAATTGAACCCTTTTCACTTTGACCTTACATTCAGAAGCGGGGCCATTACCATTAGACCACTGGTTCTGAAAATATCGGGATTTCTGCAAAAGTGCGCAAGAATGAGTAATGTCTATATTCATGGCATTATTCGTTGTTCTGCTAATCCTTGAAGAATTTCTTCGTGGAATTTGGCCTAGTTATGAAGAATGTAGTTCGTCATGTAGTTTGTAGGTAAATGACTAAAATACCTTGTTTTTGGATGACTAATATAAACTAACATAAACTCATTTTCATAAAACTGCTAGATGCATCATTCAAAATAACTTATTTCAATATACCTAGGTTAAGATAAGACTATAGTATAGTTTTAAGAGTAGTAGAGCTCTTTGTGTATGGCTCGTCCGGGAAGTACTACCTCCCTGCTTATTTCTGCCGCCAAGCAGCGTTGCTGTGTTTCGGTTTGAAGAGTGTGGTTGCCGGTGTAATTACAGGCACATGAGGCTTAACATCTGTATGCCTCAAGTTGATGGACGCAGGGCGGTGCATCGTATGGCCCGTTCCTGACGTGCGTGGCTTACGAGGCAATTTTTTGTAATAGGTGATGGTTACCACTTCACATCAGGTAGGCCATAAAAGTAACTTAAAATCATAAAAAAATCATAATATTACTTTAATTTCTTTTTGCATGCCTGTATTTGCCGGTTTCGTAGCCCTCCGCGACCTCTCCCTCACGTTGCATGCCAGTAGCTGACAGAAAATTAAATGTTGGGCTAACTACTTGCGTGTCAGATACAGGCATGCCAGTTAGCGTATACACATGGAAGTTGGTGCCTTGGTGGCATTTGCAATAATTGCAAATGCCACCTACTGCAAGTGTGCCGGCTACAGTCATGTGTATTCCCGGCTATACAGATGTTAAGCCTCATGTGCCTGTAATTACACCGGCAACCACACTCTTCAAACCGAAACACAGCAACGCTGCCTATCAGCAGTAATAAGCATGGTGGTAGTACTTCCCCGGACGAGCCCTTAAAAAAGAGCTAAGCTACTTTTAAACTCTACTTTGTTACTAATAAGGTGCGGTTGTTATGAGAAACACCAGCAGTAAGGTACAGTCGCGCACAGTGTGTTATGAACTGGATGTGAGGTACTGTCGGCAAGACAATGCCCGTTGGTTACATAACGCTACGCTCGGGTGGCTTCCGGTGTCACCTCGTGTAACGATAGCAAAAAAGCATTTTTAAAAACCTTGTCATTTTTATATTAATATTTTTTATACTACTAATATTATTAACGCGAAAGTTTGTAAGTATGGATGGTGGATGTTTGTTACTCTTTCACGTATAAACTACTGAATGAATGTATAACTCTGAGATGTTTGCGCAGTACGAGACGGATGCTTTTATGCCATCATCCGCAAAAAGACAGCGTCTCTAATGGGTAGAATTCGAGGTAGCCACAACAATATCAAAATCAACACCGTCGCGGAGAGATGTACATTATTTAAATTATTTTACTTTTATTACTTACAATTTTATGAGGTTAACCACTATCACAATGGATTGCACACATACTTGTTTGATTTTTTTATTTTTATTTTGATTTGATAAGTTAGTAATGTTTCTGCGCTCGGTACGCAGTTAGTAGGCTAAGCTGTTTACAGCACATCACCCACGACGAAACTCTTGTATATTTTTAAGTTCCATACACTTTGCAGTGTTTCTAGTTTATTAAAGCTTACTAACACACAACTACTACGTAACAATGTACATAGTAGTATGTACCCAAACTAAACCATGGAAGCAATAAATGTATTGAGTACTAGCTGGTGCCCGCGACTTCGTCTGCGCAGGATTAGTATTTCGAGTAGCTTATACATATGTAACTCTAGCGGTTTTGGCAGCGCACGCCAGAATAGCTCGCAGATGGTAGATTTTTTCCTACTTACTTGACACTTATCGTCATATTTTGGACAATTCACACAATATATTTACAAATTGTAGCATATGTTATATTCTGATGTATAAGCTATATTATTGTAAAGTTTCATTAAAATCCATTCAGTAGTTTTTACGTGAAAGAGTAACAAACATCCATCCATCCATCCATCCATCCATACATACTTACAAACTTTCGCGTTTATAATATTAGGAGGATGAACATAAATATGTAGATGTTTTTCTCTGTCTGGGTGTTATAATTTTTTAAAGGTTATATCAGCTATCTGGTTCCCATAGCATAACATGTTTTTTTCTTGTGTCTTTTCACAGGCAAAACGATGATCAAATATTATTAGAAAAAACCTATAATCGAAAAATAATATCCAATTCTAAAATTCCTGTATAACCCCTTAATGACAGCCTTCACAGCTCAGTTGGTAGTAGCTCTGCCTTCTGCGCCGTAGGCCGTGGGTTCGATCCCCACACACAACAAACATTTGTGTGATGAACGTTGATGTTTGTTCTCTGTCTGGGTGTAATTACATATTATAAGAATGTATTTACATGTAATATGTATTATATCAGCTATCTGGTTCCCATATTACAAGCTTTGGCTTAGTTTGGGGCTAGATAGTGCTGTGCGGAAAGTCCACCAATATTTATTTATTTATTTAAACTTTTGGTATAATAAGTATAACTCACCCCAATCCATCCTTTTTTGATACTTCTTACTAATAGAACAAGCAGATAACTCACCTGATGTTAAGTGGTAGCCATCACGGAAACATGCCTCGCAAGTCACGCAATGGAACGTAGATATTTGACGCAATTCGATAAATAAGTTGTTTTCAATTCCCAATAAGACGTTTAAGTTTAATAAAACAATATTACGAATCTCAAAGGTCACGCCTACGCTTCAACAAGCAAATATATTAACGAAATGTAGTTAATATTATTAAATATTGGACAATAAAAATAGTGGTTTTCTACTTTTACGGACTTGTTTTGTGAAAACACACTTAAGTGTTCCTAAATTATTAAAAAAATATCCCAATTTAGTACATAAGTTATGTTTTTTGCATTCAAAAGCAGGTTTTCGATTATGGTGCCATTAATGTATGATAGCTTTATTTATTTCATTTATATTCCTTATTTTTTGTTTTTATTTCGTTTGTGAATAGTGAACACTACATAACATAGGTAAACCACATATCAAAATTATAAAACAACATTTGTCTATGTTTTTTTTCACCAGAGAGGATTTCTTTTATTAGTTTGTTATATTTATTAGTTGGAAACAAAGTTACATTCAGTTTTATTCAAGTGGTGGTTTAAAGCCTTTGTTAGATTTATCAAGCGAATTAAATAATTTAGTCTGAAAAAAAAATATTATACATAAAAAGCGAGTCGTCATGCAGCATACAAAATTAATTATATCTAGCTGTACATGTATAATTATATTCACCTGTCCCAATAAATCTATCCAATATCGTAAAACATAATGAAAAGCGATAAATGATGAAATTGAGTTGAAGCCATAAAAAAATAGATTCTTACTTATACATAGTTACTCGTACATAAATAAATATAGATTTCATGTTAGCACTATTACGATAAAATGATAAGTACAGAATGTACCTACAGTCAAATGCTCTAACTAATTACGTGTGCATGTATTTGCGTTTTATTATTATTTTCACGTATGTTTTATTATATTACTTATGTTTAATTAACCGTTTAAAAGCTGTCAAGTCTTTAGTGACAGAGCCAAATTTAAACAATGTTTAATTTTACGCAGAATTATATTAACTTAATTTTATTACTGCGTCAGAACCCCGACAAAAGCTTAGCTCTTACATTTAAGAAGAAGAATTTTATTAACTTAAAAAAAATTCAGTTTTAGACAACAAGAATGTTGTTTATGTATTGTTAATTTTGTAAACATAATTTTAACTTTAATTTGTATAACATTTAATATTATATTTAAACTTAATACAATCAAATGAAGTTTATTTGATTGAGTAATTTTAACTTTAAATATTTCACAATGGTTGTAAAATCAAAGTAAATGACTTCTCAAGAGCTGACAACAAACTTGCGACAACTGGCCACAAAGAAACACTTAATAAAACAAAACCGTGCCTCCCGCAGCTGCCCACAGGAAGGTTACTTAAAAACCAACAGACATCGTCTTGGCCAAAAATAGCCGCGACCGGCATACCTCGCAGAGCTTAGAGCTTAGGCGTTTGTAGCGACGAGTTCAGTTCAAAATTTGGCACTGATTGGGATCAGTTGAGCTATCTCTAGATCGTCTACAACGGTCTGCAGATAGCTCAGGCATTTATAGCGAGGAGTTTGACAGCCCTCACAGCTCAGTTCAAAACTTGCCACTGATTTGGATCAGGTGAGCTATCTCTAGATCGTTTGCAACGTCTACAGATAGCTCTACCGTGTCTATACTATGTATTAAGTATATTTTGTAAATACTTGTTTTCATTGTAATTTTCTTAGTAAATAGATTTTCAAACATAAGTTAACTTATTTATTTATTTTTAATATTCAAAACATAAGTTATTTTATTTTTAGGAAGACCAACAATAATAATTAAAATCGTCTTTATTCAGTACAATCACAAGGATCAATTTAGAACGTAATCGGTTTATTTAAACTTAATTGCTAAGTAACATAGGTTATCAGAGAAGCCAATTACCGGTCCTCACGTATGGTTATAGAGTAGATTAGCAACAATGCACAAAAATTTACGGCCTTACTTATAAAAAACTGTCATAACATTAATCAGTGCTAACAAGAAAACTTTTTCCAAAAGCTAAAATTGCTATCTGGTTAAGAATATAGATGATAGATGTAATGTTTGAAATAAATACAAATACAAAAATACAAATGACAAAAAAAAAAATTTTTTACAAAAGCTTACTTTCAAATATCTATTTAGATAGATGACAAAAAACTTGTGATTGAAAGAAACCCAAATCACTGCAAAAACTACACCTTCTATATTATAAGAAAGATCATACAAAAAAAAGATTTCTCACAATCCTTTCGAAATATTTTTTTATTGTATACCTTCCTTGAACGAATAAATAAAATAAAAAAGTTTAATAAGTACTTTTGTTTATTACAAATTATAATATTATAATTAATTATAATATAGTTATTACATTTGATTATTATTTAATGTTCTGTTTAGATATCTGTATTGTTTTCGTCGCTCAGTGGCTATTAAAAAATCCAAGTTTAAAACAGTCGGCTTTTGAAATATTTTTATTAATTTTTTAATGATTCTACATAAAATACTGTTTTATAGTTAGAAATTGTCTTTGCTCATAGTTAAATTATAATTTTAGCACTCTAGAAATTGATTGAATGAATCAAGTCATAATTTACCTACTTTCAGTTTTATTGCATCACTTTCTTGTAAATTCAGCAGATTTTCTTTTATTCATTGCTAATAAAAAAAGATAAATGTAATTTAACTTTTTAAGTTATTATCTTTACTTAAAAAAAGAGATAGTTTTCAATTCAACCTAATATATTTTAATTTCATTAATTATACTTACTAGGTTGGTAGCCACTATTTATAGTTAACAATACCAGCATAAGAATTTACCGTTATCGTAAAATCGATTATTTCCACCCAATAAAAAACGCTACATTGACCGTATCAACCGTGCATTACCTATCAAGCGATAACAGAATCCACATAGTTTAAAAAACGATAATTTTGATAGGATTATCGATAACCGATGACGTCAAAAACGATAACAAATGATAACCCACCGCTGCAATGAAACCGGAATACGATAAATGTTATTATTCACACAAATAGTATCGTATCGATATGACCTTTATACAGGTGTTTACATAAAAACTTAAAACAACAATTTATGAATGTCAAGCTACGAATAATATCCGACAAGATCAATCAAAATAAAAACTACCTTTGTATTAAAAGAAGCTGGCCGGTCCAATACACTAAAATCCTTTTAAAGAAAAAACACTACACTTCGCGGATCGCGTTCGTTACTGATAGCGGGCGAGTGAATGAGCACTGAAACACGTGTGCACGGTACGAGCGTCGCGTTCGAACTGTTGGTCCTCGCTTGTCATGTCACGCAGGGCAGGACGCGTGCCTGCGCTTGCGCACGGTACCGTCCGCAAAACAATCCTTGCAATTTCGAGATTTATCTTAATTGTTTTTGTTTCACGGTCGCCGCGGTCAGTACCCGAAGTCTGAGTTTGGTTTTTAGTTTTCTGTATCGTCAGGCCGTTTTTGTATGGAGACTCGTGAGTTCTCGAGAAATTAGAAATTATTTATTGTATAACTATAGTACAAAAAAGATCTTATAGCTATGGTTAATGTACAGTTTGTCCGTTCCAGACGTACAACAAAAACGCATTGTTATATTCTAAATTTTTCACCCAAGAACCAACTAAAACATTTTTATACCCACTAATAGGTACTCCTAATTTCTTGTAAGTATTATGACCAAGAAACCAAGAGGTAGATATTATAGAGCTTCCAATTTTATCGTTCATAATATTCGTTTAAGTTATAAAATGCATTCGAGACTAACCATTTTCTCAAATGATTTTTGAATATATTTCCTTGAAGAGGAAATGAAACGAGGAAAGGAAGCGAAACGATTAACGAAAGACAGAACTCAGACTTCGAGTACTGAACTACGCTTCTACTGTCCTTAGAATTCCAGATGTCCTTAGAATTAATAGAGTAACTTTCTTGTTATTTAAGTTAGGCAACGTTCTGCAACAGTCAAGATTTAGATGGGTGACTGAATTAGCATTCATAAGCGCGTCTGTGATTTAGAGAGCATGGTAAGCTAATGATCCCGGCTCTAGCATTTGTTAAGCCATGACGAAAACATTAAAACTTTATCAAACCTAAGTTCTGTCGCTGTTTTAAGGTTCCGTACCCAAAGGGCAAAATGGGACCCTATTACTAAGACTCCGCTGTCCGTTCGTCTGTCTGTCTGTCCGTCTGTCACCAGGCTGTATCTCATGAACCGTGACAGTTAGACATTTGAAATTTTCACAGGTGATGTATCTCTGTTGCCGCTATAACAACAAATACTAAAAAACAGAATAAAATAAATATTTAAAGGGCTCCCTAACAACAAACGTGATTTTTGTGCATTAAGCCCTCCTTTCGTGCTTTTACGTTGTGTTTTGTGCAATAAATGATAAATAAATAAATACAGAGCTGGAGGAGGCCTTTACCCGAGAAGGGCCCTCATTTGTAGTACCCTACTTATACATACAATATTTACAGTTCAAATTTAAAATACACAATGTGAACTAATTATGAAATAAACAGCCATTTTTATTTTATTTATTTACTATGTTTATAGCTGAATGTCGAATCAAAACGTTATTTATTCTAAAACACTGTCACCATGAATTTATCATTCTAGCTCATACGAAACTAAGTACTTGATAAAAGAAAATCCAAACGTTTTATTGCGAAATATGACCACAAAACCTCACATTTTCACACCCTCAGATCTTCCACAAAGGCAGCCACCAAGTAACAATGTATAAAAACAATAACATGGCACTTTCTCATGATTCCTATGAGACGGTCCAAGTTACTTGTGGCAAATCTTCATTATTACCAATTTTAAGAGTACCTCTTAGTCTTTTAAGAGTAGTAGAGCTCTCTCTACTACCACCATGCCTTTTTCTGCCGCCAAGAAGCGTTGCTGTGTTTCGGTTTGAAGAGTGTGGTTGCCGGTGTAATTACAGGCACATGAGGCTTCATATCTGTATGCCGCAAGTTGATGGGCTAACTGCTTGTTCCATCAGGTAGTCGTATAAAAAAAATAAAAAGACGACCTCAAAGAATCGGGAGTTTGACTTTGGTACTAAGAGATCTGTGGGGATATCTACCGTGTCTGGGGATCAATGTCATGGAGCTGTTTCAATTTCAGATTTTAGCCATCTAAAGCATTGCCTCGTAAGTCACGCACGATATGAACGTGCCCTACGATCCACTGCCCTGCGTCCGTCAACTTGGGGCATACAGATGTTAAGCCTCATGTGGCTGTAATTACACCGGCAACCACAATCTTCGAACTGAAACACAGCAGCGCTGCTTCACGGCAAAGGCATGGTGGTAGTACCTACTTCCCCGGACAAGCCACACACTAAGAGCTCTACTACTCAAAGAGTTCCACTCCTTGGTTTGCACTAGGAAAGTGGAAGCAAAGAGCTTTGTGGGATATCCACCATGAAGGGGTATTATCCGTGCGTCTAGTAGAAGGTAGAATATTAATAAAGTATTATTTGTAATAAGCTGGTGCCCGCGACTTCGTCTGCGCAGGATTAGTATTTCGAGTAGCTTACTCGTATATTAGCGTGGCGTAGTACATATGTGTAACTCTAGGGGTTTTGGCAGCGCACGCCGGAATAGCTCGCAGATGGTAGATTTTTTCCTACTTACTTGACACTTATCGTCATATTTTGGACAATTCACACAATATCTTTATTTTAATCTATTATCTGGCAGCCCTGGTGTCAGCACTGCAGCGTTCTACCGTGCTATTTTGCCAAGGACTCGTCCTAGTGCATAAGTAGGTATCTAAATAATTTTGTACGCCTGTATTGGTAGGATTTTAGTGATACTATTATTTTTAAGAAGACCTTTATGTTTGTACCTAAAATTCTGACATAATAAAATATTTGACTTGATTTGATTTAAATTAATTTATTTAATCTTTATTTTTTATTGTAAAGTTTCATTAAAATCCATTCAGTGGTTTTTACGTGAAAGAGTATCAAACATCCATCCATCCAGCCATCCATACTTACAAACTTTCGCGTTTATAGTATTAGTAGGATAGTAGGATAATCTTATGGCTTAACCCCCAGCCGCGCACCCCGGCCGGCATACCGTAACATGACATGTAATATCTCCATTGTAATCGATTAGAAAACACTAGTTACGTGTGAAGCGGTGCGGAAAAACAAGCACTAATTGACAGACTTATTAGTAGTTTCTAACAGGCTGCTGCCGATCCAATCAAAGGTAACGTTTCTTAAGTTTTCTAGTAATAGTCAAAGTCAGGTTTATTCAATTGACTCACAAGTCTTACTTTTAAATGTCTTTAAGCAGGAGAATCCAGGTGCCAGAAGAGTAATACTTTGTAGCCAACCTAGCTAAAAATGTGTTCAGAAAAGATTTTATTCAATTCATATACCTAATTTATATTCTAATATTAATGGAATATAAGTATTAGATACCCAAGCATCGCCTCTGGTGTTGTAATAGTCTATGGGCGACGGTAACCACTCCCCCATCAGGTTGAGCTTCTGCTCGCCTGCCAGCTATTAAAAAAAGTTCTTTCTTCTTTTTATTTATTTAGTTACCGAGACATAAGTACCAGGATTTAAGATACAATCCATAGGAGCACGAGGAGGAAGCGATTACAATCGATATCTTAATTTTTTATTCTTGTAGTTGTCAATAATAGGTTAATTCATTAATAGGTTATTGATAAGTTAATTCTTAAGTTATGATTTTTATTACAAATTTATTAAATAATAAATAATGTACATATGTACTCCAGTATGAACATATTGGAGAACTTTCTACAGTACTATCTCGCCCCAAACTAAGCAAAACTTGTAAAAAGGGAACCAGATAGCTGATATAATACTTATGTACAGCTACCTACTTTTTTTTTGTAAATACATACCTACTTATAATTAAATTATCTACAAAGCCGGCGGTATCAGTACACAACAACACCAAAAACAATTCAGCAAAATCCAGAATATTTTTACTAGGAAATGAATATATCTACTTTATAGATAAGATTGTTTAAAAAAACCCAAACTTTGCATAAAACTATTCTGCAAAATGAAATGGAACGGCACAGATAAATAAATGCCTACTTATCTGATAAACGAATGATAATGTGTTTATCATCCATATTGTTAATCAATTTGGCTATTTTTAGCAAGTGAATAGCTGTTACTTAGCTATATTTAGAAAACAACAGTAACTTTTATGTAAAAACATAGAATGTTAAATGAATATTAGGGAATGAATAAGAAAAGTGCGATAGAAAACTAATCAACTAAAAGAATCAATAAATTATTATTCCGCCAATTATTAATTGATTTCAACAGTCCACCAATATGTATTTATTTTTATTTATTTATTTTATTTTGATGATTCTTTTTTTGTTTGGTTAACTTCGACATACTTCAGAGGTAGTCCCAAAATTATGAAAAATATAATAAAATTACGCTATCGTATTAGGTTAACCTGTATAGATAGAGATGATGAATAAATAAATAAATTATTTTTATTTAAATAAAAAAAAATATTTACCTAATCGAAATTAATATCATCGCTTTTAAAAAAAATTTACAAAAACTATAAATATAGGTATACACAGATGACGTTTTGGTTTGTGGTTGTTTTTTTTTGACGCTTTAGTAAACGTTTTGTTATAAGTTTGAAGTAGTTAGTTTGAAGTAGTTAGTTTGAAGTAGTTAGTTTGAAGTCGCTTTATTTTTGCAAATAGTTATATCATAGCTTATTGGGAAGCAAACAAAATATTTAACATTCTCAGTAGTGTTTTATTGAGTGGTCGCGGGCGGGCGGCGGCAAAGCACTGGGCGGGCGGCGCCTACAGTATTACCACAGAACATTATAACAGTACTGCGAAGGTACTAATGAAAGTCATGCGTCAGGGCTTTTGTGTAAAAGAGATACCTACTCGATAAATAACAGATGTTTAAGAAATTTGAGTGAGATAGATTAGTAATGAATGAATGAATTAAATTAATGAATGTAATGTACAAATGAATGCATGAAAATACTCTATTGTACACCAAACTGAACAGAAGTACACTTAAAAATGTGAAATAAAATCCGCTGTCCGTCTGTCTGCCTGTCCGTCTGTCACCAGGCTGTATCTCATGAACCGTGATAGTTAGAGAGTTGAAATTTTCACAGATGTATTTCTATATTATTATTAACAACAAATTAAAAAATAGAATAAAATAAATATTTAAGGGGGCTCCCATACAACAAACGTGTTTTTTTTGCAATTTTTATAGATAATGGTAAAGAACCCTTCGTGCGCGAGTCCGACTCACACTTGGCTGGTTTTATTTTTATTTTTATAAATAACTTCAGTGATTTTATATAATTCAAAATATTGAAATGTGCGAGTGAGAGGTACATTAGCGTTTTTCTGGATTTGTCCATTATTTCTACCTCGGTCCCGGTAATCCCGATGATGGAACACATCACAGTGGTAGTGGTCCCGGTGAGGTATGAGTTGACGTGACTGCAAATAGCTTCCGTGAGCTGTTCCGTGACTCACACGACATTCCCACTTCTGGTATTTCAGTATGTGGAGCAACGAGCTTTTAAATGCAGAAAGTTCATTGGACGTACCTCTGACTACCCTCCTTTTGTATTCGGTACCTCTGACTGACCAATTTTCAATTACAGCAATAGAATCACAAAGACCACTTTGACCACGCAACTAAGCCTAGACACAGATAAGAGAATACGCCTAGAAGAACAGGCAACAAACTTACGGCTTGGTTCCAACCGTTCTTTTGTACGATCCTAGTTACAATACCTATAATATAAAATAAAAACCGGCCAAGTGCGAGTTGGACTCGCGCACGAAGGGTTCCGTACCACTATCTATAAAAACGGGAAAAAAATCACGTTTGTTGTATCGGAGCCCCCTTAAATATTTATTTTATTCTGTTTTTTAGTATTTGTTGTTATAGCAGCAACGGAAATACATCATCTGTGAAAATTTCAGCTGCCTAACTATCACGGTACATGAGACATGCCTGGTGACAGACAGACGGGCGGACAGCGGAGTCTTACTAATAGGGTCCCGTTTTACTCTTTGGGTACGGAACCCTAAAAAAAAAGAAGACTATTGGATGTATAACTGAAACGTGAATGAGTCTAAAAATATAATAATAATAACTAGGAATTATAAAACTACGTCACGAGTTTCAGCAATTAAGAAGTAAAAATATAGCAAATAAAACCATTTACATCCACATAATAACATAAGTTAACAACACATAACATAACTTACATAATTATATTGCTAATTAGCTAAGCCGTAACCCTATGTTGGCACAGACATTATAATATTTATTCTGTGGGTATGGCACGTTGCCAGAACCACAGATAAGAGAATACCCATAGCTCTATGGCGCTATAACTTTTATAAGTTTGTGAGGCTAATGACCGCAGCCCGCATTCAATAAATTAAAAGAATAGTATCTAAATAATAAATTTTCGCAAAAAACGAACCAACTTCAAATACACGTAAAAACATAATACAAAACTTTTGTTACATGGAAACACGAACCGAAACGTCATCAGTGTTTTTTTTATACTACTAGCTATGGAACAAGCAGATGGCCCACCTGATGTTAAGTGGTAACCATCACCTAAAACAAAGCATTGCCTCGTAAGTCAAGCTCGAACCGAGCGTGCCCTACGATGCACTGCCCTGCGTCCATCAACTTAAGGCATACAGATGTTAAGCCTCATATGTGCCTGTTATTTCACCGGCAACCACACTCTTCAAACCGAAATACAGCGTTGCTGCTTGGCGGCAGAAAAAGGCGTGGTGGTAGTACTTCCCCGGACGAGCCCTTCACAAAGAGCTTTACTACTCTTATATCAAAATTGGAAAATAACTGGAAAAATACTGGTATATAGTGATCTCGTAACAAACATACAAATATAGATGAATCTAGGTGCCAGTATCACGAGAGTAACGCCTGAAATCTGAAAGCCCGATCAAAACTAATCGGATATCAAGTCACTTGCTATCTCTATCTAATTCGATGTAATAGCTGTAATGGCGAGTGACTTGACATCCGATTAGTTTTGATCGAGCTTTCACAAACCGGCCGTAAGCCACTAATTCCTTTAAACATCAATAGTACCAACCTTGTGGGGAAGCAAAGTTTTCTCTATCACCGAATAACTCAGTGGCTTAGAGCTAATTTGTTGATAAATGGATCGGATGGAGTAGATAGCTATAATACGAGTAATGGTGCTGACAGCCAAAACCACGTATTTTTTTTATTACGGCGATGTCTACTGCTAGTTTACCTCTTGCTGGCACTTTTCAACATTTTTTAAAATCTAAAATCACTGAAATTATCTTTGAAAAATCGCAATCAACCAAGTTCAGTAAAAATATCATTTTCCAAACAACTTTTCCTATTAAAAAGTTTATGTGATTGTATAGTGATTTTATATCCTTTAAAATTTCGAAATGTGCGAGCGAGATGTACTTTGACGGTTGTCAGCCCCTTAAGGACAAGGTAGTCTAGTGGAAGTCAGTGGGGGCCTTCAGATAGTTAAGGTAGTGGGTTCGAATTCAGTTGTGCAGCAATGGATTTATCACTTCTTTATCAGTATTTCTAGCTATGTATGAGTATGTTAAATTATTTTTGATGTTTTTAACGGAAGTCCATTTTCAGTAACCACTAAGACAAACTGTCAATAAGATGTTAATAGAAGCTAATGTTATTAACTCCTTGACAAGAAACCGTTAGTTTTGTGTCATTTCGTTCTAAACACGCGTGCACCAACACGTTAATGGCTGGTTACAATAACCGAAGTACAAATTAAATAGAAGTAAGTAAAAATTAACATCTGAAATTGGAAATTGGTTCGAATCCGGTCGTGCACCAATATATTTTTCTGTTCGAAAAAAAAATGTGCACAATGCCAGTGCTCTCAAACGGTGAAGGAAAACATCGCGAAGAAACCAGTTAGTATTCTAACATCTATTGTATAATAATCCCACTTCTCTGGAAGAGGGCGTTGTTATCTGCGACACAGTTTTACACTTCTGCAGATATCATCGATCCTGACTTTGAGTTGCCTACTTGTATTTGTTTTCCTGAATAAACATTTTTGATTTTGATTTTGACATCGGCGATGGGCTTCCAACCTGTCACTAATGGAATACCAACTTACTACTGCCAAATGCCTCTTAAGGCGCACATAAAATCCTTTCATCACACTGTTTCGAAAGAAACTAGTATCACGACAAGAGAGAGAGAGAGACTGCAAAATGTGAGTATGTGCCAAATGTGATATAGGACATACCTCTGACTACCCCCCTAGGCAACCTCAAAGAATTATAAGTTGGTACTTGGTATCAGAGGAGATATCTACCGTGCCTGGGAATCAAAGTCGTGAAGCTGTTTCAGAAATTTTGCATTTTTTCCGGTTAGAGATTTTGAACAACGACAAAGTTAAAAATTTTGGTGTATACCACCACTGTATACCACCCTAAACTGCTAATAACTCTATTTTAGCGAGTTCTCATGACGAAGTGTACACTGACCTAAGTACTTAGAACTTTCTAGTACTTACTTATTAGGATTTATCTAAGTAAAGTTCTATTCAATGTTTAAAGAAAGTCCTCGTTATACCAGTTTATGACAAGTTACTGTTGTTTAAACAAACTTATCTGCTCAATAGTTTAAATACAATAGGATAGGTAATTTTGACAAGTTGGTGGCGAAATTAGCGAAGACTTTTTGTAAATATAGCTTACTTACCTACTTTTGAATCGGGGGTTTTTTTTTTTTTTAATAATTAAAAAAAAACAACTACGTAACACTACAGTGTACATAAAATAAAATATGGCTTTATTGGGGTTCACTATATGATTATTTGAATTTATTTTAATAAAATTATAATTACAAATAACAACTTAACCCATTTTTTTGTATTTTTTTTTAAATTTTTTCAACAACTCATTTTCATTTATAAATAGGCAATTTCGAAATTCAATGTAAAGTTTTTTTTATTGGATCTACAATTAATTACACTAATTATGATCAAAATAGACTGTTCTAATCTTAAAAATATTTTTTTTAACACGATGTCAATATGTTTTTGTTATCATAACTTTTTTTTATTCTACTAGTCGGTGGAACAAGCTGATGGCCCACCCGATGTCAAGTGGTAACCATCACCTATAACAAAGCACTAGCTCGTAAGTCACGCACGATAGGAACGTGCCCGAAGCACTGCCCTGCGTCCATCAACCTGAAGCATACAGATGTTAAGCCTCATGTGCCTGTAATTACACCGGCAACCACACTCTTCAAACCGAAACACAGCGTTGCTGCTTGGCGGCAGAAAAAGGCGTGGTGGTAGTACTTCCCCGGACGAGCTCTTCACAAAGAGCTCTACTATTCTTAAAAACAAATTGATTAATAATTCTATAACTTATTTTGTTTTAAAAATCACCCTCATGTGGTTTGACAAGTCCACTTAAGCCGAGCCACCCACGTTAGCTGTCTACAGAACGAGGTCTAGGCCACAAATTTAATGCTAAATAATAAAATCATATGGGTCATTGGGCATTGTCCTTTTTAGGGCACAAAGTCTTGGAAAAAGCTGATCTCAAATACTTGCGACCTAGGTATATTCAAAATGCTAACAAGGTATTAAAAAAGTTACAGCCGGTTTCTGAAAGCTATAAAAACTAATTGGATGTCAAGTCACTCGCTATTTCAGCTATTACATCGAATTAGATAGAGATAGCAAGTGACTTGACATGCGATTCGTTTTGATCGGGCTTTCAGAAACAGGCCGTTAGTGTGTCAAAATCAAAGTCAAAAGATATTAAATTCAATAACAAGGATCACTTTGAAACGTATTCAAGCTAAATGAATCTAGGTGCCAGTTCCACGCTACCAAGCCTAGAAGAACAGCCAACAAACTTACAAAATCCATGCTAGTATCTGTTCCACCAATTCGGACTTTCCTCTGACTAACCACTTTAAGGGGAATACAATCGCAACGTGATGTAATAAATAATAAAAGAAATCAACTTTGAATTATATAAAAAAATTACATCATCATTATGCTAACATTATTCACATCATCTCTAAATTAAAGAAGACACACACTTACAGAAGGCTCACACACACACAATATTTTTTTTATACGACTTTCTGATGTAACATGCAGATGACCCACCTGATGTTAAGGAAACCATCACATATTACAAAGTAAGTATTGCCTCGCAAGTCACGCACGATAGTAACGTGCCCTACGATGCCTTGCGTCCATCAACTTGAGGCATACAGATGTTAAGCCTCATGTGCCTGTAATTTCACCGGCAACCACACTCTTCAAACCGGAACACAGCAATGCCGCTTGGCGGCAGAAAAAGGTATGGTATACTTCCCCGGACGAGCCCTTCACAAAGAGCTCTACTACTTTTAAAATCTAAAATTCGATACGGTACACCTTGATACAGGTCGCAGCAAGATGAAGTGGCAATGGGCAGGCAATAGCTCGAAGAACTGACAACCACTGGGGAATAAATATTCTCGAATGCCTCCGTGACCATCGGGTGAGGATCGCGGGAAGTCGGTGGAAAGAGCTCAAAATCGTTCTTCCTGGAAATTAGTGGACCCAGATCCACTCATCAGGACGCCTAGGCCTCCCTATGACCAGTGTTTGACTGTGATGACTACTTAAGGGTTATAGTATTACTAAAAAAGAATTCTGAAAAGTCGCACCTCAAACGATTTAAAAGGAAACTCCATAAATTGTTATAATTGTTGAAAAAAACTAACTTCTAGCGAACAAAGTCGCGTGACATTCCACTAGTTTGAACATAGGCAAGATGATTCTATCGATGATGCTATTAACTGTAGCAAAAAATACTGCCTTTTGTATAGTGAGGTCGAAAAGGCCACTTAATCAATATTCACAATAGATTTTGTTTATCTAAAACCCATTTGAGAATAAATTAGAGCTTAAGTTTTTTTATTACGAGTATGTATATACCTATTATCCTGACGTAAGTATGGAAAAAAAATGGTTTTTATTCAGTACAATCACAAGGATCACTTTATACGTCGTATTTACTAGGTGAATCTATCGCCAGTTGCTCGCGACCAAAGCCTAGAAGAACAAGCAAGAAACTTACGGCTTGGTTCCTAGCGTTTTTTTGTATGATCCTTTTTACAATTTTATTATGGTAGGTACTAAAAACATAATGCTATGAAAGTAGCTGAAATAGACAAGTCTAGCGGTGTCCACGTCTGTAAGAAGGCGGATCTTTTTGGCTGCGTATGCGTATTTTTGATAGGATTCTTGTTTTTGTTTAAAAAAAGTTTTTATTCTATGTAATAAAAACAAACTCAAACAATAATGTTTCTAAGGTTTGAAGAAACCGCCACCATTTTCTTTAAAACATGACAGCTAGACTTGACATAACGTGACTGACTTGATCATATTTTTATTTTATTCACACCTCCTACACACACCGTCCGTAATTTTGAGAGACACTGACAAGGCTGTCTCCCAAAATTACGGACATGAGCGAAGTAGATTCTTTTCTCAATTCTAATTGAGCTGGATTCGTTTTCTGTCATTTATGTACCTAATTGTTTTTCTGTGGTTTTTCTAGTATTATTTTGAGTTGTTTTGTGTAATATCGGTGGCATTCAACCAACAATACCTACTTGAGGTCTTAGCCCAAAGTGTAAGCATTTGGAATGAAAGTGTATTAAGTGATATCTTGATTTGATCAATTTTTTTTCGAATGTTTTGTATAAAACCGCCACCATTTTCTTCAAAACAAATGACTTCTGACTATCTGACTGTCTTGACTATCTGACTTGACTATAAAGTATTTAATCTATATCACTTGAGACTGGCAAGATTGTCTCTCGAATGACAGACAGCTGTCATATATGGAGCAAAGAAGAAGAGGTTGGAGCTAAAAGTTTCGTAAGTTCAAGTGTAGGTACCTACTTCAGTTCGACAGTGACACTAAAGGCACACTTGACATTTTCATAGCATGTCAAGAATACCATTGACATATTTAAGTCTTTCCAAGTATTAAAATTATGATCCCACGACACACGACAAAGGAATCTTATTTTTATGTACCTAGATATGTCGTCCTTTGTATCTATTTATGTTATTTTTTTATATTTTTTTATACTACTTAATTATGGAACAAGCAGATGGCCCACCTGATGTTAAGTGGTAACCATTACCGAAAACAACGCATTTCCTCGTAAACCAGACACGATAGAAACGTGCCCTACGATGCAATGCCCTGCTTCCATCAACTGACCATAAAGCCCGGACACCACCGCGAGCGGAGCGGAGCCATTAAGGACTACGTTTAACTCGCAAGAATAAACTGAATCTTGTATTTCCACCAACAAATAGTCGAGCGGAAAGGACTGAGCGAGCAGAAAGTGTTGAAATGAACTCGCTCAGCTCTTTTTCCTTTTGCAGTGGAAATCAAAAGATAAAACTCTGTTGGTGGAAATGTAAACCTATTTAATTGAAAAGGAGTCCGTTCCGCTAACCATTTCTCGCTCATTACCCTTTCGCGTTGGAGATCGGGCTTCTGCTAGTGGCCACACAGTCATGTCTTATCCGATGTATAGGAAATCCTGTCGCGCTGAATAGAATGTTTGTGTATTTGTTCTAACAAACCGTGCCTCTGTCTCTGCGGGTTTAAAAGTTAAAATGGCAGCGAGAATAAAAATAATGAGTTGTTTAGGCGAGGGGAGGGCGTTAACTGCGTCGTAAAAATAACCGAAACATCCACCGAATTAACTGAGCTCCCTCGGGAGATAACAGACCACCCTCCGAGTGTAACAAGAACCAAGCCGTAAGTTTAGGCTTATTCGCTTGGAACTGGCACCTACATTTTATAGTGAGACCACTGGTGGTCTAGTGGTAGCGCCCCCGCCTTCCGATCTTAAGGTCGTGGGTTCGCCGGTCGTGCACCAATGAGTTTTTCTGTTCAAAAATGTATCATATCATTTCTTTATCATGTGTCAAGTGCTCGAAAGGAGCCTCTTGAGGCGCACTTAAAATCCATTTACCACACTGTTTCGAAAGAAACTAGTGACACGACAAGAAAGAGAGGCACCTAGATTCACTTAGCTTTAAGAAGAGAGAAGTTTTAAATAGATCTTTGTGATTCAATTGATTTAAAACCTTATGTCTATGCTGTTGGAAGACGTAGTGACATGGGTAGAAGGAATTACTAGTGAGATGACGGGTGATATGAATAAATGTAATATGTGTATGTGTGGCATGAATAAATTATTTTGTATTGTATTGTATTGTATTGTATTGATAGAAGTAAGTGGAGAGAAATGGTTGTGTCGACCCCACATGAAGTGGGATAATGGCAGGAAGATAATGATAAGATGAAATCACAAAATATGTCTTTTTTTTTATACTACTAGCTGATGGAACAAGCAGATGGCCCACCTGAAGTTAAGTGGTAACCATCACCTATAACAAAGAATTGCCTCGTAAGTTATGCACGGTAGGAACGTGCCCTACGATGCACTGCCCTGCATCCAAAAAATCGAGGCATACAGATGTTAGGCCTCCATGTGCCTGTGATTACACCGGCAACCACACTCTTCAAACCGAAACACAGCGTTGCTGCTTGACGGCAGAAAAAGGCGTGGTGTTAGTACTTCCCCGGACGAGCCTTTCACACAGAGCTCTACTACTCTTACAATTATAATTAACCTTACAGTTCCAACTATTTTTCACTCTCGATTGTAAATTGGGTCACACATGTCAGTAACTCGCAGCTATCGGAAGTCACGAGGGGAGATATGATGGACATACCACACAGCACTATCTAGCCCCAAACCTGTGCCCAAACTATGCAACGCTGTCATGTTACAAGCTTTGCTTAGTTTGTGACTAGACAAGAAAGTCCACCAATATTTATTTAGGTATATATTTTATTCAGGTATAAGATTATTTATTTCTCAAAAAGAATACAGTTCACTTACATGAGAAAATTATAAGAAAATATTTTATAAGTAAGTCATATCTCGTTCAATAACTCGTTGACGTTGCGTCTCGCATGAACTTTGAATGAGAGAATTGGGGAGTAGGATGGTGAGAATGGGGATAAATAGTTATCGAACGAGATATGACGTCATCTCATATCTCGTGAGATAATCTCGCTCGAAGTGAGCATAAGGCCCCAGAGCATTACCTCAAAGCCACGCATTGGCTTCTTTTTTATCATATTCTAGCACCAACCAATGAATAATTCAATGATTACTCGTTGAATGTTGTACCCGATACATTGAATAGACGTAATAGTCGACCCAATTGGAGCTGTATCCCACATCACTCGAGATAGACCGGATGCACAGACTAACAATACCTGCAGAGATGGGCTATCTTTAACGAAGTAAAAAAGTTTAAGTCAAAGTCAAGCCAAAAGGCATTTATTTCATTGAAATAAAAGAATCACTCAGAAACGTCTAAAAGCTAGAGGAATCTAGGTGGCAGTTCCACGCGACCAAGCCTAGAAGAACAGGCAACTAATTTACAGCTTGATTCTTACCGTTGCTAATTATGAGCAGTGGCGTAGCTATCATAGGGCCAGGTGCAGTGCACCAGGACCCCGGAGCTCAGGGGGCCCGCTAACCTAAAACTTACTACTTAAAACTCTCCTTTTGTTAAAACTGCATAACAAAATTAAATAAATAATAATAGAAGCACACATCTTCCCATTGTAAATAGTTGCCACTGACGCTGTTAGTATCAGATTGTAACGTATTAGATAAGTATCGTAAAGTTAAAACAAGGTGTAAGTAAATAAATAAAATAATCTAAAACACATACAATTCTTACTCAGTGGTCAATTGACGCTAACGCGGCGGACGTTTTTTGCTATTATGCCGACTCGGTCTAGTTATTTAAATAAAATGTTGACAGGATGCCCCAAGTAATGTTAGACGTGTTCAAAGAGTTTGTTACTAGTTTAATGCCCGTGACTTTGCAATTGTTATTTTCTTACAATCTTGCTCCCTTTTAATGTTTTTCGGATTTTTAACCCTTGGGATGTGAGTTTTGACGTTTTTACTTGTCCGTTCCATGTTACAAGTATATTGTTTTTTTTGTCGATTATCGATAACTACGGATTCGAGAACTACGGATGATAGGTTTAGGTTTATGTGTTGTTCATAAACTGTGGAATGAGGTACCACCGGAGGTTTTCCCGCTCACTTACAACATGAATGGCTTCAAGAAAAAAGTAAATAAAGTTCTTCAGGGCAGGCAACGCAACGACAACATCCCAAGTGTTGTTGGTGTATATGGGCGATGGTGACCACTTAACATCAGGTGGGCCGTAAGTCTGTTTGTCTGTCTCTTACATAAAAAATAAAATTAAATAAAACTGGTTCTTCTAGGCTTGATCGCGTGAAACTGCCACCAAGATTCACTTAGCTTTAAGACGTTACTCTTTAACTTCTCTTCAATTTGGCACATACCCACATTTTTCAGTAGTTGGTGACATAAGTGACAGGTTGCAAGCCGACCGACGCTGTTAGAATACCAACTGGTTTCCTCACGATGTTTTCCTATACCTTTAAACAGCATTGGCAATACGGACATAAATTTACGAATATCAACTACTGCAAAATGTGGGATGTGCCAAATGTAATGTTTAGACGTACCTCTGACTACCCTACTTAGACGCCCTCAAAGAATTTATAGTTCATACTTGGTGCTAAGAGATCTGATGGGATATCTACCGTGCCTGGGGATCAAAGTCGTGAAGCTGTCTGTTTTACAAGTGGCACTGGTTTACACTTTATTTCACTGATATTTGATAGACACAAGATAGAGCACTGGTGGTCTAGTGGTAGCGGCCCCACCTTCCGATCCTTAGGTGGATTCGAAACCGGTCGTGCACCAATAAGTTTTTCTGTCCAAAAATGTATGTACACAATACCAGTACTCTCAAACGGCGAAGGAAATCATCGTGAGGAAACCGGCATGTCGTAGAACCTAAAAAGTTCTAAAACATGTTTCAAGTGCTCGAAAGGAGCCTCTTGAGGCGCACTTTAAATCCTTTCACCACACTGTTTTGAAAGAAACTAGTGACACGACAAGAGACTGATATTAACGCTACACTAACTCAAAAAGTTTTTTATTCTAAGTCTTCTCACTAGTTCTCTCCATATATGGTTAGGAAAGAATGCAAAAACCGCTCTTCATTCCAATGTATGCCTAATCTATTCAGTCGGATTCTAGGCTAATCACATCTATAAATAGATGATCCTTCTACCGTGGATAGTGTGTCAACACGGGTCAATATGGAACGTCTGACGCAGTGTCGGGAATCTTAGAAAAACAGCTCATAACTTTACTTAAAGTCAAAAGGTAAAATTTAATCTCAAGGATTTCTTTGAAACGTCTTAAAATTATAATTTATTTATTTATTTTGATTCTTAGATTCACCGTTTTTCTTATTGTCTATTTTAATCTATTAAATGTACACTGTGCACTAACCAAATCGAATCTACATTTTATAAGCAAAGTAAGTAGGTAAGTAGATAATAATATTAATAACTTTATTGAGGACAGAATGGAAAAAGTTATAAAAACGTAAATGTACCTACATTGAGTTTGTCCTACAGTCGGCGGTCTTATCGCAAGTAGCGATCTCTTCCAGACAACCGTTATTTTAATCAAAACTTAGGACTAATGTTTTGCATCATTGACTGCGTTGTTGAGCTGATTTGGTATCCACAGTCCCCCGAACTAGTTAAAAACTGTGTTTCAGGAGACTCGTCCCAAGCATCCTGGGAATATACCTATCTAGCTTTTTTTTATACTACGTGCTGATGTAACAAGCAGATGTTAAGTAGTAACCATCACCTATAACAAAGCATTGCCTCGCAAGTCACGCACGATAGGAACGTGCACTACGATGTACTGCCCTGCGTCCATCAATTTGAGGCATACAGATGTCAAACCTCATGTGCCTGTAATTACACCGGCAACCACACTCTTCAAACCGAAACACAACGTTGCTGCTTAGTGGTAGAAAAAGGCGTGGTGGTAGTACTTCCCCGGACGAGCCCTTCACAAAGAGTTCTACTACTCTTAAACAGTATTCAGTACAATCTGTCTATAATCAGTACAATCACAAGGATCACTTTAAAACGTCTTATACATATACTAGGTGAATCTGTCGCCAGTTCCTCGCGACCAAAGCCTAGAAGAACAGGCAAGAAACTTACGGCTTGGTTCTTCGCCTTTATCATAAAGTTGTCTTTCTGTCTTGCGTGCGCTGTGAGATCGGCGCAGGCGCCACTGGGCTCCCGTGAACGCGCCATTCATAACGCTAATGGATCAATGAGCTACATATCTTTGCACATTGACAAGGATATCTTCTGAGAGCACGACACGTGGTCTACACTGGTCATGGTTTTTTTATACAACTAGCTGATGGAACAAGCGTATGGCCCACCTGATGTTAACCATCACCTATTATAACAAACCATTACCTCGTAAGTCTCTCACGATAGGGACGTGCCCTGCGATGCACTGCCCTTCGTCCATCCATTTTTTATTGTATCAGTACCCGAAGTCCGAGTTTTCCTATCGTCAGGCCTTTTTTGTATGGAGATTCGATTAGCGCCTCTATCGGGCCCTCTGAGAACTCACGAGTCTCCATACAAAAAAGGCCTGACGTTACGAATTACGAAAAATGGATAAAACTCAGACATGGGTTACTGTATTCGTCCAATATTTATACTCTTTGACATGTAATATTAATACCAATAAATGAACTATGAACTATGGTTATCAAGCCTAGGCATGCGTGGGTCAAGGTGTGACCTTACCGCATGACACTGTAGGACACAGTCGAATGACTATATCGAGTAGTCATCACGAACTTTGACCGCAACTTGTAAATTGGAGTAAAATTTGATTATCGAATTTCTTGCTACTACTTAGAGGGACTAGTTAATATTAAAAAAATATATATTGGTTAGACTTCCCACACAGCACTATCTAGCCCCAAACTAAGCAAAGCTTTTACTATGGAAACTAGATAGCTGATAAAATACTTATGCACTTTTTGTTGTAAATACATAATTAGAATATACTATATTAAGGCGAAGACAAGAGCTAATGTGACTCTCGCTCGCACGTTTCGACATGTTGAAAGATATAAAATTACTAAACTCATTTTCGAAAAATCGCAATCAACCATTTTGTGTGCAATAACATTGCACATAGCTTAGTAAAAAAATCATTTTGATCGATACATGTTTTCCTACTCAAAAGTTTGCTTTACTAGTTTTCGTACATAAGCTAACTTTTAAGTAGGAAAACTTGTATCGATCAAAATGAAATTTTTACTAAACTGTGTGCAATGTGATTGCACACAAAATGGTTGATTGCGATTTTTCGAAAATGAGTTTAGTGATTTTATATCTTTCAACATGTCGAAACGTGTGAGCGAGAAGTTGTTTGATAGTTGTCAGCCCCTTAACTCCCAGACATAGAACAAAAATGTTTGTGTTCATCACACAAATGTTTGTTCTCGGTGGGGATCGAACCCATGGCCTACGGCGCAGGAGGCAGAGCTACTACCAACTAAGCTGTAAAGACTGTCAGAACTAACAGTATTCTAACAGCAACGACGATTGTCAGCCTCTTAAGACATTTCAAAATGTTCTATGTGATTCACCACTATAGTCACCTTTCTCTAGCCTCTAAGGTTTGCTGGAAGAAAGCTCTTATTAGGGTTAAGCTCGCCTTTGTACATGTCCTCTATTTCTGTCATTTTCTTATGTTTTGTATTGTGTGCAATTAATAATTAAGAATTCAATTGAACTATTCTGCTAGAGTCGTCGCAGGTGACAGTACGTAGGTAATACCTACCTCAGGTAGGTAATACCTACCTCGGGTAGTTACAGTAAGCGTGAAGTTCAATGTCACACTTCTCCAAATGTAGTGGCGGGTGCGACCCCGAGGTCGCAGGGCGCGCCCTATACGGGCAAACGCTGCAAGCCCTATTTGGGCAGCTGACTGTACCTACAAGTATGTGTCACTCACTTCCTAGTACCTAGCACGTGTTGGAATACATATATGTAATACTTTATTATTGTGAGACGAATTTCATACTTTATGTATAAAAATTTCCGTGTGTCTATTCTCGCAGATGCATTTTATGTCAAAGTCAAAAGGTATTTATTGAGTTAAATCTTAAGGATCACTTTGAAACGTCTTAAAACTGGTGAATTTAGGTACCAGTTCCTCGCGACCAAGCCTAGAAGAACCTAATGGCCGTATTTCATGGTGGGACTACCAGATTCGTAATTTCTTTTTATACCACCCGCCGACAGAACAAGCAGATAGCCCATGCACCTGACGTTAAATGGGTACCATTTATCAAAGCATTTCTTCGCAAATCTCACACATGATATAAAACGTGCTCTACGATGCACTGCCCTGCGTCCTCAACTTGATGCATTCAATTTTAATTCACATTTTCTGTCTGCATATCACAAACAACAACATCCCAGGCATGTCATGAAACTTTAAAAACTTGGTTTACTTCTCAGCGCATGCGCAAATATGGAGACAATTATCGCCCACTAGGGTACTTTTTGTACAAGTCTGCAAAAATAACGAATGACTAATTTTAATTGGACCCAGGCTCTTTGCCAACTCTGTTTTTAGGCCGCCTTAAGGGCTCTGCAGAGAGCTATCCGAGAGCTACCTTATATCAGTGCATTGTAGGGCATGTTCATTTCTTGCGTGACTTACAAAGCTGCTTTGTCATCGGTGATGGTTTCCACTTAATATCAGGTGGCTCATCTGCTTATTCCATCAGCAAAAGTAAGCAGGAGAAGGAAAGGCTTCAACAGCAAGGAGTACAAAAAAAGTGAACAATCAGTCATCTACCTCTAGAATGATGAAATGGCTAGGTTAGCTAAATTAGCAAGTTTAGCAAATCAAGGCCTCCATTCAAGTCGTTATAACAATGTAAACAGACTTGCCTTACAAGTGCTCTACGCAACATTTCAAGCACCCACTGCATGCAGGGCACAGTGCAGGTACATCAGAAAAGTAAATGCAATGGCTGAGGACGCTTCCGATCGGTCCTGAATTTAATGAAATTTTTTGTTACTAGTAGAAGACCGAACAAAGTGGAGGGCTTTGCCCAGCAGTGGGACATAGAAGGCTGATAATAGTGTAAATACATTATAATAGTGAAGCTCTATACGTAGGGCTAGCAGGCGCGGTCCGAAGGGGGGGTCACAGCCTCACAGGGGACATGAGCCCCCCCAAATCCAGGCGTGGTCCGAAGGGGGGAGTGGGTCACAGGGGACATGGCCCTCAAAATCGTACACGTCAAATGGAAATATCTTAAAAAAATTATTAAATTTTTTTTTTTTAAGATTTGTCCCTAACCGCGATGCATTTTATGGTTTGCTGACTGACATCTAACGGTGCTTGTCATTGTGCAATAAAGCCTAATTTACCCCCCTAAGTCTTAAGTGTAGTAAAGTCTAAGTAACCCTTTGGACCGAAACACAGCGTTTCTGCTCGGCGGCAGAAATAGACATGGTGGTAATACTTCCCCGGACTACTAGTATTCTCTTATCTGTGCCCGGACGAGCTACACACAAAGCTCTTCTACGAACAAACGTACGTAAAACCAAATGTGAGTAACCTACAAATGAAGGGCTTCAAAATACTTCACCTCCTGCATATTCTCACACTGTGCGCTATGTCCGAACTCGTGGGCGACATTCCGGGCCATTTTGTAAGAGCTCCGTGCGCGAGATGAGAATGATTTGATAATAACCATCCTTAAAACATAATGAAGGTGTACGTAGGTGTACTGTAAACATGAGCCTAGTTAAAAATATCATATGTATAATACTTATGTCGACAAAACTCGTGGCGAGGTTGGTATCCTGTGTTTAAAAAGTGGGTTTGTGCCTGATGTAATATTAGGACGTGCCTCTGACAACCTTATTTATTCATATGGGTCTTGAATTCCGATAGATCAGGATGTTTGATCACTACATAGTATAAAACAAAGTCGCTTTCTCTGTATCTATATCCCTATGTATGCTTAAATCTTTAAAACTACGCAACGGATTTTGATGCGGTTTTTTTTATAGAAAGAGTGATTCAAGAGAAAGGTTTATATGCATAATACAAGCATAATCTCTTAGGGATAACCCACAATAACCTACGAAGCCGGGGCGGGTCGCTAGTTATTTTATAAGTGCGTGTTTCTAACTACATTTTTATTGTTGTTATAAATAATTCATATTTATATTGTTTCTTGCAATTAAATAAATATATATTGGCAGACTTTCCACACATCACTATCTAGCCCCAATCTAAGCAAAGCTTGTAATATGGGAACCAGATAGCTGATATAATTACATACCTTTATTTTTATTTACATATACTTATTATATTTTATAACACCCAGACAGAGAACAAACATCTATGTTAACCACACAAATGTTTGTTCTCGGTGGGGATCGAACCCACGGCCTACGGCGCAGAAGGCAGAGCTACTACCAACTGAGCTGTGAAGGCTTTCATTATGTCAGGCTAGTACTATTACTTATTCTGTGGTTGAGTTTCAGATACGTTTGTAAAATCCACAAAAAATCTATGTTAATGAAACAGTTAATCAACGTTTTTTGAGTTAATAGTTAACAAAAAGATCATCAATACTTAAGGCGAAGTGTGGGTGCATTATAAAAAGTGCACGTGGGTTGGATCTACGCTACAGTTTTACATACTTGGTGTGCGTTGATAGGCTTTATGCAATAGTCAGTCAGGCAAACAGTTTTAAGAGGCTGACTACTGTCATACAACTTTCCCTCGCATAGCCTTCACAAGTAAGTTTGTAGCTCTGCCTTCTGCGCCGTAGGCTGTGGGTTCGATCCCCACCGAGAACAAACATTTGTGTGATGAACATAGATGTTTGTTCTCTGTCTGGGTGTTATATAATATTATAAGTATGTATTTACAAAAAAATATATATATGTATTATATCAGCTATCTGGTTCCCATATTACAAGCTTTGGCTTAGTTTGGGGCTAGATAGTGCTGTGTGGACAGTCCACCAATATTTATTTACTATTTATATCAACATTTTTGAAGACATGCAATCATGGAATATATTTATGAAACATGCAAACAACCAAGTTGTATGTGCCAAATTTAATACTTGGACAAACCTTTGTCTACCACCTAAGTCTTAGGGGATAGTCAGATTTCTTAGGGTCTAAGAAATCAAAGAATATTACCGAACTTGGTACTTGATCAGAGGGATGTCTACCGTGCCTGTAGATCGAAGTCGTGTACTGCCGTGCTAAGGATAATCACAGTAAGTCCGATTTACATAGTTTCGAGAAAACAGCGCTCAAAGTTTATTTTACAATTTTTGCCACCACTCCCGTTGTATGAGGAATTGTCTGGTTTTCTTTTGTTTGCCATTCGTGATCCATTTTTTTCTATCATATGTATTTATTAATTATTAAATAAATAAAGTATTTATATAAAATATCCTCGAAAAAGTGATTATGACTAGGAGTAGTACAATTGAAAACATGCATTTCCTTAGCATTAACGCAGTAAGTAGGTGACTTACTGCAAATATGATAAGGTGGAGGAACATACTGCAACAATGCTTAGTAAGAATGGATTAATGTGGGTTAGTATGCAAAATTTACTTGATTTTCTAGGTGACTTGCTGCATATAGGAAAGGATATATTAATTTTATCAGTCCTTCGAGCTATACGACCTGCCCAGTAGCTGTGTCTGTTTTTGTTTATTAAATGGTTCACATATGCATAATGCTATTCTAGAACAATTAATTACTCAAACCAGACGAACAGAGTCTACAACCACTCAAAGTCTTTTGTACTTTGTACAGTCAGCACAATAATAAAGAGTATTTTGGTTTTTTTTTTTTTTTTTCAGAAAAAAATACAGAATGTTTTACATAATGTAGGTGCAACATGAATGCGGTGTGTTGACGATTTTTTGTTGAATATACAATTTAAGGCGATTTAACTTGTTTAGACACAAGGGTCTCTGCTTCGGCTCTGATTGAGAGATGATAGGTTGATGATCAGAATCAGAATCAGAATAGTCTTTATTGTAAACTGTTTAAAAATATAAGGTGGTAGTTTATAAGAAGTAGTACAAACAGTCTGCCCTATTCGAGCGTACAATATAAAGTTTAAAGCTTTTCCGTAACACAAGTACTTTAAATATTTGAAAAATAATTACCACTTAAATTAATTATCCTAAACTAACTTATTTAGTGAGGAACTATTAGTTTATTTATACAATAACTCATTCTTAATCATAAAATTCTTCTAAATTGATGATAGTAAAGATAGAGTAGGTACCTAGTATTTTTTCGCTTATTTTAGAATCTTTTAAAATTGTTGCCTGTTCTTCTAAGTTTTTTTCAGATTCAATTAGTTTGATGACGTTTTAAAATGTTCAAATGAATACCTGAATATTTTTGATTTTTAATAAGTATTTATCTACTGAGTCTTTATTTTCAATGCAGCCTCAAACGGAACACTAACGACCGGTTTCTGAAAGCCCGAAAAGGAACAGCTGTTTCATGCAAAAGTTCAATACCTTCCTGGCTAAAATGTATGAAACAGCTGTTTTTTTTCACATTCACAGTTTTGGTTCCTAGGAAAAAGTTATTTATATTGATGGGTACTTTAGCCCTCTGAAGTTTTCGGGAGTGGTGTTATAACACCCTGTATATTTCCTTTTTCCGTTACCATACGATGCACTGCCCTGCGTCCGTCAACTTGAGGCATACAGATATTAAGCCTCATGTGCATGAAATTTCACCGGCAACCACACTCTTCAAACCGAAACACAGCGTTGCTGCTTATCGGCAGAAAAAGGCATGATGGTAGTACTTCCCCGGACGAGCCACAAAAAGCTCTACTACTCTTTATGGTGACAGTACCAACACTATATTATATTCTGCGGCAGCCACGTGCTTTACTTCCTCAGTTAATCTTAATGTGTTGCGTGCATTACAATTACACATTTTATTATCATAGAAACACATTCATTTCAATAGATTTAAATGCATTGAATAGCTAAGTGCGTCATGTATGCTTTTCCGCAGTATTTTCAGTGCGTTTAAGCCGGGAGCTGTGACGATGTAGTTAGGATTTTGTTTCTAACTATTATATCCTACTAATATTATGAACGCGAAAGTTTGTAAATATGAATGCATGGATGGATGGATGTTTGTTACTCTTTCACGTAAAAACTACAGAATGGATTTTAATGAAACTTTACAATAATATCAGCTTATCATCAGAATAAAACTTAGGCTACAATTTATAAAGATATTGTGTGAATTGTCCAAAATATGACGATAAGTGTCAAGTAAGTAGGAAAAAATCTAACATCTGCGCAGACAAAGTCGCGGGCACCAGCTAGTATTTAATATAAGTAATATTGTTAATATTATTGTTATTTTTATACACAGTCACAGACAGCCTTCACAGCTTAGTCGGTAGTAGCTCCGCCTTCTGGGCCGTAGGCCGTGGGTTCGATCCCCACCGAGAATGAACATTTGTGTGATGAACATAGATGTTTGTTCTCTGTCTGGGTGTTATATAATATTATAATTATGTAGGTATGTATATAGAAAAAAAGTATTTATGAAGGTATTATATCAGCTATCTGGTTCCCATATTACAAGCTTTGGCTTAGTTTGGGGCTAGATAGTGCTGTATGGATAGTCCACCAACATTTATTTATTTATTTTAATGTGTAGAACTACTAAAAATCTGATCAAATCTCAGCATCAGACATTCTCAAAGATCTGAGATGTCTACTGTGCCTCGGGATAAAAGTCATAGTACTAAAAAGCGTATTGAAATAAGCAGACGATATAATTCAATTCGACCATCATATCAACACATTAAAGGGACACTTAACGAGGTCATTGCTCCTTTCAATTATAAGGACAATAAATCTTTAATTCAAGTTGCCACTTTCAGGTTCAAGTACACTTAATAGAGGTATAAAAAAACGATTCGTTCTCCCCTTTACTTATACGGGGTAGATTTTTGAGACGGGGCAGTAAGGGCAGGTATCGTAACCGTTATAGTTACAGGAAAACGGTCCTAGAAGACCACCCGTAACATTTTGAGATATTCTGAACTACAGGTCTAGTTTTACCTTATGTAGTTTCTTGTCTAGCATAAAAAAAACATAAATTGAATGAAACAAATATATAGTACTAATCCGCTAATCTATATATGTAAGTTAACCAAATGTAGACTTGTGTGCATCCTTCACTGCATCTGCAAACTCTGCAAAGTAAAAAAGGTGTAGGTATTAGACACAAAAAAATATAACTTTTATTAAAAAACTTAACAAGACTTCGACACGTGTTTCGCCTCTCTACGAAGCAACACGTGTCGAAGTCTACGTTTGGTTAACTTACATATGATTAGATTAGCTTAGTATTAGATTAGATTAGTACTATATATTTATTTCATGAAATTTATGTTTAGCAATGGAATTCCGCAAAGTCACGCCTGAATCAATTAATTGTCTGGCATAAGTAAAGTTCATGAGTTACAAGAAAGTGTATGTAGGTACTATTTAAATTGAAAATAAATTGTTTACGATTGGAATATTACCTAGGGCTTGGAAAATAATGATCCCAGGAATATTACGTTCGCCACTAACCATGTCACGATAGTGATGTCCATATTCATGTGTTATTGAAATCCCCTTTGAATGACAATGAGAGGTGCCCGCGTCACAACACTAGTATGGGATTGAACACAATATTATGGCGGTGGAAAAGTATAATGTAGGCAGATACACCCATAGGTAGTTAAATAAAACCGGCCAAGTGCGAGTCGGACTCGCGCACGAAGGGCTATTAAAACGGCAATGAAACCACGTTTGTTGTATGGGAGCCCCCATACAACAAACGTGAAAATTTCAACTGTCTAACTATCATGGTTCATGGGATACAGCCTGGTGACAGACGGACAGACGGACAGACAGACAGCAGACAGACAGACCAGGCAGGCAGACGGACGGACAGCGGAGTCTTAGTAATAGGTTTACCCATTGGGTACGGAACCACAAAAAACTAGTTGTCTTATGAATGGCTTGGATGGCCCACCTGATGTTAAGTATATTACTATAGTAAGCATCACCTATAACAAAGCAGTGCCTCGCAAGTCACGTGTAAAAAGCTAAACACTGGTGAAGCCGGGTGGGCACACTAGTTGTATTCTAAGAACCAGGTCATCTTACTAGCTGCTCATAATTTCCAGGACGCCATTGCAGTACCTTCCTTATTAATTGTTTAATTGTTCGTCCAATTAACAATACCAATGAGAAGACCAAAGTCCATTCCTTCTCAGTTTCAGTAGACGCACGGCTCAGTACCATCCATACCTGGTCAGCACCACCTATTCGCACCAAGCATTTGCTTCTACCTTCATTATGCGAACCTCTAAGGAGTGGAACTCATTACCGTCGTCTGTTTCCTTGAGTATTTTCAAGGCGAGAGTGAATAGGTCTTCTAGACCGGTCTGCTCCAACGTCGGCTACATCGTCACTTAGTGAGATTGAATTCAAAGGATGGTTAAGAGTAGTAGAGCTCTTTGTGTGTGGCTCGTCCGGGGAAGTACTACCACCACGCTTTTTACCTGCCGCCAAGCAGCAACGCTGTGTTTCGGTTTGAAGAGTGTGGTTGCCGGTGTTATTACAGGCACATGAGGCTTAACATCTGAATGCCTCTAGTTGATGGACGCAGGGCAGTGTATCGTAAGGCACGTTCCTAAAGTGCGTGACTTAAGAGGCAATGTTTGTTATAGGTGATGGTTACAACTTAACATCAGGTGGGCCATGTGCTTGTTCCATCAACTAGTAGTAGTATAAAAAAAAACCTCTAAAGAGTCATGATGCCAATAAGAACTCTAGAGATTCAGTCATCAGCTTCATCAGTATTATCTTCGGCTTCAACAAGTCCACTGTTGGATATTATTATTCGATTATCTCACAGTGCATAATCCACCGAGGACGTACCTTATGTGGCCTTGAATTTGTGCCATTACTCGTACAGGTGCTAAGTCTCATGTGAGTGTAATTTCATCGGCATTCATACCCCTCAAACACCAATGCTGCATACTGCTCATGGACAGAGATTTCAAACCTGAGTCCTACTTCCCCGGATGAAGGTTTGAAGGAAATTCCAGGCACATGAGGCTTTGCTGTATGCCTCAAGTTAATGGACATATGGCTGTGCATCGGGCACGTTCTTATCGTAGTTTGCCATTCAATTATTTCATTAGGTCATGGATACCACTTCATATCAGGTGGGCCATCTGCTTATTCCAACAGCAACTAGTATAAATCCTCTTCTTATTCTTCGAGAGCACGATCCTAAGGTCGGGGGTTCAAAACTGGTCGTGCACCAATGAGTTTTTCTGTCCAAAGATTTATGTGCACAGAGCCTGCAGTACTCTCAAACTGTGAAGGAAAACATCGTGAGGAAACCGGCATGTCGTAGTAGGTATTATTATGACATGTGTCAAGTGCTCGAAAAGAGGCTCATTGGCCACTGAACAGCCACAAATAAAAGAAGAAGAGGCGCACTTAAAATCCTTCGACACTGTTTCGAAAGAACTAGTGTCACGACAAGAATAAGAAGATAACTTGTTTCCGACCTAGTTAGAAGGTGTGACTGGAATGCGTTCTGTAAATCTATCCCACAATGAACGCTGTCTGGCTTTGTGACATCGCTGTTTGTTACAATTGACCCTAGTTGGTACAGTCAACTGCAAAGTATCGATTCGTTTATAATACAAACTGTACTGTGTGTATGACTGTCTTACTGCGTTTACATGTAGACATTCGCGTGGACGGAAATGTTGCCGTCCATATGTCTGCGGCAGCGTCGCCGGCAATGTGTGTTCACGCAACACAGGCAACGCGAGCGGCAACGCGAGTGGACATGGAAGTGGCCTGTTTACATTCTCGCATTGCCCAAGTCCCTGCACATGTCTCTGCACATTTCCACGGACATGAGCTGAGTGTAAACGGAAGAACATTTAAAAGAACGGAAGAACATTGTAAATGTTAAAAGATGTGAATAAATGAAACTACTTATGGGGATTTCTGGGCATCTTCTCTTCAAAATGATTCTACGAGCTATATGGCCTGAGTATATTTTAAGTATAACTAGTGCTTTGCCCCGAACTGAGATTCCGTGATGTCCGCTACAGTCTTCCATTGATACCAAACACGATAATTGGCCTCTGACTACCTCCTAACTTACTTGGGGTAACCAATTGTATCTCATAATTATACATACGTCCTAGAATAAAAATAAAAATGGTATTGGGATGTACAAACCAAACCCTTTCATATGACACCTCACTTGGTATATTTGTGTAACAATTGTTTTTTTACACCCATATAAAAAAGCATAGGAACAGTAGAAAAACCTTTATGTCAAACGAAACTCTTAGAGATGGGAGCTCTTGGATCGTTGGTTATCTTAATTTTGCATTTTTATCTTATCTCAAAAAAAAAGTAAAAATGGTTTTGGAATGTCCAAACAAATCCCTTTCATATGACATGTAACTTGATATTTGAGTTGCGAAACACTGTACCCCAAGTATGAGATTTGCTTACGATATTACGATAACGAAATATCGTAAGCAAATCTCATACTTGCGGTACTGATCTAGAAATCGATTTGGGAAGCGTTTTTTTTTCTAAACATGCAGCGCAAGAAGTTTTGTTTGGCGAAATAAAGTAGAAAATGATAGGGTTGCCACTTTTCATACATTTTATACGTTCACTCACATGCGGTCTCGCTCGCACCTATACGAAACACCCGCATGTCAAATTAGTTCCGTTTGTAGACATTTTGCCAAGCTGTATACACCAACTGGGGTTGATTGTACAAGCAGTAACTTGATACATTGGCTAATGTGTCAGTGGTAGTAGAATTTATTGTTATTAACTGGACGTGGCCACTCAATTTATCGTTATTTGGTTAGGTCACGTGGAACGGAAGTATAAATTGATTCTTTTGTGATTTTAATGGTGAATCTGTCAAATTATAATTTTAATTTTAATTTCTGATTTTGCCGATCATATTCGACAAAACCAAATCACAAAATACATTTAGGTTATTGAATAAAATCATAAAGACTACTTTTGACTTCGTTTTAATTCTACAAACTCAGCTACTCAGTGCTCAGGAGTCCACCTGCTCACTTCATCTCATATTCTGTGAGCGTCCCTCTCAGGAAACTGATTAAGTACCTCAAATTATAAGTTAGAATATTCAGATCTAATCGGAATGTTCTTGCTAATTATGTTAAGCATTTCGTAACTTACAAGTTTGTAAACAGGAAAATAGGAAAATTTATCTCTATGTCTTCTTCGTCTTCTTGTGATAAAGAATCTGGGTAAGTAAATAAATTAACAGAATGGGTTTCATTACTTAATTAATAAATTAACCAAGAGCTCTCCTAACACAAGGCAATAAAAACGAATATTTAATTTCCTTTCATTTAATCAGTCATAATTAAAATACGGAATAAATCCATGTTTTAAATTAGAATAACATAAGTAAAAAGGGTGCCAAAATCAAATTCATACGGCAAATACTTTAACTTGTTAAAATGTTATTTCTTTTATTTATATTTAAACTTTATTACCCACTTTGAAAAATCTTAAAGCTGAGTGAATATCCAGCCAAACAATTAAGTTCTCATAAACACCATAAATAAGATGAAAATAATACTAAATTCGGCAATGTACAGACCGGACAAAAATACGACCCACGCATGGATGCAGTGGGGTCAACCGGATTTCTCTATGGGCCCTTGATGCCCACAGAACTGTGTCAACTACAGTGTCCATACTGTACCGAGTGTAGATATTTCATCTAACAATAGAGTTTGTCGGCGCATCTTTGTACAGTATTCCAAGAAGAGCAGGCTGCATCTAATGCACCGAAATAACGCCATCTGTGGCGTGTATGTTGCGTAACGCGACACTGGCACAGGGCTGTCACAAGCATCGAAAAAAATTGTATAGTAAGATATAAAAAGATTAATATAAAAGAAAAATTGACCCAGGTTTTTATTATTGATTAGGAAAAGCCGATGATGGCAATGAGTTCCACTACTTGACAGTCGATAACTCAATGACGTAAGAAACATACGGGAATACGTATCAAGTCTTGTATAGGTACCTACGTCGTTAATTATTTTATAAAATCAAATTAATATCAAATGTTTGTCATTATTATTGTAAGAAAAACACTATAGAAACTGAAATACAAAGTACTTTATAAGTACCTAAAAGATTTAAGTACCTAAACTTATCGAGCCTTATCGAGTAAAACGATCAAAATCCATCATTATGATTTTCCCAGTATAAAAGGTTGAACAATTCTCTATAGAATTACTCAGTGGGTTCCTTCGTCCAAAAGACAGAAGATAATTTAATTTCTCAAAAGCTCAACTAGGTACCTAATTTTGACAGTAATTCGATTTAACTGCTCTAAACTTTATTTAAAAGGGTTGGAAGCACTTCTTATGAATTTTCTCTTATAAGGAAGCTTTTGATTCTGAAAGTAAATTTACAGACATGCTTTAAAATAGTCTGACAAAAGCGTAATTAACACAAAAAAAATATTTAAACAATTTATTTCCATGTGTAGGACTTGGACCCACGATAGGTCCTTTGATACTATGTTTTAGCTAAATTGCAGCAATTAATTTTAGCAGTTTTTAACAAACTTATGGGCTTGCTTTGACCCTTTAAAATTATATTGACTGTTTGATAACCCTAAGTATTATTTGCATACTTTTCAGTTATCTGTGGTCCATGCCTAAAAGCACCGAAACTGTTTTTCCATAACCTCATAGGGATACGTTTATGTTCTGTTTATGTTTTTAGCTTTTTATGTTCATGTATAGTTTGTCTGACGAAATTATGTTGTTTTACAACTTTTTTACGGTGAATTTAATCATAGCCGATGAGAGATTAGTGAATGAAAGTAAATTTAAATGTTCCATTCGATTTTTGAATTTAAAAGCGCGCTATTTTTGAAACTCTCGAATACTCTCGATCGATAGAGTTCAATAAAAATACAGTATTATCATCTGTGACGCAGCGGGTGAGAAGTATTGGTGCATTTCTCGAGTCAGGACAAATGTTTGCATAATTTGATTAGGTATATTTGTTCCGGAATAAGAGATCTGAGAAGATGTCTACGGTGTCTAAGGATCTCAGTCGTGAGCCTATTTTTTTACTTCCTGTTGATTTTTCTAGTAGGTAGATATAATTAGGAAGTAGTAGTTTACACTTTCTACCTCTACAAATTTCTCATAGCTAACTAGTCAAAGTCAAAGTCAATAGGTATTTATTCAATAAAATCACAAGGATCACTTTGAAACGTCTTAAAGCTAGGTGACTCTAGGTGCCAGTTCCACGCGACCAAAGCCTAGAAGAACAGGCTACAACAACAAGCAGGCCCACCTGAAGTTAAATGGTACCATCACCTACAACAAAGCATTGCCTCGTAAGTTACGCACGATATGAACGTGCCCTACGATGCATTGCCCTGCGCTCATCAACTGGAGGCATACAGATGTTAAGCCTCATGTGCCTGTAATTACACCGGCAACCACACTCTTCAAACCGAAACACAGCGTTGCTGCTTGGCGACAGAAAATGCGTGGTGGTAGTACTTCCCCGGACGAACCACACTAAAGAGCTCTACAACTTTTATTTAGTGATGGATATCTCGTTTTATGACCGTCAATGTTTAAATTCTTTCCCCAAATTATAGCAAAACACTAAAACATTACCAGATTAACGTTTATCTTAATTTTACTACTGCATCTATTTACGCCATTTCCTCTGCATAGTTTGGAGCCAGATTTCCGTTTCAATTGCCAATGGAACTTGACTATTAAGCCCATACAATAAGGGTCAATTTATCTTGTGTTGTAAAGGTATGGAACCAGCAACCAAATATCCGTTTTAATTGCCACTGAAATACGACTGTAAGCTTCAGGAAATAAGGGCTTATTTAGCCTGTATTTTAATACAGAAATATTATCTTTTGTAAGTACGGGGCCATCCATAAATAACGTCACACGAAATTCATGATTTTTTGACCCTCCCCCGTCCTTGTCACAGCTGGTCACATTTGTGAGACCCCCCCTACCTAGTGTGATGTCAAATATTTTGCAATTTTACATTTAGTTATTTGTGAAATTAAAACAGCAGTGTCCCGAAATTACTTTTATTTCCATTTAAATTTTATTTCAATAAAACTTTGTGTTGTATGTAATACTCAGATATAAAATATTATTTGGGACCCCTCCCCACCCCTTGTCACACAATATCACACTTCGTCGACCCCCTCTCTCCCCCTTAACGTGTGACGTAATTTATGGATAGTCCCTACATGGTAGGTTAGGTACAAGTTGAATTAATTCACTGGAAACAAGTCCCAACTAACTATAATAAAAAATAAACTAGTTCTTTTTAACCAATACTTGTTTACGTAAATTTAAGTGCGCAATACCAGCGCTCTCAAACGGTGAAGGAAAACATCGCCACCAGTTTGTGTTCTAATAACGACGACGGGATTGCGACCTGTCACGTATGGAATACCAACTACCTACTGCAAAATGTGGGTATACGTACCAAATGTAATATTTGGATATGTACCTGACTACCCCCTTAAAAATCCTTAGTACTCCATCAACAGAATTTCAATTCAGTCGTTTTGAACGTCCACTGGTCTGGACACCACAAGCCTTTTTTTTTAATGCTAAAGCTGGCAGACGAGCATACGGGCCACCTGATGGGAAGCGGTCACCGTCACTCATAGAGAGGCGTTACTGATGCCTATTTAAGGAGTACTGGACGAGAGTGCATATGCGGTTCTCTTAAGCAATGTTATATATGGATTATTTGTATGAGTTATGTGTAGATATTTTATGTTTTCAGTTGCTTGTGTTTTTACTTATTACGTGGACTTATTATGTGGTCTGAAATAAAAATATTGAATTGAAATTGAATATCGTAAAATATCTTCTATTCTATCATGGGATCCACTCCAGCCCCCTGTTTACAAAAGCTTTCCTGCGAGACAGTGCACACAGTTCAGATAAGCTGCGCACAGTCTTATTTGTGAGTCATCGGCGTCGAGACGCCCGCATCCCGTGTCAATATTAGACTAGGGATGCGTTACTGCAGCAGAGAAAGTTGTCGATAAAAAAATAATTCTATCTATTTATCGACGTTTTAACAAATCTTGCACAGAAAGATCTTAATTTTAAATAGGTATAGCTTGAACGTTTTTAAAGTTTTAAAATTTATTGTTAAAAACGTAACAGAAAAGGAAAGAGAAACAAACTAAAATATGATTGGAAAAGTGGTAAAGTTCAGTAGAAACAGCCTTGACTCAATAATATGAGTTATAAATCGGCAATCGGGTTGTTAAGATATCAAAATGAGGTAAAAATGTATTGGTAAGCCGATAAAATTTGATAATCTTAGTCGAACTACGAAATTCCATGCAGATCGGATTATCGGTTCGACAGTTATGCTCAGACAAACATACCTACACACAAACATAAAACTTCTCACTTATTTGTCCCAGTTGATTAAGAAATCTTTGCTCGCTCGATCAATTAATAAACAAAATAAATTAATTTTAACTATCCATCGCCGCAGGCTAAGCCACCGAGCCACCTGTCATTACAATTGTAAAACTATCGGCGCATGAGCAATCGGAATGTTACTATGATCGCGTCCTTTGCTATGATTGATCTGCTGTGATGAAATGTCATCGCAAGCTACCTACTTGTAGTTGACAAAATTGGACAATGAATGAAAACAGAAACGGTATGTCTGTTTGAGCGGTTTCTTAAGGCTTTTGTCGCATGTAACTGGATTAGCCTAGCTAGATTAACCTAGTTATTAAGTAAACTATTAACGTAGGTTAATCAGTCATATAATTGAGCTATCTGTAAACCGTTGCGAACGATCTAGAGATGGCTCAACTGATCCAAATCAATGCCAATCGGAAGCATCTGTAAGACACTTTCTACATTGCCACGCTGAATGACAATACTGATGCGCTGAGCCAAATTTTCACATTTTTTATATTTACTTATAAATTTATTATAAATAACAAAAACGTAACCAAAGTCACGTGTGTACCAATGTATTTGGTAGGTATCGTATGAGTGATTCAATCAACAAGTTCAATCGATTTATTTAAATCTCGATGACAAAATTACTAAGATAAGAATCTTGATTGAAGTTCTGCTTTTTTTATGGTTTAAAGCAATTTGTAACGTATTTTTTTAATTAATTTAAAATGTAAGAATAACTGAGTCAGTCTGAGTCATAATTGAAAAAAAATAAGTAAAACAATAAGGTGCGATTTTTACTTGATATTTTACTATACATTCAATAAAAAGGATCCTTATGATATTTTTTATTCAAAATATTTATTATTATTATGTTTATGACTATTATTTATTCTGTGCTCTTACGTATAAACCATCGGGTACCTTCAATCAATGCAAAGCCCTTTTTTGTAATAAAAGATTATGTAAATCATACACCAATGCGACAATACGGCATTTCAACGCACCTTTGTTTGCTCGTGTCACTCAAGCCGAGTGTAATTAACATTGGTTAAAATTAAATCATTTCAACCATTTTCTTCCTGTATCATTTCCGGATCCGGTCTTATAAATTAAACGAATTGCTTTAGAGGACGTCCTGTTAAGTACTATTTAATAAGCGTGTGCAAGAAAGCACAGCAATTTACTTATTATAATGTAAATGCCAAAACAAATTGGGCCATTTAAAAGTTTAAGAATAACTAGGTCAGCTTTTATAAATTGCTCTACCAAGATCTTGATATCGCATACTGTATTTATAAAAGCTTTTTTTATCGAAAATATACAAAAAAGTATATTATATTGAGACAAATTGTTGATCGAGTGAGCGAAGCGAACGAAGATCTTAGTTTCAACTTGGGCGATTTGGCATTTTATGTATGTATGTATGTATGTATGTATGTATGTATGTATGTTTGTCTGGCGATAACTTTAGAACCGTTGATCCGATCTGCATGAAATTTGATAAGTCGATAGCTTGTACTTGAGAAATTTACTGGTAAGTATATGAGTAAAATCGGATGAAGGGTTTTTGAGATATGGGGTTTTTTAAGGGCGCAAAAATAAAAAAAGTTGCTTAAAAAAATCAAGTTACATGTCATATGAAAGGGCTTTGTTTGGACACCTCAAAACAATTTTTACTATTTTTTTGGGACGCTCGGTTTTTGAGATAAAATAATAAAAGTTAAATTAAGATAACCAGCGATCCAAGAGCTCCCATCTCTAAGAGTTTCGTTGACATCAAGGTTTTTCTGCTGGTCGGCCAGTTCCTTTGCTTTTTCTTATTTTTTTTTCTTGAAATAAATTAAGGAGGTACTCAGTTCTCATAAAATGATGACGACGACCGGGTCTGATGATGGAGCCAAGGTCTGTTCAACGGAACTCTTCAATAAATAGGCCAATAGAGTTGAAACTTGGTAACCATACTAAGTCAGCAGGCGGTAGTCAGAAAAAAGTCCAAAGATAATGTTTGGACTTGCCTCTGACTACTACGAACTCAAAGTTTTGATGCGTTCGTCGGGTCGCATCGCGAGATCTCAGTTCGGGGCGAACTACTAGTTATTAATTTGAGACTTTCGAGGCTTGGAGGTTGTAGCTCAATCACATCCTAAAAATCCTTTCACAACACTGTTTCGAAAGAAACTAGTGACACCACAAGAAAGAAAAGAAAGCAAGAAAACTTATTTACTAACCCAAAAAGAAAAATATACACTAAATTAGGAGGGTAATAGGTACAGCGCAAAAAGAAAATAAAAAAATACATTTAACACAAAAAATAAAATAAAAAATTAAAACTAAAACTAATGGAAAAACACTGTACTGTGTGGAGAAGAAGAAGAAGAAAAAGACCACTCAACCAAATGCGATGCAAATTAGAATAAAAAAAAATAACGTTTGTTCTATGGGAGCCCCCTTAAATATTTATTTCAGAAATAAATCATCTGTGAAAATTTCAACTGTCTAACTACCACGGTTCATGAGATACAGCCTGGTGACAGACGGATAGACATACAGACAGACAGACGGACGGACAGCGGAGTCTTAGTAATAGGGTCCCGTTTTACCCTTTGGGTACGGAACCCTAAAAAACAATAAAAAAACACTAGTATCACAAATCACATAATTTGATTTTCTCGCTATTTTCTTTCACAAGTCAACCAATTATGAAATGTTTTTTAATCGATACATTCCCCCCCCTAGCTCCAATAAAAGCGGCGTTAATGAACTTGGTTTAAAATAGCTACCCCTTGAGAGCAAGCTTTGTAAATTCCGTAATGTTATATCACAAAACCAATAAAACATGCGCATGAACATGATATTTTATCACGTGCACGTGTTGAGTAACTTTTTAATTTTGTTTATTTTGAGACGAGTAAAATGGGGGATAGAAAATTGTATTCAGCTTTGATATTTTTATTTATTATATATCCAAATCCATTAGATGTTATACAATAACTTAATTTTTAAATAGATAAAAGTATTTTTATTATGTTTATTTTTAATAAGGGAAAAATAAAGGGATAGATAAAAGATTTTGGGGGAGACCTCTGCCTAGAGGGGCATAACATAAATGAAAATAATAAAATGTGAGTAAAATGTAATATTATTGCACTAACTACCTACTTCCGACAAACTAATCAACGTATCGCGATAATTCGCCAACGAAAATAAGTTGTAAATGTTGTACGATTACCGCTATCGGTTATTTCCAATATTTAATGCGTACGTGCCCATTGTCACATATACCTAGGATGTGACATATCTCCAGTAAATACAATACAAATTATTTAGAAAAATTAACTACCACCACGCCGTTTTCTGACGCCAAGCAGCGTTGCTGTGTTTCGGTTTGAAGAGTGTGGTTGCCGGTGTAATTACAGGCACATGAAGTTTAGCATCTGTATGCCTCAAATTGATGGACGCAGGGCAGAGCATCGTAGGGCACGTTCCTATCATATGTGACTTACGAGGCAATGCTTTGTTATAGGTGATGGTTACCACTTAACATTAGGTGGGCCATCTGCTTGTTCCATCAGCTAGTTGAATAAAAAAAATTAATTAAGAAGTTGGGCTGGCAGGGGTGAGGTTAGCAGGGGGACAATGTACAGTCCCACTGCGGGACGTCAGTACAGATCTTATTCCCCCACTATGAATTAGAATAAGAATGTTTTTGGAAATAATTTCTTACTTCTTACAGTAGAATTCTTCAGGCTGATGATGTACCTACGTATTGAACTATAAACAAAATGATATTATGTTTAAAAAATATTTTTTCGTCTAATTAGTCTGAAGTACAGTTAAAGTTCCTACTTATATGAGTTCAATAGCTTCAGTACCACTTCAGAGAGCTCATAAGAACAACTAGTTTATTTTCACAAAACATTACATCCTTACTATACAGAACTTATAGCATTGTACTTACACGAAACAAAACAGTAGCCCCAACTTACGATTCGATAATAGGCTATTTCCCTGCGCCACAGTCCACCTAGCAGTTATTATGTCGAGTGTGCTTCACAGTTCAATAACTGACCCGTCGCTTTCAATTCGAACGAATTAAGCGTTTCCCGTTGCATTTGATGGGAGTTTTATCGATAACTTGATGTTGATTGTCGATGAAATGCACGGCACTAGAGTTTTTAGAGTTTTGGTTTTGTCACACAATGACAAAGTTTACGTTGAAGCTATAGGTAACTCGAAGGTAACACGAACGATATACCTAGATTTAAAATAAATCAAAGATATTATTTGCCCCATATTTCACGTAAAAAACTTAATCTCACGTATTACCTTAGCTTTGTTGTTTCTTGGTATTTCAAAACAGAAACAAGACTTTGATATCTAGTAATTACCTAATATTAAGTACCTACCCTATGAGCACAAAATAAATAATGTTAATTAACTTAGATACCTAGTGTTTTAATGTTGTACAATGGCGAAAAAAAAACAATTTAATAATGTGTTAGAGCACTAGTGGAAAATAGCTTTAATTCTTTCCTTTAGTACTACTTTAGGTATCAGGTTTTTATCGCTTGAAAGTATTTTGTGTCTGTTTTGTCAGCAGTACCTACCTACCTACCAATCTAGATAGGTAAGTACTTTATCAAAATAATGCAGAAGACACTTCACAGCTTATCTTCAACCAATTATCATCAACAAAAACAACGCCTCCAATGATTAGATACCAAAATGACTTGTAAAAAACTAAATATATGCGTAATCTGAATAGCCACAAAACTATTTATCTACCTACGTACGATTTACCTTCATGCTTTAAACTATTGCCATCTCAGTATTTTATGTAAGTAATTGATCGAGTGAGCGAAGCGAACGAAGATCTTTAGTTTCAACTTGGGCGATTTGGCATTTTATGTATGTATGTATGTATGTTTGTCTGGCCATAACTTTCGAACCGTTGATCCGATCTGCATGAAATTTGATAAGTCGATAGCTTGTGCTTGAGAATTTACTGTATGAGTAAAATCGGATGAAGGGTTATTAAGATATGAGGGTTTTTAAGGGGGCAAAAATAAAAAAAGTTACATTAAAAAATCAAGTTACATGTCATATGAAAGGGCTTTGTTTGGATATTCCAAAACAATTTTTACATTTTTTCTGGAACGCTCGGTTTTTGTGATACAATAAAAAAGTTAAATTAAGATAACCAGCGATCCAAGAGCTCCCATCTCTAAGAGTTTCGTTGGCATCAAGGTTTTTCTACTGGTCGGCCAGTTACTTTGCTTTTTCTTATTTTTTTTTCTTGAAATATATTAAGGAGGTACTCAGTTCTCATAAAATGGTGACAACGACCAGGTCTGATGATGGAGCCAAGGTCTGTTCAACGGAACTCTTCAATAAATAGGCCAATAGAGTTTAAACTTGGTTACCGTACCAAGTTAGTAGGCGGTAGTCAGAAAAAAGTCCAAGCATAATGTTTGGACTTGCCTCTGACTACCACCTACTCAAAGTTTAGGTGCGTTCGTCGGGTCGCATCACGAGATCTCAGTTCGGGGTGAACTACTAGTTATGCTTTTCATGTTTCATGTTTTCTGTAATTATGCTTTTAACTAAAGTTTTTGTAATATAATGTGATTACCTACATAATTTGTTAGTTTAACATAGTTATTTTAGTATATAATTACTTTAATTGGTAATATCGTTGTAATTAAAGTAGGTACGTAACTAAATATGTAAAAAATATATTTTTTTTCAGTAGGTTCTGGCTAATAATAACCAGAGACAATACTAATTTTAAATAGGTAATGATAAAATTAATGCAACGTATAAGCAGCTTAGTATTAAATTTAACAAAGGCTATGTTTAAAAACTCAATTGAAGTTCAATGACGCAACTTCATATGTTTTTATCAAAATTATCTCTTTCAAATTATCTTTGAGATATGTTTCACTGTCAAGGACTTTATCGATATCGATGATAAAGACGTCATTGTCACATCACTACAGGGGCGCAGCGGATATGCACATTATAGGTATGTAACATGAATGCAGTAAGGATCAAATAGGTATGATCATTGATTAATACAAATTCTTTTAGAATCGGTGGTAGGTATAGGTACTATCTTTTTTTGCTATTGTTTCTATGTGTTTTTTTTCATATTTATTTTATAATGTTGCTTGTTTTTAATTACTTGTAACGTGTGGAAAGAAATGGGGGAGGCCTTTGCACACAGTGATGGGATTAGCTAGCTGGATAAAAAAATATGTCTGTCTATGTCTATGTATAGTGAGAGCAACCCCGATCACGATTTTTAAGTTTTTACTAGTAGGTATGAGTTTATTTTTATGCTGTGACATTTAAAAATCATGAAATGTGTGCAACCGACAACATAATAGTAAAAAACCTTTCGAAGTGAAAAAACATACACAATGCAAAAAAATAAGGTAAATTATACCTACTTACTAGTAGTTCGCCCCGAACTGAGATCTCGTGATGCGACCCGACGAACGCACCAAAACGTTGAGTTGGTGGTAGGCGGTAGTCAGAAAAAAGTCCAAACATAATGTTTGGACTTTTTTCTGACTACCGCCTACTAACTTGGTATGGTAACCAAGTTTCAACTCCATTGGCCTATTTATTGAAGAGTACCGTTGAACAGACCTTGGCTCCATCAAAAGTCCTGGTCGTTGTCACCATTTTATGAGAACTGGGTACCTCCTTAATTTATTTCAAGTAAAAAAAATAAGAACAAGCAAAGTAACTGACCGACCAGTAGAAAAACCTTGATGCCAACGAAACTCTTAGAGATGGGAGCTCTTGGATCGCTGGTTATCTTAATTTATCTTTTTTGTTGTATCTCAAAAACCAAGCGGTCCCAGAAAAAAAGTAAAAATTGTTTTGGAGGGTCCAAACAAAGTCCTTGCATATGACATGTAACTTGATTTTTTTATGTAACTTTTTTTATTTTTGCCCCCTTAAAAAACCCCATATCGTAATAACCCTTCATCCGATTTTACTCATATACTTACCAGTAAATTTCTCAAGTACAAGCTATCGACTTATCAAATTTCATGCAGATCGGATCAACGGTTCGAAAGTTACCTATGGCCAGACAAACATACATACATACATACATAAAATGCCAAATCGCCTAAGTAGAAACAAGATCTTCGTTCGCTTCGCTCACTCGATCAATTACTTTCGCTTTTCTTTTGTCACTTTGGTCTTAGCCGTAAAAAAAAAGACTTTTTAGGTAACTAGGAGGTACTAAAACTAATATGTAGGTACCTAGGTAATAAAAAAAAACATTCGACGTTTTAGGTACTTTTGTATGTCTGGATTGTAGATATAAAGTGAACAATCTGAAAGTCAATTATTTTACGTGCAGCCGAGAACAGAGTCGAAAAAACTAAATCGATGTTTAATAAGTAGGTAGGTACGTCGAATCCAATAAATAGCTTCCAATAACCGAATGCCAGCGACATAATTGAGCCTCCCAGACGGTCGCGTGCCGCCCTCCACCGCCGCCGCCGCCGCCCAACCCCACTTTCCATTTCAGGGTTTATTTCGAACTAGTCACGAAATGTGGTGCAGGCACAGTCGGAGTCAGGTGTCCTAGTCAGTAGGTGAGTTGGAAACGTGCAGAGAAACTAAATAACTTTGATTTGAAGAGTAGGAGAGCTCTTTATGACCACCATGCTTTTTTCTGCCGCCAAGCAGCGTTGGTTTCGGTTTGAAGAGTGTGGTTGCCGGTGAAATTACAGGCATATGAGCCTTAACATCTGTATGCCTCAAGTTGATGGACGAAGGGCAGTGCATCCTAGGGCATGTTCCTAGCGAGGCAATGCTTTGTTAAAGGTGATGATTACTGTACTTACCTAGTGTATAACATTATACTATGCGCGCTGACTGGGGAGGCAAGCGTGCAGGTACGACGAACGTCGTGGGGCACTCAATTCCAGCCAGCCGACCCAGGCGGATGTTACTCGAACTAAGTGTTTTATTTGGTACCCAAGCAACCTGTACAGTACAATTACCATTTAACATCAGGTGGGCCATCTGCCTGTTCCATCGGCTAGTTGTATAAAAAAATAAAAATCCCCTGACACGGTAAATTATATATCCCGATATTCACTCAGTACCCCAAGTATTTCGTTTTTACGCTTTTCGTAACGTCAGGTCTTTTTTGTATGGAGATTTGATAAGCGCCTCTATCGGGCATGCTAAGAACTCACGAGACTTCATACAAAAAATGCCTGACGTTACGAAAAACTAAATACGAAATATGGTAATTAAAACTAAGACTTGGTACAGATCTCTGAGTATCTAGTACTTCTTCTTCTGATTCTTTGCAGTGGCGTAGCTATCGTAGGGCCAGGTGGTGCAGTGCACCAGGGCCCGGAGCTCAGGGGGCCCTCTAACCTAAGCTTTGAAAAGAGAGGGTCAGCCAGCTCCCGAAGCCAGAAAACCTTGAGCCTGCTCACATTTTTTTTAATGATTTATTCTAAAGGCAAACATGAGTCTATCTATGTGGAAAGAGGGGGTGAGGGCCCGATTCTTTCTCTATGCACCGGGGCCCTTGTCCACCTAGCTATGCCACTGTCTTTGAGGAAGTTTATCAGAGGCACGTCCAAATATTACCTTTTGGCACATAAATACTAGCATATTTTGCAGTAGTTGGTATTCCATACGTGACAGGTTGCAAGCTCATCGCCGCTGCTTGAGTATTTAGGTACTAACTGCTTTTCTCACGATGTTTTCCTTTACCGTTTAAGAGCACTGGTATTATTGTACATATTCGTAGATAAAAATCGATTGGTGCACAGCCGCATTCGAACCCACGACCTTGGGTCACTCAACCACTAGTGCTCTTACGTGTAAAAAATGTAGAAATTTTCGCTGTGGAGATATAGGAGGTGTTTTTATGTATGTTGAAAATTCGTATTCATGTATCTTCAGTCATTAAATACCAAGAAACTCGAAATTAAGTCATCTTCCTTTTGAACTAGAAAATAATTTAAAAACGACTAAATCTGTAGAAGAAATCTTAGCCGGTTTGATAATTTCGCGCCACCACCCAGTAGGCCCTGTGGCGCAATGGATAACGCGTCTGACTACGGATCAGAAGATTCCAGGTTCGAATCCTGGCAGGGTCGCGATTCTTTTTGCAGTTTGTTTTTATTAATCAATAAAACTTCATAAAATCAAGATTCTTTGCACAGTTTACCAATTGGAATGCAACCAAATTTTTTAAGATCAATTTTTTTTAGAAATATGGTTGTTCGACCACAATTCTCATTAAAAAGTCTATGGTGGTGTTAACAATGACCCTATAAAGGTTAAGGCGTGGGTGGGCGCCAAAACACGGCTACCTGCGCAGACGGTAAGGCAGAGTCGACACCAAAGGCCGGGGTTCCGTACGACAAAATATACCATTGCATCATTTTTATTGTCTCAAAATTTCAGGTTACCAAGTACCGTTGCGCGTACTATAGGTAGCTTACCGTAAGTAAACCTATACCAGACACAACAAAAAAGGCTCGACTAGATTTTTTGCTGATGGCATATGCATAAACATATGATTTTAAGTAGCAACCATAAACTGCATCAGCGTAAATCAAAGCATTACCTCGCAAGTCACGCACCATAGTAGGTACTAGTATTCTCTTATCTGTGACTATAGTAACGTCCCCTACGATGCACTGCCCTGCATCCATTAACTTGAGGCAAATATATATTAAGGCGAAGACAAGAGCTAATGTGACTCTCGCTCGCACATTTCGACATGTTGAAAGATATAAAATCACTAAACTCATTTTCGAAAAATCGCAATCAACCATTTTGTGTGCAATCACATTGCACACAGTTTAGTAAAAATTTCATTTTGATCGATAAATTTTTTCCTACTCAAAAGTTTGCTTTACTTACTAGTTTTCGTACATAAGCAAACTTTTAAGTAGGAAAACTTGTATCAATCAAAATGAAATTTTTACTAATTTCATTTGCGATTTTTCGAAAATGAGTTTAGTGATTTTATATGTTTCAACATGTCGAAATGTGCGAGCGAGAAGTTGTTTGATAGTTGTCAGCCCCTTAAGCCTCATGTGCCTGTAATTTCACCGGCAATCACACTGAAACACAGCGTTGCTGCTTGACTACGGAAATAGGCATAGTGGTAATTCTTCCCCAGCAAGCCACACACAAAGAGCTCTACTACTAACGAGGTCTGCGCTCCACCACTCCACACACACACACACACACACACACACTCCACACCACAAATAAAACTCTATTCCATGTTGATTCTGGTATATAAGGAACCCTAATCCTTGCATTAAAGCATGCGAGTTATACAAAAACTAGTAAATAACCCGCGGAACCCGACGAATAAATCACGCCTTCACACTTTTTATTGTTTTCTAAACCGATTGAAGTCCAATACGTTTCAGAAACTTGAAACTCGTGGAGATATCAACCTTATTCGTTTGACTAAAGGTGTACATACATACCCTATGTTACCTATAATTATTGAAATATTAGAAGTATTTACATATTTACAAAACAAAAAGTACCTACCTATATAAGTATTATATCAGCTATCTAGTTCCCATAGTACCTAGGTCCCTGCAAGGTTTGCTTACTTTGTGATAATAAGAGCTGATTTCACCATGCTCTGTTAGTTACTAATCAAGGATTAACAGGCCGTTAAATCTAACCTTAGATGTCAAACGCGTACATTTTGACATATTTAACGGCCCTTTAATCCTTTGTTAATCTAACAGAGCATGGTGAAATCAGGCCTTATAGTGATTAATGGAATGTCCACCAATATTTTATATTTGAAATAGGTATAGGTATACTTATTTGAAACCTTCCTCAATATACCTACGTAGGTCTTGCTTTTCAGAGATTATTATATGCAATTTAAGATACCTCCTCTTACTACGTAGTACCTACTATTAATTATTCTGTGGTTTAACCTTAGGTTCGTATTATAACTTATACTAGTCTAGAAAAGGTTTATACCGTATTCTATAAAATACGATTTCAACGTAGCCCAATGTGAAACTACAAGATAGCATTGCCATTCTTCTAAATCAGCTAACAACATGAAAACTACGCTAATCTACTCACCAACACAGCAATTCCTTCCTAACCTATCCGCCTGCAAAAACACAGCAGCAAACCACACAGCACTTCACTCCACAACTCAATGATAACACTTTAAACACAAAAATCACAACAAATTAGTTACTTTTATCTTAAAATTTAACCCGAAATCAGTGACGGGATCTAAAGGACCCCGAGATACAATTCGGTACGTTTCGTTCGACCCATACCAGCTGACTGGCCCGTATGCGACAAGGGATAGGGGCGCATGCGTAGTGGAAGCAAGGGGAAGTATGTGCCAAAATTTTGTGAAATATGCAGAGATAAGAGATTTTTGGTGAAGGATGGAGTAGCGTGGAGATTCGGTGAAATATGGTAGATAAATGTTTGATTAATAGGTAATAGGAATCGATTTAGAGTTTATGAGTTGTATCTAGGTAGTTATCTATTGGAAATTTATGTTTTTTTTATATTATGTACTCTCATTACTACTCATTAAACCCCTTCATTAAGTTCCCACCGTCAAAACAATAATGTACCATTAGAAATACGTAATAAACTATCTGAAAAACGCAAACAACGTAGAAAACTGCACTCAAGTCAATCTGATGCAGATAGAACAGAATACAATAGAATATCAAGAGAATTAAAAGAAATGATTACGGAAAACCAAAACACAACCTTTCAGCAAAAATTATCCACACTATCAGCTCACAAAAAAGACCACTACTCATTGTGGAAAATAACAAAAGACTTCAGGAGACCGCATATCCATGTTCGAAAAAGAAATAGACCAAATTGTCAATAGCGATCAGCAGTTATCACTGCCGCTTTCACCTGTCACCCCAAGAGAACTAGCACGAACGATCCGCTACCTCGAAAACAAAAAAGCTCCTGGATTCGACCTAATAACAGGTGAAGTCCTCAAACAACTCCCTAGAAAAGTCATAGTATTCCTGACGACCTTATTCAACTCCATGTTTAGAATACACTACTTTCCAAAATTGTGGAAAATATCACAGATCTGTATGATTGCAAAGCCGGGGAAACCACCTACAGAACCTGGCTCATACAGACCTATAAGTCTCCTTCCAATACTATCTAAAGTATTCGAAAAAATCTTTTTAGTAAGGCTTAAACCAGTATTGGCAGTGAACAAAATCATACCGGACCATCAGTTTGGATTTCGGGAGAAGCACGCAACAGTAGAACAAGTGCATCGAGTGGTACACAAAATCAGACAGTCACTTGAAAAAAAAGAGTATTGCTCAGCAGTATTCTTAGACATTCAACAAGCATTTGATAAAGTGTGGCACAAAGGCCTGTTATTCAAACTGAAAAATCTGCTGCCAAACTCATTTTTCATGATTTTAAAATCTTACCTAGACCACAGAAGATTTCAAGTAAAATATGAAGATGACACCTCGAACCTGCACTTCATCACAGCTTCAGTCCCACAGGGATCGGTACTAGGCCCGGTTCTGTACTCTATATACACGGCAGACCTACCTGAAACAGAAGACGTTGTAACAGCAACATATGCAGACGACACGGCGTGCCTGTCAAGCCACAAAGACCCAAATATGGCTTCAATGAAATTACAGGAACAGCTAAATAAAATAGACATGTGGCTGCAGAAATGGAGAATAAAGCCAAGCGTAACTAAATCCGCACAAGTTACTTACACACTCCGAAAAGGCGACTGCCCCCCTGTGTACATGGAAAATAAACCGTTGCCAAGCCATAGCACCGTAAAATATCTGGGTCTACATCTGGATAGAAGACTGACTTGGGCAAACCATATCAAAGCCAAAAAAACAGAAGCCACTATACAGTATAAGGGACTGACCTGGCTATTGGGCCGCCAATCGCAGCTGTCTCTCAGCAATAAACTGCTTGTCTATAAAGCGATAATAAAACCAATCTGGACCTACGGGATAGAACTTTGGGGCTCGGCCAGTAACTCCAATGTTGAAATCCTCCAAAGATTCCAAAACATCGCCCTTAGAACAGTCTCAAGCGCACACTGGTTTGTGAGAAACACAGAAATACATGAATACCTAGAAATGTCAACTGTCAAAGAAGAAGTCAACAAATACTGCGTAAAGTATAAGCAAAGACTCGAAAACCACACGAACGACCTTGCAAAGAATTTGCTTAACACCCAGGACAATGTTAATCGCCTAAAGAGATGGCAAATACTAGACCTAGACCAGAGAGCCTGACCAGCTATTAAAACTAAACGGTGTAGCTTCGCTGGAAACACACCCCAAACCCCATCAACCCAGAAAAGAATCTGATTATGGCTAAGAAGCCGATTGCAGATAATGATCGGAATAAAAAAATAATAATAATAATAATATTATGTACTAGCAAATGGCCTACCTGATGTTACGTGGTAACCATCCCCTATAACAAAGCAAGCCTCGAGCAATAGGAACGAGCTCTACGATACACTGCCCTACGTCCATCAACTTGAGGTTTACAGATGTGCCTCATGTGCCTGTAATTTCAAACCGAAACAAAGCAATGCTGTTTGACGGCCGAAATGGGGATGCTGATAGTACTTTCCCGTTGTATTTACCTCCGAATTGTAATTTATACTCAATTAAATAACAAATACCTTATAAAACATTACTAGGAAAATCTTAGTAGGTACGTGAAGGAACGTAAAGTTTACTTTGTATTTTCTTTTAGCAATCCTTATTACCAACAAATCAAAATGTTTATGAACCACAAGCACGCAACTAGGAAATTATCCGGGTAATTTCTAGTTGCGTGCCAAATATGTATAGGTAGGTAGTTACTTATTGAATTTCAGTGTATTTCAGAGTAAAGAGAACCAAATTACTTTGTTATTAGGCTGCGAAGAGACAAAGATACAGTACGTAACCCGGATTGGCATATAGGCAGTCAAACGTCTAGCTATTAAACAATAAAAAAAAATTGGCTACTTTTGATTTACCGGGAACACGGTACAAAACAAAACTAAGGGGAAAACGCCTTCTCTTTTAACGTCAGCAATCAATAATCAATTTTTTTTTTATATTTTCTATGACATTTGTATGTAAATAATTTTTAATTTGATTAAAATTTCATTGTGTTTTCAATAAGATAAAGATAAAGATAAAGATATTTATTGTTTATGGAAAACTAGGTACAAATTTGGTGTTAGGGGTTAGAAATTTTTGTTTCACTAGTCCAGCCTGACGGCATATAAATATTCAGAAAAAAAAACACAAAAATTAAAATTACCTACAATTAGCATTACAAAAGTACAATAATCAAATTCAAGTAAAAAAATAATCTTATAATGGAGAGAAAATTCAGTTTGTATAATATAAAAATTAAATTAAATGTCCAATGTCAGAATAAATTAAAATTTAAAAGATTGTAATGTCATCGATAACTAAGTAGGTACTAGATAAAACAATAATAATTGATCGAGTGAGCGAAGCGAACGAAGATCTTAGTTTCAACTTGGGCGATTTGGCATTTTATGTATGTATGTATGTATGTATGTATGTATGTATGTATGTATGTATGTTTGTCTGGCGATAACTTTAGAACCGTTGATCCGATCTGCATGAAATTTGATATGTCGATAGCTTGTACTTGAGAAATTTACTGGTAAGTATATGAGTAAAATCGGATGAAGGGTTTTTGAGATATGGGGTTTTAAAAGAGGGCAAAAATAAAAAAAGTTACATAAAAAAATCAAGTTACATGTCATATTAAAGGGCTTTGTTTGGACATTCCAAAACAATTTTTACTTTTTTTTTGGGACGCTCGGTTTTCGAGATAAAATTTAAAAAGTTAAATTAAGATAACCAGCGATCCAAGAGCTCCCATCTCTAAGAGTTTCGTTGACATCAAGGTTTTTCTACTGGTCGGTCAGTTCCTTTGATTTTTCTTATTTTTTTTTCTTGAAATAAATTAAGGAGGTACTCAGTTCTCATAAAATGGTGACGACGACCATGTCTGATGATGGAGCCAAGGTCTGTTCAACGGAACTCTTCAATAAATAGGCCAATAGAGTTGAAACTTGGTAACCATACCAAGTTAGTAGGCGGTAGTCAGAAAAAAGTCCAAAGATAATGTTTGGACTTGCCTCTGACTACTACCGACTCAAAGTTTTGATGCGTTCGTCGGGTCGCATCACGAGATCTCAGTTCGGGGCGAACTACTAGTAATAATGTAAAGTAAGTCAATTTTCACAAATGCACGAGAAAGCCTCATTGAAGCGCACTTTCAATCCTTTCACCACATTGTTTCATAAGAACTAGTGACATGACAAATGAACCATTATTTCCAAAGACCTCCAAATATGATAAACAAGATAAACCAAATATTTATTAATCCTCGTGTGGAACTAATCAAGTGTGTCAAATTGCCGTGACCTTTGCGGTCAGATGCGCCCCCTCGCCGATTAAGGGTTGAAGATCAGGTTACTTATTTTTATCCACAATTTATACCTACTTTAGTTAGTGGCTAGATTGTGATTTTTCATGAATACGATAGGGTAGGTATAGGTACCTATACAAGAGGGTTTTCAATGGCATGCGTTTTTTTTATAACTCCTGAATCACGTCCAATTTTAATTGTACCTAAACCATTTCTAATTCAGTATTATTTATCTGAACTATTATAATAATGGGTGGTGTCCACCACCACCAAAATAAACTATCATTGTTATATCTAACAAAATTTCAAAATAATTTATCTTATAGCTACAATCTTAACATTTTTTTTATAGAATGAATTAAAAAAAAATTGCACTATGTGAACAAAATAATGTACATATGATACCTTTAACATGTCATTCGGGAGAGTACTTTTCCAAGACACTTTTATTGAGATAAATAAACAATTACCACTTTAATTTTTGCATTTTAGGCTAGGTATAGGTACTAGGTAGGTAACCTAGTACCTATACCTACCACCTTGTTATACAGGATGGAATTTTTTACGCCACCTGAAGGGAAAGTACTGTAAATACTGGAGATAGTAAATCTTACTCAAAGGCAAAAATCCTTTATTTATAAGGAGGAATCAATGGTTTTTCTTTCATTTAATTTACCACGTTTGTTAGAGAGATTTGATCATGACCTCAACGATCGATGCCATAAAAGAACTGGATGTTAATTTAGAAATATTAGTCGGTTCGATTCCCAGGTGTGGCAAGCGAAATTTAGAAAATCTTTGAGTGCAGTTTTCTTTCTTTTTACAAATAAAGGAATGTTTTCTTGGAGTAAAATTTTCTATCTCCATTAATTAAAGTGCCACCCTTCAGGTGGCGTTAAAAATTCCACCTTGTATACCAGGGCTAGGCACCCTACATGGGTACATAACTCTATGCACGATGATAGGAAGGTACTCGTGAACTCCCCAAAGCTTTCATCGTGAAAATGGAAAACCCCATTCACACAAAGCACTAGAAACACTAATCGTAGATCGATAAGTCTGTCTGTAACGCTCCACGGGGACCGACGCAGATTATACAATACTAACTATGGTGTCAAGGACTGGGGCATAGATTAAATAACAGTTGGTATCATGTATTCTACTTAGCTTTATTTCCATTTAAAGGAAGAAGTCTCGAGGAAGAAGGAACGAGTCTCGTTTCAAATGGGAAAGTAACGAACGGCATTTTCTGGTTTTTTACAACGACTTTGATCGCTAGGCACGGTAGATATCCCCACAGATATATCAGTACTCATGTAAAAATCAAGATTCTTTGAGGTTCTAAGGGGGGTAGTGAGAGGTACGTCCAAACATTCCATTTAGCACATACATGCAATTGCAAGCCCATCGCCGCTGCTAGAAACTGCATACCTTTTTTAAGTCATGGCATGTATGCCAAAAACCTTTTGCACAGAGAAAGAAAAAACACCCAAACACACACACATACAATTGCACACGAATAATTCGTTAACCTAACAAATTCTATACTTTGTCACAGCTAGATAATTTACTTAATTTGGCATTTACTGTTCGTTTTAGATATAACTTATTTTTACTTTTAATTATGTACCTTACTACCTCGTTCATATTTAGGGCCGGTTTCACCATGCTCTGTTAGATTAACAAAGGATTAAACGGCCGTTAAAAATGACAAAATGTACGTATTTGACATCTAAGGTTAGATTTAACGGCCTGTTAATCCTTGATTAGTAACTGACAGAGCATGGTGAAACTGGGCATTAGTATTTTATTATTAGTAGCTATTTCCACTGTACTGGAGGAGGGCGTTGGTATCTATCTGCGACACAGTTTAATACTTCTGCAGATATCATCGTTCCCTACTTTAACTGTAACTGGAATTTTTGTTTCCCAAATAAACATATTTGATTTGATTTTGATAAATAATTTATCTTAGTTTGTCGGTTGTCTGCGACTTAAACAGCTCGTGCTGACTTAGCGCCGTGGTGACATGTTGCGGTCGTGACGCGAGGCAGGAAATGTCGCGTGTTGCGTATTATAGGCAACATCTATTGTATGCAATGACCTGAATATCAAATTGGATTGTATTTGGTACAGTCGTGTACGTTAAGACGGTTACATCAATAATTTCAAAACAACGGCGCTTGTAACCCATTAAAAAAATTAGGTTTTCATTATTCAGCCTTCACAGCTCAGTTGGTAGTAGTTCTGCCTTCTGCGCCGTAGGCCGTGGGTTCGATTCTCACCGAGGACAAACACTTGTGTGATGAACATACATATACTCGCAATTACATTTTTACATTCATGTTTAGGAATCGATAGGAAAGCGTTTTTTTTATAGCAGGTAGATACTTAATTAATTCCTTTATTAAAACTATTCAAAAAATACATAAACAATAGGAAAAATAAAAAAATATTTTGTTCTACTTAAAAGACTAAAAGAAACAGTCTCATAACTATAATGCCCAAACACGTTAGCAGTTCAAATCTTTTTTAATAACAAGTATACACTCAAGATTCTAATAGGATGTCTTAGAGAGTAGTCTGAAGTACGTCCAACTTATAATGTAGTAAAAACAGTAAATATTCAAGTTTCATCCAAATTTTTGAAAGACATTAACTTTTTGGGTTGACTGTACAAAGTTTGCGTGAAAGACTCCAACACGATTGAACATACTTTATTTTTCCTTAGTTACAGTATGAATAACATTAACATACTTTACCACGTGCCCGCTTTTCATATCCCAAGTGACGGGTGGCAAGCCCATCTCCGCGTTTAAAACTATTTTTTTATACTTCTTGGTATACATGGTGGTAGTTCTTCCCCGGACGAGTCACACGCAAAGAGCTCTACTATTCTTAAATCTATCCAATAGCCTCGGTAGAAGCCCACAGTACCCAAAAAGGACATCGTCGCCAAAAAAAGGTTACTGTAGCCAAAAATGCCGCCGTAGCCAAAACAAAGGCCACAATATTCAAGAAGGCCACAGTAGCCAAAAAGAAGGCCACGTTAGCTAAAACGAAGGCCACGGTAGCCAAATGAAAGCTACAGTACCCAAAAAGAACGCCAGAATAGCCAAGAAGTTGCAGTGTCTAAAAAAACTAAAAGAGCTTCACGACTTTGATCCCCAGGCACGGTAGATATCCCCAGAGATCTCTTAGTACTAACTATCAACTCCAGATTCTTTTCAGGACGTCCAAGGGGGGTAGTCAGAGGTTACGCCAAACATTGTAGTGACTACGTATCAATAATAGCCAATTCTTGTAGCAAGTTGTCTTCGAACTCGGAGGAGATGCCGCGACGCTCGTACAGATGGCGCTTTGAGCCAAACCAGTGCCTGGAAAGAACTATGCTGTTTTAGCTTTTCATAAAAACACTAGTGGTGTATCTTGATTGGAGAAGAAAAATCAAAAAAAAATTAGACCTAAATAAACACATTTTGATTTTATCGGCAATACGTAGAACTACTAACGGACACTCGTATATACCTAGGAACCAGGCATCAAGAGTAGTAGAGCTCTTTGTGAAGGGCTCGTCCGGGGAAGTACTACCACCACACCTTTTTCTGCAATTTTTTTTTTGTACAACTAGCTAGCCCACCTGATGTTAAGTGGTAACCATCACCGCCCTACGTCCATCAACTTGAGGCATACAGATGTTAGGCCTCATGTGCCTGTAATTACACGGGCAACCACTCTTCAAACCGAAACACAGCGTTGCTGCTTGGCGGCAGAAAAAAGCGTGGTGGTAGTACTTCCCCGGACGAGCCACACACAAAGAGCTCTACTACTCTTGATGCCTGGTTCCTAGGTATATACGAGTGTCCGTTAGTAGTTCTACGGATTGCCGTTACAATCAAAATGTATTTATTTAGGTCAAAATCAAAATTTATTTTTTTTTGAAATATTACTTTTGGCACATACCCACAATTAACAGTAGGTGGTACTCCATACGTGACAGGTTGCAAGCCCATCGCCGCTGTTAGAATACCAACTGATTTCTTCACGATGTTTTCCGTCACCGATTGTGAGCACTGGCATTATAAACATTTTGTAAAATACCAACTTATTATTTATTCACTAGTAGTTCGCCTCGAACTGAGATCTCGTGATGTGACCCGACGAACGCACCAAAACTTTGAGAAGGTGGTAGTCAAAGGCAAGTCCAAACATTATGTTTGGACTTTTTTCTGACTACCGCCTACTAACTTGGTACGGTAACCAAGTTTCAACTCTATTGACCTATTTATTGAAGAGTTCTGTTGAACAGACCTTGGCTCCATCATCAGACCTGGTCATTGTCACCATTTTATGAGAACTGAGAACTTCCTTAATTTATTTCAAGAAAAAAAAATAAGAAAAATCAAAGGAACTGGACGACCAGTAGAAAAACCTTGATGCCAACGAAACTCTTAGAGATGGGAGCTCTTGGGTCGCTGGTTATCTTAATTTAACTCTTTTGTTGTATCTCAAAAACCGAGCGTCCCAGAAAAAAAGTAAAAATTGTTTTGGAATGTCCAAACAAAGCCCTTTCGTATGACATGTAACTTGATTTTGTTAAGTCACTTTTTTTATTTTTGCCCCCTTAAAAAACCCCATATCTTAAAAACCCTTCATTCGATTTTACTCATATACTTACCAGTAAATTTCTCAAGTACAAGCTGTCGTCTTATCAAATTTCATGCAGATCGGATCAACGGTTCGAAAGTTATAGCCAGACAAACATACATACATACATACATACATACATACATACATACATACATACATAAAATGCCAAATCGCCCAAGTTGAAACTAAAATCTTCGTTCGCTTCGCTCACTCGATCAATAAAAAATGTCCATCAACTATTTAGTTATTTCTTCATTCAGATTCTTTGAGACTATTTATCAGATAGGATTCAATTTTCAGTAAAAAAAAATGTGTAGTAAAATTGAGTTTCAAACATCTTTTAATATTCGTTCAAACTTAAATAATTAAACTACATAACATACACTATTTACAATCTACTATGTATATTTCATTTGTTATATAATATTGTAATACATATATATTATACATATAAGTAACAATATATTTATGTTATATAATATTATATTAAGTGTTATACATAATATAAGTATCTATATATTAGTTTACATATTTATATTTAGATAAATAAAACAACATATAAATACACAATTCTAATATAATTAATAGCCTCACGACTTCATTTTCCAGGCACGGTAGATATCCACAGAACTCTTAGATACTAACCAAATACACACTCAAGATTCTTTGAGGATCATCCAAACTTTATATATGGCACATACCCATTTTATAAACAGAAGATCCTTAAACTGACTTAAATGTAAATTATATAAATGTATATTATATAAAAAAAACTAGGAACTAAAACTAATTAAATTAAAGCTTCATTCAAGTCCAGTTTAAAGATATCTGAAATAAAATTACAAATCATAATAACTGTTCAAGTTTCAATTCAAGTCTCATGTTAAACTTGATGTTCAAGTCAATTAATTTAATGAGAATGTTGTTTGAAAACATTTTATAAACATGTTGTTTGAAAAACTTTGCCATTATAATATTAGTATGATTTAGGTTTCTATTATAAATTCAAGTAGGATTCTATTTCAATTCAAGTCGAATTCAATTGTAGTTCAAAAGAATAGTTCAAAGTATGTTTCAATGCAAGTGTCTAGTGTCTCACAAACTTTGGCAACTAATATAAGTTCGAATTTCAATTCAAGTGACTAGAGTCATGTCAAGTCTGCCTCAATTCAAGTGAATCTTAGTTACTAGCAGCAACTGCGGATTTATCAGTGAATAGGTACCTATCGGCTAGGTGTAGCAGCTCGAAGCAGACTTCAGCCATAATGAGCGTTATGATCATCCACTCCAGGCGTAAGTGGTGGCGGTCCGCGGCCCATGTCGATAGCAGTTCTAGGAGCTCCACGCAGTGAGAGAGCCGTTCTGATAGTACCTGTGGAGATAATAAGATAAGATAATGTTTATTTCCAAAAAAACATGTAGAGCCAAACATTTAGGTCTTATTTTAAAGATTTGTATAAAAGGCAACTGGCATACACTGTGGCTTCGGAACTTTACCTTCCGCGCTAGTTTTACATTATTTTCGTAACACAGTTTTTAACTCAAATTCAAAGTCAAAAGGTATTTATTCAATAAAATCACAAGGATCAATTTGAAACGTCTTAAAGCTAGTTGAATCTAGGTGCCAGTTCCACGCGACCAAAGCCTAGAAGAACAGGCAACAAACTTACGGCTTGGTTCCTACCGCTCTTTTCTATGATCAATGTAATGTAATATAATTCAGTTTTTCGGCGTACAATCTGTAGTGGATATTAGTTACCCGTGTTCGCCTGGGTATCGTGAAGTATGCCACCGTGGCAGAGTACAATCTCTCCAGCTGCTCCTCTTCCCAGTAGAAGTCCGGCGTGTCCAGTAGATCCGACTCCACCGTCAGCCGATGCCGGAGAGAAAACAACTCTCCCAGCTTTCTCACAACCTGAAAACATTATTTTATTCGTTTTTAGTGCACATTCATTTTTGAACAGAAAAGCTCATTGGTACACCTACCTTAACACCAATTTTGTACCTAGTTTCCAAAGGCAATAATTATCTTTTTTTTTACACGAACGGTTTCGAACCCACGACCTTAGGGTCGGAAGGCGGAGCCAGTACCACTAGAAAATCAGGGCTAAATAATTTATTGAAGGTACTAAACAATAACTTGGAGCTATACTCACTAGAGTACATCCAGCTTCTAGCCTACTGATTGATTATAGATAAGCTTAAAAAGATTAAAAAAAATACTAACATCTTTATATCGACCAGTGGAACAGAAAAAATAGATTTGCACGAATAATGTCCAAAAAGAAAAATGTCCAAGAGCAAAATAATGCCCAACTATAAAAACGTCCAAGTATAAAAATGTCCAAGTATAAAAACGTCCAACTAGAAAAACGTCCAACTAGAAAAACGTCCAACTAGAAAAACGTCCAACTAGAAAAACGTCCAACTATAAAAACGCCCAACTAGAAAATTGACCATATACAGAAAAGGCCCTCTAGAATCAGGTCAATTTTGAGATTCAAAACGACTTCTTCACAAGTCACACTTCTTCACAAGAAAAGTCTTTGACAGCTGTCAAAATGACACTTACTGTCAGATGTGACGGAAACTGTCACAAATGCAAGTTATACAATGGAAAACACAAAAAAAATTAATGTCAACCTGACATATGTCAAATTTAAAACGGCCTTGGAAACTACTCGTACATCGGACAGAAACTGTCAGTTTGACAGCTGTCGTAGAAAATGTAGATTTTGTTCTTTCCTTTCATTTGAGCTACGAACTGAAAGTCTAGCTCGAGTAGTTTCCTAGTTATGACCGTTTCAGTTTTGACATCTACTGTCAATTCAATATTCATTGTCAATATTGACTGAAACAGTCTGTTTTCTTTGATTATCTTGGATTTGAGACAGTTTCTGTCACATCTGACAGTAAGTGCCAATTTGACAACTGTCAGTCTTTTCTGCACTTCTACTCTGTAGTTTGCGAATAATCAATTTGAAACGCTGATAAATAACACTTGACTGTACGTACCGATTAGAAAGCTACTATTTGAAAATCTGACCATTTGAAAGTCTGACCATATGAAAATAAAGGGACAGACAGAACTACGCAACAGAAAAGGTGGGAATAGTTGAGATTGAAACCAGGTGTAAAGCATAGTCTTTTAAGTCACATAACTAATGGAAAAAAAAACACAGTAGTTCTGTGAACAGAACTACTCAACAGAACGTGGGAGTAAACGGGCACGACGAGCCGGTATACGACATGATTCTACACATAACGATTGAAGACTGGCTGGACATTTTTACTTTTGGACCATTTTATTATTGGTCATTTTTACTTTTGGACCTTTTTATTATTGGTCATTTTTAATTTTGGACATTTTTATTATTGGACATTTTTACTTTTGGACATTTTTATTATTGGGCATATTTACTAATGGACATTGGCTTTGGACATTTTTCTGTTTGGACATTATTCGTGCAAATCAAAAAATAGTGCTAATCTCTTTTTCAGTGACATGTGAAAGGGGCCATCCATAAATTACGTCACACGAATTTCGTGAAATTGAGAGGCCACAATAATTTTTTGACCCCTCCCCCGTCCTCGTCGTAGTGTGTGTGATGTCACATATTTTGCAATTATACATTTAGAAATTTATAAAATTAAAATTTATACTTAGATTTAAAATTTTATATTTTGAAAAAATGTGATGTCACAAAGTTTGGGACCCCTCCCCACCCCTTGTCACACAATGTCACACTTCTTCGACCCCGAAGTATAAACGAGTGCAAGAGATTTTTAACGAGAGAAAGAGAAAAAAAATTACAAACGGGTTAGTACTTTTTTTTATCTCGTTTACAAGTCGCTGAAAAAAAGGTACTTAAGCTAAGGGTCGTACATCTTAAGTTTTTTTTGTTTCACTCGTCGCTGTTAAAGAGGCTCTTTATCAGCGACGTGTGAAACAGAAATATAAGGTCACCTCTTTCTTATCGACGTGCGAGGCGCCCTCCCGCTCCATGGCAGAGGAGTGGTGCCTTACAGAAGACGCGAGCGCTTCCAGCCGCGCCTCCCACGCGCCCAGTCGCGCCGATTGGACCATCGCGTGGCTGCCAATTATATTAAGGGGCTGACAACTATCAAACAACTTCTCGCTCGCACGTTTCGTCATGTTGAAAGATATAAAATCACTAAACTCATTTTCGAAAAATCGCAATGAACCATTTTGTGTGCAATCACATTGCACACAATTTAGTAAAAATTTCATTTTGATCGATAGAAGTTTTCCTATACTTTAAGTTAAGTTTGCATATGTTTCGTAGTAAAGCAAACTGTTAAGTAGGAAAACATAAATCGATCAAAATGATTTTTTTACTAAACTGTGTGCAATGTGATTGCACACAAAATGGTTGATTGCGATTTTTCGATAATGAGTTTAGTGATTTTATATCATTTAAGATGTCGAAACGAGCGAGCGAGAGTCACATTAGGTCTTGTCTTCGCCTTACGTCGCGTTAAACACTCGTTGCACACACGGTCATAAATTATCGGAACGAGACAGCAATATTACTCTCTCTCTTGCACTTAGGAGAACGGCACGATCCTTTTGTTTAAACAGGATCCAATAATGCAGAGAAGTGCATTATTGGAGTCGATAAGAACTATCGATACATGACCTCTCCGCCCGCGCAACCGTATTAATTGAGTGTGTGTTTTATGCATGGGCTTCCATGATTCCCCCAGTCTCTTAAGAGTCTGGTTATCACAGTATTATTAGATACATCGTTACTTATCATACATTATCATTACATCATCATTTTAAGAGTAGTAGAGCTCTTTGTGAAGGGCTCGTCCAGGGAAGTATGGTAGTACCACGCCTTTTTCTGCCACCAAGCAGCAACACTGTGTTTCGGTTTGAAGAGTGTGGTTGCCGGTGTAATTACAGGCACATGAGGCTTAACATCTGTATGCCTCAAGGTGATGGTCGTAGGGACGTTCCTATCGTGTGTGGCTTACGAGGCAATGGCAATAGGTGATGGTTACCACTTAACATCAGGTGGTCCGTCTGCTTGTTCGGAATACGGCGCAGACAATCCGTGTTAATTAATTATAAGTATTTTAGTCTTAATCTAAGTAGTACTTTAATCAAATTTGATAATTCAATAATAATCTCTTAGCTTACCTGAACGTGTATCGCTCTAACGAGTTGTCTCTCTCTGGCATCATCACAAATGAGGACTCTTGTAAATAACATGATTTCCTGAAATCAAAAACGCCATTTTATACAAAAAACCAGTAAAATCACAAATATTGCCACTCCTAGAATACTAAGAGCTGATTTCACCATGCTATGTTAGTTACTAATCACGGATTAACAGGCCGTTAAATCTAACCTTGATGTCAAACGCGTACATTTTCACATATTTAACTGCCCTTTAATCCTTTGTTAATCTAACAGAGCATGGTGAAACTGGGCCTAACTGGTAGAATACTATTGGTTCACTTTGTGCTAAGAACTCAAGTAATTTTGGCTATAACACTCTCTCTTATCGTGTCACTAGTTTCTTTCGAAACAGTGTGGTGAGAGGATTTTAAGTGCGCCTCAAGAGGCTCCTTTCGAGCACTTGACACATGTTATAGAACTTTTTAGGCCCCACGACATGCCGGTTTCCTCACGATGTTTTCCTTCACCGTTTGAGAGCACTGGCACTGGCAAATTTTAGAACAGAATAACTCATCGGTGCACGACCGGTTTCGAACCCACGACCTTAGACGAAGACGGGGCCGCTACCACTAGACCACCAGTGCTCTATAATACAACTGAAATGACACTACAAAACTTTAAAAAAGAAACTGGGTAAACATTTAAAATGGAAAAATTTAGGATGTTATTCAGACGGTGCATCCAAATATTTAATTTGGCAGACGTTTTTTATTTTTCTTTAGTTTTTTTCTTATCTATATCATATGAAACTTACGCATTGTTTTGATAGACATAAGTCATCACTTCTTTTTCTTTTTGTACAACATCTTTGGGATAGCTCTCTATTTCATATCTGAAAACCAAAAAACTTTTACAGAAACGAAACAGCTTCACGACTTGAATCCCCAGGCACGGTAGATATCCCCTAAGATATCCCAGTACTGAATACTAACTCAATGTAATGCTATTCCTAAGAAGTTATAGATATGCCATAAACACACAGAGTTTATCTGTTTGTTCCATCACTTTTAATCAGTCCATCCCAAGCTTTTGAGAATCTCCTACAGGTAGGGAATGCAATCTCGTTCTCGCGAGATCTCGGCCTTTTTAGCGAGATTGATCTCGCCTGAAAAATGGGCGAGATGTCGGAGTTTAACGAGATTGCACGCGAGCACAAAAACTCGTAAAAAACTCGTCTTATTAGTAGCGCGGCAGAGCGCGAACTGACATGGAGCTACTAATAATATCTCAGTTTAATAGTCAACTTGACTTTGTTAATGAGTTTTATTTTAATTTTTAACTTCTTGTTGTTTTGTTATAAAATAAATGTTTTATCATTAAAAAAGACTTTTATTTAATTTTGATATTTGAAGAGAAGACTGGTTGTTTATTTCATTTCTTTTTTGATTAGATACATACATCAAAGTTTACCTACTTCTTCAAAGTTTATTTAAAAAAATGATAGATATTATGTCAAAGAATGTTAAATACATAAAAGTCTATTGAAGAAATTCATATAAATATTTATTTCATAATACCTATAATTCTTATTATTTTTTTCCTAATTTGAGACCCAAGCTCGCGAGATTGCATTCCCTACCTACAGGGTACTTAGGATACGGGCCCCAAGCCTATTGTGGGGCCATATATTTAATTAAGTATAGACTGTACTTTCATAAGGACACCAATTTCATTGTTTTCTGTCCCTTTTAATGAAAGTTTGCCTAATAAATGTCAATATAACTAAATTATTAGAAGAGTGATACAGACGGTCGGACAAATTCCAAGACATTGCTGGCCTCCAACTCGGTGCAGTTCCAGAAGACCACAGCACCCTCTCCAAAGAAGATGATCTCACGCGGCTCCGAGCCCACGGAGTACACTGCACTGGCTACCACCACATCCCCCACTTCATTGGATTTCAGTCTATAAAGAATAATGGATTAGATTTATTTATTGCCAACATGTACAATGTACAAACATCAGTTACATAGTTTAGTTCTAAGTAGCTATAAGGCGAGTACACCTTGAAGGGCTCTGCAAATTATGTTTAGTATTTAGTAATTTTTTTTTTTTTTATAAATCTGCAATCAGTCTTCAGACTATGAGCAGGTTTGTGGTAGGCCGTTAGTCTTTTAGAAGGTGCACTCCAGCAAGTGCTTCTCCTTTTCCTTGGCATCATGTCAACCCATCTAGTTCCATGATGTGCGGTCTGCGTAATCTCTTGGGGTTGTTGATGGTACTGAGCTGTAAGGCCAGGTGATTAGGATGTGTATTCAAGCGTTTCCTGTATTTTTCTGAGGTTAGTTTTATTTCGTCATTGATTGTGTTGGCTTTCAGTTCGCTATGCAGCTCACTGTTCATAAGGAACCATGGGGCATTAGATATGTTTCTCAGGATGCTGTTTTATGGATGATATAAGAATATAGAAATAAGGTAGGTATAATTCATACTACTATGGGCTTATATTAATAGCTAGACATTCTACATAATTATCGCTTTCTAGCTGCAAGCTTAGCAATACTCAAACTGTGGGAACCAGGGTCTAGACAAGATCCACTTTCTTTCTGTCTGGAAACATGGAAAGATAAAATGAGGAAAGATAAATAGTTTGATAGTGAAATTAGCTCGACTGATGCTCACACCAAACTAATTTATTTTTCATACAATTTATCTATCCACAGGCGGGTTTTCTCACAATGTTTTCCATCACCGTTTGAGTGTTGCCCTAAGTAAATACTTTATTGCCTATTGCATCATGAGTCTTACTTACTTTCCAGGCTCATAGAGCTTTTGCTGTACCAGGGCTTCCTTCAAGCTCTTCAAATCGTAGGCATTGGCCGTAGCGAACGCAAAAGTCAAGTAATGCCCTTCTTTCTGGCTTAAATCTCCCGGCGTTGCTTTCTTATGAATAATCTTCTTCTTCAACGGCATCCCAGCATTGTCCAATGCCACAGTCGGTTGGATTGAATCACTAGAGTAATTCTTTACACCTACAGTAGTGGCTCGTAAATAAATATTGGTTTTTGGCGATATATACTTTGATTTCGGCGCGAATGATTCAGAGACAGAATTTAGGGTGAAACATTTCGATGTAGCGCTTCGTATCGCGCTAAATGCAATTCTGGATAAATACACAGTCATCTTAGTAGGTTTCAAGCTTATTTATTACTTTACTTACAGGAATAGAATACTATAAAATAACTAGACTACAAATATTGTTGTTCGGTTTTTTCTTGTGACCACCAACCAAACCAAAGTGATGGAATTGTGACGTGACAGTTAAACGACATGTGAAATGAAAATGACAGATTGTTAATTAATGCCCTCCTTGATTTGCTGCTTCTGAAACACCAACAATGACCAGCAGCACAAAGGACTCGATGCGGATCATGCTCGAAATTTTGGCGGATCTGCTCATTACTATCGCTGCCGGGGGAGACCTCAAGGATGCGGCGATGCGCGGACTGACCGTCATAAGCGAGAGCCAGTATGGGCAGCCACAGCAAGCTGTGGCACCGATGCTGGAACGCTGGCGGTGCTAGAAAAGTCTCGCCTCTCTACCTACTTACCCAGATGTAATGCTCATTCCATCGCCCGAGTACCACCGTAGCCAAGTATTTGGCAGCGTAACGCCGCCACTGAGAGGCTTAAACAAGCCACTTGGGGCTTCACCCAGAGACTCGGATACGGAGTTTCCGAAGTTGAAGCTAGCTAGAGGAAAGAACGCCAAGTTCGGCTCTTACCCGCACCTCCTAAACCAAGACGGTAGAGTCTGGTAAAGTCGAGGTGTAGACAAAGACATTATACTTTAAAAGTATAATGTGTTAGTGTTATAATGTGCTAAGTACAAAGACATTATACTTTAAAAGTATAATGTCTTTGGGTGTAGATGACTCTGATTGATGTCACGTTACAAGTATTTGTTACAAGTACTATGTTGAGAAATTACTCAGTGTCTCATTACTCTAGAAGTATAAAAAGACTGATCTCTTTGTGGGAAGTCAATCAAGAATTCTGAGAAACCAGTACAATCTAGCAGACAAAATATCCTCATAGGAAAGAAGACATGAGATGGCATGGTGCTTCAGGCACTAAATCAAGTGCTTTTTTACAAGCTTAGCGCCATATTTATGAGTTTGGTGCTTCTTGGGGTACCTTAATTAATTAAATACTCTCAAGAAATGTGGCTAAAGGATCAGCTGAAAAAATTACATTTAAAAATGCTTATTCTAGCCGAAATAGTCCCTAGCAGTTATAAATCTGTGTTTCTGGTAATCTTTGAGTTCATTCAATTTCTGTAATTTATCTGTTTATTTTAATAAAATTAATGCTTCAGCTTTTATTATCAACCTATAATTTATCTTCACAAGAAAACTAAAATTAGAGACCCATTTATTTGAATAATTTATTGTGCTTGTTCAATACAGACACCAAAACACGCCAAGAAGGTTCACTAAGGTGGTGACCAAATGTTTTTGTCAATTGGTTTCGATTCTGTTGTAACATCTAACAAAAATTTTGCAAATATAAAATATCATATTTTGCTTACGCTAAAGTCTAAATTAACATACCACCTCAGACTGACATTAAAATTAGTATTACCATAATTTGACAGCACTAAAAATGTTGCAATCTCTTTCTTTTAAACTGAAACAACAAGGACGGCACTAACTGTCTAATTAGTGCAACAAGAGAATCCAGACCACATAATGTGACTTTGACAAAAAATCTAATTTGATGACATAACTGTATATTTGCTACAAAGAGACATTCATTGAGACACAAAACTTGCTAGACTGGTATTATATGTATCACTTTCGGTAGCTCATAATAGTCCTTCCAAATTAATATTATCTCCTAAGGAGAGGATATTAACACGCTCAGCGCTAGGGTATCATTTATGATACACCATAGTGAGATACTTTACAACAAAGTGTTTTTGGGGTCAAAACGATACACCGCCTTTCTAAAATACCAATCAATCTTTCCCGATACCACAGATAAGAGAATACTAGTAGATACCAAGTAGCCGATACCAAGAGAAAAGACAACAATTGGTATATCGTAAATGATACACTGGCATTGAGCGTGTTATTAGCAATAATCTTTGATCACTTACTCAATAAAAACATTTGATCACAATCCACACTTATTTTTTTTATTATTTTATTAGTACCTACACATTTATAGTAATAGCACGGATTAAATCTCTACGACGAACACGATTTTAATATTGTCAATATTAAAACTTCTGATTATGTATACAACATCCACTTAATTTAAATTCGTTACATGATTTTTATAACAATCAGAAAGAAGACTACATAATAAATATGTTCTACTTTACAAAAGCTCTTAAAAGTGGACACAGACACTTAAAACAGACACTAGGAGTAGCTGTTATTACTTAAAAGTTCGTATAAGTGGCACACTTAGGGATTTAGGCCCCCTTATGGCTTCCGTAATGTAAACCCGCTACAACCAAGACTGACATCTAACGTGCCTTCCACAGCTAACGTGCCTTCCACAGCTAACATGCCTTCCATAGCTAACGTGCCTTCCAAAGCTAACGTGCCTTCCGAAAATCGGGAACGCTGATACGTTGAACAGCGTTGCTGTGTTTCGGTATTGTTCCTTTGAATCCTATGCTTCTTAGAAGCTTTCAAACTAGGTGTAAACCATCACATTTTGCTTTTTTTAAATCCTTAACCTACTTGAAACGATAAATTAGAAGACAGAGACAAACTAGAAGTTAAGACGAAGTGGTATCCAAATCGGGTCGGACGCGAGAGGTGGGGAAATATGACCGGCCGGCGCAAATTACTTGTACATTTGATCAAAAAATTGTTTTATATTGTAGTTTTTGAGTTCTAAAAATGTATATAACGTCGGATCTTCGGATCTCACTTCACCTCAACTTTGATTACTTGCTCATTGATATACTAGCTCCCACCCGTGTCTTCTATCGCTTAGTACCAGCTTATTTGCTATTCCAGAACACATAGGTACTTTTATTTAGTCAAAAGTTCATCCAAATTCGTTATTTGTTATTTAGTTACAAACATTCAAAAAAATTAAACTATCACATTTATAATATAGGATTATGTACAAATCTACACTAATATTATAAAGAGGAAACATTTGTATTTTTGTATGTAACGAATAGGCTCAAAAACTACTGGTCCGATTTCAAAAATTCTTTCACCATTAGAATGCTACATATCCCTGAGTAACATAGGCTATATTATATTTTCAAAAAAATCAGGGATCCTTACTAAAAATTCAATAATGTAACCCAAGGTGGAAAACAAAAACCTTACATCGCGTGCGCTCCTAAAACTATTGAAGATAGAACAAAATAATGTACTACGATTTTGTAGAACACGTCATCATCTACAAAAAATGTCGCGACAGCATATGTCTAACTATTATAGTTATGTCACAATAAGTGTTCTTTTATTATAAAAAATTAAAAGAAATGCCTCCGCTAGAAAAGGGTTTTTATTTGTACCTTGGTATTAATCCTTATCCAAATAAATCATTTCATAATTAAGACGGTTTCAATACTTATAGATTACTTCTTAAATTTTTCAAATCGGACATTCCATTCAAAAGATATGACGAAATTAAAAATGTTAACGGGTCCACGGGTCACGCGCGGGGTGCGATTTCACTCACTCAAGGAGAAGCGCGTGCAAATGTATGAAATAAGTAGACACGAGGCTCGAACCCACGGTCTAAGTTTATCCTAAAATGTTCAAAAAATTTATGACCACCCATGCGAAGCTGGGACAGGCCGCTAGTAGATTATAAATAGAAGACTTCCTACGTACATTCATAATGATTTATATTTGAAAGGAGTAATGAGGTACATATTTTACCTCCTATAATTAAGACGCTGACAACAGGCGTCAATAGACGTCAAGTAAAATTAGTTTTTTTTAGTTTTAGTACTTAATCTAGATTTTATATCTTCAAAAATGTTGAGAAGTGGTTTGACGGTTGTTTGCGTCTTAATCTCCCACATGCCGGAATTTCAGACACAATAGAAAATGTATTGTGTCTCGCGTGGATCTAAGTTCTGGCATGTAAGAGCTGATTTCACCATGCTCTGTTAGTTACTAATCAAGGATTAACAGGACGTTAAATCTAACCTTAGATGTCAAACTCGTACATTTTGACATATTTTAACGGCCCTTTAATCCTTTGTTAATCTAACAGAACATGGTGAAATCAGCTCTAAAGCGTCGTAGCGTCATTTTCTAGCCCTATTTGGCAACAAGGTCTTTGAGATCAGACTTATTCATAATACTTCTAATAACTTAATCTATTTGGGCACATATCATACAAAATCGTGACCAGCTGAAATGAACAATGCTTAATTAGGGTACAGCGACAAAAGTAGCTTAACAATTTCAGTTATTCAATGTCTTTTTCCTGGATTTATCTACACTAATATTATAAAGAAGAAAGATTTGTATTTTTGTTGTTTTGTTGTTTTGTTGTTTTGTTGTTTTGTATGTAACGAATAGGCTCAAAAACTACTGGTCCGATTTCAAAAATTCTTTCACCATTAGAATGCTACATTATCCCTGAGTAACATAGGCTATATTATATTTTCAAAAAAATCAGGGATCCTTACTAAAACTCTAATAATGTAACCCAAGGTGGAAAAAGAAAACTTTACATCGCGTGCGCTGCGAAAACTATTGATGATAGAACAAAATAATGTACTACGATTTTGTAGAACACATCACCATCTACAAAAAATGTCGCGACAGCATATGTTTAACTATTATAGTTATGTCACAATAAGTGTTCTTTTATTAAAAAAATTTAATTGAAATGCCGCCGATAGAAAAGGGTCTTTATTTGTACCTTGGTATTAATCCTTATCCAAATAATTTTTTTCATAATTAAGACTGGTTCAATACCTATACATTACTTTTTGAATTTTTCAAATCGGACATTCCATTCAAAAGATTTTAAAAATATAAGGTCACGGGGCGCGTTCTCACCCAGCGCGGGCCCGGGCAAGGCGCGAGTTAGAAGTGACTCGAACCCACCACGGTCTAAGTTTATCCTAAAACGTTGAAAAAATTTATGTCCACCCATGCGAAGCTGGGACAGGCCGCTAGTCAGTTATACTGCAACTTTGGTTTACAAATAGCTATGCTTTAAAAATCAGCAGTGAAACTAAAATTCTAACAAATAAGACTTGGCAAAAGGACTAAACTCCATCGCCAGAGCAAAAAAAAAAGCTACGAAAAGTTATGCATGCAGATCTTCAAATAAAGTCAAAATTTTACTCAAACTGAGCTACGAACTAAAATCTGTGTGCCTCAAGTTGATGGACGCAGGGCAGTGCATCGTAGGGCACGTTCCTATCGTGCATTACTTACGAGACAATGTTTTGTTATAGGTGATGGTTACTACTAATCATCAGGTGGGACACCTGCTGGTTCCATCAGCTAGTTGTATAAAAAAATTGACTTTTGTCACTTGTTGCTGACCACTCAAGCGAGCACATTAAAATAAATATTTGTGTCCGCTTGTTCGCTTGTCTGTCTACTACAAAGACACATTATACAACCACAAGAAACTACTATTCCTCGTTTTTACAACCATAGAGTCACATACAAGGAGCAAACTACATTAGACTATGTGAGCACAGCACATCCTTGAGAGAAGTAAGGTTATGGTGCCCACTAAGTATCAATAATTAAACATATCCGTCGGTACTAGAACCCATCGGTATCGGCATATTCAACATACATACCTTAATAACTTAATCTATTTGGCCACATATATTACAAAATCCTGACCAGCTTTTTTGAGCAGGTAATAGGTACGAACGAACAAACAACGACATTTTTTTGTCAAAACGGTGCCCGCTCTTTGAATACCTACTGAAAACAGTAAATTGACATAGACATTTATTGTTACAACCATAAAATACGACGATAAATTCGTTTTTTTTATCAAGAGATCCTGTCTCTTACATGATTCAAAATACATTACACTAGTTGAGAAGAGTAAGATTAGAGTACTTATTAAATATACGCCCTAGGACGCGTCAATATGCGCTTAAATCCGGAATAGGTAGTCCATCGGTATGCGCTTAAATTCATATAAATTCACTGAACCCCGTCGGTATCCGTTACACAAGGGATATCCGCCTTGTTGGGGGCAGATATCCCCTCAGATTTTTCGGTACCAAGAACGACTTTCAGATTCTCTGGGGACGTCTAAGGTAGTCAGGGGTGCGTTCAACTATTCGGCATATACCCACATTTTTCATTTCGTCCTCACTGCGTTTATGTTTGTTGAACAATAGTGATTCATGAGTTCATTCAACAACAACATTGCCGTCTCGAGTAGTGAACAGCACCTTAAGTTTGTTCGCCATCTCGGGGCCGAGACGACGCGGCCTCGCGCCGGGGAGCGCGCTGCGTGCCACGCCCACGTCCGCTAACTGTGACACGCCAGCTTCCCTCGATAGTGCCTGGAAGTAAATAATAATAGAGCTCTTTGTGTGTGGCTCGTCCGGGGAAGTACTACCACCACGCCGCCTTCTGCCGCCAAGCAGCAACGCTGTGTTTCGGTTCGAAGAGTGTGGTTGCCGGTGTGATTATAAGCACATGAGGCTTAACATCTGTATGCCTCAAGTTGATGGTCGTAGGGCACGTTGCTATCGTGCGTGACTTACGAGACAATGCTTTGTTATAGGTGATGAATACACCACTTAACATCAGGTGGCTCATAACTACATTAATGAACATTCCACATAAGTCAAAGCCAAAGCATAATTCACAAGGAAGTACGTACTCTATCTACCTACTTCTTCTTCTTATCGTGTCACTAGTTTTTTTCGAAACAGTGTGGTGAAAGGATTTTAAGTGTGCTTCAATAAATGCACTTGACACATGTTTTAGAACTTTTTGGGTTCTACGACATGTCGGTTTCCTCACGATGTTTTCCTTCACCGTTTGAGAGTACTGGCACTGTGCACATCAATTTAAAAACTCATTGGTGTACGACCTGTTCTTTTGAACCCACGACTTTAGGATCACTAGACCACCACTCCTTTCCACCAGATACTAACATCAGCTAACAGCCTGGGCCCGGGGAACTCTGCTGCGACGGCGCGCGATACTTCGAGGCTGCTCTGTGGCAGCACGCTTAACATTTGCTGCCAGAGACGACTGCTGCCGTTACCTGAAACATTACGCAAATATACGCTTATTTCATCTACACTAATATTAAAAAGAGGAAAGATTTGTATGTTTGTACAAAGGGTCGTACAAATAAACTCAAAAACTACTGGTCCGATTTCAAAAAATCTTTCACCATTAGAATGCTACATTATCCCTGATTAACATAGGCTTAATTATATTTTCAAAAAAATCAGGGATCCTTACTAAAACTCTAATAATGTAACCCAAGGTGGAAAAAGAAAACCTTACATCGCGTGCGCTGCAAAAACTATTGATGATAGAACAAAATAATGCACTACGACTTTACAGAACACGTCATTATCTACAAAAAATGTCGCGACAGCATATGTCTAACTATTATAGTTATGTCACAATAAGTGTTCTTTCTAAAATTTAATTGAAATGCCGCCGCTAGAAAAGGCTCTTTATTTGTACCTTGGTATTAATCCTTATCCAAATAAATCTTTTCATATTCAAGACTGATTCAATACCTATACATTACTTCTTGAATTTTTCAAATCTGACATTCCATTCAAAAGATTTTAAAAATATAAGGTCACGGGGCGCGTTCTCACCCAGCGCGGGCCCGGGCAAGGCGCGAGGTAGAAGGGCGTGCAAATGACTCGAACCCACCACGGTCTAAGTTTATCCTAATACGTTGAAAAAATTTATGTCCACCCATGCGAAGCTGGGACAGGCCGCTAGTACTTAATAAGTATAAAAATAGTATATAAGTATTCTATCAGTTCAAGAAAGTGTGAGGGCCATCAATGTTTAAAAATAAAAGTTACCTGCTGTTTTTCTTGGCTGGGTATACACTTACCATTTTGGTCGACTGTAACACAATTCTTGTTGTCGCCTCTCATGTAGAACTCCGCTTGCTCGTCCACCATTCGTTTGGCCAATCTGTAAATGGAACGTGTTTTAGTAGTAAGGTCCTTTATTGTGGCTTAAAGTTAAAGGAAAAGGCATATGGCCCACTAGATGTTTTATGGTACCCATCACTAATAAGTCCAGGGGTAGGGGTATAGGTAGAGATTTAAGTACCAAATGACGTAAAATTACCTTAACATAATGTATATGGATATGCCTTTTAAACCCGGTATTGGGGATTAATAAAAATTGATTTCTAAAACTTATGGGTTTTTTTATATAACTGATGGAACAAGCAAATAGCCCACCTGATGTTAAGATTGATATTATTGTCTTCTAAAATTATTTTTTCCTATGTTAAACACAATTTAAGCAGCGTTACGCGTTACAAGAACAGCTAATATTAAAAAAATAATATTAATTACGCCTATTTTAAAAACACATTCAGAAAGGTTTAGAATCGGAAACGTCAGTTTATATCACATTTGATTTCGAACCCGAAAAAGGATAAAAAAAGGCATATCTATATATAGATTTCGTAGTAACTTATTTGACGTCATTTGGTACTTAAAAACTCTACCTATTCCAACGCCAACAAAGCATTGATTCGCAAGTCACACTCGATATGAACGTGCCCAACGATGCACTGCGTCCATCAACTTGAGACGCCTTCAAGCCTCATGTGCCTGTTACAAAAACTGAAACAACTTGAAGGAAATTTATTTAAAATAACTTAATAAAGTGGCTTATCCATAGAGTCCACTAGATTTTGAAGAAGTATTTTGATCACCTCGAGTGCCTGTTTTTGTGATCTCAGAGTATTGACTTTGTCTGTTGATTAGTTGGTAATTCGTAGTAATACTGTACGTCCGAAATGGATAAACTGTTGATTCTTGTATTAATTTTATAGCACAATATGTAAACAGTTATACAATAAAATATTATTATTCTTATTAATAATGATATTCTTACTTGGTCGGTTCCTCAGCGACCGCCTTCGTGAACTGTAAGATGACAGTTGACAGCTCCTCCGGGGTATTCACTATCAACGTGTCTATGGCGAGTGTCACTAACAAATCTGGAACACAACGAAAGCGTGCCAATAATGAGGCAAAGAAGATATTACAATAAAAAACCCTTACTTCATTTAATTTACCTATTATAGCCATTTCCAGGTCGTGTTTCGGTTTGCCTTTCCTGAAAACAAAAATGTTATATTATATTTTAAAATAAAAGATTCTATCTTTTAATGTGTTTCCTGGCTGCCAGGTAACACATTAAAAGAAAGAATCTTTTATTTTTATTGGTTTCACAACCTCTGCATTAGTTGGTTATACATGTAATAGGATTTTTGAGACGGAACAGTAAGTACGTTATAGTTACAGGAGAACGTTCCTAGGCGACCATCCATAGCTTTTTGAGATCAAAAATCCAACCTGTATAGTAAATATTTACCCATTTAGATACATACTTGAAGTAATTAGCGCAGTCCAGCACAATAACAGTAATCTGTCCTCGCAGCATATGTTTTCTGGCCGCCATGTGACTAGTGAGCGCGCGCGACTGCAGCTGCGACGCGGCCTCACTCGCCGCCAGGATGTACAGGAAACGCATCGAGCTCTTACGGGGCTCCGAGACTTGCAGCATCTGGAACAAACAATGGGATATATTAATATTCTAGATGTACAAGGTTGCTAAGGACGAATGGAATAAAGAATAGTAAAAAATTGGATATAAAATATTAATATTCTAGATGTACAAGGTTGCTTGGAAAGTTAGTAAGAATAGTAGAGCTCTTTGTGAAGAGCTCGTTCGGGGAAGTACTACCACCATGCCCTTTTCCGTCGCCAAGCAGCGTTACTGTGTTTCAGTTCAAAGAGTGTGGGTACCGGTGAAATTACAAGCACATGAGGCTTAACATCTGTATGCCTCAAGTTGATGGACGCAGGGCATTGCATCGTAGGGCACCTTGCTATCGAGCGTGACTTACGAGGCAATACTTTGTTTTGTTTGGATGATTATCATTTAACATCAGGTGGGGCAACTGCTCGTTCCATCAACAAGTAGTATAATTTTGTTATTTCAATAATAATAATAATTATTATTATTATTCAGCCGTATAGTCCCACAGGCAAAGGCCTGTGGGACTATACGGCTGAATAATATTCCCTGTTTCCACTTTTCGCGGTTTAATAATGAAGAAAGTAATCATTATAAGCAATTTCCCCTATCATTTACCTTTTTCTGATCAGCTACAAGTTGCCTAGGCAGAGAGCGGGACAAGGCCACAGTTCTGAAGCACTGCGTGGGTGTCTCCACGATGGTTACTCCCTGGGATTCTGCCAGGGCCGGCAGAGGCTCCATATACCATTCCTTCATCAGGTGAGGGTGGGCTTCTATATTCATGTACTGGAACGAATAATATCAGCTAGTTAAGATTTTTTATTTAAAATATTATGTCTTGTGAGGTGGTTTCCAGATATTCCGGCACAGTTGCAAAAAAATCGAAGCCAAAAAGGTCAGCACTTCTTAAAACTAGGTGAATCTAGGTATAATATAATAATGAGGCATAGGCTTAACATAAACAGGTACAGATAATTACATTCGAAAGACAGCACACGCTACGAATAATACCTAATGCATACATACAATCTATTAGAGAGAAAACATACAAAACAAAAGTACAGACACAGTACGCCGATGGGCAGAGCAACCGGGACATCGGGCCTCGCACTTATAACATTGATATTGATATAGCTATCTTAAGTATTACTTAGCTTACCTTATCTTAAGCTTACTTAATTAGATTTTTCTTAATATCATCATCATCTTCCTGCCCTTATGCCACGTAGCATGGGGTCGGCACAACAAGTTTTCTTTTTTCACTTTCCCCTATCATTCGTCACCATAATTCTTAGATTATTCTTAATGTACACTTTAAATTTTCGAATAGAAAGCCCAGTGGCACCTGGAAGTTTATTATAAAAGCGTATAAGTACTGTTCCCCATAAACGACGAATAGTTTTACTTAGAGATGGTGAAATATGCTTAGATTATTAGCGCCACTTCGGCACGGGATATACCTATTTACAAATGGAAAAGTCCTGTTTAATTTATGAACTATTTTACGCGTATCTAAAATATTTAATTAAAATTCTAATAAGCATTGCTAACACAACACACATAGATAAAAGAAATCGCGCGGAACACCACAAGTGTAGTTATCCATATGAATCTAATGAAATAGTTCATTCTCACGGTGCCTTCTGTGCTGTAGGCCCTGGGTTCGATCCCCACCGAGACCAACAATTTGTGTGATGAATATAGATGTTTGTTTTCTGTCAAGGTGTTATTGTTGTTGTATAATAAGTATGTATTTACAACAAAAAAAAGGTATACAAGTATTAGATTAGATTAGATCTAGTTCCCATAATACAAGCTTTGCTTAGTTTGGGGCTAGATAGTGCTGTGAGGAAAGTCCACCAATATTATATTACTATAGTTTTACCTTCATACAGTTTGCAAGCTTTAAAGTCTTCAGAAACTGGTCGTTGTTGGAAAACTTATGATAAACTTCTCTCGCCATGCTTACAGCATCGCCAGACGCCGCGGTTCCTTCACTGAGGCCTAGGGAAAGAGGATTTTGCTATAGCTTCTGCCGCGGCTTACTTCGCAAGTCTTTATCATCAGAGTTGTCAGTCTTTACGACAGCCTTCACAGCTCAGTTTGTAGTAGCTCTACCTTCTGTGCCGTAGGCCGTGGGTTCGATCCCCACCGAGAACAAATATTTGTGTGATAAACATAGATGTTTGTTCTCTGTCTGGGTTTTATATAATATTATAAGTATATATTTACAAAAAAAAAAGTATATAAGTAGTATATCAGCTATCTGGTTCCCATATGACAAGCTTTGGCTTAGTTTGGGGCGAGATAGTGCTGTGTGGAATGTCCACCAATATTTATTTATTTATTATTTATAGAGTTAACTGCTGGATAGATGTCTAAGTCAAAAGGTATTTATTAAATTCAATCACACCGGATCACTTTGAATAGGTAAGGTATCGTCTTAAAGCTAGGTGAATCTAGGTGCCAGTGCCACGAGAGATGGGCAATCTCATGTTTAATCATCACCTATAAGAAAACATTGCAAAATTGTCACGCACGATATGTACATTGTGCATGCCTTGCGTCCATCAACTTGAGGCGTACAGATTTTAAGCCTCATGTGCCTGTTTGTGTGGCAATTTCAACAATCCAAACCCGTTTTCCTATAATTTTTTTAAAACGAAAACTTTTGAAACAATTGAAAAATCGCAAACGACAAAGTTTTGGAGCATAACATTATACCTAATGATTATGTAATAAAATCATGTTGATAAAAAAAAATATTTGAATGTGTTGATTAAAATGTGAGTGCAAGAAGTCGTTTGATAGCGTCTTAACTTGTTTAAGTGTGTCTCGCAAAAAGATTAGACAAAAAGGAACTCGCTAAAACGGATTTCTCCCATTCGCTTCGGTAGCTTTTATTTTTTTATACTACTTCCTGATAGAACAAGGAGATAACCCATTTGTTGCCGAGGTAACCATCACCACATCACATCGCAATCACGCACGTTATGAACGTGCCCTATGGTGCACTGTCCCGCGTCGAACAACAGATGTTAAGCCTCATGTGCCTGTAATTTCACCATTAGTTCTATATTCTTTTAACTTACATTTCCGGGAATTTGTTAGCCAGTCAAGCTGAGGTATTTTACCGAGGTGTGATGCCGCTGCCTCCCCCCTTTCCACGTCCAGTTCGTCATGGATATCCTGTAATCCATATAGAATAGAGTTATTCTTTTGTTCAATAAATACAAATACATAGATAATAGAGTTATTCTTTAATTCAATAAATATAAATACATATAGAGTTATTCTTTAGTTCAATAAATATAAATATATCTAGAATAGAGTTATTCTTAGTTCAATAAATATTGGGGGACATTCCACACAGCACTCTCTACCCCCAAACGTAAGTTTGTTCTTCTAGGCTTGGTCGCGTGGAACTGGCACCTAGATTAATCTAGCTTTAAGACGTTTCGAAGCGATCCTTGTGATTCAAAACTTTTTGACAAACTAAGCTTGTACTATGGTAAGCAGATAGCTGATCTTCTTCACTAGTTTTTTTCGAAACAGTGTGGAATAAGTACGACTCAAAGAGGCTCCTTTCAAGCAACTGCTACCACTAGACCACCAGTGCTCTTAGTCAGTACTAGTTGATGGAACAAGCAGATGGCCCACCTGATGTTAAGTGGTAACACCTATAACAAAGCATTGCCCCGCCAATCACGCACGATAGAAACGTGCTCTACGATGCACTGCCGTCATCAACTTGCATATAGTTAAACATCATGTGCCTGTACTTCTACCGGCAACCACACCCTTCAAACCGAAACACAGCGACGCTGCTTGCCGGCAGAAAAAGGCATGGTGGTAGTACTTCCCCGGACGAGCCACACACAAAGAGCTCTACTTCATTTTCTACTGAACATACCTGAAATCGAGCGAGCTTGTTAGTCAGTTCCATCTGTTTTTCAATAATCTTTCCAGAAGTCTGATGTTTCTTCAAATCCATTAATATCTGTTCTGCTCCTGTGTTGAAAATATATTTTAGAATATGCCACATATTGTGCAAATATAATTTAGAAATGTGTACACATAAAGCTTTGAATACATAAACTAACTAAAAGTGGAAAATAAAATATATGTAGGTACAGTCTTTTGCATTGGATGACTACATTTCAATGAATGAATGAATGAAGGGAGGTACAATCATTCATTCATTACACCCTTTAAGTTATTTGCCAGGTGTAATTAGAGTTTGAAGGTGCAGGTATCAAGGGGAAGGTTCAAATACCACTCGGATAATAACTTTTGGGATAATTATAAAAATCTTTGTGATTTCCTTATGTGTGTGACACTACAGAACAAATAAAAATACTCCATTGCACACCAATCAAAACAGTACATTCAAAATTAGAAAATAAACTGAACAATAGGTCTTATCGCTGCAAGAGATCTTTTTCAGACAATCATTGGATGGAAAGGAGTTTAAAAGTATGGAAGACTGTTCCTGACTTGATAGTCATTGAATTTCTTTCATCTTCTACTTAATTATTTTCTGTGTCTCTCTCATGTGTTGTTTGCTAATAAATTATTATGATGTTAAGGACTTCATCATTACATAGTATAAAACAAAGTCGCTTTCTCCGTCCCTATATCCCTATGTATGCTTAAATCTTTAAAACTACGCAAATTTATATGCGGTTTTTTTTTATAGAAAGAGTTATTCAAGAGTTTAAGGTTTATATGCATAATACAAGCATAATCTCTTAGGGATAGCCAATATAGACAATAACCGTGGAAGCGGGGCTAGTATTTTATAAATTGTAGTTGAGATTCTTCAGACAATATTGTTTCAATGTGTATAACAGACTTTTTAAAATGACTATCTAGGCCTTGCAAGTGAAAATGCCACCAACTGTCTTGTGTGTATCCATAGTACAGTCAGTTACAAAGGTTATATACTGTTTATATTTTTAAAGCACCCTCCCAATAATTATTTGAACTCATGCTCAACACTTATCACATTTTAACAAGGCATTTAGGGCGCTGTTGCGGCTCCCACGCTACTGCAGTGCGTAAGGTATGTTCACCGCGATGTGCACTCTTTCGACGCCATCTCTTTCCTTCCTTCGGCATCTCTGCTTAACAGATTGCGTGGGAGTAGCAACGGCATCCTAAATGCTATTGATAGAAAACTAAACAGTCCTCTGGTATAGAAAATTATCTAGAGGACCAAATCGCTACCTATTAGGTAGTTATAAGTAACTAACCTATGTATAAACTTTTTCTGTTACTAACACTATGGACCATACCATTGTCTGAATAAATAAATGAATTATTATTATTGAGGGCTGTTTTTAATCTGATTCTGTACTTCTGTTTATTATTCCAAACTTCAGAACATTGATATATTATGATCTTGCTCAGAACCTATGCATTTAGCAAACAAATTTGGCAGCTAATAAAGTCTTATTGTGACAAAATTTAAAACAGTAACAATTAATTAACTACGAACATCGAATTACAGAGTTCAAAAAGAACATAAAAAGCTGAAATAAAAAGACAACTATTCAATAACCAAATTTAAACGGATAACAGCCTCTTTATCTTTATATAGTTTTAATACTAACTCAAATTATAAAGTTGATCGGGAGTCGACCAATTTATTCCCACCTCACCTGTTTTATCTTTCTGCTTTTTTTTTACTAGACCTTCGATTGAACCTGCAACAAGCAAAATTGTTTTAGGTGATCTAGTTTGTGAAAATAATTAAGCTGTGGTCTAAATAAATGAAATAGCAAATGGAAAAAATCAACAGGACAGAAAAGTATCAAAGAATGAAAAACAGATGGTTGGATCTACTCTAGACCCTGATCAAGAAATCTTAATATCAATATTTCAGTTTTAAATATAACAGAACCATGGCATGGCAGTCGTTACAATTTCAAATAAAAATTATACAGAAACATATTCTCAACATGGGAATGTAACACTTACAAGGTTTCGAGAGTGAAGGCAAAATATTGATATTTTCAGGTTCGGTGTTTTGGAGACTCGTTTTTGTAAGATCTATTGTAACTTTTTCGACAGGCCCAACAGGAGCCTTTTTCGGTCTTCGTTTCTTCTGAACTCTCTTCAAAGGAGGCATTATGTATTCTCAAGGATTAGCAGCAGGGTTAAAAGGACTCCGAAATCCGTTTTATCGTAATTCAAGTTAGAACATCCTCGGCTTTTTATCAAAACAAAAACAAATCAAAAATCAAACAAATCGTATCGTGCGGGTCCGGTTAATTTACGACCAAGTATTACACAGCCCGAAAATGTACAACCCGGAAAGCACAGCCTGGAAAACACGGCCCGGATTCCATGTACAAAATGTACATGAAATCCGGGCCGTGTTTTCCAGGCTGTGCTTTCCCAGCACAGTCGGGATTGTACAGCCAGGATTGCACGACCATGGATTCTGTGACCATGCTCTGATTGGTCGAAAGCCTATGCTCTGTTTAGATGCACTACACAGTAAGTATAGGCAAGTAGCACAGATTAAAAATTATATAAAATAAGAGAATTATTCAGAGATTAATGTTACAAAAAAATAAAATTCTGGCACTTCGGCGGCCGGCGTGCGTAATTAATATGTTTTAACATAACCTAACCAATCCGAGTCGGATCAACAAGTGAGTGAGTAAGTAATTGACGAGTGTAAACAAAGCCTAAGTTTTGGCATCAAAATTTTGGCTGTGTTTTATCGGGTCGTGCTTTCCAAAGGTGTGCAAAATTTGTACGGCTTGGAATGTACACCCTTGGATTACACAGCCATGGATTTCGCGACCAAATTGTACATCAAATCCGGGCTGTGTTTTCCTCGGCTGTACAATCCATGGTTGTACATTATCGGCACCCGTATCGTGCAACGAACGATTACAGTGCTGCCAGTGCCAATATTTAAACCTGTCGAAAAAGTGGTTATTCCCATATCTGAACACAGACCACGCTGGGAGAGAGACACGCAAACTTGCGCTATCGCTAAGTCTCACCCAGCTTGTCAAAGAGGCGACCCGGATACCTGATGTTGATGGCCACACAGCCAACTGCTTGGACCTTCTACTGACAACAGATCCAGACCGATACTCGGTTTCGGTAGCCCCGCCATTGGGAAGCTCCGACCACTGTCTGGTGAAGTCTGTATCGTCATATTCCCCGCCCGACCCCAGTCTTAAAGGTACCCGGCGAGTATGGCGATACAAGTCAGCTGATTGGGATGAGATGCGGTCTTTTTTTGCATCCTATCCTTGGCAGCCAGTCTGCTTCTCTTCCGGCGATTCTTCGACTAGTGCGGATGCCGTGACAGACGTGTTACGGCAGGCTATGGAGTATTTTATTCCATTTGCTGACGTGCCACTGTCTGGCAAAGCTCACCCATGGTTTGGAGCCGAATGTTGCCGCGCTAAGGCGCTTAAACATGAGGCTTACCTAGCATGGGTAGAAGCTCGAAACCGAAAGTCGAATGATATGCGTAAACGGAAGAAAGCCTTTAACAGAGCTGCCAAGTCCTGTAAGAAGGCACTTCGGAAGGCACGATTTGACCACATTAGCAGAGTAGGGACTAAACTAGCTTCATACCCTGCAGGTAGTAAAGCTTTTTGGTCCCTTGCTAAGTCGGTCGAATCTAACTTCTGCAAGCCCACACTGCCTCCAATGTTGAAACCGGATGGGTCACTAGCACACACTGCTGAAGAAAAAGCAAATTTATTTGCTTCTCTTTTTGCGGAGTCTTCACGTCTGGATGCTGGTAGTGCGACACCTCTAGCTGTCCCGAGTAGATGCAAGACGTACATGTCTGAGATTTGTATCCGACAAGTAGAGGTTCGCAAAACTCTACGCAATCTGGACGTGAACAAGGCTAGTGGCCCGGATGGTATTCCGGCCATCGTTCTGAGGAATTGTGCGCCTGAGTTGTGTCCTGTTTTGACACGACTCTTTCGCCTCTCTATTAAGACAGGTGAAGTGCCAAAGTCCTGGAAGTTTGCCAATGTACAGCCCGTACCCAAAAAGGGAAGTCGCGCCGACCCTGCCAATTACAGACCCATCTCGGTTACGTCCATACTATGCAAGAGTATGGAGCGTATACTTAACAATAAGCTCCTGGCATATCTCGAAGACAATGACCTCCTCAGTGACCGGCAATACGGGTTTCGCCGAAACCGATCTACTGGGGATCTTCTTGCATATGCCACTCATGTATGGAGCGAAGCCATAGAGAAAAACGGAGAAGCTCTCGCAGTTTCTTTAGATATCTCGAAAGCTTTTGACAGGGTTTGGCACGATAGCCTTTTGAGCAAGCTTCCATCGTATGGCTTATCCGCTAACCTCTGTGTCTGGGTATCAGACTTTTTGAGGGACCGGTCACTTCGAGTAGTCGTTGATGGCTGCTCGTCTGATCACTTGGCAATTAATGCCGGGGTCCCTCAGGGGTCAGTTCTCTCTGCGACATTGTTTTTGCTGCACATCAATGATCTGCTTATGCCCGGAATCATTGGGTATGCAGACGACAGCACAGTCGTAGAGAGCTATATACCCAACACACGTTGTAGTGGATCTCAGATCCAATCTTACAGAGAGGCCATGGTTGAGCGCTTGAGCTTGACTTTAAAAGCAGTTGCTGATTGGGGTGACATCAATCTAGTCAAGTTCAATGCTGCGAAAACTCAGGCGTGTCTTTTCTCCGCTAAGAGGAGTCAAATCCACCTAACTCCAACTTTCCGAAATGTATCGATACCGATATCAGACCAGCTCGAGCTTCTAGGGTTTACGTTAACCAGCAAACTGAATTTTGGCTCGTTCATAGAATCCAAGGCCAAGACAGCTGCGAAGAAGCTAGGCATACTATCGAAGGTGAGACAGTACTTCACACCGGGACAGCTCCTCTATCTATACCAAGCGCAAGTCCGGTCGTGTATGGAGTACTGTTCTCATCTTTGGGATGGCTCTGCTAAATACCAGCTTGAGGCCTTGGAGACTATTGAGAGACGAGCCAAAAGGTTCATAGGTGACACGTTGTTCGAGTCTAAGCTCCTGACTCTTGAACATCGCCGCAAAGTTGCCTGTTTATCGGTATTTTACAGGATACATTTCGGAGAGTGTGCGATGGAACTCCACAACTTGGTTCCCCCATGCCCGTTCTACCATCGGACCACCAGACGTACGGAAGCGAGACATCCATTCATGGTTGACATACCTACTGCCCGCACAAAGCGCTTTGCTTCTACTTTTATAATGCGAACAGCCAAAGAGTGGAATTCCTTACCGGCGTCCGTTTTTCCGAATGCCTATAATTTGGACGATTTCAAGAGACGAGTGAATAGGTATCTTCTAGGTAAGCGTGTCACATCGTAGACCGCATCGTCACTTAACATCAGGTGAGATTGCGGTCAAACGTTTTACCTATCAAATGTAAAAAAAAAAAAAAAAAAAAAAAGAACAAGTCGAATGGAAATTTTTAATAATCCGTAGAATTCCGTAGATTGCCTCAAACAAAAATTCTTGCTGGACTGGGTCATAAACATAGTTAGTTAAAACCTAATAAACCTAAGCGGAATATCTTTAAGATAATGAAAATATCTTGTGTTTGTTACTTTTGTCAGTGTCTCGGTCGTCATCTTTCTTTGATTTGTTTGGTGTACAATTTTGAATTATTTAATTTGGGATGCGCCTTTGCTACAACTACAAGGCAGGTACTGTATCATTATCTTTAAAGCGGTCATTTTACAGACACTGTGCTCAGTTTTTTCTAATTTTATCGGGTATTCATTGGATTTTAGTTTTTATGATTAGCCGTTGTGATAGATGGATGAAACGAACGAAAATTCGTATATTTGCCCCGTTTCGATCCGTTTTTCCGTAAGGCCAAAATATAGAAATCTGAACGTCTGGCAACTCTGAACGATGACGACACAACTTTTTTTTGTTTCCTTCCCACGTCCTTGACAGGCTTAACCTAGACCAAGCATACTACCTTCATTTACGACAAACAAATGTTTTTTTTTCCATGTATTATTATTATACCCAATAAATGCTAGTCTCAGTATTTTGTTTCGGCGCTACTAGTTATTCTGCAGTCTTCAGCCTATCACACAAGAATGATAAAATTGAGCAACTATCGTCGAGTAGCTAAATCTCGCAAACTTTTATTTGGAAATTCAGCAATAGATGGCGATGTACACTGACTTATCAGGTAGATTTGAAAAGATTTTAGCGTGGTGGTAGTTATATACCATGAAATGTCAATGGATCATTCCTTTCCACCAACGCCTTTTCAAAAAAGCTACCTGGATTCATTTTCTGTCATTTTTAGAATCAACATAGCTTTTTCATTTTATGTTACCAAAAAACCTTTGTTCTATCTTCAATAGTTTTCGCAGCGCACGCGATGTAAGGTTTTTTGTTTTCCACCTTGGGTTACATTATTGAAGTTTTAGTAAGGATCCCTGATTATTTTGAAAATATAATATAGCCTATGTTACTCAGGGATAATGTAGCATTCTAATGGTGAAAGAATTTTTGAAATCGGACCAGTAGTTTTTGAGCCTATTCGTTACATACAAAAATACAAAAATACAAAGTTTACCTCTTTATAATATTATTAGTGTAGAAGTGTAGATAAGTAGACGCGAGGCTCGAACCCACGGTTTAAGTTTATCCTAAAATGTTCAAAAAATTTATGACCACCCATGCGAAGCTGGGACAGGCCGCTAGTATTTCATACATTTGCACGCGCTTCTCCTTGAGTGAGTGAAATCGCACCCCGCGCGTGTTCCGTGGACCCGTTAACATTTTTAATTTCGTCATATCTTTTGAATGGAATGTCCGATTTGAAAAATTTAAGAAGTAATCTATAGGTATTGAAACCGTCTTAATTATGAAATGATTTATTTGGATAAGGATTAATACCAAGGTACAAATAAAGACCCTTTTCTAGCGGAGGCATTTCAATTAATTTTTTATAATAAAAGAACACTTATTGTGACATAACTATAATAGTTAGACATATGCTGTCGGGATATTTTTTGTAGATGATAACGTGTTCTACAAAATCGTAGTACATTATTTTGTTCTATCTTCAATAGTTTTCGCAGCGCACGCGATGTAAGGTTTTTTGTTTTCCACCTTGGGTTACATTATTGAAGTTTTAGTAAGGATCCCTGATTTTTTTTAAAATATAATATAGCCTATGTTACTCAGGGATAATGTAGCATTCTAATGGTGAAAGAATTTTTGAAATCGGACCAGTAGTTTTTGAGCCTATTCGTTACATACAAAAATACAAAGTTTTCCTCTTTATAATATTAGTGTAGAAGTGTAGAAGTGTAGATAGTGTAGATGTAGATGTAGACTAAACAAGGGTGCAAATATTTCAGATAAAAAAAAACAGTACATAAATAAAGTAGGGTAACAAGATATAAATAGTGTCAGTGACTAGTGTGTAACTAGGTAAGTAGTGCAAGCTAGATAAAAACTTACATTGCGAGAGACTGATGCCTGAGGTTTGTGTGTGATGCATGTAGTATGTAGGTATCCTTGTGTACAATAAAGTGTTACCTAACTATCTACCCCCGAATAAATAATAGCCCACACAAGCTGTGATATGAAGCTTGACGTCAGACAGCGCGTCTCGGGAGTTAACGATTAAATCGCTCGAATTAGTCAGCGCGAAGGGATATTATTGGGTTTTACAGATAAGTAGATTCATTATTGGTTGTCTTTCGACGTTTATCATTTCGCACAGACTGATAGTTACTGATTTTAGTACTATAAATGCATACGCCTGTAGTAGCTACCTACCTAGTACATCTTTTTATCGATTGTTACATTTCAGCACAAACATATCAGTCTCATGCCGCGCTCGAATAAACAATTTTCAAAACATCGTCGGTCCATCGGGTAGAAGGCCGTTGTGGGCTTTGTCTTCCGATTCGTGGCCGCCCCGTTCGAGGCTTCTTCTAGGCTTTGGTCGCGTGGAACTGGCACCTAGAGTCACCTAGCTTTAAGACGTTTCAAAGTGATCCTTGTGATTTTATTGAATAAATACATTTTGACTTTGACTTTGACTTTGACTGTTATTCAATAAGAACGATCTAGGTATAAAATAAATAATGGACAAAGCCTTCACAACTCAGTTGGTAGTAGCTCTGCCTTCTGCGCCGTAGGCCGTGGGTTCGATCCCCACCGAGAACAAACATTTGTGTGATGAACATAGATGTTTGTTCTCTGTCTGGCCTGGGTGTTATATAATATTTGATCGAGTGAGCGAAGCGAACAAAGATCTTTGTTTCAACTTGGGCGATTTGGCATTTTATGTATGTATGTATGTATGTATGTATGTATGTATGTATGTATGTATGTATGTATGTTTGTCTGGCGATAACTTTAGAACCGTTGATCCGATCTGCATGAAATTTGATATGTCGATAGCTTGTACTTGAGAAATTTACTGGTAAGTATATGAGTAAAATCGGATGAAGGGTTTTTGAGATATGGGGTTTTTTAAGGGCGCAAAAATAAAAAAAGTTACATAAAAAAATCAAGTTACATGTTATATGAAAGGGCTTTGTTTGGACATTCCAAAACAATTTTTACTTTTTTTTTGGGACCCTCGGTTTTTGAGATAAAACAAAACCAGTTAAATTAAGATAACCAGCGACCCAAGAGCTCCCATCTCTAAGAGTTTCGTTGGCATCAAGGTTTTTCTACTGGTCGGCCAGTTCCTTTGCTTTTTCTTATTTTTTTTTCTTGAAATATTTTAAGGAGGTACTCATTTCTCATAAAATGGTGATGACGACCAGGTCTGATGATGGAGCCAAGGTCTGTTCAACGGAACTCTTCAATAAATAGGCAAATAGAGTTGAAACTTGGTTACCATACCAAGTTAGTAGGCAGTAGTCAGAAAACAGTCCAAACATAATGTTTGGACTTGCCTCTGACTACTACCTACTCAAAGTTTTGATGCGTTCGTCGGGTCGCATCACGAGATCTCAGTTCGGGGCGAACTACTAGTATAAGTATGTATTTACAAAAAAAAGGTCTATAAGTAGTATATCAGCTATCTGGTTTCCATATCACAAGCTTTTGCTTAGTTTGGGGCGAGATAGTGCTGTGTGGAATGTCCACCAATATTTATTATTATTTATTTTAAAGATAAAAAAACTCTAAAAGAAAAACACATCATTGCATCGTGAAGCCTGTCAGTTTCTGAAATATAAGCTTTGTTTTAGGTAGGTACTCTAGGTACCTCTTAAAAAGTCAAGTAAGGTTCGGCATTCCACAAGGCACCACACCGGGCCCACCTTTCTTTACATTACATACCGTCAATTGTGCATTGTTTACCATTCTAAATTTATATTTGTCCAAACATTAAACCTACCTATGCTCGTTTTTTATCCTTCTCTGTTTATCCTTGAATGTTTGCTGTCTGCTCCCTCCCTCCTCCTCCGATGCCTCCTCCCTCCCGCTCCTTCAGTCTGGCGTCGGCGTTGAGGGAAAGCGGTCGTTGATCCTTACCATGGCAAAATTTCTAAAATATTTCGCTTGAACGCGTATTGCATTCTTAATATATTTTAATAAGTTACTAACCTAAAGTTTTGATAAAAGAAAGGTTTGTTTCCAAAGCTAGTAGTTGTTATTTTTAAATATCTAGAACTAAGAAGTATTTGCATAAAATAAACAATAATAAACCGCAAATATCAATAAACTAGTAGCCTAACCGGTATCAGATCTCAAAATCTCAGATTGGACAAGATACAATGGACTTTTTGTAATAAATAAGATGGATTGGCGCGAAAAACTTTTCGGCAAAAACCTGGTGAGATGTGGGGAGACAGGGCAATTTGAGACCATCCCTACATCGCAAGCCTTGGCCGACTGCGTCGAAGAAGGGGCGGGTTCAGTTTGTGGTATTTTCTTCTCATTCGCCAATATAAGTGACGAAAGTGATGATTTTGGAGTGAGACTTGAGGAAGTGTACCAAAAAGTGTTGCCTAGACTTCAAGTGGTGGAGGTTGTGTTGTGGGCCCATGTCGGGACTCCTGAAGGCCCTGTGGAAAGAGAGGCCGGCTTCCGAAGGACCTTGACTGGGAAACCATGGTTCGCGGTTCCGTTTCATGATGTCGATACAAAGGTAAGGAAACCTAAAACAAGTTGGTGATTAAGTTTACCTGCTCATCTAAAAGTAACCATAATGTTTCTATCGGTAAGTAGGTACTATCTACTTGGTAAATGTTGTCACATATACCTACAAAAATTCTTTTAAACTGTTAAATTATTAGAAGGAAAGTAGAACTACTTAGTGATAACTTAGATATTTTTACAATTATACAAAATATTCGTTTAATTTAAACCTCATTAGGACCTCAACATAGGCATCATAGATGCTTATAAACCTAAAAATATAGGTACCTGTAGGTAGGTAGGTAGGTACCTACCTACTCAACTTCTTGCCCTGAATAGAAAAAAAAATCTTACATACTATTCACCGATTTGTTAACCTTTCCTATTTTGAAAGTCATAAAAAAATAGATACCTACCTACTTTACACGTAATAAGTGGATGGGTTCTGCCAATTAAAACAAGAAATATATTCCTAAGCTTCTGAATAAATTTTACCAACTAAATAATTTGCTGCCTTTTCTATAAAGGTAAATCTCTCTGAACAAAGACAATTTGGTACTTTACCCAATTAGCGAAATTTAATTGAAAATTGTGAAAGCTTTTATACAGAAACTCAAGTTCTCTTAAAACGTCAAAACGAAAATGAATCATCATTTAATACAACTAAGTTTGAAAATCCAATAGTATCCCAAATATTATCAGCCAAGCAAAATCATCGCCGCTGAAGTGAGTACTGTTTAAAATACAATCTAAAAAAAAGGTAAATAGGGGTATTGGCTCAAACTTCTCAGCTATCAGGCACGTTAAAAAAATATACTGTATTAAAGTGAAAAAAAATTATAAAAAAAAATCTTAAAATATGTAAACTGTTATCTAAAATATCAAAAAAGCAGTTCAAGAATTTCAAGAGCTTATTTAGGGTTGCCCCTCGCCACTCTCTGAGCTAGGGTCCGTAATTACTGGAGGGTTGCGTCAATACCATGTATCACCCTAAATTGCTTTCCACCCCGCTTTTCCACCCTAAAGGCGCATTTATTTACCTAGAAAACAGGCGCGCGCTGGTTTCTGGATTTTAACGACGACATTAGTTTCACAGGTAAGTTTGACTTGTCAAACTAATGTCATTTACATACAATTTTATCATAGTCTGAGGATAAACAGAATGTTCGTTAGAAGAATAAGAACAGTTTAAATTTTAACACCGACAACATTACATTAAGGGCCGGTTTCACCATGCTCTGTTAAATTAACAAAGGATTAAAGGGCCGTTAAATATGTCAAAATGTATGCGTTTGACAGCTAAGGTTAGATATAACGATCTTTTAATCCTTGATTAGTAACTAACAGAGCATGGTGAAACCGGCCCTAAGATTAATTAACTAATGTTATATAGGAAGCAAGCATTAGTAGATGAAGGATAACATCATGCAATACCTAGACGTTACCAACATGTTTAAAAAACAAAGTCCACCCGCGCGAAGCCGGAACAGACTTCTAATATTGAATAAAAAATAAGATACTTTGACAAGGGTTGCCATGCCCTAGTTGCCACGTACTATGTATGACATATGCCGGCTCTGGTAACCTGCTTTCCATGCAAACGTGGTTAAGGGAGACTTTTAGGATTCCGTATCCAAGCAGGCTCTATTGCGCTAAGCCGCCGTACTGGCCGCGGCCTTCCGATTGTCGTCTCCCTACAAAAAACTAACAATATACACCAAAATAAACATAAATGTCAGTTAAAACAAAACTGATAAATTACACATTTTATTTGGTTATTATCTACGGTCGCGTGAAACTGGTACCTTTTTTTTTTTGACGCTGGGAAAATTGCGTTACGCATTCCCCCCCATTGGAGGATGGAGGGGATATGTGGGACTCCCCGGTTTTCCGCTCCCGGTATACCCACTAAACAACCCAGCGACACTCCCGCGTCGCCTATATGGAGGGGAACTGGGAAACTGGCAGAGCCTTTTCATCCAGTCCCCCGCCGGCGATTGGCCCGCCATGACAGCGAGGCCCCCGCAACGCCCCCGCCTTTACGGCGGGGCCCGCACACCCCCCCTATGCAGGGAGGGGCCCGAGAACGACCGTGAGTGCCCGGCCGTTCCCGCCCGACGGGGTGGTGAATATGTGCAATGCGGGAGAAGGCCCCTCCAGGTCTTCTCCCGCTATTCACCACCATGAGCGGCGCGAGAAGTTCCGCGTCTCTCGCGCGCGCTCTACCGCCTGGGTAGACCCGTAGATCTACCCTGCCTCATCACACTGTGCCCTCTGCTAGACAGAGGGACACGCGGAGAGGCCCACCGTGTCGGGTTATTAGCCACCATGAAACACGTCCGCAGTACTCTGCGGGCGTGTTTCATGGTGTTACCAGGATGCACCACGAGGAGGTTACCCGACCTAGCACCCCTGAAACTGGTACCTAGATTAACCTAACTGTAAGACGTTTCAAAGTGATCCTTGTAATTAAATTGAATAATGCAATAACTATATTGAATACTGAAATCCCTAACCTTTTAACTTTGACTTTGATTTACGAAAATAAGTGTTCTTATACGGTGTACGGAATCCTTAGCACGCGAGTCCGACTCACACTTGGCCTGTAGTATGTTCTTGCTCGAGCACAGGTGCATTGCACTCATTAATGTCATTCTCCTCTGCAACCTGCCCGTTGTTGAGCACTATTCTGGGGGTGTCGGGGGTTTTTATAGTGTTGGGAAGTGTATGGTGTTTTCGAGTGTTTAGAATCCACCGTTTTTAATTAAGCTTAGGGGAGTTTATTTGTTACTCACAAGAGCTTATTAGGCCTCACTTACTTTTTAATTTTTATATGTAAAAAGTGTTCTTACGATCTTATTTCAGGCCTTCAGGCATTGATACTCTTGATTTCTTTTTGTACTTCGTTTGTAGATTCACCTAGCTTTAAGTCGTTTCAAAGTGATCCTTGTGATTCAACTGAATAAAACCTTTTGACTGTAACTTTATTATACACTAGTGGCTTCCCGCGGCTTCGCACGCGTTGAAGTGGTGAACCGTGATTGAGCCACAAACATCAAAACATCGTAACTTTCGCATTGATTTGTATATTATTAGGGTAAGATTTTAAATACCTACGTAGGTATATGGGATACCTATAGGCGTACATTACCTATATTAGGTAGGTAGGTATAGGTACTGACTGAGTTTGGCACAAACATGACAAATACAACAAAGACAACCTTACACGGAATATATGTACTTATTTGTTCCTAGTTTCTACCTCAAAAACAAACGAAACGAAACAGCTTCACGACTTCGATCCCCAATCACGGTAGATACCCTCATATCTCTTCGTACCAACTCAAGATTCCCGTTTTTAGAATATCCCATATATAACACAGAATATAACATTGACGCTTCGTTGTATCCTTTTTACTCGAGCGCAACGAAGGAGGGTAACGTTTCAGGGGTTGTTTTCGAAAATCAAACAGTTTTTTTGTTATTTATCCACAGAACACATTTTCTTTTAGTTTGAAGTTAATTACACTACGCGTTAAAAATCTCCCATACAAACCTTGGGACTTTGGCAGTCTTTTGCACCCTTTGCAGGGGTAGTTTTAAAATAGTGAAAACGTGATTTTAATCTATTTATTGTGGAGTATATTTACTTCAAGTTTGAAATCAATCGCACTATGCGTTAAAAATCTCCCATACTAACTTTTACAGTCATTTGCACCCTTTGCGGGGGTAATTATCAAAACTTCAAAGTGTTATTCTTAATAATTTATTTCTTAGTAGGTAAATATCCTCAAGTTTTAAGTCAATCGCACCACGCGTTAAAAAACTCCCATACAAACTTCGACATCCCTTTGCATACTTATTAAGGGTAGTTTTAAAAAACCAAAAATGTTATTCCTATTTTTTTAGCTTGATGTAAATCTACTTCAAGTTTCAAGTTTGTAGATTCAAGGAATAAAATTTTTCATACCAACGTTTTCAACCCTTTTTACACTCTTAGGGGTTGAATTTCCAAAAATCCCTTCTTAGTACACCTCTACGCCATACTACCTATGTACTCCTCAAATTTCAAGTCTCTAGGACCAGCGGTCAAAAAACTCCCATACAAACTTTTACATCCCTTTGCACCCTTATTAAGGGTAGTTTTAAAAAACTAAAAATGCCTTTCCTTTTTTTTTGCCTTGAAGTATATGTACTCCAAGTTTCAAGTTTGTAGGTTCAAGGAATACTATTTTTCATACAAACGTTTTCAACCCTTTTTACACCCTTAGGGGTTGAATTTCCAAAAATCCCTTCTTAGTACACCTCTACGCCATACTACCTATGTACTCCTCAAATTTCAAGTCTCTAGGACCAGCGGTCAAAAAACTCCCATACAAACTTTTACATCCCTTTGCACCCTTATTAAGGGTAGTTTTAAAAAACTAAAAATGCCTTTCCTTTTTTTTTGCCTTGAAGTATATGTACTCCAAGTTTCAAGTTTGTAGGTTCAAGGAATACTATTTTTCATACAAACGTTTTCAACCCTTTTTACACCCTTAGGGGTTGAATTTCCAAAAATCCCTTCTTAGTGCACCTCTACGCCATAAGACCTATGTACTCCTCAAATTTCAAGTCTCTAGGACCAGCGGTCAAAAAACTCCCATACAAACTTTTACATCCCTTTGCACCCTTATTAAGGGTAGTTTTAAAAAACTAAAAATGCCTTTCTTTTTTTTTTGCCTTGAAGTATATGTACTCCAAGTTTCAAGTTTGTAGGTTCAAGGAATACTATTTTTCATACAAACGTTTTCAACCCTTTTTACACCCTTAGGGGTTGAATTTCCAAAAATCCCTTCTTAGTGCACCTCTACGCCATAAGACCTATGTACTCCTCAAATTTCAAGTCTCTAGGACCAGCGGTTTAGGCTGTGCGTTGTCTATATGTCAGTCAGTCAGTCAGGACTTTGAGTCTTATAGTATTAGAGATAGAATAGAATTAGTAATCCTACTTTATGGAAATTGAACTAAAATTTTCTGCTTCTTTATTATTAACGAATTCATGTAGATATGGTAGGTAGAGCTTAAAAGCAAGGAGTGAACAATTCGTTAAGTATGGCCTTAAGTAAGTTACAAGTAAATTGGGAAACAATCACAAAGTTACCGCTCAAGTTTCAAATTATAAATCCCAAACATACACATAACATTTGGCTTCTTGGGCTGTCAAATACATTTTAACAATTACCTACTAAAATCAGATTTGAACAACGAGCTTTGGAGAAAGCTGAGAGTTTTACTACGTGATAGAATCTGAAATGGGGAAATCCGAAGAAACAAGTTTACCGATATATCAGTCACAACTAGCAACTAGCTCGTAGAACCGACCACCGCTGGGGAAAAAACGGTCTTGAATTTTGACGAACCGGAAGACGACAAAGAACTTTGTGAATTGTTTCTGGAAATTTACTAAGTCAGTAGAAATTTAGGATTCTACCAAGAAGTCTTTAACGACTTTAGAACCACAATAAGTTAAGGAAAGTCTGATGAGCATAAACAAAGTCTCTGGGTTTATTATGAACCTTTCCATGCCGAATTTTAGCAGTAAGCAATGTTCAAAGAAACGCTAGACTCGTTGCGTACATCACAAATTTACATAGTATACAAACCCTACCAGAATAATAATATACTTACTTAAAACAAATGCTAATGTTTCGACCTCTCGCACATTTTGACATTTTGAAAGATATAAAATCACTGAACTTATTTATGAAAAACCGCAATCAGTTGTGTGCAATCACATTGCATACAGTTCAGCAAAAATATAATTCTTAATATATTTCCAAACAAGTTTTACTACTAAAAAGTTTGAATAGATACGAGTCATTGCTATAAGAGTCACTTTATATTATAAACATCGCCATTGTGCAACACACAGTGATACTGATAATACAATGCTGTCACACAACACAACTCAAATTGCAGTATGCAATGCGGACAATAGCCTAGCTACGTATCAATGTTTCGAGTTGTCTGCATCCGCGATGTTGTTGTTTTTCACGCTATCCCGATTGTTTGAGTGAGGCATAGCGTGTGCTGTCTTATAAATTTGATTATGTTTACCTTTTTCTGTATGCCTACGCCTCACTAAACTTCAATAATATATTATATTATTACATTGTAAAAGGATCATACAAAAGAACGGTAGGAACCAAGCCGTAAGTTTGTTGCCTGTTCTTCTAGGCTTTGGTCGCGTGGAACTGGCACCTAGAGTCACCTAGCTTTAAGACGTTTCAAAGTGATCCTTGTGATTTTATTGAATAAATACATTTTGACTTTGACTTTGACTTTGTTTGGTTTGTGAGGTCTCTCCATAAACAAGATCTATTAGAATCGTTATTTTTTCATAGGCTTGCATCCCACCTATTTAAAGTTAAGTTATTTAGATAGTATTTTACGTTATTTTTGTTTTTTTTCCACATTTGAGTTCAATTCGGTTCAATTCCCAGACGAATTAAGTAATTTTAAAAACATCTTTGAATGAAAGTTTAAAAAATAAAATAATGTGTCCTTTCAGCAAAATATCCTATCTACAATATTTAAGGTACTTTCCCTTCATGTCGCATAGTCTTGGGACGCCCTGTATAACTTGGTACAAGCGACGGTAGCTACTACGTAGGCTCTCACAAATTCATTTCACGCGTTCGTTCTTTCCAAAATCGAACAATGAAGGCCTTTACCCCTTTATTCCTCTTTCATTTCAAACAATTCGAAAATACCTTTTTGTTTTATTCTAACCATGGATCCATCCAGGGTATGCCAACGTATCAAACTTTCCGACGCCCTTCCATAACGGCCCGGGGAAAAACAAAAAAGTTATTTTCGCAATGTTTTGCGAATGGAAAAGTTTTGACTTTTCCTTTTTACAGGTGCTTACCTTACTTTTACCTTAGCTAGGCGCACCTACTGCAGGGTAATAGCAAGAACGGCTTGATATAAATAAAGTTATTACCTTACCTAACTAGGAATGCTCACGATATGCTAGTACTATAATTAGCACTAAAAATGTTGTTTATTAAATTTCTATGATCGGAATCAGTTACATCATCATCATCAGCCTCAAGAAGTCCATTGCTGGACATAGGCCTCCCCTACACATTTCCAGTAAGAACGATTCTGACCAGTTACGTAATTCTAAAAAAAAGTTCTGTTCAACGAAGCTTATCGTTCTTATTGTATAATAATTCACAGCCCTGTGAGTTCAACTCGTTTGTTTTTTTGAACGCTCATTCTATACTCTTTACCCGGTGAATAAACATACCCCGTTCTCCCCTAAAATTAATGCCATGAGTATTTCCGCGCGCCCAGCGCGCTCAAATTCTACATGCTCAAATATGCAAGCGTGCTTCGACAATTGCATCGGAAGCTGGATTTACGGGATTTAGGTATTTTTGATCGAGTGAGCGAAGCGAACGAAGATCTTAGTTTCAACTTGGGCGATTTGGCATTTTATGTATGTATGTATGTATGTATGTTTGTCTGGCGATAACTTTAGAACCGTTGATCCGATCCGCATGAAATTTGATATGTCGATAGCTTGTACTTGAGAAATTTACTGGTAAGTATATGAGTAAAATCGGATGAAGGGTTTTTGAGATATGGGGTTTTTTAAGAGGGCAAAAATAAAAAAAGTTACATAAAAAAATCAAGTTACATGTCATATGAAAGGACTTTGTTTGGACATTCTAAAACAATTTTTACTTTTTTTTTGGGACGCTCGGTTTTCGAGATAAAATTTAAAAAGTTAAATTAAGATAACCAGCGATCCAAGAGCTCCCATCTCTAAGAGTTTCGTTGACATCAAGGTTTTTCTACTGGTCGGCCAGTTCCTTTGATTTTTCCTATTTTTTTTCTTGATATAAATTAAGAAGGTACTCAGTTCTCATAAAATGGTGACGACGACCAGGTCTGATGATGGAGCCAAGGTCTGTTCAACGGAACTCTTCAATAAATAGGCCAATAGAGTTGAAACTTGGTAACCATACCAAGTTAATAGGCGGTAGTCAGAAAAAAGTCCAAAGATAATGTTTGGACTTGCCTCTGACTACTACCGACTCAAAGTTTTGATGCGTTCGTCGGGTCGCATCACGAGATCTCAGTTCGGGGCGAACTACTAGTAGGTTTTGTTTTTATTAGGTACAGCTGCCTAAACCGCGAAATCATTAATTTGGACTAAAGTCTTTACGTCTTCTTCTTCTTTACTCCGTTTATAGCACCCGTCCTTGCCAGTATCAAGTGATATATATTAAACAGGCTGGTGCCCGCGACTTCGTCTGCGCAGGATCAGTCACAAATATCTTTATAAATTGTAGCCTATGTGTTATTCTGATGTATAAGCTATATTATTGTAAAGTTTCATTAAAATCCATTCAGTAGTTTTTACGTCCATACTTACAAAATTTCGCGTTAGTTAAGTCGGCCGCCATTTGTTTTGAAGAAAATGGTGGCGGTTTTCTGACGAAACATTTTGTTTCAAATTAGGATATCACATAAAACGCTTTCTCAAATGTCTACACTTTGTGCTAAGCCCTCAAGTAATGTTGGTCAAAATACCACCGAAATTACACAACACAACTCAAAATAACACTAGAAAACAATTAAAATAAAACAGCTATGTTGCTTCCTAAAATGACAGAAAACGAATCCAAGTCCAAACAAAAACAATTATTGAAATAATTCTGTCAGAAAACGTTTGACAAAATTCCAACCAAAACGAGATAGGGATTGGAATCGAGTACCTACCGGTAGTAGCAAAGCTCCAACAAAAAAAATAATGATGACGTTTCCTTTTAAAAAACTGTAACGGATAAGTAGGTACATTTTTTTAAATAAAGCAAAGATAGATAGATAGAATATATTTTATTGCACACTCGGACAAGCCTGACTCTTAGGGCCGGTTTCTGAAGGCCCGATCAAAACTAATCGGATGTCAAGTCACTTGCTATCTCTATCTAATTCGATGTAATAGCTGAAATGGTGAGTGACTTGACATCCGATTAGTTTTGATCGAGCTTTCAGAAACCGGCCGTTAGCCTTGTATAGCCTGCGTATCCGACTATTGTAAACGTCATTTTCTTTGGTTTTGTTGATATGTAACCGTGTACGCAAGTTCACGTTCAAGTTCACGTCATAAATCCAGGAGTATCTTAAAAACTTACAATGGGCGGCCTTATCGCTGAAAGCGAGTTCTTCCAGGCAACACATTACAACACAGGCAGAACTGACACCGATTTTATACCAAATGCGAGGGACGAATTGCCCATATCTCTACACTTCTACATCTACACTAATCTACACTAATATTATCAGCGAACGCGTGGTTCCACGGGATGCGTTCACACTCACTCAAGGAGAAGGGCATGCAAATGTATGAAATATAAGTAGACGCGAGAATCGTACCTACGGTCTAAGTTTATCCTAAAATGTTCAAAAAATGTATACCTATCCACCCATGCGAAGCTGGGATAGGCCGCTAGTAGTAAATATAGATAGCTTTATCTACCTAGGTAGGGTTGCCCTGCTCATCTTGGATCCCATCCCACCCCTTGATAAGCGCAAGTTGAAGCAAATCATATAGTCACGTAGGTACTTGGTACAGTCTCCATTGGAATAGGTAATCCGAATAACTGGTTTGGATTATGAGGGGCACTGAGCTTTGCAATTGAAATGAGCAAATCATGGAATTAAGTAGGTAGGTAGGTAACTGTCTACTATTGCCTTGGTATCTGTACTGGAAGCTAGTTCGATTTGCACCACACCACAATGGTTAGCGCATGATTAGACCATAAACATCCTTCTTCTTCTCGTGTCACTAGTCCTTTTAAACAGTGTGGTGAAAGGATTTCTAGTGCGCCTCAAAGAGGGTAATTTCGCCACATGCTTTAGAACTTTTTAGGTTCTACGACATGCCGATTTCCTCACGATAATCATCTCAGTATAATCATCCAAACATCGTGATTATCGCATATAAATGGTGGCACTTTACAACGCTATTCGGTAAAATAGCTCTACTACTCTTAAAATAACGGTGTATAAGTCCGAATAACTCGAACACATTGTCAAGAACAACGGTATTTGCGTCGTCTTGAGAAATAGGCATATTTGCCTATTTCGGTCAGATTCACTAAACATCGTCGTATATGGGGTAAGACGAATACGCGATGTGAAGTTGCCACCTATAAATTAGTAGAAAGTATAATTAATCACACAATAAACTTTAATTTTTTTAAATGGTAACCCTAAAGATTGCAAGCGAGAAATAAGGCGCTTTCCACACGGGGGTAACGTCTCACTAAGGGCCCTCCCACCCGACCCTCACGGACCCTTCACTCGCTTTCAAGACTTAAAACGCGCTTTAGAAATGCATTCACTAGTCTTGGACTAGAAACTGTAACCGCTTCTGTTGATGAGTTTACGGGGATATTTTCCTTTATGCTTGGTGATAAAAGACTGCTTGGCAAGTTTATGTTTAGAACAAAATAATATGTATAAGAAAATATGAAGAGTGGTAGAGTTCTCTGTGGCTCGTTAAAGTCAAAAGGTATTTATTCAATAAAATCACATGGATCACTTTGAAACGTCATAAAGCTACGTGACTCTAGGGTGCCAGTTCCACGCGACCAAAGCCTAGAAGAACAGGCAACAAACTTACGGCTTGGTTCCTACCGCTCTTTTGCATGATCCTTGTTACAATGTATTATAGTACAGTATTGAAGCTCCAGTATGGTGCTAGCTAATCGAATTTAATGAGGCGTAGGTATAACATAAAAAGGTAGGTAGTAAGGGTAATAAAATTCATCCAGAGAAGTACTACCACCATGCTTATTTCTGCCGCCAAGCAGCGTTGCTGTGTTTAGGTTTGAAGGGTGTGATTACCGGTGAAATTACAGACACAGGGCAGTGCATCGTAGGGCACGTTCATATCGAGCGTTACTTGCGTGGCAATGCTCTGCTATAGGTCATTGTTACCACATAACATCAAGTGCATATGCTTTTTACCTCAGCAAGTAGTAGGTGGTAGGTACACATATAAAAACAAACCTACGTTAAATACACTGAAAAATATATACTTATACAAAAATTTTTGCTGAACACATAACGCCATTTATGTACATGTTTTTAGTCTTTGTAGATTTAAGGGGCGTAACCGTAGATAACCAGGGGATATTTTATTGCAATGTGATTGCGCACAACATGGTTAATTCATATAAAATACAGTGAAATTACATCTTTCAAATGAAATGTGCGAGCAAGAGGTACATTAGCAGTTGTCTTCGCCTTAAGTATTTAATTGTATATACCTGTGTATATAATCTGTGTTCTGCGGTCAAAACCGTAACAAAATGGCGGGCGATGGGACCATGTATGAATTTATGTAGGTAACGATGGATGATATATATATACATTGCACTTGACTACCGTGTGCTCCCAACATAAACTTTCACTGTATTCCAAGATCCCTATCCCCCTAATAAAATCGGGAAACGGCAGGATTAACTGAGTTTTCACATACACGCGGCCGGCGTTAAACGGCATTGTTTCCACCATTTCTGCACGGAGTAATTCAAAGTCAATGGCTTTTTACAAACATACCGTTTTTTTTAACAGGTTCCTTCCTTCTTTCCTTGTTACAAAAATATAATAATGAAGCTAATGAAAGAAGACAGCAAGAAAAGCATTTTGTTGACAGACATAGAAAGAAAAACAGATGATAACGAGTACCTATGCACCTTACCTAATGCTAATAAAGCTCCATTGGAGCTGCAAGTCCACTGGACTGGTCGAGCCGTCACGGAGCCGAGTGCATGTGTAAAGGCAGTAAGGAGTCAGGGTTGACTGCGCAGGAAACTAACCATTCCGGTCTACTGGACTCCCTGTCTCCGGGCCCACCTGTTATTTAGGACCACTCCAAGTTGTAGCCCTATATTTTCTAATTCAAATCCGTCAAAGCGACAAATCAACCAATATCAGTAGGTACCTAGGTACCTACTTCGAGTCCGAGTACTATTTCAAAGTCAAAGTCAAAAGGTTTATTCAATAAAATCACAAGGATCACTTTGAAACGTCTTAAAGCTAGGTGAATCTAGGTGCCAGTTCCACGCGTCCAAAGCCTAGAAGAACAGGCAAAAAACTTACGGCTTGGTTCCTACCGTTTTTTTGTATGATGGTTATGTATCGATATTAGTTATAGATAATATCGATTGAGGATGGACAATTCCTTTGATGTTTCACTAACAACATCACGGGCGAATCTATCTTCGACTAAAAGCGCAAGCTTCAATAATATATTATATTACATTGTAAAAGGATCATACAAAAGAACGGTAGGAACCAAGCCGTAAGTTTGTTGCCTGTTCTTCTAGGCTTTGGTCGCGTGGAACTGGCACCTAGAGTCACCTAGCTTTAAGACGTTTCAAAGTGATCCTTGTGAATTTATTGAATAAATACCTTTTGACTTTTGACAAGATAAATAGGCAAATAATCCTCATCTTATCTGTTTTTTAATCATCATGTTCCACTTCAGATATAATAGAATTTTGAAAAGTCATCTTTGACCCTATTATATTTCTGCTGTTTTCCATTTTCATTATCAACGTCATGACTGCAAGCTATGGATAAAACCTTACTAAAACAAGCTATCGAGGCATCCAGAAAGCAATCATGCTAAAAGCCTCCTCCATAATAGCCAACCTTTCTATGTCACCCTTATTATAAGGGTCTAAGGTTGAAAGTCGAGTGTATCGTGTTGTATAGGGTCCCTAGGTGACGGGTGGGTTATTAGCCATTCTTACGGTAATGATGCGTCAGCGAGGCATTTTATGAGTGGAAAAACACGTGTTTTTGAATTAATATCCCTTTTTTACGTCTAAAATTCACTATGAAAAGTCAACAAGAATCCTCTCTTTTTAATTTATTTTTTTGCCACTTGCTGATAGACCTCCTGCTGTCAAGTGTGTTTGTGTCTGTGTAATCTCTTTCTGACAATAAACTTTTGTGTTGTATTGTAATATCGATGATGGTTACCACATAACATCAGGTAGGCCAAGGTTTTCTACAACTAGCTTGTTCTACCAGTTAGTTGTAAAAAAAAACTTTGAAATCCTTTCAGCACGCCGTTTCGAAAAAACTAATGACACAAGAAGAAGCAGAATAAGAAAGTTGTGACAGTAAACACGAGCATAAAATCTTTCTAGCAGCTCGTTCACTCTCCCGTGCCGCGCCGGAAGCACGTTTATTTCCGTGCGTTTGAAGTTAAGCATACACTGACCCAACTCAATTAGCGACACATGTCAGCTTTAACTTATGACTGCCCCTTATTCAAAGATACAGAGATTATAAACTCGTTGAAAGCGCTTTGAGACCATCCACATGATAGGTAAGTATGTTCGTAGGCCAAGATTTTAAGGAAAACGCTACCATTTATTCATTTTTCGATTTGACGTAATGTGACCCCTTGGGGTACTTATAAGGTCCTTGAATGTGGCTGACTCGACTTAAAACTTTTTTATTATTCAACTTGACATTGGCAAGATTGCATGCGTATCCATGCGTACTATTGTTTATCCTGAGGTATTAGATAACTTCAAGTTTATGCTACTGCCGATAGTACGTATGCATTTGCATAGTAAGTGAACTAGAACGTGCATAGCATACTGAACTTTTTACAACCAGTTCTTTACTCATCTGACTGAAATAGTGATCTAATAAATAGCGCTGGAGATTAGTACCGTACTCGTGACTTATCTCTGTGGCTCGTCCGTTAGAGTACTACCACCATGCTAATTCCTACCGTCAGCCAGCGTTGCTGTGTTTCCGTTTGAAGGGTGTGGGTGAAATTACAAGCTAGGTGAATCTAGGTGCCAGTTCGCCAGTTCCACACGGCCGAGCCTACACCAAAAAGGCAACAATTTCGTTTTAGCAATCGTGTCCCACTTTAAGACGCCACTTCACATCTCCAATCTTCTTATCGCGTCACTCGTCCTTTCGAAACATTGTGGTGAAAAGATTTTAAGTGCGCCTCAAAGAGGCTTCTTTCGAGCAAGATATCTCCAATCAAAAAGCCCTTAACATACATCGTTTGTCATCCACAGCGCCGGTTGACCCAGAAGTACAGCATAGCAGTCGGCGTGCCAACCCTGGTGATCCGCGGCAGGCCGGTACGCGATGCCTTACTAGAAGACCCGCTGGGAGAGCGGTTCCCGTGGCCAGCCCCGCCGCTGCACGAGCTTCTGCGCGGGGTGAAGCTGCAGGGAGAAGCAGCGACGGCGTATGAGGATCTGCCGGCTGATGCGTTACGCGTCTTCTATTTTGCTGCACATTGGGTAATATTTTGGTATTATTTTGAGTTCGGTGGTTAAACAAAGATTACTTGAGGTTTGAGCGCTAAGTGCAATTGAACAATGTGCGAAAATGGTCTGTTTTTGGTCTTATGAGAGTGACTCTGCCTAAATAGCTAACGTCGTAGTAATCGTGAGATCTTTGGTTCGAATCTGGTCATACAATAATGGATTATTCTCACGAAAAAAAAATGTGCACTATGCCAGTGCTCTCAATCGGTGAGTGAGAGGAAACATCGTGAGGAAACTTCTTCGTATTCTGGACTGTGTAAAACCAGTGTATCCACTGTCCCCAGTGTCCACCGTGCCGTGCGTTCTCGCCCAGCGTGTGCGCCGCCCTTTCTGCGGTGCGCAAGCGCCGAGCCAAGTACGCGAACACACAGCTCATCCTCGTCTCCAGTGACAGGTAACTATGCTGGCTCCATATGGAGTCAGTAACTACCTAAGAGTAGTTGAGCTCTTTGTGAAAGGCTAGTCCAGGGAAATTCTACCACCATGCCCAATTCTGCCGCCAAGCAGCGTGGCTGTGTTTCGAATATAAATAAAAAAATAAAAAACTTTATCTATGAAATGTGCTCTGTTGTCTTGTCAAAGTCATAGTCAAATGTTTTTTATTCAGTTAAATGCAATCGATATGCTTAAAAAAGAAAAGTGAACTAGTAAGAAAAAGGCAGTTCCACGCGACCAAGCCTAGACGAACTGAAAACAGGAAGGCAGGAGAGATCGAAAACTCACATCTGAGTTTCTGCCATTATTTTGAATGAATACTTTTTACAAAATAATAAAACAATGAAGATCTAGTGGAGCTACTGAGGCAAAACAGAAATAGGTACGAAAATGCAATCGTAGTCGTAGAAATACAAATAGAAAACAAGTTTCGTTCTTTATTTAAGTATATTAATGCCACCGACCATGACAAATTCCAATAATTAAATTAGGAGAGCCAATCACTAACAACACACTCCCGTATTGATTAAATTCCTGTTTCTATTTATCGCATCGAAGGACGGCGGATCCAATTAGAAACAAAACTACTTAGATACCAAGTAGGTAGGATTTGCGCCACAACAAAATACTTGCTACGTATGTATGTACTGACTTTGAAAAACGGTTGTGGGTCCAGCTTGGCAAAAGGTCTATGATCGGAACAGTGGCGTAGCTAGGTAGACAAGGGCCTCGGTGCATAGAGAAATAATCGGGCCCTCACCCCCTCTTTTCACATAGCTTGAACTTATATGCCTTTAATATAAATCAATAAAAAAAATTGTGAGTTGTGTCAAGGTTTTCTAGCTTCGGGAGCTGGCTGACCCTCTCTATTCAAAGCTTAGGTTAGAGGGCCTCCTGAGCTCCGGGCCCTGGTGCACTGCACCACCTGGCCCTACGATAGCTACGCCGCTGTAGGTAGGATTCGCGACAAAATACAACAACAAAATACTTGCTACGTAAGTATATATTGAGTTTAAAAATGGTTGTAGGTACAGCCTACTAGTATTCTCTTATCTATGGTACAGCTTGGCAAAAGGTCTAGGAACAGAACTTATTTGACATGCGGGTGTTTCGCATAGGTGCGAGCGAGACCGCATGTGAGTGAACGTATAAAATGTATAGAAAGTGGCGCCTCTATAATTTTCTACTCATTTTGCCAATCTATACCCTCGTAAACACGGATACAGATCGAGCTGAACAAATCCAAAGGTTAAGGATGCTTTGTGTTGTGGTAGAAAAAGCCCTTCAATAAAAAAAAACTGTAAAATTGGCAGACAATCATGAAAGAAATACAGGCAATTCGGCAGAATTCAGCCAATTATGAAAGAAACTTACATCGTCTAAACAGGTGTTTATTTTTGTAGGTATGGCATCACGTGCATGTGAAAAGGCACGTTTGTGCTGCCAACTGGATTCTAAAAATCTACCATTTTTTTATTTGCAATTATTAAAATCCCACTCAAGAGCCTCGCTTCGTGCAACACCACTGAATAAATGACACAGATAAATAATTCATAGATTGGGTTTAGATCGTTATCATAATTAAGCAAGCTTTGTTTACTCTGTTGACGATTAAACAATATCTTTTGATGACTTCCGTGACGTAGTGGTTGACTGAGATGCAAGAAAATGCGAGTTCGATGCCCGCGGTTCAAATTTTAAGAGTAGTAGAGCTTTCTGTGTGTGGCTCGTCGAAGCATGCCTATATTTCTGCCGCCAAGCAGCGTTTCTGTGTTTTGGTTGGACGGGTGTAGGTGAAATTACAGGCACATGAGGCTAAGCAAGTCTCTCCCAACACTACTGTACTTTCTGATACGAGAATCGACAACCCAGCGTCCATCAACTTGAGGCATACAGATGTTAAGCCTCATGCGCCTGTAATTTCACCGGCAACCACCATTCGAAACGAAACACAGCGTTGCTGCTTGACAGCAGACATAGGCATGGTGGTAGTACTTCCCCGGACGACCCATACACAAAAAGAGACTACTCTTAAATACTCTTATACTTTATGAGGTCATGTTTCGAAATAAAAAGTGCCGAAACAAAAAGACGAGGCAATGCTTTGGTGATGGATGGACCACTTAACATCAGGTGCGTCATCTGCTTGTTCCCTCAGTCAGTTGTATAAAAAAATGTTAGGATACCCGACACGAAGCACCTAATGGGGAGTAAGGAAGCAGTACAATCTGCCTAATAAAATAACATCCCCAAGTAAAATCAGTTTCAGTAAGCAATGCTATTAGAATGCAGCGGGGGTAGCCGATCTCACAGGGTTGCAAGCGGGTGGTTACCCTCACTCTATAATGGCTGTTGCTTACGGGGTTCGAACTTTATAGGGGTGTGTTTTTGTAAAAGCAAAGGATTTATTCCATTTTAATCATTTGTTTATTATTTTTGTGACATTTATTTATTTAAGAAAATTACAATGAATACAAGTAAATACCTATTTTCAAAATGTACAAAATACATATGAAACAGTTGAGCTATCTGCAGACCGTTGCAAACGATCTAGAGATAGCTGAACTGATCCAAATCAGTGGCAATCGGAAGCGACTCTGGCTGCTTTGCCACGCTGTATAGCAATGCTGATGCGCTGAGCCAGATACTCACCAGCCCTCGGGTCACAGCGTCTCGTCATGAGAAGACGCCCAGATAACATTTGGAAGACCCAGTGGGCCATGGACCTAGACTTTCAACCCCAAGAGGAGCAAATACGTAGACTCTATTTATTTCTATTTTAATCATTTATTTATTTGGCTAATGTCACATAGGTATTTCTCCAATGAGATGATGAGAATATTATCTGAAGGATGATGACTAACGGATGCTCGTAGCTTTAAGGTATCGGACAATGACAGAGAAAAAAAAACTTTATTTAATAAACCTAGTTTAGATAACATAATAATGGTATCTAAGAGTAGTAGAGCTCTTTGTGAAGGGCTCGTCTGGGGAAGTACTACCACGCCTTTTTATGCCGCCAAGCAGCGTTGCTGTGTTTCGGTTTGAAGAGTGTGGTTGCCGGTTTAATTACAGGCACATGAGGCTTAACATCTGTATCTGTATGCCTCGAGTTGATGGACGCAGGGCAGTGCATCATAGGGCACGTTCCTATCGTGCGTGACTTACGAGGTAATTCTTTGTTATAGGTGACGGTTACCACTAAACATCAGGTGGGCTTGTTCCATCAGCTAGTTGTATTAAAAAAAAACATAACAGCATGGTTATTTGACACAGCCATGTAAGCTTGGACGTATCTCTAACTACCCTCCTTGGACATCTAAGAATAAGTGAGTACTTGGTACTAAGAAATCTGAGGGGATATCTACCGTGCCTGGGGATCAAATTCGTGAAGCTGTTTACGGTTTTTTGTGGCGTGGTGGTAGCCCTGTGCCGAGTCTTTCCTCGAGTTGATTTGCATATTCCTGCTATTTTTCTTGGCTTGTCCAGACGTGGTTTTTATTTATGAGCAGAATGAATTGTTAGTCTGGTATCTTACTAATATTCTAATATCTAAAATTGTTTCTTAAGACGCTGACATGACAACCGCTCACGTACCTACCCACTTCTCGCTCGCATATTTGCACATTTTCGAACTTAAACTACTCACTGTATTAAAACGTAGTTTTTGTATCTTCAAAAATGTTAAAATCTGCGAGGAGGACATTGCCGGTTGTCAGCGTCTTATTGAGCGTCTACGCCTCTTGGAGAGTAGGTACCAATACCATATTTCAGACTTACATAGTTTTGAGATCTTGTGATGTGTAAGTAGAAGACTTCTTTAGAATATAGATTTGACACATTTATGTGGCAAATATATTTCTAACTATCAACACTAAGTTAGCTACGAGTAGGTAGTTTGGTAAATATCTACAGGCAACTTTCTGTCTGAAAAATAGCGTAAACTTTCTCTTGTGTATGTCTAAACTTTTTAAATCTACACTAATATTATAAAGAGAAAAGATTTGTATTTTTGTTGTTTTGTATGTAACGAATAGGCTCAAAAACTACTGGTCCGATTTCAAAAATTCTTTCACCATTAGAATGCTACATTATCCCTGAGTAACATAGGCTATATTATATTTTCAAAAAAATCAGGGATCCTGACTAAAACTCCAATAATGTAACCCAAGGTGGAAAAAGAAAACCTTACATCGCGTGCGCTGCGAAAACTATTGATGATAGAACAAAATAATGTACTACGAATTTGCAGAACACATCATTATCTACAAAAAATGTCGCGACAGCATATGTCTAACTATTATAGTTATGTCACAATAAGTGTTCTTTTATTATAAAAAATTAATTGAAATGCCGCCGCTAGAAAAGGGTGTTTATTTGTACCTTGGTATTAATCCTTATCAAAATAAATCATTTCATAATTAAGACGGTTTCAATACCTATAGATTACTTCTTAAATTTTTCAAATCGGACATTCCATTCAAAAGATATGACGAAATTAAAAATGTTAACGGGTCCACGGGTCACGCTCGGGGTGCGATTTCACTCACTCAAGGAGAAGGACGTGCAAATGTATGAAATTAGTAGACGCGAGGCTCGAACCCACGGTCTAAGTTTATCCTAAAATGTTCAAAAAATTTATGACCACCCATGCGAAGCTGGGACAGGCCGCTAGTTTTAAATAAAATCACTAAAAACCAGTGATAGATAGATAAATACATTACAAGAAACAAAACAAATTATTTAGCTACAACGGGCGGCCTTATCGCCGAGAGCGATACCTTTCTGACAACCTATATAAACGAAAATCTAAAGGACATAAAATATTTTTGAATCCATTCTACCAATTACGTAACACTGAAAGTTCGTGTGGGCATGTTTTAATTTGAACCACAAAAAAGTTACTTACGCAAGCAATTTAATTTTGTGTTAAATCGCGTGGAATAAATATTTCATCCGCAGCCCGCAATGGGAATATCAAAGCTGGCACATTCATTTTTATGAGAAAATTATGTTCAGGGACATAGAGACGCTACTACGTACGAAAGAGAGTAGGCCGGTATATTCCTGGATAAATAATAATAAAGAAAACTTATATTTTCAAAATAGGATCTCAAACACTCTCTCTCTTGTCGTGTCACTAGTTTCTTTCGAACAGTGCGGTGAAAGGATTTTAAGTGCGCCTCAAGAGGCTCCTTTCGAGCACTTGACACATGTTGTAGAACTTTTTAGGTTCTACGACATGCCGGTTTCCTCGCGACGTTTTCCTTCGCCGTTTGAAAGTACTGGTATTGTGCACATACATTTTTGAACAGAAAAACTCATTGGTGAACGACCGGCTTCGATCCCACGACCTCAGGATCGGAAGGTGGGGTGCTACCACTAGACCACCAGTGCTCTCAAACACTGAAAAATCGCAATCAACCAAGTTGTGTGGTATTGTTATCAGATTGCACACAGTTCAGCAAAAATATAATTTAGAACCAAAAAAGTTTTCCTACCAAAAAGTTTGCTTTACTAGTTTTCGTACATAAGCAAACTTTTTAGTAATCAGCTTGTTACTTCCGTAAGTTATATAAAAATCATTGCTTAGCATTGTTTATCTGTTTTAGCGTTACATTGTACCCTACGCTAGAAATGGCCGGGTAAAAAGAATCAAAAAGTAGTGCGTAACTTACGAGGCAATGCTTTGTATATAAGTGATGGATACCACTTAACAGCAGGTGGGCCATCTGCTTATTCCATCAGCACGTGGTATAAAAAAGACCGGAAATGCCCCCACCCTACTGAGGGAGTCGAATAGGTACCTAAACTTGTTTTATTTAGCTGAGCGGTTCTTTTCGTAAAGTAAATAATGTTTTTAAAGAGTTTTGGGGTGTACTATAAGAAGCACAAAGTCACGGAATGCAGATCATCATTATCACCAGCCTAAGGAAGACCTCGGTTAGAAATAAAAATAATAATATTTTAGACCATGGATCCATAAACGTATACATAAGTAATAGTTAAGACAGTCTTTCTCAAACTGGGCGATACGCCCCCTTGTAGACTTTTGTGTCTACAGGGGGGCGGTGAAGAGCCCAGAGAAACTTACTCGTATTAAACAAGTATTTTGGTAGGAAAACTTTTTTGGATAAAAAAATATTTTTGAAACTTTGTATGTTATTTATTTAACTTAGTTATTTGCGATTTCATAACTACATTCAGATATCCTACATGATGGTTGTCAGCCTCTTAAGTTCTAAGGGGCGCTAATTTTTTCTAAGGGGAAAATAATTTATTGTCAAAGTGGGCGGTAGATGAAATAAGTTTGAGAACCTCTGGTTTAGAGGCTCACATAGACCTGACGTTGTTTTTCCAGAAAAATCTGTTCAAACCTTCTCCGTCCATCGACTTATCACAATCTTTACGTTGGCACCCCGGGTGGGGGCGCCGACCTCGGGTGGGGGAAATTGACCAAATAACTGGTCAAGTGTAAGTCGGACGCAAGCAGTAAGGTTCGGTCAAATGTTTCAAAAAATAACTGAATCTGATTCATGACTTTGATTCCCAGACACGGTAGATGTTCCCTCAGAGCTCTTAGTAACAAGTACAAGCTTAAGATTCTTTGAGGATGTCTAAGAGGGGTAGTCAGAGGTACAGAGGTACGTCCAAATATTACATTTCAGCCACATTTTGCAGTAGTTGGTATTCCATGGACGATGGACCGACGACATTGTGAAGATGGGGGGAAGTCTAGGCTCAGGATCATTTTTCTGGTAATATATTGGGGGCCCATGTACAGTGGACTTCTTTATGCTGATGATGATGATGATGGTATTCCATACGTCACACGTAGCAAGCCTATCGCCGCTGCTAGAATACTAACTGGTTTCCTCGCGATGTTTTCCTTCACCGTTTGAGAGCAGCACTTCAAATAAAGCGGCGCCAAACCTTTTCCGACAACGTTCGACCCTCTTAACTAAACGAGTGGCGGAACAAGATTAGATCAGTACCCCAAGTCTGAGCTTTGTTTTTCGTTTTTCGTATCGTCAGGCCGTTTTTATATGGAGACTCGATCAGCGCCTCTGTCGGGCGTGCTGAGAACTCACGAGTCTCCATCCATACGGCGGCGGCAAATTAAGCTTTTTTTCTAACATGTGTAGTATATCTTGTTTTTGGATATTTCTGATATTTCTATAGGTACTAAGCATAGAGCAACACGGAGGGGAGTGGCCGTAGCGTTTTTTACCGATGCAAAACTGTCTGCCATTTTTTGCGGGGGGAAATTTGTGTTACGCACACTTTCTCTAATTCCCACACAAAAATAATCGTCTGTAACTACGAAACTCACACATACCTAATTAAAAATACACTAACAATTTCATGCACACATATATACATTCTGTGTCCTAACAGTATGAGGTGACACTGACAATTTGCTTACAGCCGTAGTTGTAACAACTGTCGATACGCATTATCGATAAATTCAAGAACTCGGTTAGGGAAATTAGGTTTTTAAAGTGATAGAAAGGTAAGATGTTATCATAAAAATGGACTTTATTTATTATGTAATACAATAATTATCACAATAAACATAATGTTTATATCATTTTAATTGTAGTTGTATCTTTCACTGGTTTTTAAAATGGATTAGTTTTCTATATATGAATATCACGAATACATTTTTGTGGGTTTTCTTTTTTCATTAAGAAAGAAATGCTTGTACCAGTATATTTTTCCATTACTAATCTTGTCAGTTCCATTAATGGTGCCCTCGACTAATTTCCTTCTATTGTTCGCCAACACTTGAAAGTCAGAGGTCTTGAAATGATTTGAGCAAATTACACTATTTCTTGTGGGCGTCCAGGTTAGTCTGATAATACAAAATTTCTTCCATACAAAATGCATCCCTAAAATTTGGATCTTTAGGAAACCTGCATTAATAAATAAAAAACATTATGGTTCAGACTAAGTAATTATAGTAAAATGTGTTTGTACTCGTAAGTATTGTATTATATTTAATGTAATGCAATTTTATTAAAAAACTATTTAAATTAAAATAAAGCTCACAATATAATATTTTAAATTAATCAGAAAACTTAAATCACAAAAATGTCTGTATCCTTTGCCTTTGCCATTTTTATCGATAACTATCTACAAACAAACCGGTAACAACACTATCGCTCGGCGACAGCGACTTCTAGGAAATGTCTCGGATCAGTCGCTCGACCGATCCGCTTATTGTATGAAGGCAAGCGGCCTGTGTTTGTAAACAAATCGGAAACAACACGACCGATAATATTGTGATTTTTAAGTTTAAAAGAAGTTTAAAGTAATAATGTGATTAAAAATTACTTACATATGAAAGGTAAAGCCATCTTTTTGTAAATTTGACGTGGCAGATGTCTTTTTGCAGCATAAAACAGAACAATTCGACATTTTTTAAAGGACATTGATTCTGTCCCGCAACTAGATTTAGTCTAGTGAGCAGTGCGGCTGCAACTAGTTTTATTGTACGTCTAGGACCGCGTGGACTTGTACTTTGACAGAGGGGAATGCCTGCGAAGGCTACTCCCCTCCGGTCCGCCGGTGGCCCGTGTTGCTCTAAGGTACTAAGAAAAGCTCAATCATGAGCTGATGTAGGTAAGGATGATAGTGCACCAATCATAAAGTTGTAATTTCATTGTCAATTTTTTTTTTGTAAATATTATACTAACTAGACTTTCGAATTGTAGAGGTCAGTAGGGGCGGCACCATGGAGGTACTATATACTGGAGGGAGCGATAAGACTTACATCCTTTTTCAACTGTGTATCAAACATTGATCATCTATCTTTGTTCTTCCCATGTAGCCTAGCTACGAGTAAAAGAAAAGAAGATGTAACTTCACTCACTCCATCTCACTCACTCACTGTCTGCGTAAATCGTGGCCGTCAGTTGATGCAATGTTTTGATCTTGTTTTGACGTTTTTGAAAAACTCGCAGCAACATTGCGATGCAGCGAAAGAAATTATGAAAATTTTTAAAGAATTATTATTGTCTAGGCAAAATATATTTGAAAAGGTGAAAGTATGTCTTGTGAAGCTGTGTTTTGTGTATCAAAAACAACAAAAGCAGGAGTTAAAGACCCGGAATTGTCATTTGATACGTAATATTCTTTTTCTATTTTCATGCTAAAAAAATACGTTTTTTCTCCCATAAAGACTGTAGGAATTACATTTTATTAGTACTAGTCATATTTTCCTATGTGAAAATGATGTAAACCCATTAATTATTGCAAAATAAAATGCATTGTTTTAGTCTTCTGTTCTAGAGATGTACTTTCACCGACCAATTTAGCTTTATCGATAATATGTAAGTTTCCGTTTTTTATATGAAATATCTAATGCGGTGGGTCAGACCGGCTGTTCTGTTGTAGTTTCAATTTTTCACACCTTATAGGCGTCTCGCGAAGGATCAATTTTTGTTAAATTTTACATTATTTTTTTAGGTTCTTAAATGCCCAGAATGAAGACGGGAGTGGATAAAAGCTGTTAGGCGTGAAAACTGATAGCCTACAAAATGTTCTTATGCATGGACGAAATGGCCATAAGAAATTGTATCGAGTGGGATGGACATCGCTCTCACGGTTAGGGCAATGTGGGAAACATTATTGACGATGATAGTGTTCCAGTGTCTATAATGGTTTTGGGCTTTCGCAATAAAAGTCAGCAACCAGTTAAAATTAAAAAGTTGGATTCCAATTAAAACGACTTTTTCATCCATTTCTTATTCTATCGATAGGTTAGTCAATGTTGTCCCTTCTCTAGTCACTCACGCGAATACATACAAACTAACAAAAAACGGACACGCCGAAAAACCGTAACACTACGTCTATAGGCGGCACGAATAGCCTACTGGCGGCAAATATGTAAATCCGCCACTGCTCCATACAAAAATGGCCTGACGATATTGAAAACGATAAACAAAGCTCAGACTTGGTGAACTGGATTCTTGATGGGAAGGACGCTCGCCCTTATTTAGTAAGTAGCCATAACATCGAGATGATATTGAAAATAATCTGGGTAGAAAACCTTTTTTCTCAAAATAATCAATTTATTTAATGGGAGGGTAAATCCTATGGGGGTTGAGCTCCGCTGGGCCGTTTCTCGGTCGGAAATCGAAACAAACGTAAGGTATAGGGATCACACTCTTTTCTAACTATTCAAACGAAGAACGAAAGAAAGTTTCAAACTATAGATAAAGAAACAGATTCACGACTTTGATCCCCAGGCATGGTAGGTCCCCTCAGATCTCTCAGTAACATACTCAAACAATGGAATGTGCCTATGGAAATAGACCTTACCATGTAGGTAACATACCTAAGCTACCTATATCAAGATCGTTTGTAAAGGTCTGCAGATAGCTCGACTGTTTCATATGTATTTTGTAAATACTGTAGGTATTCATTGTAATTTTCTATGTAAATAAAGAATGTAACTTATTAACTGCAATAAAGTAAATAATCCCTCGTATCTATCTATTGTAATTCACTAGCCGCCATTTTGTTTTAAAAGCGCGCGAAAACTATCTTTCTACAACAGCAAAAACCATAATGTTCTTTTTTTTTTGGTAGATACATTTTCCTCATGCAAACATCGACAAACATGTTTTCTTAGGACACGTAGTGCCGTCACGTCTCGGCTGAATAGACTCTCGCCACTGCAAAGGCTCTTATCAGCTGCAATGGTTGCGTGATCAAAGTCATCTGGGACTAGCCGTGGGTAGAAGGAGTCGGACGTACGCGTTTGGAGCGGCTCATACCGTAGTAAGCGCGTCAGTACCGGCTCAATTTCTTTAGGGGCGGCTCAACAGCTCTCATGCCAGCCTAATATAAGTTTTATTCCTAGAAAGGTAGGGTCTATATTAGAAAAAAGATATCCGGCTCAAATTTTTTGCTAAATGAATTTGAATTGTTTCGTCTAGATAATAAGATCTAATTTCCAATGCTGCATTTTTGGAGCCGGTCATCTGTGGAGCGGTTCTCAGGTCTACTCATAAAATGTGATATACAACTCAAACGGTTCAAAGATTGGTTTTATGATAAACAGAACCCTGAACCGTTTGAGTAGAATATTTATTTTGATTCATTGGGAGGTTTACTACGTACTCGAACCGTTGAATCGTTTGAAGTAATATCTGCACGGGTGAGTGAGTGGAGTTAGGATGAATTGAAGGATTATGGTTCTTTTTAGAAAAGCATGTTTTTAAATGGTATGGGTTTCGAATTTCAATTATTAACTTGAGTTGTTTTAGCAACAGCCCGTGGATGCACTCGCGTTTTAGCATACATATTTAAGGATATTTTGCGTTCTAGGCTCGTCATAATTTGCATAAATATTTTCCGTTTTATCGTTTAATCAAGTAAGGTTCATTTTGAATAGTAGAACTTTTACTTAAATTTTTTTTCATTCCGTCGTTCATTGTTAGCAATATTTATTAGTTATTGCTAACATACAAATTCTCGGATTTTTCCTGTTTATTTTCCGCTAGACTCGTTTATTTTTCTACAAAATTATTTTTATCGTAGTATTTTTTTGTTTTGGCGTCTAGTCCTTTTGCCAAGTCTTATCGGTGCTTGCTTGAAGTCTTTGAAGGTACCATGAAAATAAATTGGTCCTGAAATTCTGAGCCGTTTGAACCGCGGTTCGGCTCCGGCTCGAGACTGTAAATGAGCTGATGCGCTGCAGATCATGTTTTTTGAGTGAGTTACCCATGGCTATCTGGGACATTACACCCCTCTTACACCCCCTCAACCCCTACCACTGCGCTCGTAGGGAGGTGTTATGAGTTATTTTAAGAAACTTTGCTATCGACACACACGTTTTAATACGTGATGCGATACTATGACAGCATGGTTTTTTTTTAGGCAGGCAGGTCTAGCTACTGAGCCGTGCGTGTACCACTAGTCCTAGGTGGAATGGAGATGGTGGTATTATATCGTGTAGATCCTGGGCACATTCCATATTATGATCATTATTTCTAAAAAAGGGTAATATTCGTGATTTTGATTGTTTCCCGATTTTTCGGCAAAATTATACAAAAACATTGGTCATGATCACGCACGACTAATAAGCACAGCACTATAGTTTCTATATTCTACCTGACAAAACCTACACCTAGTGTTCCTGTCAAAATTTCCACTAAATCGAATTTGAAATCGGAATCGAATTTCCGTGTAACGTATTATAGCAGCCACTACTACAAAATAGTACCCACACCACACACACACTCTAATTCCTCTCTAGGTTTTCCTGTAACCTACCGCGTTCTACATTTGAAATTTGGAGATGTTGTAGCACAGAGAAAAAAAAAACTGCATCTAAAGAGTTCCTAAATTGAGGTCAGTCTTTTAGTAAGTTTTGTCTCATATTAGTAAGTGCTAGTCAGCATACATAATATTGGTATTACCTACCTAGATTTACCTACTCTTTAGTGCTTATGTACTTATGTTCCATAATACCTATTTCTTTTTTTTTCTGGTGGGTTACCCGCGTTTGTATGCCAAATAAAACTATTATATTCTATTGTAAGTTTCTCTGAAAGGGCTATTACCTACCGCGGGAAAACAAATTACACGCGGACGATGTCGCGAGCAACCGCTATTCTACCGTCTACCTATTACGACTGTGAAGGGGTGTTCAGTAAAACGACCCTTGTAATCAACAGTCCCTTGATACGATGACTTTCAGTCTGCGCCGGCCTACACCGTAATGCGATTATAATCTATCTAAGTCTACCTTTGAACTCCTGTTAAACCTGCGTTGGCAGATAAAAATGCCCGTAAAAAATTGTGAACCTAGAATTTGCAAATGCGGCAATTTTTAGCAATTAAAAACGCAGAACACAGAAATATACTTTACTAGCGACCCGCCCCGGCTTCGCACGGTTATTGTGTGTTTCTCTACTATATTATGCTTGTATTATGCATATAAACCTTCCTCTTGAATCACTCTTTCTATAAAAAAAAACCGCATCAAAATCCGTTGCGTAGTTTTAAAGATTTAAGCATACATAGGGATATAGGGACAGAGAAAGCGACTTTGTTTTATACTATGTAGTTATAATATGTATTCTGTGGGAAAACCGGTTCGTAAAAAGTCAAAGTCAAAAGGTATTTATTCAGTTGAATCACAAGGATCACTTTGAAACGTCTTAAAGCTAGGTGATTCTAGGTGCCAGTTTGACACGACCAAGCCTAGAAGAACAGGCAACAAGATAGCAAGAAAGTAGGTAAACTCATCTTTTATCTCAATACCTTGAATCCACATAATACGCATTCATGCCAGGAAAACCCTTACAAATTACTCCATCCCTATACCGGGATAATTCCTATTCATCGACCACTATCTCCGGGATCCCGGGATGCTTAACCCGGGACTGCAATCTCGGGTTAAGTGCTGAAGTTCGCTCGTAAAAGTGCCATCTCATTACTTCAGTTCCACAAACTATTATTATTTCTAAGCTTCGAGCAAATCCTCTATTTATTGTGCGCGCTGTGGGCACAGATTAAAGAAGTGTTCGGTACCGTCAGCATCAAAAGTATGAAAGAAGAAGAAAAGACTATCCGCTGAATAAGTTGGTTGACTTGCAATTTGAGCGAGATTAAACTCTAACCAAAAGAAATTGAATATAGAAAGAAATGAAAAGAAAGGAAGAAAATATGTCTATTAAAAACGGATACATGAAAAGTATGATATAATAATAATGATAAACTGTAGAGAAACAAATGATACTCAATTTTAAAATATAAAAAAATCAGCTTTTGATGCTGACTGTACGCAGTAGGCATTTCGGTTATAAAGAAGAGATTTATGTTGGAAAGGTTCGTTGAACCTTGACGAAATTTATTGGATGGTTTGTAGGAAAATGCAAAAATAAAAAATAGCTAGGTACTGCAGACCTACCAGAGTCTGTTTCGCATAGAATGGTTAGTGTGTTTATCACATAGTAACGATTTCCATCGGCATTATGCTAATCGGTTTAAACAATCGATTTAGTAGATAACCCAACCCTCGACATTTAGATCGAATTTCAAACAGTTTGACTTTTGAATAGAACGTATACGAGTTAGTCCGTTTCACGAAAGAAGTCCCAGGATTCATTCGAAAAAAAAAATATTACGGCAGCTTACATTCTTTTTTTTTCGCTTATACACACAAACAGTCTACAGTGGTGTGTTTTAAGCGTATTCAATATTTCGCAACTACATAACACATAAAACCAACCCATAAAAATGTTGATATTATTCGAATTTGAATATTTTTTATACAAATACCATAGAACTTTTTTCGTGAAAGCACTCTACCATTTTTTTATAGAAGCGAGCAATCCTACCACCGCACCGTCCAGTCGGTTTCCACCGCGGGAGCCCTCGCGGTCCCCTGGGCGGCCAGTGAAGCCCGGCTGGCGCTGCCGGCTGCGCTGGCAGTGGCTGGCATCCCGGCGCTTGTCATAGCTGATGCTGCGGGGAATGTGGTCGCTTCTAATGGAAGAAGACACTTATCTGCTGATCCATTGGGCTTTGTAAGTATGATAGAATTTAATCTTCCATCGTCTATTGTAGTAGAGAGTCCCAGAAATCGACGTCAAGCCGAAAACGGGTCGTAAGTGTTACCAGAAAAATATAAAAAACATTCTAAGTTGTATTTTCTTTAATAGGCATTTAACAAAAACTCAAGAAAATCTACGAGAATGATGTCTTTTTACTCAAGTTACAATTGTTTTTTACTTTTATTATTGATTTGATTATGTCATCCAGAATCATAATGCTTTTTTCAATTTGTTGCCCAAATTTGCTGACTGTACCTAGTGTTGCGCCGGACGCCTAGCAACTTGTTTCGTTATTTATCCTGACGTACAGGTGTTTTCAGAAGGCTGAAATATGTTTTCAGCCGTTGCCAGAAGAGGCTCTGTCACCTCCCAGTTGATTACAATTTCGACCAAGTTGCCGTGGTTTTCAGGCGCCTGAAACATGTTTTCAGTCCGTTTCAGGCTATTACCCATCGATCCATGCAATATCCTGAAAACCCGTTTTCAGGCGTTTTCAGGACCCCTTATGGACCTTCGAAGGACATTTCACTATAGAGCCATATTTGCATAGGAGTGACAGAGATAGCACTACTAGAACAAGATAGCAGACCTTCGAATATTCTAGACTACTGTTCTAGAATCAATCGAAGGAAATGAACGAGAGCTATTACTGTGGAAAGAGATGCAAGTATGGTCTAGTATGATCCAGAACATTCTCGGGTTAGCTGCGTCGTATATAAGACCAGTTGGTGAAAGCGACAGTCAGTCAGTTTGTGGAGAGGACTCGAGAAGAAAGTGAGTTAGTGAAAACGGTTCGAGGAGTCAGTCAGTTTGTGGTGAGGACTCGAGAAGAGGGTCACTTCGAGGGAATGGCTCAGGGAAGAAGTCAGTTGGTGAAGATGACTCGAGGAAGAAGTCAGTTTCAGGGAATGGCTCAGGAAGAAGTGAGTTGGAAGAAGTGGAGTTTAGTTCACAACTGGATACGGAAAACGATAAAGGACTTTTGGAAGTGATAGTTAAGTGATAGTTTTTTTTTTTTTTTTTTTTTTTGGCGTCGCACTTTTGGTGCATTTGCCATTTTGCTTGTTTTTTTTTTTTTTAAATAAAAATTAGGGAAACATAGGGATTAAATTTACACGGAAGGATAAAAGGAGATCAGTAGGGTTAAAAATAAGGTAAGGAAAGGAAAAATGTAAGGAAATATATACAGATAATGATTATGTATGTACAAAAAATTTACTAAATTTTTATATTATTTACATTTATAAATGATGCCAAACAATGATAAATACAAGGATCCAAGGAAGAAAGAAGAACAATGATATTAGTAGGGAGAGGAATTCGACAGGAAACAAGATCTTTACTGAAATATCCTGTTGGTAAGGCGGGATCAGGGAATAAATAATACGCCTCGAAATGTGCTCCTGTCGCAAAGCGCGTTTTATTTTGACAAAAAAACTTTTGACAGAAAAATGCCTACCCACAGTGTTGGTTTATTTAACTAACCTTATTCTACATACATTACACCCTCCTACTTATCTAAGACTACTACTTATATGAAATGACACAAAAAAAATAAAATAAAATTTATTGGTAGGTAACCAACATCTGCTTATACAACAACTTACAACTCTAGCACAACTTTAATAACTAAATTAACAACTACTAGTTTTATTCTAGTAAGAGACCGGATTACCAAAACGCTCAACAGGATAGCGTATCCGACAGGCTTGGTCCGGTACCGTTGGCGGGGACGGCGAACTTAAACTTAGCCGTGGTGTTGTACTAAAAGTGGGGCACGCCAACAAAACCGTAGGTAAGCGATGTCTAAGCTGGTCTATGTGCCTTTTACAAGATGAACCGTCTTCCCTAGTAACTCTAAAATTTCGTTTCCCTAAAACCTCTTCCACCTTTCCTTTTACCCACTTATCCTTAGGACCATACTCTCTCAACCATACTGTCTCTCCCATAACCACTTCCCTTAATGTACCTCCCGCATTGTCAACTTGTTGCTGTTGCTTATCACGTACCCTCTCTTCTACTACTCGACCTGATCGCAAAAGATCTAATCGCGATCGCAACGTCCTTCTCTGTAAAAGCATGGCCGGTGACGCGCCTGTAGTACAATGAGACGTATTTCGGTATGCCATTAAATAAGCCTGAAGTGCAGTATCTAAATCATACTTATCTCTAATTGCTTTTTTTATCGCTCTTTTACACAATTTAACTGCTCCCTCGGCCGCCCCGTTCGAGGCCGGATGGTAAGGTGGCGTGAAGGTATGCGTTATCCCGTTCAGTTCCATGAACTTCTTAACTTCCCCACTCGTAAAGGGTGGTCCATTATCTGATACCACTTCTCTAGGCAACCCAAATCTAGCAAAAAGCTCTCTCAAAACCTTGAGCACCGCTGAAGCAGTTGTACTAGTCATGTGAAAAGCCTCAATCCATTTAGATGCGGAGTCAATTAAAACAAAGAATGTTTTTCCCGCAAATGGCCCTAAAAAATCAATGTGCAGCCGACTCCATGGTTCAACCGAATAAGTCCATGGTTGTGGTGGTGCTTTTGGTGGCGCTGGGGCCTCTATGGCACACGTATGGCACTCCTTACATACCCGTTCTATATCCTTATCAATATCTGGCCACCACACGTAACTCCTAGCCCTTGACTTCATTTTGACCATTCCCATGTGACCTACATGCAGTTCCTGCAATATTTGTTTTTTTAAAGTATCTGGAATAACTATCCTATACCCCCACATAACACAACCTTCTTCTAAATAAAGCTCATTTTTCCTGGAATAATAGGGTTGCAAATCTGGCTCTTGACATTTTGATGGCCACCCTGACTGTAAGTATGTCACCAATTTACACAACATAGGATTCTTTTTAATTTCTTGTCCAACTTGTTTCTGTGAAATGGGCAAAAAATTGCTAACAAAATTCATGTAAGTAACTTCTAATTTAACCTTATCTTCAGACTCTGATAAGGGAAGACGGGAGAGAGCATCTGCACCATTTTTGTCTGTGGATACATGTTTTATATCATACTCATAACCTGAAAGTATAACTGCCCACCTTTGCATACGTGATGCCGCCATTGTAGGTATCCCCATTTTAGGGCCAAATATTGACACTAAAGGTTTATGATCCGTTTTTAAAAGAAATTTCCTACCATATAAATATTGGTGAAACTTTTTAACCCCATAAATGATGGCCAATGCTTCTCTATCAATCTGTGAATAACCTTTCTCTGCTGAATTCAACACACGTGATGCATAAGAAATAGGTCGCTCTGAACCATCCTCCATCATATGGGATATTACGGCCCCTACCCCTACACCACTTGCATCGGTTGTCAAAATCAAAGGCAGGTCAGAACTGTAATGAGCTAAAACCTCACTAGAAGACAGCAGATCTTTAATCATCTGAAAAGAATCCTGACATTTTTCAGACCATACAAATTTAATCCCTTTTTTAAGTAATGAATACAATGGATATAAAACTGTACTAATGTTTTTAATGAATTTACCATAGTACATTACTGTAATGAACTTACTTGGTATTCAAGACTGAATATGAAGGGTAGTTTTGCACCTCCTTGCAAGCATCATCTCTAGGTACCCACATGTTTACTTATTACCGAAATGTCAGTGCACTGTCATTATTTACCTATAGATATGCCATACACCACATACCTTCCCCCATAGTCACTTTGTTATATCACTTTATTACTATTCTCAAAAGTCTTAAAGTTCCCATCACACATGTACATTATGCTATCTAACTATACCTACTAATTTCACTATCCTAATATTTACACTACAAAATGCATTTTGCTTTAATTGCCTCTATGTAACGTGTCTCCGGCTGCGGTAACCACTGCCTGACTTGGTATACCAAGGATGTCACGTGTTTCCTTACTAGGGCCAGGGGCTTCATCAGAATCACGACGTCGTAGTTGGTTTACATGTCTAGTGACCATTGGTCCATCTTCCATCTTCACAAAGAATCGAACCGGTCCTTTAATTCTGAATATTTCTCCTTTAACCCACTTCTCTCCTCTTGAATAGTTGCGCAACCACACCTTGTCCTTCAGTCTAAATGCTCTCACCGGTACTTCCATATTCCCTTCAATTTGTCTTTCAGCAATCGGTTTCGTGGACAGCGGGTGTATGATATCAAAACGTGTTCTAAATCGACGTTTATTCAGCATTTCTGCCGGTGATTTTCCAGTGACAGAACTGGGAGCCACTCTCAAACTAAAAAGAAGTCGCGGCAATTTTATATCCATGTCATTTCCATCCAAAATTCGCAATTTACTTTTCACTGTTTGCACAAATCGTTCAGCTTGCCCATTAGTGGCCGGACTATACGGTGGCGTCAATACATGTTTAATACCATTGCATTTCATAAACATTTTGAATTCCTCTGATGTGAAAGCTGTTCCATTATCTGATACTAACACTTCTGGCAACCCTTGTTCGGCAAAAATTTCTCTTAATGCCTTAATTGCACATGCGCTTGACGTCGTTCTGACTATCTTGACTTCTGGCCATTTTGAGTATGGATCCACAACAATCAAGTAAATTTTTCGGTCAACGGGCCCTGCAAAATCAATGTGTATACGTTGCCATGGATTTGACGGAGTAACCCAGGAATGTGCTGTACTTGATGGCATGTTTCTGTTTACTTGACAGTTATCACACTTTGCCACCAACGCTTCTATCTCATGATCTAGTCCTGGCCACCAAAAGTAGCTTCTTGCAATTGATTTTGATATCACTATGCCATCATGTGTCTCATGTAAAGCCTGAAGCATATGTTCTCTCATCGGCGGTGGTATGACCACTCGGGTGCCCCATATTATGCAGTCATTGGTAATGGATAGCTCTTTTCTTTTTAGCCAGTACAGTTTTAGATTACCATCGCTTACGGTATCTGGCCATCCATGCAATATCCAGAACTTTACTTTAGATAGAACTTCATCTCGTCTTGTTTGTTCTGCAATATCTTTTGCTGAATATTGTACAGCGCTGGGGGTCTCTGACAATAACAACACATCCTCAATATCATCAGTATTAGGTTTCCAATTTTCAGTTTCAATCGGCCATCTGCTTAGCGCATCAGCATTACCAATACTGGTCCCACATTTGTATTTTAATTCATAATCATGTGAATTTAATTTTAGTGCCCATCGCATCATTCTTGGAGACAGTACTTTTGGTATCGCTTTATTTGGGCTCAATATACCAAGTAATGGCTTATGGTCAGTATATATAACCGAATGTCTACCGTATAAATATTGGTTGAATTTATCCAAGCCGAACATTATTGCTGCCGCTTCCTTATCGATCTGGGCATAGTTGCGCTCTGGTTTCGCTAGCGTTCTGGATCCCATGGCTATAGGTTTCTCTGAACCATCATCCATAATGTGAGACAATACGGCCCCCACCCCATATTCTGACGCATCACAAGTTAATGTTATCCTCCTGTTATTGTCAAAATGAACTAGAGTGTCTTCACTGGACAGAATCAATTTAGCTTTCTTGAATGTTTCTTCTTCTTTTTTACCCCACTTCCATTCAGCACCTTTATCTAAAAGTCTGTGTAATGGTTCTAATAATGTGGCTTTGTCTTTTACAAACCTTTCATAAAAGTTAAGCAATCCTAAAAACGCTTGTAATTCCTTTATATTTGTAGGGCTCTTAGCATTGTTTATTAATTTTACTTTCTGTTCACTTGGGTGAATACCATTTTTATCCACTACATACCCTAGGAACTCTACCTTATCTGTTGCTATCTCACATTTCTTGCTATTTAACCTGAGTCCCACCTCCTTGAGACAAGTTAAAACCTTTTCCAGTCTTACGTTATGCTGTTTCTCATCTCCACTTATCAATATGTCGTCCAAAAGCACGGTTACTCCTTTAATACTTGCCAATGTAGTTGACATGACTCGTTGAAATATACCCGGGCAAGCCTTAAGGCCATAGGGTAATCTCTTCATTTTATATAATCCCTTCAAGGTATTTATTGTAAGGAGCCTTCCCGTTTCCTCTGAAACTCTTAGTTGTGTGTACGCCTCCTTTAAATCAAGCTTGCTAAATAAAACACCACCGGCCACTTCTGATAAAGACTCATTGATAGTTGGCTGAGGGTATGTATCCGTTTCTGTTGCGGCATTTACAGTCAGTCTGTAATCTCCACATAGTCGGATACTGCCATTTTTTTTTACCACTGGAACCACAGGCGTAGCCCACTCTGAGTATGCTATTGGCTCCAATACCCCAGCACTTACCAGCCTGTCTATTTCTTCGCACACTCGTTCTCTTATCGCGAATGGTACCGGTCTGCTTCTCATAAATTTCGGCTGTACATCTTTCTTGCAACTAATCACCACTTCCGGTCCTTTGTACTCACCAAGTCCTTCAAAAACATCTTTAAATTTTTTTAGTATCTCTGTCACTGATTTATTATTATTATACTCCGAAGAATTTATAAAATTAATACCCTCTATTGAGATCCCAAGAGGCTTAAACCAGTTCCTTCCCAGGAGGTTACCTCGCCCCTGTCCAATAATCAATTGCAAGTAACCTTCAAATTTTTTATATTTAATCATGACTTCGGTTTTGCCATGCACCTGTACCTTAGCATCTGTCCAGGTATGCAAATTCAAATTGCATTCCTGCAGCTGCAGTCCATTAGGCCAAATAATGTCTGCTTGCTCACGAGACATGATGGTGTAAGAACATCCCGAATCTACTTCAAACTTTATACATTTTTTATTTACTTGAATTTCTGTCCAAATAGCTGGTTCACGATTTATACCTCCAATAGAATATAACCCGTTCATAAATTCCTCCTCTCTTTCTTGAATCTCTTTGATATCACCAGTTCCATTATTTTTTCTGCACATCTTTGCTATGTGGCCAATTTTGTTGCACGCGTTACATTTAGCAGAAATAAACTTACATTTGTGATACAGGTGACTACCTCCGCATCTGTAGCAGTACAATTTTTTCTTAGTTCCTTCTACAACTGCATTTACCTCCATTGGTTCTATCTCACTGTCCCTGCTCTCACTCGCTGGGTTATTGCTTGATGAACCTCCAATGTCCGGTACCTTGATTACTTTTAGGTCTTTACCACATTTTTCTGCTTGCAATGACAGCTCAACTGCTGTTGCATAAGTGAGTTTGGCCTTTTTCAGTAAACTTTCTTGCAGTTTAGTATCATTCACCCCACAAACTAACCTATCTCTCAATGTCCTCTCCAAATCAACAAAGTTGCAGAACCTGCACATTTTCCTAAGATCTGCAATATAATCTTGCATTGGTTCATTTTTACCCTGTTTCCTATTGTGAAATTTAAATGATTCTACTATCTCATTTGGTCGCGGACTAAAATGATTATTTAACTTTATTTCAATATCTGATAAAGTAGCCTCGCTTATAGTCTTGGGAAACACTAATGATTTCACTAGATTAAACAGATCACTTCCACATGATGAACAAAATACCGCTTTTTGCATGGTTGCCTCAGTCACACCATGTGCTGTTAGAAAATAACCAAATCGTTCTTTATATGACTCCCAATCACCATTATTTATATCAAAAGTTTCGAATTTTAGGTCACCCATTGTTTTCACAAGTTTTTCACAAATATTTCACTGGTTTTTAACACTTTTTTACAATTTTTCCACATTCGCCAATGTAATGAACTTACTTGGTATTCAAGACTGAATATGAAGGGTAGTTTTGCACCTCCTTGCAAGCATCATCTCTAGGTACCCACATGTTTACTTATTACCGAAATGTCAGTGCACTGTCATTATTTACCTATAGATATGCCATACACCACAATTACCATCCCCAGAAAAGCCCTTACCTCTGTTACATTGGCAGGTGCCCTAACATCCCTAATTGCTGCCAACTTGCTTGGATTAGTGTGAATTCCATTCTTATCAATGTTATATCCTAAATAAGTTACTGACTCTGCAAAAAATGAACATTTACTTTTTCTAATTTTGAGACCATAGTGTTGTAATCTTTGCAAAACCTTATGTAGTGTATCTAAATGTTCTTGGTCATTTTTACCACTGATAATAACATCATCTAAAAATACACCTACTTTTGGAATGTCTGCAAACATTTGTTCCAGCTTGCGCTGGAATATACCCGGACTAGATGACAAGCCATAGACCAACCGTTCATACTTGAATAGCCCCCGATGAGTATTTATAACCACATATTTCTGAGATTCTTTATCCAAAACTAACTGAGCATATGCTTGTGATAAGTCGATTTTTGAAAACTTTTCTCCTCCTCCTAGTTTTGCAAGTAAATCCTCTACTTTAGGTAAAGGAAAACGGTCCACCTCAAGGCATTTATTTAGAGTTAACTTGAAATCACCACATACCCGAATAGTACCATCACTCTTTACCACCGGCACAATTGGCGTGGCCCAGTCGGAAGTCTCGACCGGCGTGATGACCCCGTCGGCTACCAGCTGGTCTAAGGCACGTTCCACAGGCTCGCGCAGTGCGTACGCCAGTGGGCGCGCGCGCATGTACACTGGCCGTGACCCCTCGCGCACATACAGACTTACTTCCCCGCCTGTATACCGACCAAGACCTTCGGAAAACACCTCACTGTATCTGGAACTGAGAGATTCTACCGTTACTGGCAAGTTGCATGTTACATCATTACAGCTGACCTCTTTCAATACTATTCCAAACTCATGTAACCATTGCCGACCTACCAAAGATTTTCTTCCGTTATCAATCACATACAGATCTAAAGATTTACACAACTTCTTTTTAAAACGTACCATAGGCGATATTTTACCGACCGGCCTCACCGTTTCACCTGTATAATAGCTCATCACTAGGTTATGTTTACATAGCGGTAAGTGAGCAAAAAATTTTTTATAAAGTTCATAACTTACACAAGATATAAGACAACCTGTATCAGCTTCCATCGAAATGGTGTGCCCCTCAATACAAACTTCAATCTCTATGGGGCCACACTTACTATCCAAGCTCTCGAAGTTATACAAATCTACAATTACCTCGTCACTGCTATAGTCTGTCTCCTCTTGCACTAACAACTCGCGTACCTCGCTGTTGTATGCTTTAACATTTTGCGAGTTTCCATCCTGTCTGGGACACATCCTCTTTAGATGCCCCGGTTTATTGCACACTCGACAAACATAGCTTTTGAACTTGCAAAACTTAGCATCATGATCTCGTCCACAAACTCCGCACTGCTCAGCTGATCTTGACGACCCCGTTCTGACATTGACATACGGTACCCGCTCTCCAAAGCCCGACCGCTGCGATGAGGTCCTATCCCGACCACCTCCGCCTGCGCCTTTTCCGGTCATTGACGCCCGTGATTGTCCTGCTGACTGCCTATTTTGTGAACGCGTTCCTACGGCATTGCACGCCGTTACCTCGGATGTACTGTTTTTGCCAACATGTCCATCTCGTCCCTCCACCAACGCTGCATTTAACTCTGCTGCTTCGATTGCCACTGCCAATCTGAGCGCCTTAACAAACGCTAGATCCTCTTCGGCAAACAAACGCTGTCGAATGGTATCGTTTGTCAACCCGCACACTAACTGATCTCTCAGGCTTTCCGTTAAACTTTCCCCAAAACCACAATGTTTTGACAGCCGTTTGAGTTCCGCCACATATTCAGCAATTGACTCCCCTTGTGCCTGCTTCCTTTTCCTAAACGTGTACCTCTCCGCTAAAATGCTCGGCTTCGGCTGCAGGTGATTACTCATGACTTTGACCAGGTCTGCGAACTTTTTACTTGCTGGTTTATCCGGGGTGCACAAGGTAACCAAAAGCTCGTAACCTGCACCTCCCATCACCGTTATCAGTGTAGGCACTTTCAGCTCCTCCTTCACACTGTTCACCACGAAGTACTGTTCTAACCTCTCAATGTACAAGGTCCAATTATCGGAATCCAATTGAAAGGCTCCAATCTTCCCCACCGACATGATTTTGATTTCCTCGTCTTCCACGCGTATAGATTCAACTCGTCGCCAATGAAATATCCTGTTGGTAAGGCGGGATCAGGGAATAAATAATACGCCTCGAAATGTGCTCCTGTCGCAAAGCGCGTTTTATTTTGACAAAAAAACTTTTGACAGAAAAATGCCTACCCACAGTGTTGGTTTATTTAACTAACCTTATTCTACATACATTACATTTACATAGTTTTTTATGGTCATATTGTGGACAAGCAAAAAATATATGATTGAGGTCACCAAATTCATTTCCACAGGCACAAAATGGATTAGACACTATTTTCATCCGTGCTAAATGAGCTGGGGTACATGAGTGCCCCAAACGCATTCTTATCAAAACAGTAGTGGCGCGTTTACTAAGTTTCAATGAAAAAAACCAGGGTTTCACCGGTATTGTTTTTTGTATTAGTCTATAATATTTACCTTTAATGTTACTAGAGTGGTCCCAATATTCATTCCAAGAGTTTTTAAGATAAATCTTGGGTAAAGCAATAAGATCGTGTACATAGTTTTTAAACGGGTAAAGGTCTCCACACTCTACAGCTTCATTAGCTAATTTATCGGCACGTACGTTTCCTATAATACCACAGTGGCTTGGTATCCACGCAAAGCTAACTGATAAACCGTTGATATTACATTGTAAAACCTTTGATCTAGCTTCCATTAATAGAGGATAAAACATTTTGGAGCGAAAAGGGTATTTCAATAGGGATTGCAATGAACTCATTGAGTCACTAAAAATAATGGTATTTTTAAGTTTCATTATTAAAACGTATTCTAGTGCTTTCACAATAGCAAATAACTCGCCAGTAAAAACTGAAGTCTCAGGGGGTAGTTTGACTTTTTGTACAATATTGTACTGTTTGTGATATACGCCTACACCAACATAACCAGACTGTGAGTGCTTGGAGGCATCGGTAAATACCTGATGCCAACCATGCCATCGGTTATCAACAGCGGATATAAAATATATATTAGCATGCGTGCCGTGGCGGTCAAAAAAAAGTGATAGTTGAGTGAAAATTAAGTGTGCTAAGTAGTGTTTTAGTGTTTTTAAGTGAAGTTAAATAAATCAGTTATCTTTTGGATTATTATTGTGCATTTTCTATCCATACGAACCCCGAGCTCGTAACAATTGGTGTCAGAAGTGGGATAGACAATGCCGTTAATGCCGAGAGATGACTAGGAGGGTGTAAAAACCCGAAGTAAGGCTGCAGTTGAAGGAGCAGGTTCTTTGACGGAAGAGCAGCTGGAAGAGCAGGTTTTGACTTCAGGAGAAGTCAAGGTAACGCCTGGAAGAGCAGCTGGAAGAGCAGGTTTTGACTTCAGGAGAAGTCAAGGTAACGCCTGGAGAGCAGCTGGAAGAGCAGGTTTTGACTTCAGGAGAAGTCAAGGTAACGCCTGGAAGAGCAGCTGGAGAAACCGGTGATAAAGCGGTCTACCAAGGAAGAGCAGTTGGAGTAGCAGGTAGAGAAGCCGGTGGGTTGTTCATGTTGATCGGGTTGCGATGTATCACGGATCAAGTGATGCTCGGGACGAGCATGTCTAAGGAGGGGGTAGTGTTGCGCCGGACGCCTAGCAACTTGTTTCGTTATTTATCCTGACGTACAGGTGTTTTCAGAAGGCTGAAATATGTTTTCAGCCGTTGCCAGAAGAGGCTCTGTCACCTCCCAGTTGATTACAATTTCGACCAAGTTGCCGTGGTTTTCAGGCGCCTGAAACATGTTTTCAGTCCGTTTCAGGCTATTACCCATCGATCCATGCAATATCCTGAAAACCCGTTTTCAGGCGTTTTCAGGACCCCTTATGGACCTTCGAAGGACATTTCACTATAGAGCCATATTTGCATAGGAGTGACAGAGATAGCACTACTAGAAAAAGATAGCAGACCTTCGAATATTCTAGACTACTGTTCTAGAATCAATCGAAGGAAATGAACGAGAGCTATTACTGTGGAAAGAGATGCAAGTATGGTCTAGTATGATCCAGAACATTCTCGGGTTAGCTGCGTCGTATATAAGACCAGTTGGTGAAAGCGACAGTCAGTCAGTTTGTGGAGAGGACTCGAGAAGAAAGTGAGTTAGTGAAAACGGTTCGAGGAGTCAGTCAGTTTGTGGAGAGGACTCGAGAAGAGGGTCACTTCGAGGGAATGGCTCAGGAAGAAGTCAGTTGGTGAAGATGACTCGAGGAAGAAGTCAGTTCCAGGGAATGGCTCAGGAAGAAGTGAGTTGGAAGAAGTGGAGTTTAGTTCACAACTGGATACGGAAAACGATAAAGGACTTTTGGAAGTGATAGTTAAGTGATAGTTGAGTGAAAATTAAGTGTGCTAAGTAGTGTTTTAGTGTTTTTAAGTGAAGTTAAATAAATCAGTTATCTTTTGGATTATTATTGTGCATTTTCTATCCATACGAACCCCGAGCTCGTAACACTACTATAAAAAAATTGTGCGACAAACTGTTAAAACTGAATCTAACCATGGCAGCCAACCATTAGAAGATATTTTTACACAATAAATGTCTGTTTCAGAATTTCCCTTGGGCACAGCGGCCCGTGTCGGTGCTGACGGAGCAAGCCCTGCTAAAGATGGCAAGACACCCTGCTGTGGTGATCTTTATTGGTGAGATATTATCTTAGAATGGACTGGAAATTATTAGTTACGCTTGCACATTTTTTGTGCTCGACCATATTTTAATGCGTGTACTTAATGAGTGTGGTTGCCGGTGTAATTACAGGCACATGGGGCTTAACGCCTGTATGCCTCAAGTTGATGGACGTAGGGCAGTGCATCGTATGGCACGTTCCTATCGTGCGTGACTTACGAAGCAATGCTTTTTTATAGGAGATAGTTACCACTTAACATCAGGTGGACCATCTGCTTGTTCCATCAGCTAGTTGTATAAAAAAAACTATGGAGCTTATAGATTTATTTATTTAACAAAATCTATGAGTACCTACATATAACTTAAAGCCATTATCGGATTTACATTTTTTGGTTGAGACAGGTAAGCCAAGTAACTGGTAAGACAAAGATAGCGTTGTTACTATTTAGTTGGGGGGTCGTTAGTTGCATATTCATGAGCTTCCGTGCTCATAAGCTCCTAACTGATAGTCCTGTACCCCCCCACTTTACGTTGGTAAGCGTAGACTTTTTTTCGATTGGGTGGACTAAAGCACAGATAAGAGAATACTACTAAAGTAACTTCCTAAAAGTTGACCTACACCTTTTTCAGAGAAAAGCTTATCTCCTTAAATATTTATTCTAAACCTCTTTTAATTCACAGTTTTCTCTTTCCAGATGACGAAGACTCAGAAATAGAGTTCGCCGAGTCAGTCCTGCTACCTTCCGCGGAATCCTACTACGAGGAATGCATCATACAGTTCCCAGGATTCTGCCCCTATCAGAACTCTTCGGACGACGAATCTATGGACTTCGACTACCCTACTTCCAAACACTCGCGGATCAAGAAGAAGCCATTCAAACATGTCATGTTCTTCATAGGAATAGACGGAACAGATTCTGCCGATATGCTCAGAGAACACATTTGCTTAGATGACGCTGTCCCTTTACTCACTGCAATAGATTTCCCCAAGCAACGAATGGTGACCATGAAATTTGGCGATGAAATAACTACGGATTCGGTACAGAATTTTGTTGATACATATTTGAGCGGGAATGCGGAGTTTAAGCCGCTCAAACCGTATAGTGAGAAATGTTAGAAGGGTGTTTTAAAAATTTGGCAGGCAGAGAAAATAGGAACTTAACGGCCGGTTTCTGAAAGCTCGATCAAAACTAATCGGATGTCAACTCGCCATTTCAGCTATTACATCGAATTAGATAGAGATAGAAAGTGACTTGACATCCGATTAGCTTTGATCGGGCTTTCGAAAACCGGCCGTACGAGTTAAAATTATTATTATAATAATAGGAACCTGGAAACGGAATATTTTAAATGGAATAAAAAAAAATTGTTTCCGTATGACATCCTAGGTGGCGGTAGTGAGCCGTAGGTAGTTTAGAAGGATTTTAACAGATTTTCGTTAATTTTATTATGTTGGTGGTTTCAATGGCGTCAAATTAGAATGGTTTATAGTTGAATGAAACCCCATAGATAATTAGAGTATGTAGTGATATTATTTGGGTATTCTGGGTGCTCAGAGTCCGAGTAGAGCTGTCTTCATTCAGCTACAGCTAGGTAGAATCACAGGCAGTTGAGCGTGAGCGAAGTTGTGGACGTGTGTAAATACTTCATTGATGTTCGTTACTACCGAATGTAGATGTCGCTAGTCTCTTTGATTAGTACCTAGCAGAGTTTTTACTGCAATTCTTTCGTATGGTTGTAGATCTATGTTTTGTAAAAATACGTAGTGATTAATAGATTTAAATAAAATATAGATTTTTCAATACATAAATAATTAAATACGAATAACTGTTTTATTATTTCCTATATCACCCTGATAATTTTGTGTTGTCAACAAAAGTTGTAAAACATAAGTTTGATACAATACAATTTTTTTTTAAATTTATATTAAGGCTTTGTCGCTGAGTGACAACACTGTAAACACTGCCAAAACAATAAAAAAATACATCTAAATATCGAAACTTAAACTCATACTATCTATTTCTGCCAATCCCTATGCTGATGCATAGGGATGCCGATGCCAAGCTGATAGCTGATAGCTGATGCCAAGATTCTGATAATCATAACTATATTCATACATCGCCCTCCAAAACCAACTTAACGAAATGCATTGTTTCGGACATATTGATACAAAGCTAGAAAGAGTTATAGAAACTCAAGCCATAGTGTAGTGTAGTCTCAACCTTAATGAGTGAGTGTGGTCCTGAACACTAATATTTCTGGAAAGTATTGTAAACTTCCTAGTCTTCTGTCTACTTCAAAGTACGTGAACCATGGAGGTATTAGAACGTAATTTAAAAACTGAATGTAACGCCATCTCACGGAGAGTAGCAATAACATAACTAGAAACGAAAACAAAAAAACCACAGACTCAATAACGTTGCTTCAAAACGAAATTAATGACAACCACTCAACTTGAAATGGTCAAAAGATTAGTGTTTAGTTCTCAAATATGTCAAAAACATAATCAGTAAAAAAAAAAAAAATTGACGCTAACCAATATTGCATGCAGCCGCCAGCCGCCATTATTGTGAAATATAGGAAATTACAAAATATTTTTTCACGTGCATAATCTGTACCTGTTTACTGAAGTAGTTTATTTAGTATTCAAACTTTAAATCATGGCAGATAACGACGATCTTCTCGATTACGAAGACGAAGAGCAGGCGGATCAGCAGACCGCCAACGGAGCGTCGGAAGCGGCTCCCGGTAAGAAAGAGGTTAAGGGCTCCTACGTCTCCATCCACAGTTCCGGCTTCAGAGATTTCCTACTTAAGCCCGAGATCCTGCGCGCCATCGTCGACTGTGGTTTCGAGCATCCGTCAGAAGTCCAACATGAATGCATCCCACAAGCCGTACTCGGTATGGACATCTTGTGTCAAGCTAAGTCCGGAATGGGAAAAACGGCAGTGTTTGTTTTAGCAACGCTACAACAACTCGAGCCGTCCGAAAATCACGCCTACGTTCTCGTGATGTGCCATACGAGAGAACTGGCTTTCCAGATCAGCAAGGAGTACGAACGTTTCTCTAAATACATGGCCGGAGTACGAGTTTCAGTTTTCTTCGGCGGAATGCCGATCCAAAAAGACGAAGAAGTGCTGAAGACTGCATGCCCACACATTGTTGTCGGAACGCCGGGCAGAATCCTGGCTCTAGTAAACAGCAAGAAGCTGAATCTAAAACATTTAAAGCATTTCATCCTTGATGAATGCGACAAGATGCTTGAATCTCTCGACATGAGACGGGATGTGCAAGAAATTTTCAGAAATACCCCTCATGGAAAGCAAGTAATGATGTTCTCGGCTACATTGAGCAAAGATATCAGACCTGTATGTAAGAAATTTATGCAGGATCCTATGGAAGTGTATGTGGATGATGAGGCCAAGCTCACCCTGCATGGTTTGCAACAGCACTATGTCAAGCTAAAGGAGAATGAGAAGAACAAAAAGCTCTTTGAGCTACTAGATGTATTGGAGTTTAACCAAGTGGTTATATTTGTGAAATCAGTGCAGCGTTGCATAGCCCTTGCTCAACTACTGACTGACCAAAACTTCCCAGCAATCGGTATCCACAGAAATATGACCCAAGACGAGCGTCTATCCCGCTATCAGCAATTCAAGGACTTCCAGAAACGCATCCTGGTGGCTACAAACCTATTTGGAAGAGGAATGGACATCGAGCGAGTAAACATCGTCTTCAACTACGACATGCCTGAAGATTCAGACACATACCTGCATCGTGTTGCTCGGGCAGGCCGTTTCGGTACCAAGGGTCTTGCTATCACCATGGTGTCTGATGAAGGAGACGCAAAGATCCTGAATGAAGTCCAAGACCGGTTTGATGTGAACATCTCCGAGCTGCCTGAAGAAATAGAGCTGTCCACTTACATTGAAGGCCGATAGATATTTGTTTCCCATTCCTCTATTACAGTAACCTATTTTGAACAGTTTTTTGTAACATTAATTGTAAGACTTTTTAGTGTCAGTTTGTTTGTGCATTGTTGTCACTAGACTTGTGTCCAAACACAAATTATTACTAGGTTAAAATTAAAATTGACATTGATATTGTGATACCTTGTTGCTTGTTATTTTAATAACCACAATTCATAAATTAGGCAGGTCCTGCTCCGCTACTCTAAGTATAGAATAGAATATTTATTTCAAGTGCTAAGGAGCTGTGCTGGCGGAGGTGAGGTTAGCAGGGGTATAATGCACAATACACCCCACTGCGGGACGTCAGTGCAGATCTTATTCCCCCACTATGAATTAGTTAAAATGGATAACAAGTTATTAAGATAGGTATGAGGATTTTTAAGGGGGCAAAAAAAAACATAAAATCTAGTTACACGTCATATAAAAGGGCTTTGGACATTCCAAAGCTATTTTTACTTTTTTTCTAGGTAGCCCAGTTTTTGAGATACAACAATAAAGTTAATTTTCAGACCCTTTGAACCGATCTGCACGAGATTTGGTAGGTCGATAGGTTGTAGGTACTCGAGTTTATATTAATTGGTATATATGGGTAGGTATATCAATTTAATCGGCCAAGGGGTTATTGACATTGGGGATCACAATTTAACTGTTTTTGTTTCTAAATAAATGGGCTTGAATCAAAGTCATCTCGGGTCCCTAAGCCTCCGTATCTCCGTAACTAGGGACTCCAGAAAACCCGTCAATAGCTCAGTTTGTAGCTGCTGTTTAGTTACCTACGCGTTTGCTAGTACTACGTTTTTTTATACTGACTTCAATTAAATGATAGAATAAAACGTCGTTAGGTAGGTACTTGATCTCCGCAACGCTAAACTGACTAAGGCAGGTGCGCTTACTTTTACTACCTAGGTACAGCAGTGGCGTAGCTATCGTAGGTGCAGGTGGTGCAGTGCATCAGGGCCCGAAAAGAGAGGGTCAGCTAGAAAACCTGCGCACAATTGTTTTTTTTTATGATTTATTTTAAAGGCCAATATAAGTTCAAGCTGTGTAAGAAAAGAGAGGGTGAGGGCCCGATTCTTTCTCTATGCACCGGGGGTCTTGACCACCTAGCTACGCCACTGCCTAGGTAGGTACTCGTAAAAATCGTAAGGCGCGCGTTCAATTGCATCAAGCAAGTTAGGTAGGTAGCTACATTACATTAGTTGCTAGTTACAGATCTAAATAAGCATCTTAGGGTGACCTACAGTTGCTCGGCACTTGTTCAAATAGGCAAGAGAATGCGAACAATAAAAGAAATGCCCTCCGGGGGACTCAACCTCTGGGGGACAAACCGATGTCTATGAAGGTACTCAGCACCTGCATAACGCAAAATCTAAATGGTTATAGGAATGTAGGTACCTACGTATATTTATTCAACTGTATCACAAGAATCACTTTGAGAAACGCATTCAAGCTAGGTCTAGTCTAGGCTAGAAGATCAAGTAGGTACAGTTAGCAACTTCTAAAGTTAAAATAGAAGTTGAACTCTATGAATCATGCGATGTGCTATATTGTTGCTATAATTTCGCCAGCCGCAACTGCACTGTCCTTGCCGATGATTCTCTATAGGTACACAATATAAAATAACTACTCTAAAATTTTCAAAAAAGTATGTCACGCGGCAAAATCATTGCATTTATGAAATAAAATTGAAAAATCGACAAATAAAATTAAAGCCACTTGGAAGGTAGTTAATAACGAAACAGGCAAATCAAAGATCGGTAATAAACAGATAAATTTAAAAGTAAACAATAATGTTTTTACTAAAAATATTGAAGTCGCCAACGCGTTTGATAGTTTTTTCTCCAGTATACCTAAACTTGTGACTTCATCCCTAAATTCCTCAGCTGCTGAAGCGACAACACTATTAGAGTCTAGCGTTAAAAAATGTAATGATATCTTCAGTTTTAAATATATTAATGCTGATAATATTGTGAAAACTTTTAAATCCTTAAATATTAAAAATACTGAAGATCTATGGGGAATGTCCACAAAAGTTTTAAGCGCTATTATAACTGATATTGCACCATGTCTAGCATACATTTTTAATAGATGTGTAGATGAGGGCGTTTTCCCTGATTTAATGAAACACAGTAAACTCATTCCCCTGTACAAGTCTGGAAATGAACAAGATCCTGCGAACTACAGGCCTATTTCGGTACTGCCTTCGTTAAGTAAAATTTTTGAAAAAATTGTTCTTACTCAGTTATTATCACATTTCAACTTCAACGGCATACTTCATAGCCATCAATTTGGATTTACTAAAGGTCGATCAACGACAGATGCCGGTTCGACGCTCCTGAAGCACATTTATGATGCTTGGGAACACTAATATCTAAACTTAAACATTACGGCATCATGAACCAGGCAATTGGTCTTATACAGTCATATTTAACCAATAGAGTGCAAAAAGTTGATGTTGGCGGTGAGAGGTCGTCTGGGTCGGTCATTGATATAGGGGTACCTCAAGGTTCCATATTGGGTCCCTTTTTATTTCTAGTATATGTAAATGACCTTCCACCTTTTGTAAAGGATTTATGTGAAATAGTTCTATTTGCTGACGATACCTCTTTAATATTTAAAGTCGACAGATTGAAGACTAACTTCGATGACGTTAATGCATCTCTGTCGCAAGTACTTAACTGGTTTACTGTTAATAATCTTTTGCTCAATGCCGGGAAAACGAAATGCATTAAATTTACTTTGCCAAATGTGGTTCAGCGTCCAACCAATATTGAATTAAATGGAGAATCACTTACCCTTGTCAATTCTACTATTTTTTTAGGACTTAATATTGATGCAAAATTGCAGTGGGGTCCACATATCAAATCACTTGCTGGTAGACTGAGTTCGGCTGCATACGCAGTTCGCACAATAAGATGGCTTACAGATGAAGCTACAGCTAGGCTAGTATATTTTAGCTACTTCCATAGTGTAATGTCTTATGGTATTTTGCTCTGGGGGAAAGCTGCTGATATACAAAGTATATTTGTACTTCAAAAACGGGCGATACGTGCCATTTATAAAATGAAACCACGCGAATCATTGAGGGAGCGATTTAAAGAAATTAATATTCTCACAGTAATTTCACAATATATTTATGAAAATCTATTATACACTCATAAACACATAGATAGCTTTAAGAAAAAGAGTGATGCACATAACGTTAACACTAGAAATAAAAACAAATTATGTATTCCTAAGTTTCGACTCCAAAAGGTAAATGGCTCGTTTATGGGGAACGGTATACGCTTCTATAATAAACTTCCAGAAAGTGCCACTGGGCTTCCTATTAGAAAATTTAAAGCATACATTAAGAATAATCTAATAAGTAAAGCTTATTATACTTTAGATAGCTATATTGATGATAAAAGTGCGTGGCCCGATGTCCCGGTCGCTTTGCCCATCGGCACCTAACATGTCTGCAATGTCTGTACTGTACCTACTATTGTGTGTTTTATTTTTCTCTGATTTAATAGATTGTATTTAATTTTATGCATTAGGTATTATTAGTTTGAAGCGTAGCGTGTGCTGTCTTATAAATTTGATTATGCTTACCTTTTTCTGTATGCCTACGCCTCACTTAACTTCAATAATATATTATATTACATTGTAAAAGGATCATACAAAAGAACGGTAGGAACCAAGCCGTAAGTTTGTTGCCTGTTCTTCTAGGCTTTGGTCGCGTGGAACTGGCACCTAGAGTCACCTAGCTTTAAGACGTTTCAAAGTGATCCTTGTGATTTTATTGAATAAATACCTATTGACTTTGACTTTGACTTTGACAATGTAAATATCTAGCGGAGCTATGGATAGGTATAATACAAGGTGTTCCAATACTTTTTTAGAAACTTCAGGGGGCTAAAGTACCTACCCATCAATATGAATTAGTTCAGTGTTGGTTCCTTAGAAAAGTTATTCATATGATGGGTAGGTACTTTAGCCCCCTGAAGTTTCTAAACACAAGTATTGGAACACCTTGTACCTAGGGACGACGGTACGAGAGAGGTAGGTTCCTATATTAGTCCTACAAATAGGTATACCTTAGTGGACTAGGAGTTAGTCGCTTATCAAATCTGTCGAATTTGAGATGGATCAATAGTAATAGATTCCCATAGACCTCACCACCATGTGGATAGACATCTAGGAATCATTATAATGTAGTGACAGATTATTGATCTCTGATGGGAAAATAGGTATACCTCTACTCCTCGGTTGTAGGTACGCTTCCAATAAACATATAAACAAACCATTTTTTCATTAATAACCTTTATTAGGTAGACATAGACTTAATTACATACTTAATTACTTAAATAAAAATATATTTCTGATTTCCGCTTCACAAACTTTGACCAACCCCATATCGTAAGTAAAAGTAGGTAACAGTTGGTAGATAAATACCACAATAATAAAAGATCATAATACCTAACAAGACTATGTAAATATCAATGACATCATCATCATTGAAAGAGCACCATTATTCAAAGTACGTAGGTACATATAAATAAGTACCTATACATAAACACTTTTTTAAAGTTCAATAATATGTTCTATTGTTTAGTTTAAATGAAAGGCAGTCTCATTTTAGTTATAATCCACGCCAACTTAAATAGCGGCGCTTAGTTACCTCGCACTCGTGAAAATCAAATATAAATGGTTGTTATTCAGTTAAATCATATGGATAAGTTTAATAGGTAACTCAGTTTTAAGGGGTAAGCGCCAACATTAAAGAGTCGTTTCCTACTTCCATACCTACCTAACACAATTACATTATAAGAATGGGTTCTACAAGAGTACGTATTTTAAAACAAACCAAGAGCAAGATTTATGAATGTTTTAAAACTGCCCTGCTGGACTAAGGAGATTCAAACTGTCTTATTCTCCTCCAAAAAGTCTTAAATCAGCACAGCCATACTATCATCACTCATCATGTCATCATACAGTATTTAGATGTAGTAAGCACTATGTTCTAAAATAATTACATTATAGACACAGTAATAAAAATATTCTTACAACTTATTTAAAGAGGCATTCTGAAAAACTAAAATATGTATCTGGAATGCTGATAAGAAAAACATTACAACAAGCTATTTTGTCCATTCAGTCGTAGTATGAAAACTATTTAAAAAATGAACGTTTTACAAAAACTAGTTATTAAAAACTATTTTCAGAATGAGCTATAAACCAAGTGAAAGATATTTTTTAGTAACCTAGATGTGGTTTCTTAGTATTATAGAAGGTCTTCTCATGAGTGAAGCGAGTGATCAGATCTAAAGCCCACTTCGGCTGGTCTCCAGGTACCATATGCCCTGCATTCCTGACCATGATCTCCACAAGTTTGCCTGCTTGCTTAACGTAACCGGCCACTTCTCCATCTACAGTCCATTGGTACCGCTTTGCTGTTTTATAGTCTTCTGAACCAGTAAACTTGAGGTTTCTAAGATAGTTGACTGTCAATGGATAAGCAACAATGATATCAAGCTGACCATTGTATATTACAACATAGTAGTGATCTAGAAGTTCCGATATTAATGGTGCTACTGATTTCATGACATCTTGCTTAAGATGTTTCTCAACAATACTGCCGTTGTTGAATGGTAGGTCTCCGACATGGATGGCTTTTCGAACATCACTTTTCTGCAACATCGGTCCAAAGTCTTCATATGCTGTGTAGTCTTTGGTGTGTAAGTAATTGAAGTAGAATTTGAAACCAGTCATGTTGGTAAATATGCTTTTACCATCGATCATGTCTCCATTCAACAAGGTATCAAAAGTTTCGAAAGCTTTTTCCCATTTTTCTTGGTGTATGTACTCTTTAGTTTTATTCTCATACTCTTCAAATATCTTTGCCTGGTTCCAGTCAATGAGACCGATTTGATTCAAGTATTTTCCATACACCAGTTGATGTTCTGGGTCACTCAAACCATTGCCAATTGCAACTCCTTTCATATTGATTTTGATGGCAGCTGTGGGGTTTTTCTTGTGAATAGTATAAGCCAACGCTGGAACATACTTCCCTCCATAAGACTCTCCGGTCACAAAGAACTTATTGCCTTGTAGTTCAGGGAATAGCTGAAAGAATTGTGTGATGGTGGAGTATAACTGCTCTCCAACTTGGGTTTCATCATTACAGTAACCTTTATCATCTTTGGTGAAGCTGAATCCTGTTCCTACAGGGTTGTCAATGTAGATGATATGGTGGCTCAAAGCCCAGGTATATTTCCTGCGTTCGAATTTACCATTTCTAACTCGGAGCGGGCCGTTTTCAGTAAAGAGGCCGTACAAGGAGGTTGCGCCGGGCCCTCCTTGAAGCCAAACAATGACAGGAGCCTCCTTGTTATTCGGTATCATCGCCGGGAAATACCAGAAGAACTGGTTTGAATCGTAGGTCTTATCCACAGTGAAGTAGCCGGAATAACTTTTGATGCGAAGACTTTCTGTGAATGGCACACGGGCGAGACGCCTACCTTCTGTTATGTTCCCGGATTCGATGAATGGAGTGAGGAAAAGCGGAGTTCCTGGGTCGCCGCCATCTCTTTCACCAAGCTTCAGCTCTGGGTACTTGTGGAAGAAACCCTCTGCAGAAAATATCCCGATACAAAAGAAGAGTGCGACGAATAATACACGCGTCATGTTGCTACGCCTGCAACTTGCCAATTGAGTGCCAAATGGTCAAATGAATAACCGTTTCGAATGATAACTCGTGAACGTTTGGTTTATCAGCGCATTATCAGCGCTTGTAAGTCGTCATAATATATCCTCCCCTCGTTTTGTACCAACAATAAAATAACTTTATTTGTATCTCGGGCCCACAGAACAATAATACGAGCTCGGGCCGGTAGGAGGCAGGAGGGCAAAGGCAGGCTTTGAATTTCATTAGTAAACAGCTGTAAACAAAACAAACAAGCAATCAAGCAAATTAAATTAAGTGTTGTCTGTCAGGTCAGACTGTCCTCAGTCATGATTAAATGGCGTTTTTCGTGCACTTTTATTTTTCAACATTGGCAAGACTAAAATATATCTGTCACAATTTATGGGTCAACGACCGACAAAAAAGTTCAAATTCAAGATTGTCAAGTTATGTTTGTTAACACAGTTTTAGTTAGAATTTTTGAGAATGTTTTTTACTCTAAGCTGGTAATTACCCTCCTTACACCTACACAACTTGCGAACGTACAAAATGAAGTTTACTTCGATTGCATATTGCTTAGCATCGTTTATTGCAATTGCCAGGGCAGTGTTCTTTCCAAATGTCTATCCTCGATTGAAACTTGAAGCCAAGTCTTCATCAGACGCTGGCGAACCTCTCATGATCACCCCTCTTCTGAAAAACGGATCTATAAACCTCGCTCAAGATCTTTCGAAGGTATCTCTTACTGAGAAGATTGGATTTCGTAGTCATGCCGGATTCTTCACAATCGATGAGACATACAACTCAAATCTATACTTTTGGTACTTCCCGCCTTTTTCTAAGAACGAAAAAGCGCCTGTGTTGCTCTGGCTGCAAGGAGGTCCGGGCGGCAGTTCTCTGTTTGGACTCTTTGCTGAATTGGGACCATTGATAGCCAAAAAAGAAGGTTTCGCGGTCAGAAAATATCACTGGGCCTTAAACTACCACCTTATCTTCATTGATAATCCGGTGGGAACAGGATTTAGCTACACAAAGAATGATTTAGGCTACTGTACAAATGAGAAATGTGTTGCAACCGGTCTGTACAATGCCATGCAACAGTTCTTCACACTCTTTCCTAATTTAAGAAACAATAATTTCTTTGTAACTGGTGAATCCTATGCAGGGAAGTACATCCCATCTTTTGCTATGGAAATTCATGAGCAAAACAGCAATGGTATAGAAAAGAAGATCAATTTAAAAGGTCTGGCCATTGGGAATGGATACTGTGATCCTATAAACCAAATGGATTATGGAAATTACCTCTATCAACATGGGTTGCTTGATGATAATCAGTGGCTCCTATTCAAAAAGTACCAGGATAAAATCTCTCAGCTTATCCGCAGCGAAAGTTGGCTGGAAGCAGATTTAGAGATGGATAAACTAATGGATGGAGATGTGAGCAACATATCTTACTTTAAAATGTTTACAGGGTTTGATAATTACTATAACTTTCTCCATGTGAAAAGTGTGTATGACCCTACAAACTTATTGAATCTGCTCCAGAATGATAAAGTTAGAGGTAGTGTGCATGTCGGAGGACTGCCATACAATGATGGTAAAAATGTAGCTTTACATCTTGCATTTGATATGATGAAGTCGGTTGCTTCAGATGTTTCCACACTTCTATCTCACTATAAGATAGTTTTCTACAACGGACAACTAGACATTGTTGTAGCATACCCTCTAACGGAAAGCTTTCTTCGTAACCTGAAGTTCTCTTCAGCAGAGGAATACAAAAGTGCTCCAAGGGTGATTTGGAAAGTCGGAAAGGATATAGCAGGGTATGTGAAGAAGGCAGGAAACTTGACTGAACTTCTAGTGAGAAATGCTGGTCACATGGTGCCGATGGACCAGCCAAAATGGGCTTTTGATTTGATAACTAGAGTAGTTACTGATAGTTTTTAAGACAAGAAGAAAAGATATGATATACCTAAAAATTATGACTTATCTCATGGATTGACCATACAAGAATGAAGTTTTTTTTATAAACTGAAAAAAAAAACAGTCATTATCATTAGTTAGGTTTATTCCACAATTCTCCCTTAATGTTACCCCTTCGCAGGGGATTTGTGGATTGTTGAATATTTGTTCTGTGTTGGTGTTTGGCTATTACATACTTATTTATAATAAAGTTATTTCTAGAAGAAACTCTGTAAATTCACCCTGTTATATTTATAGTATGAAACTCGAACATGTCATTATTGCTAGTAAAATGTGATATTTTTATACATTAAAACTATTTTGTATTTAATTGATACTTTATTTCATTAATTAAATAAGTAATCATAAATAAATAATACACACTACACAGTCATTCTTAAAGTTTAGAGGAAAAAAATATTTTATGGGATATATTGAATGATCACTGTAAAACCTGATTTCAAAATGGCTTATTTTAATCCAAAATCAGATTTTCTATTATTAAAAATATTTTTTATTTATAATCTTATGATTTATCTATACAAGATCAGACTATGGAAGAATGTACTATTAAATTCACCTTATTTTATTTAAATTGTACTTTTAATGCTGGATTAGACAAAGGTTGCTACTATTTTTAATGGAATAAAGCCAATGTTCAAAATTAAAATTCAATCACACATCTTAAACTTAAAATTACATTATTATAATATACAATTCCTATCTAATTATTATTTAAAGGACCTCTTTCATTTTGGGTTGAGTCTATGTACACCACGTAGAAAGATTTGAAATAAATAGAAGATTACCTTACCTTTAAATAAATAGATATCTAGCAATGCAATTTCATTAATTTGTAGGCAAATAAAGTTGCGATAGCTAAATGTTTATCTGGTCGATTTTTTTACTATGTGAATATGACATGACAGTCTGTAATTCAATTGACGTTTAACATGACGTTCCACTCTCAAGCTTGACATATACAACAGTTGTCAAAATTACTCTCTCTCTGTGGCTCTCTTTGACCAAGAAAATCTTGAAGCGCAAGAAAACTAAGTAAAATTGTAGAAAATAATCAGTTAAAAACAGTTACTATATTGCTAAGCGATATATGTATAAATACACTGTACACAGAGCCAACCCAGGCTCTAAACATTGATGAAACAACTCCTTTATAAGACACTGGTTACAAAATCATGGTCCTTAGCAGTCTCCAAAGTTGTATAACGACAAAAAGTGAAAGATCAACTTCCACCTTTTTTTTTTGTACAGCTTGCTGATGGAACAAGCACATGGCTCACCTAATGTTAAGTGGTAACCATCACCTATAACAAAGCATTGCATCGTAAGTCACGCTCGACAGGAATGTGCACTACAATACACTGCATCCATCAACTTGTATACAGATGTTAAGCCTCATGTTCCTGTAATTTCAACGACAACAAGTCTTCAAACCTATAATTGCTTACTTTCCTCACACTATTAAAAACCCTATATGCATTAGTCTTGTGGGAACTTCTAAGGTAAAGACTACCGCTATTGTACGTCTCGCTCGCACATTTTGAAAAGATGAAATCACATGAAATATTGCAATCAACCAAAATAGCACACAGTTCAGCAAAAATTAAATTCTGATCCAAACAAATATTCCTTCCAAGTTTCTCAGACAAAATTTAAAAGTAAAGACGGAGCTCTGTGAACAGCAAAGTGAGGCCGATCAAACTACGCCTCGCCGTGTACATACACAATTACACGCACATACTTTTTTATTTTGTCTGAGCCAAGTTTGTTTTACTAGTTTTCTTACTTTTGCTAACTTTGTAGTAAAAAAACTTTTTTGTATAAAAAAAATTTTTTGGTGAACTTTGTGCAATATCATTGCACCCAACTCTTAAGTTCAGTGATTTTACATATTTTAAAATGTTGAAATGTACTAGCGAGAAGTACTTTGATGGCAAGCGCGGATCCACCGTTGTAGGCACGATGGGCATGCCCTCAACCTAATAGACTTGTGTCGTCACACGCAGTGTTCGCCACAAGGCTTTGCCACGTGGAACAGACTCTGTACAGGATCCTGGTCAGGGCGTCATATATTTTGTTAACATCTCCTTTGTAGGAATGCACTTTATCGATCATGAGCGAGTTCATGCATTGGCCGACTCCCACTTGGCTATTTTCGGGTGGCTGTGACCACAAAATATTTTGAGGGCTGGATCCGCGCCTGTTTGACGGGTGTCAGCGACTTTCCGATACTCCGCCGAAACACTTCTGCACACAAAGTCTGAGTTTGTTTTTCGTCTTCTGTATCGTCGGGCCGTTTTTATACTCGATAAGCGCATCTATAGCGCGTGCTGCGAACTCGCGAGTCTCTATACAACGGCCTGACGATACACAAAACTCAGAATTCGGGTACAGATGATAGAATCATCAGATTTAATCAAAATTGAAATCCTCGAAACCTTTGCCATCATCAACTTCAATAGAGTAAGATGAGTATTTAGTTCTAAGCGAGTAAAGCTGTTAGTGCGTCCAGAAACTGCGAGCGCTGAGCTATCGGCAAACTGACGACGGAGGAATCCATGTGATCCAGAACTACTCGCGCGCCGCTCTTGGACGCCGCTTGCTCGAAGGCAGCACCAAACAAACTGGAATGCAAAATTGAATTGATTAACTTGATGGATTAGGTTAAACTTTAAAGAGTAGTAGAGCTCTCTGTGAAGGGCTCGTCCGGTAAAATCTTTCTTTTTCTCGTAGTCATGGTACAAAGTAAAATATGCAACTCTGGAATAAAACGGATTTATATCGAGGGCCATGAATCACTCGCGTATCTCAGGATTCTAACACTAGAACCCTTCACTTGCTCGTGATTCATCTATGGCCCTCGCTTTAAATCTGTCCTTTATTCACTAATGGCTTAATAAACTATTATATCTATCTTGAGGTGGCATACTTATGATACTTACTTCCTAGGTTCATGTGTATAGCGAGGCGGCACTCCCAGCAGTAAGCATTGTCCGTCCCCGCTCGAGGCACTCGCCACCATGGGACGAGCTCCGCCGACCGCGGCCGCCGCCCAGCGAGCCGCCACGCCCAGCCACAGCGGACCCTTCACTAGGCGGGACTCGGGAGTACCCTGGGAATAGTTAAACCGGTTACTTGGATCTGTTGACCCCCGATATTTTAACGGTGGAGCTCAACGCTAGTTTGTTTTATGACCGATTTCATAATAGGAATTTCCTAATACACAGAATTTCTTGCACTAACAGGAATTTGAACAGTTCTACACAATAGTTTAAAAGACACGCATGATGTATGAGGTTATAGCTTTGAGCTCATAACAACTATGGTGAGGTCACCGAACACGTCGTCGGGGTCACCAATATTGTGACGTACCTCTTGCACTTCAAACCACGCAGCTTTTCAGCAGACGGGCGTGATGTAGACATCAGCTTCAAGCCCGTAAGAAACGAAGTCACCAAATATGTCGAGCTTCACTCACACGAACCTTCGAACTTCGAACACGTCGAGGTCACCACTAGAGTCTCGAACGTCAGGGTCACAAACTATGTCGGGAGCACAGTCACGGAAGACCAGCGTTGTAGTACTGCATCAAACACTATGACAGCATAAAGCTGAGTGACGACCGATTTTGCTGTCGCTTTGTTGTCAATATTGTTCTTTATATTTCGCTTATGTTTTTGTGACACAAAATATTTTTATTTTTGATTTGTCGAAGTCAACAAACGCGTAGGGATCATCAAATACGTGTTTAACAATCGGGATTATTAAACACGTCGGGGTCACCGAATACGTCTAGTTCCCCAAATACATCGGGGTCACCAACCATGTCTAGGTCACCAACCATGTCGGGGTCACCAACCATGTCGGGGTCACCAACCGTGTCGGGGGTCACCAACCGTGTCGGGGGTCACCAACCGTGTCGGGGTCACCAACCCTGTCGGGGTCACCAACCATGTCGGGGTCACCTGCGTGCGTACCTCCTGCACTATGAAGTAGCCGAAGGGCCCCGCGAGGCACAGCAGCTTGGCCTGCACGGCGTGGCGCACGAGCGCGGCCACGCCCTCGAGCGCGCGGCGCGCGGCCGCCACGCCGCGCCGGCGCGCGCCGCACTCGCCCGCGCCCGGCTCCAGCGCCGACAGCGCGGCTTGGAAACCCTCCTCCTTGGACATCGTCTCCTGGACGGTTATACGGAGGGTTATATTACATCCTGGTGCCCGCGACTTCGTCTGCGCAGGATTAGTATTTCGAGTAGCTTATATTGGCGTGGCGTAGTACATGTGTGTAACTCTAGCGGTTTTGGCAGCGCACGCCGGAATAGCTCGCAGATGGTAGATTTTTTCCTACTCACTTGACACTTATCGTCATATTTTGGACAATTCACACAATATCTTTATAAATTGTAGCCTATGTGTTATTCTGAAGTATGAGCTATATTAATGAAAAGTTTCATTAAAATCCATTCAGTAGTTTTTACGTGAAAGAGTAGTAGTTATATTATAGTAGTAGGATTTTAAGAGTAGTAGAGCTCTTTGTGTGTGACTCGTCCGGGGAAGTCCTACCACCACGCCTTTTTCTGCCGCCAAGCAGCAACAATGTACGTAGGCGAACCACATGCTAGAGAGATTTTATTCTGGGTCTGGTCTATGTACCCACATATTAAATTTTTTTTAAATTATAGATTACTATAGCAATGCAATTTCATTAATATGTAGGCTGATAAAGTTGTCATCACTAAATGTTGATCTGTTCGAATTTCTTATTATGTGCACACTTCTAGAGCCGCCATGACAGTCTGTAATTTACGTTGGACATGACGTTTACTTGTAAACTGTCAAAAAATTAAAAAATGCAATGCCTCATATCATTGCATTATTTAATTTTTTGACAGTTTGCAAGAAAATTATGTAAAAATGAAGAAAATAGGCAATCAATACAGTTAGCTACATTGCTAAGCGATATCTATATACACTGAACACAGAGCCGACCCAGGCTCCATATATTGATCAAACAACTCCTTTATATTAATGTTGAACGGTAAAGTGAGCATTACTTACGTGTTCGATGAGAGCCATAATCGCGTAGACCAAGTCGAGCGCGGCCAGCGTCGGCGCGTGCGGCCGCTGCAGGATGAAGGTGGTGTGCACGGGCGGCGTCAGCTTGTGCTTGGGCGCCGCCGCCTCCAGCGCCGCGAGGAGGGAGCGCCGCAGCTCCACGTCCATCGAGCGGTAGGCTTGCCGGGCTTGCTGCAGGGGGATACTGGAAATTAGATATATATTAATTAAAATATGATAGAATAACTGATAGAGATGGAATAAGATATTTATTTATCTAATGATAAATCAAGTCAATTGTTTTTGAGATAAAAAAATAATATTAATTAAATAATAATTAAAATTTTAATCCAAAGTTTTTCTACTAGAACTTTTTTTTTTAACTAAGACACGGAGTCGCTTGTAGTCACTTTTTTTAGAAAAATTGGTTTTTTCAAAACCAAAATTTTCTTTATTTAATTCAATCATAAGGATTACTTCACACATCACTTGGTTAATTGTGATTTTAAATTTTATTAATGTTCAGTGATTTTATTTATAGCTTTGAAAATGAAAGGTGCGAGCGAGAGGAACATTAGCATTATTCGTCGGTTTATGAAATGCGCTTAATATTATTAGATGTTATGTTTGATATTGTTTTTTAAATATTTTAGATTAATATTATTTCACGGATCACCCGTGTAAATAATTCAACTGAATTTTGACTTTGATTGGTCATCGCCTTATGTGACGCGAATGTACATACCCTGTGTCAGCGAGCAGGGTCCGTATCCGTTGTTCCCCGGCGCGCGCGTGCGTGTGCAGCTGCGGCGCCAGCGCGGGCGCGTGCCGGAGCGCACTCTCCACGCTCCACTCGCGGTACAGCGGGAGCGAGAGGTCCTTCTCCAGCGTTATAGAGGACAGCTGCGGAGGAGCGAGACAGATGCATGTGTGTCATTAGTAAAGTGTACACAGCGACGCTGTGCGCGAGCGCGGGCTGCGCGGCGCTGTGAGTGGGAGACAGTACTCACGGGCGGCAGGTGATGCGTGGCGAGTGCGTCGGCGTCGAGCAGGCAGCGCGCCGGGTCGCTGTGCGCGAGCGCGGGCTGCGCGGCGCTGTGAGTGGGAGACAGTACTCACGGGCGGCAGGTGATGCGTGGCGAGTGCGTCGGCGTCGAGCAGGCAGCGCGCCGGGTCGCTGTGCGCGAGCGCGGGCTGCGCGGCGCTGTGAGTGGGAGACAGTACTCACGGGCGGCAGGTGATGCGTGGCGAGTGCGTCGGCGTCGAGCAGGCAGCGCGCCGGGTCGCGCAGCGCGAGCGCGGGCTGCGCGGCGCTGTGAGTGGGAGACAGTACTCACGGGCGGCAGGTGATGCGTGGCGAGTGCGTCGGCGTCGAGCAGGCAGCGCGCCGGGTCGCGCAGCGCGAGCGCGGGCTGCGCGGCGCTGTGAGTGGGAGACAGTACTCACGGGCGGCAGGTGATGCGTGGCGAGTGCGTCGGCGTCGAGCAGGCAGCGCGCCGGGTCGCGCAGCGCGAGCGCGGGCTGCGCGGCGCTGTGAGTGGGAGACAGTACTCACGGGCGGCAGGTGATGCGTGGCGAGTGCGTCGGCGTCGAGCAGGCAGCGCGCCGGGTCGCGCAGCGCGAGCGCGGGCTGCGCGGCGCTGTGAGTGGGAGACAGTACTCACGGGCGGCAGGTGATGCGTGGCGAGTGCGTCGGCGTCGAGCAGGCAGCGCGCCGGGTCGCGCAGCGCGAGCGCGGGCTGCGCGGCGCTGTGAGTGGGAGACAGTACTCACGGGCGGCAGGTGATGCGTGGCGAGTGCGTCGGCGTCGAGCAGGCAGCGCGCCGGGTCGCGCAGCGCGAGCGCGGGCTGCGCGGCGCTGTGAGTGGGAGACAGTACTCACGGGCGGCAGGTGATGCGTGGCGAGTGCGTCGGCGTCGAGCAGGCAGCGCGCCGGGTCGCGCAGCGCGAGCGCGGGCTGCGCGGCGCTGTGAGTGGGAGACAGTACTCACGGGCGGCAGGTGATGCGTGGCGAGTGCGTCGGCGTCGAGCAGGCAGCGCGCCGGGTCGCGCAGCGCGAGCGCGGGCTGCGCGGCGCTGTGAGTGGGAGACAGTACTCACGGGCGGCAGGTGATGCGTGGCGAGTGCGTCGGCGTCGAGCAGGCAGCGCGCCGGGTCGCGCAGCGCGAGCGCGGGCTGCGCGGCGCTGTGAGTGGGAGACAGTACTCACGGGCGGCAGGTGATGCGTGGCGAGTGCGTCGGCGTCGAGCAGGCAGCGCGCCGGGTCGCGCAGCGCGAGCGCGGGCTGCGCGGCGCTGTGAGTGGGAGACAGTACTCACGGGCGGCAGGTGATGCGTGGCGAGTGCGTCGGCGTCGAGCAGGCAGCGCGCCGGGTCGCGCAGCGCGAGCGCGGGCTGCGCGGCGCTGTGAGTGGGAGACAGTACTCACGGGCGGCAGGTGATGCGTGGCGAGTGCGTCGGCGTCGAGCAGGCAGCGCGCCGGGTCGCGCAGCGCGAGCGCGGGCTGCGCGGCGCTGTGAGTGGGAGACAGTACTCACGGGCGGCAGGTGATGCGTGGCGAGTGCGTCGGCGTCGAGCAGGCAGCGCGCCGGGTCGCGCAGCGCGAGCGCGGGCTGCGCGGCGCAGGCCACGCACGCCGCCCACACGCCGGCGCGCGCCGCCAGCGACACGCGCCACGAGACCTCCAGCGCGACGCACGCGCTCTGCAACATACGCGTGCCCGCACTTACAACTCGCGGCACCGTGCACGAGGATCGCGTTTTCATCTTGTCGCGACCCTAGATTTTTTTGGGAAAGGAAGGAAAGTGTGCCTCGAAGATGCTCCTTTTGAGCATTCGACAAAACAATGGTAGAAACAGAGTCGTAAAATAAAAAATGTGCATCTTGGACCTTTTGACCACTTGGGATGCTAGAACATTGCTGCCATCAACCCTGTAGATGTTATATATACCGACTACAGTAAAGCGTTTGATCGCATAGACCATGCTCTTTTGATCAATAAGCAACGCTCTGGAAATTCGTGGCGATTTGCTTCGTTGGATTAGTTCCTACATAACCAATCGTTCCCAGGCAGTTGTTGTCAGTAATTACATGTCTAGCTGGGTTCAGGTTCCTAGTGGAGTCCCCCAAGGATCCGTCTCCGACTCCGATGTCTTAATAGTTGCAGATGATGTGAAAATAATCAAAGCTATAAATTATTTAAATGTTTCTTTGCTTTTGCAATAGGATCTTCACCGTCTGGATGATTATTGCTCGCTAATTAAGTTGGAACTATACCCGCAGAAGTGCTCCTGCATAACTTTCAAACGAAAACCTATACCACACAATTTCATCTATACTTTTAAGGGTCACTCCCTTGTTAGAGAGTCTTCCTTATGAGATCTTGGGGTAATCCATGATAGTAAATTGTTATTTGACAAACATATTGACACTATAGTTTCAAAAGCTTACAGAGCTCTTGGTTTCATCTTTAGGAACACAAAAGACTTTGCTAACATTAAAACATAAAAAAAATATACTGCACTATTGTAAGAAGTAACTTGGAATATGCATCGCAGATCTAGAGTCCAAATTATAATATTTACCGTCACCATAATTGAACAAATTCAAAATAAATTTATACCCTTTCTTAATTGTCGTTCTCAATCACTTGTGAATGGTTATGAATTAGCTTATAAAAAATACCATCTCCTACCGCTAGTAAACCGTCGCGAGCTTGCTGATATTATCTTCTTGGGCAAATTGGTATTGTTGCGCCGGACGCCTAGCAACTTGTTTCGTTATATATCCTGACGTACAGGTGTTTTCAGAAGGCTGAAATATGTTTTCAGCCGTTGCCAGAAGAGGCTCTGTCACCTCCCAGTTGATTACAATTTCGACCAAGTTGCCGTGGTTTTCAGGCGCCTGAAACATGTTTTCAGTCCGTTTCAGGCTACTACCCATCGATCCATGCAATATCCTGAAAACCCGTTTTCAGGCGTTTTCAGGACCCCTTATGGACCTTTGAAGGACATTTCACTATAGAGCCATATTTGCATAGGAGTGAAAGAGATAGCACTACTAGAAAGAGATAGCAGACGTTCGAATATTCTAGACTACTGTTGTAGAATCAATCGAAGGAAAAGCACTACTAGAAAGAGATAGCAGACCTTCGAATATTCTAGGCTACTGTTCTAGAATCAATCGAATGAAATGAACGAGAGCTATTACTGTAGAAAGAGATGCAAGTATGGTCTAGTATGATCCAGAACATTCTCGGGTTAGCTGCGTCGTATATAAGACCAGTCGGCGAGGGCGAAGTTAGTCAGTCAGTTTGTGGAGAGGACTCGAGAAGAAAGTGAGTTAGTGAAAACGGTTCGAGGAGTCAGTTCGGTGAGATGGCTCGAGAAGAGAGCCAGTTTGTGAAGATGACTCGAGGAAGAAGTCAGTTCCAGGGAATGGCTCAGGAAGAAGTGGATAAAGGAAGAGAACTTTTGTTAAGTGATAGTTGAGTGATAATTAAGTGTGTTAAGTAGTGTTAAGTAGTGTTAAGTAGTTTTAAGTAGTGTTTTAGTTATGTAAAGTGTTAGTGTAAATAAATAAGTCATCTCTTGGATTATTATTGTGCATTTTCTATCCATACGAACCCCGAGCTCGTAACAGTATCATCTCAAATTGACTGTCCCGATTTGCTTGGTAAGCTGCAATTCTATATTCCTGGCAGGTCTCGAAGGTTCATTCCCACATTTAACCTCGAATTTGTATTACCAACTATCGTTGTAATTCTTATCTATGGCGTGCGTGTGATAGTTACAATAAAAAGTATAGGGGCAATGTTGACTTATTCGGCTGTAGCATAGCGCGGATGAGCCGCTTATGGAGTTCCTAACAAGTCTTCGGCTGATTTGATTTATTCCTTTTGTTTTTGTGTCCCTATTTGTTTCATATCATTAACTAACATTTTATTTATTTTGTGTGTATGTAGCTTGTACCTGTTCTGTTGTGCTCAATAAGTGTTTTATATTTTGTATCTACATGTGGAGACTTATTACATATTAGCCTTTTGTTTTTTATATTACTCTTGATTTATATGTATTTATGTGCTGTAAATCTTCGTTAAACAAATAAAAAAAATAAAAACCCTAAGTCCTCTGCTACTTTAGGGAGTTGGGCTGCCTTAGGTACTGTTAGCAGGGGGATAATGCACAATGCACCCCATTGCGGGGTGCAGATTTTATTCCCACATCATGAATTAGAATTGTCTTTGACTCCTCATCCTTTGACCCAAAAACCTAGAGGTACTGACAAAAAAATATGTTAGCAATCAAACTTGAACTTTTGTGTATTATTTACTAACCGGTTTTCCATAGTAAGAGAACTGTGTGTAGTTGAACATGAGAGTATTCCGTTTCTCTTCCCAAGCGCGGCGCTGTCTCCGCTTCTCGACGAGAGCCTCCAGACCTTCTCTGCCACTTTCTGACTCTTCATTCTGCAAATAAAGTGCATCTTATGTTATGTTACAACCACCACTTGTGAAGAAAGTACCCTGACACTTTGGTGTAATTTTAGTTATTTGTATTGCCTCTCATTGCTTGCCTGTTATTTTTTTTGTTAATAATAATATACCAAATTTTAATAATCAGTAAAAACTCGAGAACTAGGGAAACCTTTATATCTTACTTGGGTGACTGACTGAGAAATTAGAAATTGAATAAAATATGAAAATGAGAAAAACAGAAACTTGTGAGGTTTATGCCAGTTTATGGATGTTAGAAAACACGACAAAAAAAAAAACATTTGTCACAGAAATTCCACTAGAGCTAAGTATACCTTCCTTAAATTTATTTATTCAATACAAACCTCTTCTTCATCATCTTCATCTTTGAAGATGTCATCGAAGTTGGGAATGTTCTCTTCACTGTCCTTGTACACTATTCTCACCTGTAATTTAATAATGTGTCGATCAAGGGATGTAGGTATATTTCATAAAGCACTTAGGTCAATCAGGCCTTGGGCACTTACACTATTACCAAAATACTTGATTAATAAAAATACCAAATGACTTTTTTATGCTAGTTTTATTACAGCTCAGTTGGTAGTAGCTTTGCCTTCTGCACTTTAGGCTATTTGGTTATACATACGTGTAGTTGAAGTTGACTAGTGGGAAATAAATATGTGAACCTGGAAAGTTATCCTTCTCTAGCAGTATACCCACAGTTATATCATAAAACAATATTGTATCTCACCTGTCCATCACTGTACACATTACACACATCCGTTGGCTTGTGAGCATCAAGCACAAAGAACACGACATCTTCCTCTGGCTGCAAGATATCCACCAAGTCTATAGTTCCTCCACAGTTCACAAGCACCACATATTTGATCTCCTCATTGTTTTCTTCATAAGCAGTCTTCAATTCGGCTATACCACCCACAGGCACCAAGGTGTACGATATGTTGTCGCTTTTAAACAATCCCTGGAGTATCTTGCAAGTGCATATAGCATCTACATCGTAATGCACCAGCAACAAAACTCGCTACAACAAAAATACCGCGGTTAAAGGTAGGTCACTTCGTAAACAGTTCTTCTAGGCTTTGGTCGCGAGGAACTGGCGATAGATTCACCTTGTATAGAAGACGTTTCAAAGTGATCCTTGTGATTGTACTGAATAAAGACCGTTTTTATATTGATTTTGTTGAAGTTTCAGTTTTACTTACATTGCCCAAGAGTAGGTTGTAGAAATCATTTTTGAGGTCTTCTACAAACATTTTGAGACGTCATTGACGAGGTATTTGTTAATAGTCATGAAAACATCGTAGCAATTGAGTAGTGTTTCTGTTTTTCAATGACGAAAATATAGGCGGCTGCGTTGCGTGCGTAGAATTACAATACAACCGAACACCTGTTACTTCTGTTTCTGTCAAACTCAAGCGAGACGTCAAACTTTTTCCCGCCAAAGCAATACGAAGCGGTTATTAGCGGTTACCAACGCAGATTTTATTTTTAATCAATAGCTGACATTTTGGGAAGTAACTTTTTCATATTAGTTGTTTTTCTAGTGTTATTTTGAGTTGTGTTGTGTAATTTCGGTGGTATTTTAACCAACATTACTTGAGGTCTTAGCACAAAGAGTAAGCATTTGGAATGAAAGTGTCTTTAGTGATATCCTGATTTGACTGAAACTGTTTCGAATATTTTGAAGAAAACCGCCACCATTTTCTTCAAAACAAATGACGGCCGACTTGACTATAAAGTATCTAATACAAATTGTCTGTCAATTGACGGACAGTGAACGGAGAGTAGAAGAACGAAGATTTTACTGTGTTGTTACAACATCATCCTAAACAGCCCAACTTCACTTCGACCGAATTATTTTAGGCAAGTAGGTACTACCTACCTATTTCGTTGCTATTTAAATTTTATGAACAATAAAATGCATAATACGATGGTAATTCAAGTTTAATTCCTACAAGCAATGAGGTACGTACCTACTACCATGGACCTTGTAATAAGTTACAACAGCACTACATATTAACATACATTAATGTATTTGAATCTTAAAACTAGGCATCCACTGACTCGGTACGTTTCTTGTAGCATTCCACATGATGTTGAGCAATCTTGTACGCTATGGTGTTGGGTCTTAGCAAACTACCTGACAGTGCTTGAAAATAAGATTTGATCACTGTTTCGTCAGTTTCTATTGGGTACAAATAGTCTTTTAATTCATAGCACAGCAGTTCCTCTGGACAATCTAGCGCCCTCAAGCATCCAGCATATTCCGACCAAATCAACTTCCGCCATTTCACATTGTGCTTCTGCGCTAGAGGTACTAAAACGCACGCAGCAAAAGTACTATCTCCATAGCTCACAGACTGAAACTGTTCCAAAAACTGTGTGTAGAAATCCTGGAAGTTATGTAACCCCACCAACTGTTTATCAAAATTGAAGTCATCCCTCTTTTTGAATAAATTTTGAGCGCATTTATGAAGCAACCGCTTGATTCTTGCGTTTAAGAACAGCGATTGGTCGCACAGGAACACGCACATAATCCGACAAAAGCGGTCGGTGACATCGATATCTTTCAGTAGGTCTGGAAAGCATATTTCGTTGAAATGAACCCACTCTAAGCTGCAAGTTATTATGAACTCTTTTTCGGCAGCAATTTGTTCAGCTATTTTTTTCGCGTGCTCACCAATAACTTTAGGTCCTGTTTCTACTTCTTGGCTTCTGCTGTACAGCGACAGAATGGGCAGATAGATCCAATCTCTTGGGAGAATAGGTTCTTGCCATTTGAGTAACACGACATTTGGACCTGTATCTCTGTAATTTAGGTTTATGACCCTGCTGTAACAGACCTTTATATCTTCGATAGATTCTATTGCTCTTGAAAATCCTTCAGCGTCAGATATATTTACTAGGTTTAATAATCTTTCGGCAGTAAACCATTTTTTATTGAAGATAATTTTTTCGAATAAGGACACCAATTCATATCTTTTGTCTATCCTGAAAACGTAGCAAAGTTTATTGCCAACAGCGTACAGCAGATCTTTGTTCTGCTCTGATAAATCAGTCTTTATCGAAAGCTTTAGGATGTTGAAGACCAAGTCTGTTTCGATTCTTGTAAACCAGTTGTCTGCGAGAGCGGGAGATTTTTTCGAAATCTTCTTCAGATAGGGAATAAGGTGCTGAGAAAACCCTTTAATAATAATGTTATCATTGACATATAACAATAATTTAAATAGAGACGCCAAAAATGGTAACGGAGATACCATATTCAGAATCGGCAATACTTTTTGTCTGGAATCTATGACGGATCCTCCCAGACTCGTCAAGTTTTTCACTAGATTCAAGTCCTTTTTTTCAAGGTCAGAAAGAAGATTTGAACTGGAGATGAGATTCTTGAGTATTTCTTTGAATCCTTGTGAAGACGACAAGTGTTTTAAAGAGTCGTTTAGGAATTTAATAGGTAAATTTTCGATAAGCAGAACAGTCTTGCAGCAATCTAGAGCTGAGCAGAGCAGGCGGAGATGAGCGCAAGTATAAGAATCAGACTGTGATAACTGCTGCATCCATTTCTGTGTACCTTCTTTCAGCAAAGGGTATATTTGCGACTTGTACTCATCCGTGCCAGTCAAGTTGCAGGATAATAGTCTATTAACCAACTGAAGGACTACGGCAGCGTGGGTTGCCGTTAATATCGGCGAAGTCGCAAAAATATCCGTACCCTGAACGTGTTTGTATAGTGTCGTGATCACCACAGGGAATAGTGAGATGGCTATACCTTGCCCATAGCAAAGCAAATTGGAAAGTAAACAGTATGCTTCTAGCTGAATCTTCAAGCCATTTGTCCTATCAGCCCCAGAACTTATGTATTCTGAAATGGGCGTCAAGATTTCGTATTTCGCTACCAGAAGGTTGCTGATTTCGTCAGACTGCAGTGAGAGAATTCTCATTAGCCTTACTGCAGATAAAATTGGCTTTCTTTTGTATACAAGTTGTGGATCAAAAACAAAGTTGAGAGTTGTAGATGGGATAAAATTGTTGAAAATTGATTGCATCAGATGCTCAGTCAGCACTATTCTGGCTGCAGTTTCAACTGAATCTCTTGCCAGTCTAGTCAAGATTTGTAAAGAGTACTGTACACAGTTGAAGTTAGGCTTTACAGTTTCTAGGATGTAATAAATCCTTTGTAATATGTCAGTTCTCAAAAGGGCAGCAATGAGATCTATCTCAGCTAGATGGAAGTCTTTCAATTCAGATTCATTAGAATCTAATTCCTCAATTTCTGATTTGTCATTTTCTAAGCATGGCTGAACCATGCCTTCTTCAAATCCAAGTAAAGCATCCAAGCTGGCTTCATCAATCCTGTTATAAATTAAGTTTCTCATAGCTTTGAGAGCTGGCTCCAAAAGGTTTGTTTTGTTTTCATCCATGGCTATTCTTAAGATAAAAAATAGTTTGGACAATGGTAGTTCAATGATGTCTTTATAGGTTCCAACACTGTTGTATTCTAATATTCCTGCCAAGATATTGAGAGCCATTATCCTTTGCTGGGTGACTGAAGAGCGGGATAGTTCTATCAACTCTGTGATGGAATAACCAGGTCTATGCGGCTCATCTCCATGGTGGAATAAAGTTTTCGTTTTCTCAGTGTACTCCATTGTATAAGGTAATAAATACCCTTTGAAATCAAAACGGGCTTCAAAAGGCTCATCTGGTTTAACCTTCTTACTTTCTTCAATGCCTTTTATCCATTGTAACTTGTCTTTTTCTAATGAATCAAAATTAAGCCAATTGCCCACTTCTGGATGAGTGAGGATGTCATTATCCCACAGTGAGTCAAATGATTGAGGATTTTCATCTTTCTGGTCAATTTCTGGATTATTATCAGGTGATACTGATTTGGATGTGTCCATTTTCTCTTGAATAGTTAGGGTATTTACACTTGGCAGAGATATGGAACTGGTGGAAGGTTTACTTCCTCTTTTCGCTTTCATAAACTCTACTATCTTTGGATCAAGGTCTGAGAGCAACTTTTGACGTTCATCTAGTATTTCTTTCTCAGACATGGCATTCAACATTTTAATATTTTCACTATGAATGTCATCAGCTTCTTTTGAGGAGATGATATAGCTTTTTATTGGTAAATTTTTTGTGGCATTTAATTCCACTGATCCAGTTTTAATTATAGCAGTTGATGGTCCGTCTATGTCCATGTCACTAGTGGTCAGTCCAATCCTTTCTACATGTTGTCTGTGTATACTTTTCAGGCCAGGAACAATGTTAGGGTCACATTTTAAAACCTCAGGGAAACCCTGAGATGGCATCGCTTTATAGTCAAAATTTGTTGAAACATCGAGATTTTTTTCAATAATATTTCCGAGGACTGAGGTATTTACCGCAGGAAAGTAGACACTATCATCTTCAGGCTGAGTTTTAGGTTCTTTTGGAGTCTCTTCAAAGTTTTTTTCTAAAATATCGCCTATTACAGAGCTAGAGTTAGTGGGTAGATCAGTACGTGGACGCTTTTCGGAGTGGATTTTTAGTCCCTTGATTTGTGCATATTTAGAAGGTTTTCTTGAACCTATTTCTGGTGTAATAGGCCTTTTTGTTGGCTCCGTTTTGCGTAAATTGGTGACCGCTGCCGCTGCTTTGTGGTTGGGATCTTTACTTTTCTGCAGTAAATACTCCTCCTGCATTTTGAGTAGATCTTCCTCATCTTCGCCTGGTTTCGGTCTTTGGATCATGATAAAAATTACACTGAATTGAAGACGGAAAATTTTTATTTTAACTATTTAAAAATATTGGTAAACAAGACCAAACGCAATCGATTTTGTTTGACATTGACGTACGTACTTATTAGGGTCCGGTTAATTTACGACCAAGTATTACACAGCCCGAAAATGTACAACCCGGAAAGCACAGCCTGGAAAACACGGCCCGGATTCCATGTACAAAATGTACATGAAATCCGGGCCGTGTTTTCCAGGCTGTGCTTTCCCAGCACAGTCGGGATTGTACAGCCAGGATTGCACGACCATGGATTCTGTGACCATGCTCTGATTGGTCAAAAGCCTATGCTCTGTTTAGATGCACTACACAGTAAGTATAGGCAAGTAGCACAGATTAAAAATTATATAAAATAAGAGAATTATTCAGAGATTAATGTTAGAAAAAAATAAAATTCTGGCACTTCGGCGGCCGCTGCCGCGGCACGCTCGCTTTGCTCGCTCGCCTCGTGCGTAATTTATATGTTTTAACATAACCTAACCAATCCGAGTCGGATCAACAAGTGAGTGAGTAAGTAATTGACGAGTGTAAACAAAGCCTAAGTTTTGGCATCAAAATTTTGGCTGCGTTTTATCGGGTCGTGCTTTCCAAAGGTGTGCTGAATTTGTACGGCTTGGAATGTACAGCCTTGGATTACACAGCCATGGATTTCGCGACCAAATTGTACATCAATTCCGGGCTGTGTTTTCCTCGGCTGTACAATCCTTGGTTGTACATTATTGGCACCCTACTTATTACACACTCAAGGCCATGCTTCAGAGACACTCCACCACCACAGAACACATTAGCGAAGGTCTACTCCACCACACTACACTATATGCCATGTCACAGATAAGAGAATACTAGTAGCCATGTGCCATGAATTGCAATAATTTATGCCATCTATTGTTGAGTAGCACTTAGGAAATTAATGATAAGTTCACAATAGATGGCGCTTTTTCAGTTAGGTTTTGGGATGATTCGGAATTGTCACCTTAAAAAAAACAGCAAAGTCTCTATCAACCATAGATTTATATAATTGATCCATGCTATCAACAATACTTGGTAAAAAGACTACACTCCAGCACCAGAACAAAATTAAATAAAAGATCTACGAAAAAAAAAGACAAATACAAATAAATACAAAGTAGACATGGGCGTTTTTGTTTTTTCCCGCAAACGGTTATCTAACCGATATACAGTTTGCATATCGATATAGAAAACGGTTTTCTGATATCGATATCAGCCGTATGGGTTGCAAACGTTAACATGATATTTAGTTATGGCAAACTAACAACGAAACGACAAACGCAAACTATTTGGCTATAGTTACGTCATATTCACTTCATCTCTTTTTTACCAGTAAAACAATTCATTCTTAGAAAGGGGGAGGTAGCGAATATCAATTGGTGTTTGTTTCATATCGTTTGGTTTGTGAAGTTTTCGTTTTGTTCGTGTCTTTAATACGTAACAGTTGAGGGCTTGAATAGTTTTTATGATATCGGATATGTTGATATGAATACCGATATGGTATGATATCTAACCCATATCCGATATAAGTTACGTTTTGATATATCCGACTCATGTCTAATACAAAGCGAAAGACACGTGCACGGCGTACTGTCGTCCGTCAGTGAGTGAAAATGCCAAAAATAAAGAGGAACCTAGACAAATTAAAGCATCCTAACAGCAGAAAAACTATCACACTCGCCAAGAAGCTAAATAGAAACGAAAAGAAAAATGGGAAAAAATTAGGCACTCACATCAAAAACAATCTCGTAGGTGAAAAGATCATGTGGTTCAAAGAAAGAATACCAGAACAATGTGAGGTTTTGAGTAAAGCACAGGTATCGGAACTTATAGAGGAGTACTTGGCGCGGTTCGATGAGGAGCTGGAGCAGATAGCTTTGAAAAACTCCATAGGGCAAAGAAAGAACCGCCAACATGCTAGTCGTGAAGATATCATCAATATTACAAAGAAGAATGAGCTCCAAGAGTTTGATGGCTGCGGCATAGAGCTACCAGACTTCTTAGACCATCAGCAGATGGAAGTCCTTAGCAAATGGGATGGAGAACTTAGGTTTCTACAGCATTTCAAATTGAGAAGGTTTGCTAGGAAACATCTAGAGTAGGTTGGTAGGTTGGTAGGGTATGTTGTATTCATGTTACATACAATTTTATTGCTTAGTTTCTCTTTCATTTTCTCCCAACGTCTTTAGTGCAGTCATTTAAAGATATTATTTTATTTATTATTATTATTCTCAAAATAATAAATTTCTTTAATATGGGTATGTAATCAAAACATATCCCTTTTTTAAATAACTTATGAAAAAGATTAAGTAGGTGAAATTATTAATCAGTTTTATATCCTCTCTTGTGCACTATGGATAAAAAATAATTAAGGTACTAGAAAAAACAAGGCAAACTTAATCTTCCTAATAAAGATATGTTGGTAGTGCACAAGAGAGGAAATAAAATCGATTATTTACTTCACCTACACTAGACTTTAGATTCTAAAGTCTAGCATAGACTAGGACTTGACATTTGACCCTAGAGCACACATAAAATGCAATTAACTTAAAAACTGTATTAATTCGAAATAAAAGACTGTTTTGGGGAACAACTAAATCTTGGCATAGATTCAGGTCACGAGCGCACGGGGCCTAGGGTTGCCAATGTTTCCATCTTGATAACTTAAATTGTATATTATCAGTGGTGCTCATATATATTTATATATTTTGTAAACTTTCCTAATTATATTGAGTTACATTTTCGTACCAAATAAATATTTTAAAAGTAAAAACGAATTTACTGTCTAATAATTTATTCAAGTATTTACAAATCTCCACTGATTACAAACAAGGACAAAAGATCAAAGCTAAAAGAAGAAAACTGTACTAAGCTTAAATTAACCGATATGTAGCACTAAATAGGAGTCACATGACATAAATTAAAATTATGAAAAAATGCTACTTATACCAAATTTATAAAAAATGGGAAATAGAAACCATATTATTTTACTACAAAGATAATTCACAATCCATTAGGACTAGCACTTCATTCTGCTTTTATAGCAAAAGTTCAACTACAGCAATAGGTAATGAATCTAATGAATGACAATTTAATATTTTTCTGTTAAACATACATTTCTTTATTTTTATTAATGCTGTTACAGAGCGACCGAGCGAAAGCAAGCTAAGGCCAGGCGCTGTGTACAAACGAGTAAATGTAAGCCATAAAAAAAAGCGAGCGCGACTTCACTTGCTCTCGCTATAATGTCCATACTACTCTGCTTGCTTTCGTTCGCTCGGTTGTTCTGTACCGGAATTAGCCAAAGGCTATGTTCATAGATTCATCAAGACTTTTTTTTATATGAGTCATTCTATCTGGATATCAGAAAAAGTATAAAGGTTCGGCCAAACCTGCGCGTTAGTAACGCGAGAAGCGGGAGCGTCTGCCGCGCAGGTTTGGCCGAACCATAAGGGTACACTGACGGGCGTCACGGCCGGCAGAGGATTCAAAAATATAACAGACTATTATTATATAATATTGCTATCTCTATCCAATTCGATGTGATAGCTGAAATGGCGAGTGACTTGACATCCGATTAGTTTTTATCGGGCTTTCAGAAACCAGCCTTAAGACTAATACCCGAACACGAATAACGATATCAAGTGCCACCATTATTAAATATAATTTTACTTTTTTAATTTTATTATGCAAGTCACCCTTAACAACTTGTAAATCTGTTCTCAAACAATAAATTAAAAATCATTTTATTCTAGAGATCAACATACAAACACTATCATTTACAAAAAAAGCCTTTATAATTAAAAAATATGTAAATAGTCAACCAATAGGTACAGATTTAAAAAATAAATAAATACAGTTCTATCTAAATGAACAAAAATATATAATTTTGGAGTTGCTAATAATTAAACAAACTTTTAAACATTTGATAGGTAGGTACATCCAATACAATACATTTGTACATGATCATGAACTTCATCAAGAAAATTACTGTGTATACTATGTACACAGTGATTTTAAAATTAATTTATAGCGCCCTCTATCAAGGGCAATCTGCAACTTGAATAAAAAATTACGTCATTGTATTTTTTTGTGTCGCGCAAATCGCATTACATCCATCTTTACAGTAAAGATCAAACAACTTCAAGCTCACATATTTAAACATCTTTGAATATTTAATAACACAGATTAAACAGGTCATAGTCAAAATGTATTTATTCAATAAAATCACAAGGATCACTTTGAAACGCCTTAATACTAGGTAAATCTCGGTGCTAGTTCCACGCTACCAAAGCCTAGAAGAAAAGGGAACAAACTCACGGCATGGTCACTACCAAGTAAAAAAACTAGTTTTTTTTTGTATAAAAACATTTTTGAAAAAAGTAAAATTTTGATAATACCTTTATAATATTCACCGTAACTTGGTTGTTAATGATTTTTCATAACTACATTTAGTTATTTTATATCTTCAAATATGTTGAAATGTGTGAGCAACAAGTTGTTTGATGGTTGTGTGTCATAAGTTAACAGTAGGGGTTGATGGGGTAAAAAGTGGCAGATTCAATTTGGTGTCATTATTTACTAAACCAGGCATATTTTTGCCAACAACCACAGTATGCATGTGACTTTGTCCACCCCAAAGTTAAAACTAGCATCCACTAAAACATACATGAAGTGGTCATGCTGAGTCAAAGACAATAGTAGAGACAATAGTTTTTTTTTCACTAATCCTAATCAAGCTAGGCACTTTTTATAGTCTATAAACCATATTTCAATTTATTTAAAGAGATTTTAAAATATTTGTTAATTTTAAATTTAACTTGGTTATAGTAACATTTTGGAACAGTTTATGCATAGTTTAAATTTTATGTAGGTAATATTTTTTAAGTAAATAGTTGGACAGTTCCTAAATTCATTTCAATAAATATTTAAGTTTGTTAGGATTTGTTTTTGGAATTCTATCCAAATTTTCTAATTAATATTTTTATTTTTCATAAGCATGAAGTTATAACAGCTTATTTGGAAGCCAATAAAATTATTGTGCTTGTTCTCACTATTTTAAGTTCATTACATATTTTAAATCAATATTATGCATGTTTCTTCGCAATTAGAGAGCATTTTCCATTCATTCATCTCCAAGTGTGAGTGAGCAAGACAGCAAGATGGCCACATATACCTCTCGCTTTTCATTTGCACCAACCTTTTACGAGGGTAGACAATGACAATGGTATGTGTGAAAGATCAATTTTTATGGAAAATAGAATGGAATATTAATCGATCATACAAGTAGTTTTACTTAATCCGTAATAGCTGTCAAATATCATGGCCATCTTCTCACTCACAATTCTACATAAAATTCATTTTACAACTTAAAATCGTTTCATAAAACAAATCAAGTAAACAATGGGAGATGGTAAAAATCATATCCCCTCTGTCCTCTTGCAGCAAGCCAGATGTACACCACATGGTAAGCACCAGGGACGAAGCAGATCATGCCAGCTACGAAGAATACTGCACCTTGGAGACCATTCTCTGGTTCGGCAACTGCGAATGCTCCCATTCCAATGAGTCCAATTCCGACTATGAGTAGAATGACAGCAGCACATACTGTCTTCCAGTTCTCCCTTACTTTTGGATGGTTCCAGCAGTAGGCCGATTGAGTAGCTTCAACATATTCATGTATGAGTGAGTCAGAGTCCCGTGAAGTGGTGTCTTCAGTGCATTTGTATGTTTTGCTGTGGATTCAACATGATACATTGTATTAGTCATGGTGGGTAATATTTATTACTGTGCTGATGAATTAGTCACACTAGGTACTTTTAATTTAAGCAGGAAAAACATTGGGACTATTATAGCAATATCCATCAAAATAAACCACAATGAGGTAGGAATGTTTAGAAGCATCCTTTAAAACAGATTTATTCTTTCTGACCAAACTATAATAATTATTGACTATAATAAATTTTGCTATGCAGTTTACATATTTTTTAATGGATGTCTCATAACTCTGTTAATGCAGGCATGACATTCGAAAGTTAATTCCTGAATACAAAATGAAACAATCAAGTCTGGTGAAAGTTGGTTATTAATCATTTTTAACAATTTCAAAAGATGTGTGGTAAATCTAATTAAAAAACTGGTCCAAAATGTTATTCATGAGGCTGAACGGAAACACAAAGTCATCAATGAATACTAATAAAGTTCAAATGAATGACTAAGATTCAATACTAGGCTGGTACCACAGAATACATGCTACTACAGTCCAGAGTGCAATGATATTCTAGAGTAGGTTACTGTTCTAGAGTAATTAGCAGTTCATTAGATGCAGAATGTGGAGCGTAGAGCAAGCCAGCATAGTGAGTTCAAGAGCCTTTGCCCCACTACAGATACGTGCGTCAAGACTAGCCGAAAAGGTCATGATCACACTGACATTTTTAGACAAAGAAAATTGCCTTTTTTACGCTACTTCATACAACTATATTTTAGTGGATCTGATCTATGGGTCTAAACAAGGCACAAGGCTCACCTGGACAAGTAATCCGCTCCATTCCTTAATTTATTCTGTAAAGGCGATCTATCCCCAGTTGCACCGTACACTTTTATAGCCTCGTCAGTTTCCTCCTCGAATGCGTCGTCGATTGAAAAACGTTTTTCACTGTTGCCGAAAGGTCGAGTCATTTTTAATAATTTATAGTATGAAGATAAGGAATAAACATAGCAAGTTTCACGGAAAGCAGACAAAAACACAGCTGTCAATTTGTTCTAACAACACTTCTTTCTTCGCCATTTTTGATTGTGTGTGTTCGGAAAGTATCCACTGGATAGCTTAGATTAGATTCCAAATGTCTACTTTGTTTTTAAAACAACTTCGTTCTAAATACAATAAATAATAGAAATTAATGGAAATTGCAAATGAAAACTTATGTTTTTTTATTGGTACAAAATATTCAATATGAATTTTAACACACACGTACGAGTGGAGTGGTGGATAGTGGAACATTAATTTCTAGTTTCTGTTTGACTAGATCCCGAACGTATTTTCATTCTTTCAGTTCGGATATATATCAGGCAGAAGCGATATAAGTTTTTTAGTAGCACCGAATAAAAAATAAGGAAGAAATTTTTAATCAAATTGTTTTTGCATAGTTCTGCATGCATGTATAGAGATGTGATACAAATGATTTGCACTATGCATCCCTCTCCACCAACTCACGAACTCACTAACACCAACTCAGTCACCGAGTCTTGGATTTTTTTTATTAAATTATAGGATCTAGTGTAACCGAACAACAAACAGGAAAGGAAACAAAAATAAACAAAGAAACGTCAATACCACATGGTTGTTTTATTATTTATTTTTTCAAGTGAGTTTTGGAAACAAGGACTCGTAATTTGGAAATTCACAATGGTGAACAAGGACTGGGCTAAAGTGACCCCTGTCTTATCGAAGCCAGTGCTGAGATGTATTGGCACTCAGAGTTTCGAGACCATGACACCTATCCAAGCGGCTGTAATCCCACTTATTCTGACATGCAAAGATGTAGTAGCCGAAGCGGTGACTGGCTCGGGCAAAACGCTCGCATTCGTTATTCCTATGCTTGAAATGTTGATAAAAAAAGAAAAAGACAGTCCTCTGAGGAAGGATTTTGTTTATGGAGTGATTATATCGCCTACGAGGGAACTTGCTACTCAGATTTTTAGGGTAACCTCTAACTTTGTTTACTACTCTGAAATTGGAGATAAATGAAAGACTATCATCATCAGCTTGTAAATATCCACAGCTGGAGAGAAAGTCCTATACTACACTTTTCTAGGAAGAGCGATTTTGGGCCTTCTCCATCCACCAACTCCTGCAATCTTTACAATGATGTCAATCAACTCCAGAAGGATTTCTAAAATACTTATTACAGCCAAAACCACCCAAACAGCTCTTTAATTAGGTACCTACTCAAATTAAGGTCAAGAATATGTAAGTTTACAGTGAGTCACAAACTAATAACTTTATAAAAAAAAAATTTTTATTTTTTTTCTGGTTTCAGGTCATTGAAACATTTTTGAAGGAGCCAGAGCTATCCCACATAACTCTCACATTGCTTGTCGGAGGTAGAAATGTAGAGCTGGATGCACAAGCATTACAAAAGGGTGCTCACATCATTGTGTGCACTCCCGGCAGGTTTGAAGACTTGCTTGCTGAAAGGAAAAATCTGAATCTTGTTGGAAGACTGAAAGAATTGGTAAGTGGTTGGAACTGTCTTGATTTTATAGTCTATGGATAGAAATATGGATAGATAAACACTTAATTGCAAAGAGGCACACTGAACTGCGGGACATCCTATAACTTTATTTTTAAATTATTATATGTATACCAAAAACATGTACTTAAACCCAAAGTTTGGAATAAATGGCTTATCTTATCTTATCTAAACACTTAATTGTACCCAAAAGAAAACACATTTCTTTGACAGCCTTCACAGCTCAGTTGGTAGTAGCTCTGCCTTCTGAGCTGTAGGCTGTGGGTTCGATTCCCACCGAGAACAAACATTTGTGTGATGAATATAGATGTTTGTTCTCTGTCTGGGTGTTATTATAATTGATCGAGTGAGCGAAGCGAACGAAGATCTTAGTTTCAACTTGGGCGATTTGGCATTTTATGTATGTATGTATGTATGTATGTATGTATGTATGTATGTTTGTCTGGCGATAACTTTAGAACGGTTGATCCGATCTGCATGAAATTTGATATGTCGATAGCTTGTACTTGAGAAATTTACTGGTAAGTATATGAGTAAAATCGGATGAAGGGTTTTTGAGATATGGGGTTTTTTAAGAGGGTAAAAATAAAAAAAGTTACATAAAAAAATCAAGTTACATGTCATATGAAAGGGCTTTGTTTGGACATTCCAAAACAATTTTTACTTTTTTTTTGGGACGCTCGGTTTTCGAGATAAAATTTAAAAAGTTAAATTAAGATAACCAGCGATCCAAGAGCTCTCATCTCTAAGAGTTTCGTTGACATCAAGGTTTTTCTACTGGTCGGCCAGTTCCTTTGATATTTCTTATTTTTTTTTCTTGAAATAAATTAAGGAGGTACTCAGTTCTCATAAAATGGTGACGACGACCAGGTCTGATGATGGAGCCAAGGTCTTTTCAACGGAACTCTTCAATAAATAGGCCAATAGAGTTGCAACTTGGTTACCATTCCAAGTTAGTTGGCGGTAGTCAGAAAAAAGTCCAAAGATAATGTTTGGACTTGCCTCTGACTACTACCGACTCAAAGTTTTCATGCGTTCGTCGGGTCGCATCACGAGATCTCAGTTCGGGGCGAACTACTAGTTATAACTATGTATTTACAAAAAAAAGTATTTATGTATTATATCAGCTATCTGGTTCCCATATTACAAGCTTTGGCTTAGTTTGGGGCTAGATAGTGCTCTGGAAAGGCCACCAATATTTATTATTTATTTATTATTTATTTAACAATCATCCTATTTTTTTTTAGTTTTTCATCTAGTATAATATAATGCCTTACCGCTAATAGCGATCTCTTCCAGACATGTAAATTTTTATTCCAGGAGTTCCTAGTTCTTGATGAGGCCGACCGCCTGCTAGACCTTGGCTTCAGCACAACCCTCACCACCATTCTACACTACCTACCCAGACAACGTCGTACCGGCCTCTTCTCCGCCACACAGACCAAGGAGCTCCAGGACCTGGTGCGCGCCGGGTTAAGGAACCCGGTGGTGGTCAGTGTGAAGGAGAAGTCTTCCATAAGCACACCTGTCTTGTTGGAGAACCACTATGTCATAGTTGAACCTGAGGATAAGTTTTTGTTTTTGCTGAACTTTATAAGGAACAGGAAGATTGTAAAGGTTTGTTCACATATTTTATTTCTACTTGATAATGGAACAAGCAGATGGCCTATTAGGCCCAATAGGAACATGCACTGCCAACATATGCACTGGGATAAGATCAAGTGCAGGAATAAGAATAGAATAGTATAATAGACACACAATATACAGAGAACACAGGTATAACAATATAAACAGAGCTAAACAGATGACCAGAAACAGAAAAAGAAACAGTGATAAATTACCTATTAAATTTTTGAGCGATTAGTCCCCTCTGTGTAGTGTGGGCCAAATAGGTCCAGTCTCAGCATAATTGTTGCTCAACACTTTAGTGAGAAAGATGATGTCGATTGTATATTTCCTGCAGGGTATTTTCTTTCTCCCAACATGCGCTTGCGTGGACTACTGGGCGGACGTGCTGCCAGTGTTCCTCCCCGAGACTAAGGTCTACGCGATGCACGGCAAGATGAAGCAGAAACGGAGCAAGGTGCTGGACCAGTTCAGGGAAGATGAGAACACTATCTTGCTGTGCACCGATCTTTTGGCGAGGTTCGTTGTACTTTTAGTTGGGCATCTTTTATGATATGACAGTTACATAAATAAATATTGGTGGACATTCCACTATCTAGCATTATCTAGCCCCAAACTAAGCAAAGCTTGAACTATGAGAACCAGATACCAGGTACAATACTAATATACTTTTGTTTTGTAAATAAATACTTTAAAATTTATAAAACAACAAACGTGTTTTTTTTTACCGTTTTTATAGATAATGGTACGTGCGCGAGTCCGACTTGCACTTGGCCGGTTTTTTGTTGAATTTTCTTGTGATTTTATGTTGCGCCCTTGTTTCCGAGTCAAATGAAACATCTTCTTTTCTGTTTATTGTCCAGAGAGGTAGACATTCCGTAAGTTTAGTGGGTAATGCAATGGGAGCCCCCACTATCCCCCGCCGCGCTCTGTTTTTATTTTATGTTATTTTTTAGTCAAATAAAACATCTTCTTTTATGTTTGTTGTCCAGAGGGGTCGACATCCCGTCGGTGGAGTGGGTGGTGCAGTGGGAGCCCCCACTATCCCCCGCGGGTCTGGTGCACCGCGCGGGGCGGGCGGGGCGCGCGGGGGCGCGCGGCCGCTCGCTGCTGCCGCTGCTGCCCACGGAGGAGGCCTACGTGCCCTTCGTGCGCGCCAACCAGAGGGTGGAGCTGCGGAACTGGCGGGACAGCGGGGACGAGATCAAGATCACGCAGAAGTTGAGGGACAAGGTAATGGTTATTATTATTATTTATAATTATTATTATTTCAGCCTGCATCGTCCGACTGCAGGGCAAAGGCCTCTCTATCCCCCTACCACTCTTTACGGTCTTGGGCCCTTGACGTCCAATTTTCAGAAAATTTTTCGAGGTCATCCCGCCACCTCCGCTGGGTCGACCGCGGTGCAACGTGTAAAGGTACTACTTTTTTTTATACAACTAGCTGATGGAGCAGATGGCCCACCTGGTGTTAACCTGATGTGACGTTAAGTCGCGCACGAAAGGAACGTGCCCTACGATGCACTGCCCTACGTCCATCGACTTGAGGCATACAGATATTAAGCCTCATGTAGCTGTAATTACACCTATGAACATATTTTTACTTTTTACAACGAATATATCCCTACAAAAGAACGGTAGGAAAAGAACCAAGCTGGTTGCCTTTTTTATAATACTTGTTGATGGAACAGATGGCCCACCTAATGTTAAGTGCTAACCATCAACTATAGCAAAGCATTGTATAATTTTGACTTTCTTAAGTGCAATGTTTAACGGGCCTATGAGAAATAAATGAACTGAACTAAACTGAAATTGGCTCGTAAGTACTCTTATACTTTTTACAAAGATCAATCAACAGAACGATAGAAATGGAACCAAAAGCCGGCTGCCTATTGTAGGCTTAGTCGCGTGGAACTGGCGCTGAAGCCTAGATTTACCTAATTTATTTAAATATCCCTAATTTAATTATCATGACTGTCCTCAGTGTGCGTCCTCAGGGACGACAGTAGAAATCTCTCAGGTCTCTTAATAAGTAAAGTACCAAGTGGGTGGTGGGTACCCACTGAGGATTCTTTGCGGACGTCTAAGGGTAGTCAGATATCCCACCAACATTTTGCAGTCACTGGAGGAATTCTGTTTCTGTTATTCTTTTGTAAAATTGTCTTGTTTCGTTCAGGTGCTGTCAATAATTCACGATCTCCAACGGAAAGACCGCGCCATCTTGGATAAAGGTCAGCGCGCATTTGTATCGCACATGCGCGCCTACTCCAAACATGAGTGTAACATACTGCTGCAGCTAAAAGAACTTCCTCTAGGTAAGTTTACAAACTCTACTACTTGTGATGGAGCAGATGCTCTGATGTAATATAATATAACTAGTGGCTTCCCGCGGCTTCGCACGCGTTGAAGTGGTGAGCCGTGATTGAGCCACAAACATCCAAACATCGTAACTTTCGCATTGATTTGTATATTGTTAGGGTAGGATTTTAAATACCTATAGGCGTACATTACCTATATTAGGTAGGTAGGTATAGGTACTGAGTTAAGCACAAACATGACAAATACAACAAAGACAACCTTACACGGAAAGTATGTACTTATTTGTTCCTAGTTTCTACCCCAAAAACAAACGAAACGAAACAGCTTCACGACTTTGATCCCCAGGCACGGTAGATACCTACCCTCAGATCTCTGCGTGCCAACTCAAGTTTCCCGTTTTCAGAATGTCCCTTACAAACATTGACGCCTCGTTGTATCCTTTTTACTCGAGCGCAACGAAGGAGGGTAACCTTTTAGAGGAGTAGTTTTCGAAAATCAAAATGTATTTTTGTTATTTATACACAGAACATATTTTCTTTTAGTTTGAAGTTAATTACACTACACGTTAAATCTTCCATATAAAACTTGAAACTTTTACAGTCATCTGCACCCTTTGCAGAGGTAATTATCAAAAGCGTCATTCTTAATTATTTGTTTCTTAGTATAATTACCTCAAGTTTTAAGTCAATCGCACTACGCGCTAAAAAAATTCCTATACAAACTTTGACATCCCTTTACACACTTATTAAGGGTAGTTTTAAAAAACTAAGAATTGCTTTCCTATTTTTTAGCTTTGGAGTAAGTATATCTACTTCAAGTTTCAAGTTTGTAGGTTCAAGGAATACAATTTGTCATGCCAACGTTTTCAACCCTTTTTACACCCTTAGGGTTTGAATTTCCAAAAATCCCTTCTTAGTACACCTCTACGCCATATGACCTATACAACGTGTTGATGAAGTTATGTAGGCAAACAAAGAGCGTGTGCAACGGTTCAATACATCGTTTTCGAAATTCCCATAGAAAAGTAAAATTAATATTTTCTCAGAAATTTGCAACAGCCCTGTCTGTGTACGTGTCAAGGTCACACGCACGCGCGCTTCTATCTAGTACAGAGAAAAACAACGATAACCTACGAGATAATTTGAAATACTTTCCTTTCGGTAGGTAGGTAGGTACGCCGCCAATCCCCTGACACGATATTTTTACTGGTTCCTATGGATTTTGTCATTATTTACTGGCTATAATAACACTGGATAAAACTGGATTTTGGTAAGTTTGCGAGATTTCGCACGACACAGGCTTCAAACTTCACACTAAACCATTACCTCGTAGGCACTGCTCATACACACACTGACTGACGACGGCTTTTTACATAACAATCACCATTTTATCACGTTTGATGACATTTTCTCAACAAAACAATGTACAACAACGCATGTAAACACAAACAGGGTGACCATCTCAAAAGTGGCGGTTCTACCACACACCTGCCAAAAATTCTGTCAAAATCTACCAAGCTTGACGATAAAAATACCAAAAATATGACTTCATACCATCTCCTTCGTGGCTACGGAATAAATTAAATACCTACATTACATTCAGTTACTATCTTTTGATCGTTTGTAACGGTTTGCAGTTATCTAAAACGAGATAGAAGTTGTTTAGATACCAAATCAATAAAGGTAAAAAAGAATAAGAAGTTTCCAGTTCGGTAAAAAATAAATAAATTATAAATATAATTTCATTAAAAATTCAAACTAATAAGATTTTTCTTGAAATATTTAAAATCTGCCAAATGGCAAAAATCTGCCACAAATGGTAACACTGATCGGCGGCCGTCGGCCGTCCTGATTGGATATGCGTTTTTAAATGCAACCAATGACAGACAGGTAAGTCAAAGATTAAATAGGACAGACTAGACACTTCCCAAAATTGCAGTTGAATAATTTTGTCGTGTCAATGAACCATGGTGGTAAAGTAACAGGTTACAATTTAAAGAACTATGAATATCATAAACATTGCTTTACGAAATCTAGTAATCAAACAAAAATAAATATTCTATTAAATATTGAGTACGTAGCCACGTAGGTACCTAGTTACTGAATAGGTATTAGTACCAAAGATCTCAGAGAATGTTTACCGTGACTAGGGATTACAGTCGCGAAAATATTTCTTTTACATACCAAGATCTTTAAAAACAGCAACATCATTATTAGGTAGGCACATTACTAGGTAATTGGTGGCAGTTCTGTTACCTATTTTATCTAAGGTTAACAACTAGAGGTCAAAGAACAGCTGTAAATAGGGCTGCCTCATGATGCGTTTAGATTCATTTTAGATAAAAGTTTAAGAGGCATTTCATGAATGAAAAACTTTGAAATTTTAAAAGTCGTAGAACAAAAGTTGTTCGTTATGACCGGTAGAATATCCTGCTTTCGGATCCCTACAACTCTTAATAAACACGTTGTATACTCTTCAAATTTCAAGTCTCTAGGACCAGCGGTCAAAAAACTCCCATACAAACTTTGACATCCCTTTGCACACTTATTAAGGGTAGTTTTAAAATACTTAAAATGCCTTTCCTAATTTTTAGCCTTGGAGTACATCTACTTCAAGTTTCAAGTTTGTAGATTCAAAGAATATTTTTTTTCATACCAGTGTTTTCAACTCTTTTTACACCCTTAGGGTTTGATTTTCCAAAAATCCCTTCTTAGTACACCTCTACGCCATAAGACCTATATACTCTTCAAATTTCAAGTCTCTAGGACCAGCGGTCAAAAAACTCTCATACAATCTTTGACATCCCTTTGCACACTAATTAAGGGTAGTTTTAAAAAACAAAAAATGCATTTCTTTTTTATTTGCCTTGAAGTATATGTACCTACTCCAAGTTTCAAGTTTGTAGGTTCAAGGAATACTATTTTTCATACAAACGTTTTCATCCTTTTTTACACTCTTAGGGGTTGAAATTCCAAAAATCCCTTCTTAGTACACCTCTACGCTATAAGACCTACGTACTCTTCAAATTTCAAGTCTCTAGGACCAGCGGTCAAAAAACTCCCATACAAACTTTTACATCCCTTAGCACACTTATTAAGGGTAGTTTTAAAAAACTAAAAATGCCTTTACTATTTTTTTGTCTTTAAGTATATGTACTTCAAGTTTCAAGTTTGTAGGTTCAAGGAATACTATTTTTCATACAAACGTTTTCATCCCTTTTTACACCCTTAGGGGTTGAATTTCCAAAAGTCTCTTCTTAGTACACCTCTACGCTATAAGACCTATGTACTCTTCAAATTTCAAGTCTCTAGGACCAGCGGTCAAAAAACTCCCATACAAACTTTTACATCCCTTTGCACACTTATTAAGGGTAGTTTTAAAAAACTAAAAATGCCTTTACTATTTTTTTGTCTTTAAGTATATGTACTCCAAGTTTCAAGTTTGTAGGTTCAAAGAATACTATTTTTCATACAAACGTTTTCATCCCTTTTTACACCCTTAGGGGTTGAATTTCCAAAAGTCTCTTCTTAGTACACCTCTACGCTATAAGACCTATGTACTCTTCAAATTTCAAGTCTCTAGGACCAGCGGTCAAAAAACTCCCATACAAACTTTTACACCCCTTTGCACACTTATTAAGGGTAGTTTTAAAAAACTAAAAATGCATTTCTTTTTAATTTGCCTTGAAGTATATGTACTCCAAGTTTCAAATTTGTAGGTTCAAGGAATACAATTTTTCATACAAACGTTTTCATCCCTTTTTACACCCTTAGGGGTTGAATTTCCAAAAATCCCTTCTTAGTACACCTCTACGCCATAAGACCTATGTACTCCTCAAATTTCAAGTCTCTAGGACCAGCGGTTTAGGCTGTACGTTGTCTATATGTCAGTCAGTCAGTCAGTCAGTCAGTCAGTCAGTCAGTCAGTCAGTCAGGACTTTGATTCTTATAGTATTAGAGATAGAGATAATATATAATAATAATATAATATAATAATAATATGATGTTGTGGTAATCATCACACAAAGCATTGCCTCGGAATGTGGCATACGATGATGTTTAAAGGATCTCAGAGATTCGTCCCCTTGTAACATTTGGCACATCCCCGCATTTATCAGTAGTTGGTATTCCTCACGTGACAGGTTGCAAGCCCATCGCCGCTGCTGAAATACTGTGAGGGCTGTCATAATTTATGTTGCGGGTTGGGTGTGGTTGCCGGTGATATTAGAGGCATATGAGGCTTAACATGTGTATGCCTCAAGTTGATTTTTATAGTGCAGAAGTTTCAAAAGTTGTAAGTTGAAAAATTCAACTTTTGTTATTTAGTGAACGTTAAACAGAGTAGACAAATTCTTAAGCGAACACTGAAAACTGCATAAGTATAACTTGTGTCGCAGCTTCCAGCACCCAACCTTCGGCAAAGGGTTCACATTCGGATAGGCGTTCACAATTTAACTAGGTAGGCAAAAAAGAACTAAAAGCTACCTAGATAAAATTCAACACAAAACGAAATTTAGAGGTGCGTGATATTTTTGTGTGTTGGTGAGTGTGTAGGTGTTAGGTGTTATAGTACAGCAGTGTACCTATTATAGGGCACGTTCCTAAGTGCGTGAGTTGTGAGGCAATGCTTTGTTACAGGTAATGATTACCACTTAATATCAGGGCCATCCACTTATTCCATTAGGGATAGTATAAAAATATGTTTCTATTCCATCCAGGTCACATAGCCACAAGCTACGGTCTTCTCAAACTGCCCCTAATGCCAGAAATCAAGCAGATACACAAGGACCAGTTCATAGGCCCCAAAGATACGATAGACTTCAACAGTATACCTTACGTGGAGAAACAGAGGGAGGCTAGTCGTCTACTGAAACTGAAGGAGTATAAGAAGACCGGGGTTTGGCCGAGCAGTAAGAAGAAAAAAGTGGTAAGGTTATTACGTAATTTAATATCTTATTTAATTATTTTGTGAACTGCTATAGTGGGGTAGCTAGCGAGGACTTTCTCGATCGATTGACTGTCTTAAAAATCCAAGGATCAGGAAATGAAAAATTGTGATACCTTTATTTATCGGTACCGTACGGAAGTACGAAAACTAGTACAGAAAACTTTTTAGTATGAAAGCTTGTTTGGATAAAAATTATATTTTGCTGAACTATATGCAATGTGGTTGCACACAACTTGGTTGATTGCTATTTTTAATAACTACATACCTTCAATAATTTTATATCCTTCAAAATGTTAAAATGGGTGAGCGAGAAGATGTTTGACGGTTGTCAGCACCTTAAGCCGTGATGGAGGCCTTTGGAAATTTACAGGGCCATCATAAATGAGTTAAAGTAGCATTCTACATTTCTTCTTCTATAAACTTGGACGAATTTTATGGGGCACATAAACTTGCGAAACAGAATATTTGACAAATTCCACGTTCCAGATCCAAACGAAGCCATGGGAACAAGCGAAGCAGAACAAAGAAGAACGGAAGCAGAAGAGGAAAAAGCGGAAAGAACAGAAGCAGAAGCAAGAAGGGCCGGGGAAGAAGAAGCGGCGCGCAGTGACACAGGAGGAGTTAGACGAGTTGGCGGCAGATGTCGCTCTTATTAACAAGTTGAAGAAACGGAAGATCAGCAAAGAACAGTTTGATCAGGAGTTTGGGGCGAATTAAAGTGTATAAAGAAATAAAAGTATTTTTATTTAATTGCATTTCAATGAATCAGTTCTAACTGATTTTATCCGAATTTTTTTTGGTTTTTTTTATTTGAATCTAAATTACGGCCGGTTTCTGAAAGCTCCATCAAACCTAATCAGATGTCAAGGCACTTACTATCTCCAATATTATTTATGGTAATCTCTTATTTTTTTCCAATTATTTGATCGAGCTTTCAGAAACCGGCCGTTAGTCTTTAAAATATTGTTAAATATGATGCAATAAAATATTGAAGTCTCATCTAATTGTTGAGAGCGGGGTACATACATCCCCCTTGGCAGTCAGATTGGTGACTGCAGAGTTGGTGTTAAAGAGTGGAAGAGTAAATAATACCAACAATGAAAATAGTAAAATAGACATTTTATTCCAGTTGAACTCGCAATAGCAACATTGAGTATTCACTAAACACAACAAGGCACAGAGTGACAAACTTATATGCGCGGGAGTGCTCCAACTGTAGCTAACTTCGTTCAATTTATACAGACTTTTAGGTCAGTTATAAAACGGCGACAACCCACCATCTATATCCGTAACCTTTTTTAGAAAACTATTATATTTTTTTCGACATTTCTTGAAATATTTGGTCAAGGAACTCCAATATGGGGGCAATGACCGCATGTATTACAACTTGCCGTCCAAGGTCCGACTTTATAAAATAAGGCTTTACACGGCGCAGCCTTCAGGGATTGCTAAATATTGGCGCAGCCGGCAGGATATTTTTTCAGTTGAATTTTGGAATTTTTACGATATTTTCACTCGCTCGCCCGCACAGTTAAGTTTGTCGAACGTATTGACAATTCATTAGATAAGTCAAATAGTTGCTTTTGGCACGTTAAAATGTAATAGCACCATAATTAAATACACCTGCTTCAAATTACATACTTTTAGCACATTTTCAACGATTTTACATACATTGCGTTTTATATGAAAACTTATGTCTAATCCTTATGAAAACATACCTTTATAACTTGTCCCTTGAAGTAACATGTCAATATGGCTGCCTGTCAAAGGTCAAATTGTGCGTTACATACAATACTTTACTATTTTCAGTTTTGTGACCTCGAGTTTTCCACCAAAAATTTAATACGTATTTACAAAAGCGTGATTTTGTGAACCGACCGATTGACTTTAACATAAACTTTAAGATATTTGGGCTAGAAATGGCGCTTACACTGTTAATATAAAAAGTAAAGCAGTTATTGCACTTGTGAATTCGGGTTTGCGGCAATTTATTGCTGCAATAGTATACCAATGCAATGGTCTCGTTCACGCAGATCGTTCAGCAACTAGCTATAGCTACTATTGCAGAAAATAACTGCCGCAGTTTTTGGCTTTAAACATAAAATAATATTTCGCAATTTTATCAATTCTACAAGGTTTTAAGAATATCCAGTAAGTCAAAATCAGTCACATAGTAAATCACATAACATCTAACAATATTATCGGAAGCATCATAAGCGGTAAGAAACACCAAAATATCAACGTCAAATAAAACTCAACTTTATCGTCATACACAGTAGGTCCAATATCGCTCCTCACTGTACTATATAGGTTAAAAAACGCAATTAAAAAAAATAAGCTTCACAAAAATGTAATAATTTACATAAATACAAAATTCCAAAGTAAAAAACAAGCATCTTCATACAAATCCATCCAAACTTGTCATGATTACAAACGAACATCTAACACTGCGCCATCTTAAATATACAAGAAAAAAATGAAGTAATAATACTAATTAATAACTTTAGACTATAATACTTGCTGCGCGGGCGCAACATAACTTAAACCTGCCAAAATGTCAAATTTCATTAGATATTTGACTAGCTGTCAAAAAAACCAAAACAGTTTATTCAACACATTTTTCTAAGACATCAATTTTAATACATCTTGATACATTTTAATGATGTTATACAGCTCTACTGATATCTTTGAAACGGAGCGTATTTTCTAGTTAATTTTACCTTTATTTTTTGAATATTTTCGCTCTATGCATTATTTAGAATAACTTTCAAATAACTAAAAAAAAAATGATCTGTCTCATTCCTTTTTTACGATGAATATAAGTCTTTTGGCGTTTAAACTTGACATTGGCATACAAAACATGGGCCATAACTTCATTATAATTTTAAGGTGGTAAAACAGATGACTTTTATAAAAAATAAATATAACCAAAAATACACCCCGTCATTTAAAAATACTATTATTTTTACAATAAATCTCAACAATAACAATGTTAATTACACTTAGTATCAAAAAAGTTAAGAACCATTTCATATGAACATTTAAAAGTATTTATAAAAAATCTTTTATTATTTATTTAGTAATAACAGTATAATAATAATGCGTTGAGCGAGCGATTAATAAAGCGTATAATGCGATACAGTAAAGAAATATAATATAAATGTAATAAATAAATATTTAATTATTCATTCATTCATCATGTTAACAGCTTTCATGGTGGGTCCCAAATTAGAGCTTTTTTCTAAAAAGGTTTATTGGTGTCGGCAGAATAACATCTAACTTCTAGTATAGTGAGTCTAAAGCTAGACCAAATACTTACTAACATATCTACTTGCATATCATTTCCTTGTTTTTTCTTTTTTCCACTTTAAATTGGTTTTAGCAAATAAATGTCTGTATTTGTCTCTAGAAAGCCCTATACAAGTACCTTTTTTATTTTGAGGTACCCAAAATCGAGAAAAACCTTGTTTTTTGTATATTCTTATAGGCTTCCTTATTCCCTGTTTTGGAATTAAAATACCTACTACTGCCGGATTGAAAGATTGATTAAAAGTGTTCAGGATTTCATCGGTCACACAGCAAAAATAAATACCTAATACAATAGTGAAAAAAAACTCTTACGACTAGGTACATAGCGCCGGAAGCAAGAGATAAAGCTCTTATTGCAACGGGTTAGAGTCTAAGATAATAATTTGATCGAATTTAGCTTTTTTTTCTCGAAAGATCGACGTCATCAGAAACTCATCGAGACTTAAAATTATTAATGAATGAAAATTGGTAATGCTTGAGTTATTATACTTTGTAAGGGTTCAACTACTCATGATCGTACCCTTTGCGTTAACTATTGATCAAACGAGAGAAGAAGAAGAGAACAAGTCGTTGCCAATTCTTCTAAGCGTCACGTTACTTAGAATCATCTAGATTATAAATTTCAATGCTCGGAAACCGACCTTTGAAGAACAGCGGTGAATTTCCATCTAACATAATTTAACCATCAATTTTTTCAATTTTAAAAACAGAAACGGTCTAACGATTTAGACTAGAGGCACGGTAGATATCCCCTCACATCTCTAGATTATTTACGGAATTTTAAAAACAGAAACAGTCTAACGATTTAGACTAGAGGCACGGTAGATATCCCCTCACATCTCTAGATTATTTACGGAATTTTAAAAACAGAAACAGTCTAACGATTTAGACTAGAGGCACGGTAGATATCCCCTCACATCTCTAGATTATTTACGGATGTCTAAAGAGGTTTTTTTCATAGATATGATCAAATATGCAATGTCAAGAAAATTACCCGTAGTTCACAGGTTTGGTCTGTCCTAGTGATTCCAAGATTTAGGTCGACCAATAGTTTCGAATGAAGATTCATTTGAAATAACGCATTTAGTAAAATAACTCAATGACTAAATGCAAATTGTTACATCACCAATATTATATTGATTGTTCTACATGAAAATAAGGCACGTTACTAGCTTAATCAATATTTACAATTGTATAAATTAATGGGCTGTTCATGTTACTTATAAACTGATCTCTATAGTTAACGAGACAAAGATCAAAATGGCTTGATAATCGAGACCAAAACTTACACGCATCTTATTGGCTAATAGATTAGATTACGTGGTAATACTCATTTTTGATTGGTCGATTGTAACATCTCCTTTTTATACAGAGTTTATGTAGAGGGGTTAATACCTCCCATAAATGAACAGCCCTCAATGAAATATGAATACACTTCTCGTCATACGAATAAATTGCTATTAATATATTGGCCACTTTATAATAATTATTGTCAACATTATTGCTTAAAATGTAATGATTTTTCATTTATCTAGCTGTTACTTTTATCTGTAATTCTTTCTTCACAAACGTCAAAGTGACTGTCAATTAGTTGCAATGCAAAATGAGCTTTACGCCGTCCTCATTCGTTTCAAAATCGCGTTTGATGATTCATATTAATGTTGAAAATTGAATAATCACGTCCAAAGTTTTAGTGTATTCGGTACATTTGTGTAGAGATTGAATTTCAGACCAAAATAACAGCACTTATATCTTTCCTACAGAATATCATAAAAAATCGTTAATTGAAGTCTGCGATTTTTAAATGTTATACTATAGGAGAATGTTTGTTGTTGACCCTTTATCAAACGTTTTTGTATTCATTTTGAGATCTCTGTGTCGGTAAGTCATTGAAGCTGTTTAAAGCTAGCCAGAGGCAAGTCCGATATCTCACTAGACGCACCCTTAGATCTCTTGGCACTGAACATTCTGAGTCTCTTAAAGTCTGTTCATCTATGGGTTCCGTGAACTCAGACCAATTTTATAAGAAGTTTGCTTGTGATATAAAATACCCCATTGATTAAGGGGTCACAAGCATGTCCAAAAATAATATCTCATCAGATCTCTTGGTACTTAAGACCCATAAAGCATTTAAGGGTAGTAAACGAAGGTCATATAATTAGATCTTTATGTAGTGATATTATTTTTGAAAGGCTGTTCTTATAGGCTTGGTCTTGTGGAACTGGTACCTAGATTCTAGCTTTATGACGCTTCGAAGTGATTCTTGTGATTCTGAGTAAATAAACTTATCGTTAAGGGTCTCCAACAAACTAGCACCAACAGACACCTATACCTCATCGGGCGCCATGTCTTCCCCCTCGTGGTTAGCCGGGGGCGGTGAGGCGGGGGGCTGGGGCGAGGGGGTCGCGGCGGGGGGCGCTGGGGCCGGGGGGGTCTTCACGATCGCCTCGAGGGACCGGATGCGGTTCTCTTGCTTCACGATGACGGACTTCAACTTGCGAATCTCGTCGACCAAGTCGGAGAGTTGCTTCTCCTACAATTGGATAATAATAATATAAGCCTTTTTTCTAGTATACTTAATACTATGTTTACACAGGTAATTTTTTTTGTATCAAATATCGACACAAAGTATCTGTTTGCCCAATTTTGGCAAAGGCCTCTTCCAACAACTTCCACTCTTCTCTAGTTCTCTAGAAGTAGATCATCTTCTTGTCGTGTCACGTTCTTTCAAAAAATTCTGGTGAAAGTATTTTAAGTGTGCCTCAAAGAGAATCCTTTCGAGCACTCGACACATGTTTTACAACTCTTCAGGTTCTATGACATAATTCTTGAATTCTTTATCGTACACAGAAACATTTACATATATGTATGTTATTACAAAAGGCATGTACAAAGGCGAGCTTAACCCTAAAAAGAGTTTTCTTCCAGCAAACCTTTGAGGCGAAGAGAAAGGTTGAAATATAAAACGATGATATATGTATGAAGATATAAAAGGTCTAAAAATACCACTCCTGAAAACTTTAGGGGACTAAAGTACCCATTGATATGCAAAACTTTTTCTAAGGAACCAACACTGAACATGAAAAAAACAGCAGTTTCATGCAAAAGTTTAATACCTACCTAGCTAAAATGTATGAAACAGCTGTTTTTTTTTTGCGTTCACAGTGTTGGTTCCTTAGAAAAAGTTATTCATATTGATGGGTACTTTAGCCCCCGGAAGTTTTCGGGAGTGGTAAATTTAATACCAGTACTCTCAAACGGTGAAGGAAAACATCGTGAGGAAACCGGCATGTCGTGGAACCTAAAAAGTTCTATATCATGTGTCAAGTGCTCGAAAGGAGCCTCTTGAGGCGCACGTAAAATCCTTTCACCACACTGTTTCGAAAGAAACTAGTGACACGACAAGAAGAAGAAGAAGACCCTGTATAATATGATGATAGAAAGATTACTTACAATAGCAGCTGTGACAGCGGGCGGGGGCGTGGCCGACGCCGGCGTCCCTGATTGGCTGTCATCCCTCCTCTGGCCGGGAGTGGGGGAGCGGTCCTTCTCCTTTCCAGACGCGAGCGCGTTAGTCTTCTTCGTGACGTGGAGCTGCGTGGCCGTGCGCCCGGACACGTATCCGCCCTGTACGACAAGAGCGCGCTCCTGTAGTTTGGTAGGGATCCCCTAGCCTATAGCATCTGTCTGGTATTATTTTGTTGGCTTTACATACTGACGTTGGGGATAACAAATGGATCTTTTCAAAAAATAATAAGATATATAAAGAAAACGAAGCTATATTTATATACGGTGTATAGACCTGGCCCAGGCTCCATACATTCGTAAAAATAGCTTTTTAAATATAAATTGAAAGTTATAGCATAAATTCTATTGGTGTTCAAAACTTTTGGGCGTTTTGGTTCCACCTATAATCTCAATCTGTGTTTCAATAAATAAATAAATAGATACTTGTGTTTAAATTTATAGAATTTGAACAAATATAACGCTTATTTTTACTCATTTTTGATCATAAGGGGCTGAATTAATTTACCAAAATACATTTCGTTATAACTTTAAAAAAAAGTTCTGAAGACCAAAAAGGAGGTAATCAAAAGACATGTATATTTGAAACATGCCAAATTTAAATTGAATAAGTGGCCAAATATATTATTATATATTACAAAAGGTACATAGGCCATATGTAAATTTTCTTAAAATTCATATTCCAAAATTGGTTTCACACATTTGAATGTGTGTTGTCATTGTCACATGAATGTGTGTAAGTTTAACTAACAAAATGATATGTAGATTTAAATGAATAAATTATTAACGTTTGTATATTGGTTATAAAACATATTGACACAGTTTACGAACAGCGATTCATAAATATACATAATAAATAAATAATATTAGTAAGAATAAAACAAAACAACACAAATAAAACACATTCGATTATAAATGGTTATAAAATCAAACAACTAAAGTCGAGTTAGGAAAGCCAACAAAATCATTCAAGACAAGATGCTTACAACTAGAATTATAAGTATTTCTTAATATTCCAAAGTTATTATCTGTGTGAGATATATTATAATCACTTTTGGGAAATTATAAAATATGTTAGTATCCTTATGTATAGGTAAACACTATAAAACATAGAACTATAAGTTATAATTTGACAGCCTTCACAGCTCAGTTGGTAGTAGCTCTGCCTTCTGTGCTGTAGGCCGTGGGTTCTATCCCCACCGAGAACAAACATTTGTGTGATGAATATTTATGTTTGTTCTCTGTCTGGGTGTTATATAATATTATAAGTATGTATTTACAAAAAAATAATTTTAAGTAGTATATCAGCTATCTGGTTCCCATATTACAAGCTTTGGCTTAGTTTGGGGCTTGATAGTGCTGTGTGGAAAGTCCACCAATATTTATTTATTTATAATGAAACTATAAAAATGTCTGATGCCAAAAACTTAAGACTTGTATATTTTTTACTATAATTTAATACCCTTTGGAAAGCAATGGGTATTATTAAATATGTAGGTATAGTACAAATATACACATACACTTTTTTTGTACAAAAGTAGCAGAGAAACTTTGACCAAAAATAAACTCTATGAACATCTTATTCTAATTAAAACCTTTGACGAACTGCAAAAAAAGCAAAATGCGCAGAACACATTTCTTATATGCATTTTCGTACTACGCAGGTCACGTGATTTCGTTCAGTTATGTCTAAACTCTCGCTAAAATCAAGCTATCAGAGGAACAGCGAGTTTCGAACTCACTACCTAAAGCGACGGGCACACGCGTTGCGTTCAACCGGCGTTCTTAGCGTGCACGATGGCGATCAGTTGTTTTACCGTGCACGCCACCGCGTACACAAGTAGAACGCGTAACTTTGGCCTACGCTTAAGTAAGTCACATTAAATCATCAAACTGTTATTCACACCAAAAGCTGTATATTTTCTTACCTTGATTCCTATTTAAAAAAACATCAAAAAACATACGTTGAAAATACATTACCTTTTCTTAAATATTACTCCTCTAATTTATTACTATGTAGCGTTTGAACGTGACATGGTAATAAAATCACTTACTTTCTACATAATAAACTCCTGTTTCAGTTCTAAGTAACTTCCTACATAATAATAATTGACACCTATATCCTAAGTTCTTAGACCATCAGGGTATGTTGGTGGGTAAATCCATCCTCATGATACCTTCACTCGTCGGCCATCATGCTGGCCTCACCACATAATTGACACATATCTTGTTCTAAGTAATTTTCTCCATAACGTTCTCAGTAACTTCCAACATAATAGACATCTACCTATACACCTACCTACCTTTATCTCAGTTTTAAGTAACTTACTATATAATTGACAAATATTTCTCAGTTTTAAGTATCTTTCTCCATAATTAACGCAATTATGTCTCAGTTCTAAGTTACTTTCTACATAAATAACACCTATGTCTCAGTTTTATGGTGCGTTTCCACGCTTGCCAAGGCTCGACCAGCTTCCACAAGCACAAGCGTGTAAAGAGGTCGTTTGGCTCGGCTTGCGTGAGCTTGTGGCCGCTTGTATCCGATCCGGGCCAGTGTCGGTTTTTGGACACAGATCAAGGGCGCTTGCGACGCGTTCACACGAAGGGCGCAAACGTAATAGCCGATACAAGTTCGGTGTCCGCCATGCTTGGATGTACGTAGCACACTGACGCATTCACAAGCGTGTAAACGACTTCCAAATGCCAAGCGAGATTTGTAGACGCTTGCGGCTTGTCGACGTTTGCCGAGGCTTGGCAAGCGTGGAAACCCGGCATTAAGTATCTTTATCCATAATAATAATTGACACCTACATCCTAAGTTCTAAGACGTATCAGGGTATTTTGGTGGGTAAATGTACCCTCAGGGTACCTTGAGAGACATGGTGCATGGCTCGGCGTCCTCGCCCGCGAGCCACTCGTCGGCCGTCATGCTGGCCTCGTCGGACAGCGTGTCGGGGTACAGGTCCTCTTGGAACAGCTCCGACTTGCGAGGAACCGTCATGGACACCACCTGGTAAATTCATGACATGGCATCATTAGACTGGAGATGTCTGCTGCTGGATATGATAAAACAATCCATAGAACATAGAAAATATTTTTTTGGACAAAAAATTGTATCATAGATAGTGGACTAGACTTAATGATAGAGAGAATGCTCTTCCAGTTAACCATTGCTTCTCTTATCTGTGCCATTGCATTGTTATATACAGTTTTTTTATTGGGACAAAACTAAACTTGTTTCGTAGAAAGGCAAACTTAAAGCGAGATATCATACTCAATAATTTAACCATTGCGTAGTTTTGAAAAACCGAAAAGTAAGTGCAACAAACATATATAGAGCTTGCACAAAGATAGATGATAACTTTTTGCCAAATAAATACATATAAAATCTGTTTATTTGATATCTTCTTAATTGATCGAGTGAGCGAAGCGAACGAAGATCTTAGTTTAAACTTGGGCGATTTGGCATTTTATGTATGTATGTATGTTTGTCTGGCGATAACTTTAGAACCGTTGATCCGATCTGCATGAAATTTGATAAGGCGATAGCTTGTACTTGAGAAATTTACTGGTAAGTATATGAGTAAAATCGGATGAAGGGTTTTTGAGATATGGGGTTTTTTAAGAAGGCAAAAATAAAAAAAGTTACTTAAAAAAATCAAGTTACATGTCATATGAAAGGGCTTTGTTTGGACATTCCAAAACAATTTTTACTTTTTTTTTGAGACGCTCGGTTTTTGAGATAAAACAAAAAAAGTTAAATTAAAATAACCAGCGATCCAAGAGCTCCCATCTCTAAGAGTTTCGTTGACATCAAGGTTTTTCTACTGGTCGGCCAGTTTCTTTGCTTTTTCTTATTTTTTTTTCTTGAAATAAATTAAGGAGGTACTCAGTTCTCATAAAATGGTGACGACGACCAGGTCTGATGATGGAGCCAAGGTCTGTTCAACGGAACTCTTCAATAAATAGGCCAATAGAGTTGAAACTTGGTTACCATACCGAGTTAGTAGGCGGTAGTCAGAAAAAAGTCCAAAAATAATGTTTGGACTTGCCCCTGCTGATTGCTACCTACTCAAAGTTTTGATGCGATCGTCGGGTCGCATCACGAGATCTCAGTTCGGGGCGAACTACTAGTATATATAAATTACGCGTCACGTTGTTTGTCCGCTATGGACTCCTAAACTACTTAACCGATTTCAATCAAATTTGCGCACCGTGTGCAGTTTGATCTAACTTAAAAGATAGGATAGCCTTCATCTCAATTTATAGCCGCAATAATATTTAATTGCAAATTTGACACCGCCCAACAAAGTGGCCCGGGTCAGCTAGTAATAAATATAAAAAATTGGTAATAATGTATATTTCTTTAAATACATTACTTACAAATAGTGATTAAAAAAATAATAAAATAAGGATAATTTCAAGTTCGACTGGATCCTAAAAGAGATCGTTCAGGGCCTAAAGACGGGATAGGAAAGGCTTAAACAGAAACATGCTAGAAGCGCTAAGGATATAAGCGACTAAAACTTACCTGACATAAGCCAGAGTTGTTGAGTCGGTAGAACTTCGATATCTCACAGGTAGCCACGTCGCACCCTCGCTTTGGCATCATGCCGATACCTGGAAACATTTCAAACTTTATTTATTTAAACTTACAATATATCTAATCTATTGAAAGTTGAACCCTTTTCAAAACGTGGTCTTAAGTCTTGGTTTATTTATGCATCTTAGGTTAATTTCTTTGGTACCAGGATTCTGCCGTCCGATTGGTAGAAACTGGGTATAACTAGTGCTAATAAATAAAAGAATATCATATTGCGACGTTAATCATTACCTCTCGCTTATTCTCCACGTATCAAGGAGAAGGTCGTGGGTTAAAATTCTGAAAATTACTTTTGGGATATAAGAAAATCTTAGTCTATCTATGTCTATATTACGTTTCAGAAGTACAATACAGTGTCGTACCTCTCTGTGGGTCCGGCGTTTGGAAGGTGTTGATGTAGTGAACGAATGGAGGCTCTGGAGTCACCTAGAAATTACATTATTTTTAACACGAATATAGAAACAGACAGAAAATACATTTATTTGACATAAACATAAAATACAAAACGGACAGCTACAGTAGATACAGATAAAAAGAATAAGTAGGTACCTTTATTTATTTGTTTGTAATAAAAATATACAAACAAATAAATAAAGCAGGTAGCTACTAAGGTACCTCTGAGTACACAAAAACTTGGTCCTAGCCAGGGCTTGATTTATCGGTATTTTTAATTACCGGTTCGATTGACCTTGACCTGGTACCGGTACATCATTGTTATCGATATAAATTATACCGGTATTTTCGGAGAACCGATATAGCCAGACATAGTGCCGTATCGGTAATTTCATCGGTATCGGTAAAGGCAAAAAGCGCGAAATGGCAAGCACGCGCTCGCCCCGGTCCGTACAATAGCACCAGAGAGCTGACAACGTCGCGGCGTCGCGAGAACCGCTTTGAAATACCGGTATTTTAGAGAAAAATATCAATACTTCAAAAGTATCGAATACTGGAATTTATTGAATTGAAAGTATCGTTATTACCGCTATAATACCGATATTATTGGTACCGGTATCAAGCCCTGGTCCTAGCCAGTCCCGTCCCGTGCAGAATGGTATAACAAATAGGCCCCGACTCAGCTTTGCTGCCTTACACAGGCATATAATAGAGTAGTAATATCGTGGAAACATAATCATGCACCGAGCGAGGGCGTCATTACCAAACATCACTTGATAACAGTAATTATTCAATGTCATCTTCTAGTAAGTATATTTTGTGACTATGACTACATCTACAATGACTATGTACCTCGAAGTATCTGATGACCGAGTCTCCCTTCCCGCAGAGGAAGATAATGTTAGTGTCCCGTTATCTATCTATCTATCTCCACGGTGACTATGACTACATCTGCAAAGACTATGACTATATTTACAATGACTACGTACCTCGAAGTATCTGATGACGGAGTCTCCCTTCCCGCAGAGGAAGATCATGTTGGTGTCGGGGTCGTAGAGAGGTAAAATGACTCAGTTATCTATCTATCTATCTCTACAGTGACTATGACTTCATCTACAATGACTATGACTTCATCTACAATGACTATGACTTCATCTACAATGACTATGACTACATCTACGATGACTATGCCTACATCTGCAATGACTATGACTTCATTTACAATGACTACGTACCTCGAAGTATCTGATGACCGAGTCTCCCTTCCCGCAGAGGAAGATCATGTTGGTATCGGGATCGTAGAGAGGGAACATGACTCCGTTGCTGGTGTCTATCTCCACGGTGACTATGGGTTCGCTGAGCGCGTCCGGAGTTCGCAGCGAGTATTGCCGTTCTGACATTCTGCTGAATCTGGGAAACAAATAAATATGCTTTATGAATTATTCGTGCTATGAATAAAGTTATTAACCGAGTGAGATTTGAACCCACGACCCTCCCCTTGATACAGGGTTGCGTTAACAACCTGCGCCATCAGACTCTAATCACACCCGGTAAATAACGATAATAGATAGACTAGTTATGCGACCGTGCCTTCATCTACAGTGACCTAAGTTCATAAAGAGAGCTACAACTTAGAATGAGTCGAACTAATGAGAACTCTTTTAGAGCTGATTTCACCATGCTCTGTTAGATTAACAAAGGATTAACGGGCCGTTAAATATTTCAAAATGTACGCGTTTGACATCTAAGGTTAGATTAAACGGCCTGTTAATCCTTGATTAATAACTAACAGAGCATAGTGAAACTGGACCTAAATGTCTCTATTTAAGACATAATGCTTACCCAGTAGTAAAGACCAATCCATGCTTGAGGAATATGGCCCTGGAAGCTTTGCTGCCTTCGTGCGCAATCGCTTCTGATTCCACCTCACCTTTCCTTGGGTCGATGATCCTGAAAGAGTTTCAACCAATTATTATCAATTAAACAATTCGCTTCTACTTTTTGGGTAAGGGCCTGGAGTGTGTGAGCAAATGGCCTGACCTCTACTGGCAGGAACTACCATTTCTGAGTCTGTTTGGTGCATTTCTGGCTTACGGGCAGCTTTTGAGCTTGTCTTTGGCCAAAATCGTGGCGTGTGGTGTCTCGTCTTATTATAATTTTAATAATTATTATTAATATCATAAACCTTCACACTGCCTGAGTCATAGCCATCTACTGCTGGACATAGGCTTCTTCCTTGGTTGCTTTTTCTCAAAAATATTCGAATAATCCTGTCTCCAGGCACTTTATCAAGTCTGGGACCCATAGTCATGAGACCGCTGTGTGATGTTACCGTATCTTCTTGTCGCGGCAGGTGGTAAGCAGCTTGGATCCCGTCCAGTTCCAGCAGGCGGAGTAGATGAGGTCCGGGTGGCAATCCAGGGTCAGGAGTACCTCGCCTGTGCCCACGTTCCATATCGCTATCTGAAAGAATGAGTGACAAAAAGGATTTATTTATACAAACTGTACACGACAAGAAATAATATTGATCTAACTTAGCCACGCAGCAAAAAAACCAGACATGCATATTGCGTAGACGTGACAAAAATCAGCAGTAAAATTATTATGGTGTAGGCCCTACACGATAATAATTTTGTGATACACGATAATAGTTTCGATAATAGTTCGTGTATTAACGTGTACCCTACACTGTAGGGTACACGTTAATACACCAACACGTTAATACAAAAAAATCAGCAGTAACATTATTATCGTGTAGGGTACACGTTGATAATTTTACTGCTGATTTTTTTGTCTGTAAATCAATGTTTAATTTTATGTCTTGAATGGTTATGAATAAGAGTATTGTGTAAGATTTACGAAATTACCAAAGGCTCATGCCCTGCGATGTATTGCCATCAACTTGAGGCATACAGATATTAAGCATCATGTGCCTGTAATTACACCGGCAACCACACTCTTCAAACCGAAACACAGCGTTGCTGCTTGGCGGCAGAAAAAAGGCATGGTGGTAGTACTTCCCCGGACGAGCCACACACAAAGAGCTCTACTACTCTTGGAAGTTCGGGTAAGGTCCGTAAGTAAGATTCGAAGTCGAAGGGTAGATTATTAGTATTCAGAATATTATTCAGAACCTTATAAAGTACTAATGGCAATACATAGGAGTAAGATGTAATAGGTGCAATTTGTTTTAACTTTCGTGTCACATGTGGACCGATTTGGTAGCACACTAGCCTCCGCCCTCAGAAAAATCTGTTGTTGGTTAGTTCTGTCCTGTAGGTACATGTTTTTTATTACACTTTAAAATTATGACTCAAGAAAATTCAATGTGTGAGGAGTTTCCGAGGTGTAAACGTCCCGGCTACCTGGTTGTCGGATCCGGCGGTTAGCAGCACGTTCTGCGCGGTGGGATGCCAGAGCACGAGGCCGACGCGGCGCTGGTGGAACACCAGGTCTACTACTGGCTCCGTCAGCGTGCGCGACAGTCCGCCGTCGGGGATCTGCCACACCTGGATACACAATTCAGTTAATCAACAGACCTGAACGGATATCTACCGTGCCTGGGGATCAAAGACAGAAAGGAGATAGTTCCGCAACTAATTGACGCTCAAAAAGGACCGCGAAAATCAAGTAGTATTCACAGATTTTGGAAAAAAAATCACGTCGGCGAAAAAATGCTAAAATAAAATCTTTTTATGCCTTATCGATTCTATTTCATGTAGGGTACTAGTAGTATGAGAAGAGTACTAGAAATAGCAGGAGTTCAGAATATCTCAAAAAGTTATGCATGGTCCTTGGAACGTTTTCCGGTAACTATAGCGGTTAAGGTTCAAAAATCCAGCCTGTTCATACAAAAGGAGTGTTCTGACGAATAGTTGAATTTACGTGTATGTAGTTGAATAAATATAATTTCTTTCTGTCTTTCCTTTACCATCCCGTCTCAAAAATCCACCTTGTATATTAGTATTGTACAGACTGGTGGCTAGATGGTAAGGTTACCTTGACGACACAATCTTCGGATCCACTGGCGATGACATTGTCGTTGTGCGGGCACCACGATATGTCCAACACGGGCCCTTTGTGTCCTCCCACCAGCGGGTGGTCCGCCGGTATGCGCCCAACCTGCAACATCGGAATAGTTATTCATACAGAAAATTTGAATATTATTTTTGTTTCTTATAACATATAAAAACACATATTCAATTTATATTTAAATCTTATATCTATGTAATATGTCGCATGTCGGTCAACGAAGAAGTGTGTGAGACCTATTAGACCTTATGTATCATACCATAATTCTGGTAAATAAATACATAAATACATTTCATTTGCAGATATAATACTAAACACTGCAACTTGTAACATAATAAATTTGTTTAACGCGGTATTTAGTAAATCACCTACCAATTCGCCTTTAAATATATATATTTTTTATACTTCTTACTGATGGAAGAAGCAAATACTTCATCTGATTTTAAGTGGTAACCATCACCTATAACAAAGCATTGCTCGTGTAAGTCACGAACGTTAGGACAGTGCCTTACAATGCACTGCCCTGCGTCCATCAAATTGAGGCATCCAGATGTTAAGCCTTATGTGCCTGTAATTTCAACGGCAACCACACTCCCCAAACAGCAATGCTGTTTGGTGTCAGAAAAATGCATGCTGGTAGTTACTTCCCCGATGAGCCCTACACAAAGAGCTCTACTACTCTTAATATAAATAAGAACTAAAAGTGAACTAAGACAAAACACAGCATACACCAAAATACTTTCTCCAATCCAAAGTATATTTCGCGTAGTGAAAGTAATAATCACTGTTGATTATACAGTAACTTGTAATTACGGTTGGCGCCAACTCGGCCGGTTCTCTATAATTTTGGCGAAGTAGGTCGCGGTCGCGAAGACACTACAATGTAGTGTCACTTCACATTGCTATTCGGTACTTGTGTTTATTTTATTATTATTGAAAGAAGAAAGAAAGAAATGCATTTATTTGTCGCACAAACATACGTGGAACTCAAGAGTAGTAGAGCTCTTTGTGAAGGGCTCGTCTGGGGAAGTACTACCACCACGCCTTTATCTGCCGCCAAGCAGCAACGCTGTGTTTCGGTTTGAAGAGTGTGGTTACCGGTCAAATTACAGGCACATGAGGCTTAACATCTATTTGCCTCAAGTCGATGGACGCAGTGCATCGTAGGGCACGTTCCTAGCGTGCGTGATTTACGAGGCAATGTTTTGTTATAGGTGATGGTTACCACTTAAAACCAGGTGGGGTATCTGCTTGTTCCATCAGCTAGTTGTATAGAAATAAAAACTACGATTTGTCGCGATTGTGTACAAGTCCGAATAACTCGAACACACCGTCCACATATCGCCCCGAACAGCGGTATTCTTGTATTTGTGTATTCGTCTTGTTCGTGAAAAATAGACGAATAGTCACTAAACGTCGTCGTATTTGGAAAAATAAGATGAATAAGCGAACACGAATAAAGTGAAGAATTACCGACAACACTGTCCTCAATTTAAATAAGGTGATTGTAACAAGGACTTGCGGAATATCCTTATTTTTCAGTTTGTTTTGTTTTTTGTATTATATTATGTTATACTAGCTGGTGCCCGCGACTTCGTCGGTGCAGGATTAGTCACACAATATCTTTATAAATTGTAGTCTATGTGTTATTCTGATGTATAAGCTATATTATTGTGAAGTTTCATTAAAATCCATTCAGTAGTTTTTACGTGAAAGAGTAACAAACATCCATCCATCCATCCATACTTACAAACTTTCGCGTTTACAATATTAGTAGGATAACACAAGGCAATGCGACAGCGACGTGGCAAGAACAGAAGATACCACACGTACCTAGTTAAATCTCAAGGTTTTTGTAAATTGGCACAGAAATAGACATTAACAACAATAACACAGCGGGCTATCAAAAGTAGAGGAAAACAATGCCTACATTATTACTAATCTTTGCTTAGTTTGGGGCTAGATAGTGCTGTGTGGAATGTCCACCGATATTTATTTATTTATTATACTCTCCTAATGCGGGACCACTGGTAAACGAAGTCATAAAGTCTTTATATAGGTATATCTAAGTATTTTTTTTTATTCTTCTAGCTGCTGGAACAAGCAGATGGCCCACCTGATGTTAAGTGGTAACCATCACCTATAACGAAGCATTGCCTCGCAAGCCACGCACGATAGGAACGTGCCCTACGATGCACTGCCCTGCGTTCATCAACTTGAGGCATATAGATGTTAAGCCTCTTCAAACCGAAACACAGCAACGCTCGCTGCATGGTGGCAAGAAAAGGCGTGGTGGTAGTACTTCCCCGAAAGAGGCCTTCACAAAGAGCTCACTACTCTTAAATTCAATTCAATTGAAAAAGGGCCACTTTGAAACATATTAAAGCTAAGGGAATCTAGGAAGTTGAACGTTCAACGCAGAAGAACAGGCAACACACGATTATAGGTAACAAATTTATTGTTATACTAGCGGCCTGTCCCAGCTTCGCATGGGTGGTCATAAATTTTTTGAACATTTTAGGATAAACTTAGACCGTGGTTTCGAGCCTCGCGTCTACTTACTTCATACATTTGCACGCGCTTCTCCTTGAGTGAGTGAAATCGCACCCCGCGCGTTACCGGTGGACCCGTAAACATTTTTAATTTCGTCATATCTTTTAAATGGAATGTCCGATTTGAAAAATTTAAGAAGTAATCTATAGGTATTGAAACCGTCTTAATTATGAAATGATTTATTTGGATAAGGATTAATATCAAGGTACAAATAAAGACCCTTTTCTAGCGGAGGCATTTCAATTAATTTTTTATAATAAAAGAACACTTATTGTGACATAAATATAATAGTTAGACATATGCTGTCGCGACATTTTTTGTAGATGATAACGTGTTCTACAAAATCGTAGTAAATTATTTTGTTCTATCTTCAATAGTTTTCGCAGCGCACGCGATGTAAGGTTTTTTGTTTTCCACCTTGGGTTACATTATTGAAGTTTTAGTAAGGATCCCTGATTTTTTTGAAAATATAATATAGCCTATGTTACTCAGGGATAATGTAGCATTCTAATGGTGAAAGAATTTTTGAAATCGGACCAGTAGTTTTTGAGCCTATTCGTTACATACAAAAATACAAAAATACAAAGTTTACCTCTTTATAATATTAGTGTAGATGTAGATATCCCGTAGGTAAGCCTTTGGTAACTAAATGTATTTGCATTAAAGATTTTTTGGGGCCCTTGTGACGTATGGCATAATCAGTGGACCGTCTATTTTCAAAAATTGTGATTCCTCTCTATCCAAAGGCTATCAGTGAGATCGCTACTAAGTGATAAGCCCATTGTAGTTTTATGCTACACATTATACCATTATGTAGTGTTTTTATGTATTTTCAGTCATTAATTTCATTTTTATGCTCAAATTTATTGTCAAGGTCATTTACTGTCACGTATGGCATACAAGTACCGCGAAATGTAGACATGTGCCAAATTTACTTGGACCTCTGACTACCCCTCTCAGACGTCCTCAAAGAATCTTAAGTTGGTAAGTACTTGGTTTAAGAGATCTGAGGATATAGAGAGGTTGTTTTTTTTTAGTCAGGAATTATAGTAGGTAGTTCTTCTAATTATTTTTGTATCAGATATTTTAAACACTTAAACAGCGTGTCTCCGTCTCAAAAACGCACCTTCGTGCCAAATTTCATCTCAGATTCAGTGATTTAGCTCTAAAAAACATAACAAACAGTTACACTCTCGCATTTATAAATTGGTGTGTACCTAAAAGACTTGCTTCCCCACCGTAGTATTCCTGTAGGTATGGTTATGTTGTGTTTTTTATTTTTAGGGCTTTTGTGGCTTGTTGTCACAATTCTGCCTGTGTCCGATAGTGCAGTATAGTGCGGATAAGAATATGTCAGTTTTCAGAGCGAGATTCGACCAAAATTAGGTTTCTGAGCTATTGGCTACGGGCACAGCCTTCGGTGACGGAAGTTATAGGCGCCCGAAGACCTACTATGACAAACGATCTAAAGCTGGCACTTGGCAGACTTGTCGTCGAGACAAACATGCCTGGTACAGGGATTAGTTTTCTGTCATCTTGGGAAGCAACATAGCTATTTCATTTTAATTGTTATTAGTGTTATTTTGAGTTCTCTTGTGTAATTTTGGTGGTAGGTATTTTAACCAACATCACTCAAGTTCTTATCACAAGGTGTATTATGAGATATCCTAGATTTAAACTCTTATTTATTTTTCTCGTAGGGTTTGAAGAAACCCCTACCATTTTCTTTATATCATACAGCCAAACTCGACGTAATGTGACAGACAATTTTTTTTATTTATTTTACTTCAAACTGTCAAGATTATCTGTGAAAACGGCGGGTAGGAGCCATAAATGAGCAAACAAATAAACAAAATTCTCTCATTAGCATTACATCTCTCCACCGGTCATTCTCTTTCGTGCTAAGTTCTAAATAAATGTGACAGTGGCGAAATTGCGGACCACACTGCAAAGGCCATACAAACAAGAAAAAGATGCTTGGTATTCTTGATTTAATACATTGACGTTCGGTCACACCTGGCGAGCACACACAGGAAACACTGCTTATATGACACATCATTAAACTAGCTATAGTAGGTATTATATAGACAGTATCTACAAATGAGTAATGATCCTTAAATGCAAATGTAGCCAAGTTTGTTGATGTTATGCTTGGCGTTTCTCTATCGGATCGAGTCAAAATTTAATTAGCAAATTCAAAAGGTATTTTTTCAATTGAATAAGGCACACTTTGATACGTCTTAAACCCATCTGATTTAGGTACCAGTTCAATGCGACCAAGCCTAGAAGAACAGGCAACAAACTTACGGCTTGGTTCCTACCGTTCAGGATCATACAAAAGAACGGTAAGAATCAAGCCGTAAGTTTGTTGCCTGTTCTTCTAGGCTCTGGTAGCGTGGAACTGGCACCTAGATTCACCTAGCTTTAAGACGTCTCAAAGTGATCCTTGTGATTTTATTGAATAAATACCTTTTGACTTTGAATAATATAATAATAAAACTGCAGTTGAGGCGCCAATCGTACCTAGTGAGAAACTCAAACGTGGCGTGGCGGAGATAGTTTCCAAAATGAATGTTCGTTCAGTTTGTTGAACGTTGGCGTCTAAAAACCACATGGCTAGCCGCCAAGCGAAATGGACAGTGAGACACCGACCAAATAACAAATTACCGACCGGCTGGACTTTACGATATTTAATACATTTTATTTTGCAATCGAAGTGCAGACCGCCAGGAAATCTTGACATAGGTCTTGTTAACGTCACTCGCTAGTTCGTTCTTGGCCACCCTGCGGTAGGTCACTGACATGAACAGTGTGTCGATTCTCTAAACAACAACATCACGGAGAGAGAATTTCCACTCGCTTAAACACGTGGTTGGCGCTAGTGGGCGAGGTAAAGGTATTACAGAATGCAAAAATTATAAATCGTTGCGGATTCCGCGGTCACTTGGGTGAATGTTGTTTACGGAATAGCACTCCTGGTCGTATATACTAGAGGTCTAGAGGTTGAATTGTAAAAGAAAAGTTCAGTTTTCTTTAGAATTAAATACATTTGATCAGAAGACGAGAAAGCCATGCTAACCAAGAACGCGGGTATTTATTTAGCGAGTGATACGACAAAGTAGTTCGCGAGTAGGGTTGCCATATTATGGTATCGATATGGAGGTGTCTTCTTTCAAAATTGTCCTCCCAGTTGAAATTCAATTCTACAAATGCTTCGATACCGATGACAAATTCATGCCTTTAAAGAAGAATTGAAGAATTTTATAACTATCTATTAGGAAAAGATTATACTTTCTCTAAAATAGGTATTACAGGCACATGAGGCTTAATACCTGTATGCCTCAGGTTGATGGACGCATGGCATTACGGGCACGTTCTTAAAGTGCGGGGTAAAGCTTTGTTATAGGCGATGGTTACCACTTAACATTAGGTGGGTCAAATGCTAATTCCATCAACAAGTAGTATAAAATAAGGTATAGTTGAGATAAGTATTTAAACTTGTGGTTTATTCATCTATGGTAACACTTTTTCCGAAATAAAAATATATTAAATTCAATTGAAAAAAAAAATAAAAAAATCGTAGTTTCATTTAGACATATTTCAGTCATGGTATGTCCTTTTTTTCAAAAAGCCTCCTTATTACGCAAAATAACACTCATCAGCTCTCTTTTTCCATTTTCCTATCTGGCAACCCTACTCAGAATCGGAACCGATCCGGTTTCGCATCCGAAATGGAACTGATGCGGTACAGATCTTTATTAGGAGTAGTGATGTAATATCGTCGGTCCAGTGGTCAACTCGCCAAACTGCCATTTTGGCGTTTTTCACTTTTTGATGGGCATAGTAGCAGTTAGGCCAAAAGCACACTGTGGCAAAGTTTCATATCTGTAGCATTCAATATGACGAAGTTATCACCAATTTCTTTTTCAGCTATCTGCACAGAATTTACTTTTTACTATTGTCAACTGTTCTATGTGCCCGATTGTTCAGTTTACTATGGCATTATACTATAAAAACTCATATAATCACTCATGTCAATTAGCTAATGTGGCAGTTTGGCTAATCTACCTTGGTCTAGTTTTATGCTTTTTCGATTTATATATTTATTCCTAAAATACCTAAGACTGGTGAAAACTCGAATTTTATCAACTTAACTAATTTAGATCGAAAGTCCGTCGTAGTTTTATTAATAAATATTTAAAATAAAAGCCAAATGCTGTTAATTTTAATAATGTAAGTATTTTAAAGGTACAATTCTTCATTCATTCTCGTTTTAAATTTTATAGTTGTAAAGAAAATAAAAAGTAGTTGAAAAGAGTAAATATTGATAATATTAAAGTGATATTCACCGAAGTTATTGCTTAGTAGCAAATAAGTTGATTTATACATATATTTATTCCTTAACATGCCCAAGGCTGAAATATGCAAGTGATTTACAGCGAAGTTCCTACTTAGTAGCAAATAAGTTGGTTTTTATCTTTATTCCTAAAAATGCCTAAGGATGATGAAACCCTAATTTTATAACTTCAACTAATTCGAATCGAAATTGTCGTAGTTTTATTAATAAACTAGCGGCCGGTCCCAGCTTCGCATGGGTGGATATAAATTTTAGGATAAACTTAGACCGTAGGTTCGAGTCTCGCGTCTACTTATTTCATACAAATTCAAATTCAATTTATTTATATCAAACTATCAAACTATTCAACAAACATTTGCACTCCCTTCTCCCTGAGTGAGTAAGAACGCGCTCCGTGGCCCGTGCGTTCGCAATTTTTTTTAAAAAGGTATTAATAACATGGTCTGATTTTGATCGGCTTTTCTATCAATTTTTTAAGTGTAAAAAAGAAGTTATAGTAACATAACAACGATAGTAAGACATATGGTATTTTTGAGTTTTTTGTAGATATCGATGTGTTCTTTAATATTGCAGAACATTTTTGTGTTCTATCGTCAATAGTTTTCGCAGCGCATGCGATCAATGGCATTTGGCCAAGAGACCCAACAAGATGACCAATTTTGTTACACCTTGGGTTACATTATTGAAGTTTTTGAAGGGATCCCAATTTTTTCTAGTAATAGATATAGCCTATGTTACTCAGGGATAATGTAGCATTCTAATGGTGAAAGAATTTTTAAAATCGGACCAGTGGTTTTTCAGCCTATTCGTTACATACAAAAATACAAATCTTTCCTCTTTATAATATTAGTGTAGATGTAGATGTAGATAACTAAGATAAAAGTTATCTGATGTTGGTTTTATTATGTAAGTTTATGATTTCAAGATAAAATTAGGGATCCCTTCTAAAACTTCAATAATGTAACCCAAAGTGTATACAAATTGGCCATAATTTGGCTTTCATCGCATGCGCTGCGAAAACTATTGACGATAGAACACAAAAATGTTCTGCAATATTAAAGAACACATCAATATCTACAAAAAACTCAAAAATACCATATGTCTTACTATCGTAGTTATGTTACTATAACTTCTTTTTTACACTTTAAAAATTGATAGAAAATCCGACCAAAATCTGACCATGTTATTAATACCTTTATATTAATCCGTATCCAAATAAATCATTTCATATTCAAGACTGTTTCAATACCTATAGATTACTTCTTGAATTTTTCAAATCGGACATTCCATTCAAGATATTACGAAATTAAAAATTTTAGTTCGCTTTAAAAATATTAGCGAACGCGGTAGCGGGCAATAGGGCGCGTTCTCACTCACTCAGGGAGAAGGGCGTGCAAATGTATGAAAGAAGTAGACGCGAGAATCTAAGTTTAGTCTAAGTTTATCCTAAAATGTTCAAAAAGTTTATATCCACCCATGCTCAGCTGGGACGGGCCGCTAGTTTTTAATAAAGTAATACATTTTACGTGTTTTTAATATAATTATCTTATCCTCATCAATGAATTCCTATAGGTAGGTACCTACATTAGCAAAAGGTGATAGTAATTTGTTTGCACCTTCTACATTATGGCTAGTTTACTATTAATTTATGCATTTTCTTGATGTATCACACCAGAGTATACTCGTCTAATTACCACATTGGCTCTTTGACCGAAGTACTTCTAAATACAATCTATTAAAACTAATCATGATAAACTCGCCAATTTGCGATAACTTCTATAATATTAATATTTTAGCAATTTGATAAATACTATCATAAAGATATTGACCTAAGGCAAATATATTGCCATGATTTAAATACCTATGAATAACCCCTGATTTACAGCAACGAATTGAAGTTTGTTTTCGCTCTCCTGAACAATCACGAATTTTCAGTTTGGCGACTTGAGTATTGGACCGACGATATCTGGTGAAACATACGCCTGATGTTCTTGTTCATTATTATTATACTCAGCAGATCTTGTACTATGGGAAACCATACTATTAATAATACTTGTATAAATAGTTTATCTTAAAATGAACACCCAGACACGGCTTGGTTCCTACCGTTGTTCTTTTGTATGATCCTTGTTAATAAAATAATAATTAAGCTCCAGTGTGGTGCCAATCGAACTCCGTGCATTGCATCTCAAGTTTGTACGGACACGGCTCAGTTAGTGGTATGGTAGCTCTGCCTTCGTTTCCCACCAAGATAAATATGTATGTGATGATTTAAGAGCATCGGCGGTCTAGTAGTAGTGAACCCGCCTTCCGATCGTAAGGTCGTAGGTCGGAATTCGGTCGTGCACCAATTGATTTTGCCTATCGAAAAATATATGCCGGCACTGCCAGTGGTTTAATAAAACATCGTGAGGAAACCAGTTAGTATTCTAACAGCGGCGATGGGTTTGCAATCTGTCACGTATGGAATACTAACTACTGCGAAATATGGGTATAAGCCAAGTGTAATTTTTGGACGTACCTCTGACAATCCACCTTAGACGTTCTCAAAGAATCTGGAGTTCGTACTTAGTACTAAGATATCTGAGGGGATGAAAGTCGCTGGGGATCAAAGTCGTGAAGCTGTTTCACAGCTTTTTTGAGGCTTGAAGCCAGTGAAACATATATACTTCCAGTTATAACCTGGAATGTTGGAGCAGTTGTAACGATTGCACACGCTACCGTCCACTTTCTGCGAGCGTGGGCGAGCCCTGAGTTTCCGCGCGTTTTCCCGCGAATTACCACATCCCGAACTAAAAATAGATTATTTGTCAATAATCGGTCTAATTATAGGGCATTGCGTCTTGTCTCGGTTAAAGAAATGTGTATCATGCGTGGTGTCTGATAGCCAAATGATGAGGCGTGACTCATCGATGTTTAAGATGTTTTTACAGTGACTGTGATTATCTGGCATCGTCACAGCGATCTGTACAACAGATCTCATCGGTCTCCGCACTTTTTTATCATTTCCTACTCAGTTTATCTTTTACTCAGTCCATCCATGTTTTCTATTACCACTCGTGTCTCCTTACATGAATGTCTTCTTTCATGTTTCGCATTTCTGTTGTGCGCCGCGCACTCTTCTACATTCCCTTCGTTAGTATTGTGTGATGTGTCTAAAATAAATGTATTTTATTTCATTGTTTCATACTTTGGTGGTCCTACATTCAGTGTCGCGACGTTCGCGAATTATAACTAGTAATAGCATAGACACTGAACAGAGATCTTATGGAGGGAAATTTATAATCTATGGTAAGAAATGTCAAAGTCAAACCACTCTTTGCCAGTCTTTGTGATAGTATAATTTTATGAATCGGTCTGTGAATTTTATCGTGCTTGTGAAATACCTTAAAGCTAAGTGTCCCATGTTGAATATCTGTATTCATCTCAATGATTCTTACATCAAATTATTCCTACATTAGACATCTTGTATGCCTTTTCCTAAGCCGCTGAGTATTATGAGTAGAACAGCTCCTGCATGAGGGCCTCATAAGCCAATTGCAGGTGCTGTGTGCTGGCTTCCGAGCAGCTATGAGAGATAAGCTGGCTTTACCTAAGCAGCTGTTTAATGAGAGATAAGCTGGCCTTTAGGCAGCTATTTAATTAGAGAGATGCTTGCCTGATCAGCATGCAAAGAGAGAGATATAGTGCTGGCTTCCGAGCAGTAATGAGAGATAAGCTGGCTTTACATAAGCAGTTATTTAATGAGAGATATAGTGCTGGCTTCCGAGCAGTAATGAGAGATAAGCTGGCTTTACATAAGCAGCTATTTAATGAGAGATATGCTTACCACCTAAGCATCAGTTTATTGAGAAAGAGTTTTAGAGTCCTTATGAGATACTTTGAATTGTTTGATATATATGAGATAACACAGGTATTCAATGAGAGTATGAGATCCGAGGATTCTAAACAGTAGAATCATAGAACAATAAATTTACAGGTGTTAGGAGAATCAAGAGCCAGTATCCTGAGATGATAGCTTGATTGTGTTAAGGATAAAGAGGAGCCAAGGTATGACTTAAAAACTATCTTTCCCTATGCTACATTTCGTGTAACTACCTTGCCTGCCTTTACTGGCAAGGTTACATTCTTGAGAGTAATGTTTAATTAGATATATTAAGACAGAATGTATTGGTGGGCAAGGTGGGTATCGCGACATGGTGGAGATGCAGGGATCTGAGAACAAGAACCTGCAAAATAAGCGTGGGCAAAGATATCAAATTCAAAATAACCTAGCATAAACCTGGCTCCTCATACTATTTTGCGCATTTTGACTACACAGAATAGGCATATTATGACTAGGAGGAATTTAATCCGAGGATAGGTTGCCCAATTTAAGGAGTAATCATCACCCACCGTAATTATTGTGGATATTCTGGTGTATTTGTGAACAGGGAAACACTGGGCACATCTTTAATGACATGATGCCTGAGGTATCAGATGGATAGGACTGAAAGTGTGTCTCATTTGAGTTGCTGTTCAACATTGTCTTGGTGTGATGATAACCAGCACCAAATCGGCGGAAGAGTGGCGGGCATGATTGATTTGTGTTGTCACTTGTTAATTACCCAGGCTAAACCAGAAATTTCTATACCTGGTTAGCATCGAAATTTAAGTGAAGTCTTGTACCAGTTATTAAACCAGTTTCTATACCTGGTTAGCATCGAAATTTAAGTGAAGTATCGTATTTGTATCTACTTCATGATAGTGTGTGTGTTAATTATTTACAAGTAATTGGACTATGATGGCAGCATTGTATTGAAGCTATTTTTTTATTATTTGTTGATGAACAAGAGTAGAGTCAAATCCCTTTCCAATATAATTGAACAAAGTTAAAAGATGCTTCAGAATAGTTCTTTATTGATATAATTGTGAATTATAAAATTTATAAATTTAATTGCTAGAATTGCATGTAAATATTTGTAAGTAAATGCAAGAATTAAAAGAATTTATATCGTTTAATAATTGAGATAATGTTTCTTTAAACAAACAGATAACATTTAAAAACAAATTAGAATGAAAGGAACGGGTAAGGAAGTAATCGTGCGTGTCAATCAATTCAGTCATTAAATCGATTAATCATAATAACAAATAAATCGACGTTACTTAAAATTATTCCATAATTAGCAACAATAACTTTTCAACCCTAATAAAGGTATGGACGCTAAGTTCATCCATTTAAGCGTAGAATAGAACGCGAAACATTCCAATCAAATAGAAGAAAATTATTAAATATTAATATAAAGTTTCGAATATTCGATCGATTTAGATCGATTCACAAATTCACAGAGGGCCACACCGTTCGTTCATGATCATGTCATACGCCATTTTTTTTCATAGTTTCGTTTCTTCAAATTGTTGCGTTGAAAAATAAATCTAATTTGAAAGTTTTCGTAAGATTTTCTTAAAATAGTGTAATATAGTGTCCAGTTAACAGGTGAGCAGTGTTTTTTCCACCAAATAAATGAAGGGTTCATGTCAAAGAAACTAAAGTGAATAATAGGATGGAGGAACACTGAGTTTTATTTCATATAGAAATTCATACGGTAATACAACTAGGCATCCATGAAACAAGACAAATCACATAATTAAGTTCTAATGAGTCTGTAAACCACTAACGGCAAACCCAGTAGTAAGAACTTTCATCAATTCTATCAAGCAAGCCAGAAATCGAATACCTACTAAGTAGGTACCTATCTATATTTTAACCTGTCTACCACAGGGGCATCTATGCAGATCAGTATAATAGAAATAAAAAACGCAAGGCCGTTGTTGCAATCGCCTGTCGAGGTGGGACACTCAATTGGTAAAATAGCCCATTGAGTTATTTCATTTCAGGTATGTCCAAATAATGTAATACACTAGAAATTCAATTATAATGTAACAGTACAAATCATGCTGGTCTCACCTACTTACCTCTATGCATCCAATGTTTGGATAAGACATATACATAGATAGACATTAATTGGTTAGTTTATACCAATCAAGAATTATTCCACATTTAGAGTAAAATATTTATTAAATTTATCTTGTATTAAATTTATTAAATTTATCCACAGAACCAAACAAATTCAATTAAAATGGAAGATATATTACTAAAAAGACTCTCCATGTTTGCTGATGAAATAAAAGTACTAACAAATAAGTCTACAAACTTGTGTGATAACTTAAGCAGTGATAATGTAGAAGTAGCAAGAGTCATAACTGCTAAGATACAAGCTATACTCAATAGATTCAATGCTGAATTGTACAACTATTTCAACATATCAAAAAATCCTGATTCAGATGTTATATCCGAACTCACCATAATACAATTAAAAGGAGATGAAGCTATGGCTGAATTAAGTGAGAAAATAAAAATAAAAACTACTTTATCATCAACAACCGTAACAAAGAAAACACACCAGGAAACCAGTCTGTCAAGCAGACTACCTAAATTAGTTTTACCACAATTCACAGGAGATGTTTTAAGTTGGCACCAATTTTGGGATCAATTTAGTTCAAACATTGATGTAAAGGACCTACACGATGTAGATAAACTGCTGTATTTAAAGGCATCACTACAAGGAGAAGCAAAGACTACGATAGAAGGATTGGATACAACTAACAAAAATTATCAAATTGCTGTCTTAGCTTTAAAGGAGAGATTTGGGAAAGAATCTCAGATAATTGATGCTCATTATTCAGCATTGTACAAAATAAAGAGTGCAGAAAAAACATCGGATTGTAGGAAAACACTGGATGAAATTGAAAGGCATCTTAGAGTACTCACTTCTTTGGGAGAAGACATGAACCACAATCATCTACGTTTTTTGGTCATGGAAAAGTTTCCTGAAGATATTATTTATGAAATGAAATTAAAAATTCAAACTGATTCAATTGCAGATATAAGAAAACAGTTGGAAATTATAATATCGGCAAAAGAAGAAGCACATAAATTGAAAAAGAATACAAATGATCTAGATAGTTACACCATTGAGACATTGCATGTAACAGACAGTACTCAGAAACTCAAAGTACCAATTATAAATGATAACAGACTCAGACCTTCAACATCAAAATTTTTTGGTAAAGAAAACCATCAGTTCAAACGGAAATATGAACAGAATAGGGAGAGTGATGTGGAAAAGTCATTCAGAAAAAGACAGAAATTATCGTGTGTATTTTGTGAAGGATCTCATTTTAACGATCAATGTGACACAGTTAAAACACTTGAAGCAAGAAAGTCCAAGCTATTAAACCGATGCTATAATTGTTTTATAATTGGACATAGAATTGAAGATTGTCGACGAAACATAACCTGCTATCACTGTGGCAAACATCATAACAGAGCATTATGCCCAAACCAGTTAAATATCAAATCAAGGGAGATTAAAACATTACATGTTAGGGAAAAGAGCTTCACAACCTTACAAACAGCTGTGGTAAATGTGCAAGGACAAGGTGGTAAATCAATGAAATGCAGAATTTTGCTAGACTCTGGAAGTCAACGAAGCTATGTTACTAAGAATGTTGCCAAGGTTCTTAACTTGTCAGTCGAAGAGGACAGTCATCTCACAATATTCACTTTTGGATCAAAGGTACCTCAAGAATTAGAAAGTCCTTTGGTCAAATTAGGAATAGAGACAAAAGATAACAAGGTGAAGATATTATTTGCTAATGTAGTGTCTACGATATCTGAAAGTGTTCCATGCCCGGAAAGTAAACTGGATAGTTGGGAACACAAAGGAGAGTTTATACTTGCTGATGATGGTTCATTATCAGATCGCATTGATATCCTCATTGGTAATGATTATTATTATTCCTTAATGTCCACTGAGAAAGTACAAATTGGAGAAAACTTATTCCTAGTAGAGTCTGAATTAGGATGGATACTCTCAGGAATAACAAAAAATAAGAATGTTGATGAGCTATCTGTCATAACATATTTTCAATCATCATGTAAAGTGAAATTAAATCAACCTGATCCACCGATAGACAGTGGCAACCTGAACATGTTATGGGACTTGGAATCTATAGGGATAACAGATTCCCCAAAAATAAATAGAGATGAAGAAGCCATAAAACACTACAATGAAAACACCAAATATGAGAACAACAGATACTATGTTGGATGGCCTTGGAATGAATATCCTCCGGATTTACCAATTAACTTTGGTTTAGCATATGGACGATTGGTAAATTTGCTTAAAAGATTAGACTCTAAAACATTATTGGCTTATGATCAAACACTAAAAGACCAATTACAGAAAGAAATTATTGAGTTAGTACCAGCCAAAGTCAAAAAAGATCATCCTGTTCACTATTTACCTCATCATGGAGTCACTACACCTGGGAAATCCATCAGGATCGTATATGATGCATCATCAAAAACAAAGGATAATAAAAGCTTAAATCAATGTCTCTACTGCGGACCCATGTTGTTGGAAGACTTAACTGGTCTGCTCATAAAGTTTAGATGTCAAAGGATAGGGATATCTGCTGATGTGGAGAAGGCCTTTCTTCAGATAGGTCTTCAGGATAGAGATAGAGATGTTACTAGATTTTTATGGTTAAAAGATATAACAAAAGCAGCCACTGAGGAGAATCTACAGCACATGAGATTTACACGGGTTCCATTTGGAGTTATATCAAGTCCATTTCTTCTTAATGCTACCATCAAACATCATCTGCTTAAATCAGAATTAGAATCTGTCAAACAAATCGCAAATGACATATATGTAGACAATGTCGTAACAGGAACAAAAACAACTCAGGAAGCAGCGGCGTTATATACAAATTTAAAAGAAACCTTTCAACAACTTTCAATGAATTTAAGAGAATGGAGTTCAAACTCGAAGGACTTCTTACAATTAATTCCTGATGCATGCCCAGAGAAAATTGTAAAAATACTAGGTTTAAATTGGCAGTTAAAAGATGACACCCTTCACTTGAGAATGAAAGATATAAAGTACACAAATACCAAAAGAGGAATCTTGCAAAGTGTGGCATCCATTTACGACCCATGTGGTTATACAGTACCATTTGTACTTCCAGCTAAGCTGTTACTACAGGATTTGTGGAAAATGAAATTAAAATGGGATACACCACTTTCCAAAGACATGACAGACAGATGGAAGAAAATACAAGATGACTTAGATGAAATCAGAGAAATAACTTTACCAAGATGTTACATAATGGATGAAATACAAAGTGAAAACTGTCAACTTCACTGCTTCACAGACTCTTCTGAAAAAGCATATGCTGCAGTAGTCTACATAGTTCAAGAAAAAAGTAAAAACTTTGTCATTGGAAAATCACGGCTGGTACCTATTAAAGATCAAGATAATTTAAAGATTCCTCGTCTAGAATTGTTAGGAGTTTTAATTGGAAGTAGATTATTACAGTATGTCTTAAAGTTTATCACGTACAATGTGACACAACAATATTTATGGACAGATAGTCAGATTGTTATTGATTGGTACAATTCTATTAAATTATTAAGCCCATTTGTATCAAGAAGAATTGAGGAAATTAAAAAGAATAAAAATTTGACTATACGTTACATTCCATCTGAGTTAAATCCAGCTGACATAGCAACCAGACCAACAAAATCAAAAGAAGACAGAATGAAGTGGTTATCTGGCCCAGAGTTTCTACTCAGAGACGCGATTACATGGCCCACTAGTTCATCACGAGGCATTTCTCTTTTGATAGGGGAGGGTCTTTCGAATGATAATGAAGTTCAAGAAGAAAGCCCAGAAATAATTGAAGGTCTTTCAAATGATAATGAGGTTATAGAAGAAAACCCAGAAATAATGGAAGTGGAAAGCCATAAAGAAAACTATGAAAAACAAAAGAGAGAAATGGATGATGTAGAAAAAGAAAAACAAGAACAAGAGGGTAATACTTTAAAAGAGATAAAGAAATTACAGTCGGAATATTATGCAAATGAAGTAGAAGGAAAAGAAACAAGCCTTAGTCGTAATTTAGGCTTATTTAAGGATATTGATGATATATTGCGGTGCAAAGGTCGATTAAAATTTGCCGAGTGGTCATTTGACAAAAGGTACCCAATTTTGATACCAAAGGACTGTGATTTCACCAACAAAATGATTATGAATATACATGAGAAGAATTATCACGTAGGAGTAAATCACACACTTAGCTTGATTCGACAGATTTATTGGATACCACAAGGAAAACGACAGGTTCAGAAGGTTCTGAATAGGTGTTCAAAATGCATCAAACATGGAGGTGGACCCTTTAAACTGCCGCCCACACCTGCGCTACCACCTGAAAGAGTGAATTTCAGCATACCATTTTCATTCACTGGTGTCGATTATTTAGGACCCGTTTTAGTTAGCACTGAAAATGGACAAAGAAAACGGTGGATCTGCTTGTTTACTTGCTTGGCCGTAAGGGCAATACATTTGGAAGTAGTCCAAGATTTAACAGCTGAAGAAGGTCTACTTGCTCTGAGAAGACTGATATCTACTAGAGGCTTACCAACACTTATTACGTCAGACAATGCTTTGCATTTTAAATTGATGGCTGAAATTTTGTCAAACACATACTGCATAGAAAATAAAATCAGATGGAGATTCATACCAGAACTAGCACCATGGTTCGGTGGGTTTTATGAACGATTGGTGGGACTGGTAAAGCATTGCATGAAAAGAACACTTCAAAAACATTTACTTAGAGATAGTCAATTAACAACAATAATTAAAGAGATTGAAGCTGTACTAAATACACGACCACTTACCTGCATAGATTCCGAATTAATAGAAATACTTAAACCGTCCGATTTCTTAAATATGGGTCGATGCATTACAATGGAGACAAATCATGAAGATCCACTATTACAAGGTACAACTACAAAGGAGGATTTGGTAAAAAGCTGGAAAAGAGCTCGTGTGATTCTTGAAGAATTCAAAGAGATATTTTGTAATCAATATCTGCCAAGTCTGCGTGAAAGGTACAGCCATTCAAATAAAGAACCACGAATCACGTCAAAACAGATTCCGAAAACAGGTCAAATAGTTCAAATTAAAAGTGATAAAAATCGCGAAGGTTGGAAGGTGGGAAAAATTGTTTCGCTTGTACTAGGATCTGATGGGTTATGTAGAGTAGCTAAAATAAGAGTTGGAAACTCTATATTCACCAGATCTATTTCACATTTATATCCCCTGGAAGTAGAAGACACACACTATGAACATAATGATAATGAAAGAAGCCTAAACAAAGAAATTGAGGAAAAGACCAAACACACTTATGATGTAGGACTTGAAGAAGGAATATTTGAACAGCATAATAAGCTTAGACCACAGCTGCTTACTGAAGATCAGTTAGCTGAAGAAACTGACAATTTAGAAAGAGCAAGTAACAGCACAAATAAAATACTCATTGGTACAGATATGGTAGACATAGAAAGTAATCCTGGGTTAAGCGAGGAATTATTAACAAATGGAAAGTGTCGAGAAGTCAGACCACAACGAAATGCTGCTGTCCGAGCTTTGGAAAAGATCAAAGAATGGACGCACAACTTAATGATTACTTTACTCTAGGCTTCCTTGGTGGGAGTGTCGCGACGTTCGCGAATTATAACTAGTAATAGCATAGACACTGAACAGAGATCTTATGGAGGGAAATTTATAATCTATGGTAAGAAATGTCAAAGTCAAACCACTCTTTGCCAGTCTTTGTGATAGTATAATTTTATGAATCGGTCTGTGAATTTTATCGTGCTTGTGAAATACCTTAAAGCTAAGTGTCCCATGTTGAATATCTGTATTCATCTCAATGATTCTTACATCAAATTATTCCTACATTAGACATCTTGTATGCCTTTTCCTAAGCCGCTGAGTATTATGAGTAGAACAGCTCCTGCATGAGGGCCTCATAAGCCAATTGCAGGTGCTGTGTGCTGGCTTCCGAGCAGCTATGAGAGATAAGCTGGCTTTACCTAAGCAGCTGTTTAATGAGAGATAAGCTGGCCTTTAGGCAGCTATTTAATTAGAGAGATGCTTGCCTGATCAGCATGCAAAGAGAGAGATATAGTGCTGGCTTCCGAGCAGTAATGAGAGATAAGCTGGCTTTACATAAGCAGTTATTTAATGAGAGATATAGTGCTGGCTTCCGAGCAGTAATGAGAGATAAGCTGGCTTTACATAAGCAGCTATTTAATGAGAGATATGCTTACCACCTAAGCATCAGTTTATTGAGAAAGAGTTTTAGAGTCCTTATGAGATACTTTGAATTGTTTGATATATATGAGATAACACAGGTATTCAATGAGAGTATGAGATCCGAGGATTCTAAACAGTAGAATCATAGAACAATAAATTTACAGGTGTTAGGAGAATCAAGAGCCAGTATCCTGAGATGATAGCTTGATTGTGTTAAGGATAAAGAGGAGCCAAGGTATGACTTAAAAACTATCTTTCCCTATGCTACATTTCGTGTAACTACCTTGCCTGCCTTTACTGGCAAGGTTACATTCTTGAGAGTAATGTTTAATTAGATATATTAAGACAGAATGTATTGGTGGGCAAGGTGGGTATCGCGACATTCAGATCCATACATAACTACAGATCCTAGTGCTCGTGTGGTTATTTTTAATCCCTTTATGCTTATGAATATCTTCCCTCGCTATTTAGTTGCACGCACTCTTCTTTCCTACGTTCCTTTGTATTGTGTGATGTGTTTAAAATAAATATATTTTATTTATTTCTTTGATGCGTTAGTGGCCGACCACTAGATTCATGCAGTACGATAGATCCAAATGATCGTTTGGTTATTTTTGACCCCCTTCCATACCCATATCCTTAAGAATATTGAGTGCTAAGGGATCTGTGGAGATCTACGTCTACTATGTGGTTACACAGTCATCGTATTTCACTGCACAGATCTCAAACATCCTTGTTCTATTCTGGCGTTGCAGCTAATTATACGACTCCGCTTATAGACATTTACAGGTTTGGCCAGCGAACTTGACATCGTGGCCTCACGGATCGAGGTTGCCCTTTTTCACTGACCCCGAGGTTTTCTTTGTGCAAATTTTACTTTCGCAATTTGCGTTACTAAGTAAAAATAGTCTCTATCTACAACAATTCAAATTATTTTAGAATCAAAGTCAAAAGGTTTTTATTCAATTGAATGACAAGTATCACTCTGTAACGTCTTAAAGGTAGGGGTCAGTTCCAAGCAACCAAACCTAGAAGGACGACAAAAACTGAAAGAGTATGCAGAATAACGCAAGTTTTTTCTAAGAGAGTACTGGTTATTATTCTAGTTAGCGTTGGGCGTTCAAGTTGTCACGTTTGTAAAAGTACCTTCGGTGCAAGCTTATGATATTGCATATTAAATATTTGTCTGTATACGTGTATCATGCTTGCACTAACCACCGTAACACGTGCGTTGAATAAAAAACTGCATCCACACATTCCCCAGCTTTGTGTCACGAGGAATGAAGTAACGCCTATTTCCAGAAAGTCTGGAATTACGAACTAATCGCTTTCGCCAGCGGCTTTGCTTGTATAGTTCCCGAATAAAATATGCTATCTTCTTGGTTATATCACTCTTGATAGAGTGGCCGTGGTCATCTTAACGAGACATGAGGAATATAGTAACAGAAAGTCGAACTAAAAATTTTCGTTTGCGACTTCGCTAGCGTATTTTCTGGATAAAAATGCTATGCCTTTTTCCTGGTCGTAACACCCTTGAGAGAATGGTCGTGGTCGTCGTGTGGCTATATCCTCATGCACCGCTCTGCTCTTCTGGCGCATTCTTTGTGAGGAATATCAATGCTATGCTATTATAGATTACGATATCAAGACATTTCAAGTTTCCGTGGTAGCGTGCACTGTGGCGGTCAGTGTTTTGTATGTAGTACCTTGCAGTCCTGTAGTTATCTACAAACAACTGATCCGATGTAAAGGACTGACAAAGCAATGCGTTTCGAAGGTTGAAGGCATGGTATACCGTGGTCGTGGTGGCGATCAGTTCTGTACAATAATTTTCTAGGCGTCACAACAACTAATCGTTGATTTACCCTTCGCTTTAGGAAAGCAACGTATGTAACAAACTGGATAAAAGAATATTTTTTCCAAAGTCGGCTGTCAGGTGCTAGGTTCACTCCACAGGGCTTGAATTACGTGTATCAGTCAATGAACCATGTAGGGCCAAGTAGCCTGAATTACGTGTATTGTGAGGTGTTAAACAATACACAGAATTATGCGTAAGAAGGCATGTTATCGCCTTTGTCCCATATCAGTTTCACAATACGATAGATCGGTGCATTGTTCCGATAACTCGTGGTTCCGTACACTATCTTGTAACATTAACAATAAGTGTTTTTGTGTGAGAATGGAAATATTAGCTTGGTTTAGGCTTACGAAATTAGCACCAATCTATTATTATTTTTATAGTTTTATTCTCGGATATGGTACGAGAAGAGTGTTAGGTGATGTGGATGGGTAGATGGTACAAGTGGACCAAATTATAAAGGGATGAATTGTGCTATTGAAAACAGGAGAAAGAAAGGAGAGATGGAGATGACGAATGATAGAAGACACAGTGGTTTAAGATTTAAGTTATGAATCAATGTCCGTTGGTTTACAACTTAAAAATATCGTATAATAAGTATTGGAGCTTTTTTTGTATAGCAATAGAACTAGCCCGATGCGTTTTGGCGGCAAATAGACCTTTAGGTTTTTTTTGTTCATGAATTGTATTTTTAATTTGATTTGATTAAATGCTTGCTCATGCAATAAATTTTAAAATGCGTTGGTTTTATCTTGCCTTGGAACAAGAGTGCATGGTCTACTCTAGTAGGTAAAGTAAGGTATTTTTCGAACGAAAATTAAATCGTCGGCTGATTTTTTACTTTACATTTCAGTGTCACGACATACAGACAAACCTACATGTAGATAACAGTATCTAACATCCTATTGCTTGTTTATGTTTCCCATTGTGTAAACAGATAAAACTATTGACAAGTTCAGAATAGGGACAATTAACTTTTCAACGGTACTGCCTAGAGAAATTTTCCATTGGACGAAATGATAATAAATATAATCACCAGCCTGACATAGTCCAGTGCTGGACAAATGTATCCTTCATTTGCAGAAGAACAGTTTTGAGCTTTTACCATCTACCGATTTTTCACATTGACGTCAAGTGGAACAAAATGAATGCTACCTGTTATAAATTCTCAGACTACTGATTAAACGCAGAACAGTGCATTGTAGGGCACGTTCATATAGTGCACGACTTATAAGGCAATGCTTTGTTATAGGTGGTGGTTATGGTTACCACTTAACATCAGATGGCCAAATGCTAGTTCAATCAGTTGAGTTCATTTATTATTATAGAGCATGCTGCGGTTGCCTTTAATTGAAAGAGCACCTGGTATAATCTAAACTGTATGGAATTAGGGGCCATCCATAAATTACGTCACACGACTTTTATGATTTTTTTACCCCTCCTCCCTCCCTTGTCACAGCTGGTCACATTTGTGAGACCCCCCCTACCTAGTGTGATGTCACATATTTTGCAATTTTACATATAGAAATTTATGAAATTAAAACAGCATTGTTCCGAAATTATTTTTATTTCCATTTAAATTCTATGCCACTAAAATTTAGTGTTGTAATACTTAGACATAAAATATTCTATTTTGAAAAAATGTGAAGTTACAAAATTTGGGACCCCTCCCCACACTTGTCACACAATATCACACTTCGTGGACCCCCTCCCTCCCCCTTAACGTGTGACGTAATTTATGGATGGTCCCTTATAGTAATTTTGTGTATCTTTTGTTGGCAATCCTAAATAAATAAATAAATCAGTAGGTAGTAATAAAACAATAGTTTTTGTTACCACAACAATGTACCCTGAATTTATGATTGAGTCATGGAATCATTACTTTTAACAATACCTACATACACATAACAATTTACACCAAGTCATCAAGACACACAGTTTTATAGTTGCCTGTCTTCTTTGGGTATGTTTACCTACTTGGTCAAATAAACTAGGTAGAAAAAAACAGGCATGGTAGATACCCTCAGATCTCATCTCTTAGTACCAAGTAAGTACCTTCCAACATAGGATTCTCTGAGGATGCCAAGGATAGGCTTTGGTCGGTGGAACTGGCACCTAGATTCACCTAGCTTTAAGATATTACAAAGTGACCCTTGTGATTTTATTGAATAAATACCTTTTGACTTTGACAAAGATACATTGAAATATTATACATGTATTTCGGCACATACCTACCCACATTGCGCAATAAGTAGGTAAGGATTCTACTAATACATATTAGCAACTAGCTGCCCCTCATGGTTTCCCTTGCATGGCTACCACAATTTACTTTTAACACCTGAGCCCGTGCATATTCTGTTGTAATATTTTTGCAATAAAAAAAATCTACCTATATGCTTATCCAGGTTACAATCGATATGTGATGTATTGTAATTGAGTCACAAAAATTACATCTCAACTTTTGCATTTTCAATATTCTTCATGTTGTGTCACTAGTTTCTATCGAAACAGTGTGGTGAAGGATTTTAAGTGCACCTTACAAGGCTCCTTTCGAGCACTGTTTTAAAAGTTTTTACTATTTTCAATATTAATTATGATAGAATTGACACAATATTGAATAACAAACTTATCCGCTAATAGTACCAATATTTGTTTTAATAAGTAAACATACAACTGACTTTGTGTACCTAATAACAGGAAAAATATTCAAATAGCAGCAATGTAGGTATATTGGTATATGCCTGTTTTTAATGTTATAGTAGAGAATAGTAATAAGATTATAGATACTGAGACTGACTTATTACTTTTTATTATTGAGCCTGATGCCTTTTTGACACTGTGAATGCATGCACCTATTTACTGTTTTTATAAGGACCAATGTCTGAAATAATTAACTTTTATTATTATTAAAACCATTTAAAAAGATAAACATAGGTATGGTTTATATTCCTTTTATAACAGAGTAATAAATGAATGACCTATAAATGTCTATAAGTTCAATGACCAGGAAAAAGATTAAACAAAAACTTTGCAGTCGGCCGATCATCCGAAAGTAACAGATGCTGAAAAATTTATATTTAGAATATTTTTAAGATGATAAAAGTATGAGTTGATTGCTTCTTGTATGAATATTTTGAATTCAGAAAAATTTTGTTTAGTTATTAATTCTTTATGAGGTAATGTTAGACTAGACTTATTTTATAATAATAATAATAACAATGTACATATTATATACATACCTGTTTATGTATATAATATGTACATTGTACACTGTCATTTGATATAGTTATTGAGGTCAACTTCTCTGTTGCTTCCAAACTATCTAAAAAATGTTTCTATAAGGTTTTATAAAAGAAACATAACTCACCTTATTGTGTGGTAGTACTATGAAGGCGCCTCCGCCGGCAGATTCGACGATAATCGCCAAAAACTTGGGGTTCACCGCACAAAATGTAGAATCCCATGAACTCTTGGACACTCTGATATTATCATAACATTGTTCCCGTTTCAGGGCCTGCCCGTAAACGTGGCGGAACTTTGAACTACGAACCACTCTAAACGACATCTGCAACGCGAGAGAGCACACACTTCAACAATAATACAAACAAAACTATTATTTATTACAATTTCACTTTAGAACATAACCTATACGAATACACTTTGACCTATATTTTGACACTGCGAATAAAAGTTCTCAATGACTCACGTTTTCTATTAGAGTTGATTTATTATTTTCTAAACTATTAAATACAGTGAAAACATTTGATTATTATCTTTTAGAAAATTAAAACTGAGAGCTACTATGGATCGAAGGGAGGACGGTTGGGAAAACGAGCAAACTCCATATTTGGTAATGCCTGCAGTCACTATAAAAACTTGTTGATATCTTAGCCTATAGTTTATAATAAATAAAAAGAAATACAGAAATGGATTGCTCTTTGTATGCTGTGTCTAATATAAATTCACAGAAATTTATATTTCAGCTGAATTGCTAAAAAACTATTGGACTTTTCAATAAAATCATAAAAACTCTGAACGCATCTTACTAATGTCAAAGTTATCAATGTCAAATGAAATTCAAAGTGTTGTCAAGATTAGGTTGCGTTCATGTATGCATGTATGTATGTATATCTACGATTTCATTTTTATTTTGTTCGAAACATTAAAGCAGCCTATTATTTTTTGGAAACTAGCTAGCTAATGATTTTCAAGGGACATATATAGTTAATACTGGCGTAAACATTTATTAATATTTTTTATGTCGTAAAGATTTGTATGTTTGTATGTAACGAATAAACTCATAAACTACTGGTTCGATTTCAAAAATTATTTCACCATTAGAATGCTACATTATCCCCGAGTAACATATTTATATATTAATTACTAGCTGCCTGTTCCGGCTTCGGAACAGGCCGCTAGTGCACGGGTGCACGGGTGGACATTTAATTTTTAAACATTTCGAGTTACACGTAGACCTACACCTACCTCATACCTATTTCCTTGATGTAGGCCTCTCTTCCACTTCGGTGCCCTTCCCTCGCGAGCATTAAGTTTTCTGTTAGTATTTTGTTTAGATTGTTTTTAAATTCGTAATATCTTTTTAATGGATTGTCCGATTTCAATCATTCAAGAAGTAATCTACAGGTATTGGAGCAATCTTTCATACATTTATTTGGATAAGGAATGAAATTGGTTCAAACGCGCGGTCTATGTTTATCCTGAAATTTTAAAAAAAATAATGTCCACCCATGCGAAGCTGGGACAGGCCGCTAGTGTAGATATAATATCTAGAATCTGTAATGAAATGAATGACTGAACAGCCAACAGCCCATTCAGATTAAGAATCTTTTTTAGTTTTATTCTCTGGTCTTGAAGTTGTAATCGAAGGTCAACAAAATAATAGTCTACCACATAAAAATAACAGTATTTTACCCCTTTTACTTACCTTAGGAATTGGTATGCTAAGTTGTAACTTTTGAGAGTTTGGTGCGTTATAGCTATGACAACGCTCACGTCCCAAACGTTTAGCTATCGGGGCCCTTTTGATATTCGGACTAGTAAAACTATTGTGCCTCTTGATTTCCTATAACAAATTAATACGTCGATACCTGTACGTCCGTATCTGTAATACCTCTTTCATATACAATCCTACAATAGTTATGCATCACATTGGCAGTTTTAAATATGCGCAAACTTTGGAGAAGGTACTAGTGCCACTCCGATGATCAGATTATAGAATACTAGCAAGCTTTTTCATAAAGCTTTTTGCTAAACTTACCCCGTCCACTTCCATCTCGGAATTTAATTTTCACTCTCGAGTTCAGTGTTAGTATACGCAGTAGGTTTAACAACTTTATTTTATTGAACAGTAAGTACAATCAAGTAATACAAGTACACGGCTTTCCAAACCAAATCTTTAAACTGAAAATGTGGGGAGAGATTAAAAGTAATAACTAATACGATACGAAGAGAACGCAAATTTTTTGTGAGGGTATTTAGATAAAAACTCTATTCGATTTACTGTTATATTTCCATGAAATATTTTTTCTTTGTGGACTGGGCTTGCATCCTGTCATCAGAAAACTGACATCTGACAGCGACATATTCTATTTGAAGGCTCCTTTTTGATTGACATATGTGTTTTTCATCGAAAGCGAAGTCGAATCGTCTCTCTCTTCTCGAATAAAAATAAAATAAATAAATATTCTGCGAAGAAAATTGCTTGGGTACAGAATTATTGACAAAATATTTGTTTTTCTCGTGACTATAATGTTTTATTAAGTTTCTACTTGAATGACCACCAAAATGCTGTTCGGTTCTTCTACAGAACCTACTTTTTTTACGGTAAGGAACCTTTTGGAACCCAATTTCTTCGGGTTGTGTAATTTATATAAGTTTATCGTAAACTGAGTCGCTTCTATGGTTACTGATTATTTATATTTATGAAGTTTTTGTCATGTATGTTATACATGACCTATGTTAACTGATTCCATGGTAGGCTTGAATAATCTACTAGGTGATTCTGTGTGATCATAAAATCCATTCAAAAATAGGAGATAATAAAGAATTGTAGGTACATTTATTACCTACTGTAGCCTATAATAAATTAGGTATAAACATGAGGCAATCAATCCAAAAAAAATCGAAAATATTTGATGTTTACAATGAAATGGTAGGTACTTCAGTTACAATCCCAACATAAGAGAAATGTTGCAGAGTTGTGGACCCAAGTTCTATACCTGTGTCTTCTTCCATTTTGGTATTTCCCGTTGATCACAAAAGTGTAGATAAAATAATAATAAACATTTTTTCAAATCCACTTACACAACAAGATGGTTAAAAACTAGGGAAAATAAAAAGTTGAATAAAAAAATAGACAGTTTTCCAGATAAGTACTGCTTAAATATGGACAAAGAAATGACATTTAATAAAATGCTATTTTATTAATTGTGATTTTTTTCACATTATACAAGTTACAAGGTCATTTGTAACTTTATGATTACATTACTCATTGGTTACATAAACATGATATCACTGCATAAGTAGCAAATTGTGGCAATGTGTAGGTCATGTAACTTGTAAAACTGGAAAATAAGGTGGATAATAAAATTAAAACTCAGGCTCTTTGAGTTCAGTACATGTAAGAGACAAGCAAAAAACTGAGAAAGGAATAGTGTGTCAGTAGGTAGAGTTGGCTAGGCATGATACTACTAATAGGTCCTACTGTACCACCACACTTTGCAAAGGAAATAGTTATTTAAGTTATTAAGTTTAACTTCTAGAAACCCAATGACTCAATATTGAATCAGGAACAATATTGGGGATACTTCCCTTTTCCGACTCCCTAAATAAAAAAATAAAACTACATGGGCCTCTAGGCTAGGGCCCTACACTGCCTAATGGATAACCCGGCCCTGTATATACCTACCTAAAAATGTAATCATCATAATCATAAATCATTTATTTACTTCAATGGTGTAGGTACATAAAGATGACAAAAAATAAAATTAGTTGCACTCATTCCCCATAGCTGGGATGCTAATTGTAGGTGTGGGCTTTATACTTTTGGGTAGGTAGGTACTTTTTAGCAAACAACAGTAAAATTCACAATAAACCTCAAACAAACAATGGTAATCAATTGTCAAATCAAAATTAAATAATAGAATGTTAGTATAGTATGTCAAAATATATTAATCCATGTCAAAGTATTAAATAAAATCCCAGTGTTCTAGAAGTTAAGAGCTCAGTGACTAAGCACCTCAACCATTTCCTTAGTTTAGTTGGCATTATCCACAGAAAATGCATGTCATGTGACATCAATCTTCTATTTTTCAGCAAAAACATCATCGAGCTGGAATATGCATCCTCATCACAATAAATATCCTGTCCTTGGTGGCTGCCACCAATCTGGTGGTTGTATTGAATCCAGAAGACAGGTATGCCAAACAGGTATCATTTAAATGTAAACTCAACATCACAAGTTGATCACTTATTCACTCTCTCGCTCTTGACGTGTCACTAGTTTCTTTCAAAACGATGTGGTAAAAGGATTTTAAGTGCGCCTCAAGAGGCTTCTTTCGAGCACTTGACGTATAATATAGAATTTTTAGGTTCCACGACATGACGGTTTCCTCACGATGTTTTCCTTCACACATTGTGCACATCATTTTTTTAAGAGAACAACTCATTGATGCACGACCGGTTTCGAACCCACGACCTTAGGATCGGAAGGCGGGGCCGCTATCACTAGACCACCAGTGCTCATTCACAACTAAGATATTAATCCTACTATTATTATAAATGTGAAAGTTTTATTGAGTGTGTGTGTGTATGTTTGTTTCCTCACACTCTTCTCTGTCACTGCACGGATTTGGATGGAACTGGGAATTTATTATTTCAGGTTAGCTTAGTATACATACAGGTACTATTTGTCCAGGTAGGTACCATACAAGCGGCCCGCAGGCGAATGCTGATATAAAAAAATCGTATCTTACATTGTTTCAATGAGTCCAATAACTACAATGATTTGGTAGGTTGGTAGGTTAAAGTTTTATGAGCACTGGCATTGCGCTCAAATTTTTTAATTCAAACCCACGACCTTAAGATCAGAAGGCTGGGGCACTCCTACTACACCACCGATGCTCACGAATCGTAGCTACTCTGTATTTTGATTATACCTTGTAAATATTTCCCATGATCAGTTTAAAAGTTATTATTAGGTACATGGGATCATCACTGAGTTCGCGAGGTCATATGGGATTATATCGCACCGTTTAGTCACAGAATACAGCATACCTACCAGTTAGCCTAAATGAGCTTGAACTGAATGATAACATGCAATGTACCGAGCGGCCTTATTTAAACAATATTTTGATTATAATTTCTTTAGTTAGTCAGAGTTCTGAATAACAATAATATAAACTTAATTTAAGATAACTTTAAAACGTAGTAACTTTCAAGAGTACCTACCTAGTAGAGCATTTTGTGTGTGGCTGGTCCGGGGAAGAACTACCACCATGCATATTTCTGCCGCCAAGCAGCGTTGCTGTCTTTGACTGACGTTGTTTTAGGGTTATAGTAACCACTTATCATCCGCTGGGCAAACTCTTATTCAATCAGTATGTGATATGAAAAAACCCTAAAAAGGGCTCACAGCCGTGTTTCGGACAAAATAAGTTTATTTCACTTGAACTCTGCTGCTCCTCTCAAATTTTTATTCTCGATAGTATCTAAAGACTTACGAGGTAATGATTTGTTATAGGTGACGGTTACCACTTGAAATCAGGTGGGCCATCTGCTTGTTCTATCAGCTAGTTGTATAAAAACTTATAAAAAAAAGGATGAGTTAAGTCTGTTTTTTTCTTTCAAACAGAGGTACATATTAGGTTTATCGAAAATCATATGACATTGACACGAACACTTCTGTTTATTGAAGCCAATTTTAAGTATGCCTAGATGTTTCGTCGAAAGTTTATTATCTTATCTCGCAAAACTGCAGGCTTATAAACATCTTATAACTCAGGGTCAGGGTCGTCGATACATCATCCTAAAGACGAACGCGAATTTATCTGAATACACTGCGGTTAATGAAGCAAGAGTAAAATAAATATAGCTAGACATTTTCACACAGCTATCTAACCCCAAACTAAGCCAGGCATTCATGCTTCTTTTGAAATATGAATGAACTAGCAGCTTCTCGCGGCTTCGCACGCGTTAAAGTGGTGAGCCTCCCATACAAACTTTCACATCCCTTTGTACACTTATTAAGGGTAGTTTAAAAAAACTAAAAATGTCTTTCCTAGTTTTTAGCCTTGGAGTACATCTACTTCAAGTTTCAAGTTTTTAGATTCAAGGAATATAATTTTTCATACCAACGTTTTCAACCCTTTTTACACCCTTAGGGGTTGAATTTCCAAAAATCCCTTCTTAGTACACCTCTACGTCATAAGACCTATGTACTCTTCAAATTCCAAGTCTCTAGGACCAGCGGTCAAAAAACTCCCATACAAACTTTTACATCCCTTTGCACACTTATTAAGGGTAGTTTTAAAAAACTAAAAATGTCATTCCTATTTTTTTGCTTTGAAGTATATCTACTCCAAGTTTCAAGTTTGTAGGTTCAACGAATACTATTTTTCATACATACGTTTTCATCCCTTTTTACACCCTTAGGGGTTGAATTTCCAAAAATCCCTTCTTAGTACACCTCTACGCCATAAGACCTACGTACTCCTCAAATTTCAAGTCTCTAGGGGCCTTATGCTCACTTCGACAGAGATTATCTCACGTTAGAGATGACGTCATATCTCGTTCGATAACTATTTATCCCCATTCTCACTATCTAACTCCCCAATTTTCTCATACAAAGTTCATGCGAGACTCAAGGTCAACGAGTTATTGAACGAGATATGTTAGTCATCTCCATCGTGAGATAATCTCTGTCGAAGTGAGCATAAGGCCCTAGGACCAGCGGTTTAGGCTGTGCGTTGTCTATATGTCAGTCAGTCAGTCAGTCAGTCAGTCAGTCAGGACTTTGAGTCTTATAGTATTAGAGATTAATGTTAATATTTTATTGTACACCATAAAACAAATACCTATACATATATATTGGTAAGTATATAAATAAACTCCAAGTCAAAAGGTTCAATTCAAAAGAATCTTTTTTAAATTTGAAACGTTTTAAAGCTAACCCACAGAGAATAAACATTTTATCGTCAACGCACAAAATGTTTGTCTATGGGTATCGAACTCGCAACATAACGCAGAAGGCAAAGTTACTATCAGCTGAACTGTAAGGCCAATAAAAAACAGGCAAAATCCAAAGGAATTAATTCAATTGAATCACTAGGATCACTTTGAAACGTCTTAAATCTAGGTGCCAGTCATCGTATTCGAACTCGTGACCTCATCGGTAGCTACCACTAGATCACTGCTCCATAAAACATAGTCGATGATTATTACTCAATGATTTCATGATAAGATACAATAATACATGACAATGATGTTATGATCGCTTAGCACGAGCAATTGCTAACCGACATTCCGATATGGCGATCTTGAAATACCTAAGACCTTCGGTACTTTAAAACTGTTATCATTAGAGCTGATTTCACCGTGCTCTGTTAGATTAACAAAGGATTAAAGGGCCGTTAAATATGTCAAAATGTACGCGTTTGTCATCTAAGGTTAGATTTAAAGGCCTGTTAATCCTTTATTAGTGACTAACTGAGCATGGTGAAATCTGAATATGGTTTGAAATGTTAGATGCTAGCTCAAAAATGTTTTTATAATCCCAAGTGCCAAAAATGACCTATTTTTAAGATCTATAATCAACCTGAAAAAAACTACTTTTGCCGCCTAATGTTGAGTGGTAACCATCACCTATAACAAAGCATTGCCTTGCAAGTCACGCACGATATGAACATTGGACTGCCCTGCGCCTGCGTCCATCAACGGGTCGAGGTTAGACAGAGGCTACCTTTTGATTACTGTAAGTGATTTGTGGTAGTGCTTTGTTATAGGTTATGGTTTCCACTTTATATCAGGTGGATTCTCTGCTTGCTCCAACAGATGTATTAAACTAAACTCAGTTCTTAAGTAATCAGTTTTTTTGCGAAAATTGTATTCTATTTTACAGTTTTTTTAATAATGAATAAACCGTCTTTTGGCTACAATCTCACCTGATGATAAGCGACGATGTAGCCCACATTGGAGCAGAACGGTCTAGAAGACACCGCAGTTTCTTCACTGATTGTTTCCCCTTTCGGTTTTTTATAACTACACAAAGGTGAACTGGAAGAGAATGCTCTCTAGCATTAAGTTCGCCTTAAGTACGATACATTTTGTTCTGTGCAATAACAGTTTTCTGTCTTCACACAAAAACAGCCTTCATAGCTCAGCTGGTAGTAGCTTTGCCTTCTGTGCTGTAGGCCGTGGGTTCGATCGCCACCAAAAACAAACATTTGTATGATGAATATACATAGATGTTTGAATTGCAAAAAGAAAAGTATATCGGTATTATATCAGATATCTGGTTCCCATATTAAAAGTTTTGGCTTAGTTTGGGGCTAGATAGTGCTGTATGCAAACTCCACCAATATTTATCCTACTAATATTATAAACGCGAAAGTTTGTAAGTATGGGTGGATGGATGGATGGATGGATGTTTGTTACTCTTTCACGTAAAAATTACTGAATGGATTTTAATGAAACTTTACAATAATATAGCTTATACATCGGAATAACACATAGGCTAGAATTTATAAAGATATTGTGTGAATTGTCCATAATATGACGATAAGTGTCAAGTAAGTAGCAAAAAATCTACCATCTGCGAGCTATTCTGGAGTGCGCTGCCAAAACCTCTAGAGTTACACATATGTAGGTACACCACGCTAATATAAGCTGCTCGAAATACTAATCCTGCGCAGACGAAGTCGCGGGTACCAGCTAGTCTATTATATTTTATTGATTGTTTCAGAATCTCATCGAAACGCGGCAGCGCGCTCACGTCGCTCGGCTTCGTATACTTCATGACGCTATTTGAGCTGCTCAACGTGCTGTGCCTGTTCACGGCGGCCGGTGCCAAGTTCCGCCACAAGTACAGCCTGAGCTGTGGCGATGTGCTCGATATCACCAACAAGTATAGTCCCGTTGCTTTATTCTACTAAAAACAAACATTTTGATCCTACCGGCTGCGCCAAAAAACTCATAATTGACGTGTTCGGTTTACGGCATCCGGCGCCAAGTTCCGCCACAAGCACGGTCTGAGCTGTGGCGATGTGCTCGATATCACCAACAAGTAACCCTTTGCTGTAGTATACAAACATTTTGATCCTACCGGCTACGCCAAACACTACTTTGCGAGTTCGTTTGAAGTGTGCTTCGCCATGTACTTCAAATGGTGGCACAATAATACAAAAAAAGTAAATAACAAGTACTTATCTAGTTCCCATATGGTTTAGCTTTGGCTTTGTTTGGGCTAGATAGTGCTGTGTGGAAATTCCACCAATATTTATTCTTTATTTATTAAGGGCCTAATATACAAATTAAAAGTGTAATGGTCCCTGCAGGGTGGTATCCGCTGTCCAAGCCGCGTTCTGCTGCATCACAGGCGCGATAGTATGCGCGTGGTCGTGCACCCGGGACTTCATGCGCGCCTCGCATTACATGTCAGAGGCGTACGCGTGGTTCGGAGCTGCCTACTTCTTCTATGACATCTGGTCTATGTATATGGTGAGTTTTTTTTTGGAAAACGATCTGCGAAATGTGTCTAGCACACACTGGATGAGAAGACCCGAAGACCAGGCACAGAAATCTACGTCCAGCAGTAGACTAACAGTAGAGGGTAGACGAGAACTAGAGGTTGACGATGATGATGAAGATGATGATGATGATTATGATGAAGATGATAGTGTTTTTTAAACTCTCGCGATCATAACACATATTGAATTATAACACGGGTATTTATCACAGTCTGCCCGCGACCACGGCTATTGCAACATAGCCGAAACGTCGGGAAAATAATAAAGGTAAACGCGATAAATACCCGTGTGATACTTCAACAGATGATGATGATGATGATGATGATGATGATGATGATTTCTTTTCTTTATTTATATGTCGTGTTATAGGTGCACGTCCAAATGAACAGCGCCGTGGACTACATGAGTCGCAAGCTGCGGCGGCCGACAAACGACGCGCTGCGGAGACAGGGCACCTCCTTCCTGTCGTACTGCACGCACGAACCCGTCATACTGTTCCACCATCTCTTCATCGGCGGGTTCGGCTTCCTTGTTATTGTGGTGAGTGTTGTGGAAGTGCTGTGGAGACAAGGGACCTCGTTCCTGTCGTACTGCACGCACGAACCCGTCATACTGTTCCACCATCTCTCATCTCTTCATCGGCGGGTTCGGCTTCCTTGTTATTGTGGTGAGTGTTGTGGAAGTGCTGTGGAGACAAGGGACCTCGTTCTTGTCGTACTGCACGCACGAACCCGTCATACTGTTCCACCATCTCTCATCTCTTCATCGACGGGTTCGGCTTCCTTGTTACTGTGGTCAGTGTAGTAGAAATGCTGCGGAGACAAGGGACCTCGTTCCTGTCGTACTGCACGCACGAACCCGTCATACTGTTCCACCATCTCTTCATCGGCGGGTTCGGGTTCCTTGTTATTGTGGTGAGTGTAGTAGAAGTTCTGCGGTGACAGGGCACCTCGTTCCTGTCGTACTGCACGCACGAACCCGTCATACTGTTCCACCACCTATTCATCGGCGGGTTCGGGTTCCTTGTTATTGTTGTGAGTGTAGTAGAAGTGCTGCGGAGACAAGGCACCTCGTTCCTATCGTACTGCACGCTTAAAACCGTCATACTGTTCCACCATCTCTTCATCGGCGGGTTCGGCTTCCTTGTTATTGTGGTGAGTGTAGTAGAAGTGCTGTGGAGACAAGGCACTTCGTTCCTGTCGTACTGCACGCACGATGCCGTCATACTGTTCCACCATCTCTTCATCGGCGGGTTCGGCTTCCTTTTTATTGCGGTGAGTTTATGCAGATAGCTGTCAAATACCTAAAAAGTTCTAAAACATGTGGTAAGTGCTCGAAAGGATTTTTTTATACAAGTTGCTGATGGAACTAGCATATGGCCCACTTGATGTTAAGTGGTAACCACCACCTATAACAAAGCATTGCATCGTAAGTCCCGCTGCATCTTTCACTTTCCATCAGGTGAGATTGCAGTCAAACGTATAGCCATCAAACAATAAAAAACAACACTGGCTCGCACATTTCTAAGTTTTTGAAGGTGTATTATTACTAGCTGTTGTCTTCAATTTTTTCCGTTCCGAACTACATATCGCTCATTTGGTGGAACATCGACGTAATTGACAGTATTCCATTTTTACAGGAGAGTGATTATTGTGATTTTTTGGTCATTGTTCCACCAAATGAGCGATATTTCCTAAACCAGTCACATAGTTGTGACCCCTTGAATTAGAAATAAAGTTTATATCAAATTATTATAATATGCATATGGTTGAATTGCAATTTCCTTGCAGTATCTCCGCGGTAACCTGGGCGACTGTACGTTCGGATTTGTCTACCTGATGGAGCTGTCTACCCCTTTCGTATCGCTGCGCGGAATCCTGTCGAGGCTAAAGCTAAAGGTGAATAAGTTCTACTTATATTATAAACTAGCGGCCAGTCCCAGCTTCGCATGGGTGGGTGGTCATAAATTTTTTGAACATTTTAGGATAAACTTAGACCGTGGGTTCGAGCCTCGCGTCTACGTTTTTAATTCGTCATATCTTTTGAATGGAATGTCCGATTTGAAAAATTTAAGAAGTAATCTATAGGTATTGAAACCGTCTTAATTATGAAAAGATTTATTTGGATAAGGATTAATACCAAGGTACAAATAAAGAGCCTTTTCTAGCGGCGGCATTTCAATTAAATTTTTATTATAAAAGAACACTTATTGTGACATAACTATAATAGTTAGACATATGCTGTCGCGACATTTTTTGCAGATGATGACGTTTTCTACAAAATCGTAGTACATTATTTTGTTCTATCTTCAATAGTTTTCGCAGCGCACGCGATGTAAGGTTTTTTTTTTCACCTTGGGTTACATTATTGAAGTTTTAGTAAGGATCCCTGATTTTTTTGAAAATATACTATAATTTGAATAACATAGGCTATGTTACTCAGGGATAATGTAGCATTCTAATGGTGAAAGAATTTTTGAAATCGGACCAGTAGTTTTTGAGCCTATTCGTTACATACAAAAATACAAATCTTTCCTCTTTATAATATTAGTGTAGATGTAGATATAAACCTTCCTCTTGAATCACTCTTTCTATAAAAAAAACCGCATCAAAATCCGTTGCGTAGTTTTAAAGATTTAAGCATAAAGCGACTTTGTTTTATACTATGTAGTGATAGTGATAATACAATATTTCGACACTATATAAAAAAAATATATATGTATATGGTATTGAGAAACAGAAAAATCAAATGTAAAATTAGAGAGTAAAAATGTATGTGTTTGTGTGTTTCAGGCGTCCAAGGCGTATATATTCAACGGGCTGGCGATGTTGGCTACCTTCTTCTTCTGCCGAGTCGCCAGCTTGCCTTACGTCTGCCTCATTTACAGCCGGGAGATTGGATTGTCTTACCTTGATGTACGTATCCTACTTATATTGTAAACGCGAAAGTTTGTAAGTATGGATGTTTGTTACTCTTTCACGTAAAAACTGCTGAATGGATTTTAATGAAACTTTACAATAATGTAGCTTATACATCAAAATAACACTTAGGCTACAATTTATTAAGATATTTTGTGACTAATCCTGCGCAGACGAAGTTGCGGGCACCAGCTTGTTAATATTGTCCCAGTGTTTCCCAGACATCGTTTTTTTTTATACTTCTAGCTGAAGGAACAAGCAGATGGCAACCTGATGTTAAGTGGTAACCATCACCTATAACAAAGCTCGTAAGTCACGCACGATAGGAACGTGCCCTACGATGCACTGCCCTGCGTCCATCAACTTGAGGCATACAGATGTTAAGCCTCATGTGCCTGTAATTACACCGGCAACCACACTCTTCAAACCGATACACAGCAACGCTACTTGGCGGCAGAAAAACGCGTGTCCTAGTACTTTCGAGACAGTGCGGTGAAAGGATTTTAAGTGCGTGTTTCTTTATTTGTTGTGGTAATCAATAGAGTAATCAAATCAAAGGATCATATAACGGGTGATTTTTTAAGAGGTATAGGCTTTGATTTTCAAAAAAAACACAAAAAAATTAAAAAATTTGATGAAATCTTTATTGGAATCGATAGAACGATCAATATAATTTAATGTTTGAAGATGATTTCATGCAAATGCTGGCCGCGGCTCCGGTTTAGATGGCCCATTCGCAAGGCCCAATTTCGGCACACTCTCTCCAACATATCAGCCGGTATATCACGAATAAATGCTTCAATATTGGCTCCCAGTGCGTCAATCGTTGCTGGTTTATCCCTGTAGACATGAGCCTTAACATGGCCCCACAAGAAATAGTCCAAAGGCGTAAGAACACACGATCTAGGCGGCCAATTGACGGGCCCAAAACGTGAGATAAACTGTTCACCGAAGGCGGCTCTCAATTGGGCCATTGTTTCGCGTGCCGTGTGGCATGTGGCACCGTCTTGTTGAAACCACATTTCAGGCAAGTCCAATTCTTCCATTTTGGGCAAAAAAAAATCGCCAATCATCACACGGTAGCGCTCGCGCGATGCACTCTCTTAACCGAGCATGCATTTTGATAGTAAAGTTCAATAATTTGCAAGCGTTGTTCGTTCGTAAGTCGATTCATGGTTAAATTATAGACCAAACTGAACAAGTTTGACAATGACACAAGACACGATTCACGCGTGATCTGTCAAAAACAGTGTTGCCAAAAAGATACCAGCAAAAAAATCACCCTTTAAAAGAGCGGTAGGAACCAAGCCGCAAGTTTGTTGCCTGTTCTTCTAGGCTTTGGTCGCGTGGAACTGGCACCTAGAGTCACCTAGCTTTAAGACGTTTCAAAGCGATCCTTGTGATTTTATTGAATAAATACCTTTTGACTTTGACATTATCTATTTATCTATAATACGTTTTCGCACGATCAATGAACTGTCGTTTCCAGGCGATAGAGTCCCTGCCCACCGGCTGCAAGGTATCCATCCTAGTCCTGCTGCTGCCACAGCTGTACTGGTTCTACCTGATGTCTTCGGGTGCGCTCCACATATTCTTCTGCAAGGCAGACAAGAACGCCAACAAGTCCGGCAACTTGTCCGCCAACAGGTATGAACGTGTGAACTAGTGTTGTTGGTTGTAAGGAAACGGCAGTAAAATTCGATAATAATGAGAGTTTAAGAACATACTTTTCGCTTTACAATAATAAATCACATAAAGAATTCGTTAAATTTTAATTAAATAGTTATTGCACTGCATATTATGTATTTGTATGTTTTAATATTTTTACGGACGTTCAGGTTCTATAACCCTGTGTTCATAGAATCGATAGTCGATGAAACTTATCATGCATACATCACTATACTTTTCATCAAAATTACGTCATGCTAAATTGACATTGACGTTTGATGTAGTGTAGCTAGCTAACGAAGCTTTTTGTGCAATTGTGCCAAAAAGGTATAAATCCTGCCTGCTTATTCCACATATCCTTGAAATAATTGAAATATTTCATCCAAGAATTGAAACAACACAATATACTCTACAATTTATTAGTGACGCGCTGCTTAATTAAAAAAAACATTATTTATTCTCCAATGAACAAAACACAAAGCTCAATAGGGCTTAATGCTCAAGCATTTTCTACCAGCCAACCAGTAGTGGTATTTAAAAGAAGATTAACATGCAAATAAACAAATTATTGTAATTATCTATTTTAATTTACAAATGATCCGTACATTTGACCTTCACCTTTTTCTTCAGTTCATTGTTAACCTTGACCTTAACCTTGACCTGCACAATCAACTTCTTCAACAGTTCGGAAGTTTCAGGATCTTCTTCTTCGCTTGAACTTTCTTCTTCGCTTTCCTCTTCTGGTTCTGGGGTGGGTGGAGGCGAAGGGGGTCGGGCGGTAGTGGGTCTTGCAGTAGTTACAGTGGTTGGGACATACTCAGTTTGCGTAGTTTGAGGTAATTCTGTTGATTGAGGAGGTTCAGAGGTCAGTGGTACGTATTCAGTGGTTTGGGTAGGTGCTGGTGTGGGCACAGTAGTTGGTACTTCATTTTCTTCCTCGTTCAAGTTCTCGAAATCAATGCCTGTGACTTCTTCCATCCAAGAGAGGAAGGGTCCGGTACGGATGAAACCTGTGAATTGTTGAAAATTACCATTAAATCTGCTCTAATACCTTCCCGTGCCTTCACTTTCATTGTTGTAGGAAGGGTTCTTTGACTATTCGACGCTAGATGTCACTTTAATCAGCTAGGCTAATCTTACCAGCTGGGAAACCAGAGTGGCAGCCAAAGTCTCCGCCGGCGACGAAGGAGGCGATACCAACTAGGACGGGGACTCCGTCATTGTCTACATGCACAAGAGGGCCACCGCTGTCTCCCTATGGAATAAAGAATGTATCTATAAGATATCGGGATTTTCAAATAAGAGATTTGCGATACTTATTATAAGATAGATAATTACTTGGCAAGTTGACTGAGATGTTACGTTGTAGAATCTGGCACAGATGGCGTTAGCGTTGATGAGAGCAGTGCCGAAGACTTGTTGGCAGGCTGTGTTAGAGACCGCGCGCAGATACACCCAGTTGAGCACCTCGGAGGTCGCGCCTGGGAAAACAAAATACAACTGAAAATACACATTGAATCAATTTGTCAAAAATCAAGTGGCCCAATAACTCACCCATTTGGCTGAAACTTGTAAAAAATATGAGTTCTTTAGGTTCTAGATTAGATAATGGGCTTTCGAAGTGATCCTTGTGATTATATTGAATAGATACCGTTTTATTTTACTTCTTTTTATTCCAGACAAATTACAAGATCTCCCTAAATAGTTAAGTAAGCACTAGGTACTGCCCACAGAACATAGAAATACTATTTCGTTCTGCTACCACGTGAGGACGCTGGTATAAAAATAACGTAATTTCACCATGGTTGAGCTTATTAGTAATGAGGTAGGTACTCACCATTACTCCAAGTCATGCCGAAGCCGCTAGCGATGACGACCTCGTTCTCGTAGTTGAGGAAGGCCTGCGCTCTCGATTGGATACGGATGGGCTGCAGTACTCCTGGAAATACATTATTCATGAAAGAATGTTAGGTGTACTTTTATATCTCGCAATAATTTTCATTTTTATTCCCTGTAGCACTTATCTTGGCAGTCGAGCTGTAAGTCCTTGTATGTAAGCCATTGGTAGTATGCCTAAATGAACCTTGACTTGCTTGGACCTTTGCTTCTAGGTATTTTATAATTACAGCTACTCACCAATAGATGGTGCTAAACAACTGCCCATATTATTATCAAGTCTTCGTCATCGTACTTAAATGCTATCCTACCAAGGCATTTTAAGGATATTACAAAGATTTGAGGATAATAAGAATATTGCTAACTTTGAGGAACAAAGATTTTTTATGATACCCTTTAAAGTAAGCGATCCTGGTGCGATTTGAACTCACGACCTTCCCGTTGACACGGGACTGCGCTAGCCAAAAGTTGCCAAAAGTTGCCAAAAGTAGGAATATATATTGAGACATAAGACATTGTAGGTACGCTATAAGAGTTTCTAGGCATATACTATACCCACTATGAGGAAGCTTCAAAGCTTATGTAATTTAACTTTTTAGGTGAAAATAACTTTTTAATTTTAATATGACTCATTTTATTATTAACTAGCGGCTTCCTGCTACTTCGCACGCGTTATGAAACTCCCATACATACTTTGACATCCCTTTGCACACTTATTAAGGGTAGTTTAAAAAAACTAAAAATGCCTTTCCTATTTTATAGCCTTGGAGTACATCTACTCCAAGTTTCAAGTTTGTAGGTTCAAGGAATACTATTTTTCATAAAAAGGTTTTCAACCCTTTTTACACCCATAGAGGTCGAATTTCTAAAAATCCCTTCTTAGTACACATCTACGCCATAAAACCTATGTACTCCTCAAATTTCAAGTCTCTAGGACCAGCGGTTTAGGCTGTGCGTTGTCTATATGTCAGTCAGTCAGTCAGTCAGGACTTTGATTCTTATAGTATTAGAGATAGAGATATGCACAGCAAATTGATAACCTCGGCTCTTTACAGCGCATTATATTTTAAATTAGTAATAAATATATTGTTAACGGGTTATAGCTTTGACAATAAATGATTCTAGATCTGAGCAGTGACGGATGTCAAAATTAAATTAACAATTGGTGTGTTCTGACAGGTCCAACAAACTGTCAGCGGGTGACACTGACAAGCGCAGTTGACGCCGACGCCGGACCGGCAAGTACATACCAAAGTCATAGGACCGCTGCTGGTGCAAGGAAATGTCGCCCACTACTGGGACTCACTTCCCACTGGGATGCCCACTCATAGATATTTCAATGGAAAATTTATTTCAAGAATATTCATTTATTTAGATGCAAAAGTGTTATCAACTAAGGGCCTAGCTAAACTGCATTCTATTTCTACTCTAGAACAAAAATATTTTATTTCTACAGTAGAAAGAGAAGATTTATTTTCTACAGTACAAAGAAACAGTTTCAACAAGAGATAGTCAAAGTCTAAAAGTATTTATTCAGTTGAATCAGAAGAATAACTTTGATCACAAGTATCATTTGATCATAGTATATATTGTCTATATGACAGACAACGTGACATTTTGATACGTCAATTTCATACATTTTCGGACGTCATAGAACAGAGTTGCCTACAAGCGTTGAGACCAAAGAGAAATATTAATGCTGTTTCATTTCACTGCGCTGACAATTGTATCTTTCGTCTCACATTTTTTGATAGTTGCGTTTTTCTGTATCATCCAACAGTGTCTAGCTCAAAACCATTGATGCTTATGTACTTTTAATGTGTATAACTCTACAATTTATTTATCTATGGCTGGGTAACCCTTTCGGACTATTTATCGATGTATTCTTAGTATATGGGATGCAAGCCCCAATGGTTGTTTAGATAGTGAATATTGATGTTGTATAGTTATTATGCTGGGTATAGATGGACAGTTAATATGTAGATGGTAGATATTCAGCACCATTTAGCCCCAAACTACTATGTACTATGTACTATGGGAACAAATTGACACTTCATATTTTTTTGTTAATGCAAACTCGTACCGAACATCTTAGTATTAGTAGTATTACAGCGGCGATGGGCTTGCAACCTGTCACGTATGGAATACCAAATTCTGCAAAATGAATATATGTACCAAATTGAATATTCGGACGTACTTCTGGAAGTACTAAGAGTTCCGAGCGGATATCTACCGTGCTTGGGGATCAAAGTCGTGAAGGTGTGTTTTGCTACTTAATCTCTTTATTGCGATATAAACCAATTTTCTCAACTAGCTGTGTTTAAGCAGACGAGAAGCTCAATTTGAATTTCGAACATCGCTTAAACTTAGCCATTTTAGTGAAAGAGAACACTAAATTAAAAAAAAAATGTCGTAGATGCGTATGTCATTGTTTGTCATGACTGATTACAAATTGTTCATCTATACCCAGCCTTATTGTCTGTTAAACGCTTGGAAGGATATATTCGCGATAGACATAGATAAATAGCTGATGTATTCATAATTATAAAAACTACGTGTTAGATAATAATCTGTACTAAATACTGTGAATATTAATTTTGCTATTTTCTGATAAAACAGTTAAACTTTACTTCTTCAGTCGAGTAACAAGTCGTTACAAATATAGACGCCATTTTGTTTTTGCTTTTTTTTATTTGAGAAAGTAGACATGAAAATGTATTCTCTGGGTGTATGTCTGACTACCCCCTTAGGCATCTCCAATGTTCTTGAGTAATAAGAAATCTGAGGGGTTGGCTATAGTTTTTTTTACTTTTAACTTTATGTTTTACCATCAAGGAGTCGAATAAAATTTACTACTTTGTTTATGACAAGTCTAAGGTAGGCAGAATTAGTTTAATCTGACGGATAGCATTGAGATGGTAAAACTCTGCCTACTAATAGGTCACATTTGACATCTCATCATCAAATGTTTAGAATGGTTTATGATGTCAAAGTAAGTCGTAAAATTGCCTTCTTTTGTCATTATTACAATTAATATGTACATTATGTACGTTTAACTGAAAAAAGTGAAGCAATTGTGCAAAAGAAGCCAATTTTATAACTTACTTTGACATAATCTGACTGAAACTGACAGATGTCAAATGTGACCTATTAAATTGGCCCTACTTATGTGCACTGAGAATAGAAGTGGAAAAAAACTCTTTAAAAGACAAAGAAAAACAAAATATCGTAATTCTATTTCTGTTCTAATTTCAAACGCATTGTTCTAATTTCAAACGAATAATATTTAAAAAAATATTTTTTGTTATTCTGATTTGAAATTGGAACGCTTAATATTTTATTTTATATTTATTTTCTTTGCATTTCGAGTTTAACTCTCCACTACATTATCTATATAACATTTTTCTAGTTTTGTATGGGATAACTTATTGTATTTATTTACGCATTTGACTTTTAACTCTTACACTGTGGTGTTAAAGGTGAATTTCGATTGTATTTATAGAGGTAATATTTTTTATGCTTTTTTCTTTAGCCATACAAAATTTTTGGATGGTCTATTTAAGTTTATCGCTAAAAGCGATGTCTTCCAGACAACCGTTGTAGCAAATGTGTTGATTGAGCTGTTGAGCTACTTATTTATTTTAATATATTTAACAAAATATTATTTTGAGCAGCTTTCAATAATAAAATAGAGTATTTTATAGTCGGTGCAAATATGAAGCTCGTTTTAGAAAATTTCAACTTTCAAGCCATTTTGTCTATTTAAACTTTTTTTTCTTAAAAGGAATTTCTTTGTTTGGCAAAAACTAAAACATTATTATTTTAATGTTATTTACTAATAAAAAGTTTAACATTTTTTCAATTAAACATGAAAACATCATTTTCAGATCTATTTTAGAATCTCGAAAAAAATGCCACATTTAGAATACTAACAATATATAATTTATGTTTGGATTTGACTCTGGAATACCCCTTTAAATATCTGTATGAATATTTCAATGTTTAGGCGTGATCAAAGTATAATAATAGGTGTTTTAAATAAATATTGCTGTCTTATAATCATAATTGTTATTATAATTGTAAAAATAACTTTGATAACGCCATCTCTTGGCAGGAAGCGTAAACAATGAGTGGTTTAAAATTGTGTGCATTATTGAAAATAAGGCACAAATTATTGGTGCCTGGGAACGTTTTTGACTTCGTAAGGTGATTTGAAATTTGGATCTTATGACTTTGTTAATAAGGATGGTTATTGTTAGGATAAAGTGTGTATTAATTGAATCAAAGCTTAAAAAAAAGTTTTCGAATATTTTGTTTGACTCGCACAAGGTTGACAACTTCTCGCTCGCTTATTTCAATGTTTTTGAAGATTTGTTTATTTAAAAATGATATTTTTGCTGCACATGAGGCTTAACATCTGAATGCCTCATGTTGATGGACGCAGGGCATCTTAGGGCACGTTTATATCGTGTGTCTTACGAGGCAATGCTTTGTTATAGGTGATGGTTACCACTTAACACCAGGTGGCCTCTGCTCTTCCATCAGCAAGAAGTATTAAAAAATAAACCTTTGTCAATCTCCGAAACTAACGGCCGGTTTCTGAAAGCTCGATCAAAACTAATCGGATGTCAAGTCACTCGCCATTTCAGTTCAAAGTCAAAGTCAAAGTCAAAAGGTATTAATTCAATAAAATCACAAGGATCACTTTGAAACGTCTTAAAGCTAGGTGACTCTAGGTGCCAGTTCCACGCGACCAAAGCCTAGAAGAACAGGCAACAAACTTACGGCTTGGTTACTACCGTTCTTTTGTATGATCCTTTTACAAAATAATATAATACAATATTGAAGTTAAGTGAGGCGTAGGCATACAGAAAAAGGTAAACATAATCAAATTTATATATAGCTATCACATCTTATTAGATAGAGATAGCAAGTGACTTGACATGCGATTAGTTTTAATCTGGATTTCAGAAACCCGCCGTTAATTTTCCATTTTAAAATTTAACTTTTATAAATGTATATGTTTAAAAACTTTACGATATGCATGTGTCAGGATATGGTCTGGAAGAGAAACTTTTATGTCAATGTCAAATGAATGACATGACAACCTTAGATCTTATTTTAGAACAGAGAATGATAACCGTCGTTTCCGAACTAAATATTTCGATTGTGATCAAAATAAGTAAATGAGCCATATTTATCGTTACAATATAAACTGTAAATAACACATAAATAATACGTTAACAATACAACAACAAACGAAGGAGTGTAGTCATTTTTATACTTAATGTCTTGATGTATCATAATAATGCGTAATGTTACTTGTAAACGCTATTTTATACTAAACTGTTATTTACAGTTTATATTGTAACGATAAATATGGCTCATTTACTTATTTTGATCACAATCGAAATATTTAGTTCGGAAACGACGGTTATCATTCTCTGTTCTAAAATAAGATCTAAGGTTGTCATGTCATTCATTTGACATTGACATAAAAGTTTCTCTTCCAGACCATATCCTGACACATGCGAGAGCTTTTCTAGCTCTTAAAAGGTATTATATTCAATGGAATTACAAGGATTACTTTGAAACGTCATAAAGCCAGGTGAATTTAGGTGTCAGTTCCACGCGACCAAGCCTTGAAGCTTATCTATACCTCTCACGAATGAGAGGTGACTATGTTAACAATAGTGTGCGAGTGAGAGGTAAAATGGCGTCGCCATTTATGATTCGTTTCTTGACCGGCGCAAGTTATACCTACTTAAGTGTAATAAGATCTGAATGTCTACCGTGCCTGGGGATTGCCGGGAGATTGATTTTCTGCTTATAAGTAGAGTACTGGTTTTTATTACGTTAAAAATGTTATTCGCCCCAAACATTCTTCCTAAAGGCATTATTTAGTTGACTTCCATTCTCTGCCAAAATGTACGAAAGATAAAATAAAGTGTACGAAAAAACTAACAAAAATGGTGCCATTTTGAAAATGTTGACAAAAAAATATGTGAAAGTATCGCTAAGTATTGACGTTTTCTTGTTACTTGAATATAATGTTAGATAATAAATATAAATGTGTATTTAAATGAGCTTTAGACAGTAGATTCACTTTCTAGCACAATATATTGGTGTTTTTACACCATTTTGGTGAATACAGGTATATTGTACTGTGGCCTATTTGTTCAGATAATTCCGTAAATGTTTGTTGTAGCAGTAACTGTTGTATGAATGTCTTCTTTTGTATATTGTTATTAAACCAGAGATTTGTTACTTTTGGACGTGCCACTGACTACTCTCGTTCTTAGATAATCTCAAGAGTCACGAGTAGCATTTCAAAATGAAACCGATTCAAAAATATCTCTTACAATACAATTTCATTGATTTCTGTGACCGATAAAATAAAAATATATTATTAGAAATATAATAATAATTTATATAAATGTTATCCTTAGTAACATTTCTTTGGGTTATGGCAAAAATAGAAATAAGAACGATTTAAAAGCCTTTTTTATAATCATACCTTTGAAAATACCAAGATTCCTGATTAAATGAGGATTTTGTTCCGACTGGCTCGATAGATGGCGCTGACTAGTAGTAGCCTTCAAATAATTTGACAAGTGGACACTAACTTAGACCAGACATTTAAGTTTGCTTATATTTACTATATATTCTATAATTCATATACCAGACATTTAAGTTTTAGGTTGCTTCTAAACTACATCATCTTCCTACCCTGATCCCACTTGATGTCGAGTCGGCACAACAAGTTTATTCTCTCCACTTCCCTCTATCATCCGTCATCTCAGTAGTCATCTTTCACACAATCCATCCATCTTCTCTTTGGCCTTCCTCTACTCCTTAATCCATCCACATTCATACCTAACGTTCTTTTCGTTACTTGACTGACATTCTTCTTTTCTCATGACATGCACGCTAAAAGGTTTAGAGCTGACTTCACCAAGCTCTGTTAGTTACTAATCAAGGATTAACAGGCCGTTAAATCTAACCTTGATGTCAAACGCGTACATTTTGACATATTTAACGGCTCTTTAATCATTTGTTAATCTAACAGAGCATGGTGAAACCGGCCCTTAGAGCTGACTTCACCATGCTCTGTTTGTTACTATAAAGGATTAACAGGCCTTTAATCTAACTTTAGCTGTCAAACGCGTACATTTTGACATATTTAACGGCCCTTTAATCATTTGTTAATCTAACAGAGCATGGTGAAATCAGCTCTGAGAGTGCTGGCACCGCGTCAGTGGCTCACCGTATAGTGGCTATAAAGTCTTTGTATGAAAATAGCCAGTTTTTGGTTGGGCCACTGTATACGTGTGAAAGCTACCTTATAACTTCTCGTTCCTAACTCTTCAGGTGTGAAAAGGCCTATATATGAAAACGATTATTGTATAGAAATCGATACATATTTTTTTTCTTGTGCTGTTCTTCCGAATTCTATTGTGTATGGTAAATTGATTTTGTATGTGTAAGTGGCCAAATCTGGTGACGAAGGTTTTGGCCTCTCTAAAGGCCCTGTCTGCCTCCAAAGCACAGAAGCAATTACCCATCCATTTAATAACTTTCCTCAACTTTTCTTGGCCACCTGCTCGTACAAACTCTTAATTATACATAAGAAAGTAGGAATGAGACAGAATCGTTACTCTCTCTTTTTGCTTTATGTTGGCCATCCCTAAGGGTGGTTCGGACCATGCTAGTAGTTTAGTCAAGTTGCAAGCACTGTCTTCGTTTGTCCGTCTGCTGGTCGTATTACTGCGAATGAATTATTCAAGACAACGTTTTTGTCATAATTTCTTGTAACATTACATAACGCTGTCATAAAGACATTCATGTTACTGTACTTGCTACTTGACTAAAACACTAAGCCAGTCTGAGCTACCTGGATAATACATTTCAGAAACGTCAGAACAATATGTGATAGGTATTATAGTTTTCCATTTACAATTAGGTTCAGGGTATAATAATTATTTTTTCAATTTTATATAACTTTATTTATACACTAATTCAGTTATAATAACTTCTAATGCTCTTTATTCTCTTAATGCTTTTATAATATATTTTATTAATAACCACAGATTAATAACAAGTTAAATAAACTGCGTGAATTCAATTAGTTTGTCTGAACGATCATATAACAAACAGGGAACTAAGTCGTGTGTTGCCTTAGTCGCGTAACAATTACAATTACAATTGTAATTGAAACCTCAATTACAATTATTTCTCCGTAATTGGTATCTAAGCGTATCACCATTTTTGAGTAACACTATCCGTCAAGTAATAATATACTTGTCTTTGTTTTTTAAAGTCAAAAGTAGAAATAGAAATATTTTTATCCGACAAATAACGTTACTTATTACGTTAAAGCTCGTTAAGGCTCTAAGGCCCAGTTTCACCATGCTCTGTTAGTTACTAATAAAGGATTAACAGGCCGTTAAATCTAACCTTAGATGTCAAACGCGTACATCCTACTAATAATATAAACGCGGAAGTTTGTAAGTATGGATGGATGGATGTTTGTTACTCTTTCACGTAAAAACTACTGAATGGATTTTAATGAAACTTTACAATAATATAGTTTATACATCAGAATAACACATAGGCTACAATTTATAAGTGAATTGTCCAAAATATGACGATAAGTGTCAAGTAAGTAGGAAAAAATCTACAATCTGCGAGCTATTCTGGTGTGCGCTGCCAAAACCGATAGAGTTACACATATGTAGTACATGCCACGCTAATATAAGCTACTCGAAATATTAATCCTGCGCAGACGAAGTCGCGGGCACCAGCAAGTTTTGACATATTTAACGGCCCTTTAATCCTTAGTTATTCTAACACAGCATGGTGAAATCAGAGCTAAGTTTGTTATAGACTCATGCAACCATTATTTTTATAGATTTTATGACCTTTACGCGCTCTATAACTATCTCTTTTTTACTACGAATATCAGTGAAGATTGTGGTACAATAAGAATAAAATTGTTACCGTTATATAAATGTAATATTTGTGTAGTTTGTATCGTAAGCTTGTTTGGTACGAAGCGATTTGCGTAACGAAGCCCACTTGTAAAATCAATCGACAATAGGTTCTTACTTGCCTAATTTATTATTTATTTTGGATCTATGACAATACTTTATTTATTATTTTACATTAGTATACGTGAATACAAAGAAATCAAATTTATATTTGGTATCTTTGGATCCGCATATTCCTGACAAGATAATAATTAGGTATTTTGAGGTTTTAAAATTGATAAAAATCTGTAAAGATTAAAGTGATGTCATATTGTTTTTGAAGTCATTTTCTTTTAATTATATCTCCATACAAGGTGTTCCAATACTTGTACTTAAAACTTCAGGGGGCTAAAGTACCCATCAATATGAATAACTTTTTCTAAGGAACCAATACTGTGAACACGAAAAAAACAGCTGTTTCATACATTATAGCCAGATAGGTATTGAACTTTTGCAGTTTGAGGTATAAGTATTGGAACACCTTGTATAGCTAAACAATCAAGTAATGTATACAATACTTATCAAATTAAAACGTCCTAAATATTGCTAAAACACAACTTGCGGTTATAACATCTATTTAAATAAGAATTTCCATTTTGCCTGGTAATCAATAACAGATGGCGCCACTTGTATTTTATTTAGCAGTCGCTTCGCGCCAAGAAAGCGTAATGGTAATAGATGTGATATGTGTGAACTCGTCATTTAGACCGTGGCTACCACGGCGTTGTTGCACTGAGTGTTATAATATAAATGTGTCCAAAATAACTCACCTGATTGTTTATTTTATATCTAAAATATCCTTTGGCTACTATCTCAACTATTCAACATAATTAATAATAGTAGTACCTTACCTACCCTGAGCCTGAGTTGCGCTCACTGTTCTTTGTGTAAAGACTTGTGGGTTGCATAGTCACGGTAAGCGCCCCCTAGCAAGGCGTGTTGAGAACTCATGACAGTAAGTGACGTTTCGATGGAATTGGGTAGGATGATGGCAGGAAAATAAGGGTGCCGATAATGTACAACCATGGATTGTACAGCCGAGGAAAACACAGCCCGGATTTGATGTACAATTTGGTCGCGAAATCCATGGCTGTGTAATCCAAGGGTGTACATTCCAAGCCGTACAAATTTTGCACACCTTTGGAAAGCACGACCCGATAAAACGCAGCCAAAATTTTGATGCCAAAACATAGGCTTTGTTTACACTCGTCAATTACTTACTCACTCACTTGTTGATCCGACTCGGATTGGTTAGGTTATGTTAAAACATATTAATTACGCACGAGGCGAGCGAGCAAAGCGAGCGTGCCGCGGCAGCGGCCGCCAAAGTGCCAGAATTTTATTTTTTTCTAACATTAATCTCTGAATAATTCTCTTATTTTATATAATTTTTAATCTGTGCTACTTGCCTATACTTACTGTGTAGTGCATCTAAACAGAGCATAGGCTTTCGACCAATCAGAGCATGGTCACAGAATCCATGGTCGTGCAATCCTGGCTGTACAATCCCGACTGTGCTGGGAAAGCACAGCCTGGAAAACACGGCCCGGATTTCATGTACATTTTGTACATGGAATCCGGGCCGTGTTTTCCAGGCTGTGCTTTCCGGGTTGTACATTTTCGGGCTGTGTAATACTTGGTCGTAAATTAACCGGACCCGAAAATAACGTCTGTCGGTTCGCTAATGAAAAAATAATAAGCTTATTGCAGCCCATGGAGGAAATACTTTGTAAATGCTTGTTCCATCAGCTGGTTGTATAAAAAAAAAATGAGGTGCTGCCAACGCCATTTTAGGCTCAACCGGGGTCTTTCGTCGGACTATCTACTTAAATATAAAAAAATGTAGGTAGGTACAGCAAATATATCGGATTAGTGCTAATATTATATTACGTTAATATAAGGATGGTAGGTATTGAGCCGTGATAGGAATTAAGGATACACATTTTTACTTGAAAACTAATAATTATAGTAATACAATGAGCGGCCTAATCGCTAACAGCGATCTTTTCCAGGGAACATTGGGATGGATAGGACTGAACATAAAAAAGAGGGGAAGTCTGGTGTGGGTTTAGTAGGTTTGTGGGTTAAGTACCTACCTACTTGTCCAAATATAAATGTTGCTACCTTAGCTTCGACTCTTCATGGTACACACAGATAATAACGCATCAGGCTACACTGCTCACTTTGATCTTTGTGGTAAGCGTAAATTTTTCGTGTATTTAGCTTGATTTGTATCAGTGGGTATTCATAGTTTCCGATAGGTAGGTACCCTGCTACGTATTAGATTTTGAATCGGATTAGATGCTAATGTAAAGCAAAATGCTATAGCTTATCAGATTCATAATCAAATATGAATATTGGCGGATTTTCCACAACTTCTGAGTTTTAATAATTTTATAGTACCTACCTACTTATTGGTTTCAAGTCTGATGGTTTCAGGAATGATGATATCTGCAAAAGTGTTATACTGTAATGTAGATTTTAAACTTCACGAGTAAAGGTGGTAAACCCCTAGCTTAAAATTAATTATATTGATAACCATCTTATCAAATTGATTAGCTACGTATCTGATAATATGCAGTGATTTGTTGACTACTGTAAATTCTTATGTACCTAGGTACCTGTAGATATTAAACTTGAGTTTGAGCCGAAAGTGCTCAGTGGTGGTCAGCATGTTTTGGAGTACGGGGTTGATATTGGCCCTGGCAGTAAGTCAGGTAAGATTTTGTGAAAATTATTAATGATTCAAAACATATATAAAATTTAAAATATGATTCAAGATTGTTTACCGATTAAAAGTAAAAAAATATCGAGAAGAGATACGAGGCAAATGTTTAAAAAGGATCCATAATCCTTTTGTACTAAGTAGGTAGTTGGCAACAAATAAATTAAATATTTCGATGCTAGTAATATAATTTTGTATTTTTTTTGTTATGTAATTTTGTGCAATAAAGTAGGTATAAATAAATAAATATTGGTGTCAATTCTGTTGTTTAATTTTCCTAATTTAATCTAATTTGACAGCACTAAAAATATTGCCATCCCTTTCTAAAAGACCGAAATAACAAGGACGGCTATAATTTTAGAGCTGTCAGATTAAGTTAATTTAAGATAATGCAACAACAGAATCGACCGACACCATTACTAAAGAATTATAGGATAAGTATCTAATTAGTAGTAGTAACCTTAGACGGGTACCTTTAGTTACACACGATACGCACCACCAGGCTACACACTGCTTTTATGTCCAAGTTAGCATCTTTTTTTGCTTTTTGTAGCTTGCACTGTATCTTTGTAAGTAACTATCTACATACTACCTTCTTATAAATTTCAGGTCCCTGCAGAGTTGGTGAAGCCAGAATTCATTGAAAATGTGATTAGCGAAGGTAAATACCTCCTAGATTTGTTTAATAAGGAGACTGGGTGGAAAAGTGCGTACCTACCTATGATAAAGTAAGTACATGGTAGTAACCTAGCACACACGGATAGTTTATTTAATTTTATTTATCCGGAAAACAAACGCATCGAACTCGAACATACGCATCGAAATAAATAAATAGGTACTTAATCAAAATAGTTTGGAACTAAGGCTGATTAACTTTGGTGTGATATGTTGGTGTTGCTGGGTTCGCCGAATTAAGGCACCGTCCGCCATCGCGTCGTCCCTTTCCTACGATTATCTGTATTTCATGTAGCATAGCTATGAGTACCTTATCTACAAAGTGTGTAACCTGACGTGTAGCCGACTGCACTACTTAAAAGTGAGTCTGATCCGACAACCCTTACCTACCTACTCACCTCTACCCATAATATATCAACATGGAAGTGCCGAGATCTAACAGAGGCAATATTAGGTACCGATGGGCTTTTACCTATATCTAGTAAAATATGTTAATACTTAGCTATCTATTATATCATTAAGTATAAACTACGTATAATCTAAATAACGTATCTATCTACTGTGCCTAGGAATTGCAGTCATGAGTCAGTTTCCTTTGTTTTAAAATACTTTATTTACCTAGGTAGCAAGTACCTATAGGTACCCATAAAACTGCAAAACTAGACAGGTACCTATACTGAATCAATTTTGACCTTAAATTCTTCTTCAAAAACTGTTTTTAGTTATATACCTAAAGGTATGGAACTTACCTACTGCAGATGCTATTAATTACATGTTAGTTTGGTATGGTATCTACGTATACCTACGCACTACTTGATTAGTACCTAGACAGTAGGTAAATTCCTACTTGTAGATTCTTGTATTTAGGTACGTCATTGGAGATATGGTATCATAAAATTAAATAAATCATGTAGAAGGCACCTTATCACATAGATTACTAGTTATTGGCGTGATTTATTTTGCTTGAATTGATAGCACGATTATCGGTCTAATCGTATTTTTTTATAGAAATCAACAAAGATAGTCATTAATACCTTCTACCAACGGCTATCAGTCACCGTCACCGCACTATATACAAAATGATAACCATTGTATTAATATCTCAATAACCCCTTGTCCGATGAAAGTCATATAGGTACTTACCAGTACATTTCTCAAGAATAGCCTTAATTCTCTAATTAAAATGGTGAAGTTTATAAATACTGTACCCACCTTAGTGAGATGCGTTCATTTTCATCATTAGCCTTTTAGAACAAGAAATCCTCTTCTATACCTCGTGTGTTCATAAGTTTTGAGACGAACTTATTTAATTAATTTAAAAAGAAAGTAATTCATGCAACCTTTTTTAAACTTTTAAATTTAGAATGTTTTGAATCAGAAAAAATATACATTTGAATATTTGTTTCATTCTCCGTGAAAATGGCTCCAACAAAAGATTTGCGTGCGACTGTAATTTCACTGTTTCAAGCAGGAAAAAAACCAATGCAAGTTTTTAGTGAAATCTAAAGTTTGGGATGTAGTCGGAACTTTGTGTATTATACCATAAAGAGGTACAAGGAGACCGGCTCTTTAGAAGACCGTGGAAGATGTGGCCGCCCGCGGTCTGTAAGGACGCCCGCCAACATCAAAGTAATCAGAGAGCGAATTCGTCGCAACCCTTGCCGGACTCAAAAGAAATTAGCTCTGCAGACCAACATTTCGCGAATATCGGTGCACAGGATACTTAAATATGATCTTAAACTAAAGGCCTACAGTCGAAGGAAAGTGCATTATTTAAACGAGCGTCTTCGTAAATTGCGACTGGAACGATGTCGGAACCTATTGAAGAGACACGATCCAAAAAATATCCTGTTTACCGATGAAAAGATCTTCACGGTGGAAGAAAAGTTTAACCGGCAGAACAATAAGGTTTACGCCAGAAGTTCAAAGGACGTCCAGCCATCTGTACGCAATGTCCAGCGTACTCATCATCCAGCAAGTGTGATGGTTTGGTGGGGTGTTTCCTACGAGGGGGTCACTTCGCTTCATTTTTGCCAGCAAGGCGTCAAGGTAAAGGCACAAAATTACCAAACCGACATATTGGAAGCGGTGGTTAAACCATTAAATGATACGCTATTCGCTGGAAAATACTGGGTTTTCCAACAGGACTCTGCTCCCTCCCATAAAGCTAAGACTACCCAACGTTGGCTGGAGGCCAATTTGCCAGGCTTCATTCGGAGCGAAGATTGGCCCTCGTCAAGCCCTGACTTGAATCCTTTGGATTATTCTTTATGGACGGAATTGGAGCTGAGGGCATGCAGAAAGTCTCACCTGGATTCTCTCAAGCGAGCGCTTATTAAAGAATCGAAACGGATTCCCATTGAAAAGATTCGTGCCGCCATAGATGAATGGCGCACGCGTTTGAAGGCCTGCATTGAATGCAAAGGCGGCCATTTTGAATGATTTATTTTTAAATACAGATCTAGATGTCAGTAGTTTTAATTTTAATATCCAATGAATACTCAACTTAGCTCCAAAAATATTTTAGTTTTACTGTGTCTCAAGACTTATGAACACACGAGGTACATACAGCACTTCTACAAATTTAGGAAGAAATGTTGTAAGCCTATCCACGGGCTTCCCGCAATCTTTACAATGTCATCGATCCATCGCGTCTGGCATCCTATGCTTCGTCTTCTGGTTCGTGAGATTCAATAACTTTATTTAATTTAACTGTTGGTTTATAGCTTCAAACGCCAACGAGCGTATTGTATCGGGCTGGCAGGCGTACCCCGGCCAGCTGCCTCATCAGATTTCGCTCCGCATGGTGAACAACGCTGGTAGCGTCGGCGGCTGTGGAGGCTCCGTCGTCTCCAAGGACTGGGTCGTCACTGCCGCTCACTGCACTGCTGGGTCAGTTAACGATTATTATCTATATCAACTGAATGAATGAAACAACTGGGCTGCAATTAACCTTTACCCACCTACATCGTTGACTGGACTCAAAGCTCTGAGCGAATGAGTTAGACTTCACAGCTCAGTTGGTAGTAGCTCTGCCTTCTGCGCCGTAGGCCGTGGGTTCGATCCCCACCGAGAATAAACATTTGTGTGAAGAACATAGATGTTTGTTTTCTGTCTGGGTGTTATTATATATTATAAGTATGTATTTTCAAAAAAAATGTATATAATGTATTATATCAGCTATCGGTTCCCATATCACAAGCTTTTGCTTAGTTTGGGGGGAGATAGTGCTGTGTGGAATGTCCACCAATATTTATTAATTTATTACTTTTAATGATGCAATTCACTATTATATCTATAAGTTATAGTTTAGATAGAGCAGGTCTAGTGGGACTGACCCCGCTTTGCTATCGTAAGGTCGTAGGTTCGAATCCGGTGGTGCATCAATGGAATTTTCATATCAAAAATGTATGTGCGCAATGCCAGTGCTCTTAAATGGTGAAGGAAAACATCATGAGGAAAACCAGTTAGTATTCTAACAGCGGAGAGCAAAATGTGGGTATGTGCCAAATGTAATGTTTGGACGTACCTTTGTCTACCCCCCTTAGACGTCCTCAAGGAACCTGGAGTTGTACCTAATTGGTGCTAAGAGATCTGAGGGGATATCTACCGTGCCTGGGGACCAAAGTCGTGAAGTTGTTTCAGTTTAAAGTTTAATCTATAGAGCTTAGTTCAGTCGTTGTATATTTTTTAATTTTTATATTATCACACAGTCAAATCACACTGGTAGTCCGCGCTGGTGTGACCAGCCTCACGACTCCCCAGTACATCTTCGAAACGCAGCAATGGTACAACCACCCCACGTACAACGACAACATTCCCGGCATCGTGCAGCCTAATGATATAGCAATGGTGAAGTTGGAACGACCAGTCACCTACAGCAGTGAGTTATTGGGAATGTTTATTAATGAAAATGTCGAGTCCGCCTATTATTGGCGTATGTATATGTATCAGTCTAACGGCCAGTTTCTGAAAGCTCGATCAAAACTAATAGGATGTCAAGTCGGCCGTCAGAGCTGATTTCACCGTGGTCTGTTAGATTAAAGGATTGAAGGGTCATTAAATATGTCAAAATGTACGTGTTTGACATCTAAGGTTAGATTTAATGGCCTGTTAATCTAATTAATAACTAACAGAGCATGGTGAAATCAGCTCTAAGGCAAAACAATGTTCTTAAAAATGTAAGCATGCATACCTATTGCAGTTTGCGTTCCAATTTATAGGTAAATTAATTAATGCTTCTCCATCTCCGAATTGAAAACCTCAATATACTCCAAGTTGTAATCTCCGTATCGGGAGGCCCTTTATGTATGGATACTTGTGAGTTCTCAGCACGCCCGATGGAGGCGCTCATCGATTCTACATACAAAAACGAAATACTTACGAAATATGCTAAACAAATCTAAGACTTGGGGTACTACCGTAAGCATGGAGGTGTCTAAGATCGTAAGTATGTCGTCTCGAAGTCGCTTTAGAAAAAAAACATACTTTCAATCACAAAACGAGTCTCTATTCAAAAAAAGCCTGACGTTACGAAAAACGAAATACGAAATGTGGTAAAAAAACCCAGACTTGGGGTACGATGACGAAGACTTGATATGGGCAGTTGTTTAGCACCATCTATTGGTGAGTAGCTGTAATTATAAAATACCTAGAAGCAAAGGTCCAAGCAAGTCAAGGTTCATTTAGGCATACTACCAATGGCTTACATACAAGGACTTACAGCTCGACTGCCAAGATAAGTGCTACAGGGAATAAAAATGAAAATTATTGCGAGATATAAAAGTACACCTAACATTCTTTCATTATTTCCAGGAGTACTGCAGCCCATCCGTATCCAATCGAGAGCGCAGGCCTTCCTCAACTACGAGAACGAGGTCGTCATCGCTAGCGGCTTCGGCATGACTTGGAGTAATGGTGAGTACCTACCTCATTACTAATAAGCTCAACTATGGTAAAACTACTTTATTTTATACTAGCGTCCTCACGTTGTAGTAGCACGAAATAGTATTTCTATGTTCTGTGGGCAGTACCTACCTAGTGCTTACTTAACTATTTAGGGAGATCTTGTAATTTGTCTGGAATAAAAAGAAGTAAAATAATACGTTATCTATTCAATAAAATCACAAGGATTACTTCGAAAGCCCATTATCTAATCTAGAACCTAAAGAACTTATATTTTTTACAAGTTTCAGCCAAATCGGTGAGTTATTGGGCCACTTGATATTTGACAAATTTATTCAATGTGTATTTTCAGTTGTATTTTGTTTTCCCAGGCGCGACCTCCGAGGTGCTCAACTGGGTGTATCTGCGCGCGGTCTCTAACACAGCCTGCCAACAAGTCTTCGGCACTGCTCTCATCAACGCTAACGCCATCTGTGCCAGATTCTACAACGTAACATCTCAGTCAACATGCCAAGTAATTATCTATCTTATAAAAAGCATCACAAATCTCTTATTTGAAAATCCCGATATCTTATAGATACATTCTTTATTCCATAGGGAGACAGCGGTGGCCCTCTTGTGCATGTAGACAATGACGGAGTCCCCGTCCTAGTTGGTATCGCCTCCTTCGTCGCCGGCGGAGACTTTGGCTGCCACTCTGGTTTCCCAGCTGGTAAGATTAGCCTAGCTGATTAAAGTGACATCTAGCGTCGAATAGTCAAAGAACCCTTCCTACAACAATGAAAGTGAAGGCACGGGAAGGTATTAGAGCAGATTTAATGGTAATTTTCAACAATTCACAGGTTTCATCCGTACCGGACCCTTCCTCTCTTGGATGGAAGAAGTCACAGGCATTGATTTCGAGAACTTGAACGAGGAAGAAAATGAAGTACCAACTACTGTGCCCACACCAGCACCTACCCAAACCACTGAATACGTACCACTGACCTCTGAACCTCCTCAATCAACAGAATTACCTCAAACTACGCAAACTGAGTATGTCCCAACCACTGTAACTACTGCAAGACCCACTACCGCCCGACCCCCTTCGCCTCCACCCACCCCAGAACCAGAAGAGGAAAGCGAAGAAGAAAGTTCAAGCGAAGAAGAAGATCCTGAAACTTCCGAACTGTTGAAGAAGTTGATTGTGCAGGTCAAGGTTAAGGTCAAGGTTAACAATGAACTGAAGAAAAAGGTCAAGGTCAAATGTACGGATCATTTGTAAATTAAAATAGATAATTACAATAATTTGTTTACTTGCATGTTAATCTTCTTTTAAATACCACTACTGGTTGGCTGGTAGAAAATGTTTGAGCATTAAGCCCTCTTGAGCTTTGTGTTTTGTGCATTATAGAATAAATAATGTTTTTTTTTAATAAAGCAGCGCGTCACTAATAAATTGTAGAGTATATTGTGTTGTTTCAATTCTTGGATGAAATATTTCAATTATTTCAAGGATATGTGGAATAAGCAGGCAGGATTTATACCTTTTTGGCACAATTGCGCAAAAAGCTTCGTTAGCTAGCTACACTACATCAAACGTCAATGTCAATTTAGCATGACGTAATTTTGATGAAAAGTATAGTGATGTATGCATGTTAAGTTTCATCGACTATCGATTCGATGAACACAGGGTTATAGAACCTGAACGTCCGTAAAAATATTAAACATACAAATACATAATATGCAGTGCAATAAATATTTAATTAAAATTTAACGAATTCTTTATGTGATTTATTATTGTAAAGCGAAAAGTATGTTCTTAAACTCTCAATATTATTATCGAATTTTACTGCCGTTTCCTTACAACCAACAACACTAGTCGTTTATCATAGTCGTTCGAAGGATATGTTTTTCTGTGATTTTTCAATTAAATAAATGAAATTCATCAGTTTTGAAATGAAATGGAAGGATCAGACGGTAAAGGTAAGCTAACTAATCTTTGTATGGCCTAAAAACAATAGTTTTCGAACTGTTTTGGTTATTTTCCTGCATTATTTGTCATCGAATGTATTGTGTGGGCGATGTATGTTTCTTGTAAATTATCTTTTGTTTGTGAATTCTAACTTATTTCAGTTTAAAATGTTATCATTTTAGTCACAAATTTCTAAACACTATAGTTCAACGGACTTTTTCTTTATCTACAAACAACTAAGTTGATATATCCAGGTTTTTTGAATCCGATTTGTATGTAATAAATTAAATACCTACGTACTTCCGCGTTTAGAAATAATGTCGGTTGAAGGGTACTATTTCACAATACTTGATAGTGGAAATTAAGCAATATTTTAATTAAGACTTGACGTTTTCTTACCGTACCTGTACATATCAACCATGTTTATAAAAAAATGTTACCGTAATTGTTAATGTAAATGTTGTTTTTATTATCCTGCTCAGACATCCTCAAAGAATCTAATGAGAGAATTTGGTACCAAGAGATGTATAATAATAATATATACATTATTACAGACAATAAAATTTGCATTTCTGGTCCACATTAAAAAAGAAACCTGAAAAACTAACATGCATAGAATAAATCAATATAGAAAGAATTTAAAACATGTTGCTGATAATAAAGTTTATGGGAGTCTCATAACGGGCCTCCTATGAACTTCCTGAGCCAGCTACCTTCCAAATAGATATTAAATTAATATCTGTATTTAAAGTTGTGATCCTATATATTTTTTTATTTAACATTTACAGAGTCTCCCAAATGTGCGGGGTGTTTAAACGACATTGGCGATGATGACTATGTGTCGGCTCTCGGACAAGACTGGCATAAAGACTGCTTTAGGTAAAAAGTCTTTATTGACTATTATAAATTATTGAATCATCCTACTAATATACAAATAGAAAAGTCACAATGTTTGGATGTTTCTGGCTCAACCTGTGCCATGCACCAAGGCCCATGAGCTCAGAGGGCCCTCGGCACCAATGAGTTTTTCTGTTCAAAAATTTATGTGCACAATGCAAGTACTCTCAAACGGTGAAGGAAACTGGCATGTCGTAGAACTTAAAAAGTTGTATTCACTGTTTTAAAAGAAACTAGTGACACAACAAGCGAGATAGGGCTAATTTTGGTAACCCAAGGGGTGCTGCATCTCTGGATCCCACTTGACTGTACTTTTGGGGACATCCTGTATGGTATGCGTGGCAATCCTAAGCATAACAGTCAATGTGAACCATCTTATGGAAGTTTGTTTTATTTATTCTTTATTACACAAAATTGAGGGCTTAATGCTCATGCGTTTTCAGCCAACATAGACCAAAAAAGATTCAAAAAAGTTTCTAAGTGATCCACAAAATATGTTCCTTTACCCAATAAAACTTCATGGACAGATGCTCGGTGTGTGACGCGTTGCTGTCGTCCTGGTACTTTGAGAAGAATGGTATGCTATTCTGTCAACCGGACTACTGGGCGCGGTATGGGGAGAGCTGCCAGCAATGTACTCAGGTCAGAATTCACTCTATTCCACTTCAATTATGAGATAGCAAATATTATAATAAAATCGTGCGCAAATCTTTTGTTATTATTATTATTATTTTTATAATAATAAAAATAATTATAAAAATTATTATGTTAAATTACATTTATTAACTTCACCCAAACGATTTTGAGCCGATTTCACCCTGCTCTGTTAGTTACTAATCAAGGATTAACAGGCCGTTAAATCTAACCTTAGATGTCAAACGCGTACATTTTAACGGCCCTTTAATCCTTTATTAATCTAACAGAGATTGTGAAATCAGGTCATAGCCAAACATCTCATGATCTCATCTCTTCATCTCAAGTAGGATAAAAGTGGTCACTTTTATCCTGCTTGCTGATGGCACAAGCAGATGGCCCACCTGATGTTAAGTGGTAAACATAACTTATAACAAAGCGTAGCCTCGTGTGCCTGTAATTTTACCGGCAAACCTGTTTTTCGGTTTCAAGGGTGTGGCTTCAAACTGAAATTCAAAGTCTTATTAGTACCACTTTTACCATATTACCAGTTCATCCTCGGGCGAACCCTTCACAGGGTGCTTTACTACTTTTATCAAGTTACCATCACAAGGAGTAGGTATTAAATAATAAAATAACATAATTTATTTTATTGATTTTTATTTCTTGGGAAAACAAACTGTACTTAATAGTCTATGTAGTAATTAAAATATAAATTATTACCCATTCAAATGCCTATTGTTTTCGCATTAAGGCGAAGACAAGAGGTAATGTGACTCTCGCTCGCACGTTTCGTCATGTTGAAAGATATAAAATCACTAAACTCATTTTCTAAAAATCGCAATCAACCATCTTGTGTGCAATCACATTGCACCAGTTTAGTAAAAATTTCATTTTGATCGATACATGTTTTCCTATTCAAAAGTTTGCTTTACTAGTTTTCGTACATAAGCAAACTTTTGAGCAGGTAAACTTGTATCGATCAAAATGGAATATTTACTAAATTGTGTGCAATGTGATTGCACACAAAATGGTTAATTGCGATTTTACGAAAATGAGTTTAGTGATTTTTTATCTTTCAACATGTCGAAACGTGCGAGCGAGAAGTTTTTTGATAGTTGTCAGCCCCTTAAAGTGTTTTATAATGATGGTATGCAGGTGATAACGGGTCCGGTGATGGCGGCGGGCTGCCATCGCTTCCACCCCGAGTGCTTCGCGTGCGGCCAGTGCGGCGCTCCCATCGAGGACTCGGAGCCCTACGCGCTCGTGGAGAGGACTCGCCTCTACTGGTCAGTAACGATACCCGCCTCATTCGCCACTGATCCCAGCTCCCTGAGGCACGGTAGATACCCAGATCTCTTTGCAACTCTTGGCAACCAAGCCGTAAGTTTGTTGTCTGTTCTTCTAGGCTTTGGTCGCGTGGAACTGGCACCTAGAGTCACCTAGCTTTAAGACGTTTCAAATTGATCCTTGTGATTTTATTGAATAAATACCTTTTGAATTTGACTTTGACTTTGAAGTACTTACCTCAAAATTATTTGAGGCCGTCTAAGGGGGTTAGTCTTATAATATAATATAACACCCAGACAGAGAACAAACATCTATGTTCATCACACAAATGTTTGTTCTGTGTGGGAATCGAACCCACGGCCTACGGCACAGAAGGCAGAGCTACTCTCAGAGCTATACCACCGCTGTCGCCATGTCGTAAATGAAAGACGGGTTGACCAAGACAATTTTTACTGTTTTTTATTACTACCCACACGTACATTAAATCGTTATATTTAAATGTCAATACGACACTACCGACTGAGCTGTCATGCATATAAATAGTACCTATTTAGAAGTTTAAATAAATAAATATTGGTGGACTTTCCACACAGCACTATCTAGCCCCAAACTAAGCCAAAGCTTGTAATATGGGAACCAGATAGCTGATATAATAAATATATACTTTTTTTTTGTAAATACATACTTATAATATCTAAATAACACCCAAACAGAACAAACATCTATGTTAATCACACAAATATTTGTCTCGGCGGGGATCGAACCCACGGCCTACGGCGCAGAAGGCAGAGCTACTACCAACTGAGCTGTGAAGGCTGTCACATACTACGTATTAATATAATAATATTATACTTTATAACAACATAATATTTTATTACAGTGGGAGTTGCTACAGTATAAGTCCCGGTGCACACTGCATCCGTGTAGTGCGCGTCCCGGGCTCGGCCGTGCGCGCCGAGCCTTCGCTCGACCCGCCCACGCTCACTGTCACCGAGTGAGTATACCACTAACTAGTTCATAAAATAACTTTCAGCTAGTGAGTGTACTACTAACTAATCGGTAAATACCTTGGTAACCTGTGATTATACTTGTGCCTCTAATTAATCAGTAAAACTACCGTCCTAGTGAGAATACCACTAACTAATCATTAAAACCACTGAGTGTATATATACAAAGTTAAGTTAGTTAGTATACAACTAACTAAGTGATAAAACCACGAGCTTACTAAGCTAGTAAGTATACCACTAACTTCTATGTAAACCATTGTTATCGAGTGTGTATATTACTTACACACTAAAGTGTGTATATTATTACACACTAAAGTGAGTGTACCACTAACTCACACACCTTACTCCCATACTTATAATCCCAAAAATGTGCAGAACAATACTTAGCACACTTAACTATCACTTCCAAAAGTCCTTTATCGTTTTCCGTATCCAGTTGTGAACTCAACTCAACTGACTGTCGTTCCCGCTGACTGGTTTTTATACATACGACGCGGCTAACCCGAGAATGTTCTGGATCATACTAGACCATACTTGCATCTCTTTTCTACAGTGATAGCTCTCGTTCATTTCCTTCGATTGATTCTAGAACAGTAGTCTAGAATATTCGAACGTCTGCTATCTCTTTCTAGTAGTGCTATCTCTTTCACTCCTATGCAAATATGGCTCTATAGTGAAATGTCCTTCAAAGGTCCATAAGGGGTCCTGAAAACGCCTGAAAACGGGTTTCAGGATATTGCATGGATCGATGGGCAATAGCCTGAAACGGACTGAAAACATGTTTCAGGCGCCTGAAAACCACGGCAACTTGGTCGAAATTTCAATCTTCTGAGAGGTGATAGAGCCTCTTCTGATACGTACTGAAATGTGATTTCACCCTGCTGAAAACACCTCTAAGTCAGGGAAAATAACGAAAGAAATTATTAGGTGTCCGGCGCAACACTATGAACAAGGAATCAAGGAAAATGGTTGCAATCCTCATTTTAGTACCTAATTATTTTAATAATTTCCATTGAACTGTTAATAATTGATAATTCGTTTATATTTTGTTTTAATTTCGTTTCCATGGCAGTTCTTTTAAAGTCTTATTATTAGAATTTTTATATTGTAAAATTTTGTATAGTTTATTTTTGTTATTGAATAAGAACTTTGCTCAGACAAAAAATCCCCATACAGAACAAATATTTGTGTGATGAATATAGTTGATTGTTCTCTGCATGGGTGTTATAATATGTATTTACAAAAAAGTATATAAGTATTATATCAGCTATCTGGTTCCCATAGTACAAGCTGTGCTTAGTTTGGGGCTAGATGGCGCTGTGTAATGTCCTCCAATATGTATTTATTGCCTAATCTAATGCAACATTTATATTGGTTATTTTATAAGCCGACACGATCAGTAATACTAAAATGTACGGCGCAGTTCACAATGCAGCGGAAAGTTGTCGGGAGCGGCGCGGGCGCTGCTCCGAGCGGCCTTGTCGCTCTGCATTCAACTTACATGCCATAGGTACTAACTATTATGCATAGTGCAATACATGCTATAGGTATAATGCATGGAAACAGTACCCCAAATCTGAGTTTTGTTTTTAGTTTTCCGTATGAGTTCTGAGCACGCCCGATAGAGGCGCTTCTTCTTGTCGTGTCACTAGTTTCTTTAGAAACAGTGTGGTGAAAGGATTTTAAGTGCAACTCAAGAGGCTCCTTCCGAGCACTTGACACATGTTATAGAACTTTTTAGGTTCTACGACATGCCGGTTTCCTCACGATGTTTTCCTTCAACGTTTGAGAGTTCTGGCACTGTGCACATATATTTTTGAACAGAAAAACTCATTGGTACACGACTGGTTTCGAACCCACCTTAGGATCGGAAGGCGGGGCCGCTACCACTAGACCACCAGTGCTCTCAATATAGATAGAGGCGCTCATCGAGTGTCCTTAAAAACGACCTGACGATATGGAAAACGAAAAACGAAACTCAGACTTGGAGTACCGTCTATAGATGCACGAGTAGCTTCGTTTTGTATTGGCATGTCTTATAGAGGTAGCTTTATTTATGTAGAGTAAAAAATGTTGCCCGTTTTATTCGCATTTATAGCTGGTGCCCGCGACTTCGTCTGCGCAGTGTTAGTATTTCGAGTAGCTTATATTAGCGTAGTACATATGTGTAACTCTAGCGGTTTTGGCAGCGCACGCCGGAATAGCTCGCAGATGGTAGATTTTTTCCTACTTACTTGACACTTATCGTCATATTTTGGACAATTCACACAATATCTTTGTGTGAATATAAGTTGTATATATAAATTGTAGCCTATGTGTTATTCTGATGTATAAGCTATATTATTGTAAAGTTTCATTAAAATCCATTCAGTAGTTTTTACGTGAAAGAGTAACAAACATCCATCCATCCATCCATACTTATAAACTTTCGCGTTTATATTATTAGTCTCTTCTCTTGTCGTGTCACTAGTTTCTTTCGAAACAGTGTGTTGAAAGGATATATTATTAGTAGGATTATGCACTTCGGTATTCGCGTTTCTTATTCGCTCGTAGTTTCACTGGTGCTTTAGTGGTAGCGGTCGCGCCTTCCGCGCACATTTCAGCTCAGTTGGTATTAGCTCTGCCTTCTGCGCCGTAGGCCGTGGGTTCGATCCCCACCGAGAACAAACATTTGTGTGATGAATATAGATGTTTGTTCTCTGTCTGGGTGTTATTAATTATATATTATAAGTATGTATTTACAAAAAAAAGTATTATATCAGCTATGTGCAAGTTTTGGCTTAGTTTGGGGCTAGATAGTGCTGTGTGGAAAGTCTACCAATATTTATATTCTACCAATATTTGCAGTGCCAGTACTTTCAAAAGGTGAAGGCATGTTGTAGAACCTAAAAAGTTATTAAACATACGTCAAGTGCTCCAATTCTGCCTCAGGTGCGGATGCACTGCAGTGCATCTTAGGGCACGTTCATATTGTGCTTGACTTGCGAGGCAATGCTTTGTTATAGGTGATGGTAACCACTTAACCTCTGCTTGTCCCATCAGCAAAAAAGGAGGTAAAATAAACAACAAAACTCGCTGGTGGAACAAGCAGATGGCTCACCTGATATTAATTGGTAACCATCACAAAGCATTGCCTCGCAACTCACGCATAATAGGTGTGTCCTACGATACACTGCCCTGCGTCCAACAACGAGAGGCAATATATTAAGCTCTGGTTTCACCATTCTCTGTTAGATTAACAAAGGATTAAAGGGCCGTTAAATATGTCAAAATGTACGCGTTTGACATCTAAGGTTAGATTTAACGGCCTGTTAATCATTGATTAGTAACTAACAGAGCATGGTGAAATCAGCTCTAAGCCTCATGTGCCTGTAATTTCAGATGTTGTTGTAGTAGTAGTGTAGTAGTCAGCACTAAGTCCGTGACTCTTAACAGAAACCTACAGATTTTTGTCAAACATTATGTTTTATTAAAGTAAAAGATATTTAATATACAGGGTGTGGCGTAAAGAGTGGATAATCTTTACCTACGGGTAGGGGGGATCATAACTGTTCAGAAAATATTGTACCCAATAAAAATCTCACGGTTTTCGAGTTATTGCATATTTTCTTGTGATACGGGCAAAATATAATTTTTGGATGAACGTAAATAATCTTGAGTACTAATAAACCGTGCCTGGAGATCAATCTATGTTTTTTTTTAATATGTATCGTGTAAAAATATCAGACTAAAAAAATATCGTTTATCGCGTGCTATTTATTTATTTGGATCGCCAAGAGATAATACACAAAACTTGATACTAAACTCAGAAAAAACAACATCCCGCCCCATGCGTATCCACCAAAGTAACCAACATAGCTAACACACACTTTATAAAAAAAATAATAAGGTGCTAATTAATTAAATGAAATAGCATATTATGCGTACGTGAGTGATCTACATAATAGTGACGTAATACTCCCGTGAGTCACAGGCGCAAGCGCAGTGGCGAGACGAACCGCGACAACGGTGACTAATTGTCACTTAGCATAGGCACCGATAACTCGATCATTGCCCGCAAAGACAAAAAGACACGATAATTTTGTTTTAAAATTTTTGGTATGTTCTGCCGTGTCAGGTGTGCAATTTTTATATTAATTTAAATTAAAAATAACAAATCAATATTAATTTAAAAAATATTATTAAAATACAGAAGAATAATTACAATTATAATAATTTAAAATAAATTCAAAGAGTGAAAATAATAAATCAATATAATATAATTAAAAATCAGATTATATTACGCAATGAATTTAAAATAGCGATCTAATTAATTTATCATATTTATTTTTTATGAAGTTCTCACTAGATGCTGTTCTATGTCATGTTCGTGTAATGTCACAGGAATTCGGTAATACCAAAGAAATACCCACGTCCTGTCCATTCTTTGTTCAACTGGTTTCGTTTCTTTATTTGCTCGCGGTTTTGAAGCATGTGTCAAAACATTACTAACGCTTAGGCTGGCGTCACATGTGACACACATTATATGCCAACTTTGACATGACTTTCTTTATTTGGTTTATCCTGTTTTTAAAGTCGTATGAAGGATTCATTTTCTGACATTTTGGGAAGCAACATAGCTTTTTCATTTTATTTGTTTTTCTAGTGTTATTTTGAGTTGTGTTGTGTAATTTCGGTGGTATTTTAACCAACATTACTTGAGGTCTTAGCACAAAGTGTAAACATTTGGAATGGAAAGTGTATTATGTGATATCCTGATTTGACGGAAAATGTTTCCAATGTTTTCAAGAAAACCGCCACCATTTTCTTCAAAACAAATGACGGCCGACTTGACTATGGACTGACTTGACTAAAAAGTATTCAATACAAATCACTTGACACTGGCAAGATTGTCTGTCGAATGACGGACAGGAGCCATAAATTGAAAGAAGAAGAAGTCGTATGAAATGCCTTATGTAATATTTCTAATAAATAATTATTCAAATTATATTTTCAAAGAAAATATCAATGAATTTACCTATATGTATATTGAAGTATTACACGGGTATTTATCACGTTTTACCTTTATTATTTTATAATTATAATAAAGGTAAAACGCGATAAATACCCGTGTAAAACTTCAATATGTGTTATGATCGCGGACGTTTAAAAATACTACCTTTAAGTATGTAAAAAATACCGTCTTATTTCCAAATTTTCCGGAATAGTTGGTATACGCTCCGTATAAAAATCTGAGACATAATAATCAGTGTAACTTTATAAAAAAAATATTATCATTCAATTAAAATAATTCCCAATGTGTAATGTAATTACAAACAGGGACTTGACTTCGAACAAAATTTCAGCTTTAAAAGTAAGAGCTTACATACTACTGGGTGTAAAAAGACCACTCCCGATACCTTCAGGGGGTTAATGTACCCATCATTATTGTTGTTTTTTTTGTAAGAATTGGGTATTACTCACTGGAAGTCCTGAATAAATAAATTAGTAACTTTTCTAAGGAATCCAAAACTGTGAACGAGAAAACAAAAACAGTTGTTTCATAACATTTAGCCAAGTAGGTATTGAACTTTTGCATGTTTTTTTTCGCGTGTTAGTTCCTTAGAAAAAGTTATTCATATTAATTATTATTATTCATTTATTGCAGATCAGTCAATCCATACTTCAATTAAATTATCATTAGAATTTAACTACATTACAATTTACAATACAAACACACAATTACAATTTACAGTTCAATTATAATTAAACTAGCGGCCTGTCCCAGCTTCGCATGGGTGGTCATAAATTTTTTGAACATTTTAGGATATACTTATACCGTGGGTTCGAGCCTCGCGTCTACTTATTTCATACATTCGCACGACCCGTGGACCCGTTAACATTTTTAATTTCGTCATATCTTTTGAATGGAATGTCCGATTTGAAAAATTTAAGAAGTAATCTATAGGTATTGAAACCGTCTTAATTATGAAATGATTTATTTGGATAAGGATTAATACCAAGGTACAAATAAAGACCCTTTTCTAGCGGCGGCATTTTAATTATTTTTTTATAATAAAAGAACACTTATTGTGACATAACTATAATAGTTAGACATATGCTGTCGCGATATTTTTTGTAGATGATGACGTGTTCTACAAAATCGTAGTACATTATTTTGTTCTATCATTAATAGTTTTCGCAGCGCACGCGATGTAAGGTTTTTGTTTTCCACCTTGGGTTACATTATTGGAGTTTTAGTAAGGATACCTGATTTTTTTGAAAATATAATATAGCCTATGTTACTCACGGATAATGTAGCATTCTAATGGTGAAAGAATTTTTGAAATCGGACCAGTAGTTTATGAGCCTATTCGTTACATACAAAACAACAAAACAACAAAACAACAAAAATACAAATCTTTCCTCTTTATAATATTAGTGTAGATAAAATGTCACACATGATGGAAATAACAACGAAATAAAAATTAAATAAAGAATAAAATAAAAAAATTCTATCCAATTAAATCGAAGCCCATCGTTACTTTTAACCTATCTTGAATGGGACAATTTAGGCGGGAAACAATCATATTAATGGGTACTTTAACCCCCTGAAGTTTTCGGAAGTGGTTTTTTACACCCTGTGTACTATCTTTGTGACTTTGGCCGTGGCGTGATTTTCCTGTACTATGAATCAGATCCAGTAATGAGATACTTTGGTGTGCGCCGCACGTATCAACACGATTATTTTGAAACCGCGAATTTTGTGTTGCAAAAACAAAAACTGTGCTTCAAACCGGACCAAATAAATGCTAAATTAAGTTCGATATAAATAAAAATGTTTACACTTTAAAATTGTGAAACGTTTAAAGTTTTACCGAGATTGCGGAGTCTGACCGATTCATAAATAAATAAAAAATATTTTTTCAAAAAAGTTTTGAATATTTTTGTCTGCTTCATTTTAGTGTTATTATGCTGTGAGTGACATTATTATTATTACACTAGCGGCCTGTCCCAGCTTCGCATGGGTGGTCATAAATTTTTTGAACATTTTAGGATAAACTTAGACCGTGGGTTCGAGCCTCGCGTCTACTTATTTCATACATTTGCACGCGCTTCTCCTTGAGTGAGTGAAATCGCACCCCGCGCGTGACCGGTGGACCCGTAAACATTTTTAATTTCGTCATATCTTTTGAATGGAATGTCCGATTAGAAAAATTTAAGAAGTTATCTATAGGTATTGAAACCGTCTTAATTATGAAATGATTTATTTGGATAAGGATTAATACCAAGGTACAAATAAAGACCCTTTTCTAGCGGAGGCATTTCAATTAATTTTTTATAATAAAAGAACACTTATTGTGACATAACTATAATAGTTAGACATATGCTGTCGCGACATTTTTTGTAGATGATAACGTGTTCTACAAAATCGTAGTACATTATTTTGTTCTATCTTCAATAGTTTTCGCAGCGCACGCGATGTAAGGTTTTTTGTTTTCCACCTTGGGTTACATTATTGAAGTTTTAGTAAGGATCCCTGATTTTTTTGAAAATATAATATAGCCTATGTTACTCAAGGATAATGTAGCATTCTAATGGTGAAAGAATTTTTGAAATCGGACCAGTAGTTTTTGAGCCTATTCGTTACATACAAAAATACAAAAATACAAAAATACAAAGTTTACCTCTTTATAATATTAGTGTAGATGTAGATAATTATGTAATACGATAGATGGCGCTAAAGTTTTATTTATTTTTGTTATGATAATTTATGTAGTTTTGGGTGCTTTGTGTGGCTTGGTTATATACAATTTTTGTGTAAATATTCTTAGATTCACAGTTTTGCTATTGCCTATTTATTGAGCCAGTTTATCATCATTATCATCAGTTCACCTTTTTTTTATACAACTAGCTGATGGAACAAGCAGATGGCCCACCTGATGTTAAGTGGTAACCATCACCTACTTATACTTATAATAAAGCATTACCTCGCAAGTCACGCACGATAGGAACGTGACCTACGATGCACTGCCCTGCGTCCATCAACTTGAGGCATACAGATGTTAAGCCTCATGTGCCTGTAATTACACCGGCAACTATACTCTTCAATCAGAAACACATCAACGCTGCTTGAAGGCAGAAAAAGGCATGGTGGTAGTACTTCACAAAGAGCTCTACTACTCTTGATACTTAAAGAAGTAACTGCATAGGTATAAATTACTTAAAATTAGCCCTGTCCCTGTTTCTCGTTGCATATTAGAAAGAGGTAGCAACAGTTTAACGGTGTATTGTAAGCACTGGTAATTACGTGTGCTTGCGTCATGTTACCAAAACCCGGGAACAAATAGATCAGTTTCAGTACCACAAGTAATTTTAATTAATTTATATGCAGTTACTTCTATAAGTATGAAGATTTAAAGATTTATTGGTCATGTCACGTTTGATAGATATAGTTTTCCTTAACAGATCGAGACATGAATTTTCCGCCTAACAATTTGGAACTCATTAAATTAATTATGATAATGCGTATCGTCATTAACATCATTAAAATTTAAAATAGTCGCAAGGTGTCGGTGCCTATCGCGTCTTTAAACATTCTGCATTCTACATTAAATTGCTTTAGTAGAAAAAGCTCAAAATGTATGGCATTGACAGCTATGTATATGTCACTTGATCTGCCAAAAAATCCTAGATCTTATTCGATTTACGGCCGGTTTCTGACAGCTCGATCAATCGTAATCAGATGTCAAATCACTTGCTATTTAAGAGTAGTAGAGCTCTTTGTAAAGGGCTCGTCCGGGGAAGTACTACCACCACGCCGTTTTCTACCGCCAAGAGCGAGAGCTCGATCAATCGTAATCAGATGTCAAATCACTTGCTATTTCAGCTATCAATCGTAATCAGATGTCAAGACACTTGCTATCTCGGTTAAATTTGATGTACCAACTAGTTTTTTTTTTTTTTTAATTCTACTAGCTGATGGAACACTCGAGCTTTACCTTGTAAGTCACGCACGATAGGAACATGCCCTACGATGCACTGCCCTGCGTCCATCAACTTGAGGCATACAGATGTTAAGCCTCATGTGCCTGTAATTATCTTCAAATCTAAACACAACGTTGCTGCTTGGCGGCAGAAAAAGGTATGGTGGTTGTACTTCCCCGGACGAGCCATACACAAAGAGCTCTACTACTCCCAAAATTATTTCGTACTTACGCAAACTTTTTACTGGGAAAACTGGTTTAGATCAACAAATATACCTATTTTTGTTGAAATGAAATACGCGTGAGAAGTTATTTGACGAACGGCATAGCGAGGTACCTATGTCGTTGTCTTTGTCTAGCCCTGCTTGTAACCGTGATTGGTGTGCAGGTTCGATTCCTCGTGTGGAGTGGTGACATTGCACATCGGAGACCGCATTCTCGAGATAAACGGCGCTCCCCCGCGCGTCTCTGCGTTAGACGCGCTGCCACCGACACTTATACAGGTAATGTTTACTATTTAGGGGCCATCCATAAATTACGTCACACGAATTTCATGATTTTTTGACCCCTCCCCCGTCCTTGTCACAGCTGGGGCCTTATGCTCACTTCGATCGAGATTATCTCACGGTGGAGATGACGTCATATCTCGTTCAATAACTCGTTGACCTTGCATCTCGCATGAACTTTGAATGAGAAAATTGGGGAGTGAGATCGTGAGAATGGGGATTTAATAGTTATCGAACGAGATATGACGTCATCTCCACCGTGAGATAATCTCGCTCGAAGTGAGCATAAGGCCCCAGCTGTGACAAGGACGTCACAGCTACCCCCTACCTAGTGTGATGTCACATATTTTTAAATTTTACATATAGAAATTTATGAAACAATTTTAATTCAATTTAAATTATATTTCAATAAAATTTATTGTTGTAATACATAGATATAAAATATTATATTTTGAAAAAAAGTGATGTCACAAAATTTCTGACCCCTCCCCACCCCTTATCACACAATGTCACACTTCGTCGACCCCCTCCCTCCCCCTTAACGTGTGACGTAATATTGATGGCCCCTTTTTGTTCCTACGTTTTATTTATTTATTATTGCCAACGAGACACAAAAATACAATAATTTCTATGCAGTATTGTTTATATTAGATTTATTAGAATTTCAATTATTTATATTGTCCTTTCCAGTTAACCATAGAGCACAGCCCAGAGACAAACATAAAGAAGAGAATAATGTGCAACCTCCCCGAAAAGGAACCTCCATCCAAAACCATAGACAAGAAGATCAAAGACAATAACGAATTTAACAAGACTGACTTTGAAAATGATCTGAATAGAGAACCAAGGGGGGATGAGGGTAAGAAAGAGAGGCTGTTTAAGAGGAAGGGAGAGGATGGAGGGAGGAACAGGGTTATTAAGAGGAGACAGACGCCATCCTCGCCGTTATTGGCGGACAAGGAACGGAGCAGCAGCATGTCCAAATTACTTGATGTGTGAGTATTTGCATTTTTTTTGCCGACTTCAAAAAAGAAGGTTCTCAATTTTTTATGTTTGTTACGCGATTAAATACAGATTATACATATTTATTTCCATTAAAACGTGAACACATAATATATTAGTAGACTCTCCTGCTTTAGTATTTTAAAACTGTGTTACAGCAGACAGTGCAGTGATAACTCTGCCAATTATTATGCATTGATTTTTATGATTCTTGTTTTTGTTATACTGTAGAGATGTTCCCATATAAATGTTATCGAAATTGATCCGGGATCCTTTTTGGAAACCGACAAAAATCAAAAAAATATAATAAGAGAAGACGTTTTGGTTTATGGTTCCCTTTATGTGTACAAACAATTTGTGGTTCCCCTTTTTTAGGGTTCCGTACCCAAATGGTAAAACGGGACCCTATCACTAAGACTCACTATCAGGCTGTATCTCATGAACCGTGATAGTTAGACAGTTGAAATTTTCACAGATGATATATATCTGTTGCCGCTATAACAACAAATACTAAAAAACACAATAAAATAAATATTTAAGGGGGCTCTCATGCAACAAACGTGATTTTTTTACCGTTTTTATAGATAATGGTACGGAACCAGTAAAGTTTTAAGTTTTAGGAGTAGTAGAGCTCTTTGTGAAGGGCTCGTGAAGTACTACCACCACGCCTTTTTCTGCCGCCAATCAGCGTTGCTGTGTTTCGGTTTGAAGAGTGTGGTTGCCGGTGTAATTACAGGCACATGAGGCTTAACATCTGTGTGCCTCGGGTTGATGGACGCAGGGCGGTGCATCGTAGGGCACGTTCCTATCGTGCGTGACTTACGAGGCAATGCTTTGTTATAGGTGATGGTTGCCGCTTTACATCAGGTGGGCCATCTGCTTGTTCCATCAGCTAGTAGTATAAAAAAAAAAGGAACCCTTCGTGCGCGAGTCCGATTCGCACTTGGTCGGTTTTATTATGTGTAGTGACATAAATCTACACTAATATTATAAAGAGGAAAGATTTGTATTTTTGTTGTTTTGTTTTTTTGTATGTAACGAATAGGCTCAAAAACTACTGGTCCGATTTCAAAAATCCTTTCACCATTAGAATGCGACATTATCCCTGAGTAACATAGGCTATATAATATCTTCAAAAAAGTCAGGGATCCTTACTAAAACTCCAATAATGTAACCCAAGGTGGAAAAAATAATTCTTACATCGCGTGCGCTGCAAAAACTATTGATGATAGAACAAAATAATGTACTACGACTTTGCAGAACACGTCATCATCTACAAAAAATGTCGCGACAGCATATGTCTAACTATTATAGTGATGTGACAATAAGTGTAAAAATTATTATTATTATAAAAATTTAATTGAAATGCCGCCGCTAGAAAAGGGTCTTTATTTGTACTTTGGTATTAATCCTTATCCAAATAAATCATTTCATATTTAAGACGATTTCAATACCTATAGATTACTTCTTAAATTTTTCAAATCGGACATTCCATTCAAAAGATATGACGAAATTAAAAATGTTAACGGGTCCACGGGTCACGCGCGGGGTGCGATTTAGTAATTAAGACGCGAGGCTCGAACCCACGGTCTAAGTTTATCCTAAAATGTTCAAAAAATTTATGACCACCCATGCGAAGCTGGGACAGGCCGCTAGTAAATTAATAACTTTAATGTTACAGCAGTGAAGATACCGACGATAAGAACGGATTGCTGTGCGAGCTGAGTCGCGCGCGCTCGTTCCGCGCCGAGACCGACCCGGGGCAGAAGGTGTTCCGCGCCTGCGACTTACTACAGGTACCGACAATTCATCCTACTAATATTATAAACGCGAAAGTTTGTAAGTATGGATGGATGGATGTTTGTTACTCTTTCACGTAAAAACTACTGAATGAATTTTAATGAAACTTTACAATAATATAGCTTATACATCAGAATAACACAAAGGCTACAATTTATAAAGATATTTTGTGACTAATCCTGCGCAGAAGAAGTCGCGGGCACCCGCTTGTCATATATACTTTTACTAGATTTGGACAGAGGCACAAGAAGAAGAAGAAGAAGTGTTGCTAGCATTTATCCTACTGCCTTCTAGGAGACTATCTTACTTACTATACTAAAATACTACTACCGAAAACTTCAGGGGGCTAAAGTTCCCATCAATATGAATAACTTTTTCTAAGGAACCAACAGCTGAGAAAAAAAAAACAGCTGTTTTATGCAAAAGTTCAATACCTACCTGGCTAAAATGTATGAAACAGCTGTTTTTTTTTCTCGTTCATAGTTCTGGTTCCTTAGAAAAAGTTATTCATATTGATGGGTACTTTAGCCCCCTGAAGTTTTTGGTGCTAGTATTTTAACACCTTGGAATGTTAAGGACTCAATCGCGCCTTAACTGAACCGATCGTGAAAACAGGTAGAACATACATACATGCATAAAATCACGCCTGTTTCCCATAGGGGTAGGCAGAGACCACGGATTCCCACTTGCTACGATCCTGACAGGTAGAAATGAAGAGAAAACGCCTTAAATACTAATACAATTTGACAGTCTTCACAGCTCAGTTGGTAGTAGCTCTGCCTTCTGCGCCGTAGGCCGTGGGTTCGATCCCCGCTCAGAACAAACATTTGTGTGATGAACATAGATGTTGGTTCTCCGTCTGGGTGTTATATAATATTATAAGTATGTATTTACAAAAAAAAAGTATTTATGTATTATATCAGCTATCTGGTTCCCATATTACATGCTTTGGCTTAGTTTGGGGCTAGATAGTGCTGTGTGGAAAGTCCACAAATATTTTTTATTTTGCAATGAACAGCTAGTATACAAATGTTCAATTAAGGGGTTTTTCAATCTCGGGGCATGACTATTGAGTACACACGTAAACTAATTTTGTTTGTTTTGTACAGGGTGAACTACTGGGCTCTGGGTTTTTCGGTGAGGTGTACAAGGTGACGCACCGCGATACCAACGAGGTGATGGTGCTCAAACAACTGTACAGGGTGGACGATGACGCACAGAAGAATTTTCTTAAAGAGGTACGAACGAAAGTACAGTACAGATTGCCGGTTTCTGCCGTCAAGCAGAAAAAGAAAGATTTAAGCGAAAGTATACATATAATGAAGAAAATAGGAAGGTTAAATTAATTAAAATAGAACAAAAAACTGTTTTTATTTTAATGTTGAAGTCATCAAATCTTGAGGAGTTATTAGCACAAGGAGTTCAAAAAAAAACAACATCAAAAAATGTTTATTGACAAAAAATAAGTAGTAGGTAATCAGACATTTCACTTAACCTTATTCTAGCACTTCAGTTCGTATGTCGAGTATTCTTTGCACAAGGAGGTTGTATAGAATTGAGTGTGATGGAGGTCGAATGTATAGACTATTCTAAATCTGATTGATTCGACTAAATAAATATGTTTTTTATCACATCAATTCGAAAGGAGATAGTTTGCTCTTCGAAAACAGGCAGCAAAATAGCACTTTGATCCCAAGGGCGGTAATGTGATTTGAATTTGGAATGTGCTTATTGAGTAAAAGGATTCTACTCTAGAATCCTTCGCTCCGCTCTGGATTCAAAAAACACTCGCCATAAAAATAGTTGATTGCTCCCTTGGTAAACAATCTACTATTAACTATGATGAGTGTGTGAGTCCGCGCGTGCGCCGCAGGTGGCGGTGCTGCGCTCGCTGTCGCACGCGAACGTGCTGCGCTTCGTGGGCGTGCTGTACAAGGACAAGCGCCTGCACCTCGTCACCGAGTACGTGGCCGGGGGCACGCTGCACCAACTCATACAGGTGATGTACATATGCTAATTGTTCCGATACTTTGTTCGCCACACTAAAAAAATTTGATTCGCCATGACCTGTGGAATACCTTGCTTTCGGGGTTATAGTAAAACGAAAGTAAGTACGAAATTTCAAAAGTCGTAGAACAAAAGTTGTTCGGAATGACGTGTAGAATACCCTGCTTCCGGGGTTATAGGGGTATTATGTTACACGTTGTATAACATAAACGAGGTGTTCCAATACTTGTGTTTAAAACTTCAGGAGGCTAAAGTACCCATCGATATGAATAACTTTTTCTAAGGAAACCAACACTGTGAACGCGGTAAAAAACAGATGTTTCATACAAAAGTTCAATACCTATCTGGCTAAAATGTATGTAACAGCTGTTATTTTTTTCGCGTTCATATCGACAGCCTTCACAGCTCAGTTGGTAGTAGCTCTACCTTCTGCGCCGTAGGCCGTGGGTTCGATCCCCACCGAGAGCAAACATTTGTGTGATGAACATAGATGTTTGTTCTCTGTCTGGGTGTTATATAATATTTGATCGAGTGAGCGAAGCGAACGAAGATCTTAGTTTCAACTTGGGCGATTTGGCATTTTATGTATGTATGTATGTATGTATGTATGTATGTATGTTTGTCTGGCGATAACTTTAGAACCGTTGATCTGATCTGCATGAAATTTGATATGTCGATAGCTTGTACTTGAGAAATTTACTGGTAAGTATATGAGTAAAATCGGATGAAGGGTTTTTGAGATATGGGGTTTTTTAAGGGGGCAAAAATAAAAAAAGTTACATAAAAAAATCAAGTTACATGTCATATGAAAGGGCTTTGTTTGGACATCCCAAAACAATTTTTACTTTTTTTTTGGGACGCTCGGTTTTTGAGATAAAACAATAAAAGTTAAATTAAGATAACCAGCGATCCAAGAGCTCCCATCTCTAAGAGTTTCGTTGACATCAAGGTTTTTCTACTGGTCGGCCAGTTCCTTTGCTTTTTCTTATTTTTTTTTCTTGAAATAAATTAAGGAGGTACTCAGTTCTCATAAAATGGTGACAATGACCAGGTCTGATGATGGAGCCAAGGTCTGTTCAACGGAACTCTTCAATAAATAGGCCAATAGACTTGAAACTTGGTTACCAGACCAAGTTAGTAGGCGGTAGTCAGAAAAAGTTCAAGTCATAATGTTTGGACTTGCCTCTGACTACCACCTGCTCAAAGTTTTTGTGCGTTCGTCGGGTCGCCTCACGAGATCTCAGTTCGGGGCGAACTACTAGTATAAGTATGTATTTACAAAAAAAAAGCATATAAGTAGTATATCAGCTATCTGGTTCCCATATCACAAGCTTTGGCTTAGTTTGGGGCCAGATAGTGCTGTGTGAAAAAGTCCACCAGCTGGAAACAGCTCTGCTTCCTGCGCTGACGGTCGGGAGTTCGATCCCCACTGAGGATGAACATTTTTGTGATGAATGTTTTTTTTATTCTACTTAAAATTTAAAATTTGGTTACATACAGCAATTTAAAAAAAATATATGAAGTTACTTCTCCTTTTAAGTATATATTTTTTCTTGTGCATAACATCAATCGTGATTCTAAATCGTCCTGTTGTAATGCACGTGTGTCGTTACGTTACAGGACAGCAGTAGGTCACTGGCGTGGCCGGCCCGCGCGCGGCTGGCGCGCGACGTGGCGGCCGGCGTGGGCTACCTGCACCGCCGGAACGTCATACACCGCGACCTCAACTCGCACAACTGCCTCGTCAGGGAGGTACGCATACTATTCATAATCATTCATTCTTCATTTACCCTCATATTCCTATCAGACCGATAAGCCAAATAAGCCATCTACTTTTATAATGCGAACAGCCACAGAGTGGAATTCCTTGCCGGCGTCTGTTTTTCCGAATGCCTATAATTTGGATGTTTTCAAGAGACGAGTGAATAGGTATCTTCTAGGTAAACGTGCTACACCGTAGACCGCATCATCACTTAACATCAGGTGAGATTGCGGTCAGACGTTTTACCAATAGGTTGTAAAATAAAAAAATAAAACCTGTTGCTGTCTCTTTTCGTTGGCATGAAAGTGACAGTGACAAGAATACTCTATGGAGCCGCTATAAAATGTCAGGGAATATGAATAAGGGCCATAATATAGGTACAGTACTGTATACTCTTTACCAGGGGTAGCGAACCTTTTTGAAACAACGCGTCGTTTCAAAAACGTTCGACACCCCTGAAAAAAATGTATTAGGCCATAGACGTACCGTCAAATAACTTAAACCAAAATAAATTAATATTTATAATTTCAACAAACAATTCGAATTGTTTGTTGAAGTTTGAATTGTTTGTTGAAGTTGAGGGCTAGTTATAGTTAGCCAAGTAGACTAGTATCCAAGTCTCTGACCGGATCGGGCGGGCGAATCAGCGCATATTTTGAACTAAAAATACAAATCGTTTGATCCGTGGCGTACCCAAAATATTGTGTCACGTGCCATCGGTTCGCCATCCCTGCTTTATATTATGCTAGTATAACAAAAACAATACTATTTTAAATGATTAATTATAACTTTTCAATACAAATCTGTATTCTAAAAGTTGTTTAGTATAGTATTAAGTAGTGGGTTGATTGTTGCAGGACAACACAGTGATAGTGGCCGACTTCGGCCTTGCGCGCATAGTGCAGCGCACGGCGAGCAGTACTTTACAGCGCGCCGCGCATTCCACGCTCAGACGGAAGCGGTACACGGTACGGTTTACTTGCACCCTTCTTCTTCTTTTCGTGACACTAGTTCCAAGTCAAAGTGCTCGAAATTAGCCTCTTTGAGGCGCACTTTTTTTATACAACTATCTGATGGAACAAGCTGATGGCTCCTGATGTTAAGTGGTTACCATCACCTATAACAAAGCATTGCCTCGCGAGCCACGCACTATAGGAACTTGCCCCACGATGCCCTGCGTCCATCAACTTGAGGCATACAGATGTTAAGCCCCATGTGCCTGTAATTACGCCGGCAACCACACTCTTCAAACCGAAACACAGCACAGCGCTGCTTGGCGGCAAAAAAAGACGTGGTGGTAGTAGAAGTAGTAGTCCTCTTAAAATCCTTTCAAAACACTGTTTCGAAAGAAACTCATGACATGACAAGAAGAAGTCAAAGTCAAAAGGTATTTATTCAATAAAATCACAAAGATCACTGTGAAACGTCTTTTAAAGCTAGGTGGCTCTGGGTGCCAGTTCCACGCGACATCTGTATGCCTTAAGTTGATGGACGCAGGACAGTGCATCGTAGGGCACGTAGGGATGTGCCCTACGTGACTTGCGAGGCAATGCTTTGTGGGTTATGGTCACTACTTAACATCAAATCCATCATCAAGTAGTATAAAAATAAATAAAAAAACATTATTTTTATTCCAAAGTGTTTTTTCCAGGTGGTAGGCAATCCTTACTGGATGGCTCCTGAAATGATGAACGGGAAAGTGTACGATGAGAAAGTGGATGTCTTCTCATTCGGAATCATACTCTGCGAGGTAAGTACTATATATTATACACATTAAATAGTAGAGCTATCTGCGGACCGTTGCTAACGGTCTAGAGATAGCACTGAAAAAATGAAAACAAACAAAAACAAACATTTATATCTACGAACAAAAAGTACCTATGTGGCACTTCACATCGCTGTTCTAGTTTTTATTTGATCTTTATTCGACTTTATTGTGTAGATGTCCGAATAACTCGAACACACCGTTCACACATTTTCACGAACAGCGGTATTCGTGTATTCGTGTTGTTTATGATAAATAGGCAAATAAATTCACTGCATCGTCGTATTTGGTAAAATAAGAGGAATACGCGAACACGAATAGTGATGTGAAGTGCCACTATTACTTCGGCCTCCCGAGCTACAGGCTTGTCCGGGGACTAAAAATACAATAAAATAATTTATTATTAAATAGAGAGCACTGGTGGTCTAGTGGTAGCGGCCCCGCCTTCCGATCCTAAGGTCGTGGGTTCGAAACCGGTCGTGCACCAATGAGTTTTACTGTTCAAAATTTATGTGCACAGTGCCAGTACTCTCAAACGGTGAAGGAAAACATCGTGAGGAAACCGGCATGTCGTCGAATCTAAAAAAGTTCTATAACATGTGTCAAGTGCTCGAAAAGAGGCGCACTTAAAATCCTTTCACCACACTGTTTCGAAAGAAATTAGTGACACGTCCAAAAATATATCTACACTAATATTATAAAGAGGAAAGCTTTGTATTTTTGTATGTAACGAATAGGCTCAAAAACTACTGGACCGAATTCAAAAATTCTTTCACCATTAGAATGCTACATTATCCCTGAATAACATAGGCTATATTATATTTAAAAAAAAACAGGGATCCTTACTAAAACTCCAATAATGTAACCCAAGGTGGAAAACAAAAACCTTACATCGCGTGCGCTGCGAAAACTATTGATGATAGAACAAAATAATGTACTACGATTTTGTAGAACACGTCATCATCTACAAAAAAATGTCGGGACAGCATATGTATAACTATTATAGTTATGTCACAATAAGTGTTCTTTTATTATAAAAAAATAATTGAAATGCCGCCGCTAGAATAGGGTCTTTATTTGTACCTTGGTATTAATCCTTATCCAAATAAATCTTTTCATAATTAAGACGGTTGCAATACCTATAGATTACTTCTTAAATTTTTCAAATCGGACATTCCATTCAAAAGATATGACGAAATTAAAAACGTTAACGGGTCCACGGGACACGCACGGGGTGCGATTTCACTCTCTGGCGTGCAAATGTATGAAATAAGTAGACGCGAGGCTCGAACCCACGGTCTAAGTTTATTCTAAAATGTTCAAAAAATTTATGACCACCCATGCGAAGCTGGGACAGGCCGCTAGTTATTAAATAAAATTGTATTAACGCTTAGGTCAGCTTTTTTGTTTAGTGAATGTATTTGTTACTCTCAGATAATAGGGCGCGTGTCAGCTGATCCCGACTTCCTGCCGCGTCGGTCCGACTTCGGCCTCAACGAGACGCTGTTCGTGGAAAAGTTCTGCCGCCTCGCGGCCTGTCCCGAACCCTTCTACAGGATCGCCTTCCGCGCCTGCCAACTGGACCCTGACGCCAGGTAACAACTGTGCCTATACAGTAGGTAGAAATGAAAATATCATACAAAAAAACGCTAGGAACCAATCCGTAAGTTTCTTGCCTGTTCTTCTAGGCTTTGGTCGCGTGTTATATACGTATACAAGGTGTTCCAATACTTGTGTTTTAAAACTTCAGGGGGCTAAAGTACCCATCGATATGAATATCTTTTTCTAAGGAACCAACTGAACACGAAAACAATACATCCTTTACTTACTTTGCTAAAATGTATTTGATGGGTACTTTAGCCCTCTGAAGTTTTTAAACACAAGTATTGAAACACCTAAGACGTTTTAAAGTGATCCTTGTGATTGTAATGGATAAAGAGTGTTTTGATTTTGAAATTAAATATTTGTATTTATTCGCGCGAAGTGTGGTCAGGTAACATTGGTCAGCTCTTATTGAGTCTTTTTCAATAAAAAAATCTAAATAATATTATAACATATATTTTGAGTGTACTTCATCGGAGACTAACATGCAAAATGTTTAATATTGACTATACATTATAGATTTTATGAATAAATATGACAAATGTAAAAAATAGCTAAATATTAAGAAAGTAATTTAATTCATATTGAATATCTGCTACCATAAAAACATTTATCTACTAGCCACAAGTACAGTTTATTTCACTCTATTTCTCAAAGAACCTCTCGCTCGATCGAAATTTTGGTACATTTGATTTCGAACCACTAGACCACAAGTGTTCTCAAACGAATATATTTTATTTTCAGACCGCCCTTCGAAGTGATCGAGATATGGCTAGAGAGCCTAGTTATGGCGCTATCCAGCCCTGGACCAACCCCGCCCTCCTTATTAGCTGACATCCTTCAATACGCACATTCCCCCCACTGCGGACCCGGCACGCCTGACAGCCAACATGACAGCTGCTGTCAAAACTGTCAAACCATCCAACCGTGTCAGCATAAGCTCTTACGTGTCCCGTGTCAACGCGGACAGAACAAATCCTGCTGTCAGGAAGACACGTGCTGTCACTGTCAGACGACGTACAGTCAGCAGGAGCAGTGCTGTGTGCACGCGTACAGTCAGCAATGCAGTCAGTGTGCTGGGAATAGAGGGTGTCAGCTAACGGGCTGTCAGCATGAGAAGTGTCAGCTTAATGGTGGGAACTGTGGGTGTAGGGTTAGGAGGATGCCTAGCAATGCTGGGAGTGAGGATTTGGTGCCTGATGCAGGGGTTATGAAGGTAAGGAATCTGTGTGTGTACCTACTTACTGCTTTTAAGTATCAATCTGATTTAAAGATTTTTTTCGATTGGGGATATTGATTTACACTTTTTGGAATATTGATTAAATATTGGGTACCTTATATTTTTAATTGACATTTTGCAAAGTCAGATTATATACATATAATACTTACATAAAATAAGACCTCTATTTTCTATTTCATTTTCACTTCATTAAGAATAACAAACAGTTGATACATTGTCATCTCACTTACATAATGGTACTAAGGTTTGTGTGAGTACCTACAACCCACTTTCCATTATGTAAGATCACAATGTATCAATCTGTTTTGTATGTCTAAATGGCAGGATCCAGTGTTTCCAACCTTGACATCTGTTTTTTACGAACCTACCTAGATTCATGAAGAATAAGTGATTTATGATTTACGTTTCCACATTTGTTTCGTCCGCAGTCTAAATCCAATGCGACGATAGACTTCACGATATCCCGCGGCGGCGGCGGCGGAGGGCGCGCGCTCGGCAAGTGCGTGTCGGCGAGCCAGCTGGCGCGCGTGACGTCACAGGGCGCGCCGCTCGTGACGTCACACGGCGTCAGCCACTCGCACAGCGCGCTCGCCAGCCCGGGGTACATCCTGCGAGCGGTCGGATGCAGCATCAATATTACACAGGTATGTGTATAATCATATCTATCTCATGAGTGGATCGCTTACTGTCAGCAGTAGTGTCAGCGAATACAAAGTGTGTCAGTAAACGAACGGTCAGCACAATAATGCACTTCAATAAAACAATGAAAACTTCATAATAACTGCGTTAGTAAACGCCCTATTAAGCTAAACATTCAACTCTAAATAGTTCTAATATTTGTAATACTTTTAGAATTTCTTTTTTTATTGGTTTCAAAAGTGTTTACTTATATAACTTTTTTTACATATCCCTAAATTCCGAATTAATCCGACTGGGATTTGAACAAAAGAACTTCCCTTTGCGCGCTATACTGCGCTAACCACCTGCGCCATCGGATCCTATCTCACCGGCCATAACTCATAGGAGTATGTTTAACACTTTGCTTATACGACCGTGGCCCCATGTACAGGTCTGACATATTATCAAGAGTTCAAAATAATTTTCTCTAATCGTATAGATTGTAAGACACAATAGTGGGCTAATGAGTAATTTTGCATTAATCTAAATTTATAGCTTAAACTGTCAGCACACAACCTGTCAGCTAATTATTGTGTGTCAGCATTCACAATACTACCTTCAATTCCAGGTGGACGACATAACAGAATGGCTCGACTCACCGCCTCCCCTCAAACGAACGAGCCCCGACTCCCAACTCAACAAACTGCACGAAAACAAAACCAAAAAAGTCGACGAAACCGACCTCCCTGCCTTCCTGCGCAACCAATCCGTCGAGGGACTCGAGAGCAAGTACAAACAGGATATAGACAATATCTCTCTATGTAGACACATCAGTATGACACCCCAATGCGATATAGACGACTCGGATTCCTCTGACGACGAATACATAGACTGCAACTGGTACAAAAACGTTACAAACTCAAAAAAAATGGACGTCGACGCCAAAAATGTTATCGCAAACATCATTAAGAAAGGTGAGAGCTTGCTACCCAAGAAATCTACCTACGAAGTTGCAGATGTAATGTTGAGGAACCCTGAATGTCTGAGCAATGAGAGGAAGATACCGGAAGAGGATCGAAGAAGATTCAACATAGATTACCTCAAACAAAGCCCGATAATGGCCGAAGGACTCAAGCATATCCCAAAAACCGTAGAACACAAAGAAAAATCTAACTTCTTCACAAAGAATTTATCACCGAAACTAACCAGGCTGTTCAAAACTGAAGATAAGAAGGAAGATTTAGAAAAATCTAGAAGCAAATTCTTCATTCAGCGACCGATTTCACCGAACGTAGGACGGTCTTCCTACAGAATCCGTCCCGTAGACGAAGTTGATAGAAAACGTTTGAACGCAGACAAAAAACAGGACAATGTACTCAAAAGTGATATTAAACTTGCAAGTATGGGCAAGCCGATGACGCCAACCTTCAGGCGACATCTACAAAACGAAAGACCAGATTTCGCCGACACCAGATTCAGCTACAGAGCGAACAGATCCAAATTCGAGCCAAAAAACGAGCCAAAATTCGTAGACGTAGGAAGAAATAGAATCAAGACGCCGTTGCCTATAGAAAAGAAGATACGAAACGCGAATCAAGTACAACGGCAAATCCTAACAGAAACGCCTGAAGACAAAAGGAGGGAGGGGATATCTAGGAGTAACTACGTCAGCTTGGCAAATCTGAAAATTAATAGTAAAAAAGATATTAAAGGAAAGAGGGATATCGAAACGCCGGTCGAAAGAGTTATATAGTCACTTGTAAACCACTTAAGTGATATAGGTCTTTTTAGGTTCTGTCGTGGCTTGGAGAATGATATAGCCAATCTCTAAACCTAGAACCGATTGGTGATGTTAGGGGTCTTGTTAGGATTCCGTCATGGCTTGGGGAATATAGCTGTCTCTAAACCTAGAACCAATTGGTGATTTAGGGGTATTTTTAGGCTTCCGTCATGGCTTGGGGAATGCTAAAGCCGAGGAGATGTGAACATAGCTTAGCTTGTCAACGCCTGAAGCCAAGTTCCATTCCATTCTATGACGTCAGACGTAGAAAATCTGATGGTGGCTCTTCACATCGCTATTCTTGTTCGCTTCCTCTTATAACGGTGAAGGAAAACATAGAATACTAACTCGTATAATCAAGATGTTTTCCTTCACCGTTTGAGTTGATGAGGAGGATTTAATAAATCTACATTCCAAGTATTAATTAAGTCTGCATTGTAAATGAATCTCGTCACAAAAGACAACTTAAGAACAGTATTTTAAGTAGTACAGTCGGCTGCATTAAGATGGTTACTTATCATAATTTTCAAAATCACAACATTATTTTTGTAGCTCTCAATCGGTGAAGGAAACCAGTTGTATTCTATCAGCGGCGATGGGCTTGCAACCTGTCACGTATGGAATACCAACTACTGTACAGCCCAATGTTATATTTGGACGTACCACTGACTACCGCTATCAGGTTTCCATGGTACAAGTTATGCTTATTTTGGGGTTATATAGCGCTGTATGGAATATCCACCATTATTCATTTATTAATAACAGTAAAAAGTAAATGAAATACATTAAATATAAGTGTAACCATCTTAGTGCAAATGACTACTAATTTTTTTTGGCATATAGTCTATATAATAATATATTCAACTAATAAGCGTACCACAGACGACAAAGATGCTATAATATGTAATCTTAAAATACCTTACGATAAAATATTATAGCATCTTAAGGTGTCACACACTGTTTAGATACGATAATATACATTATGGTCTCATTCTCTTGAAAATGTAGTTTTAAGAGTAGTAGAGCTCTTTGTGTGTGGCTCGTCCGGGAAGTACTACCACCACGCCTTTTTCTGCCGCCAAGCAGCAACGCTGTGTTTCGGTTTGAAGAGTGTGGTTGCCGGTGTAATTACAGGCACATGCGGCTTAACATATGTATGCCTCAAGTTGAGGGACGCAGGGCAGTGCATCGTAGGGCACGTTCCTATCGTGCGTGACATACGAGGCAATGCTTTGTTATAGGTGATGGTTACCACTTGACATCAGGTGGGCCACCTGCTTGTTCCATCAGCTAAATAAAAAAAATGTTAACATATTTCCATAGCAAGGTAACTTAAGATGAAGTCGCCTATCGATATTTTATCTTAAGATGAAATATTATAGCATCTTCGTCGTCTGTGATACGCTTTAGTTCGCACCAAACGATAATGCGTTTGGTGCGAACATGGCCAACTGAAAGAATAGATGGTAAGATAAGATATTATGTAACTTATACAATTATATAACGAATTAAAAGTATACTCTTGCCATGTTAAACATGTATTGTTGAAATTGTTGTTTGTATTATATTATTATATGGTGGATTAAGATCTTAAAAAAGTATTTTAGTTTGTTAGTAGAGCTGTTTGTGTGGCTCCGGGGAAGTACTACCACCATGCCTATTTCCGTCAAGCAGCGTTGCTGGGTTTCGGTTTGAAGGGAAGGGCGTTGCCGCTGAAATTACAGGCACATGAGCCTCAAGTTGATAGACGCAGGAACGTGCATCGTAGGGCACGTCCATACCGTGCGTGACTTGCGAGGCAATTCTTTTTTAAAGGTGATGGTTACCACTTAACATCAGGTGGGCCATCTGCTTAATCCATCATCAAGTAGGAAAAAACTAAAGTATTAAAATTAAAATTACCCTTACAAATTTTATACATATTTATCCGATTGTAATGCGTTGTAAGAATTCGCATCGCTTTATTATTCATAGTCGATATTCCATGCCAATTTATAAATGCGAAAATGGGATCGTCTGTTTGTAGCTTTTCACAGCTAAACCACTGAACCGATTTAGATGAAATTCGGTACTGAGATAGCTTGGATACTAGAGATGGTCTTAGGCAATTTTGACCTGTATCCGATTAGTAGTTTTTGTAAATCCTTTAAAACGAAATCCTTTAAATCCTTGGTATGAGTTTGTGGAACCATTTTTTGGATGATTTTAGTCGAAATGAAAGTAAACAGGACTTTGTATATAATGTACTTTAGCAAAATCTCGCCAGAATGAAATAACTACAAATTCAGAATATTGTAACTTTCTTACCAAACTTTTGAAGCCATATTATCAATGTTAAATCGTGTATTGTACGATTTATTATGTTATTTGTATACAATATGTTGTATTAAAATGTTTATTACCATTTAAACTTTTTGTAAATCTGTTAAAAGTTGATAGTTAAGTACTAATTTTTTACTTAATTATTTTTTTATGATTGTGATTTTAAGGTATGTAGTGTTTCTTGCAATATTATTTTTTAGTTTATTTATTAACTGGATTAATTAATTAACGCTCGAATTATTATTATTTTATAAGATTATTTGATTAAGTCTGAGTTTGATGAACACAGGGTGCCATTAAAAACTTTTTTTATAATTATTTTAAACATTTAATTTAGTTTACGTCAACTTATGATTATGTCGTAATATCTGCTTATGTTTAACCTTTGACTACTCCACATAGATACTAAATCTGAGTGTTTTTATTCAGAATAAGGAAATCTTTAAAATGTCTAATAAACTGGATAAAATGGGTGGTGGTAATCTAGGCTTCAGTTCAACGCGACCAAGCCTACACAGGGGATCAAGAAAATTCACTCTCAAAATCAAGTTGTCGTCACTAATTTCTTTCGAAACAGAGTGGTGAAAGGATTTAAGTTCGCCTCAAAGAGACTTCTTTCGAGCACAATTTAGTATTGACTCTTTGATTTAAAAAAAAAGATATAGCTTAACCCTAGACACTATAGATATCCCACTGTAGATATATAGTACTAGGTATCCACTCCAGTTTCTTTGAGTATGTCTATGAGGGGTAGTCAGATGTAAGTCCAGCTTTTGCATTTGGCACGTGGCATTTTGCAACCTATTTGGTACATGACAATTTGCAAGCTGTATCGCCGCTGGTAGAATGTTATCTGTATCTTCGCCAGTTGTATGAGAAATATAAAAATAAGCAGATTATATTGGACATGGTCTTTAGACATTTTATTTGATGTGATACGTTAAGTTTTTAAAGCTGCAGTAACTTAAGTATTTTTGAGTAGTATGTTCTATTTTTTATTCAGGGTCGATATTGTTTTATCAATTTTAGGCAAGTTTAGTTATTTTGAATGTGTTGCCAACATTTAAAAATAGTGGTTTTAAATAATACAGTTTGGCAAAATAGAGTAGAAAATGATAGGGGCGCCACCTTCCATATATTTTCGACATTCACTCACGCCTATGCGAAACACCCGCATGTCAAATTAGTTTCGTTTCTAGACTTTTTTGCCAAGCTGTGAGTATATCGTAGAATTGTAAACGGCCCTGATTCTTATATTAATACTGTTAACAATTTAACAACGAACATTCCGTCTGCCATTCCATTTTGTATTGTACCCTATTATATTGTTTGTAAGTACAAATTGAAATAAATAAAATATCTATTCAATCTTTGCATTTTATTTCTTTCACCATCATAATGCTACATTATCCCTGAGTAACATGGGTTATATTTATTACTAGAAATAATTACCTATCAATTTTTCCCTACCCTATCAATTTTTTCAAATCGGACATACCATTCAAAAGATATCACGATATTAAAATTTTAGTTCGCTTTAAAAATGCATAAAAGCGCGCGGACGCGTTCTCACCCAGCGCATCGGGCGACGGGCAACACGGCGAGGGAGAAGGGCGTGCAAATGTATGAAAGGTCTAAGGTTATCCTAAAATGCTGAAAAAAATTATGTCCACCCATGCGAAGCTGGGACAGGCCGCTAGTATTACATATTGGGGGACATCAAACCGAGACAGCAACACTGCTTGGCGGCAGAAATAGGCATGGTGGTAGTAGTTACTTCCCCGGACGAGCCCTTCACAAAGTGCTCTTCTACTCTTGAAATATCATCTTAATTATCGAGCCTCTTTCCCTCGGACCGAGAAAGACATTAGACATCTACGACCGTATTTTGCAACCATATTCTAACTTATTTAAAGTAAAAGGAAACTAATATCAAACTTGACAAATTCAACTCAAGTACCAGGGAAACAGAAGGCACAAGGAGTATAGCTGTACGCCGAACACAGTAAAACGAGACAGCGCAACACGTCACGGTAAGAACCGATAGAGACAGAGATATTTCTGTCAGACTACGCTGCGCTTGCGATCCGTCACTGTTCGAAAACATTATTGTGTGCGGGCGTTTTTGTTGCTTGGTACAAGTTCATAAGCGATAGCGGCTATATACTTGTTAACAAGAAAAATGGATAAATTTCTCACTCCCAAAAATCTGTCTGATAAATCCTCTAGCGAAGGAAATATACACCAGGTAGCTCAGGCTTCAGAAACAACCACCCCCAGCTATGTTTTTCTGCGCGGTAAAAGGGGTAGAGATGACGACTGGTATGCGGAACTGAACATCTATAAAGAGGAGATGAGCAATATGATGGGAAAACTATTGTCCAAACAAGAAGAGGAACTTAGGAAATACTTTGCCCCAACACTAAATGAAATTCAAAACACGAATAAAAATATAGAAAATTCTATTGCTCTCCTTGAGCAAAATGACGAACTCACGAAAAAAGTTGACCACCTAGAACAAAAACAGAAAAAATATGATTTTTTGAATAACTCCATATGTATGCTATGGAAGAGCGATGCCTCCTTATACAGGTATTGAGGTATCAAACTACTGTTAAAACTAATGTAACATTTTTGAGAAGAAAATAAACATTTTTGTATTTTGTAATTATCTAATCACCTTTACGTGTCAGTGATAGGACCGCAACGCCACATAGGCACGTCCTCAGTAGATGTGTGAAGTGTGGTAATTAGTAATGGCGGGATATAGGTTAAATATTTTCGTAAAAAAATTATGATATTTTTAAGAAGTAAAGGTTCAATACAAACCTGAACAGGTGCAGTTCATAACTTTGGATACCTATAAGGAAACAAATCTTTGTTGGAAGGTAATATATAGGAAATAAAACAGTCTCTCTTTCTCTCTTGTCGTGTCACTAGTTTCTTTCGAAACAGTGTGGTGAAAGGATTTTAAATGCGCCTCAAGAGGCTCCTTTCGAGCACTTGACACATGTCATAGAACTTTTTAGGTTCTACGACATGCCGGTTTCCTCACGATGTTTTCCTTCACCGTTTGAGAGTACTGGCATTGTGTACATGTTCACGACCGGTTTCGAACCCACAACCTTAGGATCGGAAGGTGGGCCGCTACCACTAGACCACCAAAGCTCTCGCAAAAACAGTGAAATAAAACAGTGACATTTTAAAATATTCTTTATTACAAAACAATTCGAAACGGGGTACCGATAAAAAGGTATTTTCATGTTCTACAAAATCTAGACAGTACAAATCATTGCTTTTCGATCAGTTCAGTATCTATTCAAGTAAAATATTTTTGATACCTAACCCTAGTCCTAAGTAAAGCTAGATCGAGACGCGTGTAGTATGCAAAACTCAATACCTACTTGCTTATAAAATGGAGGTTTAAGAAATTTGTGAGTGAATATCGAATAGCATAAGATAAACAATACTGGAACTGAATCTAAGATTAAATAAATTAAAAGAATTTTTTTGTTATTGTTCCGGAAAAATTTGGAGACTGCTGTACCCCAAGTATGAGATTTGCTTACGATATTTCGTTTTTCGTTTTACGTTTTTGTTCCGTGTTCATTGCGGGTTTTGTAAAGTTCCATATAGGTATCCCTATCGCGTCTTCATACAAAACCCGCAATCAACTCGGAACAAAAACGAATCGTTTTTGCTCCGTGCTCATTGCGGGTTTTGTAAAGTTCCGTATCGGTATCAATATCGCGTCTTCATACAAAGCCCGCAATGAACATGGAACAAAAACGTAAAACGAAATATCGTAAGCAAATCTCATACTTGGGGTACAGTTTCCTTGATCTTCTGAGGTCGGTTTAGTGCATGACACGCGTCTAGATCCGGCTAAAAATAAAGTATTGCTCGACTAATAATAGGTACACGTAGTGAATTCAACTAAAAAGTATTTTAGGAAGGTATTTGTAACAACCATCCTAAAAAATTATACAGATGAAAGAAAAAAAAAGAATATCAAGATTAGGAAGCCTTTAAATATTCATTTTAAGTGTTTCGTACCATTTTGAGTTACTATGTATTTGGTAAGTACCTCTAAGTAAAATGTTAAGGTACCTATACCTACAAACTTGCACTAAGATGGTTGCAAATTTAATTTTCAATTGTTTTTAACTGTTTTAAGTTGGTATATGTATTTTGTAATTGGGTACTACTTAGTAATAAGTACTCGACATTTTCTTTTCTAATCAATTATTTATATTGATGACTAGCGGCCTGTCCCAGCTTCGCATGGGTGGTCATAAATTTTTTGAACATTTTAGGATAAACTTAGACGACCGTGGGTTCGAGCCTCGCGTCTACTTATTTCATACTAGCGGCCTGTCCCAGCTTCGCATGGGTGGTCATAAATTTTTTGAACATTTTAGGATAAACTTAGACCGTGGGTTCGAGCCTCGCGTCTACTTATTTCATACACTAGCGGCCTGTCCCAGCTTCGCATGGGTGGTCATAAATTTTTTGAACAATTTAGGATAAACTTAGACCGTGGGTTCGAGCCTCGCGTCTACTTATTTCATACATTTGCACGCGCTTCTCCTTGAGTCATTGAAATCGCACCCCGCGCGTGACCCGTGGACCCGTAAACATTTTTAATTTCGTCATATCTTTTGAATGGAATGTCCGATTTGAAAAATTTAAGAAGTAATCTATAGGTATTGAAACCGTCTTAATTATGAAATGATTTATTTGGATAAGGATTAATACCAAGGTACAAATAAAGACCCTTTTCTAGCGGAGGCATTTCAATTATTTTTTTATAATAAAAGAACACTTATTGTGACATAACTATAATAGTTAGACATATGCTGTCGCGACATTTTTTGTAGATGATAACGTGTTCTACAAAATCGTAGTACATTATTTTGTTCTATCTTCAATAGTTTTCGCAGCGCACGCGATGTAAGGTTTTTTGTTTTCCACCTTGGGTTACATTATTGAAGTTTTAGTAAGGATCCCTGATTTTTTTGAAAATATAATATAGCCTATGTTACTCAGGGATAATGTAGCATTCTAATGGTGAAAGAATTTTTGAAATCGGACCAGTAGTTTTTGAGCCTATTCGTTACATACAAAAATACAAAAATACAAAAATACAAAAATACAAAAATACAAAGTTTACCTCTTTATAATATTAGTGTAGATGTAGATTTGCACGCGCTTCTCCTTGATTGAGTGAAATCGCACCCCGCGCATGACCCGTGGACCCGTAAACATTTTTAATTTCGTCATATCTTTTGAATGGAATGTCCGATTTGAAAAATTTAAGAAGTAATCTATAGGTATTGAAACCGTCTTAATTATGAAATAATTTATTTGGATAAGGATTAATACCAAGGTACAAATAAAGACCCTTTTCTAGCGGAGGCATTTCAATTATTTTTTTATAATAAAAGAACACTTATTGTGACATAACTATAATAGTTAGACATATGCTGTCGCGACGTTTTTTGTAGATGATAACGTGTTCTACAAAATCGTAGTACATTATTTTGTTCTATCTTCAATAGTTTTCGCAGCGCACGCGATGTAAGGTTTTTTGTTTTCCACCTTGGGTTACATTATTGAAGTTTTAGTAAGGATCCCTGATTTTTTTGAAAATATAATATAGCCTATGTTACTCAGGGATAATGTAGCATTCTAATGGTGAAAGAATTTTTGAAATCGGACCAGTAGTTTTTGAGCCTATTCGTTACATACAAAAATACAAAAATACAAAAATACAAAAATACAAAGTTTACCTCTTTATAATATTAGTGTAGATGTAGATATAAATTTAAATGAAATCTTTATCAATTTGATAAAATATGACCTTTTACTTTAACATTTGACTTCAATAAACACTGCTGATACATAATAAGTATACAAAAAACAATGACATAATAGTTTTGAAACTAGGTAAATAGGAATAGTGCATATATTGTCGAATTTGGACATTTTGGACACACATTAGAATATAAGGCAGCCCTTAGATTCAGACCCGCTCGATTCGGCTCAACCACCAAAATATTGAGTTTTATGCCCTCTAAAAGCATTAGCCTTTTTTTTATTTAGTGTCGGCAGCCAAATCGCAAGGCCCTGAATCAGAGAGCAAAGGTATAAGCGAAATTATACTACTAAAACTATGGACAGTTATCTAAAGAATAAGTGAGTCAGTATAAAACTGTTCGTCTGAGAAAATTATCAAAAATCACAACACGGTTTAATATTATTATAAGAATAAATAGGTCACTCAACTTATATCAATTATAGAATAGGGATTCTAGACACAATTTGCTATTATTCCTCTCTCTCACTAGATATCAAGATAAACAGAGTATCAGAGTATCCATTCTGTGATTCGCTCACTGTCTTTGGTGTATTGCATGCCCGTTTTTGATTGGAGTTCTGTTTGTCACGATAAGCGCCCCCTAGCGGGAGTGTTGAGAAATCTTGTGACTCTATACTATAACCCGTTTAGAAACGGGCACGTACGTCAGTGAGCGATGTAGTTTACTCCGTTATTTATTAATTGCGCCCTTTATTACGTAAATCGCGTCGCTGTCTCGATAAATCCAGTGAGAGATCACCTCACTAACTGTTTGATAAAGAGGTTAGAAGACGGTTAGACAAAGTTCGTAGGTACACGATACAGGTAAAAAGCGTACAACAATAAAGATCATAGCAAAAGTAAAATTGTGCATTTTTATCTAACACGTACTAGTTTAGAATACAGAGACGGATAAGAGTTGCATATCCCGCCCTAACAAAGAAACTAATTCAAAATGGCGCCATTTTGAATTCGTTTACACAATAGTGTGCCAGTAAGAATGATTCGTCATTACCACTCACTAGCACACCATTGCTAAAGAAGGCGGGTCATATTAAAAAAAAACATCTAACTAGTTTCTGAAAGCAAAGGTTAGTATCAATTCAAAAATACTGCATGCCTTTCAACTAATACGAAAAATGAATAAAAAAATTGACCAAAGAATCTAGTTTTGTTTGAACTTACTGTACATAGGTAGGTAGTTAGGTACGTACTGTACGTAAAATTCAAGCTTCGGGTACTAATAAGTATTTCGAGAAAATATAAAATTGATTTCAAAATTGACTAAGTAGTTACTAGGTTACTTATTTATTCGACCAACAACATCAATTAAAAAAGTTCGTGACAAGAATAACCTAAGTGTATAATACGTACTATCAAAAACGAGGGATCTATCGCTACCTACTCTACAGAATCAGGTATACGAGTAATTTAGAACGACTTAAACATAGTTCAGACATGTATTTCCTTATAACTAACACTTAGGACTGTTTAGATTTTGGACAAAAAACTTATCAGATCTAAAAGATTTTTTATAATATCTCAAAAGTTATTAACCGAGTGGGATTTGAACCCACGACCTTCCCCTTGATACGGGGCTGCTCTAACCACCTGCTCCATCGGATTCTAATCACACGGCTAATAACTAAAAATAATAACTAATAACTAATTAGGGATACGTTAGTTATCAGATCTAGAAAACTGTAAACATAAAGAGAGAAACTGACGTTTCCGAATGTTTAAAAATTCCATAACAGCTCAGTTGGTAGTAGCTCTGCGCCGTAGGCCGTGGGTTCGATCCCCACCGAGAACAAACATTTGTGTGATGAACATAGATGTTTGTTCTCTGTCAGGGTGGTATAGGTATGTATTTACAAAAACTATGTATAGCTTTGGCTTAGTTTGGGGCTAGATAGTGCTGTGTGATAAGTCCACCAATATTTACTATTTATTAGTTCTATTTAACACTCGGAAATGTTTCCGATCGGGAATGTAAGTTTCTGTCTTTTTTGTTTATAAGCAAACAAAAGAACGACAAACACAATTTTTTCGAAACGTTTCCAAATGTTTTAAAATAGCCCTTCTGAAAGAGATCAAGAAGTTCAAGTTTTTTTTTTTTTAAATTGCAATTTTTCCTTCAAGTAAATTGATAAAAAAATTGGTGGACCTTTCAGACCTAAACAAAGCAACTGACCAGCATGGCCTACAGCGCTATAGTGCAGAAGGCAGAGCTACTATGAACTGAGCTGAGGCCTTTAGACCTTTTACTATTGTAATATTTATACGTGAACTATCCATAATCATCCATTAAAACTTGGGACGCCATAAAATATTGGGTTGGTGTAATTTTGAGTCCAAAATGTAAACAGTCAAAGCTAATACTAGATCCAGAAGCGGATTTGTATTTCAAAATGGGTTTTGACTACAGTACCCGGCAATTAATTCAGCACTTGTTAATACCTGAAAAGTTAGCTAGATAACAGTTTCCGGCAGTTCATTTCGCACTTTTGAAAATGCCTCTATTGGTGGCACTTCACTTCGGTATTTACGTTTTTATTTGCTCGTGTATTTGTGTATTCGTCTTGTTAAAATAAGGAAATATAGATGAATAGTCACTACACATCCTAGTATTAATTATTTAGTTATAAGTTGACATTCAATTACGATTATGAAAAAAATGTTAGCCACAATAAATGCATAGTGCTCAGCTGTAACGCTTGTGAAACCCAATTTTGAAATGCAATTCGTCCTCTGATCGTCTATTTCTATTTAACGTTCTATATACGAATAATATATGTAATAAAACATGCGTGTGCGTGATATGTGCTGTAATAAGTACATAATGTAATTTAAAAATGTGTGCTACTTCTAATAAGATCAAGATTAAAAAATATACCAATGTAACATTTTTTTTTATTCTTATCTTGCTGATCTCGTCCCAAAATTTAGAACCAAAATTGTAAACAAATAATTAATAGTATTTCAGAAATACAGAAATAATGATAATTCTCACTCACAGTCTTCACATTTTTTGCTTACATTTTTGGTTTTAATTCGTAATACAACTTTTAATAATTTATTAAGCGACTATTAATACCACTAATTCTAATAAAATAATGCAAATATAAATGCAACGAGTTGTGACTACAACACAAACGTATTTACAACAACTAATATAAAAAAAAAGCTAAATCACTAATACACAAGCATACATAGTTATTATCAAAGTTTTCTTGTAAATTCGATCCCGATGTTGCAAACAGCTGATACACATTCGAACAAGTTTATTTTATACAGTACGAAGAAATTGCTTTAGCACTCAAGGTAAAATTAAAGCCATGTATATGACTTAAACGTACGATAATTTTTTGCGGTTTATTTTGAGTGAAGTAAATTGTTCGGTGTTATACCAGCCGTGAGACAACATCGCCGAAGCAAACAGATAAATCCAATGTTTTCAGACACCACACAATTTCACATAGCACCAACTTACTATATTAACAGTCGAAATACGACGGTTAACTAAAACAAACAGTCGCTTTAAATAGACTAGTTAGGAAGTGCTGGGCGGGTTATTGAGACTTTTTTCGTGAATTTACAAAACAATTCAATAATGTTTAAAACATGAATGAATGTTACAATGTACATTTGTTGTCAGATGCTATGAATAGTAAATTTTGTAAAATTCAAAATTTTCCGAGCTCTTTAAAAAAATATTTGAAAACTCATGATATTAATTGACATCTTTCAACACGTATTCTACACTTAAATGTTGGAAAGCCCCTATCTAAAATAACGCTGTATTTGACGCCTTATGAGTACAAGGCGTGTACTGTAAACTGGGTCTCACTGGTAATTTACAACATATGCAGTCGTAATAGTGTCGATTGGGTTTATAGAAAAAACTTCTTTAATGATACATTATATCGATACTTAGTAATTGGGACAGCCTGACTTATTTTTTTTTTGTACAACTAGCTAGCAGATGGCCCACCTGATGTTTAAGTGATAAACATAACAAAGCATTGCCTCACAAGTCAAGCACCATAGGAACACGCCCTACGATGCACTGCCCTGCGTCCATCAACTTGAGGCATACAGATGTTAAGGCGAAGACAAGAGCTAATGTGACTCTCGCTCGCACGTTTCGACATGTTGAAAGATATAAAATCACTAAACTCATTTTCGAAAAATCGCAATCAACCATTTTGTGTGCAATCACATTGCACACAGTTTAGTAAAAATTTTAATTTTATCGGTACATGTTTTCCTACTTAAAAGTTTGCTTTACTAGTTTTCGTACATAAGCAAACTTTTAAGTAGGAAAACTTGTATCGACCAAAATGAAATTTTTACTAAACTGTGTGCAATGTGATTGCACACAAAATGGTTGATTGGGATTTTTCGAAAACGAGTTTAGTGATTTTATATCTTTCAACATGTCGAAACGTGCGAGCGAGAAGTTGTTTGATAGTTGTCAGCCCCTTAAGCCTCATGTGCCTGTAATTTCACCGGCAACCGCACTTTTTTTTTTTTTTTTTTTTTTACAATGAATAGACCGTCCTTTGACTACAATCTCACCTGATGGTAAGCGACAATGTAGCCGACGTTGGAGCAGAACGGTCTAGAAGACACCTATTCACTCTTGCCTTGAAGAGACTGATATTGTAGTGGTCAGGAAAAACAGAAACCGAAACACAGCGTTGCTGCTTCGCGGCAGAAAAAGGCGAGGTGGTAGTACTTCCCCGGACGAGCCACACACAAAGAGTTCTAATACTCTTACTGACAACACTGAAGATGTTAGAAGTCGGTGGAAAAATGCTGCTCTAGATCATAAGGAAATTTGGACAGGTAACAATGATGATGACTTCTTAGTATCCCCCCAGCACTTCCAAAACGTATGAGATCAAATTCTATTCAAATTAACTAAATACATTAAACAATTAATATTTATAACTACAATTTGATCGTGCCGAATAAAGTGATTTTTAAAGATAATATATTTTTCTAATTATTTACTAATTTAGAAAGTTACTTTGGCACATTATTCGATTTAAGTTTACTAATTGATTGGGACACTAGTGAGTAATTTTAAGTATTTTATAAGCCTCTCATATCTTCGTTTACAACAATTTTCATTCGAAAGATATCGCAGCTTAAACATTGATCATATACTTTAGGCTTTTTCAATCATACTTTTCTATAAAACAATTTAGCATACCAAAACGTAAATTTACGTAAAATTATCAAACTTTAACATGACTCATTAATTTTAACATTGACATTTATGCCCATAAACATAACAATTTTTTCGATAAAATTCTGATTAATGAGATATGAGCGAATTATAGCGAAGCGGGCCATCGCGACTGGCAACTTCTTCGATGGTGATGATTCATTATTATTCCAACTGGTATATTGAAACCATAAACCGCTGAACCCTCACATTTTTGATAACTAAAGACCGCAACACACTCAATTTCACAAACATAACGTAAAGTAAACCGAATTCTATAGGGATCTAGCGAGGTGGCGGAACCGCCGCGATCCTTTGCCTCAGTCTCGCGAACTTGCCGTGAACCAATCTCAGCTGAGCTCTAAGTCGCGATGACAGCTCTCGCTGCAGCTCCTGGACTTCGACCAGCTCGCGACGTAGTTGCTGGTAATCCGAGCGCACCTGTGCAGGGAACTTTGTGAGGCGAGATTGAGGACGTCAACTCTGCCTACTGACAAAGTACTTTCTTATGAATTACGCCCACGGAAAGTAAACAGGCTACTGCACCGTAGATCTATCTATACTGAATATGAGGGTAGAATGAAAACCTGCCCTGCGTATCATTTATATGATTGTGTATTCTGTTTTTTTTAATTAACTTTTTATATTGTATGGTATACAGTATACATCGTCATTAGCTTTTTCACTAATCACATTTGATAGAGGCGCAGTAGTTCTTTGGTTAGATAGAGTAGGCTCACAGAAAGTACTTGATCAAAAGGGGAGTGTCTGGGAGATAGTGCAATCGCACACACTTCCATAAACAATGTCAGAGTTGACATGACATGTGTTGCTGTCATTGATAAAGCCAAAAGGTATTTAATTACTGATTGTAAAACATTATTCTGACGACAATTAATTATGTTATAGCCACAACTACTGTCTCTATAATATGGGCTTTATACGAATAATTTAAGTGTTTTTACCCATTTTTTGTTTTAATTGCAGAAATAGGTTTGTTAAAGTTTTTTTTGTGAAATAAACACATATGAGATGGTTTTTTGTTCCAACTAACTATAATAATATGAAAAAAAAGGAAGTATGTAAAACTCAGCCTGAAAATTATTATCTGATTTCCTTAGCAACTGTCTCGAAACTACATCGAAAGCAAACTTCTCGTCTTTTTGAATTGACTTCTATATAATATAATATAACAGATTTAAACAGCTTTTAGCTTTACCAATACGATTATTATAACCACTTAGAAAAAGACCATCTATCATAATGAATATGGCAACACCATATCTTGAAGTATCCATATGCCTGATGAAAGTACAAAAACTACCAATTTTTATAGAACAAAATACACCGAGAGGGAATAAAAGCATTATTTATGCGATACATTAACCCTTTAATAAATGTTGGATAACCATGTTAGAATATTGTTCAGCTAAGAAGAACAGTAGGTATTTACGGAGACTGATCGTAAAACTATAGAAACAGCTGAAGCTCAGCCTTTTTTTTAATTGTCTGTATTTAAATAACGCTAAGTATGCCACAGTAAAAGCCGTCAACTGTATTTTTTTAATACGACTTGCTGAAGGCCTCCTAAGTTTAAGTGGTAACCATCACATATAACAACGCATTGCCTCGCAAGTCACGCACAGTAAGAACGTGCCCACGGTCCACTGCCCTGCGTCCATCAACTTGAGGCATGCAGATGTTAAGCCTCATGTGCCTGTAATTTCACCGGCACCTTTCAAACTGAAACACAGCAACGCTGCTTGGCGGACATAGGCATGGCGGTAGTACTTCTCGGACGAGCAACACACAAGAGAACTCTAACTCTTATTTATTCTTGTTTCATGGATATCCAACAATTATTAAAAGGGTTAAGACATCTTCATGGTATTTTTGACACTGATATCTCTGGCGTCATCTGAAGCCCTAAAAGCGGACAACGGCCCGGTTCGAAGGGCTTTGGAGAAGGGCTTACACTCAGTACCACGTTAAGCCTTTTCTTAGCTATTTAAAGCATGGAGTCACAGCTTGCCATTTTTGAAGCTATTAATAAAAAATCCATGCGACTGAAGCGTTCAGGCGTGTGATTAGCATTCAACCTATGTATAGGACTGTTCGTGACGTCATTGATGTGGAGTTATTTTCGTCTGAAATGACTCTTTTAGAATGATATTCATCTGTTCGTCATTGTTTCTATCAGTTCAGTTCATCAGTTTTGACTATTTATCAGTAGTACGAGCTTTTCACTGTTTTGCATTAGATCGTGTGAAATTTCCACTAGCTTTTATTTTACTTTTAGTTATACCATTTAGTTATTATAAAATGGCAAGCCGTAACCCACATAGCGCGGTTAGTATTGATACATAGTTATTCACCTGTCATCAACACAACTATGCAACTGCTGAAAACAATAATAAGTATATATTATATATAGTTATGTTTATACTTTACATACAATAATATAAACGAAATTAATAAAAGTAGACGGTGGGGATAGGAAAAACTGGAAGACTTTGGGAGTGGTGTTTGTCTAGCAACGCTATTCTTAAACATTCCGAATCAATTCCGATAGTAAACGTCAGTTTCTGTCTTTTTGTTTATAAACAGCAAAAACAGTAGGTCTGTATTGAAGTAGGTAGGTACCAAAATAATTTGGTAGGATTTCACTGACACTAGATTTTTATATGAAGACCTTCATGTACCTAAAATTCTGACAAAATTAAATATAAGATAGATAGATAGATAACTCTATAATGTTCACCACACAGAAACAAATTACAGGGTTATGGCATACATTTAGGAATAATAAACAATGGGCGGCCTTATCGCTGAGAGCGATCTCTTCCAGGCAACCTTGATTAGATTAGACTCGATTTGAAGAGCAAAAGAGACAAACTCTGACGATTCCGATCGGAAACGTTTCCGAATGTTTTAAAATATAGGCTTCGGAAAATATAGGCGGCGATATAGGCTTCGGAAAATAAAATGAATATAAAAGTAAAAATAAATTAGTAATTGGTGAGTGTGTAGAATTCTTAAAACTAAATTTTTCAGTTGTTTTATTCTATTATACGAACCAAGCACACTTGTGTGGTTTGTAACCCACATAACCAGTTTAATGAATTTCCTAGTGTTTTTGATAAATTACTGTTTTAATACAAAATCGTTTTATTAAACAGACTATTAGTGTAGTGTGATTCATGCTAGATGTATTTGTATGTTAGTGTATGATGAGCACTTGGTTTTAATTTTGTATGTAACACACATCAGCCTGACTCATGTCACATATGAGTACTATGTAATGTACCTTTCCTGTTTTGTTTTAGTCATAATAATTGGTGATTGTACTTCTTAGGAATTTTCTTAATCAGGTTGAATCTCTTTTGAAATGATAAAAGAAAATGTGCCATTTTAGAGGCAGGTTTAAAGGCAGCGGGCTAATGTGTCATTGTTATTGCAACTTTAAGTAAGCTTAAAATTTATATAATGGATTAAAGTAGATATGTTTAAGAAGTAGAATGTGCTGTGTTTTCCGGATTAAAGTTTTAAGTTAGGTGTAGTGCCAGCATTGTTAAGCCTTGTACCTCAAGTTTAAATTTTATTTTTGTATTTCTGTATTACTTGGCCGGGTTTTGTATGGAGATGCAATATGCAATCAAGCATGTTTAGAACTCTGGTAATTCCATACTAAACTCAAGCTTGAACAAGAAAACAACACCAAAACAAAAATAATACTCAGAAATGATAAATAAGGGATAACACAAAGACCTACCAAGTAAAACAATGCTCATGACATGTCTTAGTATTTTTGTTTCTGTTAGAATTCTAAAACTAAGCTCAAACAAGTCTTAATTTTGTTTAGAGTTTGTTTTAGAAAATGAGCCTAAGCTGGGAGTTGGAGTAAAGTACTCATTACTTACTAAGTAAACAAGTAGGTACTAATTACTATTTATAAAAATCTGTATCAGATCAGAAAACTCACCTCGGATACAGACTGCAGCAGATTCATGACACAGACTTCTTGGCCACTGATCGGCTGCACCAGCTCCCTACTGTCCATCTTCCACTCTATCAGGTCCAGCTGAGCATCTGTTTGCTTCACCTGCGGTTTTATTCATTTTATTTATTACATGGTTAATTGCAGTTGTGACCCTGTTTTGTTATGACTAATATTTTACATACAAAAGCATCATGCTAGAAAAAAGGGGTGGGAACTTATAAAAAAAGCCTGATAAACTATAGGTAGTAAGTAGGTAAGCACTTTGAACCTACTAACTTATTTTATTAATAAATTCCTGTATTAAACATGAAACTCCAAGTATCTGTAAGTATATACCTGCCGTGTTGTGTACTCTAACGCAAAAGCGAGCTCTGTTGGTTTAGTTCAGACAATATTTATTCAGTAAACACGGAGTCGAGCCAATGTGTAAAGTACGTACAGCTAATTGCAATATCAAGGATTCCTGAACCCTGACCTCTTCACGGCTCTAGCAGCCTCTAGCTAATGAATAGGGCTCTGCACTGCCCATCCTTAATAGAGAACATCGGAATAATTATGGAAACGCCGAAGCGGCTACATGACCTAGTTATTGGGACCCGCATCCGAACCTTCCGTACACGGAACAGAGGTATTTTTGAATAGCACAGTCGTCTACTTACGGTCTCTTCCAATTCTTCTATAGTGATGTCCTTTTCAGTCATTTTTAGATAAAACTTGCTGATTTTTATTCAGAAATAAGTAAAAAATTCGCTTGGTAAAATAAAATTGAGCGTAGTCCAACTTCGTAAGAAAATTACCGACTGTGGTGTGTTACTACATGTATGTGTGTTGTTTGTGACTGACAGTGACAGACATTAGACAGTACGATCCATCAAGTAACATTTAACTCAGATTTGACGGCTTTGAAGATATTGTTGCTTTATTTATTGTGTAATATCTTTAGAGGATATACTGGAGCCAAATAAAATACGTAGATTATAATGATTTTTGATATATTGAAGTAGACTCAATGTTGACCGACCAGTGTCGTCTATGCAAGTGATTTTAGAAATAATTAATGATAGTTCCTAACGCCCACATGATTGCACTGCGTTTTGATGTGTGTTTGCTCTTGCAAATTGAGAAGGCGTTGGGCCTGAACAATTGTGTCAACCGCCACAAAAGGAAAAAAAAAGAGGAGTATATTTATATGATTAAATATTGCTATAACGGTAATTTAAATTTAAAAAAATACACTCTACCACAGATAAGACTACTACACCGTTACACCCTCAGAGGAATTTCGTCCAAGACTAATACACTCGCTGCATGATTATGTCTGTAAATATACCGTAAGAAATAATATATGAATATGAATCATATTGTAAAACTATGTAAATAGATCTTACAGAGGTATTTTTGTTACAACAGTCTACCCATTTCGGGCATACAATTGCTATACCTACTATTCCTATAGGTAGCCATCCTTGACTACCCATTGCAGATACATTTACATCCATGGTAACAGTGCTCCAGTAACACCAAACTACAAGACTGCAAGAACAGATAAGAGATTACTAGTCTGCAAGTGATCCCCAGGTACGAAACATCCTCTTGCTACCTACTTACCATAGTAGTGTCCTCCCCAAGAACCTTTTGAAGATGTCTAGGTAGCTAATCAATATATCGAGGGACCTATCATTGTAAATTAGGTACTATGTAACACAAAAAGTGCCATAAAACATGAAAGAAAACCACAGCAGTCATATTTACATAATAATTTTATTTTCTGATAAAACATAAATAAACATGAGATAAAAGTCAAAATAGTATGACTATACATTATGTATCTATTTCTGAATATTTGTAGTTTATTTTAGTTATAAATTACACAACTATCTAGTAACTTTAACCTTTTGACCGCCACTACGAGCTGGTATACTGTTGCACCACCAAATTATTAAGAAAAAAATAATTGCAATCTGTCGAGTACAGAATCTGCCGAATAACGAATCTGTCCAATCCAGAATCTGTCCAACAGCGAACAAAGGATCAGAGTATGTGGGAATTGCTACTGTACCCGGCGCATTGCACGTGCGGTGAATGCGGCCTATTATTCATCTTAAAAAATCATCAAGTTTAAATATATATTGCCAATGTGCCAAATTCTTGCACGAATTTTTATACAGCGAATTGATAATACTACCTGCTTATTGTAGTAACAGGTATTTCATTCCTACTAACCTGGTGGTAAAACAATCACATCAATTTTTAAATTCTTTTTATTGCTGTAATTTATTTTTTTATACAAAACTTAAACACTGATTTTGAGATATTTGACACAATAAATTACCTTTATGACTATAAAAATTTGATTTACATAAAACATCTTAATTGTTTAAAATGATTAAATTAATACGCAAATAATGTTAAACTGGGAAATTCATTTACATACCATGTCAAACAGAATTTTAAGTGTTATTATAAATGAGGCAAAATTACCTTCTGTGGGTAATTTTGCCTCAATTATGATCACACTCAATATTTAGTTATTTTTTAAGTAACTTAATAGTTAGTGTCATCCCCTGTTCATTCCAGATTCATTCTAAACTAAGCATAGGCAAGTTTTTTTCTTATTTTTTATTTTTGTCAATCCTAACGTCACATTTTTTCTATCAAAATACATTTTTAGTCTGAATCATGACTAATAATATAGTTAATAAGTACATTATAGTATGTAGGTATGGTGCCAAAACAGCAGTTACTTGATGAACAAAAATAATTTAAAATGTCATCAAATAAATCTGTCTTTTACAAAATGCTGGAACACATCGGGATTCTACGAATATTATCTCTCTCTTTCTATCGCGTGCAGAATCATATAAGGCCTCACTTGTCTAGCATCCCGAATAGTTCGGCGTAATCCGATTGGTTGCATCACACTATAAAAGTTTAATAAGTATATTGCACTAATAAAGTATTCGATAGACATTATAATTGGTTACACGTCTATTTTATGGCTAGGTCCACACTCGTACGTCTTCGTTCGATGTCACTGAATACAGAACTGTATCTACGTCATCTTTAGGTACAAAATCCGATACAGATTTCAAGTAAATTGGCAGACGCCGGCGCACAAGTGTGTACAGCTTCTAAGCATCATTAAAATACTAAACAATAAAATTAACTAATCTAACATTTTGTACAAATAACATAAAATTGACAGTTCGTATACAACTCCGATACTAAATACAAACTAAATACAGATACAGAAAGTTAAAAAGAAAGCACAAGGTATCGAAGTTATGACATCACAATAGAATTATAACGTACAGTAGGTACAATCAAGATCACTTATTTCATTAAACAAATACTCATTTTCGCTGTTAATATCAAAGGTCAACACTCAAGGTCACCCAGGTCACTTCATCCAAAGGTTACATTACAATGGACCTGTTAGATCACCTTTTACCTAACCACCTGTCAGAATTTAAGGTCTTAATCAACTTGTCACCAAATTCCTTCAGGTGTAAGGTAACCCCTGGATGTAGGGGGTCACCATTCAAGGTCACCAGTCTACAATCGACTAGGTCCGAGACCCGTCCAAGCCGCAAGGCATCACAGTCCATAGCCCTCAGCAGTGGTCCCGAACCGAAAATAAAGAGAGATAGAGGAACTATGGGGTCCGCGCTAATCTAGACTTAATGCTAAAGCGTTAGGGTTCATTTCAGGGCGTCGGTTTCGAACGCCTGCTCGTTGACTGATACCGCGTCGTAGGATAGAGCTTCCTTGAGTGGCTCCACGCAGTTCTTTGGAATCACAGTACCTGATGAAAACAATACGAAATTAGCCTACAAGTTTATTGTGGGGTGAATGTAAGTATTACAAATTTTTATTTGTACATCAATGCTCGCATAGCTGTGTTCCGATTTCAAGGTATGGATGCCGGTGCTATACCTAAAAAACTTAATTTGCACTTGATGAATACTTGAGTAACTAAGAACTAAATACAAATGAATGACTACTTAACAATGTTTCCTTACTATCTATGGTAGGAACTAAGCCGTAAATTTGTTGCCTGTTCATCTAGGCTTTGGTCGCGTGGAACTAGCACCTATTTCTAAGACGCTTCAAAGTGACCCTTGTGATTCAACTCAATAAATACCCTTTGACTTTGATCTGACATTGAATCGTTGAGAGTGGACGCAGTCGCAGTTCACAGAGTTATCATGAGCTTCATGTTTTTCTAAAAGGAATTTACAAATTACCTGTGAAACCTACGCTATATAGCAATCTGTGTTGTAGGTATTTATACGAATTACGATTGTCTGCTTATCTGTAGGAGAGGTCACATGAATAATTCTCAGAGTAGTGTTCTAATTCTAATTCGTGGTGGGGCAATAAGATCTGTACGGACATCCCGCAACGGGGTCTATCGTGCTTTATCCCCCTGCTGACCTCACCCCAGCCAGCCCAACTCCTCAAAGTAGCGGACCTCGGGTCGATGGCAGCAATGTTCATCCCCGGTGGTGATTTGGATGCAGAGGGGAAAAAGAAAGATTCGTATAGTAGTGTCGTACTGACCCACAATCTTGAGTCCGGTGTCGGTCTTGAGGCGCACCACTTGCATCTTGTTGAGCATGGAGCGCTGCGCCAGCACGCCCTCCACGCGCGCCCACACCGCCAGCAGCGAGCCCGACACCACGTGCCAGCTGCGCACGCGCAGCCCCACCTACGCAATGCACTATATGTTTTATTTGATACAAGACCACGGGTACGGCATAACAAGAACAAATAAGACAAACTGTGAAACATAGTAGAAAGAAGTTCAGGGTGAGCTAGGATAAAGTATTAAGTGAGCTATGGTTCAGTATAGGGAGAGCTAGGGTTCAGTACAGGCTGAGCTAGGGTACAGCTGGCGAATAAAGATTCTCGAAGTGCGACCACGAACAGGAAAACTAAGAGTGGGAAGCCCTCCCACCCGATGGACTGACACGAAGTCGGTGGATGGAGAGGGAATGTGATAGGGGAAGCCTATGTCGAGCGGTGGACTTCTGCAGGCTGATGATGAGCTAGGGTACAAGATGAGCTAGGCTACAGGACAGGGTGAGCTAGAATACAGGACAAGGTGAGCTAGACTACAGGACAGGGTGAGTTAGGGTACAGGGCGAGCTAGGGTACAGGGTGAGTTAGGGTACACCGTACAGGGCGAGCTAGGCTACGGAGCGGGGCCTCACCTCGCAGTCGGCTCCGTTCCGGCAGGCGCCGCGCCAGTAGGCGTGCGAGCACACGCGCGAGGCGGCGCCGTGGTGCGCGCGCCACGCGCTCTCTGCCTCGTCGCTGCTCACGCGCTTGTATTTACGTTCCAGCTCTGCGAGCGATTCTAGGCGCACTTGTAGTCCGGTGTTCGGTCTGAAACGAAGTTAAATCATAAATCTTTTATTGTTCGTGAATGTAACAAAAATGAGGAACGAGATGTGACCAAGTTGGGAGCCCTGCGGCACACCGGAAAAAGCAACAAAAGGATTCGAGTTCTATCTTCTGATGACTACTCGTTGGGTTCGATCTGAGAGATATGACCTAAACCAGCCTAAGATTGGATCAAGAATGTCGCACAGAATTAGCTTTTCGAGGAGAATTAGATCAACCTTGTTGAATGCACTGTTAAGGTCAGTGTACAGCGCATCGACTTGTTACACGTGTGACGTCATTCACGAAAGTAAGAAGATTGGTAACCATAGATTTCCCTTTCGAGAATTCATGATGGTCACTTCAGATAAATTGTTTTGTATATGTAATTGCCGGGTACCCATTTTATTCCCATATTACAAGCTTTGGCTTAGTTTGGGGCTATATCGTGCTGTATGGAAAGTCCACCAATATTTATTTATTATTAACCTAACGTTGTTTTTAATATTTATGGATCTAAGTTATCTGAAATAAAATTTATATTATATTATTATTAATAACAGTCCGTCTCACCAAACTTTTAAACAAAGATGTCGGGGTCACCATAATTAGGGTACAGGTACCTGTGTATTTGAAACATGGCCTCCTTCCGACTGAGCTTGTCTTTCTTGTTGTTGATGACAGCGACGCACAGTACCGCAGTGTACTTGTTGTTGCGCGGCTGAAGAGATAGGTAGAAACCTTCCTTGGGACCAGACAACTCGGAGTACTTCTCTAATGCTTCGGACCAATCCATGCCTCGCTGGAAAAAACAGTAAAATGAAACCTAAGTAATAATTAAGACTTCACTTAATAAATCATAATTATGTTTAATGACATATCAAATGATTTTAGATCAAGTGTGGCCGTATTTTACAAGCAACGCAAATTCTGTTCAAAAATCAATACAAAGAAAAAGAAAAGAAAATTTCACATTTTTGACTGGTAGTTCAAGAGTGAATTTATAAAAAAATCTTGGTGGTCATTTCGCACACTGTCTTTTAATACCGAATTAAGCAAAGCTTGTGGAATGTTAACCTTTGAATACATATCCGTTTTCGGCGGCTCTGACCAATAAGATGTTGTCACTATCGCTCGGTGGATTACAGACAATTTGTCGTTTTTGCGCCGGTTAAAACTCGTGTTTTCGAGATTTGTGGCACACTTAATGTACTACTAATAGTATGTTTACCTCCGAGTGCACAGTATGCAGCTCGACGGGCGCCGTGCCGGTCGCGTGGCGCCGCTGGTAGCGCACGCAGCGCACGCGCCGCACGCAGTCGCCGGAGCTGCCCAGGTCCAGGATACCCAGGTCGAAGCGACCGCTGCGTTTCGCTATAAACAAACATTTCTAACTAGAGCTCCTTGTGTGGCTCGTCCGGGGAAGTACTATCATGCCTATTTCTGCAGACATGCAGCAACACTGTGTTTCGGTTTGAAGGGTGTGGTTACCGGTGATATAACACACCCATGATATTAAACTTGAGGCTTATTACCTGTATGTCTCAAGTTGATGGACGCAGGGCAATAAATTTGCCTCGCAAGGTGTTTGACTTGCGCGGCAATGCTCTATTGTTTTTGAGCCCTTTACAAAAAAACTGTATTAAATTGTAAATAATAATACTGCACATCACAAAGGACTAATTGGTAAGGATTGGAGGAGTCTGAGTCTCTCAAGACATAATATTTGACAATCATACCTTGTTCCATAACAGCGGTGAGGGTGTCGGTGAAGTATTTGAAGAGTCTGTTCTGCAACTCCACCGGCATACCTAATATCCTGTTCAGGAACTTTGACATGTTGTTGTAATCCTGGAACAAACAGATACTGATTAGAACAACTAACATCCATACATCGCATTTATATTTAAGTAGGAGCTACTACTAGTAAGTTAGGATGGTTGCCACACATTTGACAGCCTTTACAGCTCACTTTCGATCCTCACACAGAACAAACATTTGTGTGATGAAGATAGATGTTTGTTAATTTTTTATAAATTAAAGGCCTAGAGGCGTCCTAGCTTACCTTATCCAGAGACAGCACGCCAGGTGCGGCCTCGCTGTTGACAATGAGGCCAACCCCGACTAGCGCGGAGGCCACGTCTTGGAAGAAGTCGCCTCGGTAGTCCTTCGGCGGCGGCACTAGTGCTGTCTCGTACTTCATTATAGCGCGCATCACTGCTTCGAGGGCGGTACGACCTGGAGGAACACAATTATAAATGAATATATAAAAATGAGCCTTCATTTCTACCTTTAGAGAACCTTTAATAATCGGTTGGTCGGAGCTCTGCACGGTATCTGCACGGTCTATAGTTATAGCACAGTGGGTTCGATCCCCACTAACGCCAAATTACTTAACACCATTACTTTGAGAGTCTCCAATACCCTTCTAAACCAAATTTAAAGTCTGGATTGAGAATATTATTTTTAGAGCCCAATTATTTTTAAAAGCAAATTGAAGATGTTTTTGTTGGAGAGGTGTTTTTATTCCGTGGAAGAGTTTTTAGTATCGAAATAGCCTGACAATTGTTTATTTTGTGTTATTTGTTATTTAAATTGAATTAATTAATTAGGTAGGTAATTGTTTATTTTTATTGTGGATTATTTTTATTGTAGATTATTTTTTATTGTGTTAGATTATGTATTAATTATTTAGTTTTAAATTGACATTCAATTTAATTGAAATTCGTTTGTGAATAAAAATAAATTGAAATTGAAATAAATTGAAATATTGAATTGAATTGAAAAATTCTGTCAAACGATAAACTATGCTTAAACTATTGCCTTATCATACCAAAGCGTAATGGCAAACATTTTTTTTTTTGTCGACTTTCCAAACAGGACTAGCCCTAAATAATGTAATATGGGATAGCTGATGTAATACATATATACTTTTTTGTAAATATTTACTTATAATATTTATTTATTTAAATTTATACACATTTTATAGTGGGGACATGTTTAAATCAGGGTGCAGAATTTAATTCTCTCTTCTTTAACACTCTCAAAATGAAACTGCGAAAATTGTAAACTGTAGCTACCCCAAGTCTGCCCGCCTGGTCCGACATCAGGAATATGTACTCGGCGTGTTTACTTGTATATAGTATATGTTTATATAAGAGTAGTAGAGCTCTTTGTACGTGCGTCTGGGGAAGTACTACCACAACGCTTTTTTCTGCCACCAAGCAGCGTTGCTGTGTTTTGGTTTGAAGAGTGTGGTTGCCGGTGTATTTACTGTCACATGAGGCTTAACATCTGTATGCCTCAAGTTGATAAACGCAGGGCAGTGCATCGTAGGGCACGTTCCTATCCTGCGTGACTGACGAGGCAATGCTTCGTTATAGTCAATGGTTACCACTTAACATCAGGGCCATCTAATTGTTCCATGAGCTAGTTGTATAAAAAAGCGAAGCGTCGCTCGCCCGCCAGGTCCGAGATCAGTACCCCAATCATGAGTTTTGCTTACGATATTTCGTTTTTCGTTTTACGTTTTTGTTCCGTGTTCATTGCAGGTTTTGTATGAAGACGCGATAGGGATACCGATATGGAACTTTACAAAACCCGCAATGAACACGGAGCAAAAACGATTCGTTTTTGTTCCGTGTTCATTGCGGGTTCCGTATCGGTATCCCTATCGCGTCTTCATACAAAACCCGCAATGAACACGGAACAAAAACGTAAAACGAAATATCGTAAGCAAAACTCATACTTGGGGTACAGGAATAGTACTCGGCGTGTTTACTAGTATATAGGGTACGGGCCAACCCGCACATTCAGCTTAATCATTCATTGTTTAGTATTGTACCTACTTTTCCTTATTATAATAAATCTGTTTTAAACACTTATCGGCATTGAAGCGGTCGTTTCAATTATCCACCCGGTCCCATAGCATAGCAGTATCATAGGGCAGCATGTAGTTATAGGGAGTAGCACATCCCCGTACATTTAGTACTAGCGGCCTGTCCCAGCTTCGCAAGAGTAGTCATAAATTTTTTTGAAAATTTTAGAATAAACTTAGACCGTGGGTTCGAGCCTCGCGTCTACTTATTTCATACATTTGCACGCCAGAGAGTGAAATAGCACCCCGTGCGTGACCCGTGGACCCGTTAACGTTTTTAATTTCGTATCTTTTAAATGGAATGTCCGATTTGAAAAATTTAAGAAGTAATCTATAGGTATTGAAACCGTCTTAATTATGAAAAGATTTATTTGGATAAGGATTAATACCAAGGTACTAATAAAGACCCTTTTCTAGCGGCGGCATTTCAATTATTTTTTTATAATAAAAGAACACTTATTGTGACATAACTATAATAGTTAGACATATGCTGTCGCGACATTGTTTGTAGACGTGTTCTACAAAATCGTAGTACATTATTTTGTTCTATCATCAATAGTTTTCGCAGCGCACGCGATGTAAGGTTTTTGGTTTCCACCTTGGGTTACATTATTGGAGTTTTAGTAAGGATCCCTGATTTTTTTGAAAATATAATATAGCCTATGTTACTCAGGGATAATGTAGCATTCTAATGGTGAAAGAATTTTTGAAATCGGACCAGTAGTTTTGGAGCCTATTCGTTACATACAAAAATACTAAGCTTTCCTCTTTATAATATTAGTGTATGCATTCACCGTATTTGTTGTCGATATTGAACTGGCTGAGGTCCCGGGTCTCGGTGGCGCGCCGGTCGCCGTGCGTGAGCGCGCCCAGCGACTCCAGGCGCTTGGCGACGGTGGACGCGAAGCGCCGCTCGCCCGCCAGGTCCGAGATCAGGAATATGTACTCGGGCGCGTTCACTTGGTTCGAGCGGTGCGTGCGACCTGGACGTGCAACATGCATTAATATACTACTTTCTAGGGTATTAACATCAACTTTCAAGGTTATTGGGACTTTCGATGCAAAAAAAAACAAAGAAATAATAAGCTATCTCTAGATCGTTTGCAGCGGTCTGCTGATAGCTCAACTGTTGCATATGTATTTTATACATTTTGTTAATAGAATAGAAGTAGAAAATATTTAATTTACGACACAAAATATAATGAAAAAATTAAAAAACAAAGATACACAAGAAGACATAATACAAAACATTATGAATATAGTGTCGTAAAAAAGGCTTCCACTCAGCATTTGCCATATGCGCCTAGTGGCTTGAATGGCGCTGGTTTTCAGTGACGCCGAAAGTATGTATACATAAAAAAAAAAAATTTGGTACTTAAATACCTATTTGATAACTTTGTTAAAAACAGTAAGTGCCCTAGTTACGGAAAAACATTAACAAAATCTTTACAACAAAGTAAATTGTGCAAATACTTGTATTCATTGTAATTATCTTTATTATTTTGTTAAAGAATCGTACAAAATATATAGTAGATAGCTGATAACTTTTTGTATGTCTCATGGATACATACCAAACTGCTGTACAGCTCTGTCGGCCGACCACGGCAGCTCCAATGTAATGTGCACCCGCCTTCTTTGGTTTTTCGCTCTGAAATCACACTTAAAATTAAAGTAAGCGATGTTTCTGTGTTTTGTTTAAGTAGCATTGTATGTTTATGGAGTATTTTTTGTTTGGATAATTAGAAGACCCGATAGTCTAAACAAAAAACGGTGATATATATCTCCGTCTTTTGTTTGAACTATATTTGATCGTCTTTTGCTTGTAACGTATCTGATCCTCTTTTGTTTTGACGGTCACTGATAGCCTCGTTGTAACCGTGTCTTATAGTCTTTCGTTTGGACTTCTAAAAGTACACTAAAGTTCCAAATATAATTCGAGGCGTCCTTAGGTAATATATTTACGATAACTTTCTGCGCGTCCATAAAGCTTGCTTGCTTCTCAGTCAAGTTAAGGTTTTCTAAAGTATTTGGGCCGTTTTTTGTTTAAAGTACGATTCTTACTATTTTTTGGTTTGACTATATCTGATCGTCTTTTATTTGGACTGTATCTGATCGTCATTTGTTTGAACTATATTTACAAGGATCGTCTTTCGTTTGGACTTCTAAAAGCACACTAACCGTATATAGCTTTGCAGTGAGATACCACTGGAGGCGGCCTCGGATATGATAGCGACGTCCTTCTCTCCGTCCATGAAGCGTTGCTTCTCAGTCAAGTTGAGGGTTTCTAGAGTATCTGAGCAGTCTTTTGTTTGGACTATATCTGATCTTTTTTGTTCGGACTACCTTAGTCTTTTGTTTGGACTATATCTGATCGTCTTTTGTTTGGACTACCTTAGTCTTTTGTTTGGACTTCTAAAAGTACACTAACCTTCTATCGCTCTGCAGTGAGATACCACTGGAGGCGGCTTCAGATATGATGGCGACGTCCTTCTCTCCGTCCATGAAGCGTTGCTTCTCAGTCAAGTTGAGGGTTTCTAGAGGGACGTCTCCTTCCGCGCGGCTCTCGTATTGGATCTGACCGTCTTCCGTTTGCACCACGCGACCTTTGCGACCAGTCATCTATGGAAATGAAGAATTTTAGGACCCCATTTTTATTTCCCACCTTTTTGAATAAGATAAATATATAGCTCTTTATTAATCACCACAACAAAGATAGGAAAGGTAGGACACTGTTGTAACTTAAAAATTAAAAGTTAAAAGACCAAGTATCAACTCAAGATTCTTCGATAGTCAGCGGGACGTCCAAGTAACGAGTACGGTGACAACAAAAGTTCAATACCTGCCTGGCTAAAATTTATGAAACAGCTGTTTTTTTTCGCGTTCACTGGGTCGGTTCCATATAAAAAGTTATTCATATCGATGGGTACTTTAGCCCCCTGAAGTATACTATATACGTGTATTATGTGATGAACATAGATGTTTGTTCTCTGTCTGGGTGTTATATAATATTATAAGTATGTATTTACAAAAAAAATAAGTATTTAAGTAGTATATCAGCTATCTGGTTACCATATCACAAGCTTTGGCTTAGTTAGGGGCGAGATAGTGCTGTGTGGAATGTCGGGTGCCAATAATGTACAACCAAGGATTGTACAGCCAAGGAAAACACAGCCCGGAATTGATGTACAATTTGGTCGCGAAATCCACGGCTGTGTAATCCAAGGCTGTACATTCCAAGCCGTACAAATTCAGCACACCTTTGGAAAACACGACCCGATAAAACGCAGCCAAAATTTTGATGCCAAAACTTAGGCTTTGTTTACACTCGTCAATTACTTACTCACTCACTTGTTGATCCGACTCGGATTGGTTAGGTTATGTTAAAACATATTAATTACGCACGAGGCGAGCGAGCAAAGCGAGCGTGCCGCGGCAGCAGCCGCCGAAGTGCCAGAATTTTATTTTTTTCTAACATTAATCTCTGAATAATTCTCTTATTTTATATATTTTTTAATCTGTGCTACTTGCCTATACTTACTGTGTAGTGCATCTAAACAGAGCATAGGCTTCCGACCAATCAGAGCAATGGTCACAGAATCCATGGTCGTGTAATCCTGGCTGTACAATCCTGACTGTGCTGGGAAAGCACAGCCTGGAAAACACGGCCCGGATTTCATGTACATTTTGTACATGAATTCCTGGCTGCGTTTTCCGGGCCGTGCTTTCCGGGTTGTACATTCTCGGGCTGTGTAATACATGGTCGTACATTAACCGGACCCTGGAATGTCCACCAATATTTATTTATTTATATTTATTATATTAGACGTCGTATAAGGTAACCTTGGCCACGTTGTCGGTGCCGCCGAGCTCGTCGACGAGCTGGTCCAGCGTGTTGGGCGGCAGGCGCTTGCCGAGCCGCTCCACGCCCGCCAGCAGCTGGTCCTCCATGCTGCACTAACCTCGGCCACGTTGTCGGTGCCGCCGAGCTCGTCGACGAGCTGGTCCAGCGTGTTGGGCGGCAGGCGCTTGCCGAGCCGCTCCACGCCCGCCAGCAGCTGGTCCTCCATGCTGCACTAACCTCGGCCACGTTGTCGGTGCCGCCGAGCTCGTCGACGAGCTGGTCCAGCGTGTTGGGCGGCAGGCGCTTGCCGAGCCGCTCCACGCCCGCCAGCAGCTGGTCCTCCATGCTGCACTAACCTCGGCCACGTTGTCGGTGCCGCCGAGCTCGTCGACGAGCTGGTCCAGCGTGTTGGGCGGCAGGCGCTTGCCGAGCCGCTCCACGCCCGCCAGCAGCTGGTCCTCCATGCTGCACTAACCTCGGCCACGTTGTCGGTGCCGCCGAGCTCGTCGACGAGCTGGTCCAGCGTGTTGGGCGGCAGGCGCTTGCCGAGCCGCTCCACGCCCGCCAGCAGCTGCTCCTTCATGCTGCACGCGCGCTCGATGGCCGACCGCGGCGGCGCCGGGTTCCGCGTCGGACCTACGGGACAAACATAAATTGGATTATGTTTACCTTTTTCTGTATGCCTACGCCTCACTAAACTTCAATAATATATTATATTATTACATTGTAAAAGGATCATACAAAAGAACGGTAGGAACCAAGCCGTAAGTTTGTTGCCTGTTCTTCTGGGCTTTGGTCGCGTGGAACTGGCACCTAGAGTCACCTAGCTTTAAGACGTTTCAATGTGATCCTTGTGATTTTATTGAATAAATACATTTTGACTTTGACTTTTGACTTTGAAACAATACCAACTAATATAATACAATAAGCTTTCAAGCTACAAAATCTTTATAAAACATACATCCATCCTACTACTATTATAAACGCGAAGTTTGTCAGTATGGATGGATGGAAGTTTGTTACTCTTTCACGTAAAAACTACTGAATGAATTTTAATGAAACTTTACAATAATATAGCTTATACATCAGAATAACACATAGGCTATAATTTATAAAGATATTGTGTGACTAATCCTGCGCGGACGAAGTCGCGGGCACCGGCTTGTACATACATAAAATCACGCCTGTTTCCCATAGGGGTAGGCAGAGACCACAGATTTCCACTTGCTACGATCCTTACATACCTCTTTCGCTTCATTCACTCTCATAACATTCTTCATACATTCTCGTCGGTTTAGGGTACTCTTGACCTGGCCCTTCTCTACAGCGTCTTTGGGTACGGAACCCTAAAAAAGAAGGGTGGTTAAAAATAATAATTGGGCAGCACGTACCTAGGTAGAGTCCGTTGGTGCCGACCGGAGTCCCCGTGAGGCTCTGGCCGGTGTGCGTGGTCACAGTGACGGCGGCAGCCGGAGCGCTGCTGTTCTTCCGCTCAAACATCGTCTCGATCTTGTCCTGCGTTGTGTTGCTCTTCTTCTTCGGTGCAGCTGTGCTCTTCTTCTTCTTGAGAGGCTTCTTCTTCTGACGGCCGATCCAGGGATCTGGAAATGGATGGTAGATTTAGTTGTGAGTACGAACTGAGAGCTTAGAAATAAATTAGATGTAAATATTTAATTAGGTTTAAAAAGTAACATGAAATTTCGTCTAATGGACGAAGCAAAAAAAAATAAGAAACATTCAGATGTGTATCAGTAATTGATATGAATAAAATTACGCAAGACTATTAAGATAATTAATATGCTTACCTTTACCTATCGGTGAAGATAAGCGTATTGTCATATTTTATAGTACAGTAATACATACCATCGTCACTATCGCTGCCACCCTTGAATGGATTGAAGTCGCTGAGCTCGGAGTCAGATCCTGCCCGCATGGCGCGCTGCTCCTGGTCGGAGTCCAGTTCCAGTTCATCTTCAGACCCTCGCACGAACTCGTCGGATGAGGAGCCGCCGCGCGCCCTCTTAGCCGCTACATTGGCTTGCTGCCGTGACGTCACTGGACATATTACATGAAGTTTTGAAAATAATTCCACGTTATTCTGTGGGGTACATGGTGACCAATTATTCAACGTTTTGATTTTGTTTCAAAGTTACTTTATATACAAGTTATTAGTATACTATATCATCTATTCGTTTTGTGATAGTCGTTTATATTACAATTTTCTGTTAAAAATGTAAATCCGTTATTGGCTTTTAGCTATACTCATATGTTACCTTCTATATAAATAAAGAGCTGTGGATATTGTTAAATAAATAAAATAAATATACTCGTTTTACTGAGTCCGGTTATTGTACGACATGATAATGTACAGCACGATAATGTACAGCATGATATTTGGAATCCACGTTGGTACCTTTTTGGATTCGTTTTAACTGGGTGTACATTATCGGGGTGTGCAATAACTGGATGTGCAATATTGTCACGTTTAGTTAATGTGCAGCCAGTTAATACACAGCATGATAATGTACAGCATGATAGTTGGAAGCCACTTAGGTACCGTAAAAAATAATTTCTGACACTTCGGCGGCCACTGCCGCGGCACGCTCGCTTTGCATGCTGTACATTAGTACAGCATGATAATTGGAAGCCACTTTAGTACCGTCAAGTCGGATTGGTTAGGTTATGTTGAAACATATAAATTACGCACGAGGCGAGCGAGACACCCAGATAATTCTGTACACCCAGATAATTCTGGGTGTACATTTTCAACACGATATTGCACAGCATGTTATTTTACGGGATGATAATGTACACCCAATAATTCAAACCAGTGGACACGAATTATCTGGGTGTGCATTATCATGCTGTGCAATATCATGCTGTGCATTATTTGGCCGTACATTATTGGCTCCCGTTTTATTTGTTTACTTTCACCTTATTATTTTAGTTTGTCTTATCAGTATCATCTACCTACCTACATTACACTCTGAATCGAAACTGTGAATCTAAGAATAAATAAATAAGACTTGTATATGTATAGCGCTTACAAATCGAGATGAAACGGAAAAAATGGACTTCTAGTGATTTTTGCGTGTAAGTCAGACAATTATAACCTCTTCGTCATGTTGACATACATTCTTTAAAATGTAAAGTTGTTAGAGGATGATTTATAACGCCGAAACAAATGTTGCACAATCTTTTTATTTATAATAAACAGTATTTTCATACTACAAAACAATACTTTCATATAAAAGGTTCCAAAACTTAAATAATCTAATTTCACTACGAGCACACACTTTAGGGGAACGGAAATGGAGGAACAGTAACATGGCTGCCGAGCCGGAAGTCCTATGCTACAGATAATAATTCACTAGGGATTTGACACTTCCAGTAGTGATGAGCTAGTGCCAGTCCAACAAAAGTGTTTATCATGGTATAAAAACAACTTAATCATCATAATGTGTTTTTAAAGAACTAAGCGGAAAGGCATGGGATTGCCCAGCCTTAAGACGATTCAAAGTGATCCTTGTGATTCTACTGAATAAATACTCAATACTCAATACATTTATTGCTTACACATGGTTTAGTTTAGGTACATACATTGTTGTTAGTTGTTAGTAAGTATCACATGGACCCTGCATACTAATTATAATACGTATAGTCGGTAGACAGGTATAGTTACAGTAAAAAAGTAGGTGTTATCTGTTATACAAGGCACGAAAAAGAAGAACTAGGTATTCAATTATTAAATTCTTCTTTTTTTTTAACAGTCATTTCATAGAACCTATAAAGTTCTAAAACATGTGTCAAGTGCTCAAAAGGAGCCTCTTTAGTCACACTTAAAATACTATCACCACATTGTTTCGAAAGAACTGGTGACACGACACAGAATACCTTGTATTTAAACGGTTGCCTGGAAGAGATCGCTACTTGCGATGAGACCGCCGATTGTAGGACAAACCCAATGACTTTTACGTCTATAACCTTTTCCATTCTGTCCTCAATAAAGTTCTTATTATTAACTAGCGACCCGCATCGGCTTCGCACGGTTATTGTGGTTGTTATGTGGTCTTCCCTAAGAGATTAAGCTTGTATCTCTAATACTATAAGAATCAAAGTCCTGACTGACTGACATATAGACAACGCACAGCCTAAACCGCTGGTCCTACAGACTTGAAATTTGAGGAGTACATAGGTCTTAAGGCGTGAGGTGTACTAAGACGGGATTTTTGGAAATTCAACCCCTAAGGGTGTAAAAAAGGGTTGAAAACGTTTGTATTAAAAAGAGTATTCCTTGAACCAACAAACTTAAAACTTGGAGTACATGTACTCCAAGGCTAAAACATAGGAAAGGCATTTTTAGTTTTTTAAAACTACCCTTAATAAGTGTGCAAAGGGATGTGAAAGTTTGTATGGGAGTTTTTTTGACGCGTGGTGCGATTGTTTTAAAACTTGGGGTATTTACATATGTAGGTATTTAAGATCCTACCCTACTAATATACAAATCAATGCGAAAGTAACGATGATTGGATGTTTGCGGCTCAATCGCGGCTCACCACTATAACGCGTGCAAAGTCGCGAGAAGCTGCTAGTTATGTATATAAACCTTCCTCTTGAATCACTTTTTCTATAAAAAAAACCGCATCAAAATCCGTTGCTAGTTTTAAAGATTTAAGCATACATATAGGGACAGAGAAAGCGACTTTGTTTTATCTATATAGTGATGACTTACGTTTCCTCTTGGAAGTGTTAGCATCATCATCCAGCCCGTTGCCGTTGTTGACGACGGTGTGCACCTGATGCACGGGGGGCGCCGGCTTCGGCTTGGATTCTAGTCCGAGGAGGCGGTTGATGCGGCCTCGGTCCGGGGCGGGGAAGTGCTTCTCCACTAGCGTTTGGAATACACCTCTGTGGACAATATCAATATTTTAAATCAATTTATTAATAACTAGCGGCCTGTCCCAGCTTCGCATGGGTTGATATAAATTTTTTGAACATTTTAGGATAAACTTAGACTAAACTTAGAGTCTCGCGTCTACTTCTTTCATACATTTGCACGCCCTTCTCCCTGAGTGAGTGAGACGCGCCCTATTGCCCGCTACCGCGTTCGCTAATATATATAAAGCGAACGAATTTTTTAAATTTCGTAATATCTTTTGAATTGAATGTCCGATTTGAAAAACTCAAGATCTATAGGTATTGAAACAGTCTTGAATATGAAATGATTTATTTGGATAAGGATTAATATAAAGGTATGGATAACATGGTCTGATTTCGGTCGGCATTTCTATCAACTTTTAATATATAAAAAAGAAGTTATAGTAACATAACTACGATACTTAGACATATGGTATCGTTGAGTTTTTTGTAGATATTGATGTGTTTTTTAATATTGTAGAACATTTATGTGTTCTATCGTCAATAGTTTTCGCAGCGCATGCGATGACAGACATATTATGGCCATTTTTTTACACCTCGGGTTACATTATTGAAGTTTTAGAAGGGATCCCTAATTATTTCTACATACATACATACATACATAAAATCACGCCTGTTTCCCATAGGGGTAGGCAGAGATCACGGATTTTCACTTGCTACGGTCCTTACATACCTCTTTCTCTTCATTCACTCTCATAACATTCTTCATACATTCTCGTCGGTTTAGGGTACTCTTGACCTGGCCCTTCTCTAGAACGTCTGCATCTGATCGAGATACGTCCGCCGAGGTCTTCCCCTCCCAACAGTCCCATTTACGCTCGCCTGATGCACCTGTTTCGTTAATCTCCTTTCATCCATCCTCTCCACATGCCCAAACCATCTTAACATACCTTTCTCTACCCTCATCACTACGTCTTCTTTCACTCCACATTTCTCTCTATCCTCTTCTCTTCCTCACTCTATCACTTAATTATTTCTAGTAATAAATATAGCATAAGGATAATGTAGCATTCTACTGGTGAAAGAATTTTTGAAATCGGACCAGTAATTTTGGAGTCTAATAACAAAAATACAAGTCTTTCCTCCTTTTTTTCTCTATTTATCTACACTAATATTATAAAGAGGAAAACTTTGTATTTTTGTATGTAACGAATAGGCTCAAAAACTACTGGTAGAAAATTTATGACCACCCATGCGAAGCTGGGACAGGCCGCTAGTTTATTATATTTTTACTCATTTTAGCTATCAAACATTTTCTTATTATATTTCAAACGGTAAGTATCTATATAATTTATGCATTTGTGAGTATGTAGTACCTAAAGAATATTATTATATCTTACTAGCGGCCTGTCCCAGCTTCGCATGGGTGGTCATAAATTTTTTGAACATTTTAGGATAAACTTAGACCGTGGGTTCGAGCCTCGCGTCTACTTATTTCATACATTTGCACGCGCTTCTCCTTGAGTGAGTGAAATCGCACCCCGCGCGTGACCCGTGGACCCGTTAACATTTTTAATTTCGTCATATCTTTTGAATGGAATGTCCGATTTGAAAAATTTAAGAAGTAATCTATAGGTATTGAAACCGTCTTAATTATGAAATGATTTATTTGGATAAGGATTAATACCAAGGTACAAATAAAGACCCTTTTCTAGCGGAGGCATTTCAATTATTTTTTTATAATAAAAGAACACTTATTGTGACATAACTATAATAGTTAGACATATGCTGTCGCGAAATTTTTTGTAGATGATGACGTGTTCTACAAAATCGTAGTACATTATTTTGTTCTATCATCAATAGTTTTCGCAGCGCACGCGATGTAAGGTTTTTGTTTTCCACCTTGGGTTACATTATTGAAGTTTTAGTAAGGATCCCTGATTTTTTTGAAAATATAATATAGCCTATGTTACTCAGGGATAATGTAGCATTCTAATGGTGAAAGAATTTTTGAAATCGGACCAGTAGTTTTTGAGCCTATTCGTTACATACAAAAATACAAAGGTTTCCTCTTTATAATATTAGTGTAGATTATGTACCAATTTAAATATTCGTTATTCATATTATTTTCATAAATATTTGATATATCAATATATATGTATTTTTCTGTATTTGTAGAAAATAGCTCCATAACATCCATGTTTGTGCACTACCCTTTCGGTTTATCAAAACTACACAAAGGTTAACTGGAAGAGAATGCTCTCTAGCATTAAGTTCGCCATGTACGATACATTTTGTTCTGTGCAATAAAGAATTTTCTATCTATCTATCTATCTAACGGTAGGAACCAAGCCGTAAGTTTGTTGGCTGTTCTTCTAGGCTTCGGTCGCGTGGAACTGGCACCTAGAGTCACCTAGCTTTAAGACGTTTCAAAGTGATCCTTGTGATTTTATTGAATAAATACATTTTGACTTTGACTTTGACTCTATCTATGTATAACATGAGTGTAGAGAGTGTAGACGACTCACTTGGCGGTGGAGACGAAGTCCGTGAGCTCTCCGTCGTCGCGCTCGAGCTGGTCCAGCGTGCGCGCCTCGCCGGTGCTCTGCAGGCCGATCACGACGCACTTGCCGCACTTCACCGCCTCGCGCGCCGTCACCACCGCGTGGTTCACCTGCCGACAAGTAACACTCACTTTTACGAAAACTACCACCGCTAAAAATAGAAATAGAAAACTATATTCAGCCTTCGCAGCTCAGTTGGTAGTGCCTTCTGCGCCGTAGGCCGTGGGTGCGATCCCCACCGAGACATTTGTGTGATGGACATAGATGTTCTCTGTCTGGGTGTTATATAATATTATAAGTATGTATTTACAAAAAGAAGTATTATATCAGCTATGCGGTTTCCATATTACAAGCTGTGCTTAGTTTGGGGCTAGATAGTGCTGTGTGGAAAGTCCACCAATATTTATTATTTAATTGTACAAAATTTAGAAATATGCATCATTACACTCCTAAATACATAATACATACACTAATAATAAACAATCTTTTTTTAAAGGCGGGCTTTGTAAGCTACGACACAGTTTTTGTAACTATTTATTATAAAAATAAACATTTTGCATTCTTATCTAGAAAAGAACTCTGAAGAAAAATAGATTACTTCAGACTGGTTATTATTCCGAAATTTGATTATTTGCTTATTATTTGCTTTGCTTACCTAAGTCAGGTGCCTCACCTTAGCCGCGATACACAGGTACTTGAAGAACCGCTGGTGCGCCGACCAGAACTGTCCCCACATCGTCTTCTTCATGCGCGACTCTGCGTCTATCAGCTCTGCTGCTTCTGTGAACCGCTGCATCGCTTCTACCCACTGTGGACAACCCCCAGACACTCATGATTCTACGAAGATGTCAGAAATCGGAGGTAGCCCATTCGGTTTTTTTCAAAACTACACAAAGGTTAACTGGAAGAGAATGCTCTCTAGCATTAAGTTCGCCTATGTACGATATATTTCGTTCTGTACAATAAATAATTTTCTATTTGTTGTATATGTAATAAAACGTATTGTATCAACTGTAATGTAGTTTTAATATAATAGAGGTACAAGACTTCCACTTATATATTCATCGTCACATTCTGCTGATATAGGTTATGATACCCCACGCGCTGGAGAAAAGGGCGCGACGTCAATTCACCGAACTGTCAATCACGGCTGACAGACTGGACTTAGTGTATACTCGTAACACTATCTATCTAATATAATAAGCCCTGCATAATAAAAACATAAGTAACACTTATTTCTGCGAATAAATATCTCGTAACTCACCAGCGCCACAGACTTGTCGTACGTTTCCTTGAACGAGTCGCAGAGCGGCACTTCCTCGATCTTGAAGGTGACGCCGTGGAAGGACAGCTGGCGCGCGATGTACATGCCTCGCAGCTTCATGTCCATCGCCACTATCTCCATGGCGCCTACGCCTCTGTGGAGATACAATTCATTACATACATTTACAAGAGTAGCAGAGCTCTTTGTGAAGTGCTCGCGTGGCGTTCATCAACTTGAGGCTTACCGATGTTAAGCCTCATGTGCCTGTAATTACACCACACTCTTCAAACCGAAACACAGCGTTGCTGCTTGGCGGCAGAAAAAGGCGTGGTACTTCCCCGGACGAGCCCTTCACAAGGAGCTCTACTACTACTAAGACTTAAGACTCCACATGAAGCGGCATAATGGCAAGAAAATAATGATGGTTCAGTACATACCTTTTCTCCACGGCGTTTATGAAGTCCATGAAGGTAGGGAAGGGTGTACCCTCCCCCCATATTCCCAGACGGACCATGTACGCCATGTTTCTGGAAGGAATATATTATATTATTACATTGTAAAAGGATCATACAAAAGAACGGTAGGAACCAAGCCGTAAGTTTGTTGCCTGTTCTTCTAGGCTTTGGTCGCGTGGAACTGGCACCTAGAGTCACCTAGCTTTAAGACGTTTCAAAGTGATCCTTGTGATTTTATTGAATAAATACATTTTGACTTTGACTTTGAATCATTCATGCATACATGAACGAACTCAATAATGGGAAAACTCCTTACTCATATATTAAAGACGCAGGCGGCAGTTAGTTCTATAAGTAGGTTACTTAAATCCTTTCACCACACAATTCATAGTTTCTAAAGAAACTAGTGACAAGAAGAAGAAGTAGGTTACTTCAACAACTTATCACTGATTTTATTATTTGTAAATATATATTGATGCATTGTAATACATACATACTTTTACTTAATTTTTATTATTGAATTTTTGAAAAATTATTGAAAAATTTACAAATTATATGTAAATATTTTTAACTTTATTTTGTCATTTTTAATTATGTATTTTTCTCTATACTTTATTTTATACAGTATTTTTGTAATTTTATATAATTTTATTTTTTAACTCGCTCTAATTTTAATTGCACTGTCTGTCTCTTATTAATTATCGTTTCAATAAGCATGTTTTACTGCATCTTCGTTTTTAATATTATGAAAGTAATTCAAGTACACGATGTTGGTGATACGAATAAATAAATAAAATAAATAGGTTAAATACAAACGCAGTAACGCTTGGTACATACCTAGGCTCCGATGCTCCCGTGGCAGAGGCATAGACTACCCTGGCATTGGGCAACTTGGTCTGCAACTCCAGTGCTGTCAAACCTGTCTTCGTCGCCTTGCCCGATCCGACGGGACAGAGATTCTTGGCTTTGTGGCACTCGTCGAACACAATCTGTTTACTGTTCAGGAGTATTATGTTTGAATGAAATCTTATGAGCTACTGACCAGATTGGGGTATACAGATAAAAACTGTAGGAACCAAGCCGTAAGTTTGTTGCCTGTTCTTCCAGGCTTTGGTCGCGTGGCACTGGCACCTAGTCACCTAGCTTTAAGACGTTTCAAAGTGATCCTTGTGATTTTATTGAATAAATACCTTTTGACTTTGACTTTGAAAACCTAATTTGTTGTCTCAAGAATTTACTTCAACTTAGTACTCAAAGCTAGTCTCCTAGCTAGTTTAGACTAGCTAGGAGAATCTAGAAAAATCTTTTATTATAGAGGTAAACATATTTTTTGAGTTGATTCTACAAGCATGATTAAAAACATAAAGAAACTCTAATGTTTGACAAATGCTGAACAATTTCAATGTTTAAATTTTAGGAAGCCTAAAAACTTTTTATTCCAATTAAATATTGGTGGACATTCCACACAGCACTATCTCGCCCCAAACTTAGACAAAGCTATAATAAATAAGCTATATGGGAGCTGATATACTACTTATTTTTTTGTAAATACACCCAGACAGAGAAGAAACATCTATGTTCATCACACAAATGTTTGGTTCTCGGTGGGGATCGAACCCACGGCCTACGGCACAGAAGGCAGAGCTACTACCAACTGAGCTGCGAAGGCTGTCTGTGGGTGTGTAATAAAGGTTTTTTTTTTTTAATTTATAAAAGGATACGCATCCATCGAAGTCCTCCCCGCACCACTGCAGCAGCTGCTTGAGCCGCGTCCGGTACTTGGTAGCGTTGGAGGACGTCTCGCCTATCAGCGCCGAGTAAGTGCTGAACACGACGCCTTTCTTCACGTTGCCGTTTATTGCCGACGATATCTTCGCGTATTTGAACTGGGGAAGGAAATCATACTCAATTATGACATGTGGTAATATATTTAGTTGTTAGGTGTAGGAATGGGAAGTTAAATTCTGCTAATTATTTATGTAACTATAATGTAGACTTGGTTTGTTTTGAATGCGTTTTATAGTGTTTGCCTACATGATAATTTTTTTGTTTACTCTTACTCAAAAAGTTACAAACTGGTACCCATGTAAACTTACCTAACCTGTAATAATTGTCTACCTACAACACTTAGAAAATGTATCTAGCAATAAGCACCTACCTACTAGCTGACTACCAACCTTATCTTTTAACTACCTACTAGAAATTGTATTATGACTCATTATAAGTGGACTGTAAAGTCTTTCTCTGATTTAATAGATTGTATTTAATTTTATGCATTAGGTATTATTAGTTTGAAGCGTAGCGTGTGCTGTCTTATAAATTTGATTATGTTTACTTTTTTCTGTATGCCTACGCCTCACTTAACTTCAATAATATATTATATTACATTGTAAAAGGATCATACAAAAGAACGGTAGGAACCAAGCCGTAAGTTTGTTGCCTGTTCTTCTAGGCTTTGGTCGCGTGGAACTGGCACCTAGAGTCACCTAGCTTTAAGACGTTTCAAAGATCCTTGTGATTTTATTGAATAAATACCTATTGACTTTTGACTTTTTTTTTGACCTTCTATGAGTTATCTACATCTACACTAATATTATAAAGAGGTAAACTTTGTATTTTTGTATTTTTGTATGTAACGAATAGGCTCAAAAACTACTGGTCCGATTTCAAAAATTCTTTCACCATTAGAATGTTACATTATCCCTGAGTAACATAGGCTATATTATATTTTCAAAATAATCAGGGATCCTTACTAAAACTTCAATAATGTAACCCAAGGTGGAAAACAAAAAACCTTACATCGCGTGCGCTACGAAAACTATTGAAGATAGAACAAAATAATGTACTACGATTTTGTAGAACACGTTATCATCTACAAAAAATGTCGCGACAGCATATGTCTAACTATTATAGTTATGTCACAATAAGTGTTCTTTTATTATAAAAAATTAATTGAAATGCCTCCGCTAGAAAAGGGTCTTTATTTGTACCTTGGTATTAATCCTTATCCAAATAAATCATTTCATAATTAAGACGGTTTCAATACCTATAGATTACTTCTTAAATTTTTCAAATCGGACATTCCATTCAAAAGATATGACGAAATCAAAAATGTTAACGGGTCCACGGGTCTCGCGCGGGGTGCGATTTCACTTACTCAAGGAGAAGCGCGTGCAAATGTATGAAATAAGTAGACGCGAGGCTCGAACCCACGGTTTAAGTTTATCCTAAAATGTTCAAAAAATGTATGACCACCCATGCGAAGCTGGGACAGGCCGCTAGTTTAATAATAAAGATCTTTAAACCGAAATTTGTTTGTTCTATGGAACATGACTTCTTCTAACATCGACACATTTTTTCTCCCTTTATTTTCCAGGGCCGCGCTAACCAAGAGTAGTAGAGTTCTTTGTGAAGGGCTCGTCCGGGGAAGTACTACCACCACGCCTTTTTCTGCCGCCAAGCAGCAACGCTGTGTCTCGGTTCGAAGAGTGTGGTTGCCGGTGTAATTACAGGCACATGAGGTTTAACATCTGTATGCCTCAAGTTGATGGACGCAGGGCAGTGCATCGTAGGGCGCGTTCCTATCGTGAGTAACTTAGTACTCTTAAATTTTAGTGGCGATTAAATTATTGTCTATTACCTTATTAAGCGGATAAACTTCAATCTTGTCAGCGCCGATGTCCCGCAGATCTCGCTCGGCGTCGTACTTGAGATCGTTCGACACAGATACCCAGATAGCGCGCTTCCGGCCCTTCATCCAGTTCTCGTAGATGATGCCGGCTATGGTTCGGCCTTTGCCCACGCCGGCGCCGTCGCCTGGAATTAACGAGACCTTTGGACGTCGCGGCAGACCAAGAACGAGATGGCGTGATGAGCTCGATAGATACCAGCCGGACTGGAAGACCACAGCACAGGATCGCACAGAGTGGAGGGAATTGGGGGAGGCCTTTGCCCGGCAGTGGGACATAGAAGGCTCATAATAATAATTAGACTTTGAACGCAATTGACATAGATTTTTGAAGTAACATGAGTTGTAAAGCAAAATAAAGGGGGCATCCATTACGTGGGTGATTTTTCGACCCCCCTCTCCCATTGGTGAGATGTCGAGAGATTTTGCTCGACCCCCTCCCCAACCCCTAATCTCACGTGAGATTTCTCGAAACATGAAATGACTTGAAAGGCGAGGCCAGTGCTAAACTTGGCTATAAATTGTTTATGACCGAACAATTTTATTGTCCTTATAGTAGGGGAGGCCATGATGCTAAATGGGGATTTCCTCGAGCGTCATAGAGACCTATTGGGTTGCAAAGCTTAGATGATAAGAAGAAAAAAATGTTATATAAGTATACCTTTTCATCGGTGGGGGGAGCGGCTATAAATTTTCAAAAATGTAAAAAAAAACTGTTGCATGGACATACTCGAGCGCGTCAGATATTGATAGCACCAATGTCCTACGTATTTTTAATAATGTACGTATGTTAATCTGATCGTTTGCATGATGGGGGTGGTCGTACTTAAGGGTTGAAAATGAAAAAAAAAAAAAAAATATCGAGCGCGTCAGATTTTTTAAGGGGGTGTTATGTGAACCTAAAAAAAAATCTCATTCAATAATCTGACGATTTTGATGTGACGCAGACTCGCAGCCATTATTTTAATATGCAAAAAAAAATCGCCATTTTGAAATACTCAAGCGCGTCAGATTAAGATATATATGGTTCATCTTTATGTCCTAGACGTGCTGTCTCATAATCTGACGATTATCTAGAGGGATTCGCCTAATCTGACAAAAAAATATATTTTTATTTTGATTTTTTTAAACCATTCAACTTAATTAATTGAAAAGCTCAGGAAATAGCATGCAAATAAAAAGTATAAGTTTGTTAAGTAGAATACTTGTATTTATAAGAAAATAATTTTAAAAAATATGCAAAAAAATATTTTTTATTTACAATTAATTCATTAATTAGTCATCATCTTCATTAGTAGAATCATCTTCTTCTTCTGGCTCGATTTCATGGCACGAAATAGAAGCGCGCAGAGGGGAATATAGGCACCACGCAGCTAAACTTTATCGACGAATATTTGTTACTTCGGCTTGTGGAAATCGTCAGATTATATTTTTCGTTATCCTTGAATTATTTACTTCAAAATAAAAATAAAATCAGCCACGCTCGAGCATGTCGAGATGACGTTTTTTTTTTACAACTTTGTAGCGCTCCCGTTTCTTTACGTCACTCTCAAATTGTCAGATTAGTGGAATATACACTTTTTAGCATGTAATTAACTCACTCTAACTTAATCTGACGCGCTCGAGATTTTCTGATGATCAATTTTTTTTTACTAATCTGATCCTTTATCCTAGACGGGCGGCTTTATACAACGTGTTGATGAAGTTATGTAGGGAAACAAAGAGCATGTATTTAGACCAAGCACTGGAATACTTTGACGTGTGCAACGGTTGAATACATCGTTTTCGAAATTCCCATAGAAAAGTAAAATTCATATTTTCTCAGAAATTTGCAACAGCCCTGTCTGTGTACGTGTCAAGGTCACACGCACGCGCGCTTCTATCTAGGAAAGAGAAAAACAACGATAACCTACGAGATAATTTGAAATACTTACCTTTCGGTAGGTAGGTAGGTACGCCGCCAATCCCCTGACACGATATTTTTACTGGTTCCTATGGATTTTGTCATTATTTACTGGCTATAATAACACTGGATAAAACTGGATTTTGGTAAGTTTGCGAGATTTCGCACGACACAGGCTTCAAACTTCACACTAAACCATTACCTCGTAGGCACTGCTCATACACACACTGACTGACGACGGCTTTTTACATAACAATCACCATTTTATCACGTTTGATGACATTTTCTCAACAAAACAATGTACAACAACGCATGTAAACACAAACAGGGTGACCATCTCAAAAGTGGCGGTTCTACCACACACCTGCCAAAAAATCTGTCAAAATCTACCAAGCTTGACGATAAAAATACCAAAAATATGACTTCATACCATCTCCTTCGTGGCTACGGAATAAATTAAATACCTACATTACATTCAGGGGGTCTACTCTGAAAAACGATAAACGAAATTTCGTATTGGAATTTTAAGTTACACTGCGCGGTAAAACAACCACTTCTTCTTCTCCATTTATGGCACCCCGTCAGATAATCTTGCCAGTCCAAAAAAATAATCTTCCTGCTCTCTAAGGAGTGGGGAAATGACTTAATTAGATTATCTGACGGGGTGCCATAAATGGAGAAGAAGAAGTGGTTGTTTTACCGCGCAGTGTAACTTAAAATTCCAATACGAAATTTCGTTTATCGTTTTTCAGAGTAGACCCCCTGTTACTATCTTTTGATCGTTTGTAACGGTTTGCAGTTATCTAAAACGAGATAGAAGTTGTTTAGAAACCAAATCAATAAAGGTAAAAAAGAATAAGAAGTTTCCAGTTCGGTAAAAAATAAATAAATTATAAATATTATTTCATTAAAAATTCAAACTAATAAGATTTTTCTTGAAATATTTAAAATCTGCCAAATGGCAGAAATCTGCCACAAATGGTAACACTGATCGGCGGCCGTCGGCCGTCCTGATTGGATATGCGTTTTTAAATGCAACCAATGACAGACAGGTTAGTCAAAGATTAAATAGGACAGACTAGACACTTCCCAAAATTGCAGTTGAATAATTTTGTCGTGTCAATGAACCATGGTGGTAAAGTAACATGTTACAATTTAAAGAACTATGAATATCATAAACATTGCTTTACGACATCTAGTAATTAAACAAAAATAAATATTCTATTAAATATTGAGTACGTAGCCACGTAGGTACCTAGTTATTGAATAAGTATTAGTACCAAAGATCTCAGAGAATGTTTACCGTGACTAGGGATTACAGTCGCGAAAATATTTCTTTTACATACCAAGATCTTTAAAAACAGCAACATCATTATTAGGTAGGCACATTACTAGGTAATTGGTGGCAGTTCTGTTACCTATTTTATCTACTATTGACAACTAGAGGTCAAAGAACAGCTGTAAATAGGGCTGCCTCATGATGCGTTTCGATTCATTTTAGATAAAAGTTTAAGAGGCATTTGATGAATGAAAAACTTTGAAATTTTAAAAGTCGTAGAACAAAAGTTGTTCGTTATGACCGGTAGAATATCCTGCTTTCGGATCCCTACAACTCTTAATAAACACGTTGTATATGGGGCTCATATTTGGTGGAGGTTCTTAACCAGGTACAAGGTATCCCCCTGTATATCAATCTGACGCGCTCGAGGAAATCCCGAAATCGCCTCTTGGGCTCCCCTACTATTAACAATATTCTTTGTATGTCGCCTACATTTTTGTGACACAAAATAATTTGTTAATACTTTAATGGCGTAGACTTCTGCCTCTAGTTGCAAAGCGGATATCATGCCTACATGGCTCGTCTCGTGAGGTAGACTCAGTTTGTACGTCATTGGTGCTACTAAGAGGTAAATAGTACGTACATACATACATACATACATAAAATCACGCCTCTTTCCCATAGGGATAGGCAGAGACCACGGATTTCCACTTGCTACGATCCTTACATACCTCTTTCGCTTCATTCACTCTCATAACATTCTTCATACATGCTCGTCGGTTTAGGGTACTCATTCTTAGATAGTACGTCATTCTTACCAATAAGGAAGCCAGCTCTGGTCTTATCAGGCAGCATATTCTCATGAGCCTGACACGCGTAGACGACTGCCTCTAGCTGCAGAGCTGATATCATGCCTCCTTGGATCGTCTCGTGGGGTAGACTCGGCTTGTAAGTCACGTCTATGGGCTCCACTGAGGAGAGTGATGCTGTTTCCACGACGGGGTCCGGATGTTTTCGGCCAAGCTTCACTGGAAAATTAATTATGTTTCTCATATTATGAAGATTAATTTAATATAGTGGTTAACATTGATTTATATCTATATTTTTTTACTAGCATCCGTCCGTGGCTCCGCTCACGTGGCCTCACGTGGCCGTACCTACTATAAAAAGTAGGTCACGAACTATGTCAGTCCCTTGTTCGGTAGCGCTGTAAGAATCGTCAGACGATCACCAGCATTTAGTCCATTCAAAAAAAAAAAAAAAAAACATTTATAAGTTACGCTACGGAGATGAGTGGGAACAAACATACATACATACACACAAACATTCACACATGTAGTAGTGTACTTTATTTTGCTTTTTACTAACATTTAGCCGGCATGTAGTCTGCGTATGTTTCAGCTACTCCCATTTCTTCGTCGTCCACTTCCTCTTCGTCACCTGGCATCTAAAATGTACAAAAAGTTTACTTTACTGTTTATTTTCAACATAATTGTAACATATTTTATAACAGAACACTCCACACTTATAAATTTCTCACAAGGTTTATTGGCTGAAGGTCTCGGCAGAATAACAGCGCCTATCTACTATAATAGTGGTGAGGCATACGCTGAGTCGAGACCCTTTTGCTGCTGCAGCACACAAACACCTACACCAACAAAGTACCTACTGTAATATCTATCTGTTTAGCCATTTCCTTTCTTTTATGGTTTTGTATGTGTATGTGTGTTTTTTTAGCAAAAAAATGTCTGTCTATGTCTAAAAAGTATATTATTTTTTATCGCATCATTAAAAGCTCAAGCATTCTTGCTAGCGAGCCCCTCATACCATTAGCTGGTTTTGGTCCTACGATAAGGAAGAATTTATATACAAATACCCCTATAACCCCGGAAGCAGGGTATTCTACAGGTCATGGCGAACAATATTCATGAAATGCCTCTTAAACGTTCCTCCAATATGAAACTAAACACACCATGAAGCAGCCCTATTCACAGATGTTTGTACGTTCCGTGTGTGCGTGACCTTTGTTAATACGTAGACAGTATCAGGGGTGTTGCAAATTTCTGAGACAATATATATTTTACCTTTGTATGGGAATTTCGAAAACGATATAATATTCAACCTTTGAACACGTCAAGGTATTCCATTGCTTGGTATGATCACTTGGTCTTTGGCCTCATAGGGATACTAGCCCGCGACTTAGTATTAGTATTTCGAGTAGCTTATACACCACTATTTTGTGACTACCAAAAAAAATTTAAGGACAGTTGCAGCAGAGGCTACTAATGCTATTGGCACTGTCAAGATTTTTTAATATTTAACTTTTAGCAAGTTATCGAGGTTTGTTTTCAACCAAATTCCTGCACAATTTTATGGACACACTACAAGAAAATACTACGGAATACTACTGCTAGTCAACATCGTAAACACTCCATTCATTATGACTCCTTCCATCTACCGTCTCGTCGTATAGTACCTACCTACGTCACATCATCTTGTCGCACTCATCGTATTCGTTCTCTCTCGCTCACTAGATAAATCATTTAATGGGTAGGTAGATAGGTAAGTATCATAAAAAAGGCATTATTTTAGGGATTTTTTTAATACTTTATTTATTTGTAATTAATTGCCATTTTTCCTTCATAATTTTACGGGCTCAGGATGTCAAGCTATTTACAACAATTAAAGTTATTTACAGTATGTACTTACAACTACGCACGTATTTACACTTCCACTAACCACAAGTATTTTAAAAGCCGCCAGGTTGAACGGAATATCCTCCAGCCTGGCGATGGCTAGTAGCTCCTGGGTCTTCATGTAGTGTATCTCAGCTGAGCGCACAATCTTCCAAGCGCAGGACTGGCTTGTGCTAAAGCGACGTGCCGCGTCACGCGTGCTCCTCCGCGGATCTTCTTCAAAATCATTTAGGACTTCATCGTAGAAGTTTCGGGAGTATGCAGGCCCTCCTCGTCCTTGCGCATGCGACGGCAAGTAAACAGAGCCATTGTCCAATATGCGTTGGTATAATATGCTGGACATCGTGGAGTAATTTGGTTGCCGATTGTTTGGGAACAATTCGCGGTACATCCGTAGGTAATCACTCACATTTCCCCAGACTAAAAATACGTACGTAACATTTAACATTGTACGCGGGTAGGAACTTAATTTATTGTGGTTTTCACGTTCACGATAGCTTGTCAGTACACTGCCAGAGAATAACGCATACATATTCTCTGGCAGTGTACTGACAAGCTATCGTGAACGTGAAAACCACAATAAATTAAGTACCTACCCGCGTACAATTTTTATTTTACGGATGTCACTGACCTGCATCGAATTTAGAGTACCTATGTATGGGTTTCGTTCGACACGAGTTTGCCGGCCATAGATAAAATAATAGTTAGTATTGCGCGAGCGGCGCGTTTTGTTTCGTTTCGAACGAGACAAAAATTTATGAATGGATGAGAATGAGACTCGGGTAGAAGACTCTGTAGTAGGTACGTACGGATAATGGGTAACTAGTTATCATCCTTTTCTTGGGATATTCTTTTTAATTATTTTTTTTTAGTTTTAACTACATAAATGTGATCAGTAACTGACACTGAGCATACGGTTTTTTTTTTTTGATAATTACAAATTAGTGGTGTATTAGCGTGGCGTAGTGCGCCAGAATGGTAGAATTTTTCCTACTTACTTATCGTGAGCACTGGTGGTCTAGTGGTAGCGGCACCGCTTTCCGATCCTAAGGTCGTGGGTTCGAAACCGGTCGTGCACCAATGAGTTATTCGTTCAAAAATTTATGTGCACAATGCCAGTACTCTCAAACAGTGAAGGAAAACATCGTGAGGAGACCGGCATGTCGTAGAACCTAAAAAAGTTCTATAACATGTGTCAAGTGCTCTTGAGGCGCACTTAAAATCATTTCACCACACTGTTTCAAAAAAGAAACTAGTGACACGACAAGAGAGAGAGACACTTATCGTCATATTTTGGACAATCCACATAGGATTATGTTACTTATTGTATAGTTATCTAGCTTATAGATATTGTTACCTTGTCTTGTTGTTGCCACATGCCCGGCTTCGCCTGCCCCCACGGCGGCAGATTGAGTCCCCCGAGCATCCCGGCTAGCGGGCCCCCCATGCCACTGGCTAGTAGCTGGTTCAGGTTCTGCATTATGTAGGAGTTCATACCAGGCATACCTGCCATTTCCACTGTGGAAGAAAATGTGTAAGAATAATTAAAATTAGAGGGATATTTATTTAATAAAATCAGGATAACTTGTTAAAAACTAGGTGGTAGGTGCTAATTCTACTCGACCATGCCTAGAACAAGCAAGAAACTTGGTTTCTATTGATATACTTTTATTCTACAGGGCACATACACAAACATTTAGAAACTTATCGCTACTCTATAAACATTCACTAAAACAGAATATTTACTTACAAAACTCGTAAAGTACATCTTAAGTACAGTTTCAATTAGTAGCGACTTAAAGCTTAAGTTAGGTTTATCTATCTAGATTTTAATGTATTAAATATTTAAAAAGAAAAGGCATGCTAGTAAAAAAAGATACAGTAAGTTTTTTTTTTGTTTTTATTCTACAATTTTATGATGCGGCCAAACTACCGAAATAATAGTAAATACTCCAATTTTAGTGAACTACTTTTTATATCAACCGAACACAAAAGAAAGGATTCCAAGCGAACGAAAATAAAGTCAGTTATACACAAGTCTACTTATAAGAACATGTGCGTACGAAATAAAAAGCCAATAGACTGACTAGACTTTGTAGCCCAGTTGTTAGTAGGCCTTCTGCGCTGTGGGTTCTTTTCCCGCCTGGGACAAATATTTGTGTAACGACTATAGATGTTTGATTGATATTTGTTCTGTGTCTGGGTGGCAAGGGCACTCTAAATATGAAAAAAAAAGAATCAATCTGTATTTTTAAAAACTCGGAAATTTTTCCGAACGGAATCGTCAGAATTTTCTTTTGCTTTGTTTTCTATTAAACACTAGCGGCCTGTCCCAGCTTCGCATGGGTGGACATACATTTTTTCAACGTTTTAGGATAAACTTAGACCGTGGTGGGTTCGAGTCACTTCTAACTCGCGCCTTGCCCGGGCCCGCGCTGGGTGAGAACGCGCCCCGTGATCTTATATTTTTTAAATCTTTTGAATGGAATGTCCGATTTGAAAAATTCAAGAATTAATGTATAGGTATTGAACCAGTCTTGAATATGAAAAGATTTATTTGGATAAGGATTAATACCAAGGTACAAATAAAGACCCTTTTCTAGCGGCGGCATTTAAATTAATTTTTTATAATAAAAGAACACTTATTGTGACATAACTATAATAGTTAGACATATGCTGTCGCGACATTTTTTGTAGATGATGACGTGTTCTACAAAATCGTAGTACATTGTTTTGTTCTATCATCAGTAGTTTTCGCAGCGCACGCGATGTAAGGTTTTCTTTTTCCACCTTGGGTTACATTATTAGAGTTTTAGTAAGGATCCCTGATTTTTTTGAAAATATAATATAGCCTATGTTACTCAGGGATAATGTAGCATTCTAATGGTGAAAGAATTTTTGAAATCGGACCAGTAGTTTTTGAGCCTATTCGTTACATACAAAACAACAAAACAACAAAACAACAAAACAACAAAAATACAAATCTTTTCTCTTTATAATATTAGTGTAGATAAAAAGATAGAAACTGTCGTTTCTGAACGCAAACGTTTCAGAGTGTTTTAAAGTAGCCTTACAGATCGAATACTTGTTTTTCTTCGTCACCCAAATGTATGTCCCAGACGGGAAAAGAATCCACAACCTGCAGCTATCTGGTTCCCACAGTACAAGCATTGCTTTGTTTAGGACTAGATGAAGATGACGCGTTGTAAAATGTCCACCAATATTTATACATGTATTTATTTATCGGTAACATATTACAATAATTTGCATTGATTATCCTTTACAGATTTTTATATATTATATAAAATGTGGTTTTGAGTTGACGCTTCAGCGGGCAACGGCCTTTACCCATAAATAAATAGTATCATCAATGAATAACTTTACATACATTTATGTGATATTTGTTTTTTAAATTAGGTTAGAGACAAGGCGATCATGAAATGATCATCTTCCAATGATCTATTTAACACGAAGGTACAATGGACAGAATCTCTGTTGCTATCGCAAATGCAATCCATTTCTTATCCCTTCACAGAGAACCCTTTACTTATTTATTTGTTTAAGGAAGACTAACAGCACATAAATACATATAAATCAAGAGTAATATAAAAAACAAAAGGCTAATAATAAGTCTAAACATATAGATACAAAATATACAACACTTATTGAGCACAAAAGAAACAGGTACAGAAGTTTACGAAGAGAAGACGAGCACTTCACAAACAGTTCTACTATAAAAAATATAAATGTATGCAACTTGTACAACTGGTACAAGGTACACGATGCTTTGCTCTGTAACTAACGATGCTAAGTCAAAAACGAGGCTTGCTACACCATTAGAGATGCTAGAACATTGCTGCCGTCAACCCAAAGTCCTTCTCCGCTACTTTATAGAGCTGGACTGGCTGGGGTGAGGTTAGCAGGGGGACAATGCACAATACACCCCATTACGGGACGTCAGTGAAGATCTTATTTTCCCAACATGATTTAGAATAAAACCCTCCCAACCCTTTTTTTAAGTAATTTTGTATTTTCTATCTTGGTTTCAGTTTAACTCGTTTTTTTATTGTTCCGTTCGTGGTGACTGCTCGATTCTATTCTATCTATCACTTTAGCAGTAAAGTAAGACAAAATTTAAGAATTCGTAGTTATAGTCGCGTTAAACTAGCGAAAGAAAGAGAAAAGAATGCAAGAGATATTGTGCACATAAAATGTATAAAAGATGATGGAGGAAAGGTGTTGACAAAAGATGAAGAAATAAGAGAACGTTGGAAAGGGTATTTTCAACGGTTAATGAATGAAGAAAATGACTGGAGTGGTGTTTTAGGGTACGCACCCTTAAACATAGGTTTGGTAGAAGAGATAAGTGTGAATGAAGTAAAAGAAGCAGTGCAAAGTATGAAGAATGGAAAAGCGTTAGGACCAGATGGTATACCAGTTGAAGTATGGAAGTTTTTGAAAGCGAATGGATGGAAGTGGCTGACTTTATTCTTCAATAAGCTGTTACAAGATGAGGCGATCCCAGAAGAATGGTGCAACAGTTTGCTGGTGCCCATTTTCAAAAACAAGGGTGATGTACAGAACTGTAATAGCTATCGAGGAATAAAGCTCATGTCACATAGCATGAAGGTTTGGGAGAAAGTAATAGCGAGACGAATGAGAGAAGAGAGTGAGGTATCACAGAACCAGTATGGGTTTATGCCTGGACGCGGGACAACGGACGCCATATTTGCACTTCGCCAACTTTGCGAGAAATACCGCCGTGCACACAAGAACTTGCATATGGTGTTCATTGATCTGGAGAAAGCGTACGACAGGGTTCCCCGTGAGGTTCTGTGGTGGGCTATGAAAGAGAAAGGAGTGCCTGGGAAGTACCTGCAGCTTATTCGGGCGATGTACAATAGAGCTTGTACACAAGTTAGGTCCGAAGCTGGCGTTACCGATAAGTTCAATGTGGCTGTGGGCTTGCACCAAGGATCGGCTTTAAGCCCTTATTTGTTCCTCCTGGTAATGGATGCTTTGACATCAGACATACAGGAGGAGTCACCCTGGTGCATGCTGTTCGCCGACGACATCGTACTTATCGGAGAAGACGCAACTGAGGTCCAGAGCAGGCTGGTAAAATGGCAGGGGAAATTGGAGAGTGTCGGATTGAAGATAAGCAGGACCAAGACAGAGCATCTGTTTTGTGACTTCGGTGGTCCCTCCAGTTTCGCTACGATTGCCTTAGATGGTGTATCCCTACCAGTCTGCTCCGATTTTCGGTACCTTGGTTCAGTAGTACAGAATGATGGTGAGATTGATAGAGATATAAAGAACAGAATAAATGCAGGATGGATGAAATGGAGACAGGTCACAGGAACAACGTGCGATCCGCGAATGCCCCTCAAACTGAAGGGGAAAATTTACAAATCGATCATACGACCTGTCGTTTTGTATGGATCTGAGTGCTGGGCCACCAAAGGGACGGACGAAAGGAGAGTGCATGTAGCGGAGATGAGAATGTTGAGATGGATGTGTGGTGTGACGAGAATGGATAAGATAAGGAATGAGTTTATTAGGGGCAGTTTGAAAGTGGCGCCAGTGACTGAAAAGATGAGGAGTAATAGGTTAGCGTGGTATGGGCATGTTATGCGAAGGGAAGAATGTCATGTTACGAGAAGAATGCTAGGGATGAATGTGGATGGATATAGGAGTAGAGGTAGGCCAAAGAAAAGATGGATGGAATGTGTGAAAGAGGACATGAGTAAGAAAGGAGTGACTGCTGAGATGACGGCTGATAGAGGAGAGTGGAGGGAAAAAACCTGTTGTGCCGACCCCACATGAAGTGGGATAAGGGCAGGAAAATGATGATGAGTCGCGTTAAACTCTCGCTGCAGGCGCGGTCATAAGTTATCGGAACGAGACAGCAATATTGCTCTCTCTCTCTCTCGCACTTAGGAGAACGGACGATCCTTTTGTTTAAGCGTGTGTTAAGATGATTTATGATTTATTTATTATGAGTTGGCAGCGGGAGTTTAACGCGACTATAGGTTGAGCACTGACCGAGCCTGCAGCGAGAGTTTCGCGCGACTAATAGGCTTGATGCGTTTTCTTAGATAACACCCTCGATAAGAATGCTTCTATAAGAATGAATTGGTCGCATACTTGTCCAAAACCCGAGTCGTTGGTAATATTTTAAGCGTAGTTCATCTATTGACTGGTTTTTGTAAGCAAGGCTCTTGGTAGCACCATAATAAGAGACTGTAAACCGTCAAAGTACCAAAACTACTTAAGCGTATTTTTGGAAGGAAAAATTGTTTGTATCAAAATTATAATTCCGCTGAACCTTCTTAACGTTTTTCTCCGAAACTCGATTGTTTGCGATTTTTCATAGCTCAGCAATTTAATCCTCAAAAATGTTGAAATGTGCTAGCGAGCAGTTGTTTGACGCTTGTCTGCGTCTGAAGGTGCCAGTCCTGAATAATTACAGATCACGTTGAATTAACTAAACAACCATTGGCCACTTTGAATAAGATCAATAGAAAAAAATCTAACTTTTTCTAAATTTGTTTGCGAAACGTTAATCACTCGGTACAAACATACAAACAAATTTCAAGTATTTATTGGCTTCTTTCTGAAAGTATTGCGTAGAACTTGAAAACTTTATGAAAACGTTTTTTTATTGTTATTACAAATGAGTCGTCGGGTTGTAAACTGAGTTTCAAATAAAATATAAATTTGATAAAAAAGAGTTAAAAACAAGTTTTAACCAAATGTAATGAATATCGTTGTCAACCTAACCTATATTGTAACTAGCCGAAGCAGAGATCCCTCGCGACTACATACAAAAGGTCGTGGGTTTGAAACCGGTCGTGCACCAATGAGTTTTTTTATTCAAAAATGTATGTGCCAGTTTCAGTACTCTCAAACGGTGAAGAAAAACATCGTTAGGAATCCGGCATGTCGTAGAACCTAAAAAGTTATTAAACATGTGTCGAGAGTTCGAAAGGAGCCTCTTTGAGGCGCACTTAAAATCCTTTCACCACACTGTTTCTAAAAACTAGTGACACGACATGAAAAAGACTTACAATACTTTAATTGCAGAACCTTGTATACCTTTTTTGAAAATTAAAAATAAAAACTAGTACAAAAAACTTTTGTTGCGAATATGAGAGTGTACATTTTTTTTATACCACTAGCTGATGGAACAAGCAGATAGCCCACCTGATGTTAAGTGGTAACCATCACCTATTACAAAGCAAGTCGTAAGTCACGCACGATAGGAACGTGCCCTACGATGCACTGCCCTGCGTCCATCAACTTGAGGTATACAGATGTTAAGCCTTATGTATCTGTATCCGGCAAACACAACCCTTCAAATCGAAACAAAGCAGAAATAAATACCGATTCATACTTATAGAACATAAAATAACTTATCTATAAAGCTGCCAGATTTAAACCGATTTAAAAATAATTAAAATACAAAAATCTAAAATCTACGAAGGAAAAAATAACTGAGGAACTTAGCCGAGGTATTTTAGACAAAAAAACCACTAAAAAAGGCAAGAACTAAATAACAAAGAAACACTATTATAATGTTCTAACAACTTTAAACTAATCTACAACAGGAAAACACCAACAAGAGTATGGAAGAAAAGGAGTAAGGATTTTGTGCAAACAAAAACGTTATAGCTTTACTACAGGGATGTAATCAGGCATTCTGAGAGAGGGTCTACAAGATCAGTAATACAGTACCCCGAGTCTTAGTTATATATACAAGGTGTTCCAATAATTGTGTATATAAACTTCCGGGGGCTAAAGTACCCATCTATATGAATAACTTTTTCTCAGGAACCAACACTGTGAACGCGAAAAAAATAACAGCTATTTCATACAAAAGTTCAATACCTACCTAGCTAAAATGTATGAAACAGCTGTTTTTTTCGCGTTCACAGTGTTGGTTTCTTAGAAAAAGTTATTCATATTGATGGGTACTTTAGCCCCCTGAAGTTTATGTACACAATTATTGGAACACCTTGTACATAGTTGCGTTTTCTGTATCGTCAGGCCTTTTATGTATGGAGATTCGGTAATCGCCTCTAACGGGCGCGCTGACAACTCATGAGTCTCCATACAAAAACCGCACGACGCGACGATACAAAAAACAAAACTCAGATTTTGGGTACAGGATTACCTATGAAAATTATAGTCACGTATCAAGAATTAAAAATAATCGATTCTTACGTCACAGACATCGATCTCTTTCGAAATAAATCGAATGGTATCACTACACCCACAGAGTACTATTCACTACACCCTTGTCACATTTAACACTTGGCCATGAGCTTCTTTAGATTGGTGTACAGAGTGTCTATTCTGACTTTTGACAACTTTTGACGTCGTTTCGTTTACAGTAAACTAGAGTAAACCAAGGGATTCGTTTTCTGGCATTTTGGGAAGCAACATTAGCTTTTTCATTTTAATTGTTTTTCTTGTGTTATTTTGAGTTGTGTTGTGTAATTTCGTTGGTATTTTAACCAACATTACTTGAGGTCTTATCACAAAGTGAAAGTGTATTATGTGATATCCTGATTTAACTGAAAATGTTTCGAATGTTTTGAAGAAAACCGCCACCATTCTCTTCAAAACAAATGACGGCCGACTTGACTATGGACTGACTTGACTAAAAAGTATTCATTCAATACAAATCACTTGACACTGGCAAGATTGTCTGTCGAATGACAGACAGGAGCCATAAATGGAGAGAAGAAGAGTAAATCAAGAGCTTTACTCCAGTTTGCTCTACCTAGTTTTCGTACTTAAGCAAACTTTTTAATAGGAAAACATGGTTGGATCTAAATTATATTTTTGCTGAACTGTGTGTGTGATGTGATTGCGATTTTTTATAAATATTTCAGTGATTTCATGTCTTTCAAAATGTTGACATGTGCGAGCGAGAGGTACATCAGCAGTTCGAATCTGTGTTGCTTGGCAAGTGTGCAGAGTCACCTGAAGAAAGATGGCTGATACATATTCAAAAAGAACAGTCGAAGAGATATCGATGTCTAGAACGCAATGTGGGCAGGGATGTAATCAGTGGGGGTGGGGGCTCGACAAGGAAACAATAAGTAAGAGGCCCCGCAGATTACTTTCTATCGGTCGATAGTTTGATCAGGCACAGTTCAGAAAATATATAATTTTGATCCAAACAAGTTTAAAAGCAAGCAAACTTTTTGGTAGGAAAACTCTATATTTCCAAATTATATTTTAGCTGAACTGATGTGACGTGAGTGCACACAACTTGGTTGATTGCGAGTGGTTTTATATTTTTCAAAATTTTGAAATGTGCAAGCGAAAGGTACATTGGTAGTAAATAGTCAGTATGGAGATATATGCAAGAGCGCACACTACAACGATTCACTATCGGCCGGAATATGAAATAGCAGCCCAACCCAGCCAAACTGTCGGCCAATAGAAAGTCTGTACTCTGCGGGGGCTTTTATGGCGATAACAAATTCAAATGAAACTCTCGCTCGCACGTTAGACATATTCAAATCGATACAAGTTTTCCTACTCAAAAGTTTGCTTAAGTACGAAAACTAGTAAAGCAAACTTTTTAGTAAGAAAACATGTTCCTAAAAAATGAAACATTTACTAAATTATGTGCAATGTGATTGCACACATCTTTGTTGATTGCAATTTTTCAAACTTTAAAAATGTTGAAACGTGCGAGCGAGAGGTACATTAGCTCATCTCTTCGCGTTAAAGTGTAGAGAAAGGAGCAGGGATGTAATCAGGACGGGATTGGGGGCTCGACTCACTCTGGGCGAACAGAGAGGCGGCGCTGAATGCGGCAGACGAGCTCGCCGCGTACGGCGAAGGCGCGGGCGGCGCGGCGACCATTGCTAGAATAACATCCAATCATCAGTCATTCATAATTTAATTTATACTAATTGGTCATGGAACAAGCAGATAGCCCACCTGTTAAATGGTAACCATCACCTAAAACAAAGCATTGTCCCGCAAGTCACGCATATATGCACGTGCCCTACGATGCACTACCCTACGTTTTAACTTGCGGCATACCTATAGAGTTACTCATTAATTTATACTAGCTTACTACATGATTCGGTGCAAGGAGGTACGTATTTTAGCTTTTATTTTGTTGAGTGACGTAACAACTGTGAACCTAAGTGTTTGCAAACGCGAGGCTGAATACATTTATCAAAGTCAAAAGGTATTTAATCAGTAAAATCACAAGGATCACTTTGATCATGTGCAAAAGGTACACAGGTTATGAATGAATCGCATTTTTAGAGCGTACCACACACATCTGTATAAAATACAGGGTGTGTAATGTGTATAGGCTTGTGAGATCAGAGGAGATCGAAGATAGAGGATCTACTATCTCACGACAGAGTTACTCAATACCTTTACAAATTTTGACTACATGCTGTATTTAAAGTTGATCTCGGCTGAACTGTCTTTTTGTTGCGTCTATACAATATAATGTTTTGTCACAGATGTTTGAAAGAGAAAGATAAGGTTTTATTATTTTAAACCTATTGTGACTGTATAAAATAAGATCTAGTTTGACCTCCAAACGTGATCCTGAGTACGTCCACTTCAATAACCTTGATAGTCCTGACCTAGTATTTATTTAAATGACCTCTGCGATCGCAAAAACCCATATATCTGTCTCAATGAATATGATTCAATTTGCGAGCATTTCACACAAGGATTTATTTGGGAAACAGGTATTGAGATAGGTATACTGAGATATTGGATGGTAGTAAGGCCATTGTTTGTATACTCAGTCAGATAGATTTATAACAGAACTTTCAATGGAAAGTAGATTCATTGAAACTACTGGCCATGTGTGGAGACAGGAGGCATTAATGAAACAAAATGGAATGCTTAGCGACTGCTATTCTAAAAGATTTTAAAATGTCCCAAAATTTATTATCTATTATTATCTCCAAAAGCTATGACATCTCTCGTCGATTCAACTGAATGCAACTTCGGTTATCGAGCAGGACTCTTGATAGTTATATGTCAGACCTGTAGATGGAACCACGGTCGCATAGTACCGTAGTAGCATGTCCCTGAGTTATTCGTCGAGTGTGATTAGAATCGGATGGCGCAGTTGGTTAGCGCGGCCCCGTATCAAGGGGAAGGTCGTGGGTTCAAATCCCACTCGGATATTAACTTTTGGGACTATATTAAAAACACCTGTACTCATTATAAAGGTGATTTGGAAAGAATAAAGATACTGGCAAATTGAGGGCTCGATCCCGACCAAAAATAAACATATGCGTGATGAGCATACATTTTTGTTCTCTGTCTGGGTGGTATGTATTTACAAAAAAAGGATATAATTATTATATCAAAGTCAAAATGTATTTATTCAATAAAATCACAAGGATAACTTTGAAACGTCTTAAAGCTAGGTGACTCTAGGTGCCAGTTCCGCTATCAGCTATCTGGTTCCCATAGTACAAGCTTTTGCTTAGTTCGGGGCGAGATAGTGCAGTGTGGAATATCCATCAATATTATTATATTACTGGCAAAGAGTCACAACTAGCCACTAAAGCTACCTGAAATATGAGTTATAGCTTCATCCCACGCCAAGTGGGGTTAGCACGGGTCAAGTGGCGATGCCTATTCGTCACTTGACTAATAGTTCGATGATGCATTAGCACTGAGGTGAGTGCTACTGTATTTTAAGGTGATTCCTTACACGATTGGATTCACGAATGAATTTTAACTTTATTTATATGACGATGAAGGTGATAATCGTCCTAACGGCACTGACATCATATTTGAGATATTAGTCTAAAAATGCAATCCAATTTACATCTCCATTTTCTAAAAATTGACTTAAGTCAACTTTAAAAATGATTCTTGTGCTGTAAGAGATAAAGAACAATTTACGTTGACTGACTAAAGTGAAGTGTACAGTTAAAGATGAAAGCTCTCTGGTTTATGTTATCAGCTACGAGGTTTGCTTCACCGCCTACTATTCCCGAGTAAGATCAACTCTCTTCTATCAGTCTTCATCTTAATTGCCTTTTTTTTCATCTTTTTTTTACTTTACCTCTATTTCTACAGCCATCCACAATACATACATTTTTCTAGAACAAACGTTATTCATAGCATCAATTTATAAGGTTACATCTTTTTATGAGTAAATGAACTATTAGCGCATGTGGTTTCGCTCGCGATACCTAAGTACCTGGTAAGCTTGTATTATACTATTCGCCTAAAAAGTGTAACAATCTTAGTGTATGCAATTGTTGACAACTGCAGACTGAACCTAGTTTACAATACTAGGATAGAATAGTAGAAAAGGTGAAAGAACATACCCTTACTTCCAGGCCTAGGCATAGGCATTCCTCGTCCAAGCCCGGCTAGGTTTCCAAAGTTGCCGATACTTAGCGGCTTGCTGATTGAGCCAGCAGATATCTTGATAGGCTTCACATTACTGGCTTGTCCAAACGCCATGCCTGACGCAGCTACAACAAATAACGTAAATCAACATCCAACATGGCCAAGTCTGTCAGATGTCAGCCATTTACTAGCTTCATTCTACCATCACACTGCTGTCAATGCAGAGAGTTCATTCTCACAGTTTGGAATTTTCAGAGGCACTTCCTCCTGTGAACACTCTGGCTGTGGAATGATGCTAAGCTGCAAATTTATTCCCTAAATATTACATTTTTAAAGGTTTGGCAACATGCCAATGATTCCTCTGGTATTGCATGCATTCATAAACTATGTGACCCTTTGATCAAGTTGGCTGTAAGCTTGTTTGTATACATTGGCATACAAAGTATTCACTCAATGGTAGATAGAAAACTCTACATTTTATAAAACTATCTTACCAGCAAGTGGATTTGTGGTCGGTCTAACAGCGATGTGCGCTGGTGGTCTGGATTGGGCAGTGACCTTTGGAGGGCCAAACTGAGCTGCAGCAGCAAGAGTTTTGCCTCCACCTGTTAAAAATAAACAATGACAACATCTTTTTATACTATTGTACATAACGAAGGTTCTATAATAATAAGTGTTCTTAAACATTTCAAATTGATCCTCATGATTCAATTGAATTGGAACCTTTTGACTTTCTAATCAGTTCAAATGTTTTGGAATGATTGAGTAACAAACATCTAAGCTTCTACATTTATAAAATTAAAAAACAGAAACATCTATACAACTTGAATCCCCAGGCATGTCAGATATCCCTTCAAAACTCTCAGTACCAATATTCTTTAAAAATGTAGGGGCTCTGGCCCCTTTTTCTTTAAAAAAGGGGCTTAGCCAGAGATATATCCAAGTATTATAAGATTAGTAGAATTATAAAATACCTAATAAACTAATTATTATGATAACATTAGCAGCAAGAAAACTTTACCTGGAACTTCCAAATTATCAGGATCCTCGTCATCATCAAAGTCGGAGCCGGATTCTGATGGTGGATTGTCTTCATCATCTCCGTAGGTCCTTCTTTTAGACTGTACATAAAACACAAGTTCATATGAGCTAGTGGCCAGTTGTGGTAACGGAGAGTTCAGGCACCCATAAGCCCTTAGTCATTAGGTATCCAGGTTGTATCAAACTTAATCAAGCTGATGATGATATTGTCCTAATTGTTTATAACTTCAATTTATTCCCATTTAGTTTCATAACAGTTTTTGTTTATCTATAAAACATGATTCATGTAAGTTTCCAAACCTAACAAAACAACATTGAGAAGTTTTAAATTTTGGCATGAAATTCATGAATTCTGAGATCATTCTCTCTAGTTGGCAAGCCCACCACAAAGCACATAATCTTATATAACCGATAACATGGTTTTATATGCCATTTTATAGCATTTTTACTCCCCCTCTGATAATACATAAAGTGCCTAGCAGAAATGCACTTTGACAAAAAAGTCGAAATATTTGGTATTTTATTCCCTTTTTTAAACGTAAGAACGTTTATTATTGTGATCTTGAATGCTTAAGGTCATAAATCGGAGCGGGCATGAAGAACGATAGACGAAAACCGCATTGTAATACTATGTCTACAGCAGCACACTGCACCAAGTTCAAGACGTATTCTAAACCTATACCTACAGCCTTCCGAGAAAATCGATACAGCCACACCCAGCTTGCATAATTAACTCATCGGCAGCACAAAGAAATAACGCGTTTTGGGAAGAAACATTGCAATAATTTAACATGTGAGAGCGACACCACATTACGACACTTTTTTTTGGTTATAAAACTTGAAAACAAAGAAAAAAAACGAAAAAAATCACGTTTTTGAGGCCCCAGGATACGCCCTTATCAAATATCTGTTAGGTTCCTAGCAAATTTATAGGAATAGCTAATGAAAAAGATGAAAAACAAGAATTTAGAAGAAGTAAAGTTTGTAAAAAAGTATCAAAACAAAAAACTATCATTACCATTTTTTTTACTCGTTAGGAGGGCTATTAATTATTGAAATCTGTTTGTTTTTAACACAGTTAGGTACACTCACTACAGCAATTACTATTTTTTAGCACTTTTAGCGATTTTTATCACGAAAGAAACAATTTTACGTTTAGCAAAATCGCAGACGTCCGAACGGCGGTCAATGATTCCGCCATATTGAAAAAAAGCAGAGAGAAAAGAACTCTCGTTTCGGATACATATGTCATGTAATTTACGTTAAGTTCTATGAATAAAGATACATTTATTAACTATTTTGAACTGTACGCAAAGAAAGAGGTGTCATATAAACCAATCTAATTAAATCCGCTTTTTATTATTGTTCACAAAAAACTTGTCAGGTAGGAGGATCACATTTGTAAAATAATACGTGTGGAGTCAGAACTTCTTGTATCCGAACACTAATAAGCGTTTTTTTTCTAGATGGTATAATTTTTTAGTTTTTCATTCATTCTTTGTTCTATTTGTCTATGGTCATCTTCGCCTCGGTTATGCCATCTTACGGAATACCATAAAACTAATCTGCGACAGTACGCCATTGCTTGCTAATTTACTAGATTTCACTTTTATTTTGTATTTTATGCTTGTGAAATAGTTATATTTCCTGAAGAAACCTCATCTGATTTCACGAAGGTAGTTAGCAATGGATTCCCTGGTTGGGTATGGAAGCGAGGATGAAGGCGAAGACCGCTATGGAGGAGGCCATCATCACTCATCGGTAAGATTTTAGCATGTCCTTGAGATTGTAAATCCCTGAATCCACGTAGTTAGCATGAAGTTAAGTTTATTTAACAGTTACGGATATTAATCTGAGTTATTGCTTGACAATAGAATGATATTGTAGGGAGGTGGGGGCTACGCGGGCCACGGCGGCGGAGGCTCGCGTCGCCGCGAAGATGACACGAACTACGACGATGTGAACATGGATATGAGTGAGGTAATTACATCTTAGACTCTGCGAAAATACCCTATTTCGCTCTCTAAACTATTTGTTCACTTTTAAAAATAATTCTTCAACCACTCAGTACATAAAGAATACCAATGTATTCTGTATTCCGAAAAATATTGCACTAAATCTAAATTTCTTGTATCCAAAATAAAGATAGTCCCATATCCGTTGTGCTGTTTTCAACGATGATATTAACACTATTTATTTTATATGGTTACCCATTTATAAATTGACACAAAACAAAAGTCAAATACCCTACGTGACCGAGCCGAGGCCTCTTCAAGACGACCATCCAGGTTCCACTCTGCCCACTCATAGGCTCCATTCACATGTAAGTAGATAGTTATAAGGATGGAAATGTAACATGGTTGTCATTGGTAACTAACTTCCAACTGCAAAATTATATCACTTTTAGGCTAAAATAAATTGATAACAGAGTTTTTTTTCTCTAAACTAAACTCCGGTAAGTAATGTCGAAATTGCTGATCAGAATTTGGTTTACAGTTTCCAAATTCTTAGACAGTTACAATTTTTCTCTATATACCTACTTGTTTAAGTTAGGTTTATCACAAATTGTTATTTACACAGAATTTTCTACCTTGTGTAAATGAGAATACGAAAAAAAAAAACAAGTAATGCAGTAGTCGCAACAGGATATTTGTTTACAATTTATATTATATGGCTGTAGTAATGGTAAATATCCTAAAGCTTCTCACAAACTGTACATGCAGATTTGCGGAGCCTTTCCAAGTTACAAATATCCATTGTGATTACTACCACAAGATCTCACCCCTTTGGTGCATATGTACACTACTTTTGGCAGTACACTATTAACACACAAGACCCTTCCCTATCCCCCCCAAAAGAAGGGAAGGTAGACTACCAGCTAGCTAGCTACTTTTGGTAGAAGTGAGGCTGGCTACAAATGTAGCCAGATCACCATTCACACATAATGGGTCTAAATGCAGATACCGGAGTCCAATATAAGATACCAACACAGGAACAAAGCTATTTTTCTAATTTTATACTCCTAGTACTTATTTACTTATTTCATCGGTGCTCCTAAGAATCCTGGTGTTGACTTAACTAATAAGAATAAGTGATGGATCATTCAGGTACCATTTAGAGTATAGAAACTCCATGTTTTGCAAATTGACATAAAACCACTCTTTCCTACAATGCATCTTAATCGTGAATCCCCTATGTGCTATAGATTGTCACGGCTATTAGATGTGTAACTCAAATTATACAAAAAAATCGGAAATCTTTGATAAATCAATAGGTTTATGGAAACACAACTAAACCGTTATAAATAAAAAGTTTGAGAAGCCCATGTCTCCGAAAGGCAAGCTAGTATGTGGTAAGTTTAACCTCGATTGGTTCAGTGGTTTAACTGTTAAAATAAACAGACACTTAATAGGATGTAATATTGATATCAAAGAATATAAACAACGCTAATACAACTGCCATCTCTAACAAATAATGACATGGCTAATTATAAGCAAAGTTTAAATATAAGTGACGTTTATAAATGTGGGGTAAATCTTATTGGAATGGCGCGATTAAATCTACGCTGAGTTGTAAACTGCGTGTCCAAGTTGTGCTCTGACGAATCACGTGACAAAGATGCGCAGAACACATTTCTTATAGGAATTTTCGTTCGGCGCTGGTCACGTGATTCGTCATTCACGGGACAACTTGTCGCCAACTATAAGTCTACGTAGACGCGCAGTTTCATTTCTATGTAGTTTTTAGTTATACGGTTAGGGGTCTGGGGCCTTATGCTCACTTCGAGCGAGATTATCTCACGGCGGAAATGACGTCATATCTCGTTCAATAACTCGATGACGTTGCGTCTCGCATGAACTTTGAATGATAAAATTGGGTGAGAATAGGGATAAATAGTTATCGAACGAGATTTGACGTCATCTCCACCGTAAGATAATATCGCTCGAAGTGAGCATAAGGCCCCTGACCACCGTCAAAATCTCGCTCGCACACCTCAATATTTTCGAAAGATATAAAATAACTGATTGTAGTAATAAATTGCAAGAACCAAATTTCGAAGGATAACATTAGAAGGGTTCAGAAAAAATATCATTTTGGTCCAAACAAGTTTTCGTACCAAATTATTTGCGTTATATAGTACGTTAACTGGTAAAAAGTTGTTTGGTACGAAAAGTTGTTTCGGTCAAAATCATATTTTTGCTGAACCTGAAACTTATTTGTTTGAGATTTCATAATAAAATACACTGGTGATTTAATAAAAATAAAGAATGTTTTATTAAACCAGAAATCACAATAAATATAGGTGGACCTTACACAAAGCAATTTCTAGCCCCAAACTAAGCAAAGCTTGTAATATGGGAACCAAATAGTTATGTATGATAAGTGGTAACCATCACCTATAACAAAGCATTCCCTCGTATGTCAAGCACGATAGGAACGTGCCCTACGATGCACTGCCCTGCGTCCATCAACTTGAGGCATACAAATGTTAAGCCTCATGTGCCTGTTATTACACCGGAAACCACACTCTTCAAACCGAAAGCGTTGCTGCTTGGCGGCAGAAAAAGGCGTGGTGCTAGTACTTCCCCGGACGAGCCACTCACAAAGAGCTCTACTACTCTCATAATGATATATTACATTATTATTTTTCGGTCGGTTGTATATATTTTGAAATGTGCGAGCGAGAAGTTATTTGACCGTTGTCTGCACCTCTTACACTCTGCTTAAACAGTAAAATCTTGTATAATTTTGACGGAGTAGTGACTGTGTTTTTTCCCAGGACTCGCAGGGCGGCGAATCCGAGCCCGAGCTACCTCAAGCGGAGTCCGGGGCCTCGAGGCACAGCTCGAAGGACAATCACAAGAATACTGGTAAAGGAAATTAATTAAAATGATATTTATTCAAAAATACAAGAATCACTTGAAAAAGATCGCAATAAACAGCTGTAAGGTACCACGGTAGCTCTGCTGCGGAAGTCTATATTTTATTTTTAAGTAGATTTTTAAGCTCGGTATAAAATAATATCACATTTGCAATATCGCTACTGCTTCTGTGCTTATAAGTCTGTTAACTGATAAGTCGCACTGTATCAAAGTCAAATGGTATTATTAAATTGAATCACACGAATTACTTTGAAACGTCTCAACGCTTGGTGAATCTAGGTGCCAGCTCCATCGCGATTCAGCACCACTTATCGGGTGTACGGAGGGAGGTCTTTATCCACAATCCTAAAACAAACGTTGTTAAAAGGCTCAATAAACATGCATTATATTAAAGTTGGTGTTCCAAATAAATATATTAGATTTCTCTGTGAACCAGGTGACAGAGACCGCGATAGCGACCGTCGCCGTCGTGAGACTCCGCCGAAGCCCCGACACGACCGCGAGAGGGACAGAGACCGACACTCGCCGAAACGCGAAGAAAAATACAGGTAAATTGTACTTTCTCTCTCTTCGGTACTTTCCAGAAAGCTCTTCAGACTGCAGACTTTCTATGGGCCGGGCATTTTCAGTTTAATTGTCATTTGGCGTAACAGACTTACTAGCAAACATTTGGACAAGTTGCTCTTCTTGGGTGGAGATTTCATAAATAATGTTATGGTTTTGATAATTTGTGTCAATAATATGTAATAAAGCATTTATTAATAAACTACTTTTTTAATTTTGTACTCAGCATATCTGGCATTATTATGAATTTAAAATGTTTTAAAAAAATTTATGGGGTAGGTACTCACAAGTATCGATACTTTAATATGGTATCGATACTACTTTCGAGTACTAGTATCAAAGAAAGAGTGGTATTGATTCATCCCTAACCAAACTATCGGCCCATAGAAAGTCTGCAGTCTCCAGGGCCTTCGCTTCTACTCACAAAGTAAATTTTGCAATCCGAGTGTCTATACTGAGTTTCGCTTGATGAAATTCCATTTCCTATAGCTAAGGCTTGTGACTCCATACAAAATGAGCTTCTTATACAAAAAACAGAAAGGGCTTCAAACTCCAAACATTGGATGAATTACTATTATTACGTCTATTTTATTTTATAAAACTAGCTGATGGAACAAGCAGATGGCCCACCTGATGTTAAGTGGTAACCATCACCTATAACAAAGCATTACCTCGTAAGTCACGCACGATAGGAACGTGCCCTGCGTCCATCAACTTGAGGCATACAGATGTTAAGCCTCATGTGCCTGTAATTACACCGGCAACCACACTCTTCAAACCGAAACACAGCGTTGCTGCTTGGCGGCAGAAAAAGGCGTGGTGGTAGTACTTCCCCGGACGAGCCACACACAAAGAGCTCTACTACTCTTATTTATTCCTGTGCAAGACTTGATTAGCTTGATTAGCGTGATTAGCTTCTTAAATGCTATTTTTTGCACTAAACACGATTACTGATAATTGTGCAAGTGGACCTATATTTTTTTTGTCTATGTAACAAGCAGATGGCCCACCTGATGTTAAGTGGTGTTTAAATGTTTTGGTCCAGAGCGGAGAAATCGGACCGCAGCCGCGGCAGCAGCAGCAGCGGGGACGCGCGCCGCGCCCTGCTCGCCGACCGGCCTGATGATACTGAAGCTAAGGTAACTACTAACTACTATTGTTAGTACGTATTGCTTAATAAATAAATAAATATAAATATTGGTGGACATTCCACACAACACTATCTCGCCCCAAACTAGGCCAAAGCTTGTGATATGGGAACCAGATAGCTGATATACTACTTATATACTTTTTTTTTGTAAATACATACTTATCTACATCTACATCTACACTAATATTATGAAGAGGAAAGATTTGTATTTTTGTATGTAAAGAATAGATAGGCTCAAAAACTACTGGTCTGATTTCAAAAATTCTTTCACCATTAGAATGCTACATTATCCCTGAGTAACATAGGCTATATAATATTTTCAAAAAAGTCAGGGATCCTTACTAAAACTCCAATGATGTAACCCAAGGTAGAAAAAATAATCCTTACATCGCGTGCGCTGCGAAAACTATTGATGATAGAACAAAATAATGTACTAAGACTTTGCAGAACACGTCATTATCTACAAAAAATGTCGCGACAGCATATGTCTATCTATTATAGTTATGTCACAATAAGTGTTCTTTTATTATAAAAATTTAATTGAAATGCCGCCGCTAGAAAAGGGTCTTAATTTGTACCTTGGTATTAATCCTTATCCAAATAAATCATTTTATATTCAAGACTGTTTCAATAACTATAGATTACTTTTTGAATTTTACAAATCGGACATTCCATTCAAAAGATATTACGAAATTAAAAATTTTAGTTCGCTTTAAAATATTATTAGTGAAAGCGCGGTTCCAAGGGGTGCGTTCTTACTCACTCAGGGAGAAGGGCGTGCAAATGTATGAAATAAGTAGACGCGAGACTCGAACCTACGTTCTAAGTTTATCCTAAAATGTTCAAAAAATGTATATCCACCCATGCGAAGCTGGGACAGGCTGCTAGTGATATTATATAACACCCAGACAGAGAATAAACATCTATGTTTATCACACAAATGGTTGTTCTCGGTGGGGATCAAACCCACGGCCTACGGCGCAGAAGGCAGAGCTACTATCAACTGAGCTGTGAAGGCTGTTGTTTGTTTTTTATTTTGTTTTTTTTTTCTGATTATTAATTGTGCCTTTAAAATCATTTTATGACATGCCAGTGCCCAACCGGGTGTATTTACTTTACTTATACATAAACTTAAAACTTCTGACCTTGCGCTCAGCAATGGCTTATTTAAAATCTATAAATTTATTTGTAATCCACAGCCCCCTGCGCTAATGGATCTGAAACCCTTCGGCGGCGAGCTGCCCCCGGCACTGGAGCAGAGGAAATCACACGACGCTAGGGACGCCGTCTCACCTAGGTAAATAAAGCTGCATAGAAAACCCCTCCACCACTTTATCTGCGCATATGATCTTTAGGCCAAAAAACAAGAGAGATTGGATCCCACAAGCCTGGCGCTTTTGAGGTAGACTGCATAGCAGACAGATCCCAATCTTCATATAACTGATAGGCCCATTGCAGCCAAATTCCGATTTTCCCCAAATTCTTAGCAAAGTATGATGAAGGCCATAATAAAAAAATATTTTTCACTTATTGCTGGAGGGACAAGCAGACGGCCTACCTTTTGTGATAACCATCACCTATAACAAAGCAATATCTCGCAACGTACGCAGGAAAAAACGTGGCGTCCCATGCACTGCCCTGCGTCCATCAACCCGAGGCATACAGGTCAAGCCTCATGTGCCTGTAATATCACCTTACACCCTTCAAAACATGTTGGTAGAAATAGACATGTGGTTCCCCGAAAGAACTGCTATAAATTACTTACTATTCTTTGCTAATGCCGGTCGTGGACCATTGGATTTATATCTTCGAAAAGTTTATCTTCACAAGGCCAGTACTCTTGAATGGTGAAGGAAAACATCGTGAGAAAACCAGTTCGTATTCTAGTAGCGGTGATGGGCTTCCAACCTGACATGTATGGAATACAAACTACTGCAAAATGGATTTGTGCCAAAATGTAATATTTGGACGTACCTTTGACATCCTCAAAGAATTTGAAATTTTTCTTGATACTTGTCGATCTGAGGGCACATCTGGGTATCAAAGTCGTGAAGCTGTTTTCTCTTTGCTAATTGTTGTTATTTGTGATGCAGATTCTCAGAGCGGGACCGACGCGACCGAGACAGAGAACGTGACAGAGATCGGGATCATAGAACGAGCAGGCACTCTGAGGAGAAACGGTACTTTACTTGTCATCGCAAAGAGCCCTCACAGCTCAGTTGGTAGTAGCTCTGTCTTGCTGTAGGCCGTGGGTTTGATCCCCACACAGAACTAACATTTGCCTGCCGAACATAGAAGTTTGTTCTCTGTCTGCATCTGTCTGTCATAATAAAGACATAGATAGACATTTATTTGCTATTAATAAACACACATGCACATACAAACCAGTAAAAGAATGGAAATTGATAAACATATATTATATGTCTGTAGGTGTTTGTGGGCGGCAGCAGCAAAAGAGTCTCGACTCAGCGTATGCTTCACCATTATACTAGTAGTTCGGCGCTGCTATTCTGTCGAGACCTTCAGCCAATAAATCTTGTGAGAAATGTGCTCTGTTATCACTACATAGCATAAAACAAAGTCGCTTTCTCTGTCTCTATATCCCTATGTATGCTTAAATCTTTAAAACTACGCAACGGATTTTGATGCGGTTTTTTTTATAGATAGAGTGATTCAAGAGGAAGGTTTATACAAGGTGTTCCATAAGTTGTGTATATAAACTTCAGGGGGCTAAAGTACCCATCAATATGAATAACTTTTTCTAAGGAACCAACACTGTGAACGCGAAAAAAAAACAGCTGTTTCATACATTTTAGCCTGGTAGGTATTGAACTTTTGTATGAAACAGCTTTTTTTTTTTTCGCGTTCACAGTGTTGGTTCCTTATAAAAAGTTGTTCATATTGATGGGTACTTTAGCCCCCTGAAGTTTATATACACAACTTATGGAACACCTTGTATGTATAAAACATGCATAATATAGTAGAGAAACACTGATAATTTAAGCGGTTTCTAATGTGATGCCGTAAATAACATATTTTTTTGCGCTTACATTACAAACGCTGGCTGAACCTTAAGGTCTACAAAAAAGTCCGCGATGGTATATGTCTATCTCTTAGGGATACCCCACAATAACCGTGCGAAGCCGGGGCGGGTCGCTAGTAAGATAAATAATTTATAATTGTTTTATCTTCCAGATCCAGTCACAAGTACAGTTCAGAGCGACGTGAGAGATCTCGGTCGCGGGGCGCGCCTTCCGCGTCCACACATTTATCCAGGTAGGGAGAACGCCGCGATCCACCTGCGTCCGCTGTGCCGTGCGAGGTGGCGATCACTAGCCTGTTAGTTCAGGACCTGTGCTAGAAAGGAGCCTCTTTGAGGCACACTTACAATCCTTTCACCGCACGAAAGAAAGTTGTGAAATAAAAAGATCATCTACCTGCCTACCATTACCGTTTCTTAGTAGAGCCTAATGAGTATTTCTGCCGTCAAGCAGTGTGGCTGTGTTTTGGTTTGAGGGATGTGGGTGAAATTTAAGGGACAGAATTAACATATGTGCCTCAATTGTGTGTTTCTATCGTGCGTGATTTGCGAGGCAATGCTTTGTTATAACTGATGGTTGCCACTTAACATCAGGTGGGCCATAAGTTAGTTCCAGCAACAATTGTAACAAACAAAACATAGGTCCAGTACTAACAGGTTTTCTTCTCCCACTCTCTTCTATCACACTCTTTTGTTACTTGTGCCATCTTTCACTCAGTCTATATACCTTTTCTTTAGTTTACCTCTACTTACATGTCTTATTTACTTGATATACCTCCACAGCACAAACGACCGCCGCTCGCCCACATCCGACTACCGTCCGTCATACAAAGTGAACAAGAAACTGGAGGTGATGGAGAAGATGGGCCTTCAGATCAAGACGCCGGACGGCTCCATGGCGACCGCGCAGCAGCTCCGAGCGGCCGCCGCAGACCCCGTGCTGCCTTCCGGCAACCGCGGCGCGTACTTCAACCAGGGCTCTATGAGCTCACATAGGATACTAGATCAGGTACGTACAAACCTACTAATAAGTCACGACCTTCACACTAGTATTTTTTAAACTTTCGCGATAATAACACATATTGAAGTATTACACGGGTATTTATCGCGTTTTACCTTTATTATTTTCTTAGATATACCCTCAGATGTCTTAGTACCAAGTGTAAACTTCAGATTCTTAAGAAAATGTCTAAGGGGGGTAGTCAGAGGTATATCACAATTATTTTACAGTTATTAATAACTAGCGGCCTGTCCCAGCTTCGCATGGGTGGTCATACATTTTTTGTACATTTTAGGATAAGCTTAGACCGTGGGTTCGAGCCTCGCGTCTACTTATTTCATACATTTGCACGCCCTTCTCCCTGAGTGAGTGAAATTGCACCCCGTGCGTGACCCGTGGACCCGTTAACATTTTTAATTTCGTCATATCTTTTGTATGGAATGTCCGATTTGAAAAATTCAAGAAGTTATCTATAGGTATTGAAACCGTCTTAATAATGAAATTATTTATTTGGATAAGAATTAATACCAAGGTAAAGATAAAGACCCTTTTCTAGCGACTACATTTCAATTAAATTTTTATAATAAAAGAACACTTATTGTGACATAACTATAATAGTTAGACATATGCTGTCGCGACGGTTTTTGTAGATGATGACGTGTTCTGCAAAGTCGTAGTACATTATTTTGTTCTATCATCAATAGTTTTCGCAGCGCACGCGATGTAAGGATTATTTTTTCCACCTTGGGCTACATTATTGGAGTTTTAGTAAGGATCCCTAACTTTTTTGAAAATATTATAGAGCCTATGTTACTCAGGGATAATGTAGCATTTTGATGGTGAAAGAATTTATGCGATCGGACCAGTAGTTTTTGAGCCTATTCGTTACATACAAAACAACAAAAATACAAATCTTCCTCTTTATAATATTAGTGTAGATTAGTGTAGATAAATTGAATTTGAATTACATTTGGCATGTACCCACATTTTGCAGTAGTGTAGTGTGTAGACATCGTAAAAACTAAAGCATGTTTACTTAATATATTGTTGATGTTAGGTGCAGAAACGGAAGCTGCTATGGTCCAACAAGGCTAAGAACGAGACAGAGGAGGCTGCCAAGTGGAGCGGCACGCGGTTCGCGCAGGACAACGACGGCAAGCAAGTCTCCAAGTTCATGCGGCTAATGGGCATCAAGGAGCCTGGTAAGCACTGCAAACTATATTTATTTATTTATTTATTGGAAAACCTACAGCTTATTATAACTTAAACTAGCGACCCGCCCCGGCTTCGCACGGTTATTGTGGGTTATCCCTAAGAGAATATGCTTGTATTATGCATATAAACCTTCCTCTTGAATCACTCTTTCTATTAATAAAAACCGCATCAAAATCCGTTGCGTAGTTTTCAAGATTTAAGCATACATATACTTTCTCTTTTCCTATATGCCTAATATAGGGACAGAGAAAGCGACTTTGTTTTATACTATGTAGTGATAACATACATGATATAGAAACGAGAGAGCCAATTAAAGGTTTTCACGGATAAAAAACATTATTAAATTATATAATTCATAATTCATTTATTCGTTTGTAATAAATTCCCAATATATTATTCCGTATCTCATTACAGATTCAGCATGACCATGATAAGCAGTAGTTACAGTAGGAATACTCACAACTTTACCTAGCATGTGCAGTGCATAAGAAAATTGATTGAGTTTTTTACATATAGTGTCAGCGTGAGCTTTCCAATTTAAATTACGGTCGAGATGTAATCCTAGAAATTTCGTGCTTCCAACATTATTAATTGTATGTCCTAAATATTGTATGTTAATGTCAGAGTTATTAATCTTACTATAATTATTGGAGAATGTCATGAGCTGAGTTTTTTCAAGGTTAATAACTAAATTGTTTTGGTTTAACCATCTTATGATTTTATTAAGGTTTAAGCTTATTTTTGCCTCTAGTTGAGACTTACAAGAGTCAGAAAACATAACTGTGCTATCATCAGCAAATAACACCATCTGTTCGGTAATAGCATTGGGGAGATCATTAATATAAATGATGAACAAAAGTGGCCCCAAAACACTTCCCTGGGGCACCCCATATCTGGTTTCACGATACTCTGATTGAAATACTATTTCTTTCTTTGATTTACGACATAAGCTTGTTATTTCTGTAGCTTGTCTTCTATTTCCTAAGTATGATTTAATTAGGTTTAAAATATTTCCTCGTACACCATAGGATTCAAGCTTACCCAGTAGTATGGTATGGTCAACATAATCAAAGGCTTTAGTCAGGTCCATATACAGCGCACAGACTTGTTTCTTTCTGTCTAGGTCACACATTATAGTTTGAAGAAACTTGAATATGGCCAAATTTATAGACCTGTGCTTACGATATCCTACTTGTTCTTCGGTAAATAGATTATTACATTCGAAAAAATTATACAGACTGCTGTTTATAACCTTTTCGAAAATTTTTGAGAATATCGGAATAAGAGCGATAGGCCTATAGCAATTTATACTATCTCTATCATTTTTCTTGAATAATGGTTTCATGATCGTAAACTTCAATTTCTCAGGAAATACTCCCGAAACTATCGAGATATTAATAATAAAACTTAGTAATGGTGAAATGTATTCTGCTGTCTCTTTTATTATTTTTGTACTTACGCCATCATAACCAGTACTGCTACAATTCCTTAACGACTTGATAATAGTAATAATGTCAAATGGAGTGGTCGGACTCATAAACATTGAATTGGATATACTTGATGTCAAATTATTATTTAAAGGAGTAGATTTAGGTATGATTATGTCAATAAAATGGTCATTAAATAATTGAGCAATATGAGAGGGATCATTTACAATTTTACCGTTAACTTTTAATTTATTTATTTCATTTTTAGGAATATTATTTTTATTTTTATTTATTACGGACCAGGTGGCCTTTGATTTGTTCGTTGCGTTTTTTTAATATAGTAATCGTTTTGTGATCTCTGAGTTAATTTTATTATTTTGTTTAGACGGGTAGCGTATGTTTTAAAAGCAGATTTAGTCACGTCATTGCGGTTTTTCCTATATGTCCACAATAAGTCACGTTTATGTTTAGAGCATACTTTTATGCCTTTTGTTATCCACTTAGGCTTATTATGACAATGAACTTTATGCACCCTAATAGGAAAACAAAGTTTATAAAATAGCATAAATTGGCATATAATGTGAACGCGACAGTATATCAAAATAGATGGAGTAGTGAATATAATATTATATAGTGCGTACTATTCATTACCAAAGATATCCCTGTTCAGCCGCTGTCTGGCTGAACCAACACTTGTGCAGAAAAGGTCGAAATCACGATCTTTAGTTCGTGCTTGCTCGCCACAGAAACGTGTTTTGCCTGTAGTTAGTACCAACTACGGGGATATGAATAGAGTGATTATTATCTTTTGCATTTAGTATTTAGTATAAAGGGGCTGACAACCGTCAAACACCTTGTCGCTCGCACATTTCAACACTTACTTGGTGAGCGGACTGGTTCCCGCAAGTAGGCCGTAGGCCCTTTTCTGAGACGGGTGGTGGTTGCTAGTTTAGCTACCCGATGTCCTCTAGGAAGGCCAGCAGCTCACTAATGCTGGTGCAGGCTTCCCTAGGCGTCTTCGGTGTTCCAAGACATTTCAACACTTTGAAATATATTTTAAATTTTGGGGCGCCGTAACCACTAGACCACCAGTGCTCTTCATCTATGTTCCTTGATTGATGTTCATAAACATAATGGTTGTTCTTTTTGTGGGTTATTATGAAGTCCAGTTTTTTTTATAGAAAGTGCAGTTTAAAAGCTATCAAAAAAAAATTAATATCCCGCATATTATTTTTATTGTATTTTTTTTTTTATATTTCTACAGCAGCAGTCAATCCAGAGCCAGTGGAAGAAACCGCAGACCCCATCAAGAAGCAGGAAGAGCTGTTTCAAGCTATGCAGGCTCAGTATGAGGTGGCCCGAGCTACCACACACACCATGCGTGGAGTTGGGCTGGGCTTCCAACGAGGACAGTTTTGAACCAACACTCTGGTTCCTACTGGGCACCTTGTATACCACTCAACATTATCATCGTCAGCTGGAAGCAGTCAGCTCGGTATAGGTTTTGCACATTTCCTGTAAGAGCGGTTCAGAGCCTTCATCCACCGCCTTCTCACGATCCTGAGTTATCAGTACATCCGGTGGGCCGCATCGCATCACACGCTTAGTCTTCCGGTTCGCGTTTGCCGTTCAAGAACCTTATTTCTCCAGCGAATGTCGGTTCTAAGATCAAATACTATCGTATGTATATTATTACAGTACTAATAGTCCTATGCTATTAGGTAATTCAATTATTATTCCTGCCCAAAAGAACTTAAGGTAATTGAATTACATAGACGCTTAATAACAGGGCCTCTGTTTAATTAAATAGAAGATGGTCCCAAGCCCCAATTAAAGCAAAGCTTCTACAATGGGAAACAGATACCTTAAAACCTTTTTTGTAATCACATCTTAGGCTTAGAACGGTTTTCTACTTACTGGCTTTAAATGATAAATAAAATGTCTCACTGCTGGGAAAATATACAATATCGATGTCTTCTGTACTGCTTCAAGCATGTTAGTGCTCGTATTATGTTTCTATGACGTTTGTGAGAACTGAATCTTAATTTCGCATGAAAGTACTTTACTGCTAGAAAATGCTCATGAGACGCCATTGAGTATGGCTATGAGAATGTATATTTAAAAGTATTACACGGGTATTTATCGCGTTTACCTTTATTATTTTCCCGACGTTTCGGCTATGTTGCAATAGCCGTGCTGATACTGACTGCGGGTAATACCCGTGTAATACTTTTAAATATGTGTTATGATCGCGAGAGTTTAAAAACTACTATGAGAATGTATGTAAAAATTGCGAGTATCTTTAGCTACCGTAGCATAGATATCGCCAATTAAAAATTAATCTAAAATAGCGCCGCTAATTAATACCAATAAATTCGTTTATTGGCACGAATCATGCATAGATTGCACTACAACACTACTAATTATGTAGTCTTATTGTAATATTATTATAATAATATAAATTTATAAAATGTATAATGTAAGGTCTAGGTTATGATATTTTTTTAATGTTAGTATGAGATACATTACAACTATTGTTTTTGACAAACTTAGTAGGTACCTAGTCTGTTTGTGCTAGCCGATTTTACGGCTAACTAATAATAAATCTGGATGCACATTAGAAACCTTTCATTGGCGAAGTGTGTAGTCTCTATACAGCTTTAGTAGAGTAAGTTTTTCTAAAATCCGTATTTGTAAGCTAAGTTTGTCGTACATACTTTGTGTGATATAGTTATTGATAAATAAAATATTCCTTAAACATGCATTGGTTTTACTTTGATGGATACAAAACTTTTTTGTTTGACCAGGGGCCTTATGCTCACTTCGAGCGAGATTATCTCACGGTAGAGATGACGTCATATCTCGTTCGAAAACTATTTATCCCCATTCTCACCATCCTACTCCGCAATTTTCTCATACAAAGTTCATGCGAGACGCAACGTCAACGAGATATGATGTCATCTCCACCGTGAGGTAATCTCGCTCGAAGTGAGCATAAGGCCCCTTGTACCTAGATTCACCTATTTTTTACTAGCATGAGCCCTAATGTGACTCGCTACACTCGCTAGACCAAACTTATTTTGATATACCCGATTATATTACAATATATGGTGCAATAGAGTTGACCAATCGAGTTATATGTATAGGAGGGCTTGGGTCTCTGCGTGTTTCGCGATATGTCGAGCGTTTCGAGTCTGTTTTCTTGTTTTTTTCTCCAAGGTTTTCTTCAAACGTTTTTATTTTTTTGTAGATGGTTGAATACCAAGACGACCTTTTTGAAGCAAGCTCCTCCCAACCCCAACAATCAGGTTTGATAGCGGAGGCAGCAAGCAAGCAGTAAGCTTGCTCATGCTCCATACCATGGAGGTATTAAACTGGAGGGAGCCATAAGACTTACATCCTTTTACAACTGTGTATCAAACAGTGATCATCTATCTAGATGTTTTAGTCATCTGTTCTAGTGATGTACTTCCACCGACCGATTTAGCTTTATCGATAATATTTTATTTTCGTTTTTGATATATGAAACATCTAATGCAGTGGGTCAGACCGGCTGTTCTGTTGTAGTATAGGCGTCTCGCGACGGCTCAATTTTTGTTAAATTTTATTTTATTTTTTTAGGTTCTTATAAATGCCCAGGGGCCTTATGCTCACTTCGAGCGAGATTATCTCACGGTAGAGATGACGTCATATCTCGTTCGATAACTATTTATCCCCATTCTCACCATCTAACTCCCCAATTTTCTCATACAAAGTTCATGCGAGACGCAAGGTCAACGAATTATTGAACGAGATATGACGTCATCTCTAACGTGAGATAATCTCGGTCGAAGTGAGCATAAGGCCCCAGAATGAAGACGGGAGTGGATAAAAGCTGTTAGGCGTGAAAACTGATAGCCTACAAAATTTTCTTATGCATGGACGAAATGGCCTTAAGAAAGTGTATCGAGTGGGATGGACATCGCTCTCACGGTTAGGTCAATGTGGGAAACATTATTGATGATGATAGTGTTATAATGGTTTTGGGCTTTCGCAATAAAAGTCAGCAACCAGTTAAAATTAATAAGTTGAATTCCAATTAAAACACCTTTTTCATCCATTTCCTATTCTATCGATAGGTTAGTTGTCCCTTCTCTAGTCACTCACGCGAATACATACAAACTAACAAAAAACGGACACGCCAAAAACCGAAACACTCCGTCTATATGATACTAGTCTAAGCTCCATACAACCTAGAGATAGTTACGCTGCTGCTCTTGCAGACGAGGCGTAAGCAAAACCGGGAGCGCATGAGCTTGCATTGCACCCAATACCCCAGAAGTTTAAGGAAGGAAGGAATGGACTAAAACGTAGTGATTATTAACATTGGAATGGACATTCGCATTCTTAAAAAGAAATATAATTAAAAAAAAAATGCTTCCCAATTGATTCCTAGATGGCGTTGGGTTGACCGGAAGCAATACTCAGACTCGGCACTCCATAGATTTATGATACTCTTGATCCTTGCGGCGGCACTCAGACAGAAGAAAATAATAAATAAAGCTTGTAGTACTAGAATCTCACTGCTTATAATCACGCAATACTATGTATATACCTGCATTTTTTTTATCTGTACATTGCCGAGTCATTGAATGATGAAATCATTCATTCATTATTAATTGTTTTATTTTATAGTCTGTATTCTGGGATTCACCGAAAGAAAAATAGTTTGTAAAGTGTTTTTTGCTGTAAAATCCCTTTTTGCCGTATGTAGAAGTAAAATAAAATAACTAGCTGTAACAGGAATTTGATAAGGAGACGGCTGTAGAGCAAACCAATAACGGTGCACAATGCAATGGTCAAATAAAATAGATTAGCGACTGTTTTATTTTATGTGGGCGAGTAATACGATTCCTCAATCCTATATTACAGAAAAGTTGAGTTTAGTGGTAAAAATTCAAATATGGATGAAGAAGAAACAAAATCATGTCCGAATTGGTAAGTTTACTGTGCGCTGGGCGTGATTTGTGTCAATATTTGTTCTATTTGCGCTGCACGCGTTCGCCGGCTATTTTTAGATCATTACGATTATAACAGCTGTTCGAGTCAATTCGGTTGTTTACCTCTCAATAAAAATAAAATTGAGTGTCTGTTTGTAAGTAGGAAATCCTGGGTATCAAAAACAATGTAGATATCACCAAAAATGTCACTGTTACTAGTAGGTACCATGGATGAACCAATCACAAGTCATTAACCATACCCTGATTTACCAATGTCCAGTATCTTTACAGTACAGTACCTACCTAATAGTTACAGCTAAAATAATAAGTACACTTAACCAGTTACCAGTAACACACCTAAAAATCTACCTTCTTGTAATTGGTAACTCAATGCATATAGTAATACAAAGATTTTATATAGTCCCAAAAGTTATTACCCGAGTGGGATTTGAACCCACGACCTTCCCCTTGATACGGGGCCACGCTAACCAACTGCGCCATCGGATTCTAATCACACTCGACGAATAACTCGGGGACATGCTACTACCGTACTTATGCGACCGTGGTTCCATCTACATGTCTGACATATAACTATCAAGAGTCCTATATAGTAATACACCTGGAAACTGGAAAGCTTGTGCATAAAATAGGAGTCTTTCCTAAACTGTTAGCATATTAATTATACCTTAACTTTTCAGCAAGCGCGAGATACCTGCAGTGAACTTCACAATCCATTCTGTGCACTGCGCTAGAAATGTCCGGGTATGCCCGGTGTGCAAGGAACCCGTTCCAGGCTCGGAGCTGGACAATCATCACAAGATGATGCACAAGCTATGTAAGAGTCAAAGCACAACAAGTTGCTTTTGTGTTATTTTACTAAGAAAGAAAAAAAACTTTTTTATTTGACCCACAAACAATGATAAACTGGTTTCCGCAAGTAGGCCGCTGGTGGGCCCTTTTTGCGTGACGGGTGGTGGTTGCTAGTTCAGCCACCCGATGTCCTCTAGGAAGGCCAGCAGCTCGCTTATGCTGGTGCAGGCTTCCCTAGGCGTCTTCGGTGTTCCAAGATAGAGTGCTTGTTGAGGTGCCACGCTGCTGCACTCAAGGAGTACATGTGCTGCTGTTTCCTCTGTGTTTAGGCATCTTCTGCATAGTGGACTGTCTGTAACACCCAGTGTAAAAAGGTGCTTGTTTAGTGAGCAGTGTCCTGTGACAATTCCGATAACAGTGCGGAGTTTGTCACGTTTCAGGCTCAGGAGTTTTCGGGAGTATCTCGGATTTAGGTCCGGAAAAGCCTCCTTCGACTGCCTGCAGTCCTGTGTACTTGCCCAGTTTGCTTGATGTAGTTCAAAAGTTCTGCTGCGGATCCAGGATCGTGCTTGACTAAAAGGGAGAGGAATTTTTGGCTCTGGTCCTGCGGTCTGCATTTCTGAGCCCCTCCTAGCAAGGGCGTCTGCACCGTCGTTGCCCCTAGATCCACTGTGACCTTTGATCCATTGTAGGGTGATGCTTTTGTTTGACTTACATACCTCCTCCAGCAGCTGGTGACATTGTATGGTTAGTCCGGAGTTATGCTCGTACCTGTTTAGTGCCTGTAGTACTGCAGCACTGTCCGAGAGGATTCTGATGTTGCATAGGTAAGTACACACTTTGAGTAGTAGAGCTCTTTGTGAAGGGCTCATCCGGGAAGTGCTACCACCACGCCGTTTTCTGCCGGCAAGCATTGTTGCTGTGTTTCGGTTTGAAGAGTGTGGTTGCCAGTATTACAGGCACTTGAGGCTTAACATCTGCATGCTTCAAGTTGATGGACGCAGGACAGTGCATCATAAGGCACATTCCTATCGTGCATGACTTAACATCAGGTGGGCCATCTGCTTGTTCTATCAGATAGTTGTATAAAAAAAAACTCATGTCAGATATGTGGTGGTGATGTGACAATGCAAATAATCAGTAAACCTTATATTAAATCTTTATTAAAACAGAAATAGCACCTAAGATGAACTTCATCAAGAAATCTATGAACAGAATTGGTCAGGGTAGACAATGCAGGGTAGACAATAGCCCTGGTTTTGCGAGAATCAACAGTCAATGGTACCTGCTAGCCCTCAGATGGGCCATAATGTTTGCTTTAATAGCTCTCATAGTTCATACATTAAGAGTTGTAGAGCTCTTTGTGAAAGGCTTGTCTGGGGAAGTACTACAGTGTATAGTATTTAGTATATCTTTGCCCTACGTATTTTATATATATGTATATATATTTATATATTAATATGGTATTAACTGTGTATTATTTGTGTAATGTTTATGTATTTATTTTATGTAAGTTTATGTAGGTTATACCTACCTACTTTAAAATTAGAATAGGTATCTATATTAATTAAGCTATATTAACAAGACTCTCCCCCCTCTCTTTTTTATGTTCAGTCCTGTCCATCACAAGGTTGCCTGGAAGAGATCGCTGTTAGCGATAAGGCCGCCCATTGTATTACTACAATTGTTAGCTTTTAAGTAAAAATGTGTAAATTAATTTGTTGTGGTAATCAATAAAGAGCTATCTATCTACCACCATGCCTATTTTACGCCGCCAAGCAGCGTTGCTGTATTTCCGTTTGAAGGGTGGGTGACCGGTTTAATTACCGAAAAATGTGACTTAACACCTGTGTGTCATAAGTAGGTGGACGCAGGGCAGTGCATCATAGGGCACATTCTTATAGTGCCATCAGCAATTAGATTGTCTTGGGCTGTGTCGTGTGAAACATGTGTAGGCTACTTTTTATAACAGATAATGACCATGAACTTTCTTGTCCACCAGTGCCGTGCAAGCAATGTGGAGAGAGTGTCTGCGGGACAGACCTTGAAGATCACATCAGAGATTCTTGCGCCAATACTGTGAAATCTTGCAGGTAATTTATTCTATATTTATATTTAGATAATTCCCAGTTCAAGAGTACAAAATACTACTATAACCATTTATGCCAGTTCAATGTGACCAAGCTAACAAGAGTCCAATACCAGATCGGGTTCCGATTACAATACCAAGTTCACTAGATTCGAATAGTCGTCTAAACTGCATGTATCTAGGCCAGGCCTACGCGACTAATCTAATTAGAATCCAATATCAGATGGAGTTCTGATTACAATACCCATTTCACCAGGTTCAAATAGTCGTCTGAACTGCATGAATATTGAATATACCCCAGTCCTACGCGACCAAGCTAATAAGAATCCAATATCAGACCGAATTCTGATTCCACTACCATCTCCGGTTCACCAGTTTCAAATAGTCGTCTGAACTTCATGAATCAACGCGAGTTCTACGCGACCAAGCTAACAAGAATCCAATACCAGATCGGGTTCTGAAATACCAGCACGGGTTCTGATGCCATCTCCGATTCATCAATTTCCAATGGTCGTCTGAGCTACATGAACTTACGCCAGTTCTACGCGTACGCGACCAAGCTAACAAGAATCCAATACCATCTCCGGGTCACCAGTTTCGAATAGCCGTCAGAACTACATGAATCTACCCCAATTCCACGTGACATGCTTTCCAGAATCATCAATTCAGAAGAAAAAACTATTGTAATTATTTATTTTTAGGCTTAGTATGAATTAATGTTGTTACTCATTTTGTTCTCCATATTTTTATGTTGTTAGCATGATGCCTTCGCCTGTAACTACGGAGGCATTTAATTTGTTATATTTTATGTTTAAAACGAATGAACAACAAACGTAGTACACCTACGTTTGTGATCAAATAAATAAATCACCAGACTAGGTTCTCAAATTCCAATTTATTTATTTAGCTTACCTAAGCGTTTATATGTATTTTTATTATGTACTAGGGGCCTGTCCAAGCTTCGCATGGGTGGATATAATTTTTTTCAACATTTTAGGATAAACCGTAGGCTTGAGTCTCGCTGCTAGTTATTTCATACATTTGCACGCTCTTCATCGCCGGGCGACGCGACGGCTGCGCTCAGTGAGAACGCGCCCTGTGCGTTCGCTTGCATTTTTAAAGCGAACTAAATTTTTTAATTTTTAATATCTTTTGAATGGAATGTCGATTTGAAAAATTCAAGAAGTAATCTATAGGTATTGAAACAGACTAGAAATGATTTATTTGAATAAGGATTAATATAAAGGTATGGATAACATGGTCTGATTTTGATCGGCATTTCTATCAACATTTAATATGATAAAAAGAAGCTATAGTAACATAACTACGATAGTTAGACATATGGTATCGCTGAGTTTTTTGTAGATATTGATGTGTTCTTTAATATTGTAGAACATTTTTGTGTTCTATCGCCTATAATTTCCGCAACGCATGCGATGAAAGACCAATTTTTTTAAACCTTGGGTTACATTATTGAAGTTTTAGAAGGGATCCCTAATTTTTTCTAGTAATAAATATAGCCTATTTTACTCAGGGATAACGTAGCATTCTAATGGTGAAATATTTTTTGAAATCGGACCAGTAGTTTTTGAGCCTATTTGTTACATACAAAACAACAAAAATACAAATCTTGCCTATTTATAATATTAGAGTAGATGTAGATTAGATAAACGCTTTGCTAAATAAATGAATTGGAATTTGAGAACCTAGTCTGGTGATTAGTTTATTTGAACATTAGTGGCCCATGTCGTGGGAGGCCGAATACAATATTGTTAACATTACTGAATTGACTCGCCTATATGTAAATGTTTTGTGCAGCGAGTAATAGGGCCCACCAAAGGGTTGACCATCCTTGGTGGGTTTATCACTGGTCAAATTTTGTAAATTTTTAATCATTGTGTTTAGCGTAAGTTAGTTTTAGTTATGGATAATTTATTGTCTGAAATAAAAACTTTTTTATTTATATTTATTATTTTATTACTAAATAAGAACCACAAAAATTTATACAGAAGCGAAGAAAAAACAAACACAAAAAAAGTTCGATTTTATTTATTCTACGTATTTATATAAAAATGTTGTTTTATATGTTCTAATTGGCATGTCCGGTTCTCCAGGTTCTGCGAGCTGGAGCTGGCGCGGCGCGAGCTGCCGGCGCACGAGGGGTACTGCGGCGTGCGCACGGACCAGTGCCCCGACTGCAAGGAGTACGTCATGATCAAGTACCAGCAACTGCATCTTGACTCCAACCATGGATTCATTAGGCTGGACGACGGTATGTATATGCAAGTTTAAGTGGCTGACAACTATCAAACAACTTCTCGCTCGCACGTTTCGACATGTTGAAAGATATAAAATCACTAAACTACTAAACTAGTAAAGCAAACTTTTGAGTAGGAAACCATGTATCGATAAAAATGAATTTTTTACTAAACTGTGTGCAATATGATTGCACACAAGATGGTTGATTGCGATTTTTCGAAAATGAGTTTAGTGATTTTATATCTTTCAACATGTCGAAATGTGCGAGCGAGAGTCACATTAGCTCTTGTCTTCGCCTTAAGTACCGTAGAATTTGTTTTATAGTCGCGTTAAACTCTCGCTGCAAGCTCGGTCAGTGCTCAACCTATAGTCGCGTTAAACTCCCGCTGCAAACTCGGTCATAAATCATCTTAACACACGCTTAAACAAAAGGATCATCCGTTCTCCTAAGTGCGAGAGAGAGAGAGCAATATTGCTGTCTCGTTCCGATAACTTATGACAGAGCCTGCAGCGAGAGTTTAACGCGACTATAGTTGTTTTCATACAGTCAAACTATTTACGATTTTTCATAACAAAATTCAGTTATTCACTATAATTACTTTTAAGGTTGCAACTCATACTGGCTCGAACTCGAAAAAATAATGAGCCGAAATTACCTACTGAGTCTTGTCTCAATCGCATTTGACAGCCCTCGAAAATCAGTTGGTAGTTCTGGGCTGTAGGCCACTTTTCATATATTTTTGTTTAATAACGAAGATGTTTTCGCTAGGGTTGAGGGTTTTTTTCATGATTTTACTTTATTCTTCACCACACCTTATATCTGTCTGTTTGTTTTCATTTCTTTATCACAGCTATGTCTCCCTAGAACTACTTTATGCCTAAGCCTAGTATTTGACTCCAACGTTTATTTACTTTTTACTGATGTTTCTCTGTTGAGTAGTTTAGATAAGTCCGTTTTTCTATTTATGTTTTAATTTTATTCTGACGAGCACATGCTAGCTAGCACTGTATTTATTTATTCAGGGCTTCCAGGGCGTCCAGTACTCATTTCTTACAAAAAAACAACATTAATGATACATTTCCTGTGCTTACTCCTTAAAGTTAGCTACAGCTAGCACAAGTGTTATAATATTTGAAAGATAAAAAGGCAATTACATTTAATACTAGCTGGTGCTCGCGACTTCGTCTGCGCAGGATTAGTATTTCGAGTAGCTTATATTAGCGTGGCGTAGTACATATGTGTAACTCTAGCGGTTTTGGCAGCGCACGCCAGAATAGCTCGCAGATGGTAGATTTTTCCTACTTACTTGACACTTATCGTCATATTTTGGACAATTCACACAATATCTTTATAAATTGTAGCCTACGTGTTATTCTGATGTATAAGCTATATTATTGTAAAGTTTCATTAAAATCCATTCAGTAGTTTTTACGTGAAAGAGTAACAAACATCCATCCATCCATCCATACTTACAAACTTTCGCGTTTATAATATTAGTAGGATGATTAGGGTTTTCAAGATATTTTGAAACTTTAAGCCCCATTTATCACGTTACTCAATACTCAATAACTTTCAGATCCTGCGCCACCTAAAAAGGAGCCGCCAAGATTGAACCTCAATAGACCACAACCTATTTCTAACCTAAATAGACTTAACACAGCTCCAAGTAACGCCCCTAAGGTCGTCAATGTAGCCAAAAGACCAACGTCTATATTCGATGGCAGCGCTAGACCCTCGTCTGAAAATAGACCAACCTCGTCTTATGTTGCCAACAGCACAAGCTCTAGCCACTATGACAAAAACAGACCATCTTCAAATTCAATGACTCCTTCATTTGGCTCGCGCCCTAATTTTAAACCATCGCCCAATTTAGGGGCATCTTCACTATCTGGATCCGATTCTAGACCAAGTTCGTCTATTACCCCGCACTCGTCTAATAACGGGGTTTCGTCTAAACCCGATTCTCCACAAACGGATTCGGTATATTATCCGAGACCGGGTTCATTCAATGATAGTTTAGGTTTGATTTTTACTACCCCTCTACCTACACCTAGATCCAATGCCGGATCGGGTTCGCCTTTGTCGAATACCATACCAGGTTCGTCCAATTCCGGACAAGATCCGTCTAATACCATACAAGGGTCCTCGAACCCCAGACCAGGTTCCTCAAATACTAGGCAAGATTTTTCGAATTTCGTACAAGATTGGTCTAATATCATGCAAGGTTCGTCGAATTCCGGACAGTCTCCGACGAATACCAGACAAGGTTCGTCTAATACCAGACAAGGTTCGTCTAATACCAGACAGGGTTCGTTGGATGGACCAAGTTCGTCTAACAACAGGCCATCTAACTTCGACATTGCAGGACGGCTGCCAAATAGCAACAATATTAGAAATAATACGAAAAACGAAGTAAATCAGGGGTCTCTTAATAATGGTGACAAACCTTCGTCATCCAACATTAGTACGCAAGACGCGACGCCCAGTGTAGTGAGAGCTGGCGGGACTAAGAAAAGGACCAACGATCAGCCACAAATCAACATGGATACATCGGCTACTAAAACTGTTGAAAAAGATTTGTGAGTATTTGATTGTTATTAACACTAATATTATAACGAGGAAAGATTTGTATTTTTGTATGTTTGTAACGAATAAACTCAAAGTAGTAACATAGGCTATATTTATTACTAGAAAGAAATAGGGATCCCTACTAAAACTTCAATAACGTAACCCAACGAGGCGAGGGAGGGGGCACCGAACTGCAGGAGAGGGGCGTGCACATCTCACCAAAGGGAGAGGGGGGTTGAAAAATCTCCCCCCGAAGATGCCCCCTTAAATGTAAACATATTTTTTTTATTTTATAATTATCTCAGCAGGACGAGCAGGGCTCGTCCGGGGAAGTAATACCACCAGGCCTTTTTCTGCCGCCAAGCAGCAACGCTGTGTTTCGGTTTGAAGAGTGTGGTTGCCGGTGTAATTACAGTCACATGAGGCTTAACATCTGTATCCCTCAAGTTGATGGACCTACGAGGCAATGCTTTGTTATAGGTGATGGTTACCACTTAACATCAGGTGCTGTTCCATCAGCTAGTTGTATATAAAAAAAAACCTTACACATTATTTGTATGACAGAGGAGCGGTATCGAGGGGCGCGGTAAAGAAGCGTCCCGCCCCGCAACCGCCGCGCTCGTCCCGCCGCGACCTGCCTTACTACAGCGCGGTGCAGCGGCAACAACGCGAGGAGCGAGAGAGACAGCAACAGAACGAATACAACTTGGCGCACGGTAACTGAACTAACTGTGAAAGAGACAGACATACTTTTGACAGCACGCACAGCTTAGTCAGGGCTATCTGCACGGTCAAATGAAATAGGTCTTTATTCTTTTCTATCGCAAGGATCACTTTGAAACGTCTTATAAACTAGGTGAATCTAGTGCTACGCTGTAGGGCGTAGGTTCGATCCTCATCGAGAACAAACATTTGTGAAATGAACATAGATGTTTGTTCTCAGTCTGGGTGTTGTATTATAATATAAATAAATAAATATTGGTGGACATTCCAAGCACTATCTCGCCCCAAACTAAGCCAAAGCTTGTGATATGGGAACCAGATAGCTGATATACTACTTATATACTTTTTTTTTGTAAATACATACTTATAATATTATATAACACCCAGACAGAGAACAAACATCTATTTTCATCACACAAAAATGTTTGTTCTCGGTGGGGATCGAACCCACGGCCTACGGCACAGAAGGCAGAGCTCCTACCAACTGAGCTGTGAAGGCTGTCACTATGTAGTGATAGTGATATCACACCCAGACAGAAAGGAAGAACAGGCCACAAACTAACGGATTGGTTCCTACCGTTCTTTTGTATGATCCTTTCTTAATCTACACTAATATTTGTATTTTTGTTGTTTTGTTGTTTTGTTGTTTTGTATGTAACGAATAGGCTCAAAAACTACTGGTCCGATTTCAAAAATTCTTTCACCATTAGAATGCTACATTATCCCTGAGTAACATAGGCTATATTATATTTTCAAAAATATCAGGGATCCTTACTAAAACTCCAATAATATAACCCAAGGTGGAAAACAAAAACCTTACATCGCGTGCGCTGCGAAAACTATTGATGATAGAACAAAATAATGTACTACGACTTTGCAGAACACGTCATTATCTACAAAAAATGTCGCGACAGCATATGTCTAGCTATTATAGTTATGTCACAATAAGTGTTCTTTTATTATAAAAATTTAATTGAAATGCCGCCGCTAGAAAAGTTTCTTTATTTGTACCTTGGTATTAATCCTTATCCAAATAAATCTTTTTATATTCAAGACTGGTTCAATACCTATACATTACTTCTTGAATTTTTCAAATCGGATATTCCATTCAAAAGATATGACGAAATTAAAAATGTTAAAGGGTCCACGGGTCACGCACGGGGTGCGATTTCACTCACTCAGGGGGAAGGACGTGCAAATGTATGAAATAAGTAGACGCGAGGCTCGAACCCACGGTCTAAGTTTATCTTAAAATGTTCAAAAAATGTATGACCACCCATGCGAAGCTGGGACAGGCCGCTAGTAATTAATAACTAATTACTTTATTTCGCAATCACCTCCTTATTTTACTTCTCTCCATTCCCAGGCCTCCCCCCCGTCCTAAACCCAGCGCAGAAGATCGAAAAGCTCCGCAAGCTGGATGCTCTCCAGAACCGCGACACCGAGGAGGAATTTAGAAGACGGCGCAGACCCTCGCCGGAGCCGGGCTTCGACCAGGGCTTCGAGCAAGGGTACCGGCTGGGAGGGAGACAGGACCTGGACGAAGCCACTAGGATGGAGTTCAAGGTAGGTTCATAGTTATTTATTTCTACCAGACCAGGTCATTTAGGTAAGCATTGGGTCGGTTAACTTTGGTTAGTAGGTTCATTGAAGCTCTAGGTTTTGCATGTCAAGACAAACAAGCATACGGCCTGTTTATGTCTGAATGTTCCGTTTTTTTTTCACACACCCTTCAAACGGAAACGCAACGCTGCTTGGCGGCAGAAAAAGGCATGCTGGTAGTACTTCCTCGGAAGAGCCACACTTAAAAGGCTCTACTACTCTTAAAAATGATGAGATTGTAATAACATTGCAGAACCTGAAGCCGATGTCTCCGAGTCAGTTCATGCAGCGGTTCAGTTCGCTGCAAGTGTCCTCTCCCGCTCCCGCGGCGAAGGCAGACCGCTTCCCCGAGATCAAGTCCTCGCTGAGGGAACTGAGGCGAGGACTCAATGAGGTACAACACCTATTTGTTTAGCATGGTTTTTTTTCTGTACTATAATAGATTTTAAGCATTAGGTATTATAGTTTGACGCTTATCGTGTGCTGTTTTATAAATTTGATTGCGTTTACCTTTTTCTGTAATGCCTATGCCTCACTAAATTCGACTGGTACCACACCGGAGCCTCAATATCACTACATAGTATAAAACAAAGTCGCTTTCTCTGTCCCTATATCCCTATGTATGCTTAAATCTTTAAAACTACGCAACGGATTTTGATGCGGTTTTTTTTTATAGAAAGAGTGATTCAAGAGGAAGGTTTATATGCATAATCTAAGCATTATCTCTTAGGGATAACCCACAATAACTGTGCGAAGCCGGGGCGGGTCGCTAGTTGTATTATATTACATTGTAACAAAGATCAAAGACTATTCCAATTCTTTAATGTACTCTTATCATTTCAGGTGACAGCACCGTACAACGCCAACAACAACGCTGCTGCTAATAACAATAATAATAAGTAAGTACATAAATAAGTAATAACAATTTGACAGCCGTCACAGCTCTGTTGGTAATAGCTCTGCCTTTTGCGCTGTAGGCCGTGGGTTCGAACCCCACACAGAAAAACTTCTGAATGCTTTGGTCCAAGACTGTAAGACCAAACTGTGTTTTTACTAAACAGATAAATAAGGCCCTTTTATATTCGATAGCCTTCACAGCTCAGTTGGTAGTAGCTCTGCCTTCTGTGCCGTAGGCCGTGGGTTCGATCCCCACCGAGAACAAACATTTGTGTGATGAATATAGATGTTTGTTCTCTGTCTGGGTGTTATATAATATTATAAGTATGTATTTACAAAAAAAAAGTATATAAGTAGTATTTCAGCTATCTGGTTCCCATATCACAAGCTTTGGCTTAGTTTGGGGCGAGATAGTGATGTTCACCAATATTATTATTATTATATTCCCTACCATATTATAGCGACTCTATAGAGTATACTTGTCTTGTCACTGTCACTTTCATGCCAACGAAAAGAGACAGCAACAGACTCATCGGTCTGATAAGCTAATGGAGCGCTCAGCGACCAATACGAATAAGAGGGTAAGTATGTAATGTGATGTGTTTCCAGTGACAGAGTCCGTTCCCCCAGCCCCCCGGGCGAGGCGCGGGGGGAAGCGGAGGAAGTCCAGCTTCCCTGCGAGTTCTGCAACGCGCTGGTGCCGGCCGATGATCTGGTGCAGCATCAGGTAACCTGGAGGAACTGGCTGGATTCACCTAGCTTATAAGACACTAGCGGCCTGTCCCAGCTTCGCATGGGTGTACATAATTTTTTTTAACGTTTTAGGATAAACTTAGACCGTGGTGGGTTCGAGTCACTTCTAACTCGCGCCTTGCCCGGGCCCGCGCTGGGTGAGAACGCGCCCCGTGACCTTATATTTTTAAAATCTTTTGAATGGAATGTCCGATTTGAAAAATTCAAGAAGTAATGTATAGGTATTGAACCAGTCTTAATTATGAAAAGATTTATTTGGATAAGGATTAATACCAAGGTACAAATAAAGACCCTTTTCTATCGGCGGCATTTCAATTAAATTTTTATAATAAAAGAACACTTATTGTGACATTACTATAATAGCTAGACATATGCTGTCGCGACATTTTTTGTAGATAATGACGTGTTCTGCAAAGTCGTAGTACATTATTTTGTTCTATCATCAATAGTTTTCGCAGCGCACGCGATGTAAGGATTATTTTTTCCACCTTGGGTTACATTATTAGAGTTTTAGTAAGGATCCCTGATTTTTTTGAAAATATAATATAGCCTATGTTACTCAGGGATAATGTAGCATTCTAATGGTGAAAGAATTTTTGAAATCGGACCAGTAGTTTTTGAGCCTATTCGTTACATACAAAACAACAAAACAACAAAAATACAAAGTTTTCCTCTTTATAATATTAGTGTAGATTTCAAAGCGAATCTTCATAATACCTTTGGGTCTCCTATACCAACAATTTTTTTATCATACAACTTGCTGATGGAACAAGCAAATGGCCCACCTGATGTTAAGTGGTAACCATCATCAACAAAGCATTGCTTCGTAAGACACGCACGTTAGGAACGTGGCCTACGATGCACTGCCCTGCGTCCATCAACTTAAGGCATACATATGTTAAGCCTCATGTGCCTGTAATTACACCGGCAACCACACTCTTCAAACCGAAACACAGCGTTGCTGCTTGGCGGCAGAAAAAGGCGTGGTGGTAGTACTTCCCCGGACGAGCCTGAAACAAGAATGTTTACATTTGAAGGGGCACAACTTTACAACGGACCCGCAATTTCGAAAAATGACAGCCTCATATCAAGGGGAAGATCGTGGTGGTGGTTTAAAAAAAAAATTGTATTGTAAACTAAGTTAAAAATATTCATGTTCCCTACAGACAGGATGTCGACCAGACCTGGCTCAGCTGGTCCCATCTCCCTCCCCCCCGAGGCACGGTCCGTCTCCGATAAGCCACTCCCCCCCTCGCGAGTATTCCCCCCCGCACGAGTACTCCCCCCAGCACGGCGCTTCCCCCCCGGCGGATCCTGTGATACCCTGCGAGTTCTGTATGAAGAGTCTGCCGGTGTATCTCATCATTGAACATCAGGTAAGGAACTGCTCTCACAGCACTTACAGCTCAGTTGGTAGTAGCTCGGCATTCTGCGCTGTAGGCCGTGGGTTCGATTCCCATCGTGGATAAACATTTGTGTGAAGAACGCAGATGTTCGTTCAGTTGAGCACTGAGTGTACTGGTGGTTTAGTGGTACAGGCCCCGCCTTCCGATCCTAAGGTCGTGGGTTCAAAGTTCAAAACCGGTCGCGCACAAATTAGATTTTCTGGACAAAAAAAATATGTGCACGCACAGTGCCAGTATTCTCAAACGGTGAAGAAAAACATCGTGAGGAAAACTGGCATGTCGTAGAACCTAAAAAGTTCTAAAACATGTGTCAAGTGCTCGAAAGGAGCCTATTGCAGACGCACTTAAAATCCTTTCACCACACTGTTTCGAAAGAACTAGTAACACGACTTAGAAGAAGTTGAGATATCTCTACATCTTTTGCCAAAACTTGTATGATCGCGGGAAGTCGGTGGATGGAGAGGGCTCGGAATCGTTCTTCCTGGAAATGTATAGGGGAGGCCTATGTCCAGCAGTGGACTTCTTTGGGCTGATGATGATGATGATGATGATGTATGATACTATAATTTTCTTTGTTTAATTAATAATTATTATTATTTTTTTCAGGAGCGATGCATCCGGGAGAACATGCCAGTTTAAGTCAAAGTTATATTTTAAGTTAAAGATTTTTTTTATCACAACTAAAATTTAATTATAAATTCGCATTTAAAAATCTAAAACTTCTGTTAGGCCTTAATGGAGGTCAAAGGTCACCATTACATGTGATGCAGGCTTTAATGATGGGCAAAGGTCATCGTCACATACGATGAACAAATTCGAATCGAAATCATATAAATTTCAAAGATTTTTTATAATATTTCAAAAGTTATTTAATTATTCCTCAAAGTTATTTTTATCCGAGTGGGATTTGTGGGAGAGCACTGGTGGTCTAGTGGTAGCGGCCCCGCCTTCCGATCCTAAGGTCGTGGGTTCGAAACCGGTCGTGCACCAATGAGTGTTTCTGTTCAAAAATGTATGTGCACAATGCCAGTACTCTCAAACGGTGAAGGAAAACATCGTGAGAAAACCGGCATGTCGTAGAACCTTAAAAGTTCTATAACATGTGTCAAGTGCTCGAAAATAGCCTCTTGAGGCGCACTTAAAATCCTTTCACCACACTGTTTCTAAAGAAGAAGAAGAAGAAAGAAGACACGACAAGAGAGAGTCTGATCTAAACCCACGTGAACGTTTGGAAGGTCGTGTGTTCAAATACCACTTGAATATTAACTTTTGGATATTATAAAAAAAAACTTTGTAAACTTTAAAGCTAATAAAAATGACACAATTTGCTAGTCAATTATTTTAAATCTCATGTTTTTAAAAGTAAAAATTATAAATTTTATATATTAAACCCACAATCCAAATTGCATTTTGGTGATTTTTTTTTATCTGGTTAAATCTAAGGTCCTTTTCTTTCCTATTCCTAAAATTTAATAAAAACTATAGATGATTAAGTATATTCAAATACTTAATCATCTATAGTTTTTATTAAATTTTATTGTTCCTAACGATAAATCCAGAAATGAGCCATAAACATTACTTACACTTTATCAAAGCTTTAAAGAATGTATATGGAATTGCCAATGAAGAGGTATGTCAATAGAATTAACAGCTACTCAATTACTGGAGGTTTAAAATGGGCTTTAATAATCACTGTAATTTTATCGAGGCTTTATAGAAGTATTATTTAACTGCAACGAATAGTCAATAGATTTATCCGTTTTTAGAAGTTTAAATAAATATCTGTATGATACTCTATTAAAATGTATTATTTGGACGTAACTCTGACTTAGACATCTTCAAAGAATCTAAATTTGGTTCTTGGTACTAATACAACGTGTAACATAATACCCTTATAACCCCGGAAGCAGGGTATTGTACAGGTCATGACGAACAATTTTTGTTTTACGACTTTTGAAATTTCGTAGTTTTTCATTTATGAAATGCCTCATAGACTTTCCTCCAATATGAAACTAAACACACAATGAGGCAGCCCTATTCACAGCTGTTTGCACGTTCCGTGTGTGCGTGACCTTGGTACATACGTAAACAGTATCAGGGGTGTTGCAAATTTCTGAGACAATGTTAATTTTACTTTTGTATGGGAATTTCTAAAACGATGTATTCAACCTTTGAACATATCAAAGTATTCCAGTGCTTGGTCTGATCACTTGGTCTTTGGCCTTATAGGGGTATTATGTTACACGTTATATATCCGAGTGGATATCTACTGTGCCTGTGGATCAGTTTACTCATCTCTTGTTAGAGTTTAAAGTCTGCTCTCTAAAAACAGCTTCACGACTTTGATCCTCAGGCACGGTGGATATCCCCTCAAATCTCTTAGTACCAGGTACAAAATCCAGATTTCTTGAGAACGTCTTAGGGGGTAGTCAGAAGTACGTCCAAACATTACACTTGGCATATAACCATATTTTTCAGTTCTGTTCTCTAATTGTAATACGTCAGTCAGACGGTATTAATTCTATGTATGGATTTATATTATTAATTTACTCATCTAGGCTATGTAAGTGATATGATAATATTTAAAGTTTATTTTAATCGTGTATAGCACAAAGATTTAGAATCTAAGTACATAATTAAAATCACCCATTGAAATGAGTGTATATCTAAATGTAAGGTTTGGACTTTCCTCTGACTACCCTTAATCTCTTGCATGCCGGATCTTTCATCCACGCGAGACATTAATAATTTTCTGTTGTGTTTGGAATCTCAGCTTGCAAAAGGTTAAATCCTAGTACAGTCAGCGGCAAAACTAGACTTCATTCGTGCCAAGATATCTGAGTGGATGTCTACCGTGTCTACAGTTATGATCCTCCTTTTTTATCACAACTTTCACGTGTCCTTGACAGCCCTCAAAGCTCAGTTGGTCGTAGCTCTGCCTTCTGCGCTGTAGGCCGCGGATTCGATCCCCACACAGAACAAACATTTGCGTAATAACTAGAGATCGTATAATCGGATGCATATTTACCTAAATTTAATTTTTGGCTAACAAATTATAGAAGCGGCTTCTTAGGATACTTTTATTAAAAATAAAATCCCGGGATTGCATAAATAATCGGATGTATACAGGGTGCCACGTTACATGTGTACTAAGCCGAAAGGGTGTGATTCTGGGCCCCGAGGGGCATATTACGTTGTAACAGATCAATTGTCATTCGTGTCACTTAAATTTGTATTTCCTGGGATTCCGGGATTTTTAGACCAAAGCAAAATTTTTATTTCCCGGGTCTCGGGATTTTTCGATAAAAAGTGCTTTCCATAATAGTCAACATCTCAACTTTAGGTAATTATGCAACCGAATATCCGATCTCTGGTAATAACATATCTATGTTAACAAGCATCTGTGTGTTCTGTGTCTAGGTGTTATAAAATATAAGTATGTATTAACAAAAAAAAAGTATAAAGGTATAAATATCAGCTATCTAGTTCCCATAGTAAAAAAGCTTCGCTTAGTTTGGGGCTAGATAGTGCTGTGTGGAAAGTCCACTTATATTAAGATGTCTGTTATTTGGACTGGTATATCGTAGTATGTACGTATCGAATTTAATATAATACTAAAAAATATTTTCTGGGCTCTGTAAAATTGAAATAGACTGTATATAGTTATTAAAATAAATGAGGTCATTGGTGTCAATTTTCCTAATTTTACCTAATTTGACAGCACTATAAATATTGCCGTCCCTTTCCAAAAGATCGAAACAACAAGGACGGCTATAATTTTAGAACTGTCAGATTAGGTTACTTTAGAATAATGCAACAACAGAATCGACACCATTATATCGACTGTCTTATGTATAATTGTTTGATAAAGTCGTGTTTGTTAACAGACGTTTTAGCGACTCCAAACTCCAACTGCTTTACTACAAATACTTTCCGCCAAAATGAAACTAACACAACATGGCGCAGCCCTATTTACAGCTGTTTTTTGACCTTTAATTGTGACCTGTAGATAAAATAGGTAACAGAACTGCCACCAATTAGTAAACGCAAATAGCGTATGTACCAAGGTCGCGTACACATTATCAGGGGTGTTGCAAATTTCTGAGACAATATTAATTTTACTTTTGTATGGGAATTTTGAAAACGAAGTATTCAAACTTTGCACACGTCAAAGTATTCCAGTGCTTGGTCTGATCACTTGGTATTTGGTCCTATATGGGTATTATGTTACACGTTGTATGAACATCTGATATCTAATAAGATTTTATCAAGCAGTTATAACGAATCGGTAATTCTTTTTGATCAGTAGTTTAGAATAGCGACAATCGACTTTGACGCTCAATATTCTTATGACTCTTATTAAATGACTTATCTGTAGAATCACTGTCAGAAGTACCTTAAAAACTCATTAAACCAAATATAGCTTCACATTCACTATTTGATTATGAATCTAATACCCTGTTTACACTCAGCTCATCTCCGTGGAAATGTGCAGAGACATGGGTAGGGACTTGGGCAATGCGAGAATGTAAACAGGCCACTTCCATGTCCACTCGCGTTGCCCGTGTTTTGAACACACATTGCCGGCGACGCTGCCGCAGACATATGGACGGCAACATTTCCGTCCACGCGAATGTCTAAATGTAAACGCAGTATTAGAATTGTCAATTTTTGCTAATTTAATTGTAATCCGGTTTGTGAATTTAAATAAAGTCAAAAGGTAGTTATTTCGTTGGATCACAGTGATCACTTTTTAACTATTATACAACTAATAAACAAAGAATTAATATTGTACAGGGTGTAAGTGGATGGGTGGATCATAGATGTTTTTATACCATTTCTTTGTTGAGCTAGATTTGGTTCTATGAGTTGTCAAGATACTTTGGATGGCAAATTGTTTTAGATGTTAGTGTAAATATGTGCCAAGGTATTAATGTTATTACTATTCTCTCTAAGATTAATAAAATGTAGCTGTTGTAGTGTATAGGCCGGGACACCGCTCCCTTATTACATAACTTGCGACAGGTCAGCGACAAGCCTTAATGGGTAATCATTGAAGACAAAGGGTTTTTTTGGGAAGGACTTTCTAATATGTGTCATTCGTATAAGGGTTGGGTCTGATTAGTGAGGAAGGGTGGTGTGAGAGAACCCTGCCACTAAAAAAGTGTTTTCGAGAAAAAAATAAGGTTGAAGTAAAGTACAAAAAATTCATGATTCATAATTTAAAGTTCATAATTTTAAAATTACAAAAAGTTTTTTTTGGTATGAAAAAGAAATAAATCTACGGTTGTCACCGTTGTCGTGTTAATTGTTTCTTTCGAAACAGTGTGGTGAAAGGATATTAAGTGCGCCTCAAGACGCTCCTTTCGAGCACTTGTTACATGTTTTAGAACTTTTTAGGTTATACGACATGCCGGTTCCTCGCGATGTTTTCCTTCACCGTTTGAGAGTACTGGCACTGTGCACATACATTTTTACTTAATCTTTTTCTACCGATACATTTGAAAGTTGAGCCATTGGTTTTAGTTATTAGAAAAGTTTATTTCGAGTGGTGATTGCTTATTTTCTATGTCCGGTCGTGAATTACATAATAAGGGGGCAAAAATGGTCATTTTCTATTATTTTCAATGTTTTTTTCTTTGAGTTAAGTTATTAAAAATACTGTTTTTATTGTACGATCTTAATTATTATGTTTTCAATTTGTAAGTTGTCTAGAATTAAGTCTAATTGATATTATTCCAAAGACCTATTTATCTTAATTACCTTCTTCGTGGCATTTGTGTTTTGTCTCTGGAAAGATCTAGAACAAAGTATTTTTCCTAAAAGGATATAAACGTATGTAGATAAAATTATAATACTCAGAACGAAATCACATATAGGTAAAAGAATAAATGTAAAATAGTTTTATCAAAACGAACATTTCTTTTAAATAAAAATGTTTATACACAAGGTGTTCCCTTAATGGGTTCATACAAAAGTTCAATACCTACCTGGCTAAAATGTATGAAACAGTTTTTTTTTCGCGTTCTCAGTGTTGGTTCCTTAGAAAAAGTTATTCATATTAATGGGTACTTTAGCCCCCTGAAGTTTTAAAACCAATTATTGGAACACCTTGTATAATGGAGTAATATTCTATTGTAAGGGCCGCCTGCACAACGAATAGCTAATCGTATTTAGCGAGCCATTCATCGCTTTTGGAAAGTTAATCTCTAATAACATCAAAAAGTAAGCCACTAACAGCCGGTTTTTGAAAGCCCGATCAAAACTAATCGCATGTCAAGTCACTTGCTATCTCTATCTAATTCTATGTACCTAATTCCAATTCGTTTTGATCGAGCTTTTAAGAAGCCGTAATTTATTTGCGACAATGTTGTAAATAGGTTCTCGTAAATGGTCAGCATATTACAATAAAATAAAACTAGGAAATGAATTGTTAGTAAACATTAGCGAACTTTTAATGGAAATAATGTTAACGCTAATTCTGTTTAGTTACGGTAAACGTGTTTAACTAAATACAATTAAATCAGGTCGTTGTGCAAGCTACCTGAAAACCACAGATGTAAGTAACCCAAACATTCAATGTAATGTTGTGTTTTGTGGTCTAATTTTTCTCATGACAAATATACAACGTGTTTATTAAGAATTGTAGGGATCCGAAAGCAGGATATTCTACCGGTCATAACGAACAACTTTTGTTCTACGACTTTTAAAATTTCAAAGTTTTTCATTCATGAAATGCCTCTTAAACTTTTATCTAAAATGAATCTAAACGCATCATGAGGCAGCCCTATTTACAGCTGTTCTTTGACCTCTAGTTGTTAACCTTAGATAAAATAGGTAACAGAACTGCCACCAATTACCTAGTAATGTGCCTACCTAATAATGATGTTGCTGTTTTTAAAGATCTTGGTATGTAAAAGAAATATTTTCGCGACTGTAATCCCTAGTCACGGTAAACATTCTCTGAGATCTTTGGTACTAATACCTATTCAGTAACTAGGTACCTACGTGGCTACGTACTCAATATTTAATAGAATATTTATTTTTGTTTAATTACTAGATGTCGTAAACCAATGTTTATGATATTCATAGTTCTTTAAATTGTAACATGTTACTTTACCACCATGGTTCATTGACACGACAAAATTATTCAACTGCAATTTTGGGAAGTGTCTAGTCTGTCCTATTTAATCTTTGACTAACCTGTCTGTCATTGGTTGCATTTAAAAACGCATATCCAATCAGGACGGCCGACGGCCGCCGATCAGTGTTACCATTTGTGGCAGATTTCTGCCATTTGGCAGATTTTAAATATTTCAAGAAAAATCTTATTAGTTTGAATTTTTAATGAAATAATATTTATAATTTATTTATTTTTTACCGAACTGGAAACTTCTATCTCGTTTTAGATAACTGCAAACCGTTACAAACGATCAAAAGATAGTAACTGAATGTAATGTAGGTATTTAATTTATTCCGTAGCCACGAAGGAGATGGTATGAAGTCATATTTTTGGTATTTTTATCGTCAAGCTTGGTAGATTTTGACAGATTTTTTGGCAGGTGTGTGGTAGAACCGCCACTTTTGAGATGGTCACCCTGTTTGTGTTTACATGCGTTGTTGTACATTGTTTTGTTGAGAAAATGTCATCAAACGTGATAAAATGGTGATTGTTATGTAAAAAGCCGTCGTCAGTCAGTGTGTGTATGAGCAGTGCCTACGAGGTAATGGTTTAGTGTGAAGTTTGAAGCCTGTGTCGTGCGAAATCTCGCAAACTTACCAAAATCCAGTTTTATCCAGTGTTATTATAGCCAGTAAATAATGACAAAATCCATAGGAACCAGTAAAAATATCGTGTCAGGGGATTGGCGGCGTACCTACCTACCTACCGAAAGGTAAGTATTTCAAATTATCTCGTAGGTTATCGTTGTTTTTCTCTTTCCTAGATAGAAGCGCGCGTGCGTGTGACCTTGACACGTACACAGACAGGGCTGTTGCAAATTTCTGAGAAAATATTAATTTTACTTTTCTATGGGAATTTCGAAAACGATGTATTCAACCGTTGCACACGTCAAAGTATTCCAGTGCTTGGTCTAAATACACGCTCTTTGTTTCCCTACATAACTTCATCAACACGTTGTATTATTCAACGTACCTGCTATTTTTATTTATAATCCTATCCTACTAATATTATACACGCGAAAGTTTGTAAGTATGGATGGATGGGTGGATGGATGGATGGATGGATGTTTGTTAATCTTTCACGTAAAAAACTACTGAATGGATTTTAATGAAACTTTACAATAATATAGCTTAAGCATCAGAATAACACATTGGCTACAATTTATAAAGATATTGTGTGAATTGTCCAAAATATGACGGTAAGTGTCAAGGAAGTAGGAAAAAATCTAACATCTGCAAGCTATTCTGGCGTGCGCTGCCAAAACCGCTAGAGTTACACATATGTATGTACTACGCCACGCTAATATATGCTAGGTACTCGAAATTCTAATCCTGCGCAGACGAAGTTGCGGGCACCAGCTAGTCCATCATACACGCAACTCTGTTTATTAGGTGTGGTAATAATAATTTATTAGTTATATTATTTACTACTGACAGCCCGCGGAAGCGCTCGCGTGGTAGTGGTGATCGATAAGATCAATATTTAAAGGTCACCGTCACCAGACAACCGTCAAATGACTTCTCGCTCGCACATCGCAAAATTGCAATCAACCAAGTTTTTTTTTTACAACTAGCTGATGGAACAAGCAGATGGCCCACGTGATCTTAAGTGTAACCATCACCTATAACAAAGCATTGCCTCGAAAGTAACGCACGATAGTAACGTGCCCTACGATGCACTGCCCTGCGTCCATCAACTTGAGGCATACAGATGTTAAGCCTCATGTGCCTGTAATTGTAATAATACCATGTTTCTGTGGTACCAGGTATGTAGATGTTAAGCTTCATGTGTCTGTAATTACACCGGCAACCACACTTTTCAAACCGAAACACAGCGTTGCTGCTTGGCGGCAGAAAAAGGCGTGGTGGTAGTACTTCCCCGGACGAGCCACACACAAAGAGCTCTACTAAGAGAGCTGTGAGAGCCATCGTGAGAGTGTCGCGCGAGACCTCAGCCCAGCCATATTTCAGATCCTTGGGAATACTTACGGTTCCTGCGATGGTTATCCTATAGACAGCACTGTACGCCCGAGAGAACCTGGCGTCTTTCGCTAAACTTGGGGATGGCCACCAGTACAACAAACAATAATCATTTTTTATTTACTTCTATTGTATTCAATTTAATTATTAACCATGCTGACATTTATGATTATTTACAAGTACCATTAATGTAGAGGTATTTACGTAATTTTATGTAAATTTTAATTTTTTATTTGTATTCATACAACAAATGTATGTATGTAGGTACCCTGACATGTAATACTGTATTACCAATAAATGAACTATGAACTATTCTTTGTTAGTAAGTTGTGTGAATACTAGTTTGATTAATAATGCAATTTTTATTGAACCTATCTAATGTTAGTCTCCGCAATTTGGTTATTTGCGATATCTCTTATCTACCTCCAGTCAATTCATATTTTCAAAAACGTTTAAATGTGAGCGAGTAATTTTTTGGCCGGTATCAGCCTCTTAAATTACTGTTCGTGATTGGGTTACAAAGAAACAAAAGCACGCTTTATCTTATTTTATTTAGGTAAGGTCGAACTTATCTAGTTATATACAAAACGTATTACTAAATATACAAGGTGTTCCATAAGTTGTGTTTATAAACTTCAGGGGGCTAAAGTACCCATCAATATGAACAACTTTTTCTAAGGAACCAACACTGTGAACGCGAAAAAAAAAACAGCTGTTTCATACATTTTAGCCTGGTAGGTATTGAACTTTTGTATGAAACAGCTGTTTTTTTTTTCGCGTTCACAGTGTTGGTTCCTTAGAAAAAGTTGTTCATATTGATGGGTACTTAAGCCCCCTGAAGTTTATATACACAACTTATGGAACACCTTGTATACATACATAGGTGTTCACTTATTACCTATAGAGCAAACTATGGGACTTCGTCCACGTGAAACTTCCTTAATAACTTTTTCACTTGGGGAATTTCTTACGGTCGGTTTTTGAGAGCTCGATCAAAACTAATCGGATGTCAAGTCACTCGCCATTTCAGCTATTAGATCGAATTAGATAGAGATAGCAAGTGACTTGACATGCGATTAGTTTTGATCGGGCTTTCAGAAACCGCCGGCCGTTTGTGAGGGCAAATAGTGACTTCCAAATTAAAATCACCCACTAGGCTTTGTAGTTGCGAAGATTTCGTGATGATTGAGTCTGGGGGGGTTTAGATAAATATAGATTAGCAAGATATTAGGTACAACATTTTTAAAATAAATAATACTAACCTACCTACTCAACTTATAATTCCTGAAATGTAGATGCAGAAAACTAGACTAGCGAGCCAATAGCCAGCTCACATCGAAGTACACCTCATTTGAATCCCGAGTTGAAAAAACCTAACAAAGAAATACTAGCAGGCTAAGGCCCAGTTTCACCATGCTCTGTTAGTTACTAATCAAGGATTAACAGGCCGTTAAATCTAACCTTAGCTGTCAAACGCGTACATTTTGACATATTTAACGGCCCTTTAACCCTTTGTTAATCTAACAGAGCATGGTGAAACCGGCCCTAAAGTCTTCACGCCTACTCCATCTAAAATAGGATCTCAGGAACAGCGTCTAGTAAAGGTGCGAGTGATTTTCCCCTGACGCTGTATAAATCATCTACCTACATTAGATGCAGAGGATAATTCTTCAAAAACAACATAAGAAATATTCATCAGGGCATCTAGGCACAGTGATCTGAAGCTTTGGACAGTTCCATATCTTCTCGCACCGACAATGCGACCGGAATTTACGTCTCGCCGTCTTTTCTATAGAGTTCGTCGGGAAACTGACGAACACTTGCGGTTTTTGGAAATAGCTAAGTTTTGGGACGAATTTCGGTGGTTTCGCTCTGGGCGCTTCTATTTCTGGTAACTCTGTCGCGTACTTTTCTGTGGCTTCTTCGAATATATCTGTGGTTTCTATCGAGTCGTAGGTTCTTCCTCGGCGTTCTGATTGATTTGTTTCTGAAGGGACAGCATCTGATATGTCAGAACCGTGCGCTTCTAAGAGTTCTTCTGTCGATTCAGTCTTTTCTGCGAGAGCAGTCCCATCTGCCACTTTTTCTGAGGATGCAGCTGTTTCTGGCGCAGTTAACTCTGGCACGCTACTGTTTTCTGGCAAATCTATCTCCGGCTCGATACTCGTTGGGTCTGCTTTATCTGTGGCATTTTCTGGCAAAGCATCTTCTGGCAACGCAGTTATTTCAGATAAATTACTACTGTCTGGCAAGTTAAGATCAGAATCTGCCAGATCGTCCTGCTCGTTGTCCAAAGTTGAATTTCTGTTAGATTCCGTTTTGTCGTTTGGGTTTCCTTCAAAAGTTATATTTCCTGGAATGGTGAGAGGTAGGTTCTCTATCCTGGATTCCCTGAAGTGGCTGGAAGCTGCGGGGGCTTCGATGGGCGGGACAATTATGTATGTGATGTCGCTATCGGTCATGGCTTGGGGCGCGGGGGCTACTGCCTGGCATAGCAGTAGAAGAAGCAGCTGACTGGAAATTTTACAAGGATGTTAGAATAGGTATCTATGGATATAATAGACCCATGGCGTATTCTCAACTGTGTCCATTGCTAATGGCTGATCTATATTAATTTGAATTTGACACGTATTTGCCCGTTTTCTCATCAAACGAATTAGGTTACTACATATCCACTAATATTATAAACGCGAAAGTTTGTAAGTATGGATGGATGGATGTTTTTAATCTTTCACGTAAAAACTACTGAATGGATTTTAATGAAACTTTACAATAATATAGCTTATACATCAGAATAACACATAGGCTACAATTTATACAGATACTGTGTGAATTGTCCAAAATATGACGATAAGTGTCAAGTAAGTAGGAAAAAATCTACCATCTGCGAGCTATTCTGGCGTGCGCTGCCAAAACTGCTAGAGTTACACATATGTACTACGCCACGCTAATATAAGCTACTCGAAATACTAATCCTGCGCAGACGAAGTCGCGGGCACCAGCTAGTGACCAAATAATGTTTCTCAAATTATTTTGTTGACTGTAGGTACACTACATAACACTACTGTACCTACTATAATAAGTAAATACCTACTTGGAGGTAGGACCTCAAGCTCACGACTAGAATACAAATACCTAGTGATCTTGTTTGCCGGTCTAGAAGAAAAAAAAATGAGACTAAGGAAAAAGCATATTTTTATAGTCTGCAGGTTAATTTATTCGAAGCCGGTTTTAAAACCGATGTGTTTCGATTCGATTGATGTTAAGTTCGTGAATATCTTAATTTTTGTTTATCTATGGTAATGCGATGTTCATTTGAGAGCGACGACCCGCGATTTATTGTATAAGATCATGAGTTATCACATTTAGGGCCGGTTTCACCATGCTCTGTTAGATTAACAAAGGATTAAAGGGCTGTTAAATATGTCAAAATGTACGCGTTTGACAGCTAAGGTTAGATTTAACGGCCTGTTAATCCTTGATTAGTAACTAACAGAGCATGGTGAAACTGGGCCTAACACTAATAGTCTAATTTAGGTTGAGTATTTGAGCTTCGCTCGTGTATTGGAAGTGATAAAAGCCGTCAAAGAACCTGTCGCTCGCACGTTCCAACATTTTGTAATATATAAAATCAATGAACTTATAAAAAAACCCAATTAGTCAAGTTGTGTGCAATGCAATAATATTATTTTGATCCGAACAAGTTTTCCTAGTAAAAAGTTTGCTTTACTTGTTTTCGTATCAAGCTCTGCCTCTGGCAAGGTGGGGCGACGCTCTGCGAAATGTAGCTGGCAAATACTGGATGAGAAGAGCCGAAGACCAGGCTCAGTGGCGCGTCTTGAGAGAGACTTACGTTCATTTATTTATTTATTTAATTATTTGATCACCAACATAGTGTACACCGTTAATACATGCGTTTAAAAACATAAATTAAATGCCACTACAGTTACAGGCGAAGACATCAATGGACTAACATAGGTTATGATGTTTTTTTTTTTAATATAACTATTTAGTTGATGTAACAAGCTGATATTAAGTGATACCTGATGTTAAGTGGTAACCATCACCTATAACAAAGCATTGCCTCACTCATTACCTCATTTAAGTCACGTACGGAAGAAACGTGCCCTACTATGCACTGCCCTGTGTCCATCAACTTGAGGTATGTAGATGTTAAGCCTCATGTGCCTGTAATTACACCGGCAACCACTCTTCAAACCGAAACACAGCGTTGCTGCTTGGCAGCAGAAAAAGGCGTGGTGGTAGTACTTCCCCGGACGAGCCACACACGAAGAGCTCTATTACTCTCGATGATGATGATGATGATGATCACAATTTAGGAAGGAAATACGTGTTTAATTTGAAATTACACTCGTCGAGGTGCTAATATATGCTACAAGAATCAAACTGGCATCTCGGAAGCGAAATCTGTTTGCAGTGTGTCTTGTGACCTATTTGTAGGGCTATTGTTCTGCCTCTGGGCCATATACCACAGCAGCACAAATACAAGATTCCCAATAAACAGAACACTACCAATCATTAAAACGTGTTGGACAAACAATACTACAAAAAGTGTGCATTGTGCTAAACAATGGTACGGGAACCTAATTAATTACAGGCATTAGTGATTACCTACTGATTAGTAGATACGCTGCTACTTCTGGGGTTTTTGTGGGCCTTTGACCGGCTCCTCACGTTAAATTGACAGCCTTCACAGTTCAGTTGGTAGTAGCTCTGCCTTCTGCGCCGTAGGCCGTGGGTTCGATCCCCACCGAGAACAAACATTTGTGTGATGAGCATAGATGTTTGTTCTCTGTCTGGGTGTTATGTAGAGGTAATATGTAAACGCCTACTACTACTACTACTATACCTCACTAAACTTCAATAATATATTATATTATTACATTGTAAAAGGATCATACAAAAGAACGGTAGGAACCAAGCCGTAAGTTTGTTGCCTGTTCTTCTAGGCTTTGGTCGCGTGGAACTGGCACCTAGAGTCACCTAGCTTTAAGACGTTTCAAAGTGATCCTTGTGATTTTATTGAATAAATACATTTTGACTTTGACTTTGACTTTGACTATGTTAAGTATGTATTTACAAAAAAAAAGGTCCATATGTATTATATCAGCTATTGGTACCTATATTACAAGCTTAGTTTGGGGCTAGATAGTGTGGAAAGTCCACCTATATTTATTTATTATTATTATTAATTATTGAGTAGGTAGTACCACATCACTTACTGTTCTTTGTACGACAAGTCCGGGAAGTACTACCACCATGCCTATTTCTGCCGACAAGCAGCAACGCTGTGTTTCGGTTTGAAGAGTGTGGTTGCCGGCGTAATTACAGGCACATGAGGCTTAACATCTGTATACCTCAAATTGATGGACACAGGGTAGTGCGTCGTAGGGCACGTTCCTATCATGCGTGACTTATGAGGTAATACCATGATGGTTACCACTTCATCAGGTGGGCCATTTGCTTGTTCCACGAGCTAGTTGTATAAAAAAAAGTACAAAAACTAGTTTGCACATTTCAAAAGTCGTTTTTTATTCCTGTTGGGTTTGGGTATTTAAATTGGCATTTTAATGTTTACATCACCTACGATTTAGGTAGAACTCGCCGCGCTCTGTCAAACTGCGCCGCAGCACGGTTATTTATTGGGTACTTTTTTAGCGGTAGGAATGGTTTCATTTGTTTTACTTGACGTTTACCTACTGTGTCAAACCACACCCAAAAATAACATATAACATATTTTTTTCTCAAACTTATGATTGTGATTGAAAAGTAAAAACTTGTCTTAAAGTAGTATTAAAAATGAAAAATTATGGTTAGACAAATTTTGAAATTCATATTTTCTAATCCTGACTGTACCTTTGACAGGAAAGAAGAAGAAGTTTCCGGATGAACCCTCCGTCCAACGGTAACATTGGCGCAGGCGCAACGCGTTTATGTCTTTTGTGTGGAACGTTGAGTGCTACGAAATTTGGGAACTATGCCACAGTTTTTTGAGCGATTACCTGTTTATTTGAGGCTTACGCGGTTGAGACATCTTCTACCGAAGGCGAAAGCGCATTGATAAACATTGTTTTAACGTTTTTATTTTTGTTTATTTATATAAGTATATAGGTAATTATAATTTCAACGTCAACCACACTCTTCAAACCGAAACACAGCAACGCTGCTTGGCGGCAGAAAAAGGCATGGTGGTAGTACTTCGACGGACGAGCCACACATACAAAGAGCTCTACTATAGTGTGTCATAATAGCTGACATCTAAAGAATTCGTGTTACAACTTAGTAATGTAATCTCATCTACAATCGTGGACAATGCTAGGACAGCGTACCAGAACAGTTTGTGACACATGGGCCAATTACACGCAATGTGCGATGCAAGATATACCTACCTATTGTGTATTGTTTGAAGTAATGAGTATGTACTTGTGTGGCCAGTCTAAGGGCCAGCGCCCTCTAAACCTAGTTATCACAGTCCTTGTATCTTCTTCTTGCCGTGTATCAAATTCTTTGGGGTCGCCCATTAATCACGTGAGGCTCGAAAGGGTTCGAAGGGCTCGAAGGGTTCGGAAAAAAATCACATAATATCACAAGGAGGGGTTATATAATGAGATCACGCGTATTTATTTTTCGTTGAACGTACGATTTTGAATCACCAAACAGCGGCGCGTGGCCTTGACTCACTGTTGTTTCCCAACGTTCAAATTTTCCAAAATTTAATCAGATTATACCTGTATTTTAAGGTAATATTCTGAAAATTTCAATATACTTTGTACCAAAAAAATACACGTGATCTTAGGTAAGGGTGGGGGGGTAGTTTAAAACCTCACCATATATCACTAGGGGTCTAGGGGGTTATTTTTTTTCTAAATAATATCACGTGATTAATGGACGACCCCTTTCGAACAGTGTGGTGTTTCTGTTATGTCTACGCGTCACTAAATTCGATTGGCACCACACTGGAGCTTTGATATTGCATTGTAACAAGGATCATACAAAAGAACGGTAGGAACCAAGCCGTAAGTTTGTTGGCGGTTCTTCTAGGCTTTGGTCGCGTGGAACTGGCACCTAGATTCACCTAGCTTTAAGACGTTTCAAAGTGATCCTTGTGATTTTATTGAATGAATACTTTTTGACTTTGTTTTTGAATGGATTTTAAGTGCGCCTCAAAGAGGCTCCTTTCGAGCACTTGACAAATGTTTTAGAACTTTTTAGGTTCTACGACATGCCGGTTTCCTGACGATGTTTTCCTTCGCCGTTTGAGAGCAGGTACTATCGAGGTTATGCTTTGGTATAGGTGATGGTTACAACTTAACATCAAGTGGGCCATCCATTTAGTAAAAAACGAGTCTTGCCGATTCTTGCCGTTGCCTATTTACTTAGCCTACATTAGGTAAGTACTATTTGTTATTAACAGTTTTGGGAATATGCTAAGTTTTCTGTTCAAATAACTATCAGGTCAGCTCAAGGTCAAGGATATTTCAACTAGGTACAGTCGGCAACGGAAGTTGATTATGGCGAAGATCACAGCTAATGTATTTCGCACATTAAACATTTTGAAAGATATAATCACTGAACTGATTTATGAAAAATCGTAACCAACCAATCGTGCTTCGTTTGTAGTTTGGGGCCTAAAGGAGCTGTGTGAATAAAATTCCGACCAATATTATTTTGTTAACTTATCTACAGTGGCGTAGCTATCGTAAGGCCAGGTGGTGCAGTGCACCAGGGCCCGCAGCTCAGGGGCCCTCTAACCTAAGCTTTGAAAAGAGAGGGTCAGCCAGCTCCCGAAGCTAGAAAACCTTGAGCCTGTAAACAATTTTTTTTTTCATGATTCATTTTAAAGGTCAATATAAGTTCAAGCTATGTGGAAAGAGGGGGTGAGGGCCCGATTTTTTCTCTATGCACCGGGGCCCTTGTCCACCTAGCTACGCCACTGCTAGCGTAGGTATTGGTTCCCACGTCTGGGATGACCGGTAGAAAATGTAATTAAAATCAGGTTTGAGACAAATAGGTGTTTGCACCAAATGGTGGCGAATTTCAAACTAGTTTTGAGATGCGTAGTTTTCGTTATATGGGCTTGTTTACAAAATATACCTACTTGCATACCTCACGGTGAAAGAATTGATTTCTTCTTATCTAACTGCGTCCACTGCAGGTTTTTATATAATTTTCTGGTAGAGTATTGCCCACTAAATGTTAAGTGGTACCTTTAACAACGTTCGTAAGTCACGCACCATATGAATGGCCCTACGATGCACTGCTCTGCGTCCATCAACTTGAGGCATACAGATGTTAAGCCTTAACGCTGCTTGGCGGCAAAACTAGACATAGGTATAGTAGGTACCTACTTCCCCAGACGAGCACTTCACAAAGAGCTATCTTAAAATGATAGTTTGATCAAAATTATATTTTTGCGAACCCATGTTCATAATAGTATTCTACGAAATCTTTTTAAAAATATTTGTTTCCTTATAATTTTAGTAAAATGTATTTCTTTTTACAAAAGTTTGATTGATACAAAGATTTGTTTTTAAAATAATAACTTGTCTAAGCACCTACGTACATTCATATTCTTAACCCATTATGAGCTAGCTAGCTGCTTTTATAGCTTTTGTTACGGTTTGCAAGACAAGAGATTCAGCGAAAGTTTAAATGGAGAGAAAGAGTAATTTTACTGTTAATTTAGCTCCATGCGCATACATTATTCACGGGTAATTTTATGACATCGAAAGAGACATTGAGTCTAGAGCAACTGATAGATTTAATAAAAACTCACTATCTTTCCTTAGTTACTTTTTATTTGTTAAAAGTTTAAGACAAAAGTTTGACTTAATGTTTTTTTTTAATTATAGCAAATGAGATTGACTAGACAATTATAGAAAATGCTTACCAATACCTTAGTGTATCCATTACAAATTCGAAATTTAAATTTAAAAATCTACCAACGATAAACTGTTTAATTTCACTCAAACACAGCAATTCGACCGCGATTTTACCGAATAATGAAAACAATAAAAACTGGTCACAGAAGGAACTTCCATACAGCTAGGTCTTGGTATCGTGATATTTTTTATGGAGTAAAATGCTCACTAACCGGTACATGGTGTTCGCTTGGCGTTTCTCAGGAAACAGCCTCGGGACGTCGCAGCCACTACTTATAGAGCCTTTTTATAGAAAACAACGATTTGGAACATCCGTTGGACGTTGAGCTAGCAAGGGTTAAACTTGGTACATGATCGTAATAGATAATAAAATACTCGTTTATGATGTAGGTCCATAAATACAGAACCTACTCTTTTAGCCTTGGCGAAGGGCTAATTATATGTACTTATATCTACCAAAGCTGACCCGCTATGGTATTACAGCAGTTTACTTTACATACATAGGTATAAATAAAATAATAAGAGCATTATTTATAAATAAACTTCAAAAACGTTGACAGCTATAATATCCGTAACCATCTTCATAAATCTTTTATTATGAAGCCACTTAGGTATAGGCTAACGTCCTAGTTTGGCTGGACCTAAGTTTCAGTAAAATAGGTAAATGTATTGCCTATTTTGATAAATAATGTTTGAATATGAAATATTCACTTTTAAAAACATTACAGGGAATATTGAAAGTATTACACGGGTATTTATCACGTTTACCTTTGTTATTTTCCCGAGGTTTCGGCTATGTTACAATAGCCGTGGTCGCAAATAACAAAGGTAAACGCGATAAATACCCGTGTAATACTTTCAATGTGTGTTATGATCGCGAGAGTTTAAAAAATACTATTACAATATTAATTAATATTCGTCAAATAAAGTTAAATTTAACCCTTGCTAAAATTCCGAGGTACGTTTTTTTTCACTGATTGTACTGTTGGTATTTTTCAATTTCACATTTTTCACGCCGTTCGATCACTGGTTTTTTCGCGCCAAACTACAGGGGCCCTATCGTCAGCTCTAAATTTTTACTGTCAATATTAGCAGTTGTGAAAACAGTCTTGCAAACAATGCTGAGCTAAACTGGCTTGTATAAGTTGACCTCTAACACACACATGCGTAGATTAGCTGACATAGTGTTGTTCTCTCTGGACATCTACTTAACTTTTTTGACATCTCTAACCTTTTTTTTCGGTAATTTTCGATTTTATTTATCAAGGAGAAGAAAAAGAATAAACGACTCTCTCCGCGGGTTTACACATGGCTAAGCTCTGTTCACTAAATTTAGACAGTAGCATTTTCGCTCGAGATTTATGTACTAAGTAAATTATCTTGCAGATTAACTTAGTAGATCTGGTGAATTTCGAGGATAAAGGCAAAGTCAAAGTCAAAAGGTATTTATTCAATAAAATCACAAGGATTACTTTGAAACGTCTTAAAGCTAGGTGACTCTAGGTGCCAGTTCCACGAAACTAAAGCCTAGAAGGACAGGCAACAAACTTACGGCTTGACGGCTTACCTCTCTTTTGTCTGATCCTAGTTACAAGGTATTATTATGCAATATTGAAGCTCCAGTATGGTGACAATCGAATTTAGTGAGTCGTAGGCATAACAAAAAAAGGTAAAGGTAAACAAATTCATAAAACAATACACGCTACGATTCAAACGAATTATACCTAATGCATACAAACAATTTATTAAAGTAGAGAAAAAAAACACAATAGTACAGACATTGCAGACATGTTAGCTGGGTAGAGCGAACGGGATATCGGCTCACGCACTTTTATCACTAATATAGCTAACTGAAGTATAGTAAACTTTCCTTATTTAAGTTATTGTACGTAATAGCTCTCTCATATTCGAAAAATCTAAAATCTCGTATACCATCGCTTACCCACTAGTGAAACGTCGTGAAATTGCAGATATTATCTATTTGGGTAAACTAGCATTATCTCAAATTGACTGTTGTGAGCTGTTTAGTGATGTGGAATTCTACGTTGCTGGCAGCTTCCGAAGGTTCTTATTTGCAATCTATCAAATCGTTGTATTTCTTATTTCAAGAAGCATTCCGCAGACAGTAATTGGCTCTGGGGTAATGCGATCATTGATCATGATCTTAGTTTTATCTAAGTTCATACCCAGGCCAATCCGTCGTGAGGCAGCAGCTAGGCTGTTCAGCATCTGTTGTACGTCCTGCAATGATTCTGCCAATACGACGATATCATCAGCAAATCGTAAGTGCAAGATGTATTTGCCGTTAATGTTGATGCCCATTCCGGTCCAGCTTAGCGTCTTAAACAAATCTTCCAGTGCGCATGTGAACAATTTGGGGGATATGACGTCCAATTATTATTATTTTTCAATTTATAGTCCACTAAACTTAGCCATATGCAAAGCCGCTGTAAGATCTGTCAACTGAATAATTATTATAATCAGACTAGTTGCTACCCGCGACTTCATCCGCTCCCAATAATTTACTAAAATTTAAACGAAATTTAAACATAAGATTTGGTTCTGTAACTATTACATTTATTAAATATTCTATTCAATCACTTCAGCTTGCTTACTCAAACAACTTCAGTCACTTGTTCGAGATACTCAATCACTTAATTCTGTATCAATAATAAATAACCCACGTAGTATTTTGCAGTTTACTTTTTTTTAGGGGTGCTCTGCTCTGACTACCCCTACCAAAAAAATAACGATATGCTAACTAAGTTTCGGTTCAATAGGCCAATTTATTCCGTTCAACATTACTAGGCTCCATCGCAGAATCATCAAGCTGTCACTATTTTAGATTCACAAAATACTAGTGGTTAGCCACGAACTGTATGAGATCTCGTAATGCGATACGAAGGCTTCGAAAGTGGTTGTCAGAGGCAAATCCATATATTATATTTGGACTTGCTTCTGACTACCGCTTTCTAACTATGGTATCCAAGTTTCTACTCTATTGGAATATTTATTGAAGAGTTCCATTGAACAGACCTTGACTCCATTATCAGACCAGATCGCTGTCACCATATTATGAGAATTAAGTACCTTCTTAAATTACCTATTACAAAAAAAAGACTACTATGTTTTATCTGGGTCAGACGATCCAACTAGGTAGGGCCAACTTCGATAAAGAGGTCAGCCGACGAATCCAACTCGGATGGGCAGCGTTCGGGAAGTTACGCCACATAATCTCGTCACAGATACCGCTGAGGCTCTCAAGACGAAAGTCTTCAACCAGTGTGTGTTGCCAGTGATGACTTATGGAACTGAGACGTGGTCGCCTACTATTGGCCTCATCAACAAGCTCAAAGTTGCACAACGGGTTATGGAGAGAGGAGTTTCACTACGGAATGGAATCAGAAATTAGTAAATCCGCAGAATCAGCAAGTTGAAGTGGCAATGGGCAGGTCATATAACTCGAAGAACTGATAACCGCTGGGAAATAAAGGTTCTCAAAAGGCGACCACGAACAGGAAAATGAAGCGTGGGATGCCCTCCTACCCGATGGACTGACGACATTGTTAGGATCGCGGGAAGACGGTGGATGGAGAGGGCTTGGAATCGTTTTTGCTGGAAATGTATAGGCCTATGTCCAGCAGTTGACTTGTTTGGGCTGATGATGATGATGATGATGATGATGATGATGGAAAAAAAGTCAAGTATAAATCAAAAGTAAAAGTATAGGCCTCGATCAAGTATAAAATAAATAATATAATCATTCAATTTCATCAGCTATAATCACTCATTAAATTTATAAAAAAAAACCATAGATGTAAGTGAACGTATGAGCGTCTTGTATTTAAATGTTTAAAATGTACGTATTAGATCATGAAATAAAGTATCCACCCTCGGGATTCAAGATATCTGTAGGTTAAAGCATAAAATACAAACAGACATACCTACAGACACACTTTCGTTATAGATGGTATGGAGGAATGTCGGATGGATATAGAAATGGAATTTGTAAAACTCAGCCTTTCTTGTAGCGATAGATGTGTTATTGCGACAGAAAGGTATTAAATGTTTGTGGACCTCTCTGTGGTAGGTAATTGTTAAAATAGTGACCGCAGTTTTTGTGTTGTTTGCTTCAAATAAACTATCCTAATTTACAAGGCACTATAAAATGTAGCAGTCTCTTTCTTCAGCTGAAACAAAACTTATATGATTTCAGGATTTAAATATGAATCAATTTAAGTAGAAAAATCCAAGCCACACCTAGCTACTGAATAAATTCGATCAGATTTTCAGACTTCAGAAATCTTACCATACAAGCTCGAACACTGAGAAGCATGTCGAAGCATGAGCATGAATTGGTTACAAAATAAAATGCCTAATTAATTGATACGAGTACGTCATCGATAATTTATTGAGTATAAAAAACACTTCAACACAATTTTTCAAACACTGAGTTTTTTTATTGACATAATTCGCTTAGCTTAGTTTAGTAGAACAAAAATATCTAATATTCTGTGCAAGCAACGCAAGTACTCATTCAATCATTCAGAAGTCCCATTGCAGTTGCCTGGTGCTAACAATCTTGTTTTCGGTGCTGTGTATCAGGTGTGTGTGTGCAGCGTTTCTTATTGGCTCATCATTATCCATTGCTGAACGTAACCTGGATATATCCTGTAATAAAATATATTTATAGAAGAAGTAATCGTAGCTGTACTTACTTTACGTAAAGCAGATTGTTACACAAGAGGTTGTTATTACTATGAAGGCGAAATATTGAACCCAGAGATCAACAAATTAATGGGTTCTCATCACCACATATATTTTCCATATTTTCCGCCGTTTGAGCATAGCTTTGAAATACAAAGATTGCGAGCACTTGTGGTGTAGCGACTTTTCCGTAGAATGGGCAAAAGGATGGCTCAAAAAAAGACTTTAAGATAAAATTAATAGTAAACAATTCTTAAAATTTTTACATTATTTGAGATGCTTTTACCAAACTAGTGACATAATTCAAATTGACAGCTGGTTTTATTTTTCGCAGATCTAGGGTTGCATAAGTAGGTATGTATATTATGAAATATTAGAGTCGAATATTACTGTCATAATAAAAAGAGTATTTATTTGATTTTGATTTTGCAGTAGGGGCAAAAGAGCTGAAATGTGAGTAAAAAATGCGTTTGTATGTTTTTTATTTGATTTTTAGTATACAACTAGCTGATGGAGCAAGCAGATGGCCCACCCGATGTTAAGTGATAACCATTACCTTTAACAAAGCATTGCCTCGAAAGTCACGCACGATAGAAACGTGCCCTACGATGCACGCCTTGCATCCATCAACTTGAGTGTTGCCTGTAATTACACCGGCAACAACACTATTCAAACCGAAACACAGCAACGCTGCTTGGCGGCAGAAAAAGGCGTGGTGGTACTCCCCGGACGAGCCCTTCACAAAGAGCTCTACTACTCTTTAAAACAACAGTAATAATGATTATAAAATTTACGATGATAATACTAAGTTAAAGTTGGCTGGTAGGTAGATATATGTATTAAGTACCTACTATTAGGTATTATAGATCGAGTGAGCGAAGCGAACGAAGATCTTACAATAAACTTGGGCGATTTCGCATTTTATGTTTGTATGAAAGTTCGTCGGGCCATAACTTTCAAACCGTTTATCCAATCTGCATGAAATTTGGTATGTTTGCAGCCGATTATATTATAGTTATAAGTATTCATAACAAAGCCTTTATAGTCGTTACAAACAAAGCTATTTTTGTCGCGACAAAATGATATATGAGTGCGTTCAAGGTCAGAAAGTTCTTCATAATTTTGTACGATAATTTGGTTTCATATACGAGTAGAAGTAGTTCAGTACGTAAGTAGTTAAAAATCTTTGTAGTTCAGTACGGTTAAGTTTCTGATTATTAGGCCATGCTCCACCATGCAGGGACAATGAGACCACCTCGGGAGCGACTTACGAGGCAGTGCTGATGATGATTATAGCTGATGGTTACCACTTAACATCAGGGGCCATCACTTCCATCAGCTAGTTGTAGGTATAAAAAAAGGCTTCTGTCCCACGCAAGCTGAATAAAAATATAAAGTAACAGTCTCACAAGAAAAGTTATCGCTCATCAATAAGAACATAGTAGGTACTCATTGATTCGAGCATATTTGAATATTTGATTTGATTGTAAGCCCTAATCGCAAATGGTCTCGAGGAATTGGCGTTATATTTACTTGGAAAGTTCCAAAATGGTCCTTGTGATAGAACTGAATAAAGACCATTTTGCTTTTGGTTGCCGGCCATTATGTCATCTGAAAAGTTGTGAATGTCAAAAATAACTAACTTGTTTGCCTAATATATGGTACCGTGAGCTTTCTTAAAGCTGACCTGTGTGAGCAACACACTGACATATTTTTCAAGGTCAAGTGACGTTCAGAAACTAGGTAACATAAATTTTCATATATTTATCGGTAATTTGCGGTTTTTGGATTTTAGTACATATTAAACCTTTAGTCTATGAAATTCACTTTGTTTGGCAAATTTAAACTATGAAAGATACTTAACAAATTTTTTAAGAAGGTTTGTGGCTCTAAAGTTGTATTTAAATTGTTTGAAAATGATACAAACTATTTATTGCTAGAAGAGATTTTGAATGCATCATGTCAAATTTACCCAACCTGGCGAGAATAAATTTGGGTCATTACGACCCTGCTGTAGGGTCTGAAAGATATAATATGCTGATTTATTTTTATACAAGCATTCACGTGATATCTATTGAAATAAAAAGTAACCTATATGCTTTTCCGGGTCACAAATTACGTTTCAGCTGAATTCGATAAGAAGGTTAGTGGGAAAATGGAATTTATGGTATTTGTTGGATAGGCAGTAGTTCTAAAACATGATTTCGTTCCATTCTTATTACGCACTAGATGCCGCCCGCAGCTTCACTGTGTTAGTAGTAATAATAAGCGCTCAGGAACGAATAAAACTTAGTGAGTTTTATTCGTTCTTAGCAATAACCTATATCGTATATATTTTTTTACACTTTTACCATAACAATTACAAACTGGATAATAATATCATTTGTCATTTTTTTTATACAAAACAAACGAACTCGATTCGCGTTAGGCGCATCAATCCCTTTTTTGCTATCTTGTACCGCCACGTATCGCCAGGACACTTTGGGCTACTCAGGGCAATTCCGGCTCAAATCATAAATTTGTATGCCTCAAGTATATGGACGCAGAGCAGAGCAGAGCAGAGATCTATCTTACGAGGCAATGTAGTGACGGTTACCACTTAACATCAGATGGGCCATCTGCCTGGTCCATCATATTTTATGCTGTGCCGTAATTTTATACAGGTTAAATAACGGTACAATCATATCTTTTTATAGGATTAAGGCACCGTTAAGATTTTTCAGTACAAAAGTATGCTAAATAAATATGAAGTAATTATGTAATTTCATTATGGTCATAATGACCAACCTCAATCTAGATATGCTCTTTTTGGAACGAATCTTCGCCGGGTTAATGTCATTACTGTCAGTCAAGTGTGTCAATTGACAGTGTTCCAATTTTATCGCTATAAGCGCTAGATTTAACACTTTTATGGCACAAATGGCGAGCATTTAAAAATGTTATTACTATCTTAAGAATAGGCGCTCTCTAGACCGTCAATGTGACTAATTATCAAATAATGTAAATTTATTCATAATCAAGAGTGTTGTCTATAGAACTATAGTAAAGGGTATTTATTGATCGCCATACCTAAAATATGAACTTATTATGAGTACACAGCACTTATTTGAACTAAAAATCAACTACAAACGGAGTAAATCACAAAACAGTTGTGAAAAAAGTACCTCTTCACAGACCTGCTAAAAATCTGTCCAGTGTATGAAGAAACATTGCCACACTGATCGCATAAAGATAGCTCACGATACGAATATCTGTCAAATAAACCTGGTCAGCTTTTCCAAGAACTCACACATACGCACCATGCATGTAAACGTATTTTCTGATGTGTTCCAAATTCAAAATTGATAGAAGGTTAACCCGTCGACGGTGGTATACGGCTGGAGGCGGGACTATTGATATCAAACTACTTATTTCAATAAATTATAAATGGATGTAATATGTACATAAAATTAATACTGAATTCTTTTGAAATAGACAATGCTATTTTATGAAAAAATAACCTATTTGCCTTCTAAAACTACTTACGATCAGACTAGACTTGTAAAAGATAGCAAATGTATGCCGATCCATTATTTTCGCAGCTTATGAATTCAAAATATACATATCTTCCAGTTTCAAATTAAAAACTGCAAGATTACAGACATGTGTAATAAAAGAGGCCTAGTAAGACTACCAAAACAACAAAGAAACCTTGTTTTATATCCTTGTGTATTTTTATAACGAATAATATTGGTTAAAGCAGTTGAGATTAGTTTTTTACGCATAACTTGAACAGCACTATATTAAACACGCTTCATTTTTATCCAATTGCTGCCGCCGATAGGCGGTCTGAAACTTGAAGCACTCGACGGGTTACATGAAGCCATCACGGCACAACGAAACGTCATCTAGTACGAAAAAACTTGTCAGCTATTCTTTTATCTGGTTGCAGTTGAACAGACTCGATGACGTGTAATATTTGGTAGGTGCCGGTACGAAATTGACGTTTCAAGAATGTTAAAAGACATGGCGATAGCCCCCCAGGCAACTGATACGAGTCGCATACAGCCAGAGCTAAAATGGAGGGGCGCGTGATTTTCATTGTTTATTTGAACTTGAGTTTATTTTCCCACTAGTGGGAATTATTTTTTACTATCTACATAAAATTATGATTATTTAATACAGGAAATAATATTTGAAATGATATTTTATGTGACTGAATAGTTATTTGGTTATAGTATACCTAAAGGTATAATACTAAATTGTGCGCGTTTATGCCTTTTGATTATGAAATAAATGAAAATACACAATTTTAGCATAAAACGACTGTTGGCTTCCTATTATGAATAACAATAAATTTAATGCGTATTTTTTATGGTATAAATGTGTTTTTTTTTATAAATTTTCAGGGACATTATGTAGTCCTCCAAAGGGGAAACATGTTATTGGCCAAATTATTCCTTTATTTGTTTTGACGTTTAACCCAATTGCGTCAGCAACAAAATAAGGACATAATATTTTTATTACATACTTATACATTGTAATAATATTTTAATTAAGTTATGGTATTTACTGTAATATTCATTTAATTACATACATCCAGGAAATTGCAAATGCCTGTAATTAATCTTGGAATTGTTTATGACTAAGAAATAATCATTACCTACCTATTAGGTATTTAGGTTACCTATATCAGCGGTATACAGACCTACATTTTATTCGACGAAAAATTGACACAGCATTAATTTAAAAATCACATAATGCTCCATTGGAAACGTTATAAAGATATGTAGGTAGCTCAACTGATCCAAATCACTATTATTGGAATGGCAGCGTCCTATATAATATGCTGTCGTCTTATGAATTTGATTGCCTCTACCTTTTTCTGTTAAGTATGCCTACGCCTCACTAGATTCGATTGACACCACACTGGCTTCAATATTGTATTACATAACATTGACACATTGTAACGGGGATCATACCAAAGAACGGTAGGAACGAAACCGTAAGTTTGTTGCCTGTTCTTCTAAGCTTAGGTCGCGTGAAATTGGCACCTTGATTCACATAAGTAGTTTTAAGTCGTTTCAAAGTGATCCTTATGATTCAACTTGAATTGATTTATGATTATGATTGAATGCGAATTTGAATACCCGAAGGGCCTTAGAAGGCACCCAAAGGCAGAGTCGCGACCTCAAGAAGAACAAATGTTCTGACGGGTTATGTCATATTTGCTTTGAAAAATAAACATTATGGCAGCAAACCCACCTTTATTTAATTTCAACCAATGTTTGCATTCACCTACTTGCGTAAATCTATGCCGTTTTGTACCTTTATCTACAGTTATTTTTGGATAAGATCCAGACCCGTTGAAACACTAACCTTGTCTGGATCTAACGGAATTGCCTAGATAGATTCGATTATTGAATTAATACTATTTAGCCTCCTTGGTAACGCACGGGTTAAAAACTGCTACCAAAATGTCACTGTCAAGAAGAAATTAAAATACCAAAAATAAAACTAAACTTTTTAAAAAGAAAATTTTACTTACCAAACTTCCCAAGTACCTATCCAAATTTAAAAGGATTCTTAACTTATGACACCGTATACACCGATTTAATGACATTACGTCATTGTTACATTTTTATTGCCGTTTGTGGTATTTATAACAACTTCGAATTTTCGCTACAAGCTTCATGGCTTATAATACAAAAGTAGGTATAATAAAGGATCTGTAGCTCTACCCCCGAGATATTTTATTATTTTTAGCTCATCTCCTTGCTCGTGGTTATAAATAGTTGTTTTTTTGTTGAACTCAGCAAGGCCGCGCCGGTCGTAAGTTACGTGTGGTCAATGACCATAAGAAATTGCTACTTCTGTTCTCCCCGGCTCAATATAAGGTATAATCTATTTAAGTAGATCTTTTTTTTAATCGATTATTTCGTTATATTCGTTTCTGTCATTTTGGGAAGCAACATAGCTTTTTAATTTTTATTATTTTTCTACTGTTATTTTGAGTTCTGTTGTGTAATTTTGGTGTTTTTTTTAACCCACATTACTTGAGGTCTTAAGGTACAAAGTACGCTTAGTACATTATACATGAAAGTAATATACTGATTTGAACGAAATTATTTGAAAATTTTGAAGGAAACCGCCACCATTTTCTTCATAACAAAAGGACGGCTGACTTAACTATGGACCGACTTGACTAGCCTAGTCCTAAAAAAACGAATTATGATAATATAATTTTTTTGACATGTTTTCTATGTTTTATATTTTTCTATTATGAATAAAATATATTTTTTAAGGATAAAGACGTCAGCATGACGAAGGGATTATAATTGTATGACCTACACGCTAGATCGAAAAAAAATCGTTAAGTTACTGTAAATTTTACCTTAAACTTTAAAAGTTTTCGTAAGCGCTATAGGTACAAGCCAAAGACACAAAATCAAAAGGCTAATTTGTTGGTCACCATATACCCCACAAAATAACGTGGGCTTTTTATTTCAACGTATTATGTTTATTGTTTAAATACCAAACTCATAAATTTTAAATTAAATTAATTTAATTGTATGCATTAAAATACCGAAATCTGTGTCGGGAATCCTCGCCATAAGTGTGCAATCATGCACAGAGGGCTTATTACGAGTTAAGTGCCGATCGAGTGCCGATCGTCGAATTTTCACATAGATACACCGAATTTTAAAGAATACGCTCAAAGAATACGCTAGATGCCGTTGATTTATTTTCATAGAAAATTCGGTGTATCGTAACGATCGACGATCGGCACTAAACTCGTAATAAGCCCTCTGTTCAATTGTTCAACTTGGTTGATTACGATTTTTCATAAATAATATTATTCGAATTTTTGAAATGTGCGAGCGAGAAGTAAATGAAATGAAATGAAAATTATTTATTGATAGCTAAAGCAAACACATAAACATTAATAATAAATAATATTGCTAAGTGGCGTTAGTATCTCGTCAAAATAGAAAATATAAATAATATCGGCTGTAAAGGGCGTCGTCTCATAAGATAAGATAAGAAAATTCTTTATTGCACATAAGTAAAGTACATAGGCGAACTTAATGCTAATTAGCATTTTCTTCCAGTTAACCTTTGTGTTATGTGGAGTGGGCGGTAGTGCTCTTTGAGACAATAAAGGAGAAAACCTTACAACAACTATAACATAAAAATACGTAAGTCTCATACGTAAGTACATTAGCAGAAGTCTACGCTTTAAATATAATTTAGTTTAGGTGCCAGTACCTTCTTATCTAAACTTAAGGTGGTAGGAAACGGCTTTTATCGGTTGTCATAAAATTATTTTCAAAACAATTTAATGTCTCTGTAGGTACTTATCAAAACTGGATATTAAAAACCCATGGGTTTAGGTAATAAAAATAATATTTGATAAAAATTTAATGTTTTCATAACTACGCAAAGAAATTTTATTACCTACTTACTCGTACTTCACTAGGTAAATGTTTAATTTTAAACTATTTTCGATACAATACTACTTTACCACGTCTTTTTATGCCGCCAAGCAGCATTGCTTCGGTTTGAAGAGTGTGGTTGCCGGTGAAATTACAGGCGCATGAGGCTTAACATCTGTATGCCTCAAGTTGATGGACGCAGGGCAGGGCATCGTAGAGCACGTTCCTTTGCGTGACTTGCGAGGCAATGCTTTCTTGCCAATGGTGATGGTTGCCACTTACCATCAGGTAAGCCATTTGCTTGTTCCATCAGCTAGTGGTATAAAAAAAAAATTGTGACCTACGTTCACAGTACAAAAAACCTATAGTACAAAAAACCTATAGTTTAATTTTATCGTATTGGTAACAAAAGTATAAAAAGTATTCCATAAACGAAACATCCTTCCACTACAACTCCATTATTCATCGCAATCTTTGTCCTTGGCCGAGACTGAACCTGCTATTCCAGTTGCAATTACGACCTATTGTAAGTGCTATTGAACAGCATCGTAAATGACGAACCTGGAATGTGGAATATAAAAAGAAATTAATCAATAAAATCTTTAGTAAAAAAATAAAAAAGCCCAAACTAATCTTGTTTACATAGATTATTTTTACATTTTTCTCGATAGTGAACTCCAGTTTTTCAGTCTTGACGAATGATACAATTTAATGATCACAGGCAGTCGGAGGCGTCAGTATAGTTAGGTACTGCTAGGACATACACGAGCCTCCGACTGCATGCTTGCCTTCGGCACTCGGGTAAAAAATTAAAGTGAGAACAATTTGTAGATCAAAGCAAAAAAAACAAAAAAACAGTAAAAAAAGACACACACAACATCACACAGAAAAACATAAATCAAACATTTTCTGCCGGAAACCAAAACGAACGTCATCTGTGCATATACATTTTTTTCGCGTTCACAGTGTTGGTTCCTTAGAAAAAGTTGTTCATATTGATGGGTACTTTAGCCCCCTGAAGTTTATATACACAACTTATGGAACACCTTGTATATATTTTTTTAATAAACAAATCAAAAAAATATATACACATATGACGTTCGCATTGGTTTCCGGTTTGGTTCCCTTCCGAAAAAAAAATACCTATATTTATCCTACTAGCGGCCTGTCCCAGCTTCGCATGGGTGGACATAAATTTTTTCAATGTTTTAGTAAAACTTAGACCGTGGTGGGTTCGAGTCACTTCTAACTCGCGCCTTGCCCGGGCCCGCGCTGGGTGAGAACGCGCCCCGTGACCTTATATTTTTAAAATCTTTTGAATAGAATGTCCGATTTGAAAAATTCAAGAAGTAATGTATAGGTATTGAACCAGTCTTGAATATGAAAATATTTATTTGGATAAGGAATAATACCAAGGTACAAATACCTTAATTATTGCCTTTTCTAGCGGCGGCATTTCAATTAAATTTTTATAATAAAAGAAAACTTATTGTGACATAACTATAATAGCTAGACATATACTGTCGCGACATTTTTCGTAGATAATGACGTGTTCTGCATAATCGTAGTACATTATTTTGTTCTATCATCAATAGTTTACGCAGGGCACGCGATGTAAGGTTTTTGTGTTCCACCTTGGGTTACATTATTGGAGTTTTAGTAAGGATCCTTGATTTTTTGAAGATATTATAAGCCTATGTTACTAAGGGATAATGTAGCATTCAAATGGTGAAAGAATTTTTGAAATCGGACCAGTAGTTTTTGAGCTTATTCGTTACATACAAAAATACAAATCTTTCCTCTTTATAATATTAGTGTAGATGTAGATTAGTGTAGATAATTAATACAATAGGGCGGCACTTTTTCAACATTTAGGTACTCAAATGTGGTCTTGCTCGCACCTATGCGAAACACCCGTATGTCAAATTAGTTCCGTTCCTAGACTATTAGCCAAGTTGTACTTCGATTCTTGAATCTTATAACAGCTGCACTTCTTTCTTCTTCCATTCTTCTTTCTTCATGGAAACTGTAGATAAACTCAGTCATTTGTTGCCCTTCGCTAGGCAGCTGGCATAATGACACAGCAAACTGCCATACGATGAGCCGCAACCGACAAGAGCCTCTTCTGTCATCTTCTGTTCTTTTGTTCTTTTTTCTTTTATTTTAGATTTATAACAATCTAAACCGTAGGTTACCTACATTTTTATCCTATCGAGATAAATACAACTTAACTACATACAAAATTCAGTAGGTACATTTTTTAATCCTGGCTATTCTTAGTCAATTCAATTTATTCCATTTTGATACATTTTGTACACTCGGAAAAGTAACATTTTATAATTCACAATATTAGACAAAAAAATACTCAAAATATTTGTAAGTAAATAATCGTACCTACACAGAAATAATCAAATAAAAAACTGCTACACACTAAAATCATCAGCCAATGCTTCGTCAATAGTTTAAAAAAGTAACTATAGGTACTTATTTTTTTTCTGATTTAATGAATGTTATTGGTTTTTAACCGTTTTTATTAAATAAATAAAGATTTTAACAAAAGAAACGCCCTTATTTTGCCTAAACGCAAAATATTTTCATGTACGATATCCATATTTTTAAAATTCGTATTTAATTTAATGGAATATAATTTTTATTAGAAAAGTGTGATAAACAAGCGTATTAATAATATGTCATATTTAAAATATGACATATTATTAATACGCTTGTACTATCTACCTATTTATTTAAAACATTTAAGCAGAATTACACAGTATTTTTTTAACATATGTGATATATATGTCTTACCTAAGTACTTACCTAAACGATATAGATCATCATTTTTTATTTTATTATCACTTCTTTCAAAACAGTGTGGTGAAAGGATTTTAAGTGCGCCTCAAAGAGGCTCTTTTCGAACACTTGATACACAACTAAAACGAAAAAACATATTAGGTAGGTACCTACTAATAATTTTAGCAGAGCGTTATCAACAAAATTAAGCTTGTCACGTAGGTAAATAGTGGTTGATATAGCTACCTACCTAGAATGTTTGAATATAGGTTGCAACATTGTTTTATCTGACTTTATCAGCGTTCCGCTCTGTTGGACTACGCACTGCATCACATCCTAACTAAGTAGCTTTTATTCCCAACCACCCAATTATTTAGTTATAACTAGTGGTTCGCCCCGAACTGAGATCTCGTGATGCGACCCGACGAATGCACCAAAACTTTGAGTAGGTGGTAGTCAGAGGCAAGTCCAAACATTATGTTTGGACTTTTTTCTGACTACCGCAAGTTTCAACTCTATTGGCCTATTTATTGAAGAGTTCCGTTGAACAGACCTTGGCTCCATCATCGGACCTGGTCGTTGTCACCATTTCATGAGAACTAAGTACCTCCTTAATGTATTTCAAGAAAAAAAAAATAGAAAAAGCAAAGGAACTGGCCGACCAGTAGAAAAACCTTGATACTCTTATAGATGGGAGCTGTTGGATCGCTGGTTATCTTAATTTAACTTTTTTGTTGTATCTCAAAAACCGAGCGTCCCAGAAAAAAAGTGAAATTGTTTTGGAATGTCCAAAGAAAGCCCTTTCATATGACATGTGACTTGATTTTTTTATGTAACTTTTTTTATTTTTGCCCCCTTAAAAAACCCCATATTTTAATAACCCTTCATCCGATTTTACTCATATACTTACCAGTAAATTTCTTAAGTACAAGCTATCGACTTATCAAATTTCATGCAGATCGGATCAACGGTTCGAAAGTTATGGCCAGACAAACATACATACATACATACAAACATAAAATGCCAAATCGCCCAAGTTGAAACTAAAGATCTTCGTTCGCTTCGCTCACTCGATCAAATAGGCATATTACCTAGACATAGAAGATAAATGTAACGAGATTCACGCTTTTTTATACGACTAGCTGATGGAACAAGCAGATGGCCCACCTGATGTTAAGTGGTAACCATCACCTATAACAAAGCATTGCCTCGTAAGTCACGCACGATAACGTGCCCTACGATGCACTGCCCTGCAACCAACCTGAGGCATACAGAGGTCAAGCCTCATGTAAATGTTAGTTACAAATAATGAGCACCGGAACAAAAACCGATAAATCCACTTTACGTAATTTTTGAGAAACACAAAACTAAAAATTGTCGGATTTTGTTCTTTAGAGTTCATTTAGTACGTTTTCAACGGGTTTTGACGCGTCTAATTAAAGTATGGCATGTAAGAGTATACTATAAGAGACGAAAAAAAAATTGTTTGATCAAAAACGGATTTATCGGTTTTTGTTCAATGCAAGATTATCCTGCCTCATTCTGGGAGTGATGGGCATAGAAGATATTATGAAGTGAGGCTCTCGCACACCCAAGTATTACCTATGCCAGTACCCCAAGTATGAGTTTTGCTTACCATATTTGGTTTTTCGTTTTACGTTTTTGTTCCGTGTTCATTGCGGGTTTTGTATGAAGACGCGAGAGAGATACCGATACGGAACTTTAGTATGATGAAAATTAGTAGTAGAACATAAAGTTCCATATCGGTATCCCTATCGTGTCTTCATACAAAACCCGCAATGAACACGGAACAAAAACGTAAAACGAAAAACCAAATATGGTAAGCAAAACTCATACTTGGGGTACTGAGGGCTTATTACGAGTTTAGTGCCGATCGTCGATCGTTACGATACACCGAATTTTCTATGAAAATAAATCAACGGCATCTAGCGTATTCTTTGAGAACCCGTTTTTTTTTTCATAGAAAATTCGGTGTATCGTAACGATCGACGATCGGCACTCGATCGGCACTAAACTCGTAATAAGCCTTCTGTTCTTCTAAGTTTTGGTCACGGTGTGAGGTGTTAAAAAGTGATGATTCTGGTATTTTACTTATTAAAGACAGTTATAATTTAGTTTAATTTAAATTTGACTAAAAATTCCGTGGTGTTTAAATTAGTACCTATTCTGACCATGGCCACATATCAATGGGATTATCAAAAGCGTACGATGCACTAGTAATATTCGTTTAATAATACCTAAGTATACTTACCTGATACAGCCACAAACCACTGTTCAGGGAATGGAGGAAGCACTGGCGTCCTACAGCGGCGACCAGCCAATAAATACGACTTATCATGAGGAAAGTCGCTGCTGCTGCTAATTGGGGACTGGTGGTCGCGGGATTTTTTTACTGTGATAGGGAGTAGTGGTGGGACAATGCGGGGTTGTGCGGGATATGTTTATCCTACATTAATTAATATGCACCTCCACCGATATCCACCATACTTGGCGTGCGTGATACCTCTAGTTCATATTAACATTATTTAATCTGTACCTTTGGGTCGGCTTTGCTACGGCAACTTGCTCCTTGCTCCCGTAAGACTGAAGTAGTCTAGAACTAGTACCTACTACTTTTTTAATAGATAGGTACTTTTTTCTAATATGTATTTGCGGCAGTGCGGTCTGACAACTGTCAAATTTACAGATCTTAGAGACGATTTCACCATGCTCTGTTAGTTACTAATCAAGGATTTCTCTTGAGAGAGCTCAGAGAGCCGTCCTCAAAGTGGCCCATTCTCGACCGTTCAGGTATCCTACCAAACAACTCCATGAGGATTGCAAAGTCCTATCAGTCAGGCAACTTTTTATACAGCTGGTTGTTCTAAGGCAAAACAAAATTACCCCAGATGTGCAGTTGCCCAAAAGGAGACGAAGAGACAAAATATACTCAGCACCTGCGTGCAGAACTTCATTTGCACAAAAAAACTCTTACTTTTTGGCAGCTCACGTCTACAATAAAATTAATAAGCTAGTAACTCTGCATAATACACCACCTTTTCAATGCAAAAAAAAGATAAAAAACTTTTTGCTAAACTTAGACTATAAACAAACAGAAAACATGATAAGTGTTCACTCATAATCTAGATTATGTACTACTACCATTACGTATTTCACGCGCACTTGCACACATAGGTACACACACCCTAACACACCCTCATACACTCATGCACATAGTACTTAATTTAACTCATATCATTGGTGGGTTTTCTTTCTTTCGGTTTATTCCCTAGTTTCTAGGGCCTAGATATTTAGTATTTAGCATTAGGATATACCTGTTTACTTCTTTTTGGTTTTTTGTTACATTGGCCTTTCTACCTCATCTTGATCATAACTTGATTAATTCTCTTATTATAGAGTATATTTATAAATAAGTTATTAAATAGCACTATCCGCATTGCAATTAGCCGAAGCAGCGATCCCTTGCGTCTAAACACAAGTTTTCTACTTAGTTAGAGCAAGGAGTCAAACACTTGACTATGCAAGGTTTACGAGTGCATCTTACTTAAAACTTACTTAAGCCTACCTAAATGTTATGTGTATTTTAAAATATATGTAAACTTGTCTAAAAATGTAAACCTTTTAGAAAATAAATATATATTATTATTATTATTATTATTAACAGGCCGTTAAATCTAACCTTAGATGTCAAACGCGTACATTTTGACATATTTAGGGCCGGTTTCACCAAGCTCTGTTAGATTAACAAAGGATTAAACGGCCCTTAAAAATGTCAAAATGTACGCGTTAGACATCTAAGGTTAGATTTAACGGCCTATTAATCCTTGATTAGTAACTAACAGAGCATGGTGTAACTGGGCCTTAATCTAAAATAGTAACGAATAGTAGTTATTTTTGATGATGATGTTACTTATGACTGGGGGGACAACCGGCAGCTTTAAATTGTAACGGATCATACAAAAGAACGGTAGGAATCAAGCCGTAAGTTTGTTGCCTGTTCTTATAGTCGTATAGTCGCTTGGAACTGGCACCAAGATTCACCTAGCTTTAAGACAATTCAAAGTGATCCTTGAGATTAAATTTGAATAATGAATAAACCTTTGACTTTGACACAATCGTTTCGGCGAGCTCGGCGAGCGAGAGTAGCTTAATTTTTTTTAGATAAACTTAGTCTTCTTTCTAGATTTTTATTGAATACTTTTTAGTCAAGTCAGTCCATAGTCAAGTCGGCCGTCATTTGTTTTAAAGAACACCATTTTCTTTAAAACAAATGACGGCCGACTTGACTTGACTTGACGGCGGTTTTCTTCAAAACATTGGAAACATTTTCGGACAAATCAGGATATCACTACACTTTCATTCCAAAACTTTAACACTTTGTGCTAAGACCTCAAGTAATGTTGGTTAAAATACCACCGAAATTACAACTCAAAATAACACAATAAAACAAATAAAATGAAAAAGCTATGTTGCTTCCCAAAATGTTAGAAAATGAATCGATGAACTTAGTCATTGATCCGGCAATATCCCGGGACCTGTTTCCCATCACTAGTCCGCACAAAATAAAAGTCGCTATCATTTTGTTACAGGAAACGGTACAGGAAGACTAGGAGCAGGCGATATGACCCACACTTTATTGTTGTAACATTATTAAATATCGCTAAGTTTACGTCATCGAAATTAAATCAACAATTATTTGTTTTAGGTGATACTGAAACAGCTTCGCGACTTTGATTGAGGCACGGTAGATATCCCTTCAGATCTCTTAGGTGATACACCTACTGATATCTTTTATGCCTCAAGTTGATGGACGCCGGGCATTGTAGGGCACGGCACGTTGCTATTGCGCGGGCCTTGAAAGAACGCTTTGTTATAGGTGATGGTTACCAGTAAACATCAGGTGGGCCGTATGCTTCTTAAATCAGCGAGAAGTATAAATAAAGTAGGTACAACAATATGGGAGTACCTACACTGAACATGCCACATAAAGTTAGGAAGATCTATTTACAATTTGTCAATGCAAGGAAAACCACAATTAAATGGTTACCTAAATTGATAACGCTTTAGGTTAGGATATTATGAAGGAAGTTGTTGTAATTTTCTGACACAAGTCTCGTAGTCATTTTAATAAGAATTGAATTAACAGAATTTTTGCTATAATATACCTAGGTTCTTAGAGGGCTTATATTACAACCATCATAGTAGGTACTTCTCGCTTGCACATTTAAACATTTTGAAAGATATAATATCACTGAAATTATTTAAGAAAAAAAAAAGCTTCCAAGTTGTGTGCAATCACATTGCACACAGATCAGTAATGCCGCAATGCATAAGTTCGAAAACTAGTAATGCAAACTTTTTGTTAGGAAAACTTATTTCGACACTAGGTACTTATAGTTAGAGTAGTAGAGCTCTTTGTGAAGGGCTCGTCCGGAGAAGTACTACCACCATGATTGACTTTTTCTGTCGCCACAGCGTTGCTGTGTTTCGGTTTGAAGAGTGTGGTTGCTGGTGTAATTACAGGCACATGAGGCTAAACATCTGCATGCCTCAAGCTGGAGGCAGTGCATCGTAGGGCACGTTCCTACCGTAGTATATTTAAGTGAACGAACGATGTAGAATCGAAAATAGAGATCGAAAATAGTACATGCTAATCCAAGTTATCTAACTTATCCCTGTTCCTATTTGGAACTAAAAATCACTGGAGGTATCCAAGACTACCTACCTCCTAGCACAGATAAGAGAATACTAGTAGCTCCTAGTAACACATCGCTCTCTAGTTACAAACTAAAGAAATTAAAAAAAAATTGCGGGAGATGAGAAAAATAAACTAGGTTGGTAGTTGGTACCTATCAATAAACTAAGGAAGGAACGAAAGAAATATAGGTACATTTATTTGACACACAATACACAGGGAGCACAGAAATAACAATATTATGGCCTTTTTTCTTTACTATAAACTTTAGCTATACCTAAATTTAGTGGTTTAGAAAGAGGTAGGTACTTACGATTGTTGTGTACTTAACTTTGTGCGTACCTACAATCTCAGCGACCAATCATAACGAAGTCCTTAAAACTCAATTCCAATTTCAAAAATTCAAAACTTTACCGAACTGTTTTACGGTTAACTCGCTAAAAACACACAAGCTTCTCAGTTTCCAAATTTTTAAAGATTTTTGTGATTGCGTTGTAGGAAATACAGGTTTCGAGGGCACAATGTCAGTGTCAAGTTCTGGGTCAAGGTCGCCGTCTGACCCTGCGCCGTGGCGGGAGGGTTGAAGGGCGATGTTGCCATGCGCAAAGAAACTGTTCGCGGAGATTTTCTTCGGCTGAACAGCGAAAGATAATGAAAAACTAAGTGTAATGCATCGAGATAATATAAAAATATTGAGTAGATTCCTACCTAGACCAATACTTAATTATAAGATCCTACCTAGTTTACCTACTGTTGTAACGTCTCATTGATCTCGTAAAGCTTATAGAAATAAAAAAATAAACTAAAAGCGAATTAGGTCAAATATTATGCGCATTTCTTATATACGTTACTCAACGCTACTGACAAAAGTCAGGTTATACCTACTTTTATCTCGCACATTTTTAGTTGCAGTATATTTTACTAGTGTTCGCCTTATTGAACTTTTGTATGAAACAGCTGTTTTTTTCGCGTTCACAGTGTTGGTTCCTTAGAAAAAGTTATTCATATTGATGGGTACTTTAGCCCCCTGAAGTTTTCAGGAGTGGTATTTTTACAAATTGTATGTGATATTCTTCTAATCGTGTCACTAGTTTCTTTCGAAACAGTGTGGTGAAAGAATTTTAAGTGACGATGATGGGATGGGGATGATGATGTGAAATAAATATTATTACGGATAAATTGGTCATTTTGAGGGTCAAAGGTATAAAATAAACACATTTAATTATTATACAATATATAATGCTATTATCTAGATTAACATAAAAATAAAATCAAATAGTACATAAAACGGAGGTCACAAATAAATCATTAAAATAAATATTCTTCATTGACTGATTGCATCTTTGAGAAAATGTATAAAACAAGCAAAAACCGATTTAGGATGAGTCCTCACGATGTTTTTCTTCACCGATTCAGGAGCACCTATACCTGCTGCTGTTATTTATGATAGTTCAATTGGCACCACACTGGAGCTTCATTATTATTTTATATTGTAATACGGATCATAAAAAGAACCGTAAGAACCAAGTGGTAAGTTTGTTGGCTGTTCTTTTAGGCTTGGTCGCGTGGAACTGGCACCTAGATTTACCTAGCTTTAAGACGTTTCAAAGTGATCATTGTGATTCAATTAAATCACTACCTTGACCTTTTGACTTTGACTCACACATGGTAAATATACCGTTTTAAATATTTATTACGGCATATTTTTATCTGAGGGCTTATGACGAGTTTAGTGCCGATCGTCGATCGTTACGATCAGCTTCTCAAAGAATACGCTAGATGCCGTTGATTTATTTTCATAGAAAATTCGGTGTATCGTAACGATCGACGATCGGCACTAAACTCGTAATAAGCCCTCTGATAACTAGATGACCCGGTGTACTTCGTATCACATCCAAACGACATTAAAACTCTCCCTTCGCTTTAGGTAGAACAGTTTACATGGGAATTGTTGTTTTTACTATCGTCTTCGCAATTTTACCATATTTTCACCTCAACCTTCCCTAGACTACGACAAACATTTCAAACCCAAAATCAGCTAAATCGGCCAAACCGTTCTCGAGTTTTAGCGAGACAAACGAACAGCAATTGATTTTTATATATAAAGAGATTAAAATACTCTTCTCATAGAAGATACAATCATTCAAACAGCTGCCTCAAACCAACACAACGTTATATTAAATATCTAACACATAGGCCATATACATAGCATTTCATTTACAATATACGAACTAAAAACAGTAGAGGGTGTATAAGACAACTCCCGAAACTTACTTCTGTAGGCGCATGCGAGATACCGTGTCATGGCGCAGACATTCCGTGTCAATTAATTATTTAAGCATATTCGTTTTTAAGGCATTTATTAGTTAAATCACTACAGAGTATAAAACAAAGTCGCTTTCTCTGTCCCTATAACCCTATGTATGCTTAAATCTTTAAAACTACGCAACGGATTTTGATGCGGTTTTTTTTTATAGAAAGAGTGATTCAAGAAGGTTTATATGCATAATACAAGCATAATCTCTTAGGGATAACCCACAATAACCGTGCGAAGCCGGGGCGGGTCGCTAGTTTAATATATATTTCAAACTGTAAGTATCTATATAATTTATGCATTTGTGAGTATGTAGTACCTAAAGTATAATATTATCTTATTATGGACCAATTTAATATTCATTATTTATATTATTTTCATAAGTATATGTATTTTTCTGTATTTGTAGAAAATAGCTCCATAACATCAATGTTTGTGCACTACCCTTTCGGTTTATCAAAACTACACAAAGGTTAATTGGAAGAGAATGCTCTCTAGCATTAAGTTCGCCTATGTACGATACATTTTGTTCTTTGCGATAATAAATTTTCTATCTTTTCTATCTAAATTTAAAATTATGGACCAGACAAGAGTCTAGTATTAAGTTCTGTGTCTATTGGCGATCCTAAATAAATAATTGAATACCCTCCATTTCGGGAGTAGTCTTTTTCACCCTGTATAAACAAATTCATTTAAAAACAAGTTTATAATTGCATTGATGGGATACAAATACCCTGTTCCCCACAACATTGCCTAAATGATATCAAAGTCAAAAAGTATTTATTCAATAAAATCACAAGGATCACTTTGAAACGTCTTAAAACTATGATAATCTGTAACAACTAGGTTAAATTGTGACAAGGATCATACAAAAGAACGGTAAGAACCAAGCCGTAAGTTTGTTGCCTGTTCTTCTAGCGTGAGTAAAGTTTGCTTATGTACGAAAACTAGTAAAGCAAACTTTTGAGTAGGAAAACTTGTATCGATCAAAATATTTTTTTTTTACTGAACTCTGTGCAATGATTGCACAGAAAATGGTTGTATGTGATTTTTCGAAAATGTGTTTAGTGTTCTTATATCTTTCAAAAAGTCGAAACGTGCCAGCGAGTGGTACATTAGCTCTTGTCTTCGCCATAAGACGTTTTCAAAGTGATCCTTGTGATCCAATTGAATAAATACCTTTTGACTTTGAAATTAAATATTTTATTTGCGTGAAGTACATTTCAGAAATTAATTAAGAACAATAAAAGATCCTGATAATTACTACTGCCAGAAAAACCTAGCATAAAAATATTAGACAAAATAAAAACATGAACATGTATTTTTTTTTTATATCTTACCTACAGTGCAAATGTTATCAAAATCGGTTCAGTACTTTTAATATTAGTGATGGCTCAGGCAGTGCCTATTTATAAATTTTATAAATAAAATGGCAGGTGTATGATATTTGCCATTTAAATAATATTTATTAACATTACTATAAAAAACCTTATTATTATGTGCTTCATCAACAATAGAAGTACACGTATAAAGGCTTTTTATGTGTCATCCAAAGGTTCTCTGGAAGAGATCTCTTACAGTGATAAGACCGCCCATTCCACTTCGCTGTAGTTTCAGAAAAGTCGATTTATGTATGGTATTTTCAACATCATTATAGTTGAATTTATGCATTCGTTTTCTTCTTCTTGTCTTGTCACCAGTTCTATCGAACCAGTGTGGTGAAAGGATTTCAAGTGCGCTACAAAGAGGCTCCTTTCGAGCACTGACGCAAGTTTTAGAAGTTTCTATAAATCTTATTGAATTATATTTTGTAACAACTTATGACAGCCTTCACAGCTCAGTTTAGCAGTAGCCTTCTGCGCCGTAGGCCGTGGGTTCGATCCCCACCGAGAACAAACATTTGTGTGATTAATATAGATGTTTGTTCTCTGTCTGGGTGTTATATAATATTATAAGTTGTATTTACAAAAAAAAAAGTATATAAGTAGTATATCAGCTATCTGGTTTCCATATCACAAGCTTTGGCTTAGTTTGGGGCGAGATAGTGATGTGTGAAATGTCCACCAATATTTATTTATTATTTATTTATATTACCAGTTTTCGGAATATATGTCACTTGCAACCATAATACAAAACTATAGCGTGCACACATTACTCTTACTCATAATCCTTCTATAACATTGTGTTAGTTAACAGACGGTTATACAACATGTAACATAATACCCCTATAAGGCCAGATACCAAGAGATCAGACCAATGGAATACTTTGACGTGTGCAAAGTTTGAATACTTCGTTTTCGAAATTCACATACAAAAGTTAAATTAATATTGTCTCAGAAAGCAACAACCCTCATAATGTGTACGTGACTTTGGTATATACACTATTTGCGTTTACTAATTGGTGGCAGTTCTGTTACCTATTTTATCTACAGTTCACAATTAAAGGTCATAAAACAGCTGTAAATAGGGCTGCGTCATGTTGTGTTAGTTTAAATTGCAGGAAAGTTTAAGAGGCATTTCATGAATGAAAAACTTTGAAATTTTAAAAGTCTTTGAACACAAGTTGTTCGCCATGACCTATAGAATACCCTGCTTCCGGGGTTATAGGGGTGTTATGTTACACGTTGTATAAAATCGGCAGACTCTTACCATAAAAGCGGCTGAAGACCCGATTGATCGATAAAGGGGCAGACAACCGTCAAACAACTCGCAAATTTCAAACGATAATATATTTTGAAATAAAGTCTTACAAAAAAATTTTAAAGACACTAGTTTTCGTATTTAATCAAACATTTGTTAGTAAAACTTTTTTGGATCAAAATTTTACTTTTGCCTTTGTAATGTAGTATTTTTCTTAGTTATTTTTAAAAAGGTCATTGATAAATAAATAAATATTGTTAGACTTTCCACCCAGCTATACCTAGCCCGCAACTATGCCAAAGCTATATGGGAACCAGATAGCTGATATAATACATATATACTTTTTTTTGTAAATACATACTTATAATATTATATAACACCCAGACAGAGAACAAACATGTATGTTCATCACACAAATGTTTGTTCTCGATGGGGATCGAACCCACGGCATACGGCGCAGAAGACAGAGCTACTACCAACTGAGCTGTGAAGGCTGTCATCTTGTGAACTATAACGTTGTTATCAAACGATCATGAAGAAAGCGGGTAGTTTATGGCTATAATACAAAGTCATTCAAGTCTACCGCCTGCGATTTAAATCGCATAATTTTCAGATAAATACATCTTTTAACATCTTTTATTTATATTAGTATACATACTCAGAGCTCTTAGAACTCAAGGCCGTTGAAGATATCTATGGAGGTAGTCTGAGGCACGTCCGAACGTTTTATTTTACTCGTCTGTTGAAGTAAGTTTAGTCATCGTGTTTTATTTTGTTTTATCTCCATTTATGTTTCTCCCCCATACTCATAAACTGTGGAATGAGGTACCACCGGAGGTTTTCCCGCTCACTTACAACATGAATAGCTTCAAAAAAAAATAGTGTTGTTGGTGTATATGGGCGACGGTGACCACTTAACATCAGGTGGGCCGTAAGCCCGTTTCTCTATCTCTTACATTAAAAAAAAATGTTTTGCACGATCTTCATTTTAATTAGTTTTTTCTGTTTGTCTTAACTGTTTAAATGCTTTTAGGCGGGACTAGTGTGATTCAAACAAACTTTAACACCAAAATATGTAGGTACCTAGTTTCATAAACAATAACCCTCATACTATAAAATGGTGTTATAATTTAAATATTGCTTAAAATTTGCGATGTCTTCGTTTGCCAGATTTTTTGTAGTAAGGCCGTTAATATCTTTTTATCTGTATCTTATTTTAAGGTTATGTATATGTTCTGATAAATTTTTACACCTATTAATACGTAAAAGCAATAAATGTATTGAAAAATATTAAAATATTTCGGTAAAAATCTTAATGCTAGGTAATGCTTGTATGCCATTTAATGTTTGGATTTTGCCTGTGACTACCCCGTAGATACCCCACAGATCTCTCAGTACCAAGATTCCTTTGAGTCCTAATATTAAATTTTGGGATATACCCACATTTTGCAGTAGGTATTCCATACGTGACAAGCTCATGGCCGCTGCTATACTTACAACACGAAAATTATGCGATCTAATCGTAGCTTCCGGAAACCAAAACCACTTTATCCCACCATCTGCTTAGACAGAGAAAATCAATTCTTAAGACGCAGACTACTGCTAATTTACTTCCCGCTCGAACATTTCAATATTTTCAAAGATAAACCACATAATGAAGTTATATCATCAATGAAAGAAATTAATATATAAAAAATCTTCAAAAATATTGAAATGTGAGCAAGAAGTTATTCGTCAGGTATCAGCCTCTTAATAAGGTTATCATCTATCAGACTTCCCCGCGTTAAGATGGTTCGGTGCATCAGCGAAAGCGAACTTCAGTCTATACGCTTCAGCGACCAACAAACTTATACTAGAATCGGTCCAATTATGCGTGGGCACATTCTGAAGCAGAATCATGAGTCCTTGAAAGTCCCGCTCCAGCATAAGCCGCTCCCTCCAATGCAGCAGAAACGCCGCACAGACGTACAACTGGAAGGTAGCGAATCCGTCCGATTCTGCGAGATAAGTGTCCCATAGGCGGATGGTGCACGCTAGGGGAATCTCCCGCGTGAGGAGATTGTTCATCCAGCGGAACGAGAACTGGAGGTAATCCACTCCGTGGGTCTGGAGATGCTCGTGGAGGGGTAAGTCGATGCGACGGATCAGCTCCTTGAGCTGGTTTACCTGTAAAGAAATGATTTTTTCATTGATGATACACATATTGTAATAAATACAGACAAAGATATAGGATTCGTGACCTAGGACATGGCTAGGGTTTACTACATTGGTTATTATAGGTAAGAAAAAAAGTACATAGTATCAAAATAAAGTATAATTTCTTTTTCTTTTTTACTAAGTCAAAGTCAAAGTCAATAGGTATTTATTCAATAAAATCACAAGGATCACTTTGAAACGTCTTAAAGCTAGGTGACTCTAGGTGCCAGTTCCACGCGACCAAAGCCTAGAAGAACAGCCAACAAACTTACGGCTTGGTTCCTACCGTTAATTTGTATGATCCTTTTACAATGTAATATAATATATTATTGAAGTTAAGTGAGGCGTAGGCATACAGAACTATGTTTAAAAACATATTTTTTATTGCCTTTTGCAGTTTGCATTAAATTAGTATCTCTACTAAACAATTGCACAGCATCTTTACAGTCTATATTTAAATTAAAGTAGATAAGTAATTAACTTTTTATCATATTCAGAGACACTTTGTTTCTTTCGTTTCCTTTAACAAAAAAATACTTACGACTAAATTTACGACTTACGACTTACAAAATCCCAAAGACATGAAATCATGCTAAATAAAGTATGTTCATGTACTTTATTGTTCTCATAAAGTATAGAGTACAATTGCCTGAAATAAAGTACAATACTTTATTATAAAGTACGGGTGGCAACCCTAGACATGGCATAAAAATATGATAGTAATATAGAACCAAGTAATACAGTAGAACCCGCTTAATACGATCACGCATGGCGAATACCAGAGCTAATGTGACTCTCGCTCGCACGTTACGACATGTTGAAAGATATAAAATCGCTAAACTCATTTTCGAAAAATCGCAATCAACCATTTTGTGTGCAATCTTGCACACAGTTTAGTAAAAATTTCATTTTTATCGATACCTACAATTATTCCTACACAAAACTTTGCGTTACTAGTTTTCGTACATAAGCAAACTTTTAATAAGGAAAACCTAGATGGAGACCATTTTCAACAAAAATTGTATTCATCAACACACCGCACCTATGTTGCACCCCAATATACTATATTTTACATAGATATGTAAAATAAACTGTATATTTATGTCTGAAAATAAATACCTATTACCTATTATTATTACACGAATGTCTTACATACCTACCTAGATTCAAAAACTATAAAAGATTTAGGATTCGCACCCTGTACATCACATCATTTTCATCACATCATGACTATTAATATCCCATAATTTTCCACATTGTTAGCAGGAAATATTCCTGTTTTTATCCCTATTTGAACAACAATATGAGGAAAACATATCTTCATATCGGTGACCGCAGAATAAAATTTAATAGTTAATTATTATTTAAAATAGAGGTAAATTTACACGCCTAATTACGCAGTTGGCTAGAAAATAATCGACGACTTATATATTTTTAGTTATTTATTATTGTATGTTCGTATCATGTAAGAGTATTTTTATCCTACTAATATATATATACTACTACTATATATATATATATGTTTCATACATTTGTTCAAAAAACAGCTGTTTCATACGTTTTATCCAGGTAGGTATTGAACTTTTGTAAGAAACAGCTGTTTTTTTTTCGCGTTCACAGTGTTGGTTCCTTAGAAAAAGTTATTCATATTGATGGGTACTTTAGCCCCCTGAAGTTTATATACACAATTATTGGAACACGTTTTATATGTGAAAGTAATACATATAATATATGTGTATATATATACAACGTGTTTATTAAGAATTGTAGGGATCCGAAAGCAGGATATTCTACCGGTCATAACGAACAACTTTTGTTCTACGACTTTTAAAATTTCAAAGTTTTTCATTCATGAAATGCCTCTTAAACTTTTATCTAAAATGAATCTAAACGCATCATGAGGCAGCCCTATTTACAGCTGTTCTTTGACCTCTAGTTGTTAACCTTAGATAAAATAGGTAACAGAACTGCCACCAATTACCTAGTAATGTGCCTACCTAATAATGATGTTGCTGTTTTTAAAGATCTTGGTATGTAAAAGAAATATTTTCGCGACTGTAATCCCTAGTCACGGTAAACATTCTCTGAGATCTTTGGTACTAATACCTATTCAGTAACTAGGTACCTACGTGGCTACGTACTCAATATTTAATAGAATATTTATTTTTGTTTAATTACTAGATGTCGTAAACCAATGTTTATGATATTCATAGTTCTTTAAATTGTAACATGTTACTTTACCACCATGGTTCAATGACACGACAAAATTATTCAACTGCAATTTTGGGAAGTGTCTAGTCTGTCCTATTTAATCTTTGACTAACCTGTCTGTCATTGGTTGCATTTAAAAACGCATATCCAATCAGGACGGCCGACGGCCGCCGATCAGTGTTACCATTTGTGGCAGATTTCTGCCATTTGGCAGATTTTAAATATTTCAAGAAAAATCTTATTAGTTTGAATTTTTAATGAAATAATATTTATAATTTATTTATTTTTTACCGAACTGGAAACTTCTTATTCTTTTTTACCTTTATTGATTTGGTTTCTAAACAACTTCTATCTCGTTTTAGATAACTGCAAACCGTTACAAACGATCAAAAGATAGTAACTGAATGTAATGTAGGTATTTAATTTATTCCGTAGCCACGAAGGAGATGGTATGAAGTCATATTTTTGGTATTTTTATCGTCAAGCTTGGTAGATTTTGACAGATTTTTTGGCAGGTGTGTGGTAGAACCGCCACTTTTGAGATGGTCACCCTGTTTGTGTTTACATGCGTTGTTGTACATTGTTTTGTTGAGAAAATGTCATCAAACGTGATAAAATGGTGATTGTTATGTAAAAAGCCGTCGTCAGTCAGTGTGTGTATGAGCAGTGTCTACGAGGTAATGGTTTAGTGTGAAGTTTGAAGCCTGTGTCGTGCGAAATCTCGCAAACTTACCAAAATCCAGTTTTATCCAGTGTTATTATAGCCAGTAAATAATGACAAAATCCATAGGAACCAGTAAAAATATCGTGTCAGGGGATTGGCGGCGTACCTACCTACCTACCTACCGAAAGGTAAGTATTTCAAATTATCTCGTAGGTTATCGTTGTTTTTCTCTTTCCTAGATAGAAGCGCGCGTGCGTGTGACCTTGACACGTACACAGACAGGGCTGTTGCAAATTTCTGAGAAAATATTAATTTTACTTTTCTATGGGAATTTCGAAAACGATGTATTCAACCGTTGCACACGTCAAAGTATTCCAGTGCTTGGTCTAAATACACGCTCTTTGTTTCCCTACATAACTTCATCAACACGTTGTATATTAGGCCTGATTAGGCCTGAGTAGGCCGTGGGTTTGATCCCCACCGAGAACAAACATTTGTGTGATGAACATAGATGTTTGTTCTCTGCCTGGGTGTTAAATAACATTATAAGTATGTATTTACAAAAAAAAAGCATTTATGTAATATACCAGCTATCTGGTTTCCATATTACAAGCTCTGGCTTAGTTTGGGGCTAGATAGTGCTGTGTGGAAAAGTCCAGTAATATATTTATTTAATATTTATTTATTACTGAACCGATAAGGATGAAACTCAGAACAAAATGTAGTTCGTAACCGGGATTAGCATACAAGCAAAGTTGACAGCACTGGTGGTCTAGTGGTAGCGGCCCCGCCTTCCAATCCTAAGGTCGTGGGTTCGAAACCGGTCGTGCACCAATGAGTTTTTCTGTTCAAAAATGTATGTGCACAATGTACATGTACTCTCATACGGTGAAGGAAAACATCGTGAGGAAACCGGCATGTCGTGGAACCTAAAAAGTTCTATAACATGTGTCCAAGTGCTCGAAAGGAGCCTCTTGAGGCGCACTTTAAAATCCTTTCTGTTTCCACACTGTTTCGAAAATACTAGTGACATGACAAGAGAAGAGAGCATACAAGCTACTTTTTATCCCGAAATATTACCAGGAAAGGTGTAGAAAAAATGGGAAAAAAAATCTTATTTCTGCAGCCAAGCAGCGTTGCTGTTTCTGTTTGAAGGGTGTGGTTGCCGGTGTAATTACAGCCACATGAGGCTTAACATGTTGCCTCAAGTTGATGGACGAAGGACTTACAAGGCAATGCTTACGAGGAAAAACTCATTGGTGCACGACCGGCTTCGAACCCAGGACCTTAGGATCGCAAGGTGGATCTCTCTTCTTATTTTTATATTTTCCTATGTATTGTCATGTGTACTTACTATACTATAATTTTCTAAAACATTTATAATTATTATTAAATAAACAATACTGTTAGGGCATTGTAAAAAGAAATAAATAAATCAACATCAGGTGGACCATAAATAGGTAGGATAACTCACTTTATACTGTATCCCGAGCTGCGCGAAGATGTAGTTATCCTGTATGCTGTCGAGGAACTTGGAGAGGCACCAGAACGAGTCCGCCTCGATCACGTCGCGCTGCTCCTCCGCCAGCGCGTCCAGCGGGAAGCTGTCCAACTCCTGGCCGGGAGCTGCTTCCTGGAGACAAAGAACCAAAGTTCATTTGTATTTCCTATCATTTATAAGCAGGGGCCGGAATAGGTAGAGTTTTTAAGTACCAAATGACGTAAAATTACCTTCGTAATCTTAACATGAATATGCCTTTTAAACCCGGAATTGGGGATTAATAAAAATTGTTTCCTAAAAGTTATGGGTTTTTTTTATATACAACTAGCAGATGGAACAAGCAGATGGCCCACCTGAAGTTAAGATTGATATTATTGTCTTCTAAAACTCTTTTTTTCCTATGTTAAACACAAACTTAGTAGCGTTACACGTACAGCAAAGCTATTTTAAAACATTCGGAAAGGTTTCCAATCGGAAACGTCAGTTTTTATCACATTTGATTTGGAACCTGAATCGTTTCTGAAACGGGGATTAAAAATGGCATATCCATATTTCGACTTCGTAGTAGCGTATTTGACGGTACTTAAAAACTCCTATTCCGACCCCTGTTTATAACCCCCCTGTCTAAGTAATAGTATTCCGAATATCAAATCAAATACATTTCTTTTTTGTCGTCATAAAAACATGGGAGAAATACGGATCTAGACTTATTTAGTTTTAAGTTCTTTTTATACAACTAGCTGATGGAACAAGCAGATGGTCCACCTGATGTTAAGTGGTAACCATCACCTATAACAAAGCATTGCCTCGTAAGTCACACACGATAGGAACGTGCCCTACGATGCCCTGCCCTGCGTCCATCCTCATCCTGCGTTAAGCCTCATGCGCCTGTAATTACACCGGCAACCACACTTTTCAAACCGAAACACAGCGTTGCTGCTTGGCGGCAGAGAAAGGCGTGGTGGTAGTACTTCCCCGGAGGAGCCACACACACAAAGCTCTACTACTCTTAAACTACTCTACTAGTCTACGAGTTTTACTAGTCTTAATATTTAAACTAAAATATTACAGTGTTTTGAGATGCATTGTGAAAAAGACCTTATGTTAAGGGCCGGTTTCACCATGCTCTGTTAGATTAACAAAGGATTAAACGTCCGTTAAAAATTACAAAATGTATGCGTTTGACATCTAAGGTTAGATTTAACGGCCTGTTAATCCTTGATTGGTAACTAACAGAGCATGGTGAAACTGGGCCTAAGACATAGAATTGAGTTCCTCGCTCTAACCAAGCTTTTGTGTGTAGAAGCGAGGGCTCTTCCTCTGGCTAGTTACAAGGAGAATGGTGATGGTTACCACTTAACACTAGATGGGCCACCTGCTTGTTACATCACAAGAAGAATTAAAAAAAACGTGCTAAATCGACAAGACAAGAAATTGCAACTTATTAACTTTTCAACTTTCAATCGTGAGTACAAACCTGTAGGAAGACCATGAAGAAAGGAGTGACGAGGTCATTGATCCCTTGCACGTAGCCAGAAGCCGGGTGCCTTATCGCCCAGATGTACAGGATCCTCTCGAACATCACCTGGTAGAAATTACATGTTGGTTATAATAAATAATATATAATATAATTTCTAAAGATATTTATTCCATTGAATCACAAGGCATATCATATACGTCGATATATGGAGGATGTACCAGGTACAAAAGTCACGGAGTTCCCGTCCTAACAGCGACTAAGCCATGATGGACACTCACATTCACAGGGCAGAGATACAAGGAGGTTGTCCTGGGTACAGCAGCCGCAAAGCCACGCCATTCCCATCCTCAACAGCGACTAAGCCATGACAGACCCACACCTGCACGGTGCTGAGACACAGGGAGGTTGTCCTATGTACTACAGCCGCTAAGCCACGCCATTCCCGTCCTCAACAGCGACTAAGCCATGACGGATCCTCACCTGCACAGTGCGCTGCTGGAACAGCGGCACCAGCGGACTCATCCGCGGTATGTCGATGTGTATCTGCCGGTACGTATCGTCGTCTCGCTCCCCCTCGTAGTACTGCCGCACGAGATGCTTGTAGTCCGCTCTCTTTCGCACCAGCGTTTCAACTCGACGTTCGCAATTCGCGGGAAGGTATCCCGCTAGGAGGCGCCAGGTTATAGCTCGGGCCTGGAAAAATGATAGATCATTATATAATAGTATGTATTTACAGAAAAAAAATGTATTTATGTAGTATATCAGCTATCTGGTTCCCATATTACAAGCTTCGGATTAGTTTGTGGAATGTCTACCCATTTCTATTTATTTATTTTATTGATAAACACAACAAATAAGGACATACCTCTGAGTACCCCCTTAGACGTCATCAAATAGCCTGGAGTTACTTGATACTAAGAGATCAAGGTTATATCTACCGTGCCTGGGGATCGAAGTCGTGTAGCTGTTTCAGTTTTTTTTTATAAGTATACAATTTTTTATATTTTAGTACTTAATATCTAACAATTGTAGTAAGACAATGGGCGGCTTTACCGCTATAAGCATCCCTTCCAGGTAACCTTGGGAAATGCAACGAGATTCGCTGTTTATCTATAAAATAGTAGCAGTTTTGAGACGTTAATGTACTTCTCGTTAGAAAATTTAAGATATTTGACGATATAAAATCACTAAATGAAGTGTGAAAACTTAAGAACAATAGATAGATAGATAAAAGAACAAAAAACATCTGAGTGATATACCTACAATGGACGGTCTTTTCGCTAAAAGCGAGGTCTTCCAGACAACCTTCGGGTGGACTGGATTTGACAAGAATGATATAGGACGTTGGCGTAGAAAAAAGAATTATAAAAACGCAAGTTTCAGCTAAAATACTATCACCTATATTATTTAAAGTATTTAAGTACCTTCTTAACTATTTTGTGTGTAGTTATTTTTAAATATTTATCTATGTAATGTTTTTGACTGTTACTCCATTAATTTTCCTCGTGCACATGCTGTAACAACCTTCTCCATCCAAAGGCTGTCTGGAAGAGATCGCTTTCAGCGATAAGACCACACATTAAACTATTTTACTTCTGTTCAGTTTAGTGTACAATAAAGTATTTTCATTCATTCATTCAAAGATTCCTAAGCACAAAACAGGGAAACTTGGGTCGAAAGTATGAATTGGACTTTCCCGAAAAACACATATAGAAGTAGGTATATACCTACTAAAGCTGTCATTGTTAGTAGTAATTCCGAGGACTGAATGACTAAAATGTTCTAATTTAATTTAAAACTAACTTACTCGGTTATGTATTAGGATTTTGACAGACGTCACAGCTTAGTTGGTAATAGCTCTGCCCTCTGCGCTGTAGGCCGTGAGTTCGATCCCTAAGGCGAACTATTGTATTGAATTGATTTTCAAAAAATTCAACATACACAAAAAATACAAGTACCTCTACACTGATGACGTTTTGGTTTCCTCCTCCACCTAAAGTTTTGTATTATGTTTTTCAGTGTATTTGATGAAGGTTTATTTCGCAAAATAGTTATATTATTTATATTTCACGACAGATTATTAGTTTTTTTCGATTTAAAGTTTATGTTAATTTCGTATACAAAATAATTGGGTAATTTATAATACCAGTAGGTAAAAACGTACAGTAAACAATATGTTATTGTCAATCCATGGCCTACTTAATTAAAATCATGATTCATCCAGGACAAACAACACGATACAAACATTTTCCTTTTAAATATCGAGGAAACTTGAAATTCCCAATAAACAACATAAACTTATGTTAAAACTACGCAGTAGACTTCAATATATACGCGCGCACTATGAGGCTTACAACTAGTTCGTAGTTTGACGTTACAGTTTAAACATTATCACAGTTTATCATCATGAAGTCCCAACGTGCAACAAGGATGGAGCGAGTCCGTTCAGAGAAAGTTTTGAAGAAAGCCAAGGTGGCGAAAAGGAAGGCTGATAAGGCCGCCACGAGATGGCAAAACAACGTTGTTCGCGTTCTCATCGAAAGAGTCTAGAAACTTTACCTGCGTATTCCGAAGAGTAGTAGAGTGTAGTAGAGCGAGTAGTAGAGTGTAGTAGAGTGTGACTCGTCCGGGGAAGTACTACCACCATGCCTTTATCTGCCAGATCTGCCAGAAGGCACGCCGTGTTTCGGTTCGAAGAGTGTTTTTGTCGGTGAAATTACAGACACATGACTTACATCTGTCGCCTCAGGTTGGAAGCGGGGCAGTGCATCGTAGGGCACGTTCCTGGCGAGCGTGACTTACAAGGCAAAGCTTTGTTATAGGTGATTGTTACCACTTAACAAAAGGTGGGCAATCTGCGTACTCTACGCACACAAATGAATACATTCGACACTCAGTTTAACATAAGGTTTTTTTTCGGAATACGAGACAGACCTAGATTCTAAGCTTTAATTGAGGTAACTCGCGCCTTTATAGAAACAAATCCAAAAAAAATACCTGTCACTCTACATTATTGTTATCAATAGTGTGTGAGTGAGATGTAAAGATAAGCGGTGCCATTTTGAATTGGTTTCTTTTAAGACGCGGGTTATTAAAGTATTTTTGACAGATGTGTCATACAACATATTCTTGAAAGACTAGAGATTATATCTAGCCGTAAGTCATTTTCACTCCATTACAAATAAATACTAAGCCTGTTTTTTGTACTTTTTCTAGTGGTTTAAGTTCACTTTTTTATTTCATTACAATTAAGAAACATATCACAAATATTTTAACTTATACTTGTTAATCTTCTTGGCACAATAAGATTTTCGAAGTTATTTAGTATTTATAAGTAAGTGTTAATTTTGCATTTTCTTTTTGTAATTAAATATATTCAAAAATAATGTTGTTTTTTTTTATTGACTAGGTAGTCTAGGTACCTTTGTGTCTTATTAAGACATGACGAAAGAGATGTTTCGTAGACTAACGGCAGGTTTCTGAAAGCTCGATCAAAACTAATCGCATATCAAGTCACTCGTTATCTCTATCTAATTCGATGTAATAGCTGAAATGGCGAGTGACTTGACATCCGATTAGTCTTGATCGGGCTTTCAGAAACCGGCGATCAGTCCATAGATCCGAGAACCGAAGTAATCGTCATAGCTCGCAGAATTAGAGCTGATTTCACCATGCTCTGTTAGTTACTAATCAAGGATTAACAGGCCGTTAAATCTAACTTTAGATGTCAAACGCGTACATTTTGACATGACCATTTGTTCTGTTAGATTAACAAAGGATTAAACGGCCGTTAAAAATGACAAAATGTACGCGTTTGACATCTATGGTTAGATTTAACGGCCTGTTAATCCTTGATTAGTAAGTAACAGAGCATGGTGAAACTGGGCTTTAGAGCTGATTTCACCATGCTCTGTTAGATTAAAAAAGGATTAAAAGCCCGTTAAAAATGACAAAATGTACGCGTTTGACATCTATGGTTAGATTTAACGGCCTGTTAATCCTTGATTAGTAACCAACAGAGCATGGTGAAACCAGGCCTTAGCCTACAATTCTTAGTCAAAGTAAACAGATATTCAATTCAATCACGAACTTTGGTGGACAGGTTGCCAGCCCATCGTCGATAGTCGCGTTAAACACTCGCTGCAAACTCGATCATAAATTATCGGAACGAGACAGCAGTATTGCTCTCTCTCTAGCACTTAGGAGAACGGCACGATCCTTTTGTTTAAGCGCAGGGATGTGCATTATTGGAGTCGATAAGAACTATCGATACATGACGTGACCTCTCCGACCGCGCAATCACCGGGCGCTCTCGCTGAGTCATTCTTTTTATCGATAACGTGCATGCGCCCGCGCCGAGTACTCTCAACACTAGTGTTCAGATGATTTATGACCGAGTTTGTAGTTTCCTCACGATGCTTTCCTTCACCGTTTAATAGCACTGAGCACATTAACTTTTCTATAAGAAAAATCGATTGGTGCACGACCGGATTCGAACCTACGACCTTACGATCGGAAGACAGGGTGACTCTCACTAACAATGCTCTCTAAAAAATAGTTCGCTTTAAGATTCAGGCTTCATTTTGACCCCTGATTTGACACAAAATAATTTTGTACTTTACAATGCTCAGATATAATTGGGAAGTAAATAAATTGCTGTTCAAAGACTGTACCTTAGTTTTCGTGTCAAGGCCTATATGGACCTATAGGGCATGCTCATAAATGAATCGTAAATGGACCTGTACGGCATGTTAGCTAAGTCAGGCATGGCTAACACACTCTGCAACAGGTTCTTGCGATAGGCATTTATTAGATAAAATAACCACACTGATAATAACAGTCACATAAAAAACATTATATCATGGAAAGAGGAAAAAAAAATACAATAAAAAGTGTAAGGAGGTAGTCATAATGTCTATATCTTGAATCCAAGTTTATCTTAGATTTAAGCCTCTATTTAAATTTTAAATTTAAATAGAGGCGCGCATATTAAGTAAATATAAAATCCATACCATACAAAAAAAGATAAACTAAACTCCAATTTGGGGTACTATAAGTATTAGCTGCTACAGCAGCAAAAGGCTTAGCCCTTTTGCTGCTACAACAGCAAAAGGGTCTTGACTCAGCATAATGTCATTTTTTTTTATTATACTTCTTGCATGTAGAAAGCTTTACCACTATTCTATTGAGATGTCTACTTTGAGCGCTCTGAACAATTCTTCTTTAATAGTTTTCGGTACACAGTGTGTATCTAAAGGTGGTATACAATTTTTCTTTTGATGACTAGTTTCTATTGAAACAGTGTGGTGAAAGGATTTTAAGTGCCCCTCAAAACGACTCAATAAAAAAGGTTCACAACAAGGAATACTGTTTATTATATTTTCTATTATAAGAATATTTGACGGAATAAACAGAATGACCTGGGTATACACAGCAGACCATGTCTACCAAGGATGTGCCTTATGTGGCAATGTACTACATCCATAACCTTGGTTAAAGGTCATGTTAGATATATTTGTAAATGCACCAACATCAATACCCTTCAAAATCTGTACAAAAGGTGGTACAAACAGTGGTACTGCTTTTATGAAGAACGGTTTTACAAAGGGTCAGAGTACAGTAAAGGGTGTGCAGCTATAAAAGAAAATTTTTGAAGAAAAATTTATGTATATGTATAAGCCTTCTTTTTTACGATTGCATCCTGTAGGGGGACTACAGAGGGTTATATTTTGTTAAGGTCATTGACCTCTGAAGTTAACAATAACAGAACTAGGGTCTAATAACGGAACTCGGTTACAAGGGCAAAATGACTTAGAAAATTTTTGAACAAAAAAATTATTGAATGCATGCACCTTGAATGCATCATTGTCTGCTTAATCTTGGCATTGAATGCAACCAGTTATGCAAATCCATTGATAATGCAGCCGACTCCTAGTCTAACTGCAATGTCAGTAGTCTAATGCAGGGTGCATTAGTCAACAAAAGGAAATTTACCCACTAAGCTATATGATTTAGTAGAAAAAAACGGAATTAACGACTTTGATCCCGAGGCATGGTAGACGATTGAGTAGGTAAAAAGAATATGTAGGATTTCACTTACTTTTACAGGTATTCCAGACCAGCTGTGCTGCTTCAGCTCAGTCAAGTCAATCACGTCGCTCTCATGAAGCTGTTGAAACCGTTCCAACTTAGATTCACTGCTCTCCTCTCTAGAGGCCAAAGCAGAAAGTTTCACCGCCCTAGGTCGACCCGGATAGTGACGCATGGACACGGAACCACCTGGCCCAGTCTTTCTGACCTCCACCTTCTTTGGAACATCCTCTTTTTTGGCAATTTCTGTGTTTACGTCACCTTTGTATACAGTCTTTTTACGATGCGAATTAATAACATTCAAAGCCGCAGTTTGCGATATCGCCTTCGATATCCTAGTCTCCGCGATACCGGACACAATTTCATCGTCTCCCAAGTCCCAAGCGTCATTTACTGACGCCTGGAACTGCTGATAGGAAGACCCTGACATAACCTCGTTCGTCCCGACTCTCTGACAAGGCCTGCCCGGGATAGCGCGGTGCTGTGTCTTCCAAAATGTTTCAGGTAATACAGCGCCCTTGTCATGTTCGGGCTGAATACTTTCCATAATAATATATTGTTGAGAACATTCTAAATAACTTTGTTGAACAACAAAATAATACGGGAAAATTGATATGTGTGACAGTTCAATGGACAAGTCATTTCATAGACAAAATAATTAACTTCTCAACTTTTTTCAAACCTACATTTTATTCTAAGAATTAAAAACGAATCGCCTCGTTCTACATTGAAATATATTATTGACATGTATCGCAAGATAAACAAAGCGCCTTGTTTTTTGGAAGCAGATAAGCTTGGCTTATCTATAAAATATTTTTAAAATATATAAGTAAATTAATTTGATATTCTCGAATGATCGTAGATTACGTAGAACGAAACGTAAAACCATAGACTCAAAGATCATGAGATAGAAGAAAGTCTGTTCCTAGGGTAAGAAAACAAAGCTGTTTCTGTTTCCTATTACAGAGATATTTTTTCAGAAAAATCCTGTAAAATCAGAACAGTGCCTTCTTTCATGTTTTATCAACCTTTGTAAGACCTTTGTGGTATGTTTGACAAAATAAGAAAGGAGGCATGACAAGAAGCCTTTATTCTCGTTTTGACCACAAATCAAAATAAAATATAGGGCTATTTTGGATTCGATGTAGATGTTTTTTTTTTGTAGAAGTTATTTTATTTCTGAAAAAACCTTGCACATCAACTTTTAGGCAAATCAGTGGGTTACAAACTGTTTATTTCAGTTTCCAAAGTCAAAACTTAATTATGATAACGTCTACTTACGTTTCTAGGTGGCTTGGCTTGTTTGATCAATCAATGATGCTATTGAAATTCAGATAGCTCAAAATCGCGTGTTACGTACCTACAAAATGGCAAGCCTAAACCCAGAAAACGAATCTACATCAATGTTTATGCAAAAAGGTGATAGCAACCGAAACAAGAGCCCCTCTAAATCAGAACATTCACCATCAAGAAGAAATTCTTCTGTGAAACCCGACAGCGTCAACATGCCTGCTGAAGTTATCACTGTAAAAGACTTCTTTGACTTTATGAAGACTGCCTATCAAGTTTACGAACACCTAGAAGGAGACGAAGAAGAAGGGTCTAAAATAAATTGGGAAGAGCTGACCAAATTGACTGTGATCAACCACGTGATAGAGCAGCAAGAGAGAGACCTTTTGCACCAGACCACGTTTGCTGAACCGAAAGCAATTACAAGCAAGAGCGAAACAGCTTTGGAAAAGAAAAATACAGAAGAAAGAACTGAGAAAAGGTATAGCTGCAGTGAACTTGAAGGTAAGATTAACTAAGGAGTAGTTGCTTACCAGCGCCATCTAGTAATAGTGTTAAGAACTATGTCGTTTCGTTTCAGGAAAAGGCCGTAGGAAATCACTGCCACCTGAAGCAAGAGTTGAAATGCTTGGTGTTTGGACTGAAGCTAATTTAAATGGCAAATTAAATGATGTGAGTATCATCCCCTAGGTTATCATCGTTATTCACTGAAGGATTATCTCCATCTTTAATATCTAGGTACTGCTTAACTATTTAGGGCTAAACCAGATCATAGATGGCGCTATTCAGAATTATATTTTTCAGGTGATAAACGAAGGAATTCTGGATTCCATTTTGCCGTATTTAGTGGGATACAGGAAACCGTCCAAAACAAGTAGCGTTTACACTCCGATTATCAAGAAGGTTCCTTCAGCGACATCAGCTGATATTAAAAAGCCCGCGAGTTTTGGTGGTAGGTCCCTTCCAATGTAAGGTCTATAAGGTCATGGAGATTTATTTGTTAAGATCATGAAGTATCCAAAATTTAAGGGTAAACTTTTACAATAACACTTCGGAATAGCTACACTGTCTGCCTGTCTGTACGTACATTCTACAGCACAAAGATTTTAATATTATTCTGTCTGCAATATTTTGCGAGTTGTAGGTAGGTAGGTACATTGTGAATACATTTTGTGAAATTTTATAAAATTATCAACTTAAAACCACACTTGTTTTATCTCTGTCTGAAAAAATATATTTATATTAATAAATAATGAACAACACTACAACAGTAGCTACTAAATTCATAGAGCAAAAATTTGGTATACCTATTACAAAAACATTGACTACTTTTTTTGATTTCTAAAGGTTTTCTAAATGAGAAGGAATCGAGGGATCGATTAGGGAGGCGTAAATCTTCAGTAGTAGCTGCGCAAGAGCGAAGTAATCAGAAGCAGGAGTAAGTACATTATCTTTTTAACAAAAATACTTATTTAGTAATTTCAATTTCAACTGTAATATCCGATATGGTCTAGTGGCTAGGATACCTGGCTCTCACCCAGGAGGCTCGGGTTCGATTCCCGGTATCGGAATAACTTTTTGCACTATTTTTTTAGCGGTGACGTTGAAATCCACGTTTGTGACGAAGTGAAAGGCATGAAGAAAGATTTTAGATGTCCTCAGAAGCTTTTGGTGTCGAAAATGGGTTATTTTGCTGATGTGACGGCAGGCCAGAGGCTGGAGGATATGGATATTTCTGTACACTGTGATATTCAGGTATTTCGGCATTTGCTTTTGCTTTTTTAGGGTTCCGAACCCAAAGGGTAAAACGAGACCCTATTAATAAGACTCTGCTGTCTGTCCGTCTATCTGTCTGTCTGTCACCAGGCTGTATCTCATGAACCGTGATAGTTAGACAGTTGAAATTTTAACAGATGATGTATTTCTGTTGCTGCTTCAACAAATACTAAAAAACAGAATAAAATAAACTTTTAAGGCGGCTCCCATAGAACAAACGTGATTTTTTTTACACAATATTTTAAAAGAACTACACGATTAAGAACTTTGAACTTTTGAAGAAAATCAGCAAGTAGTTATTGATTAACAGATATTCGATTGGCTGATGCGATGGGTGAAGCGAGACAGCATTCTGGTCGCGGAGTGGCCTCTGCTGGACCCACACAATGTCGTCCCTATCCTTGTATCGGCCTCCTTTCTTCAGGTAAGATATTCTTAACTTTTTTTTTATGTGTCAAGATCTTGAAAGGAACTTTTTCGGGGTGCACTTAATTATTATTTATTTTATTATTTATTATTCACTTACACCTAGTTATAACTTTACAGATACTTATATAATACTTACAATCCTTTCCACACAGTTTCGAAATACCTTGTGACACGACTCGAATAAGCTATTTTTAACCGTTCGCGTATTAAGGGGCTGACAAATATCAAACAACTTCTCGCTCGCACGTTTCGACATGTTGAAAGATATAAAATCACTAAACTCATTTTCGAAAAATTGCAATCATCCAAAATGGTTGATTGCGATCCTACCTATATATGTATATATTATGCTGATCTATGCTACGAACTATAATTTGGTCAAAGTTTTATGATTTCTGTATTCATCCTGATCGGTTTAGTTTAAAGTGTACAAAAAAAACACTAACGGACGAATAAAGAACCTCCTCTTTTTTGAAGTCGGTTAAAAACAAAACTATACAATGGACGGTCTTCCAGACAACCTTTCAACAATAATTTGTGAGTGTAGATGGAGCCACTGCTCCACGACTGCCTCATGTACTGCCATGCTCACTTGAGCGACATCGTGAAGACTTCCACCAACCTGGCCTGCCTCAGCGACGCTCTGCTAACGAGGTAAGCACCATCTCCAATCTCCATCTTCATTACAGCGATGAAATTAATTAAATCAGCCATGAAAGTCAATTTTTAGGATTCCGTACCCAAAAGGTAAAACGGGACCCTATTACTAATACTCCGCTGACCGTCGTCCGTCCGTCTGTCTGTCTGGTTTAAATTTTCTAATCTAATTTCTGTTGCCGCTATAACAAAAAAATACTAAAAAAGAGAATAAAATAAATATTTAAGGGGGCTCCCGTACAACAAACGTGATTTTATTGCTCGTTTTTGCTCGATATTGATAACGGCACAAGAAGACGCTTGAAATATTCACACAATAATTTTATATATTCACTTTAAAAAGAAATTAAAATAAAACAAATATTTAAGGAGATACAACAAACGTGATTTTTTTGCCGTTTTTATAGATACGTACCCCAAGTATGAGTTTGCTTACCATTGCTAAGTAAAACTCATACTTGGGGTAACGGAATGGTAATGTAATGGTAATGATACGGTTGTATGGCAATGGTACGGAACCCTAGGTGCGCGAGTCCGACTCGCACTTGGCCGGTTTTATTTTGTAAAACTGACTGACACTGGTAGGAATTATTATTGTCCATATGGATGGAAATCCAAATGTTTGTTCTCGGTGGGGATCGAACCCACGGCCGTAAGCGCAGACGGTAGTGTTACTACCAACTGAGTTGTGAGGGCTGGGCTACCAACGAAAGAAAAACACAAAAGGTTATTTATTCGGATGGACATTTTCAAACGTGTCCAGCTTTAAGACGTTTGAAAGTGAATAAATGAAAGACGAATCTAGTCAGTTCCACACGCGACCAAGCCTAGAAGAACGGGCACAAGCACGGGAAGAACAAACTTACAACTTGCCTCGTCTTTTGTACCATCCTTGTCAGTGGCGTAGCTAGGTAGACAAGGGCCCCGGTGCATAGAGAAAGAATTTTGTGAGCAGGCTCAATATTTTCTAGCTTCGGGAGCTGGCTGGCCTTCTCTTTTCAAAGCTTAGGTTAGAGGGCCCCCTGAGTTCCGGGGCCCTGGTGCACTGCACCACCTGGCCATACGATAGCTACGCCACTTATCCATATGCGTTGTCCGTCTACAGGTTAGCAGCAATGTACACAAACGCGGAACTGGAGGCTGTCCGTGATCGCAAAGACAAGATCCAATCGCGACTGTACTGCAAGATGATCCTATCTCTCGCGGAGCCGGTGCCGGAGACCCTCAGAGGACACTACTCCACGCTGGCGACGCTCTTCAAATGCAGCAAGTGAGTGACTTGCTCTCAGTGGCGTAGCTAGGTGGACAAGAGCCCCGGTGCGTAGAGAAAGAATCGGGCATAGAAAATGAATTTTGACACAGACACAGACGCAGACGCAGACGCGGACGCAGACGCAGACGCAGACGCAGACGCAGACGCAGACGCAGACGCAGACGCAGACGCAGACGCAGACGCAGACGCAGACGCAGACGCAGACGCAGACGCAGACGCAGACGCAGACGCAGACGCAGACGCAGACGCAGACGCAGACGCAGACGCAGACGCAGACGCAGACGCAGACGCAGACGCAGACGCAGACGCAGACGCAGACGCAGACGCAGACGCAGACGCAGACGCAGACGCAGACGCAGACGCAGACGCAGACGCAGACGCAGACGCAGACGCAGACGCAGACGCAGACGCAGACGCAGACGCAGACGCAGACGCAGACGCAGACGCAGACGCAGGCACAAACATAGACAGTTATTTATTGGCCACAAGAACACACAACATACTATAATTAGGGTAATGTAGGTAGGTACAACAATTAACAAAACAGTGACAACATTAAACAACTATTCTGATCCTTCTCTGATGTATAGGGTAGGCCTACGTCTGTGCCTCTGGATTTTATAGAGCTTTCTCGTCTATCTGTCGTTTTAAAAATACCTGTTCCTTTAAAAGCGCCATTCTCTACGGTCCTCCAGTCTTCGCCATTCGTCTATTCATCACAAAAAAGTGTTCTTCCCAGATGTAACAAGCTCCTGGGCAGGCACGTGGCGGAGCAGGTGCCCTGCCAGCCGGCGTGCATGCGCATCGACAGGCGAGGGCGAGTGGTATCCGCTCACTCCAAGTAAGTCAACGTCCAAAGTGACCATTGACACTGTTGTGTCTAACATTATACTATGCGCGCTGACTGGGTTAGGCAAGCGTGGGCGGGTAGCTTTAAACACGCGGTCGTCGTGTGGCACTCAATTCCAGCCAGCCGAACCAGGCAGACGTTAGCGTTACTATAACTATTGTGTGTATTATTTGGTACCCAAGCAACCTGTACAGTACAGACACGATAGAAGAAGAAGAAGAAGAAGAACATCCAAAGTTATATTGACTTGACTATGGACTGAGTTGACTATAAAGTATTTTGTCTATATCACATATCACTTGACACTGGCAAAATTGTCTGTCGAATGACGGACAGGTGGCACGTAAACAAAAAAAAGAAGAAGAATCACTAGGATCACTTTAAAACGTCTTAGAGCTAGATTTTGTCCAGATGATGCGCGGTTACTTCTGCCTGCAAGCATTAACAATCATCAAAGTGATCCTTGTGATTTTATTGAATAAATACCTATTGACTTTGACTTTGACTAACTATTTTTGAAATACACACAGATAAAAGCACTTGGATCGGATCGGTTTTAAACCTACAACGTAGATCGGAAGTCGGGGAAGCTACAACTAGACCACCACTACTGGTAGCGGCACTGCCTTCCAATCCAAGGTCGTGGGTTCCAAACCGGTCGTGCACCAATGAGTTTTTCTGTTCAAAAATGCCACAAAAGTGTGTGCACAATGCCAGTACTCTCAAACGGTGAAGGAAAACATCGTAAGGAAACCGGCATGTCATAGAACGTAAGAAGTTCTAAACATGTGTGAAGTGCTCGAAAGGAACCCCTTTGAAGCGCACTTAAAATCCTTTCACCGCACTGTTTCCAGAACTAGTGACATTACAAGAAGAACACACGATAAACAGAAGCCCACAAACAACTAGCGCTGATAAAATCTCCCATACAAAGTCATGTTTTAAACATTGTTCCAGAGACTTGTCATGGAGTCTGAACGAGTACATAACGTGGTTGTACGGCGAGCTGCGCTCGTGGCGCCGAGTGTACTGGCGGCTGTGGGCTGACTGTCACTTCCTCAGATGTCAGCTGTGTGATACCTATTTTCCAGCTTACCAGGTATGTGCCACAAAACTCTGCTTCATGTCGTGTCACTAGTTTCTTTCGAAACAGTGTGGTGAAAGGATTTTAAGTGCGCCTCAAAAGGGTTCCTTTCAAGCACTTGACACATGTTATAGAACGTTTTAGGTTCTACGACATGCTTCCTCACGATGTTTTCCTTTACCGTTTGAGAGTACTGGCATTGTGCACATACATTTTTGAACAGAAAAACTCATTGTGCACTACCGGTTTCGAACCCACGACCTTAGGATCGGAAGGCGGGGCCGCTACTACTAGACCATCAGTGCTTCATTGTTTAATTGTTGATCCATGTGATTGTACTGAATAAAGACCGTTTTAATTTTGATTTTATTAGTTATCGAAGAGAGCCTATTGGGAGCCTAGAGCTTGAAATGAGCCTATTTGAGGCGCACCTTAAATCACCACACTGTTGAATATTAGCTACTAGCGATCCGCCACGGCTTCACACGGTTATTGTGGGTTATCCCTAAGAGATTATGCTTGTATTATGCATATAAACCTTCCTCTTGAATCACTCTTTCTATAAAAAAAAAACCGCATCAAAATCCGTTGCGTAGTTTTAAAGATTTAAGCATACATAGGGATATAGGGACAGAGAAAGCGACTTTGTTTTATACTATGTAGTGATGATACATTTCACTATGCCGCCGTAGGCAATTCGTAACGATACGTAGCTCCTTCGTAGCGATTCCGTAGCTGTGTCTAGTTCGTAGCCACTACGGTAGCCGCTTCGTAGCTAAACCGTAGCCATATAACGTAACCTTTGTGTTTGTGTGACAAGTACTTGACAACAGACTCAATGAGCGCCTCTATCGGGAGCGTTGAGAACTCACAAGTCTCTATAAAAAAATGGCCTTTCGTCTCCAAACGAAAAATAAAACTCGGACATGGGTAGGTACAACATTTCAAGTAGGTTTTTTACAAGAGAGTTATACAACGTGTAACATAATACCCCTATAACTCCGGAAGCAGGGTATTCTACAGGTCATGACGAACATCTATTGATATAAGACTTGTGAAATTTCGAAGTTTTTCATTCAAGAAATGCCTCTTAAACTTTCTGCCAAAATAAAACTAACACAACATGACGCAGCCCTATTTAGAGCTGTTTTTGACCTTCAATTGTGAACTGTAGATAAAGTAGGTAACAGAACTGCCACCAATTAGTAAACGCAAATAGCGTATGTACCAAGGTCACGTACACATTATCAGGGTTGTTGCAAATTACTGAGACAGTATTAATTTAAATTTTGTATGGGATTTTTTTTTAAGTTTTTTGTTTTTGATTTACAACTCGCTGATGGAACAAGCAGATGGCCCACCTGATGTTAAGTGGTAACCATCACCTATAACAAAGTGTTGTCTTGTAAGTCACTTGGTTTTCTGTACTACGATGCACTGCCTTGCGTTCATCAACTTGAGGCACACAGATAATATGTTAATTGATTTATTAAATGCTAGGTCCAGGATAGATCTTCACGTGCTATTAATATGTCTTCGTCAACTCTTACTGGATTATGGCGAAGACAAGAGCTAATGTAGGTACCCCTCGCTCACACGTTTCGACATGTTGAAAGATATAAAATCACTAAATCCATTTTCGAAAAATCGCAATCAATGACTTTTTACCAAAAGACTTTTTTCCAAACTGTGTGTTGTGTGTTGCATTGCACACAAAATGGTTGATTGCGATTTTATGAAAATGAGTTTAGAATCAGAATCAGAATCAGAATAATCTTAATTGTAAACTGTTGAATGTATAAGGTGGTGAGTATATAAAAAGTACAAACAGTCTGCCCTCGGACGTACAATTAAATGTTACAAACATTTTTGCTTAAATTCTATGAATTTAAATGTAGGTTTAACATACCTAAACTTTTTAATATATATTTTATCTGTATCTAATAAAACTTCTTAATTATAAATCTAACTTAATTATAAAGGAACTATAGTTTACTTTGGTAGGTACTTATTTATGACTGACACTTATTTATCTAAATATTCCTGCAAGCTATAAAATTCTTGTGATATTAGCCATTTTTTCAAAATGTTACTAAAAGCATTTCCTGTAAGTAATTTGAATTGTAAGGGTAAGTTGTTATATATTTTTATTGCAGAGTAGTAAGAGCTTTTTTGAAATATACAGTTATTAACTTGAGGGATACATATGTGTGATATATTAGTGATTTTATATCTTTCAACGTGTCGAAACGTGCGAGCGAGAGGTGCATTAGGTCTTGCCTTCGCCTTACCTTGACGTGGTGTGCGCGTCAGATGGAATGGTGCTCGCACCACGAGCAGCCGGCGCACATGCTGTGCGTGGCGGGCGGCGCGCTGGCGGCCGGCCGCTACCCGTGCTGCGGCCAGCGCGCGTACCGCTTCGAGACCATCACCAGGAACACGGTGTGTCTACTCATTATATATCAACGTATACTGGAACTGGCACTTAGAGTCACCTAGCTTTAGGACGTTTCAAAGTGATCCTTGTGATTTTATTGAATAAATGCCTTTTGACTTTGACTTTGACAGCCTTCACAGCTCAGTTGGTAGTAGCTCTGCCTTCTGCGCCGTAGGCCGTGGGTTCGATCCCCACACAGAACAAACATTTGTGTGATGAACATAGATGTTTGTTCTCTGTCTGGGTGTAATTATTGATCGAGTGAGCGAAGCGAACAAAGATCTTAGTTTTAACTTGGGCGATTTGGCATTTTATGTATGTATGTATGTATGTATGTATGTATGTATGTATGTATGTATGTTTGTCTGGCGATAACTTTAGAACCGTTGATCCGATCTGCATGAAATTTGATATATCGATAGCTTGTACTTGAGAAATTTACTGGTAAGTATATGAGTAAAATCGGATGAAGGGTTTTTGAGATATGGGGTTTTTTAAGGGGGGCAAAAATAAAAAAAGTTACATAAAAAAATAAAGTTACATGTCATATGAAAGGGCTTCGTTTGGACATTCCAAAACAATTTTATTTTTTTTTTGGGACGCTCGATTTTTGAGATAAAACAATAAAAGCTAAAATAAGATAACCAGCGATCCAAGAGCTCCCATCTCTAAGAGTTTCGTTGACATCAAGGTTTTTCTACTGGTCGGCCAGTTCCTTTGCTTTTTCTTATTTTTTTTTCTTGAAATAAATTAAGGAGGTACTCAGTTCTCATAAAATGGTGACGACGACCACGTCTGATGATGGAGCCAAGGTCTGTTCAACGGAACTCTTCAATAAATAGGCCAATAGAGTTGAAACTTGGTTACCATACCAAGTTAGTAGACAGTAGTCAGAAAAAAGTCCAAAGATAATGTTTGGACTTGCCTCTGACTACTACCTACTCAAAATTTTAATGCGTTCGTCGGGTCGCATCACGAGATCTCAGTTCGAAGCGAACTACTAGTATATTATAAGTTAGATTAACAAAGGATTAAAGCGCCGTTAAATATGTCAAAATGTACGCGTTTGACAACTAAGGTTAGATTTAACGGCCTGTTAATCTTTGATTAATAACTAACAGAGCATGGTGAAATCAGCTCTAAACCTATCATAGGCATCAGTTTCTTGCAATTTAGGTTTATATCCAGCTTGCACTACTTAGAACTTCAACCTAGTAAGACAAACTGAAGAGACAATATTTTTTTTCGATATGATGTTCTATTAGGTGTGAACATGGCCTTATTGTGTGATCTAGGGTTGTCAGTTCCGAGAGCACGCGCCGGACGAGTGTCTGCCGACAGATGGCGCTATTCTGGAAATTTACAACAAGTTTAGAGACATCATCGCCATGCGTCCGCCTCAGCTGATGTTCCCCGAGCGACTGACCAAGCTTGTGGGCCGGGGTTTGTATAAAACACATTGGTTTTTTGAAGTATGTGTACATACGCAAAATTTATACTAAGGGCGCCAGGTGACTGATAGAATACATACATATGTATTCTATCAGTCACCTGGCGCCCTTAGTATAAATTTTGCGCTGTTTAAAGCCTTCTCTATACTATTGGCAAATGACTACATGCATATGAAGTTTAAAGCGGAAATCTAGGCAAACTGAAATGTTGTTTTTTGATCTGACATTTGCTTTTAAGAATCTAATGCAGTCACGTCAATCACGTCAGTCGTTTAGGTCGCGCGTTTAGACATTTAGCGACAGTTTCGCCACTGTATTAAAATACAGCACCTCAAGTCAGAGTTTCGTTAGTGGTTTTCTGTATTCCGAGCTTGGGTTTTGCATGGAGAAGCGATAAGCAAACATGCTGAAAGCACAAAAATGAAAAAAAATTAAAAGACGGGGCCTAGAAAATAAGAAAATCGGCACTCCCGCGTCGCCTATGTGGAGGGGGACTGGAAATCCGGCAGAGCCTTCCCATTCAGTCCCCCGCCGGTGACCGGCCCGCCATGACAGCGGGGCCCGCAAATGCCCCCGGGGGGAGGAACAAATTGCGAGGGGGGCGGACGACTGCGAGTGCTCAGCCGTTCCCGCCCGACGGGGTGGTGAATAAGTGCAATGCGAGAGATGGGGCCTAGTCTAAAGTGCATTTACGAAGGACTCGCAAACTCGTAAGTGCGTAGCTCAAAAAAAGGCTTTCTGTCCCCAGAGCCCGGCGAGGAAGGAAGGCTGCAATGCAAGGAGGTGTTCTGGTGGGAAGGAGTCCAGCTCGCCCCCCCGCGGCCGCCGCTCGGTCTCCTCGGGAAACTGTACACTAGCAACACCAAGTTCAACCGTGAGATGTCATCTTAGATAGATAGAAAACACACAACTCTTTGTTGTACACCGCAAGAAAAAACATAACATTACACGACTTAAGGCAAAGACAAGAGCTAATGTACCTCTCGCTCGCACGATTCGACATGTTAAAAGATATAAAATCGCTGAACTCATTTTTGAAAAATCACAATCATCCAAGTTGTGTGCAATCACATTGCACACACTATGTAAAAAAAAACATTTTGATCGATACAAGAATTCCTAATTTTGTTTACTTATGCAAACGTTTGAGCCTTAGAACTATAGCGAAGTTAATTGGCGGTCTTATCGCTATAAGCTATCTATTTCAGACAAGGTTTTGATGGGCACGATTTTAACGATGCCAAAATGGCGGTGTCTTCAGGACTTCTACATTATTTTTACAAAAAACTAACTATTGCATCTTAACTGTTTAGCAGGAGTAGTGTCTCTTTGTGTGTGGCTTTCCAAGTGTGATCCACCGATGTGGGCACGTGGGCATGCCCACAACCCTAATAGACTTGTGACGTCTCACACATGCCTTTTTCTGTCGCCAAGCAGCGTTGCTTTGTTTCAGTTTGAAGGGTGTGGTTTCGGGTGAAATTACAGACACTGGGCTTAACATCTGTAAGCCTCAAGTTGATGGATTCTGGGCAGTACATCGTGGGGCACGTTCTTATGGTGTGTGATTTACGAGGCAATGCTTTGTTATAGGTGATGGTTACCGCTTAACATCAGGTGGGCCTATCTGACCACCATATTTTAATACATAATGCTCCTTGCTGATAAGCAAGCAAGTATTATGTATAAAAAACTATTAAAAACTACCAAAATTTAATTAATCAAGATCTACGAATTGTAGCATTAGAAATCGAAACTGCTACCATCGCAGGGTGAAAATAATTAGCAAATATTTAATAGTTAATATTAGGTTAAGATAAGCAAGCAAGTCTCTTGAACTGTGTCTGAATGAAGGAGAATTATCTACCTACGTACCTACCTACCTACACCTACCTACCTACCTAATAAGAATAAAGTTATAAATCCATGTATAAAAATAGCTAAACGCTGTACATAGGTAAGCTACATAATTGGCAATACATGTAGCATCCATGTCATGGCTTTGACGCAATTGGCAACTTAGTTAACAATGTACATACACTGTTCTCAACCGATTTCAAAACAACTGCATTGTAGATAATGATTACCAAATAACGAATTACGAGTAGGAACACTGTTTTATCAACTAGTGGTTCGCCCCAAACGCCCAAACTGACATCTCGTGATGTTCGCTATAGTCTTGTTTTGAGTTGCCTCTGACTACCTCCTACTTACTTGGTATACTATACTATGGCAACAAATGAGCTGAAAGTTGTTACCAGAAAGTTTACAAATAGGTACTATTTTATTTATTCTTTAATGCACAAAAAATACAGTTAAAGTACAATAGGAGGCCTTAATGCTACATACATATCCTATTGTAGTTCAAAATTTCAAAAAAGTCATCCTAAAATAAGTTTTGAGATCGGTTGTATCACATTCGGCACGTATAAGGCCCCTTGCACACACAGCGAGCGTGCGCGCCGCGTCCCCCGCGCCCGCGGCCCCCGCCCCCGCCCCTGCCGCCGAGCCCGACAGGGAGAAGAAACCACTGAAGGAGAAGGAAGCTAAGAAGGTAAGGAACCAGAGACGGTTATTAAGAACGAATGAAAGCTAATTTCATTCATTCGGAGTCGGTTAAAATCGGATATCTGAAAAATCGGTTCGGATATCTGCCTTTTGCAGAATGTTAAGTGCAACATAAACGTACATAAACAAAATAAAAAACAGTAATAAGTGTTTTTTTTTTGATCGAGTGAGCGAAGCGAACGAAGATCTTAGTTTCAACTTGGGCGATTTGGCATTTTATGTATGTATGTATGTATGTATGTATGTATGTATGTTTGTCTGGCCATAACTTTCGAACCGTTGATCCGATCTGCATGAAATTTGATAAGTCGATAGCTTGTACTTGAGAAATTTACTGGTAAGTATATGAGTAAAATCGGATGAAGGGTTATTGAGATATGGGGTTTTTTAAGGGGGCAAAAATAAAAAAGTTACATAAAAAAATCAAGTTACATGTCATATTAAAGGTCCTTGTTTGGACATTCTAAAACAATTTTTACTTTTTTTCTGGGACGCTCGGTTTTTGAGATACAATAAAAAAGTTAAATTAAGATAACCAGCGATCCAAGAGCTCCCATCTCTAAGAGTTTCGTTGGCATCAAAGTTTTTCTACTGGTCAGTCAATTACTTTGCTTTTTCGTATTTTTTTTTCTTGAAATAAACTAAGAAGGTACTCAGTTCTCATAAAATAGTGACAACGACCAGGTCTGATGATGGAGCCAAGGTCTGTTCAACGGAACTCTTCAATAAATAGGCCAATAGAGTTGAAACTTGGTTACCGTACCAAGGTAGTAGGCGGTAGTCTCTGACTACCACCTACTCAAAGTTTTGGTGCGTTCGTCGGGTCACATCACGAGATCTCAGTTCGAGACGAACTACTAGTTTAATATTGTTATAATGTGCACTGTATGAAAGTGTTGTTGTTTTGGCTAGCTGGGATATTGTCATTCTTATCTCAGATTATCCGAATGAGTGTACGCGATTTTGTAATTCGTTTAACCGCATACGAACTTATTTCTATTGCTATGCCACAGTTACGGAGTATAACGTGTAACTGCGCTATTTTTACTCATTTTATTCTCTGTAGTGCGTAAACTAGGTCGTCGCGTACTATTCTGCCTAGTCTGTATAGGCCCTTAGTTAGATCTATCACACTTGACTCTCAATTGTATAAAATATTGCAAGCCACTAAGTATGTATGCTATTTAGTTTTATTAAACAGAAATCAACTAAGTATGATGGTAAAAAAAGTTATTGAAGTTACACGAGTATCGCGTTTTACCTTTATTTTCCCGAATATTGCAACATAACCAAAATACCCGTGTTATACTTCAATATGTGTTATGATCGCGATAGTTGAAAAAAAAACCAGTTATCTTAAACGTGGCTTGCATTGTGTGCCAACCCTCAACATTAGACCTTAGCCACATAACCACACTTCACTAGGATTAATTCGTTTTAGGTTATTAAAACAAGGACAACAGTGCTTTTGGCTATAAAAGCTATAACCAAATCTTTCAGAAAAAAAAACACAAGACGTTACGCTTCCATCTATAACATTGCACTAAGTATATACACTTTAACAGCTGGAAATTCACACTCAAGCTTTGATCACACGTAGCTTTTTCAAATAGCTATTCGTCACCCACTTGTCACGTTACGACTTTACACCTTTCCACATTTCTATCACTTATAAGATTTCCACACGCGCTTAGAACCTAACCGTTTGTTAACGCTACATATAACCGACGCTGAATAACGTCAGTGTGTAACACCCCACTGGTTTACAAAGAAAGGCGTGGGCGGCGGCGGCGGCGACTCCGCTTCGTCGTGCGGCGAGCAGTCTTCTTCCGACAGCGAGCATAGCTCCGCCAGCGCGCGCAGCGATGAGGACGCACCGCGACAACGACCTGTGCAGCGAACTTCGCCCACTCACAAGTGAGCCAAGTTATACTAAACAAGTGACCGACGAATTAGGGTCTAAGTGTCTGACGAACTGGGGTATAAGTGCCTGACGAATTAGAGCGTTGGTCACGAATTTGGGAATTAGTGGTCGACGAATTATAGAAACAGAGATAGACACTTATGTGAAGTGTAATTTAAATCTTCCCCTTCTATCATTTGTGGCTGTTCAGTGGCTGGGGCCTTATGCTCACTTCGAGCGAGATTATCTCACGGTAGAGATGACGTCATAACTCGTTCGATAACTATTTATCCCCATTCTCATCATCCTACTCCCCAATTTTCTCATTCAAAGTTCATGCGAGACGCAACGTCAACGAGTTATTGAACGAGATATGACGTCATCTCCACCGTGAGATAATCTCGCTCGAAGTGAGCATAAGGCCCCTGATAGGGGTTATAGGGTGGCTGTACTAAAACAAGTGTGGTGTTATATTGCAGACGCACCCGCGTGGTGGGTCGCCAGTGGGCGTCGTGCGTGTCCGCGCGCTCCAACCAGGACCAGCAGCGCCGCTTCGAGGAGCGCGCCGCGCGCCAGATGCGGGCCGCACTCGCGCGCCGCGCCAACCTGCTCCAAGCCAAGGCCAAGGTGCCGCCTGGTACGGCTACACATCGACAAAACTAGTTTTTTTGACCCACCCGAAGCGTAGTAGAGCTCGATTCCGACCCCCATCCTATAAAATGGTGCTTAAATTTAGCGCTGTCTCTGTATGCCATTACGCATTGGTAAAAGATGGCAATAGTTTAATTTAGAATAAGAATAAGAATAATTTATTGTAAAACTGTGTAAATAGATCTTACAGAGGTAATTTTGTTCCAACAGTCTACCCCTTTCGGTCATACAATATTACTAGTAGTTCGCCCCGAACTGAGATCTCGTGATGCGAACCGACGAACGCACCAAAACTTTAATGGTTTTTCATTCATGTAATGCTTCATAACGTTCCTCCAATATGAAACGAAACACACCATGAGGCAGCCCTATTCACAGCTGTTTGTACGTTCCGTGTGTGCGTGACCTTGGTACTTACGTATCAGGGTTTTGCAAATTTCGGAGACAATATTAATTTTACTTTGGTATGGGAATTTCGAAAACGATATATTCAGTTTTTGAACACGTCAAAGTATTCCAGTGCTCGGTCTGTACCCCAAGTATGAGTTTTGCTTACCATATTTGGTTTTTCGTTTTACGTTTTTGTTATAATTCGTTTTTGTTATAATTCGTTTTTGTTCCGTGTTCATTGCGGGTTCGTATCATTGTATCGGTATCCCTATCGCGTCTTCATACAAAACCCGCAATAAACACGGAACAAAAACGTAAAACGAAAAACCAAATATGGTAAGCAAAACTCATACTTGGGGTACTGATCACTTGGTCTTTGGTCTTACAGGGGGTATTATGTTACACGTTATATTATGTTGGTTGTGTGCAGGCGGCGTGTACGCGCGGCTGGAGGCGGAGTGGCGCGAGCGTCACGGGGCGCGCGCGCGCTCGGCCGCGCCGCGCCCGCGCCTCGCAGCGCATCCGCAGCACAAGCACAAGCCGACCTGATGCCCTTACCCGATGTACACTATTACACTCGCACGTGCTATTTCATTAATGTTGTTTTATTCTTGGACCTTTAACTCTCATTTTACCATGCTGTCTTAGATTAACAAGGATTAAAGGACCGATAAATATGTCAAAATGTACGCGTTCGACATCTAAGGTCAGATTTCACGGCCTGTTAATCCTTTATTAGTAACTAACAGAGCATGGTGAAATCAGCTCTTACAGTACCCGAAGTCTACATTTTAACAGACTTAAAAAAAGAGGCTCCATTCGACTGTTTTTTTATTAAATGCTAGTTACCGCTTAACTCCAGATATTTAAAAAAATATATGAACTGATTTGAAAAATTATTTTTAATCATACAAAATTATTTTCTTAAACATAAATACTAATGTATTTGAGAGGATATACTTTCAGATTGGTCCTTTCATAGAAATTTCATCAAAATCTGTTCAGTAGTTTGTTTTTTTTTGCAGAAATCCTATACAACATTTACGATGCTTGGATATTAGTGGCTCAATAACACGCCCTAACCACTGAACCGATTGGGATGAAAATAATAGTTTGTAACCTGAAGAACTAATTTATGCTAATTTTTATCTCAAAAAAATTCCAGGCGTATAAAACATGAATGAACAAAGGGAAAACTACTTCGGCGGCAGTTAGTTTAAAATAAAAGAGTAGCTCAGTCAGAGATGTATATTGACTCTTACAGCTAGTTAGATTAGAAGGCCATCCTGTGCGGGAACTGGCTGGAGCGGAGCCCGAAGGCTGCCTTGAGGTACCCTCGCAGAACCTTCTTGTCAGCGCGTTTGCCGATCGCCTTGATCACAGCCTCGTCTACTAGTTTCTGGTCCGATTTGCGCTGTTCTGACGGCAGGTATTTCTGAAATTGAATTCGTAGCTTGTAGAACACTGTGATTCTTCATTTTTTCATATTGTTTATTACAATTATGTTACATGGTAAGGTCTTAAAGTGTTAATAAACCTGAGCAGTAAGGCGATGATCCTACGTTTGATAGACGACAGCGCCGGCTGAGACGTTTGCGAGACAAAGCGAGCGAAGGATGGGTGGGGGAGACCGAGGTTTGCTCGAATTTGGACTGTATATGTTGTTTCAAGAATTCTTATAAAACCAGGCTTAAACTTGCTATAAACATACAAAACCAGCAGCAGTGCAAGTACGGAACTAATTTCGCTAAATTTAGCGATCGTCAAATTCGGGATATTTTGACGAATTGTGCGAGTACGGAAGTCGGGGTCGCTATCTTTTGACGATCGCCAATTTTCGCGATAATTGTAAAATGGTAACTCTGAAACTTTCGGTTTTAAACACAGATGGCTTTTCAATCTTTTAGAGTTTTGGTGGGAACACGAGAAAGTGCATGACGCTGCATTAGATGATCGTGAAATCAAAAGTACCATACTCGCATTTTAGCGAAATTCGCTAAAATATTACGAATATCACGACTTTCGACAAAATTGCTAAAACCCGTATTCACGAATAGAAATGTCAAATTTCACGATCGCATAGTTCGTAAAAAAAGATCGGTACTTGCGCTGCTGTGCTTAACTAAATAAATAATAAAACTAGGATGCTAACGCCAAAATGTTTCAATAACTTCATAGATCAGTAAGGTTGGTTACAAGCTATTTTGAGGATATCGTGAGTTCTCAGTTTAAGAACTACTAGTTTATTTAACAAATTAAGTTCACACAAACAGATATTGCATGCCCAGAAGTATAACACGCCCCAATAAAGAGACATAAAATAAATGTCGAACATGAAAGGGACCCATGTTTGTGTATGAATGAAAGTAATGATTCATTATAAAAGAAGAAATTGATGTTTGAATAAAATCGTTACTAAGGAGATCATTTTACCTCTTTTTTGCTCGCAAAGATGTCTTCACCAGCCTTCCGCTTGACGGAGCGCTTGGTGCTCTTCTTGTTCTTCTTGAAGTACTCATCGTTAAGGTTCTCTGGCAGCTTGAAGTCACCGAGGTCCACCTTCGTGGAGGTGCCGATTACGTAGCGCTGGGGCACGCGGCGCAGTGGGCACGAGTTGAACTGGAAACAGGAATAATTATAGTTGTAATGGAAGCTAAGTTGTGAATATAATAAATTCAAAATCAGTCAATCAGTACAATCACAAGGTTCACTCAAAAAGACCTGATAGCTGATGGAACAAGCAGATGGCCCACCTGATGTTAAGTGGTACCTATCACTTATAACAAAGCATTGCCTCGTAAATCACGCACGATAGGAACGTGCCCTACGATGCACTGCCCTGCGTCCATCAACTTGAGGCATACAGATGTTAGGCCTCATGTGCCTGTAAGTACACTGGCATTCACACTCTTCAAACCGAAACACAGCGTTGCTGCTTGGCGGCAGAAAAAGGCGTGGTGGTATTACTTCCCCGGATGAGCAATTCACAAAGAACTCTACTAATATTCTGACTACACCCCTTAGGTTACCTACACGATCTTGAGTTCCATGGGAACAACAAAGATGCCTACACTCAATAGTGCATTTGTCTCTTAAGAATCAAATTTTTTTTATTTATTCAATGTAGTTTTTGAAAAAAAAAACAGCTTCACTTTGATCTTTGATCACCAGGTACAGTGTAGATATCCTCTCAAATCAGGCACAATAGTACATAATATAATATATACAAACTCCAGATTATTTGAGGATGTCTACTTCTGCAAAATTTAGGAATGTGCCAAATGTAATTTTTAAACATACCTCTGACTACCACCCTTAGACGTATTTTTGTTCCTTGAAGCACTGTCGAGAGCACTGGTGGTCTTTTGGTAGCGGCCCCGCCTTCCGATCCTAAGGTCGTGGGTTCGAAACCGGTCGTGCACCAATGAGTTTTTTGTTCAAAAATTATTGTGCACAATGCCAGTACTCTCAAACGATGAAGGAAAACATCGCGAGGAAACCGGCATGTCGTAGAACCTAAAAAGTTCTATAACATGTGTCAAGTGCTCGAATGGAGCCTCTAGAGGCGCACTTATAATCCTTTCACCACACTGTTTCGAAAGAAACTAGTGACACGACACGACAAGAGAAGAGTGTTCTTTGAATATTCCGGATATTTGGGCACACTCACAGCATAAGGTCCGGTGACCAGCAAGAGACCGCTGGGCAGGATCCCGACGAGCACGACGCGCTTGCCGGCGTGGCGGCCGGCGAGGAGGATCAGCACGGTGCCCGGGGTCAGTGTGGGCCGGATCCTGCGGACGTGTTTGCTGAACGTCTTGTGGTGAGCTACTTGACGGATCCTGGAAATTAAGAAAAGAACGTGTTAAGGCTAGAAAATTATTGGCTGTTCTACATGATCAAGGCTACAAGCCTACAGTGCATCTAAGTCAAAATCCATAGGAAACTAAGTTTTGTGTATACCCAACCTCTATCCCATCTTCCTCTTTCTATCATTAGTACCTTGCCACTTTAGGGAGGTTACACACCTAAAATAAACATCTTATAAACTATATTGAGATTCCAGAAATCTACTCTTATGTTTCAGTCAGTTTTGCCACAAGCCAGAATATCAAAAAAACTTCTCTTAATCAAGTCCCTGATGAAGATTTAATATAGTCCCAAAAGTTATTACCCGAGTGGGATTTTAAATTAAGCACGGTGACATCTCTCGTCGATTCAACTGAATGCAACTTCGGTTATCGAGCAGGACTCTTGATAGTTATATGTCAGACCTGTAGATGGAACCACGGTCGCATAAGTACCGTAGTAGCATGTCCTTGAGTTATTCGTCGAGTGCGATTAGAATCCGATGGCGCAGTTGGTTAGCGCGGCCCCGTATCAAGGGGAAGGTCGTGGGTTCAAATCCCACTCGGGTAATAACTTTTGGGACTATATTAAACCTTTGTGATTTTCCTTAAGTGTAGGTAAACACTATAAAAACAAATCAAGTCCCTGATGGACTAAAAGTTCTAGAACATGTGCCAAGTACTCAAAAGGAGCCTTCAAGGCGCACTTAAAATCCTTTCACCACACTATTTCTATAGAAACTACTGACATGATTAGATGGACTTAAAATATGGACAATAAATTTTTTAGTATAATATAAAACCAATGTTAAGTTTAAGTCAGTATCATTTTAATGGAAAGAAAGGAACTGGTGATAGATTCACCTAGTTTAAAAGTGATCCTTGTGATTGTACTGAATAAAGACCATTTTGATTTTGAATGACTTACTTGTCCTGAGTGGGGTAGAAAGATTTTCTGCGGTTAAGGAGAACTTTACGGGTTCCTCCATTCTTCTCTCCGCCGATGGTCTTGACAACGACTGTGGGCTGCTTGGGCTTCTCAGCCTTAGGGTTCTTCTTGCCAACAAACTTGTACAAGGCCTGTAATAAAAATTATTTTGTGAGATACTTGCTAGATGGAATACTAAGTACTGAAGTAAAAAAATAACCATAATAATATTTGTTTCCAAACCAAGGCTCAATAAAGATGTTTAAATGCAACACATATTCCTGTTTTAACTTTTGCTGTGTAGTGTGTGTGTTTGCCTTTCCCAAACATGACATGTATGTTCCACATACAAAATGCATCATCTTCCTGCCCTTATCCCACTCTGCATGGGGTCAGCACAACAGGTTTTATTCTTCCACTCTCCTCTATCATTTGTCATCTCGATGCATACTCCTTCTTACTCATGTCATCTTTCACCCAGTCCATCCATATCTTCCTTGACTTACCTCTCTTTCTCAAGCCATCCACATCCATATCTTTTTTTTTTTTTTTTTGTTTCGCTCATTATCTGTAATCGGCTTCTTAGCCATAATCAGATTCTTTTCTGGGTTGATGGGGTTTGGGGTGTGTTTCCAAACGAAGCGACACTGTTTAGTTTTAATAGTTGGTCAGGCTCTCTGGTCTAGGTTTAGTATTTGCCATCTCTTTAGGCGATTTACATTGTCCTGGGTGTTAAGCAAATTCTTTGCAAGGTCGTTCGTGCGGTTTTCGAGTCTTTGCTTGTACTTTACGCAGTATTTGTTGACTTCTTCTTTGACAGTTGGCATTTCTAGGTATTCATGAATTTCTGTGTTTCTCACAAACATCCATATCTAACACTCTTCTTGTAATATGACTTTCTTCCCTCCAAGATATGCCCATACATACATACAAAATGCATGAATACTTAAAAATGCCAACTATCAAGAAAGGAGTTAACAAGTATTGTATAAAAAACAAGCAAAGAATCAAATGATTTGGCTAAAAATCCACTGAAAACCCAAGACTCTGTAAGCCACATAAAGTGATGGCAAATTCACAACCCAGAAGAATCTGACCAGTTTTAAAACTAAATGGTGTCACTTTTGGACTTACCTCTGACTACCGTACTTGAGGAAACAAAATAATCATGAGTTTGTACTTGGTACTAAGAGATCTGAGGGGATGTCTACAGTGCCTGGGGATCAAAGTTGTGAAGCTGTTTCAGTTTTTTCAGCCACTTCACTGGAGACACACCCCAATTGCATTATCCCCCTGCTAGCACAATACACCCTACTGCGGGATGTCAGTGCAGATCTTATTCCCCCACTATGAATTTTAATTTGAATTATGAATTTTAAAGGCCAGGTCAAGAGTAAACCTAAACCGACAAGCATAAATGAAGAATGTTATGGGAGTGAATGAAGTGAAAGAGGTCTGTGGTCTCTGCCTACCCCTATGGGAAAGCGGCATAATTTTTCATATGTATGTATGAATTAGACCCTAACTGCACCAACCCAGAAGACATCAGATGTTTCTGGGTTGATGCCATTATAGCCAAGAAGCTGGTAAAGAATGAAATTAAAATAAAGTTTGTTTCCCAAATAGGCCTTCACATAAGCATTCAAGAAGTAAACAGTAAGTTTAGACGAGTTAATGGCCAACCCTGTAGTTGGAGTCATATAGGCCTCAACAACTTAACTGCAGCTAGAGCCGGGACATGATAGCTGACATTCTCTTTGAAGCACAGACGCACTTCATAGTAAATACTACTAGTAGTTACCTATGCAGATGATTTAAATGAATTTAAAGATAAAGATATTTTTAATTAAAAGGAAAACTAAAGATTAACTCTATTTTTTTGGTAATTGTCAGATTTCAGTAAGCATTAATATTTGAGATTGAAGTATTAGCTCTATTTGATTGGCAATAATCAGAATTGAGTAAGTCATATATATTTGAGATTGAAATATGTTGAATAACTAATCTTTAATTACGACAGATAGGTTACAATATACAATAAAAAACAAGATGACTATGGAGATATGTACATTTAGTAAACAAGAACAAAACCTGGGCTAGATCACTTGTTCAAAAGCATGCTAGAGTCAACCACCACACTGTAAGACTGTTTTCTGATTTGAAACAATTGAATTTACCTTCTTGTGGTACATCCTGCTCTTGGAGAACCGAACGACACCATTTCCTAGGTCGTAATTCCTTGGTTTGCCAACTTTCTTGACTTTGGCAACGCCACCAGCGGGCGCCGCAGCGGGCTTAGCTGCCGCCTTGGGTTGTGGGGGTGCCATTACGATCTGCAACCATGAGAACAACCTCAAAAACAATCCACCACCTGACTTGGAGGTTATATCTCATTTGTTTGGGAATACAACTCCTTCCAACAAGTGATCCAGTAGCTTCAGTACAGCTCTGTTCCATTACAGAAAGGCTGGTAAACATCGTTTTCACAGATAATTTTGAAGAAACACTGCAAATACACAATCACTTCGACGTACGTCAAACTTTTTCCCGACAAAACAATGTTATTGAGGCAGAGGCAAACTGAAATAATACACTGAATCACTTGTTCGAAGAATGTATTTTTGAAATCGTACGGGACAATGGATAAATTCGGTGAGCTTTCAGCAATTATTTTGGATTTATTTTCAATAAAAATACATCTCTCCAACTCACATTCGAACCGGGTTCAAGAAAAAGAATTTTTGACAGAAGTTTTTGTCTATAGTCTGCTAAATAGTGACGTTCTGTCTGACAGCAGAATTGAAAATATGCCGGTTTTTTTTCCTAGATGTTTTGTACGAACTTCGTGAGCAAGAAGTTTGTGATTACAAACTAGAATTTGAATGAATTATGTCTGTTAGATTTTAGCGACTCACTGCACCATGGCTTGCGAGTTGCACAAGCAGTTGAGAACTTGTGACAGCATTTAACAGCGTTTTTTTGACAGACATAAATAAGTACGTCAAAAAAATGTTTTAGAGACATCAAACTTGCTCACGCATTTATTCACTCTCTATTAATTCCACGTGGTAGTGTGTGGTAGTGGATGTTAGTTTTATAGAAATATTTTCGGTCGTTTCCCGATTTTTCAGTAGCATTCACTAGTGCATATACGTACGTACCAGTGTTTCCACTTTTAGGGATTTCGCCCTTTTTTAGGGCGAAACTACTTATTTCATGTACAGCTTAGGGCTGTTTTTTTTGCGACAGGAATTTAGGGAATTTTAGGGCAAAAATTAGTTGATGTGGTAACCATATTTATTCTATGCTCTATGGCTCTACCTCTCTGAAGGGATTCCCCAAATTAGTTTCGTATTATAATCCGACAAAATATGTTAGATTACCTTTTGGATAATTCTATTTACCTATGTTGTAAAGGACATCAGAAATTAGTAACATGATTTATGGATTATTTTCGATTGCTATTTTTCTATCGGTCGCGCTAACAAAAGTAACTAATTGTATTATCATATTTGACAGTTTTTATATTTGAAAATGGAAGACACAGGTGATGATAGTGAGCAAGTGCCTTCCTCATCTAAAGATAAAGGAGGAAAGTCAGCTGCAAGTACGCAGAGTAAGAAATATGCGCAAAAATTAAAACGTCTTGGTTGGAGCATCCAGATTTCAAGTTTTGGCTAAAGAGATCTGACAAAGGGGAGACAAAAGCTTACTGTAAAGTATGTGATTGTGATATTGTGTGTGGAATGTCCGAATTACGGCGACACAACAGAAGTGCTAAGCACTCCAAGCAGGTAATAATAAAAATGTGCAAAGACTTTTTTTTTTAATTAACATTCGCCCTAAATTAGGGAATTTCGAAAAATAAATAGGGATTTTTAGGGTAAATTTCTAAAGAATTTAGGGCAAAACCAAAATCTTTAGTGGAAACACTGGTACGTACCTCTTGTTGTTTCTGAACATGGAGGTACTATTTCTGAACGTCTAATTTGACAACTTGAAGGGAAATAAAATGTCAAAAAAAATCAGTGATGAAAAATGGCTTCTTTGAGGAGCCCGTCTTCGCCGTCCGACGGCTATAAAAGGTTCAGTGATGATTTCGCAAACACCAGCATCAACAATTACGGCTCAAACGTCTCAAGTAAACGAAAGCTATGATTTATTTATGCACAGTAGCCGCTATATTCCCTGTATGCTTATGTTTTATTAACAATACATTTTGTTTCATTTAACATTTTGTTTAATTTCTCACCTATTTGATGCCATAGTGGTCGTCATCTGTCTGCTGAGCTGCGAGATTGATTAGAGGTCTGAATTAATAATTTGGCATAATGACGCAGCCTATGACTCATAGTGCTAATAAATTTACAAGCTTAGCTGCCTTCATGTACATAGGTAGTATCTATATGTAGAATAAACATTATTTACCTTAGCTGTTTTAATATTCTCCCCATCTAGGCTAAGCCAAAGCTCCAAAAGAAAATAAATTTCCTAACCCTCTTCGCATGTAGATTGCTTGCATGGTAACACAACCGCCAATTAGATAGCACAAATTCTTATGTTATACCTATTAACTCAATAAATATTTGACCTATAAAACAACAGTATGAACCTCGCTACTTAGTTTACAAAGTTACAGATAAATCTACAGATTCAATACCTTGTACTGCATCATAACCATGTCCAAAAGTCCTGGTTCTCATCTAGTTTGAACCAGTTACATTTGCACATTCCTAGTATCAGTTTGAACCTAATCAGTCCAGAGATGATGTAGTAGGTACTAGACTTGTGTACATCAGCTGTGGGTATCTATAACTAGTTCAAGGTGTATCTGATAATTTAATCTTTTTATTCAATTAAATTGATTTAAATTAGGTAAATAATACACTTTTTAATAGATAAAGGATCGGACCTATACCTATTAAAAATAATAGAGCTCTTTGTGAAGAGCTTGTCCGGGGAAGAACTACCACCACACCTTTTTCTGCCTCCAAGCAGCAACGCTGTGTTTCGGTTTGAAGAGTGTGGTTGCCGGTGTAATTACAGACACTTGAGGCTTAACATCTGTATGCCTCAAGTTGATGGACGCAGGGCAGTGCATCGTAAGTAAGTCTTGTTTTCTATTAAGATAATAGATAGGTAAATGATAGTAAGTAGGTAGGTACTACGAGTAAGTTTGTACAGAATTTTGGGTAGGTAACAAAAAAGTAGGGCAACCTCTCGTTGCATTCATTGCAACAAAATCAATCTTATAACACTATTAAAAACGTAAATTCGTTCGTTCGCTACTTACCTATATAATTTATATTGCCTACTTTACCTGCTAAATAATATAATTCAGATAGAAATGTAGGTAGGTACCTACATGTTTGATCTTTTTACGCTACTTTATTCATAGTGTTAGATAAAATGCAACAAAGAGTGTCTGTACATCGTTATCTATGTTATCTTGACATATTTGTTATCAGCCAGGGGTACCTTACTTTTGGATCAAAATAGTAGAAGAAATAGATTTCGAATTCTATGCTAATGGCCTGAATGAGGCGCTTGATTAGGTAGGTTAGCTGGATCTTAAGTAAACTCATATTCCCTATGTATATATAGACAGGGTGTTAAAATACCACTTCCGAAAACTTCAGGGGGCTAAAGTACCCATCACCCATATGAATAACTTTTTTTAAGGAACAAACACTGTGTCGTTTTTCTATCGTCATCGGAGCTCGTAAACCCTTATGTCTTTATTCATAAGTAGAATAATCAAAAATACTCGAATGTTCCATAAAAAAATTATAGCATTCTCTTTCTTGAAAACATGGACTACTTATAAAAAATCTTTAAAAATAAACTATTTAATAATCTATTTACCTATATCAAAAATGTTATCCACCTCTGCCATTCGGCTTCCATACTATCCTACCCGACATTTTCAGAAGTGACAAATAAAATGCGAATTAAATCGATAGTTTTTTAGAAAAAATATTTCTAAAAATGTCTAAGGTGGTAAAGTTAAGTGACAAAGTGTATTATTCGATACGGGATCAATGGCACAGGCTAAAGTCATGTGAGTTCAACAACCTCATTCATGAAAGAACTGTTTTTGCTATGAATCATTTTGACCTCGATTTTGCGATGCAATGTAGGTAAAAAGTGTTTTTGAACGATTCCTCGAAATCGTAAAACCGTCACTGACAAAAGTAAACGAAAAAAAGAAAAATTTACATAATGAAAAAAAAAACTTGTACCTAGGTAGGTAGACCGTACAGTTTCTTAAAGCTAGGTCATTCTAGGCGCTCGTTCCACGCGAACGAGCCTAGAAGAACAGGCAACAAACTTATTTGGTTCCTATTCCTTCGTTCGTTTGTATGATTCTTATTACAAAACTAGTGGCTTCCCGCGGCTTCGCACGCGTTGAAGTGGTAAGCCGTGATTGAGCCACAAACATCCAAACATCGTAACTTTCGCATTGATTTGTATATTATTATGGTAGGATTTTAAATACCTACGTAGGTATAAGAGATACCTACAGGCGTACATTACCTATATTAGGTAGGTAGGTATAGGTACTGAGTTTAGCACAAACATGACAACCTTACACGGAAAATATGTACTTATTTGTTCCTAGTTTCTACCCCAAAAACAAACGAAACAGCTTCACGACTTTGATCCCCAGGCACGGTAGATACCCTCAGATCTCTTCGTACCAACTCAAGATTCCCGTTTTTAGAATGTCCCTTACAAACATTGACGCCTCGTTGTATCCCTTTTACTCGAGCGCAACGAAGGAGGTAACGTTTTAGGGGTTGTTTTCGAAAATCAAACTGTCGTTTTGTTATTTATCCACAGAACACATTTTCTTTTAGTTTGAAGTTAATACACTACGCGTTAAAAATCTCCCATACAAAACTTGAAACCTTGGCAGTATTTTGCACCCTTTGCAGGGGTAGTTTTCAAATATTACATTATTGTGATTTTAAATTATTTATTGTGTAGTATATTTACTTCAAATTTGAAATCAATCGCACTATGCGTTAAAATCTCCCATACTAACTTTTACAGTCATTTGCCCTTTGCAGGGGTAATTATCAAAAATTAAAAGTGTCATTCTTAATTATTTATTTCTTAGTATATTTAACCCAAGTTTTAAGTCAATCGCACCACGCTAAAAAAAACTCCCATACAAACTTTGACATCCTTTTGCACACTTGTTAAGGGTGGTTTTAAAAAACTAAAAATGCCTTTCCTACTTTTTAGCCTCAAAGTACATGTACTCCAAGTTTGTAGGTTCAAGGAATACTATTTTTCATGCAAACGCTTTCAACCCTTTTACACCCTTAGGGGTTGAATTTCCGAAAATCCCTTCTTAGTACACCCTTACGCCATAAGACCTATGTACTCTTCAAATTTCAAGTCTCTAGGACCAGCGGTCAAAAAACTCCCATACAAACTTTGACATCCCTTTGCACACTTATTAAGGGTAGTTTAAAAAAAATAAAAATAGCTTTCCTTATTTTTAGCCTTGGAGTACATCTACTTCAAGTTTCAAGTTTGTAGATTCAAGGAATACAGTTTTTCATACCAACGTTTTCAAAAGGGTTGAAACCTTAAGGGTACACCCTTAGGGGTTGAATTTCCAAAAATCACTTCTTAGTACACCTCTACGTCATAAGACCTACGTACTCTTAAAAATTGAAGTCTCTAGGACCAGCGGTCAAAAAACTCCAATACAAACTTTTACATCCCATATATTAAGGGTAGTTTTTAAAAACTAAAAATGCCTTTCCTTTTTTTTTTGTTTTGAAGTATATGTACTCCAAGTTTCAAGTTTGTAGTTTCAAGGAATACTATTTTTCATACAAATGTTTTCATCCCTTTTTACACAGCTAGGGGTTGAATTTTCAAAAATCCCTTCTTAGTACACCTCTACGTCATAAGACCTATGTACTCTTCAAATTTCAAGTCTCTAGGATCAGCGGTCTAAAAACTCCTATACAAACTTTTACATCCCTTTGCACACGTATTAAGGGTTGTTTTAAAAAACAAAAAATGCCTTTCCTATTTTTTGGCCACGAAGTATATGTACTCCAAGTTTCAAGTTTGTAGGTTCAAGGAATACTATTTTTCATACAAACGTTTTCATCCCTTTTTACACAGCTAGGGGTTGAATTTTCAAAAATCCCTTCTTAGTACACCTCTACGTCATAAGACCTATGTACTCTTCAAATTTCAAGTCTCTAGGATCAGCGGTCTAAAAACTCCTATACAAACTTTTACATCCCTTTGCACACTTATTAAGGGTTGTTTTAAAAAACAAAAAATGCCTTTCCTATTTTTTTGTATTGTAGTTCATGTACTCCAAGTTTCAAGTTTGAAGGTTCAAGGAATACAATTTTTCATACCAACGTTTTCAACCCTTTTTACACCCTTAGGGGTTGAATTTCCAAAAATACCTTCTTAGTACACCTCTACGCTATACGACCTATGTACTCCTCAAATTTCAAGTCTCTAGGACCATCGGTCAAAAAACTCCCATACAATCTTTTACATCCCTTTGCACACTTATTAAGGGTAGTTTAAAAAAACTAAAAATGCCTTTCCTATTTTTTAGTCTTGTAGTATATGTACTCCAAGTTTCAAGTTTGTAGGTTCAAGGAATACAATTTTTCATACAAACGATTTCATCCCTTTTTACACCCTTAGGGGTTGAATTTCCAAAAATCCCTTCTTAGTACACCACTACGCTATAAGACCTATGTACTCCTTAAATTTCAAGTCTCTAGGACCAGCGGTTTAGGCTGTGCGTTGTCTATATGTCAGTCAGTCAGTCAGTCAGTCAGTCAGTCAGTCAGGACTTTGATTCTTATAGTATTAGAGATAATATAGGTACCTAAGTAATAATGAAGCTCCAGTGCGGTGCCAATCGAACTTAGTGATTTTTTCATCATGAATCGTACTTAGAGCTAGCTAGTAGCTACCTAGAAGCTTTTACTTCTCAATTATTGGTTGACCAACATATGATATTATTTATTCACTTTTTACCAAATAAAATAAGGGAGGTTTAGTACCTACCAACTTTTTATACAGCCTACTAACTTTAATAATAAAATCAATAAAAAAAAAATCTCGAAATAATTTATTTTCAGAATATACAATCAATGAAAATAATACTAATAGCAAAATACAAAACCTTTGTACCTATACATATAAGATCCAAAGAAATCCTACTAATATTATAAACGCGAAAGTTTGTAGGTATGGATAGATGGATGGATGTTTGTTACTCTTTCACGTAAAAACTACTGAATGGAGTTTAATGAAACTTTGCCATAATATAGCTTATACATCAGAATAACACATAGGCTACAATTTATAAAGATATTGTGTGAATTGTCCAAAATATGACGATAAGTGTCAAGTAAGTAGGAAAAAATCTTCCATCTGCGAGCTATTCTGGCGTGCGCTGCCGAAACCGCCAGAGTTACACATATGTACTACGCCACGCTAATATAAGCTACTCGAAATACTTATCCTGCGCAGACGAAGTCGCGGGCACCAGCTAGTTATTCATAAAAAAATATCATTCATCAGGCAAGATCCATATCAAGAATAGTTTATTATATTCCATATTCTGTATTATAATGTTTCCATGCTACTGTAGCGGTCAGCCGTGCTGGTTTGAACATCTGAATAATTAAACTTCATCGTAACACCCCCATAGCTTTTGCGACCGACTTTATAAAATAGGTATATATCGCTGTTTACAGCCTTAACCCAGTTACAAAATGACAGTTTCTAGAATAAGATTTGAAATGGCATGCGCTTGACCTTTATCTCACCTGATGTTAAGCGATGATGCGGTCGACAGTGTAGCACGTTTATTGTATTACCTACCTGTTATGTAACAATGATCATACAAAAGAACGGAAGGAACCAAGCTGTAAGTTTGTTGCCTGTTCTTCACTTCACTTGATAATTCACAATACAAGAGGAAATTTTAAGAGTAGTAGAGTTCTTTGTGAAGGCCTCGTCCGGGGAAGTACTACCACCACGCATTTTTATGCCGCCAAGCAGCGTTGCTGTGTTTCGGTTTGAAGAGTGTGGTTGCCGGTGTAATTACAGGCACAGAGGCGTAACATCTGTATGCCTCAAGTTGATGGATGCAGGGCAGTGCATCGTAGGGCACGTTCCCATCGTGTGTAACTTACGAGGCAATGCTTTGCTATAGGTGATGGTTACCACTTAACATCAGGTGGGCCATCTGCTTGTTCCATCAGCTAGTTGTATAAAAAAAACCACAGATGCAGATCTTATTCCCCCACCTTGAATTAGAATACAGACACACCTAGAGAACTATGATCGTAAATCAGTCTATAAAAATTACGAAGGTCGAAAAACATATTCAAACCAAATCCATCAGTTAGCTGACTCAAGCTACTCAGAACGACCTCGCTCGTCCCCTTTCTAAATAACAATAGCTTTAGGTATAATACTACACCGCATTATGTTTGATACCTACTTACCTTACTGTGCGAATATTACAATGCGTGCAAAAACCTGTTTTACATAGCCTACATAAGTCTCAGGGCTTTTTTATTCTTATTAGGTATACCTTATTTTACATTTCAGGAAATTTCAGCTTTAGCCTCCAATTTTGAACTTAAAACATAAATAGACCAAAACGCAAGACGTCCTCAATTTGGCGCGTTTTGTATAGGTTTTTTGACATAATGGGCCGACGACACCTTCTTCTTTTATTTGTGGCTGTTCAGTGGGTCAAAGTACCTCTCGGTCGCATAGTTCAACATTTTGTAAGATTTAAAATAACTTCAGTCAAAATGCTTTCGTACTTTTGCAAACTTTTTAGTAGGAAAGCTTTTCATTTGATTCCATTTGGAACAAAATTATATTTTTGCTGAACTACCTATGTACTTACCTACAATGTGAACAACAACATTCACCAGTCAACATCAGTTTCACGCGACCGAAGTCTAGAAGAACAGGCAACAATCATACGGCTTGGTTCGTAACGTTATTTTGTATTGTTGATGAATTGCTGGTCCGCTTTCTGTAGTTAAATCCCGCAAAGTTCCATAGATGAGTCATTTAAGAATAAGTTCCAGCCTATTTTCGTCTCGATTAGATCATGTTCGGGCTTCTGAACATTATCGTTAGGCGCATTGTTGACGAGAGCGTTTATAACGCGCTTCCTTGGCTTGGTCGCAGTTTTGGGTCTTGGGTTAAGGGGCTGACAACCATGAAACAACTTCTCGCTGGCACGTTTCGACATGTTGAAAGATATAAAATCACAAAACTAATTTTCGAAAAATCGCAATCAACCATTTTGAGAGCAATCACATTGCGCACAGTTTAATAAAAATTTCATTTTGATCGATACAAGTTTTCCTACTTAAAAGTTTGCTTATGTACGAAAACTAGTAAAGCAAACTTTTGTGTAGAAAAACATGTATCGATCAAAATGATTTTTTTCTGCCGCCAAGCAGCGTTGCTGTGTTTCGGTTTGAAGAGTGTGGTTGCCGGTGTAATACAGGCACATGAGGCTCAACATCTGTATGCCTCAAGTTGATGGACGCAGGGCAGTGCATCGTAGGGCACGTTGCTATCGTGCGTGACTTGCGAGGTAATGCTTTGTGGTGATGGTTACCACTTAACATCAGGTGGGCCATCTGCTTGTTCCATCAGCTAGTAGTATACAAAAAAACTTAAATAGCATCAATGCTCATAAGATCGAAAAATCCCCGTGTTTATGTTTTGTTTCTCGTTTTTCGTTTTACGTAACGTTAGGCCTTTTTCTATGGACTTGTGAGTTCTTAGCACACCCGATAGAGGCGCTTATCGAATCTCCATACAAAAATCAAAATGCCTGACGTTACGAAAAAAAACTCAGTCATCAGGTAGTGTTAATGAAAATAGAGGTATAATAAAATAAAGAATAAAATCCGAGATCCTAAGTTATTTGTGGCTATGGTCATTTGATCTTATTGTATTATTTTTTGGCTATGGTAGTATTCTCTTATCTGTGCTGCTATGGTCACCTAAAAAGGTTGGAGTTTTTTTGGCGCGCTTTTCGCGTGTGCTTTATAAAAAGGTCCTAACCATTCGTAGTTCGTATAGTACACTTTTTTTTGCTATAGTTTCCTAAAAACTTAAAAAGGTTGAAGTTCTTTTGGCGCGCTTTTCGTGTGTGCTTATTAGGGCCTAACCCTTCATAGGTAGTTCGTATAAACGTTACGGGCCTTGGGATGGGTGCAAGGTCGACTGGCGGGCGCCATGAAGTAAAACTCAGTAAAAGCCAGACAGACATAAATATATGACGTGGCGTGGCGTGACGGTGCTGTAACATCACGCCTTGGGGTGGCTTTAATATCGATAAACTTTTGTACCTATTAATGGACCTACTTACTATACTCTTGCCCTTTATGGGCATAGTTCATCATTTTTGCTGAGGCAAGGCTGCCTCACAACCTTGCAAGTTTGCTTAAATAAAATCAATCAAGACGTAGGTAATGTAAAATGTAATAATGTTTAAGTGTGTATTATTTATGTAGGTATACAATGAATTTTATAGTTATTCAACCACTAATGTTTCTTTTCTGTTTATGAAACTAACAGCCGCTTGCGGCTTCGCTTGCGATGTGGTGGCGATGATTACTAAAAGGCGGTTACATAGCTAACCTAGCCTATAAAAAAATAATGCGCGTTTTTTTTTTATCATGTCCCTCCCCCATCGTCCCACCTGGACGGTCCTGGGTCACTCCTGGGCATAATAGTCACTGTTTTTATAGGTTGGCAAAGTATTATTTTGTCAACCTCTGCAAATAATATAATCGCAATTACTACTACAAGGTGTCGTGAAAATAAATATTGCACATTTTACGACGTTTTATCTTGACAAGAGCAAACATTTTCTGAGCTAGTAGGTACGTGTTACCTAACTCAGTGGAGTCCAATTCGTTGAGGGTGTAGAGCGTAGCTGACCTACTTTCGATAAGGTTTTAAACTGCAATGGACCAAGTTTTGAGAACAATGAAAAAAATGCGGGATAATGTTGTGTTTACTATTGGGCCTATTGGTAGGTTTTGGTATATTTTTGTAGGTAAGTATAAGTACTTATTTCTGTCTGTGAGCAGTTATGTGTAAAACATTTGAAGGGTATGGGTCATCATCTGCCCTTATCCCACGCCAAGTGGGGTCGGCATAACAAGTTTTCTTCATCCACTCTCCTCTATCATTCGTCATCTCAGTGCTCACTCCTTTCTTACTCATGTCATCTTTGACACAATCCATCCATCTTTTCTTTGGCCTACCTCTCTCCTAAAACCATCCACATCTATTTCTAACACTGTTCTCGTAATAATGACTTTCTTGGGGTGCCAGTTACGCAGGCACACGAGACACAGGACTAAACAATTTTAAGTCTAGAGTGGTGGCACCAGAGCAATGCTTTGCAATCAGAAATTCTTGCTTGCTTGTTTGATCATCGAACCCACGGCCTACAGCGGTGAAGGCATAGTGCGTGATGGGATAATCTAGCACTTAAAGATCTTCTAAGGATTTTAACAAAGTGTTTAATATAGGGTAACTACAGCGTGCGTAAAAAACGGGATATTTCGCGAAATAACCAAGCGTTGTCTTTTAATACTACTTGCCGATGTAACAAGCAGATGGCTCAGCCGATGTTAAGTGGTAACCATCACCAAATCACAAAGCATTGCCTCGTAAGTCATGCACGATAGAAACGTGACTTACGATGCACTGCCCTGCGTCCATCAACTTGAGGCATACAGATGTTACGCCTCATGTGCCTGTAATTTCACCGGCAACCACACTCTTCACATGCGGCTAAAACGGTGAAGTTAATATATAATCACGTGACGGTAACTAAACCGTGCGTAAAATACGGCATATTTTAGAAATATTAGCATTGTTATGCGAGTCTAACAGCATGGTGAAGTGAATATGCTACGTGCTACCTACTCGAGCGTTGCAGTGTGAAACCTAGCATTGTGCCGGTCAGTAGGCTTGTGTTACTTAAATTACAATAGAAATTTCCATGGAACCAAGTACAGGTAACGTGTACTACGTCCTACATAATAATGCATCTAATTATTCAGAGAAGTTATGCAGCCAACGTCTTGGCGACGCTTTCGATTGGAATAGCGATCAGTTGCGGATTCTTATTTATTTCTAACAAGCCTGGTGCCTTCTTCGTCTGCGCAGGATTAGTCACACAATATCTTTATAAATTGTAGCCTGTGTTATTCTGATGTATAAGCTATATTATTGTAAAGTTTCATTAAAATCCATTTAGTAGTTTTTACGTGAAAGAGTAACAAACATCCATTCATCCATCCACCCATACTTATAAACTTTCGCGTTTATAATATTACCTAGTAGGATTCTAATAAGTTTGATAGCTGACATTAAGGCCAATTCTCTGTCTTGTGTAGGTATTTTGAATAATTTCTTGTTGTGAATAGGGACAGAACACTTAATAGGTACATATCTCTTCTGTATTCTACTATGTGACCCATACTGCGCTAGGAACCCACCACATTGTACCATACAGCGCAGTGTTTTTTTTTAGTTTTATGTTGTTTTTTCTTTTGCACTGTACCCTATATTTTATAGCTTAGAGAATAAAACGGCAATTGAAGATAATAGAGTTGCGATAAAAAAGTGCGAAAGAGAGTAGACCGTTTTGTGTGACAATAACTGCCGAAATATCGGAAAACAATCAAACGCACAAATCCTGGTAAATATCCTCTTTTTAAGTGAAAAATACTAGAAACCTACCCCTCTTTTCTTCAAATGGTGGAATTAACTAATCATTGCCTCTCACTCATACACTATTGTTAACAACTGTGGCGTAGCTAGGTGGACAGGGCCCCGGTACATAGAGAAAGAATTTTGTGAGCTGGCTCAAGGCTTTCTAGCTTCGGGAGCTGGCTGACCCCGTCTTTTAAAAGATTAGGTTAGAGGCCCCCCTGAGCTCCAGGGCCCTGGTGCACTGCACCACCTGACCCTACGATAGCTACGCCACTGGACTTAACAATATAACTTTCACTATATCAGCGTCGCCATTTTAGATTTGTTTTTTTATTAGCGCGTTTTATAGGCTATGCTTATAAAACATTCTATGACTACTCAGCCCAACTCCTGCACCAGATAGGTTTAGTATTGGATCATAAAACAAGGCAAACATACAGGCAACAACCTAGATAATTAAAACGCGTTTGACCTTCAAACTCCCCTTTGGCAAATAACTATTTTTAGTAGTGCTCTATTTTACCATTATTGAATTTGCTACCTTCAGTCATGAGACTAGTTTTTTTGGAACTTCTGGAAATACATAGGGAGGCCTATGGCCAGCAGTAGCCTTCTCTAATCTGCTGATGATAATAATGATGAATAGCCTTAGACCTTTGAGTAGCCTAAACTACACCCGGGACCAGTGCATCATCAGCTCAAAATAACTCAACTCGAGTGCTTTTGCAGATTCGAGAACAGACACAGATGGCGCGGCGGGCGGCGATGGCACACTCGACATGGGCAGCAGATCCTCACTCCACACCGGACTCCACATGTCGGAGGACGAGCATTGGGAGATGAACTATCATGAAGCAGCTATTTATTTAGAGGTAGGAGAGTTTTAGGTGGAATAGACCTTCATCCTTAGATTTTAATATAGATATTTATTTCTCAAGGAACAGATGGAGGGCCATCAACTTCCATGTCACTGGACTGAAACCAGTACACTGTGTTCACACATTCCGATGTATTATTCTCTGTAAGTGAACTCTGTTCTTTGAGAAATAAATACCTGTAATCACAACTTCCGTGGATGGATATCGTAGGAGGTCGTGGTCGAAGGAACGTTGGGGATAGGCAGCAAGCATCTCTTTAGTACGCACCAAATACTGCGTCACCAATCCGCTTGCCAACTGTGGTGGCTGCGGAAAATCTCCCCAAATATAGGAGAGACCCATGTCCAGCAGTGGACCTTCTTATGTTGGTGATGGTTGTAGAGAAGATTTTTTTAAGAGAAAGGCTGATGATAAGTTAAAAAAAGCGTCCCAAAAAGTGGAAAACATCTCTTGTCTAAGCATAACTTGCTTACATTTTCAAAAGATTTAAAATTAAAACCCAAAAGTGATGTCTTCACTAAATTGCTGTAGGAAACCTTTCAACTGATATCATTGTTCCAGGAAGGTCTAAACAATGAAAAGTTCGACTCCCACCCGTCAAGTCCGGAAGAGCTGCCGGCGTACCTCAGGGTCCACAATCCGTGGTACCATGGCCTGGATCTCGTAGCTTCATTACTGCTGATCTTGCTGGCTTTCACTGAGGTCCCTGCTGTGCCTACTTTTGAGGTAAACCTGTTATATCTTAAACTTATCTTAACCCATGTAGTCAAAATATATGATGTAGTTTTTAAATCTAGCGTCATGATGGCTTGGCGACTATTAAAGCCTGAACAGATAGCTTCAGTACGGACAGCATTTTTCCCTTGCTAATTAACGCTCTATCGATCATCTATTCGTTTATTCTGTGCAAAGTTCTATCAAAAAACTTTACTTAGGTATAATTTCATTCCTATTTTATAAGTTACACTTACCTACCAATTTTGAGGTTACTGACTCAAGTACTTATGTGTTAGCAAGTTTAGGGCAAATAGGATATGTTTACCTTTCACTAGAATTCATATAGTCAGGGGCTAGACAGTCCACCATCACACTGGATATTCATATTCAAGATGGGATGGACTTCTCTAGAAGACTATTCGTGCTATGTGTGGCCGATGCACCCTATAAATGCTTATATCCAAACTAAATCTCTAATCTCTAAATTCACAGTTGGTGATTGGAGATTTTGGCTCACGTGATATTTTTCCAGCTTCCAGTTTGGGCGCACGGCACCATAGAATTGATGGCATTGGCTGTGATAGGAGTGGAGTTACATCTTAAGCTTAAGTGGATTGGATGGAGTACCATACTCAAACATAAACGGACCATGATAAAGGTAAGCTTCTTTAAGCGTGGAGATGCTAAACCGATAAAATAATTAAATAAAACCGTATTATACTCGTGAATTTAGGAATTCCGTTCTTATTGATGTAATAGGCTTGCTCAGCTCGTAGACTATCCTTTTATTTTAATTACAGGGTATAACGTTACTAATAATGGTGCTAGAAGCGGTCGTGGTGCTGTGTCGACAGTCGTCACATTTCCGCGTGACGCGCGCGCTGCGACCCATCTTCTTGGTGGACACGCGGCACTGCGGCGGCGTGAGACGGTTCATCCGACAGATACTGCAGTCACTGCCGCCTATTATTGATATGCTAGGTAAATGAACAATGTGACTACAGCTACGAGTTTGTTTACACAACGTTATTCTGTTTCTGTTAGATCAACACTATCTCAACAACCACCATCTTGGAAAACTCACATCGAGTGATAAAGTCGTCCATATAAAATATCTACATAAATCAAATTCATTCCACTTCAAAGTTGACACTTCGTAAGATGCAATAATCTTGGAAATTACGATTTCACTAACTCTGTATCATATTTTGTTCTTCGTATTCGTAGTTCTATAAAGGGGATGAAACATACTAGAATCCATTAAATGTATTTGAAATTTTGTTGATTCTTTATAACGGTACTAATCTGCCGGTACATTTAATCTGTTTCGTCAATTTCAGGTTTACTAATGTTCTTCGTGGCGACGTATTCTCTGCTTGGGTACTATTTGTTCTCCGAGCATGTAGACAATGGGCATTTCAAGACAATCAGCGATTCCTTCGTGAGCATGTTCGTTCTATTGACGACGGCCAAGTAAGTCTTCTTTCTTTTCATTCTTCCCAACAACCATATTCACATGTTTTATCTCGAATTGTTCTACAGACATGTCTATTCATAACATTTTTTCATAGTCGTGACACTTATTTTTTTAGTTCTTTATATTATGCTATAAATTGATTTCAGTTTCCCTGACGTCATGATGCCTTCGTATGCCAAATCGAAATGGTATGTCCTATTCTTCATCCTGTACATCATCACTGTACTCTACGTTCTTATGAACTTGGTAAGTTGTTAAATTGCTGTTATCCCAATTACTTTAATTTTCTTGAATAGCTAAGCGTAATTTAGTTAATGCGAGGATTAAATGACCATGAGCATTATCTCGTCTCTTGGCTCGCTGCTTTTCCTTTCTGTTCTCAATATTAACCTTTAGAACTACTTCTTTCCCAGATGTTAGCCGTAGTATACGAGACATTTACTCGCATAGAGAGAGAGAAATGTCGAGCGCTACTATTACACAGACGTCGAGCCGCGCGACACGCATTCAGGCTACTCGTCTCGCGTCGCGCGCCGCATGCGGTGAAACTGAGACATTTCGCTGGACTGATGCGACATTACGCACCACATTATTGTAAGTAGCCGTGCAAAATTTATAGCTGTAAGATATAATTTGATATAAGTAAGGCGTTTGATGTAATCAATCACCAACTTGTCTCTTAAAGTGATTATTATTTACTTACAACGCATTCTGTATTCTTTGAAATAGTAAATAGTTACCTAATTTACATGCTGGAAACCGGAATATTTCAGTTTTTCTTAGGATTGTTTTCAGAGTACCACAAGGGAATACGCTTGGTCCATTTTTATTAAACTGATTATAAATTGATAATTCTTACTTTCCAGCCGGCCTAGACGTCTACTTAATGTTTAAGCAGCTAAACACTGACACGTCGACTGGTGGCGTCACACGGGTAGAGTTTGCAAATCTCTATGAAGTGTTTGCGTTACGTTGGGTGCCCCAAGCGGCCAGGGCGCCGTGGTACGCGCGGTCGCCGTTGGAGCCGATAGCTAGGGCTGCTGCCGCGGCTGTTAGGTGGCCTTACTTCGAGTATGTAGTGTGTAAGTATTCTTCATCATAAGGTCACCCAATTGCAGTTTCCTATGCTCCATCTCTTAGAAAATTGACGCAGCGGTGACCACGTTGCCGCGTCATGTAACTTAAAAACGACAAGACCCTGCGAAGCTCCCAGGAAATTTTTGGGAGGACTAACGATGGTTGCGAATTCAGCTAGATGACCAGACAGATGCATAATGGACCGCTTTAAAGTCTAATCTGTAAATTTCTAAAACCTTCGTCTATCAATTTGTGGAGTAGACCCCAGGTTTCATGATACTCCATGTGCTATAGCTACCTGTTAAAAAAATTAATGCGAAAGTTTGTGACTGTGTGTGTGTATGTTTGTGCCCACTCATATCCGTAGCTGCTTCACAGATTTGAACGAAGCTTAGAATTTACTTGGAAAAATATATAGGAATGCATGATGTAACACTACTTATGTAACACTAGCTAGTGTTACCACAGATAATTTGTATTTATCTATTTTACTTTAATTACAACGGTACACCAATTACAGTAATTAAAGACATCAGACTAATAATATTAAACTAACTACTTACATAGATAGGTAAATAGAAATAATAAAAATAAAAATAGAGAAAATTACAAAACTTTGAAATAGTTAAATGTCATGAATAATTTGTGAATGTCAAAATATACAAAAAATAACAAGTTTCACACACATCTATACATCACGCTCACAAAATCTCAAGCATTCAGACAAAATACTCATCCACTTATCATTAAATAAATCACAGCCAAGACTAGCATGCAGGAGACCATTGAGTGCGGCGAGGATACGCGGAATAGGTGTCGAGGCGCGAGCCACAGTGTGACAGAATGGTTCGGCAAACAACTTGAACTTAAGAGAAAAATTGAAAATAAGAGAATACTAGTAGTGTTACATAAGTAATATGGAGTATTGAACTGGTTCCAGATGCAATAATCGTTGGCAACGGCATTTCGATGGTGCTGCGAGTGAGCGAGGCGGCGGGGGACCTACAAGACAGCGCCAAACTGCTCTGCGCGTCGTGGGACACCTGGCTTTTCCTCACGTGTAAGCATTTTTAGGGTTTCAAAGTCAAAAGGTATTTATTCAATAAAATCACAAGGATCACTTTGAAACGTCTTAAAGCTAGGTGACTCTAGGTGCCAGTTCCACGCGACCAAAGCCTAGAAGAACAGCCAACAAACTTACGGCTCGGTTTCTACCGTTCTTTTGTATGATCCTTGTACAATGTAATATATTATTGAAGTTTAGTGAGGCGTAGGCATACAGAAAAAGGTAAAAATAATCAAATTTATAAGACAGCACACGCTACGCCTCAAACTAATAATATTTCGTACCCAAAGGGTAAAACGGGACCCTATTACTAAGACTCCGCTGTCCGTCCGTCCGTCTGTCTGTCTGTCTGTCTATCTGTCCGTCTGTCACCAGGGTATCTCATGAACCGTGATAATTAGACAGTTAAAATTTTCACAGATGATGTATTTCTGTTGCCGCTTTAACAACAAATACTAAAAAACAGACTAAAATAAATATTTAAGGGGACTCCCATACAACGAGCGTGATTTTTTTGCCGTTTTTATAGATATTGGTACGGAACCCTTCGTGCGCGTGTCCGACTCCGGTTTTATTGTATGATCTTTCTTACAAATTATCTACTTCTTTTTTTAGTTTTTATCATCTACTAGCGGCCTGTCCCGGCTTCGCATGGGTGGTCATATATTTTTTGAACATTTTGGGATAAACTAAGACCGTGGGTTCGAGCCTCGCATGTATTTCATTCATTTGCACGCCCTTCTCCCTGAGTGAGTGAAATCGCACCCCGTGCGTGACCCGTGGATCCGTTAACATTTTTAATTTCGTCATATCTTTTGAATGGAATGTCCGATTTGAAAAATTCAAGAAGTACGGATTAATTTTGTAAGGATGTAAGGATTAATTTTTCCACCTTGGGTTACATTATTGGAGTTTTAGTAAGGATCCCTGACTTTTTTGAAAATATTATATAGCCTATGTTACTCAGGGATAATGTAGCATTCTAATGGTGAAAGAATTTTTGAAATCGGACCAGTAGTTTTTGAGCCTATTCGTTACATACAAAACAACAAAACAACAAAAATACAAATCTTTCCTCTTTATAATATTAGTGTAGATAAAATAATCAGATATTTTATAGTAAGCCACTGTATATCCGTAGTCATATCATGCCGTAGTCATTACGTTTGTCAGGCAGATCGATCCCCTGCTGCCTCTTACGACATTCATGGAAGGTGATGGGGTCCTATTCTGAAAGAATTTCGCAACTACACTTTATATAGTGATAGTACTTCTTGCGTGTCACTAGTTTCTTTCGAAACAGTGGTGGAAGGATTTTAAGTGCGCTCCCGGACCTTTCTGCCCCACCTTTCGCCAGATCTACGCCATATTCCTTTTGTATTAACGAGATCACTGGTGGTCTAGAGGCAGCGGCTCCGCCTTCCGATCCTATGGCCGTGGGTACAAAACCGGTCATGCACCAATGAGTTTTTCTAATGAAAAATCTATGTGCACAGTGCCAGTACCTACTCTCAAACGGTGAAGGAAAACATCGTAAGGAAACCGGCACGTCGTAGAACCTAAAAAAATTCTATATAATGTGTCAAGTGCTCGAAAGGAGCCTCTTGAGGCATACTTAAAAATCCTTTCACCGCACTGTTTCGAAAGAAACTAGTGACACGACAAGAGAGACCACTTAACATCAGGTGGGTCATCCGCTTGTTCCATCAGCTGGTTATATAAAAAAAACTTTTCGTCAGATCTACGACATATTCCTATTGTATTAAAGCTAGTATTAATAACATTGCAGTGTTCCTGGTAGAAGCCGCGATGCGTATGATGGCTTGCGGCCTGCCCGCTTACCTGGAGAGCGGATGGAACGTGTTCGACCTGAGCGTGACCATACTAGCGCTGGTGGGAGCCGTGATGCTCACTATCGCGCCTAAGCTGTTCATTGTGGTCATATTCCGACCGCTGAGGTACGTCGTACTCATTCATCTTCCTGCCCTTATCCCACCTCATGTGGGGTCGGCACAACAGTACCCCAAGCATGAGTTTTGCTTACGATATTTCGTTCTTCGTTTTACGTTTTTGTTCCGTGTTCATTGCGGGTTTTGTATGAAGACGCGATAGGGATACCGATATGGAACTTCACAAAACCCGCAATGAACACGGAGCAAAAACGTAAAACGAAAAACCAAATATGGTAAGCAAAACTCATACTTGGGGTACATGTCTTTTCTCTCCACTTCCCTCTATCATCCGCCATCTTACTCGTCACTCCTCTCTTACCGATGTCATCCTTCACACAATCCATCCATCTTCTCTTTGGCCTTCCTCTACTCTTATATATCCATCCACATTCATAACTAACACTCTTTTCTTGACATGACATTCTTCCCTTCGCAGTACGCCGTACTACTGAGTTGTATTTCGGTCAATGCTAAACTAACTTTTTTTTATACTGGTGGAACAAGCAGATGGCCCAACTGATGTTAAGTGGTAACCATCACCTATAACAAAGCATTGCCTCGTAAGTCACGCACGATAGGAACGTGCCCTACGATGCACTGCCCTGCGTCCATCAACTTGAGGCATACAGATGTTAAGCCTCATGTGCCTGTAATTACACCGGCAACCACACTCTTCAAACCGAAACACAGCGTTGCTGCTTGGCGGCAGAAAAAGGCGTGGTGGTAGTACTTCCCCGGACGAGCCACACACAAAGAGCTCTACTACTCTTATTTTGTACTAGTGACTTCCCGCGGCTTCGCACGCGTTGAAGTGGTGAGCCGTGATTGAGCCACAAACATCCAAACATCGTAACTCTCGCATTGAGTTGTATATTATTAGGGTAGGATTTTAAATACCTACGTAGGTATAAGAGATACCTATAGGCGTACATTACCTATATTAGGTAGGTAGGTATAGGCACTGAGCTTAGCACAAACATGACAAATACAACAAAGACACCCTTACACGGAAAATCGCGCCACGCGTTAAAAAACTCCCATACAAACTTTGACATCCCTTTGCACGCTTAATAAAGATAGTTTAAAAAAAACTAAAAATGCCTATCCTATTTTTTTGCCTTGAAGTACCTACCTGTACTTCAAGTTTCAAGTTTGTAGGTTCAAAGAATTCAATTTTTCATACCAACGTTTTCATCCCTTCTTACACCCTTAGGGGTTGAATTTCCAAAAAATCCCTTCTTAGTACACCTCTACGCCATAAGACCTATGTACTCCTCAAATTTCAAGTCTCTAGGACCAGCGGTTTAGGCTGTGCGTTGTCTATATGTCAGTCAGTCAGTCAGTCAGTCAGTCAGGACTTTGATTCTTATAGTATTAGAGATTTGTATCACTGCTACTTTAGGTAGTAATTTCCACCCATCATCGTCTCGGTACATTGTCGTCAGCATCAAATACCTATTATTCTTAAACGCCGATCTTCCCCCAGACTGATGCGCCTGTACAAGCTGAAGAAGCGTTACCGCGACGTGTTCGGCACACTGGTTCTGTTGTCGCCGCTGATGTCTTCAGCCGGCTCCGTGATGCTGGTGATGTACTACTTCTTCGCCATCATCGGGATGGAACTCTTCGCTTCCTACGAGCTCAAGAATTGCTGCGTGTATGTATACCTTATTTACTTTATTTAAAAGGTAATTCGATTGTTAAATCTAAATAAACTGAAACAAATATGTAGTACTAATCCGCTAATTTATTAGATTTAGGGCCGGTTTCACCATGCTCTGTTAGTTACTAATCAAGGATTAAAAGACCGTTAAATCTAACCTTAGCTGTCAAACGCGTACATTTTGACATATTTAGGGCCGGTTTCACCATGCTCTGTTAGATTAACAAAGGATTAAAGGGCCGTTAAATATGTCAAAATGTACGCGTTTGACATCTAAGGTTAGATGTAACGGTCTTTTAATCCTTGATTAGTAACTAACAGAGCATGGTGAAACCGGCCCTTAGATCAGCGGATTAGTACTACATATTTATTTCAGTTCATTTAATTTTCTTTATTGTAAAAAAAAAAAATGAATTGAAACTGAAACAGCTTCACGACTTTGATCCCCAGGCACGGTAGATATCCCCTCCGATCTCTTGGTACTAATTACGACTTTCAGATTCTTTTGAGGACATCTAAGCGGGGGTAGTCAGAAGTATGCCCAAACTTTACATTTGGCACATACCCACATTTTGCAGTAGGAGTGAGTAAATGTATACTGTGGGTGACGTCGTAGGTTCGAATCTGGTCTTGCTCCAATGGATTTATTTCACTCTCAGTTGGTGAAGTAAAAGGTAGGAAACCAGCAGCGGTGATTGGCTTGCAGCCTGTCACGAATGGAATACGAACAGTACCCGAATTTTGAGTTTGGTTTTTGTTTTTCTGTTTCCTGTATTGTCAGGTCGTTTTTGTATGTAGACTTGTGAGTTCTTAGAACGCCCGATAGAGGCGCTTATCTAATCTCCATACAAAAAAGGTAACGAAAAACTAAATACAAAACCAAATCTCAGACTTGGGGTACAGTTGTCGTTTCGCTTCTCTATTGTTGATCGTAGCTTCTTTAAATGTAATTGGTTTTCAACCGTTTTTTTTTAATAAATGAAAAGATATATAAAAAAATCAATAAAATAAATAAATATAAAGTACTTTTCCCATAAAAGTACCAACTTTTTTTTTCTAGTTATTTATTTATTTATTGGATACAAAGTTACTTAAATATTATTACAGTAGTGGTTTAAAGTCTTAGTTAACTAACATTCATTTGATTTATTACATTATAATTTTAATTTAAATATAAGTAATTGATATAAACATGCATTCGTAATAATACTTATAGGTATTTGGGATGTCCATTGGACGTAGGAGTAAATAAATAAATAAATTATCAAAATCCCACTTCTCAACAGGAACACAACCGTGGAAGACTTCTACAAATGGTCAGCGAATGGCTCCACGGCCCTCGGCTACTACTACTTGAACAACTTCGAGAACTTGCTCACGAGCGGAGTGACGCTGTTCGAGCTGACAGTCGTCAATAATTGGTTCATCCTGATGAATGCGTACGCTAGTGTGGCCGGCCAGTTCACTAGGATCTACTTCATGGTGAGTGCTCATTGGGATACCTACCACAAGTCAAAGTCAAAGTCAAAAGGTATATATTCAATAAAATCACAAGGATCACTTTGAAACGTCTTAAAGCTAGGTGACTCTAGGTGCCAGTTCCACGCGACCAAAGCCTAGAAGAACAGGCAACAAACTTACGGCTCGGTTCCTACCGCTCTTTTGTATAATCCTTGTTATAATCCTACTAATATTATAAACGCGAAAGTATGGATGGATGGATGTTTGTTACTCTTTCACGTAAAAATTACTGAATGGATTTTAATGAAACTTTACAATAATATAGCTTATACATCAGAATAACACATAGGCTACAATTTATAAAGATATTGTGTGAATTGTCCAAAATATGACGATAAGTGTCAAGTGAGTAGGAAAAAATCTACCATCTGCGAGCTATTCTGGCGTGCGCAGCCAAAACCGCTAGAGTTACACATATGTACTACGCCACGCTAATATAAGCTACTCGAAATACTAATCCTGCGCAGACGAAGTCGCGGGCAACAGCTAGTGTAGTATAATACAATATTGAAGCTCCAGTGTGTTGCCAATCGAATTTAGGTAGGCGTAGGCATAACAGAAAAAGGTGAAGATAATCAAATTTTAAGACAGCACACACTACGCTTCAAACTAATAATACTTACCTAATGCACTTCAAGTTATTGTCATCTCTTACCAATGGGTAAACAGTGTTAATACATCTTGAGTAATGTTTATAAGTAATTTCCAGGTGTTCTATCTATTCACGATGGTAGTGCTAACTATCGTGGTGGCGAGTGTGCTGGAAGCCTTTCGCTTCCGGATCCAGTACAAGCGGAGCACCACCAAGAGAGATGAGGAGAAGCTTCTCCACGAGGAAGTCCACACCAGCTGGGAGGAAGCGCAGCGGATGGGAGCCAGTGGGGACCTGGCGGAGGAACTTAGGCCGCATTTACCTCCTGGCGTGAGTTAATGAATGAATGAAAAACTCAACTAAAAAAGAAACAAATTATAATAGTTAAAGATATACAAATGCACAATACGATATCTGTCGTGCCCTGTCTCTGTCCTGAGCCATTAAGGGGCTGACAACTATCAAACAACTTCTCGCTCGCACGTTTCGACATGTTGAAAGATATAAAATCACTAAACTCATTTTCAAGAAATCGCAATCAACCATCATGCTTTACTATTACATAAGCAAACTTTTAAGTGGGAAAACTTGTATCGATGAAAATGAAATTTTTACTAAACTGTGTGCAATGTGATTGCACACAAAATTCTTGATTGCGATTTTTCGAATATGAGTTTAGTGATTTTATATCTTTCAACATGTCGAAACGTGCGAGCGAGAGTCACATTAGCTCTTGTCTTCGCCTTAACCACCAATATCTAATTTAAACATAAATTTAATGAAATAAATATATAGTACTAATCCGCTAATCTAATCTTATGTAAGTAAATCAAATGTAGACTTGAGTGTGCACCCTTCACTGCATCTGCAAACTGTGCATACTCTGCAAACTCTGTAACGTGAAAAAAGGTGTATTAGATACAACAAAAATACCACAAAAAATATAAAATACTTAACAAGACTTCGACACGTGTTTCGCCTCTCTACGAAGCATCTTCAGGAAGATTGACTTGCTGTGCACTGAATGACGTCACCTTGACGTGTTGTCTCGTCGAGCGCCGAGCAGAAAGAACACAAGGGTGCACACTCAAGTCTACATTTGATTTACTTACATAAGATTAGATTAGCGGATTAGTACTATATATTTATTTCATTAAATTTATGTTTAACAATGGAATTCCGCAAAGTCACGCCTGAATCAGTTAATTATCTTAATATCTAATTTATTTATGTATGTCTGAATTATTAAGAAGTCCATCAGATGTCGCTACAGAATGATATGTATTTGCAGGTGGAAGTAACCTTCGTCGGCTCCCGGCCCAGGACGAAAGAGGTTCTGCAGAGGAGGATGTACCAAACAGAGATCCAGAAGTGGCTCTCAGAAGAGGATGACGCAGAAGGTACCAATACTTTTATCATTCAATTTGACTTGCTATCAAAATTTACTCAACAATTAGAAATAACATCAACATTTTCTCAACAGTATACAAATAAATTCTTACAATCATATATTCCTAACTCTCGCATTCTCAAATGAAGCCGTCCAACTTTTACTAGATAAGCTAAAGCGATTATTATAAGTGATTTGTATGAAATTTATGTAACTTCTAAGATGCGTATACCTACGAACCGATTTTAAGATAGGTACCCATTAAATGGTCCGGGAACTTTTTGAAAACAATTATTTATTTATTTATTTATTCATTATTAACTTACACCTAGTTATAACTTTACAGATACTTATCTAATACGTTACAATCTAGCACTCTAACAACATTTATATAAAAATTAGCAAAAAACAACAAAAATAGACTCATGCATGACAGAACAAAATAATAAAAAATTAATAACATTATAGAGAAGTTACTATGATTATCCTTTTTTATTGGTAATTTAATGATTTTTTTACTATTTTCAGGCATCCCCCCTTCTACGACTATCACATCCAGTGAGGACCCCCTCGCCCCCCCTCTCATTCAACAACCCGCTGAGGACACCCCCCCTCGCCGGCCCGGCTACCAGTTGTAGGGTATGGTGCATGGGGCTCTTCATCATAGGCTCGTGCTTCTATGGGACGCCATTACCAGCGATATTGCGAACTAACTTATAAAAAAACAAACTAAATAATTAATGTTTACACTTAAGTGATTTTGCCTGAAGAAGTTTCCACTTAAGTGATTTTGAAGGTAAAGCTATTAAGTGATTTAATGAAATATTCAGTTAAGTGATTTTGAAGGTGTGACAGTGTTCCGTGTAGTGATTTTGCCAAGAGAGAGTGCAACGGTTTTCTTACCTACCTACTTTATCAAGAATAGTGTTACTGGGAAATAGGTAAAAATTTAACCTGAGGTCTAGTTATATTACACGCTCATTAAAAGCCTATTTATTAGATATTTATTTTGCCTATAAAGAGTGACAGTGTAATGCAGTGTGTAGCAGTTACACTTTTTTGAAACAAAAGTGATTTTACCATAAAAAGTGTTACTCAAAAAGTGTAACTGCTTTCTTTTTGACAAAGAGTCAAATATTTAAGTGTTGTGTCATCCACAATTTTGATTATTTATCTAAATTCCTGTACCATTATGTCGAGAAAAATCTGAATTTTAAACTATAATTTTGGTAATAAAACAATAATTACCAAGGATAACTAACTTATGCTAGACAGTAATGTGCTTTGTCTCAAAATGTATATTTGGCCATCATTAAAAAGAAACATATGAATGATGTATTGAATGTGAATTTGTATGTCAAGGGCGCCAAGGGGGGGCAGGGAGGGGCAACTGCCCCCCCCTAGAGATTAAAAAATTGTAGCCAACTTTAAAGAAACCAGTCCTAAGACCTAAGTTGGAACCATTCTTATTACAATCGCCATAGAGGCAAAGACTCGCGCTACAAGCTGTAAAGCTTCATTCTCTTGACTGTACCTACTATTCATATTATTCTCATCCTCCATAATATAATATTATAAGTATGTATTTACAAAAAAAAGTATATATGTATTATATCAGCTATCTGGTTTCCATATTACAAGCTTTGGCTTAGTTTGGGGCTAGATAGTGCTGTGTGGAAAGTCCACCAATATTTATTTATTTATTTAATGATGTCACACGTTAGGTACACGCGGATACACATCAAGTTACACAAATAAATAAAATAATACGCTCACTAGGACATAAAAGCGAGCTGTGTATAGTCTGATACGTATCCGTAACTTCATAATTTGTCTTTTTTTTTGGATGACCTTACTTTTGGGACATTTGTAGAGGTTAAGATTAATTTCTAGAACTAGAAACAATACAATTTAGGCAAATCTATAACTCATAAGTAACAATCTCCTTTAAAACATTTTTATTAAAGACTTTCATCATAAAACCATACGCGTACGGTTAATGCGCGTGGTGTCTTTTATATCGATAATTTATTCAAGTTTCGTCTATAGAAAATAGTAGGAATATTAACATCTGTGATAGAAGTGCTTGGGTAGCTTAACTCAATATTATAGTATAGCTTCTCTAGCATGTTTTAATTATCCACAGAATCAAAATATTTAATCAATAAAAAAGCCGGCCAAGTGCGAGTCGGACTCGCGCACGAAGGGTTCCGTATCTATAAAAATGGCAATAAATCACGTTTGTTGTATGGGAGCCCCCTTAAATATTTATTTCATTCTGTTTTTTAGTATTTGTTGTTATAGCGGCAACAGAAATACATCATCTGTGAAAATGTCAACTGTCTAACTATCACGGTTCATGAGACAGACGGATAGACGGATGGACAGCGGATTCTTAGTCTCGTTTTATCCTTTGGTTACGGAACCCTAAAAAAGCATAAAGGTATATCTAACAGCGGCGATGGGCTCGCAACCTGTCACGTATGGAATACCAACTACTGCAAAATGTGGGTATGTGCCAAATGTAATGTTTGGACGTACCTCTGACTACCCCCCTTAGAAGGCTTCAAAGAGTGAATGAGTCTCTTGCTTTCTCTTAGAAGAGACCTAAGGAGATATCTACCGTGCCTGGGGATCAAAGTCGTGAAGCTGTTTCAGTTTCTGCTTAGAAACAAAGCGATTAAATACTTTAAACTAGGTATATACAAAGAGATTCATTATTTCGGCTTATTAAATACATTGAATAATTCTTAATACTCTTATTATACATTTTTATTTGTAATCATTCTATAAAATATTAACATAATTATTTAGTTATCATTTAGTTTTACTCGAGATTTGTGAATTGGTTGTAGGTTTACACACCAAAGTTTGATCAAATTACATAATGTACATTTGAAACTGATTTTATCGAATAAACTTTATTATAAACAAGAAATAATGTTTGTGGCAGCTAGTATATATTATAACTAAATATTTATAGATACTATAAAAATATAAGAATATGTATAGCAAGACTTTAGCATCAATTATAAAATAAAGAAATTAAAAAACATTAATAACTGACATTGAAAAGCTTACAGTGAATCCAATTTACTAAGAAAAACATTAACTTTTCTCTCTCGCAATGATTCTTAAAATTAGGATTCATTATACATTTTTATTTATTTAAAAAATGAATAAATAAAAAATAGTTAATTAATTATTTTTTAAAAAAATTTTTTTTTTTTTTAATTAATTAATTTTTATTTATTCATACTGATGTATGACTTAATGTTTATATATTTTTTTATTGAATAAATAGAAACAAACAAAATGTTTGTTTTTATTTATTCATACTGACTAATTTAAGAATATTTGCGAGATAGAGAAATGTTTTTGTTATCTAAGCTTTAGGTACATATGTAGCATTCTACAGGATGTGCACACGCCTACGCATCAGACTACCCTGTCAAGACTACTGAAATAACAAAGGTACAAACAAGCATGTTCAATCGACTATAGATTATCCTAATAATATTATAAACGCGAAAGTTTGTAAGTATGGATGGATGGATGGATGGATGGATGGATGGATGGATGGATGTTTGTTACTCTTTCACGTAACAACTACTGAATGGATTTTAATTATACTTTACAATAATATAGCTTATACATCAGAATAACACATAGGCTACAATTTATAAAGATATTGTGTGACTAATCCTGCGCAGACGAAGTCGCGGGCACCAGCTTGTAGATTATATTGTATGTAAGAATAACCGTTTTGTGGACCATTTTTTTAAATGGCAATGATTCTTTTAGCTTCGGTAACCAAACCTAAACTTTGAAGTATTTCAAGTTGAATGCTGTGAATCGAGCGAGAGGGTGCGATGTGTTGTTGTTATTTCGTTCACTCCTCTCAAATCAATATAAAAATCTTAATAGTTAAATCACTAGGGTAACTTTAAACGTCTTTCAAACTTGGTGAATCTACCGCCAGTTCCTCGCGACCAAAGCCGCGAGTTCTAACTAGTCTAACGCGCTATCCACCACCACATCGCTTTCTTAACATACTTTGTATTGTGTTTTTTTTTAACAATTGCTTATGGAACAACCAGATGGCCCTCCAGAATGTTAAGTGGTACCTATAACAAAGCATTGCATCGTAAGTCACGCTCGATAGGAACGTATGTAGCGTAGTTGTAGGTGTATAACATGTTTATCCTGATGTGTAGCCGACTGTACAATGCTGCATTGGTTTTCAGACCTTAAGAGCTGATTTCACCATGCTCTGTTAGATTAACAAAGGGTTAAAGAGCCGTTAAATATGTCAAAATGTACGCGTTTGACATCTAAGGTTAGATTTAACGGCCTGTTAATCCTTGATTAGTAACTAACAGAGCATGGTGAAATTAGGCCTAAGCTTTGTTGGCAGAGTATTTAAAATCATAACGGTCTTTATTCAGTACAATCACAAGGATCACTTTGAAACGTCTTATATACTAGGTGAACCTATCGCCAATAAAATGTAAATGTCTGTCTTTATTCTGTAAAAAAAAAAGGAATCAAATAAAATGTAAAAAAGCGTTAGATTGACTAGCATCGCCTTGGTATTAAAAGTCTTAGTAAATAATTGAAAACTCTAGAGTTAGTGGACTATTATACAAAACAATAAACGAACGAAAAACGTTCGCATTGGCATTTTGAGTTATGGCCGCCAAATGCAGTGTAACTTAAAATGTACCTATGCACACGAAATGTATTTCAAATTTATATTCGAAATTTAAAATGTAAAATTACATTTTAAAGTTCAAATATAATAAACTTGAAACTTATTTTCACTTAAAATGTATTTAACTATCATCATCTTCCTGCCCTTATCCCACTTCATGTGGGGTCGGCACAACAGGTCTTTTCTCTCCACTTCCCTCTATCATCCGTCATCTCAGTCGTCATTCCTTTCTTACCGATGTCATCCTTCACACAATCCATCCATCTTTTCTTTGGCCTTCCTCTACTCTTATATATATCCATCCATCCATACATTCATAACTAACACTCTAAAATGCATTTAACTATATATTAATTTTAATTACATCATGATGACACGTAGTGTAACTATTATAAAAATTGAAAAAAAATATGTATTAGGTAGATGTAGTAAAATAATTAAAGCTGCTTACAATACTAAGGGCCGGTTTCACCATGCTCTGTTAGATTAACAAAGGACGGCCGTTAAAAATGTCAAAATGTACGCGTTTGACATCTAAGGTTACATTTAACGGCCTGTTAATCCTTGATTAGTAACTAACAGAGGATTAAACGGCTTTAAAAATGTCAAAATGTACGCGTTTAACATCTAAGGTTACATTTAACGGCCTGTTAATCCTTGATTAGTAACTAATAGAGCATGGTGAAACTAGGCCTAAGAGCTGATTTCACCATGCTCTGTTAGTTACTAATCAAGGAATAACAGGCCGTTAAATCTAACCTTAGATGTCAAACGCGTACCTACATTTTGACATATATCACGGCCCTTTAATCCTTTGTTAATATAAGACAGCATGGTAGAATCAGCTCTATAGTAGCTAGGTAGTAGGTAGTAAAATGTCTATACGACGTTCGTTTAACGTTTTGTAAATTAGACACCATATTTTGAATAGTCTGTACTAAATCATCAAAATTATGTCTTGCAATTTGTTTTGTCATAGATTTGGGCTAGCCGAGACTTTTTTTTAATCTTATTACTTCAGTATTATATTAACTTTTATTTCTTAGTTTAATAACGGCCGGTTTTTAAAAGCCCGATAAAAACTAATCGCATATCAAGTCACTCGTTATCTCTATCTAATTCGATGATAGCTGAAATGGCGAGTGACTTGACATCGGATTAGTTTTGATCGAGCTTTCAGAAACCGGCTGTAAGTGTGGGTATGTTGTCATTCTTTACGTCATTGAACCAAAAACTAAGAAATTAATATTACTCATTTATTAATAAGTAGATCATGTAGAACGTAAAATAACGTACCTAATGTAAAATAATGATTCTAAAATATCTACCTACCTGAATGGTGCTTTAGCGTAAAATTTATCAGAAAATAGATTTACGCTTCAAATTGGTAGTTTAAAATTTATTCTTGATTTGTTTGCAACTGCGTTGTTTTTGAAAATAGCTTTTTCGTTATTTAGAGCCGGTTTCACCATGCTCTGTTAGATTAACAAAGGATTAAAGGGCCGTTAAATATGTCAAAATGTACGCGTTTGATATCTAAGGTTAGATTTAAAGGCCTGTTAATCCTTGATTAGTAACTAACAGGGCATGGTGAAACTGGGCCTTAGACTCCAACGCCAGTGAAGTAGTTCGTGTTGTTAATTCTGTTATTAATTTTTAGTAAACTAATCTAATTTGACAGCACTAGAATTTTTTTACTTCTTGCTGATGGAACAAGCAGATGGCTCACCTGATGTTAAGTCGTAACCGTCACTCACGGCATGAACGTGCCTACGATGCACTGCTCTGCGTCCATCAACTTGTGGCGTACAGATGTTAAGCCTCATGTGCCTGTAATTACACCGGCAACCACACTCTTCAAACCGAAACACAGCGTTGCTGCTTGGCGGCAGAAAAAGGCGTGGTGGTAGTACTTCCCCGGACGAGGAGCCCTTCACAAAGAGCTCTACTACTCTTTACATTGCCGTCCCTTTCTAAAAAACTGAAACAACAAGGACAGCTATAGTTTTAACGCTGTCAAATTAAGTTAGCTTAGGAAAATGCAGCAGAAGCGACTCCACTGTTTAGGCCCAGTTTCACCATGCTCTGTTAGTTACGGTGAAACCTGGCCTTAGTATGATTAAATTAGCTAATAAATAACTTATTCTGCAAAAAAACCGACTTCAAATAGGTACACTGTAAACATAAAACAGCAAAATCCGTAATTTCATTTATTTTGATAAATAAAATATAAATAAATATTGGTGGTCTTTCCATACAACACTATCTAGACCCAAACTAAGCCAAAGCTTGTAATAGTATGGGAACTAGATAGCTGATTTAATACATAGCATACTTTTTTTTTGTAAATAAATAAGTACTTATAATTAATAATAACACCCAGACAGAGAACAAACATCTATGTTCATCACACAAAATTAAATGTTTGTTCTCGGTGGGAATCGAACTGACGGCCTACGGCGCAGAAGGCAAAGCAACTACCAACTGAGCTGTGAAGGCTGTGAAGGATGACCACTTTTTCCTGTTATTTTGATTTCAAAGCCAAACTACTCAACCGATTTTTATTAAATTTCTATGAAAGGACAATCTGAAAATATATCCTCTCAGATAATAAAAGAATTTATCAAATCGGTTCATAAATGACGGAGTTATGCGGTAACAAACAAAAAAAACAGTAGAATAGATAACCTCCTTTTTTTGAAGTCGGTTATAAAAACACGGCACTGTTCGTGGTATGAAATTAAGCATGAAATTAATAGCTTATATAACAGGTTAGTTCATTAGTATGTAGGTAGTTACACAGTCGAATTTAGGATAGCCAGGGTTAACAGATGGACACCAACCTAAAGATTCTAAAATACTTATTAAATGTATAATGTTTAACTAAAATAATACGCAGAGGGCCAGTAGCGTAGAACTTAGTGTAGCATTTATGTGTTTCATTCCAGCTTTGTAAAGGCCCGTATTCTGAAACAATGCTCAAGTTTAAATCGAGTCTCGAGCATCGAATGGACTTCAAATAGCGCACCGTTCCAAGCCTCACTTTGATGAGCACGCGGTGTTGTATAGCTCGAGTCAAAATAGCTCGCTTTAGTCTCGCGCAGCGTAAACTAGCGCGCCCCTAGAGGGCCCGACCCCATCTGATCCTAAGGTCGTGGGTTCGGGTTTTTAAATCGGGGTTTTCTATAAGAAAAATATATGTGCCCATTGTCACTGCCACGAGGCGATAGGCTTGCAATCGGTTAAACAATCTTGCAATCTCTTGTATCTCCTTTATAACACCAACTACTGCTACTGGGTTGATTTGCCATATGTAACTTGGACGTACCTACCTCTACATCTCGACGACAACCTCAAAGATTCTTTGTAAGTAAATACTTAGAATAAAATAAATATGAGCGTATTAGAATAGGGTATAGTAAATTATGTAATAATGCTAATTATGTAATAATTTACGTACCTAAAATAATCTTGGAAATTGTCATGAATATTACAATTTATATAAACATCTAAATCTGTGTATTTGATGTATTACGTCAGTTTAATTGAATAATATTTTAGAAAAAGATTAATAGTAAAATTGGTGATAATTTATATAGCTAAAATAAGATAAGAAATTGTCATGAGTATTTCAATTTATATCGGTGTCTAGGTTTGTGTATTTCATATTTAAAGTCTTTGATTTGAATTGTGAAATAATGAAACTGTAATTATGATTGGCAGTAAATTATATAGTAATTTATATACCTAAAATCGTATCCAGAATTGTTCTCAATAATGCCAATTTATATCTGTCTATAAATTGATGTATATGATACTTACTTTGAAATAACCAACTACACTGATATCCGACATTTGTTTACGTATTGCTTTATAATGGCGGTGGCTTCTGCTAGCCCATAATATTCTCTTGACATCTCTGGCACAGTCTGGTGCAGCTCACAGTGAAGTAAAGTTTGGTTCAGTGCAGTTATTTCGGAGAATAGCAATGTGCTAACAAGTGACGAAAGGTATGATGTTATTCCTGTTTGTTAACGATACGTAAGTTTATTCTCGTTATAGCTGTCGCTTATTTTATTGGATAGATGTGTTACTGTGTAAGAGTAATAAATGACTTAGTAACCAAAGGATTCCTATATCTTTATTTAATAAAACATAAAACATATAAGTAGAACCTTATACCTGATAGACGTTAGGTAGGTACATTCCACATATGACCTACCCACAAGTGACATTATATTCTATTATGTCTAAGGTCTAGTGTTTTCCGTTACTTGACAATCTACGTGGTAATAATATAGTTCTAAGTTCAAACAGTATTTATTCTATGCATCCTGACAAGTTTCGATTACAAGTTCTAAATAGATTTGCAGTATAATACGATCTTATACAAATATACCTGTAAAATTAATAATATAACTAATGAGATATCTATTAATCTAATATCAGAAGTGTGATAGATCTACGTACCTATATGTTATTTCTAATGCATTTTTTGTTTTCATGTTGAAACCAAAATTGACGAGACATCGTGTCGACAAACGATCTATCCGTGATGTGTCCATTGCCGTTCAGAGAAGAAGAGGATACCTACTGTGACCTTCGGTCAGCAGTTCTCCAGCATGTGGTCACCAGACCTGAAACTACCCTCTGAACAAAGTTAAGTAATTTTTATTTTTATCTGAACTGATAAAATATTTATTAAAAAATATCCTTCAAATAAATAATTGGCTGTCAGCTATTAAATAAAATGCCTGACTAGCTATTTAATAAAGTAGCTGACTAGTTATTTAATAAAGTAGCTGAGTAGCTATTTAATAAAATGGCTGACTATGTATTGTATGAAATGGCTGACTAGATATTTAATAAAATAGCTGACTATTTGAAACCTGATAAAAGTGATTTGTTCATATTGTTGTTTTCCGAATCACAGGTGCCATCGATTTTTTATATCGTTTTATGTTTTTATCTTCTTACACATACTAAGCATGGTTTTCAAACTCTCTTAACCGTTAGACTGTTTATATATAAGAATCAATCGATTTTCGATTCTTTTACCGTTTATTTTCCTACCCTTACAAAGTTTTGCAAAAAAATATTATTTCGATTTACCTATCTACATTATTCTAATACAATTGTTTTCTGGTTTTCATATTGTTCCTGCTATGGAGAAAATCTGCACTGCTGTCTCTGCCTACCCTCGTTGAACGTGGCGACGACGTGGCTCTGTACTTCAGTGGCAAGTAACCATGGGGATAATTACGGCTGACGTCTAGTAGACGTAGAAGGTAGACGTTTAATTACGTTAGACGTATTTTTTACGGTAGATTATTAGGATACGTTGTAAAATTGTAAACCGGTTAATGTAACCCTGATTATGGTAATTTGAAAGTTTGAGAACTTTATTTTGTTACATTGGTTATACTGAATATAAAAGACTTATAGTATTTATAACTTTGAGACTAAGAGTAAAATCTGACTAAAGTATCCTTCCGCTGGTCGACTGTTTTACTTGGTGTTTGTCTAGCGCACTTGCAGCGGATGTATGGGACTTACATGTCTAGGTAAACGGTAAAGGATGACTTTTTGTGAAATGACTACTAGTTCTTCCGCTGGTCGACTGTTTGACTTGATGTTTGTCTAGCGCACTTGCAGTGGGTGTATGGGACATGTCTAGGTAAACGGTGAAGGATGACGGATGTATGGGACTTACATGTCTAGGTAAACGGTAAAGGATTACGGTTGTATGGGACTTACATGTCTAGGTAATTGGTAAGATGATTTTATGTATGACTAATTTTATTATCCTTCCGTTGGACGACCGTTTTGCTTGGTGTTTGTCTAGCTTACTTGCGGGTAAAGGGGACTTACACGTCTAGGTAATCGGTAGAGGATGACATTGACTTTGACTTGACTGGTTATAAACAAAGACGAAATCATAGAACACTGAATATTAATGGGAATGTATACGATGCTTAAAAAAATTATGTATTTTTTAAAGTCGATTCAATTTATGCTTGTTTTAATAAGTAAGTACTTTATTAAGTAAATATGACCTATTTGAATTTAGTAATAAAAGTAGATATTTTATTTTGGGTCAGTATAGCCGAGCGAAATTAAGTTAATTTTAAACAAAGTACTTAGCTTTTTACGGAAATTAATTGTACATTCGATTTGTAAGAATATGATTGTAAAAGAGATCGCCTAGGTAGTCGCGAAAAGAAATTAACCCGCCGAGACGTTTCTTGCTTGTTCTTTTACTCGAGATGGGTCGGATAGGGTTGGAACAAGCGTAAACTTACTCATAAGATTTGAGATGATTCTGTGATCTTTTATGATACAATATTTGTATATTCGTAATAACATTTCAATGAAATATACCTGTAGGTATTTAAGTTATTAGAGGTTATTTTTGAGGTTTTTTTTGTGTATGTACTTCGGGACGAAGTACTTGTCAGTATGGCCGTATTAGAATAGGGTATAGTAAATTATGTAATAATGCTAATTATGTAATAATTTACGTACCTAAAATAATCTTGGAAATTGTCATGAATATTACAATTTATATAAACATCTAAATCTGTGTATTTGATGTATTACGTCAGTTTAATTGAATAATATTTTAGAAAAAGATTAATAGTAAAATTGGTGATAATTTATATAGCTAAAATAAGATAAGAAATTGTCATGAGTATTTCAATTTATATCGGTGTCTAGGTTTGTGTATTTCATATTTAAAGTCTTTGATTTGAATTGTGAAATAATGAAACTGTAATTATGATTGGCAGTAAATTATATAGTAATTTATATACCTAAAATCGTATCCAGAATTGTTCTCAATAATGCCAATTTATATCTGTCTATAAATTGATGTATATGATACTTACTTTGAAATAACCAACTACACTGATATCCGACATTTGTTTACGTATTGCTTTATAATGGCGGTGGCTTCTGCTAGCCCATAATATTCTCTTGACATCTCTGGCACAGTCTGGTGCAGCTCACAGTGAAGTAAAGTTTGGTTCAGTGCAGTTATTTCGGAGAATAGCAATGTGCTAACAAGTGACGAAAGGTATGATGTTATTCCTGTTTGTTAACGATACGTAAGTTTATTCTCGTTATAGCTGTCGCTTATTTTATTGGATAGATGTGTTACTGTGTAAGAGTAATAAATGACTTAGTAACCAAAGGATTCCTATATCTTTATTTAATAAAACATAAAACATATAAGTAGAACCTTATACCTGATAGACGTTAGGTAGGTACATTCCACATATGACCTACCCACAAGTGACATTATATTCTATTATGTCTAAGGTCTAGTGTTTTCCGTTACTTGACAATCTACGTGGTAATAATATAGTTCTAAGTTCAAACAGTATTTATTCTATGCATCCTGACAAGTTTCGATTACAAGTTCTAAATAGATTTGCAGTATAATACGATCTTATACAAATATACCTGTAAAATTAATAATATAACTAATGAGAGATCTATTAATCTAATAAGCGCATATCTACTATGCCTGGGGATTTAAGTGGCGAGTCTCGTGAATCGTATCTTGCTCGATTAAAACTTGAACATTGTTTTAAAATACGGGCCCAAGTATTTACTTATCATTTAGTAGTGTACCTACTTCATTATTAGTTTTAACAAACCCATGTTGTGATAGTGTTCGTGTTTTGTTTAAATATAATTATACCATAAAAAAAACAGTTTCAGACTACAATATAAAATAATAACGGCCCGTTCCTGAAAGCCCGATCAAAACTAATCGGATGTCAAGTCACTTGCTATCTCTATCTAATTCGATGTAATAGCTGTAATGGCGAGTGACTTGACATCCGATTAGTTTTGATTGAGCTTTCAGAAGCCGGTTGTAAGTACAGAGCCTATAGTGCAGTACAACACGCACGATAGGTATAAGTAAACACAATTTTTTTTTTTACAAAAAGTTATACTCTGTTTCATATTTATTTTAAAGTGTTGATTTATCTCGAATTGGCTGTATCAGTATTAATTTGGTTGCTTCTATTTGACACATTGTTGACCTGCAATCTATAGTTTAAAATGTTAATTTATTGTCTAATAAAATAATGCACTTTTATATATTTCTGGTTTTATTACAATTCTCCTACAAACACAGATGCAAAGGCTAGTTAACTTTATTCCTAGTGCGTCAGACGTCTCTGCAGCAGAAGGACAGTAAGCAAAATCCCGGAATAGCAACCGAGCTAACTATTCTGCTTTACATCTCGATTGTGAGGTAAGTAGAAAAAAACCGGCATTACAAGAATAAAACATTTTATTTGTTGAAATTTATAGTGAAATGAAACAATTTTCAAATTTATTATTGCTGCCTTTTTTCATTAAAAGAATCAAGAAAAGAACTTTTTAATTTTTTTTTCAAGATCGGAATTGAGCTTCGCCGTTTGATATTTAAAATTGATGACTAATTATACTCACACGAAGACAAGGCTGAATAGCAAAGCGACCTCTTTGGTCATTGGGTTGAATGCATGATGTCTATTGCCAGTATGATGGTTAGATGTACGCGAACTTTTTGAAAGAAAGAAGTGTTTTTTTTTAATTACTTACCGCCCAAGGGCTTTTCTAGCTACATTATTACCCTAGAGCGCTAATTAGTCACCTACAAGCCCCATTTGGAGGTAATAAGAACCTACTTACCGAACATGAGAGATGTAAAGTTAATTTGTGCTACAATAAATCGAACGAAATATTCGGAGAACAGAAGCAATAAGGAGTGCGCAAGAGTCACCATCGCGTCATATCGGCGCCATTACTGATCGTGAAGCAGCCATTTTGCTTGAACGGCAAAAGCGGACCTCCCACCTGCGACAAGAGCCAATCAGCGACAGGCCACACCCTCCGCCTGCAAGTGTTGCCTGTTGGTTAGTTCAATGGGTACACCCCGCCGCCTAAAAACCTTGCCTAAACACCGCTTTCGCTTTATGTGCGCCTGGTAGCTGAACTAGAAGACATCGCGTCCCTACCGCGCACAAGGCCTTGTTGATCGAGTGAGCGAAGCGAACGAAGATCTTAGTTTCAACTTGGGCGATTTGGCATTTTATGTATGTATGTATGTATGTATGTATGTTTGTCTGGCGATAACTTTAGAACCGTTGATCCGATCTGCATGAAATTTCATAAGTCGATAGCTTGTACTTGAGAAATTTACTGGTAAGTATATGAGTAAAATCGGATGAAGGGTTTTTGAGATATGGGGTTTTTTAAGGGGGCAAAAATAAAAAAAGTTACATAAAAAAATCAAGTTACATGTCATATGAAAGGGCTTTGTTTGGACATTCCAAAACAATTTTTACTTTTTTTCTGGGACGCTCGGTTTTAGAGATACAATAAAAAAGTTAAATTAAGATAACCAGCGATCCAAGAGCTCCCATCTCTAAGAGTTTCGTTGGCGTCAAGGTTTTTCTACTGGTCGGCCAGTTACTTTGCTTTTTCTTATTTTTTTTTCTTGAAATAAATTAAGGAGGTACTCAGTTCTCATAAAATGGTGACAACGACCAGGTCTGATGATGGAGCCAAGGTCTGTTCAACGGAACTCTTCAATAAATAGGCCAATAGAGTTGAAACTTGGTTACCGTACCAAGTTAATAGGCGGTAGTCAGAAAAAAGTCCAAGCATAATGTTTGGACTTGCCTCTGACTACCACCTACTCAAAGTTTTGGTGCGTTCGTCGGGTCGCATCACGAGATCTCAGTTCGGGGCGAACTACTAGTGTTAAATAAGTAACATCTACTATTTTGTGTTGCTGACTTCTTCTCTCACTGCTTGCCTGGTACATCGCTGTGTTAAAGTATGAATACTTTCAAATAACATTTTACGAATTGTAACATTCATTTTATTTTTGTTTTCTGTGTGGGTCTGTACCTACTTCTGCCTTTATGCAAATCAGTCCTTCTGCTAATCTGGGATTTTGCTTATGTCCTTCTGCTGCAGAGACCGTCAGACGCCCTCCTACCCATGAGGCTTCACATCTAAGCCTCAAGTTGATGGACGCAGGGCAGTGCATCGTAGGGCACGTTCATATCGTGCGTGACTGGAGAGTCAATGCTTTGCTTTGGTGACGGTTACCACTTACCATCAGGTGGGCAATCCACTTGTTCTATCAGCAAGTAGTTAAAAAAATGTAGGTATATCTAAAATGTCTTTATCCAGGAGTGGACTTCAGGCTGATGAAGATGATTCCTTAAGAGTTAAATAAAACCAAAGTATAAATAATTCAAACATATATTTTCCATCCAAGTAAATCTATATTCACTACAACATCCATCTTTTAGCACCAATTAACCTATTGAGCGCGATTTAGCACATACAACTACATTTAAATAATATTCTAGTTACATCATTTCAGTTTCGTTCAAATTTAGGGAATGTCCATAATACGTTGCATAATTTAATGAATTTATTGTACAATTCTGGCAGCCAATTTAAAAAAAAGCTAATTTCTGTCGAAAATTGACAGAAACTGCATAATCCTACTTATGTACAGGGTGTTTAGCAGTGGCGTAGCTATCGTAGGGCCAGGTGGTGCAGTGCACCAGGGCCCGAAGCTCAAGGGGCCCTCTTACTTAAGCTTTGAAAACAGAGGGTCAGTCAGCTCCCGAAGCTAGAAAACCATGAGCCTGCTCACAATTTTTTAAATTATTTATTTTAAGAACAATATAAGTTCAAGGTATGTGGAAAGAGGGGGTGAGGGCCCGATTTTTTCTCGATGCACCGGGGCCCTTGTCCACCTAGCTACGCCACTGGTGTTTAGGTACACACGGACACATATCAAGCTACACAAAGCCAAACAAACCTACTACATGGACATAAAAGCGAGCAGAGTATAGCTTGATGCGTAATCAGTGAGTATAATTCTCGACACTCACGGGATAAAAATATTCAACGAATGTCTTGAAAAATAGTCTTAACAATACTCTTTCTGCAATAGTATTCCTAGGGTTAATGTTTCATTGAGGTAGCATAAGTTGCCGCCGAATTTACATTCACAGACTTCACATTACATTTATTTGAAAGGAAAATCCAAAACATTTATACAAGGTGTTAAAATAAATACTACTACCGAAAACTTCAGGGGGCTAAAGTACCCATCAATATGAATAACTTTTTCTTAGGAACCAAAACTAAGAACGCGAAAAAAAAGATAGCTGTTTCATACATTTTAGCCGGGTAGGAATTGAACTTTTGTATTAAAAAGCTGTTTTTTTCGCGTTCCTTAGAAAAAGTTATTCATATTGATGGGTACTTTAGTCCCCTGAAGTTTTCGGTAGTAGTATTTTAACACCTTGTATATTATGGAAATAAATCTATGAACACATTGGTCGATGCATCATCCCGATATAGGCCTGTTTCATAATTTTGAGAGTAGTAGAGCTCTTTATGTATGTCGTCTGGTGAAGTACTACCACTATGCATATGTGTGCCGCCAGGCAGCGTTGCTGTATCGGTTTGAAGGGTGTGAGTTAAATTACAGGCACATGAGGCCAGTGGCGTAGCTATCGTATGGCCAGGTGGTGCAGTGCACCAGGGCCCCGGAGCTCAGGGGGCCCTCTACCCTAAGCTTTGAAAAGAGAGGGTCAGCGAGCTCCCGAAGCTAGAAAACCTTGAGCCTGTTTAGAATTGTTTTTTTTTTATGATTTATTTTAAAGGCCAATATAAGTTCAAGCTTTGTGGAAAGTGGGGGTGAGGGCCCGATTCATTCTCTATGCACGGGGGCCCTTGTCCACCTAGCTACGCCACTGGCCTCTGTATGCCTAGAGTTGATGGACGCAGGGCAGTGCATCGTAGGTACATTCCTATCGTGCGTGACTTGCGTGGCACTGCTCTGTTATAGGTGATGGTTACCACTTAAGAGTATCACAGACGACGAAGATGCTATAATATTTCATCTTAAGATACCTTACGATAAAATATTGTAGCATCTTAAGGTGTTAAACTGTTAAGATAAGTTAATAAATATTATGGCTCGCTCTCTTGAAAATGTTAACATAAAATATATTTCCATAGCAAGGCATCATAAGATGAAGTCGCCTTATCGCCAGTATCTTAAGATACCGTATTATGAAAATATATATTATATTAATCGTTTGTGATGGCTCATAGTGAATTTATGGCGTGCAATATTTTATCTTAAGGGGCTGACAACTATCAAACAACTTCTCGCTCGCACGTTTCGACATGTTGAAAGATATAAAATCACTAAACTCATTTTCGAAAAATCGCAATCAATCATTTTGTGTGCAATCACATTGCACACAGTTTAGTAAAAAAATCATTTTGATCGATATAAGTTTTCCTACTTAAAAGTTTGCTTATGTAAGATGTTACATGTATCAATTAAAATGATTTTTTTACTAAACTGTGTGCAATGTGATTGCACACAAGATGGTTGATTGCGATTTTTCGAAAATGAGTTTAGTGATTTTATATCTTTCAACATGTCGAAACGTGCGAGCGAGAGTCATATTAGCTCTTGTCTTCGCCTTAAGATGATATATTATAGCATCTTCGTCGTCTGTGACACGCTTTAATATCAGATGGGCCTTCTGCTAGTAGCATAAAAAACCCTGTCAATGTATGAATGTGGTACAATAGTTTTATCGGCCATTTAAGCTAGTGGAGCCTTCGGCGACTATTATAAAACCTACCATGCCTTTCAAGCAGCAAATATAACACACTTTTTGCTACTTTTCACATAAACTTTTAAATAAGTTTCAAAGACTTATAAAGTCCTAAGTGATATGCATTTTCTAAGTCAAAAACAGTAGGAGGTATATTTTTGAAATGTCCATGGGTATTTTGAAGTTTTATTTACGGTTCCATACTCATATGGTACCCTATTAATGGGGTGACCGTTAACAGTTAAAAATTCGAGAATGTACTCTTTATCAAGACACCTTTTTTATCAATGAAATACAAAAGAATGTCCTGAGTTTCTTTAAAATTATATTTTGTGGTGGTACGGAACCCTTAGTGTGCAAGCCCAGCTCGCACTTAACCCCTTTTTTATAAACCAATTTATATTTTTCAAGCTTATATTATTTTATTTACTTTCTCTTTGTAACAGGAAGACATAAATTTTACATAAATGTTTTAATTCATATTAAGTAGGTTCTTTTCTAAATAACGACATGCAACTTTCATGCAGAAAATGCAATTATGTAATTTTTATACATATTATGAATTCAGCTGCTTCAGTGGTATGTATTGCTAAATTTAAAATAAATAAAATACATATGTATTAAAATTATAAATAAAATATTTAAATTCAGCCTGATTCAAAAGTGAATACAAAATGAGGAACATTCTTAAAAAACGATTTGATTCCATTATCCATATCCCAGAGGGCTTATTACGAGTTTAGTGCCGATCGTCGATCGTTACGATACACCGAATTTTCTATGAAAAAAAAAACACGTTCCCAAAGAATACGCTAGATGCCGTTGATTTATTTTCATAGAAAATGTTGTGTTATCTGTATTGAAAGACCATTTTTGTTATACAACTAGCCCATGGAACAAGCAGATAGCCATCAAGGTAAGGATATCACAAGGCATTGCCTCGTAAGTCACGCACGATAGGAACGTGCCCTACGATGCACTGCCCTGCGTCCATCAACTTGAGGTATGTAGATGTAAAGCCTCATGTGCCTGTAATTTCACCGGCAACCACACTCTTCAAACCGAAACACAGCGTTGCTGCTTGGCGGCAGAAAAAGGCGTGAATAGCTCTTTGCCGTCAAGCAGCGTTGCTGTGTTTCGCTTTAAAAGGTGGGGGTGAAATTGCAGGCATGAGGTTTAATATTGTACTAGCGACCCGCCCCGGTTCGCACGGTTATTGTGGGTTATCCCTAAGAGATTATGCTTGTATTATGCATATAAACCTTCCTCTTGAATCACTCTTTCTATAAAAAAAAACCGCATAAAATCCGTTGCGTAGTTTTAAAGATTTAAGCATACATAGGGATATAGGGACAGAGAAAGCGACTTTGTTGTATACTATGTAGTGATGCTTCATGTTGGTGGACGCAGTAGGTACATCGTAAGGCACGTTCATATTGTGACTTGCGAAGCAATGCTTTGCTAGTGAAGGCTACCATTTAACACCGTGCGCCATCTTGTTCTATCAGCAAAAATATTAAAGTAAAAGTAAACTTAGGTGTCCTGAGTTTCAGTAACAACGCCATCTATGAATCGATTGGGAAACACTTTTTAGGAATGTTCTCATGTTAGTTATTTTGGGCCTGGGTGGAATTTCCACCAATATTATATTTTATGTCCCTGCAAAGATTCTTCAGGCACGTCTGAATCAGGCTAAAAACTATAATAATAAAATAAATTAAACAAAACTAACTAACCATTAAATATTCACAAGAACCTTATAAAGGTGAAGTTAAAATATTAAAACAATGCTTTGACTACCGCCATCTTTTGCCAAATAATGGTACCTAGCAAAAACTTTGACAGGTTTAAACAATGTTTATAAGTAGACAAGTTTTTAAATATATTTAAAAACGGTAGCAATAAAGTTGAACTCTGGGAAGCAAGCAGCAAGCTCCTTACTGTAGCATCAATAATTATTTTGTTACAAGGATCAGACAATAGAACGGTAGGAACCAAGCCGTAAGCTTGTTGCCTATTCTTCTAGGCTTTGTCACCAAAGAGTTTCACCCAGTGGATACGCACTCACTTCGATCACAAGCTTCACTTCACTCACGTTGCATTTCCACTCGGCAAAACACTCACGTAGGTGACGCTAGTGACGGGTAATTATTTCATGAAAAAAAATGTCCCGTGGTCTGACAGAAAATTCTAGAATTGTCTACATTTTTCATTAATATTATAATAATATCATATTAATGATGTTTATGTATGTATTTTAAGTAAGTTTATGTAGGTTATACCTACTTTAAAATAGAATAGGTATCCATATTAATTTAACCCACACAAGACCCCCCCCTTTTTATGTTCAGTCCTGTCCATCCCAAGGTTGCCTGAAAGAGATCGCTGTTAGCGATAAGGCCGCTCATTGTACTACTACAGTTGTTAGTTTTTAAGTAAAAATGTGTATCTTTATTTGTTGTGGTAATCAATAAAGAGTTATCTAACTATCTATAATTTTTTATTTATATTTATATAAAAATCCAAAGATTCCAAAACATCGTCCTTAGCGCACACTGGTTTGTGAGAAACACAGAAATTCATGAATACCTAGAAATGCCAACTGTCAAAGAAGAAGTCAACAAATACAGCGTAAAGTACAAGCAAAGACTCGAAAACCACACGAACGACCTTGCAAAGAATTTGCTTAACACCCAGGACAATGTAAATCGCCTAAAGAGATGGCAAATACTAAGCCTAGACCAGAGAGCCTGACCAGCTATTAAAACTAAACTGTGTCGCTTCGCTGGAAACACACCTCAACCCCAACAAAACCCAGAAAAGAATCTGATTATGGCTAAGAAGCCGATTGCAGATAATGAGCGGAAAAAAAATATATATAAAAAAATCTAGACTATTCTAGAATTTTTTGTCAGACCACGGGACGTTTTGTATATTTTTATTAATAAAACGGGTAATTTATGTACTAAAACAAATTCTTAAATAGTTAGCTATATTGGCAGAACTAGGAAGAAAGGTGGGCAAACTTAAAACCAAATTGACATAATAATATTCTTTGTAAGTAACATACCTACTATAACATATACACCACAAATTATCTAAGACAATTACATAAGTTTAATATATTCTTTAAGCTTTTTATAAATTTTGAGCCCTATATAACCAGTTATTATAAAATATATAAAAATACAAGATTTCTAATTATAATTTTATATTGTACATTTATAAATAATAAAATGTGTTTAATTCATAGAATACACGATAAACTATTCATATCATAATTCAACTTTTGATTTGACACTTGCAATAAATAATAATATAATAATTCGAGACGATATTGACGTTAAAAAAAACTATTTTTGTTTTTTTCTTAAGTAGATAAATTGCACATCAAATGGATTCACCGGACCCACTGGTTAACTAAGACCGAAACTGTAGTTTTGACAGAATCCATAATCCACGAGCGTCCGTTAAAATTACTACGGATCGTTGTCCGTCAAGCCTACAGATACAGTTTGGCAAAAAAGACAAATAAACTGAAATAGCTTCATGACTTTGATCCCCAGGCACGGTTGATACCCCTCGGATTCCTTAGTATCAAGTACAAGCTCAAGATTCTTGGGGATGTTAAGGGGGTAGTCAGCGGTACGTCCAAACATTCAAAAAGTAAAGAAACGGAAGTAATTTATCATGCGGGTGTATCGCATGCCCTATCATTTTCAAGACTATTTTGCCAAACTATAGCAGTGTACGAGTAAGCGCGTTGCACTCAGTGGCACGCTGACGCGGAATCTAGTTTTATCTATGTCTGTGGTCACTCATAGTTAAGTCTATTTTCAATTAAACCAGAGGATTTTAAAAAATCCTTTCATTATAACACTCATTTTTAACATTCATAAACACATTTCAATTTGACCCCACGTTTTCAACCACTGTTGTTGTAGTAGCAACTGTTACTATAAACCGATGTTGCTGTAATTGTCAGTTACAGCAACAACAGTTGCTGCTTCATAATGTTGTTGCTACAATAATAAATCGTTTTGTTGTAACACTGATAACAACTATTGTTGCTACAGTTAGCGGGTTTTACCATCTCTCATATAAACGCTAACAGTCAGAAATAAATCAGAGTTTCCATAAAAGTTGGGAAAATGACAGAAATGTGTTATCTCTGGCGGCCAGCGTTACCCTGACATGGTAAACCCGCCCGTACTCGTGTTGTTGTAACATTAATATACAAGTAATAGCTAAACCAATTGTTGTAGCTCCTGACCACTCTTATTAGCTATCTATCTTAATCAAATCAAATTTCGATTTGATAACCACTCTTTTAATAGCTTTAAACCACTGTTGATTCTTCAATATTACATCTTTAAATGTTTCCACCATTTTTCACTGCTGTTCACTCAAGCACTATTGTTGTTACACCATTCAACTCCTCTTGTTGCCACGCCATTCAACAGCTCTTGTTGTCAACTGATCTTGCAACATCAACCACTATTGTTACCCTTGTTGTCAACCGATCTTGTAACATCAACCACTATTGTTGTCGCACCATTCAACCACTCTTGTTGTCAACCCATCTTGCTGCCTATGCAACCCTCATCCGCTTCCGTGAGTCCGTTCGTCACATCTCGACGGCGACGCCGGTGCCTCCGAGTCTGGTTTCCTTCACCCGGAAGCCGTTCTCGAGGAGTTGGCTGGAGAGGGAGTCTATGGTGGATCGCGGCGTGGATGGCGGGATCAGGACCATTGCGTACCTGGAATAGATTATAACTCATTTATTTATTTGTAAACACAGTTTATTATTACTTATTAGAGAGCACTGGTGGTCAGTGGTAGCGGCCCCGCCTTCCGATCCTAAGGTCGTGGGTTCGAAACCGGTCGTGCACCAATGAGTTTTTCTGTTCAAAAATGTATGTGCACAATGCCAGTACTCTCAAACGGTGAAGGAAAACATCGTGAGAAAACCGGCATGTCGTAGAACCTAAAAAGTTATATACCATGGGTCAAGTGCTCGAAAGGAGCCTCTTTAGGCGCACTTAAAATCCTTTCACCACACTGTTTCGAAAGAAAATTGTGACACGACAAGAGAGAGATAACATAATAGTAGATAGTAATTGTAGGTAAGTATGGATCTCTGTGCTTTACCTGGCGGAATACAAACATTTTGATGTCAAAATAAAAATGCTCAAGTTGATAGACGCAGGGCAGAGCATCGTAGGGCACATGCGTGACTTACGAGGCAATGCTTTGTTATAGGTGATGGTTACCACTTAACATCAGGTGGGCCATTATACTTGTTCCATCAGCTAGATGTATAAAAAAAATACATTAAAGAGCGGGTAAAATTAAATTGTGATGTCCATAAAATAAATTAAATTACATTATTAAAATGTTATGATCATAAAGTCTCAAGGACCATCTTCCAAAAACTCACACGTACTAGATACGCTTTTCCTAAGAGCATTTTTTGTAGTTGAGTGTTTATAAATCATCCAAACAGTCTATTAACGAAGCATCAGACTTTTATTTGCTTTTATTTTTGTGATCGTGAAGCGTAAACCATAATAAAAATGGAGTTCGAAAAACGACCTAACAAGACCAAATCGAGCAAAGGCTTCTTAAAGACTTGGCGCTTTTTGGGGTACTACAAACCCCACAACTGTAGTGTAAACGAGCAGTTGGCACACCCAAGACTTGCAGCTAAAGCGCTCAAAGTGTATGTATGAGGTACCTAATTTGAAGAAATGGGGAATGAGATACTCCAACTAAAGAGATGGGGTACCACAAACCCCAGTGTATATGTATAGTGAGTCCTTACCCGCCGCCGCCGGCCCCGGTGAGCTTGCAGGCGAGTCCCTTGCCCCGGGCAGCGGCTCGGATGGCCTCCAGCGCGGGGTGCGATACGCCCAGCGCGGCCAGCAAGCAGTGGTTCATGTCCCATAGCTCCTGCAACCAACAATTTGCAACTGTTTAAAACTGGAATCATTCGGGTACAAAGTTTTAATTATCATATACTCTTTTCTTTCTTTTTCTTTTTAATAAAGAAAACTTTCTGAAAAAAACTGAAAAAAAACCAGATTTATTTCAGAATGAAAATAAAGAGAACATGACAATGACTCACCTTAATATACATATATAAATTACGCGTCACGTTGTTTGTCCGCTATGGACTCCTAAACTACTTAACCGATTTCAATCAAATTTGCGCACCGTGTGCAGTTTGATCTAACTTAAAAGATAGGATAGCCTTCATCTCAATTTATAGCCGCAATATTATTTTATTGCAAATTTGACACCGCCCAATAAAGTGGGCACGGGTCCGCTAGTCTACATCTACACTAATATTATAAAGAGGTAAACTTTGTATTTTTGTATGTAACGAATAGGCTCAAAAACTACTGGTCCGATTTCAAAAATTCTTTCACCATTAGAATGCTACATTATCCCTGAGTAACATAGGTTATATTATATTTTCAAAAAAATCAGGGATCCTTACTAAAACTTCAATAATGTAACCCAAGGTGGAAAACAAAAAACCTTACATCGCGTGCGCTGCGAAAACTATTGAAGATAGAACAAAATAATGTACTACGATTTTGTAGAACACGTTATCATCTACAAAAAATGTCGCGACAGCATATGTCTAACTATTATAGTTATGTCACAATAAGTGTTCTTTTATTATAAAAAATTAATTGAAATGCCTCCGCTAGAAAAGGGTCTTTATTTGTACCTTGGTATTAATCCTTATCCAAATAAATCATTTCATAATTAAGACGGTTTCAATACCTATAGATTACTTCTTAAATTTTTCAAATCGGACATTCCATTCAAAAGTTATGACGAAATTAAAAATGTTTACGGGTCCACGGGTCACGCGCGGGGTGCGATTTCACTCACTCAAGGAGAAGCGCGTGCAAATGTATGAAATAAGTAGACGCGAGGCTCGAACCCACGCCACGGTCTAAGTTTATCCTAAAATGTTCAAAAAATTTATGACCACCCATGCGAAGCTGGGACAGGCCGCTAGTTGTTAATAAATTAAGAGGTTGTCACCCGTCAAACAAACTCTCGCTCGCACATTTTAATAATAAGACATAACATCACTATACTTATTGAATGTTAAACACAACTTGGTGGATTGCGGTTTTTTATAAATAACTTGAAGTAACAGTATTTTTATATCTTTCATAATGTGCTAGCGAGAAGTTGTATGACGGTTGTCAGCCCCTTAAGCTTTTTAAGCATGGAATGGAAGAAGGTATTGGAAGTACCTATGTCAGTAAATATTTAATCGTGCACTAAGATATTATTATATTTGTATAGACAGTAGTGTAACAATGGTTCGTATGAAAAATGTGAATAAGCTGAGCAAACTTACCGCTAAGTGCTGGTAATCAGCCTCTGTGTCCGGCTCGCACTTGCCACTGGAGAGTTTTTCCAAAACCTGAAAATGATAATGTTCTAATTGTAACAAGATGCTTGATTTAGTCTAGTTGTGTAGTCTGGGCTGTGTGTGACCAGTATGGTAAAAGCTGACTGGTATGGTAAAAGCTGACCAGCAGGTTAACTCAGTACTGAACTGCAACGCAAGTACCGATCTTTTTACGAACTTTGCGATCGTCAAATTTGACATTTCTATTCGTGAAAACGGGTTTTAGCGATTGTTTGGCGATTTTGACGAAAGTCGTGATATTCGTTAAAATTTAGCGAATTTCGCTAAAATGCGAGTATGGATGGTACTTTTGATTTAACGATCGTGTTGACAAATAAGCGAATTAGACGAATCATTTTCACGAATCCATAGACTGTGTTCAAAACCGATAGTTTCAGAGTTGACATTTTACAATTATCGCGAAAAGATAGCGACCCCGAGTTCCGTACTCGCACAATTCGTCAAAATATCACGAATAGAAATGTCAAATTTGACGATCGCATAGTTCGTAAAAAGATCGGTACTTGCGGGGCTGTTTCGCAAAGTGTAGTCAACTGCTCCGAGTTGAAAATAATAACACGTGCGGTACCGTAACGGCAAAAACTGACTGATATGGTAAAAACTGACCGTAATGGTAAATCTGACGGTAATGGTAAAGACAGACTGGCACGATACATGACCTGCGTAGCAGTGTGCGCGATATGATCACACGCCTGCATAACAGTCCACAGCTGATGCGTTCCGTCTCCTCAGCGGAGCCACTATTACTATCAGATCTTATATCTGATGTGGCAATGCGTGATTAATATGCCAAGTACTGAACTGTTTTGTAAAGTATGGCCAACTGCTCCGAGTTGTAAATACTAACTATGTGGTACCGTAATGGTAAAAACTGGCTGATAAAGTACAAACTGACTGGTATGGTAAGCTGACCGTTATGGTAAAAGCTGACTGTAATGGTAAAAACTGACCTGCGTAGCAGTGTGCGCGATATGATCACACGCCTGCATAACATGGTCCACGGCGGACGCGTTCCGTCTCCGCAGCGCAGCCACCTTCACGATCAGATCCCGGGTCTCGCGAGTGACGCGCGAGTCCACCAGCAGGACTCGTAGCTCCATGTGGATATCCAGATGGCGAGGCTTGGAGCCCTTCTTGAAGGAGACCAGAGAACCGAAAGTGCACGTCGCGTTGTCTATACCTGGAGGAGGAACGTACTTTAGCTACCATCCTATCGAGAAACAGTGACAAGTTTCCCGGTTTCACGGCTAAGCCACTAAAGTTTAGTGACTATACCGATGATAGTTTCAGGTCACGATCTGTCTTTTTTTATACTATTTGCTGATGGAGCAAGCTGATGGCTCACCTGACGCTAAGTGGTAACCATCACAAACAAAGCAGAGCTTCGAAAGTTACGCACAACAGGAACATGCCCTACGCTGCACTGCCCTGCGGCCATTAACTTGAAGCATATATCATCGGGCATCATGAGCCTGTCAAAAATACCATGGTCCATGGCATGGTGGTAGTACTTCCACGGACGAGCCACACACAATGAGCGCTACTCTCCCCCAAGCTCATATTCTGTTCCATGTTTCATTCTAATCGGTCAAGTAGTGAAGCTATGACGTACATATCTAAATCTTCACATTCTTATGCATACATTTTTATGGACCTAAGTGACGTTATGTAAACTCAATTCCAAGTAGGTACACAATACATAATAACTTACACAAATATCTGAAATGACATAAGTTAGGTATGTTAGGACGTATTACGTTTGGTGTAAGGGCCATTGAGCGTTCGATGGACGCGGCCTTCTTCGGTTTTTCTGCACACAAGTTTTTCTGTTCAATAAATTATGTGCACAGTGCCAGTACTCTCAAACGGCGAAGGAAAACATCGTGAGGAAACCAACATGTCGTAGAACCTAGAAAGTTTGACAACATGTGTCGAGTGCTCGAAAGGTGCCTCTTTGAGGCGCACTCAAAACCCTATCAACACACTGGTTCTAAAGAACTGGTGACACGACAAGAAGAAGAAGAACACAAGTTTATTGTCGGGTTCTGATGGTTCTGGATTTTTTAAAGTATTGTGAGAATGTAAGTTTCTCAGAGTGGTAGAGCTCTTTGTGTGTGGCTCGTCCTGGGAAGTAATACCACTATGCCTACTTCTGCCGCCAAGCAGCGTTACTGGGTTTCCGTTTGAAGAGTATGGTCGCCGGTGAAATTACAGGCACATGAGACTTAACATCTGTATGCCTTAAGTTGATGGACGCAATTCAGTGCATCGTAGGACGTTCCTATCGTGCGTGACTTGAGAGGCAATGCTTTGTTGGTGATGGTTACACAGAAAATATTTAGTAGTATTTTGTGTAATGCTCTTTGAATGGGTAGATTTTTAATTTACTCTTCCGTGCTACTGAACTGAAACTGAACTGAAATGCACGGGCCTAAGCCAAGTGCACCTCAGTGGAACAATGTGCTCCATGAGGAAGTTCAGTTTGCAGAAATTTTCTGACTATTCTGTACGTGTTTAAAATTGCAGCTTTTTGTAAAAGAATGTATGTGTGTTATTATTATTATTAATAATAAAGACAAGTATAAAAACAAAATTCACAAATAGGTATTTATTTCTAACTCCTACCTTATTGAACCGCATTGGCTTCGTCTAATTTAAACACAGCAAATATTTTACCTAAACACGCGTAGAGCCGTGAATTGGTGTCAAGGTGCATTAGTATATTATGATATTATGATTAATGTAGGTACATTGAAAGGTCATTGTCGTGTATCGATGACGTCATTTGTAACGTTTTAGACAAAGATTTTGACTGGACGCGCGGCTTTTGGTCGTACAGCTATCTGCGCTGTGGGTTCGATCGTTACAGAGAACCAACATTTGTGTGGTAAACAATCTTTGCGTAGTCTTTGCCTGTATAGATATCTAATATTAATTTACATCTAGCGGCCACCCGCGGCGTTGCTCGAGTTTTTTTTTAAAGCAAATAGCTGACGGATTAAGCAGATGGCCCAACTGTTGTTAAGTGGTAACCATCCCTATAACGAAGCATTGCATCGTAAGTCACGCACGATAGGAACGTGCCCTATGATGCACTACCCTGCGTCCTTTCGGTTTGGAGAGTGTGGTTGCCGGTGTAATTACAGGCACATGAGGCTTAACATCTGTATGCCTCAAGTTGATGGACGCAGGGTAGTGCATCGTAGGGCACGTTCCTATCGTGCGTGACTTACGAGCCAATGTTTAGTTTTACTTGATGGTAACCACTTAACATCAGGTGGACCAACTGCTTGTTCCATCAGATAGTTGTATAAAAAAAAATTTTTTTTTTGAGAAGAATTTATAATTCTTTATTGCAAACAATCCAATACATAGGGAAAAGACAGAAGTAGAGAACATGTACAAAGGAGATCTTAACCCTATTCAAGAGTTAAAAAATAATGTTATGAGAGTGAATGAAGCGAAAGAGGTACACAAGAATCGTAGCAAGTGGAAATCCGTGGTCTCTGCCTAACCCTATGGGAAACAGGCGTGATTTTATATATTGTGATTATATGTATGATATGTATCGTGATTGTATGTAATACTCAAGTAGGAGTATTTGAAACTCACCTGATGGCGTTCCATGCATGATCCGCTCACAGTTATACGCCCACTCCGATATGATCTCCTTCTCCGACATTGTAAACTCTTCGCTCCCGATATCGTAAAAGGAGTCGAAGCTATCCGATGACGTCTTCCTCTTCAACAGCTGAATAAGAGCTCCAGCTAAGCAAACAGCAAAGGAAGCCGAACTGCCGGTCCCGGCGCCTATCGTCAGCTCCGAACCCATCGATATCTCCATAGCTCTCACTGGCAGGGAGGTACTGCCGAAGATTCCAGAAAAAACATACAAAAAACTCCGTAGAGAGTTCTTCTGGTTGTTGGGTAGACCGTCGAAGTTTGGCTTAATGATATGTAGGAACTCGTCGACACGTTTCAAATGATGTTCATGGTCCAGTCTTTCGGGCAGTCTCCAGGAGAACTTGCCAGTGATGCCGTTGGCTAGTTTTGGGTTGAAGAGGCTGTTGAGGATCGGTTGTAAGGGTATCGTGTCTTGGAGGTCCACGCATGGTAGATGGATGTGGACGGCTGGCTCCGCTTGTTTGTTCACTTCCTGAAATTCAGTTATTGTTATGGCAAAGGATCGTTTGAGCCAGTTCTGCTGACGAGGCTTTGAAACCTAACCCATTCGACAAACGGGAAAGACAGATAAAGGTGGAAAGTTCCACTTAAGACGCGAAATAACTAAAACAAGCAGTTTCAAAATGATCTGTCTTCCTCAAACAAAAATAAATTGGTTCACGAGTTTAAACCACCACTGACTACCAACTCAAGATTCAAAGAGGATTTCTAAGGGGGTTAGTCAGAGGGAGGTACGTCTAAATATGATATTTGACACATACCCTCATTTTGCATTAGTTATAATTCCATATAGGACCGTGACAGGTTGCAATCCCATCGCTACAATGCTAACTGGTTTTCTCACGATGTTTTCCTTCACTGTTTGAGAGCTTCATTGCACACATACATTTTTCGAAATTAAAATCTCTATTGGTGCAAGACCGGATTCCAACCCAAGTCCTTACGATCAAAAGGCCGTACCTCTGACTACCCTTAGCCGTCCTCAAAGAATCTTGAATTGGTACTTATTAAGAGATCTGAGGGGATATCTACCGACTGGGGATCAAAGTTGAGAGGTTTAGGGTTCCGTACCCAATGGGTAAAACGGGACCCTATTACTAAGACTCCGCTATCCGTCCGCCTTGTCTGTCTGTCGCCAGGCTGTATCTCGTGATAGTTAGACAGTTGAAATTTTCACAGATGATGTATTTCTGTTTGCCGCTATAACAAATACTAAAAAACAGAATAAAATAAAAATTTAAGGGGGCTCCCATACAACAAACGTGATTTTTTGCCGTTTTTATAAATAGTGGTATGGAACACTTCGTGCGCGAGTCCGACTCGCACTTAGCCGGTTTTATTCTTCTTATGTCTGTTTTTAGAACTTGGAATAACAAACCTTTGAGAATCATGGTGGCTCATTCATTACAGCTCGACATATTTTTCGATCGTTTCAGTGGATTTTTAAAATAAATCATTACTAACTTAACGATTTTAAAATTCCCGTTTTTTCACCAGAAACATGATTAAAGTAAGTGATGACAAGATTTTTCCAAGCATGCATTGTATTTGGTGTATTATTCGGTACAAGGTACAAGGTAGTATTCGGTACAAGTGGTATTCTGGCAACTTCAACTTTTACTGAGCCCCGTTAGGGGTTTAATTTCAGGAATCCCTCTCTTAGTCTTAGTACACCCCGTAAGTAATTCTACCCTAATAAAACGTCGAGCTTCTTCTTCTTCTTGTCGAGTCACTAGTTATTCCGAAACAGTGTGGTGAAAGGATTTTAAGTGCGCCTTAAGGAGGCACCTTTCGAGCACTTGACACATATTTTTTTAGAACTTTTAGGTTTTACGACATGCCGCCAGTTTCCTCAAGATGATTTCCTTCGCTTTATGAGGACTAGCATTGCGCTCATAATTTTTTCGAAGAGAAAAATCCACTGATGCCAACCGGATTCGAACCCACGACCTTACGATCAGCAGGCGGAGCAATTCCCACTAGACTACCGGTGATCTAAGTATTTCTAACCCTAGTAATATGTCACACTGATCGTGCGCGAACAGCTGACAGCAACTTCTTGACTTTGACCTATCAGCGCATACGGTCAACATGGCAAGAAAGGGATGTAGCAAGGGTTGACATTAATATGCACAATTTTACGAATGACTAAATAAATAAATATTGTTGGACAATTCACAGTGCATTTTTTTTTATACAACCAGTTGATGTAACAAGCAGATTTGCCTCGTAAGTCACGCACGATAGGAACGTGCCCTACGATGCGTCCTGCAACTTGAGGCATACAGATATTAAGCCTCATGTGCCTGTAATTACACCGGCAACCACACTCTTCAAACCGAAACACAGCAACGCTGCTTGGCGGCAGAGAAAGGCGTGGTAGTACTTCCCCGGATGAGCCGTTCACAAAGAGCTTTACTACTCGTTTATTTAGCTCAGCAAAGGGTTGCTATGGGAACCAGGTAGCTGATTTAATTATAACAACCAGACAGAGAACTGTGTTCATCACACAAATATTCGTTCTCGGCGGGATCGAACCCACGGCCACGTAAAAGGCAAAGCTACTACCAACTGAGCTGTAAGGACTGTCAAAACTCAACTATTTACTTACCAAATAATATGTTCTCAAAGCGAAAGAGCGTGAAATTACGCAAGAACATTACAATATTTCACAATATCCAACTTTATGGCGCTAAGTGGTTTCTTGGCATTGTTTTCTTGCCTTGCCAATTAATGGTAATTGTTTGTTTGCCAGTATTCTAGTCATTGATTCTTATAACTATTATGAGAGTAAATATGCAAAGATTACGAAAGAAGATGGTAAGGCCCTAAGCCAATTTCTATACTATAAGAAACGCTCAAGACTGTAATTCCTAGGCACGGTAGACACGTGCAGCTTGCTCCGTCATTCCTCATACTCATTTTTTTTTTCTCATACTTATTGTCGTGTTACTAGTTCTTTCGAAACAGTGTGGTGAAAGGATTTTAAGTGCACCTCAAGGAGGCTCCTCTGAGTACCTGACACATGTTTTTGAACTTTTTAGGTTCTACGGCGTGCCGGTTTCCTCACGACGATGTTTTCCTTCACCGTTTCAAAGGACTGGCACAGTGGACATACATATTTTTTTATGGTATATATTTTTTTTATGGTATGGCACTAAGTTGTTTCCTCGCATTGTTTTCTTGCTTTGTCAATTATTAGTAATGCTACTTTTTTTTATACAACTAGCTGATGGAACAAGCAGATGGCCCACCTGATCAAGCGGTAACCATCACCTATAACAAAGCATGGCCTCGTAAGTCACGAACGATAGGAAGGTGCCCTACGATGCACTGCCCTGCGCCCATCAACTTAAGGCATACAGATGTTAAACCTCAAGTGCCTGTAAGTACACCGGCAACCACACTCTTCAAACCGAAACACAGCGTTGCTGCTTGGCGGCAGAAAAAGGCGTGGTGGTAGTACTTCCCCGGACGAGCCACACACAAAGAGGTCTACTACTCTTGAAACTAGTTTCCAGTTTCTTGTTTACCAATATTCTAGCCATTAATCATTATCACTATATCGAGAGAAAATATTCAAAGATTACAAAAGAAGATAGGAATAAGCCACCATAGCCAAAAAATACAATAGAAAATTCTCGAGACTGTAATTCCTAGGCAAGGTAGACACGTAGATTGCTTGGTCACTAACTGCCGAGCTGCCTACTCCTTCTAACAAGACTTTAACATGTCAATTATGAATAACGAAGTATAACTAGGTGAATTCAGCGCCAGTTACTCGCGATCAAAGCATAGAAGAACAGGCAAGAAACTTACGGCTTTGTATGATCACTCTTAGGGTATACTTGTGGTATATGATACTACATTTTTTGTCGCTATAGACTCTGTTTTAGAACTACACATTGTACTAAAAACGATGTGCTTACTTTAATTGTAGTTGTAACAGAGAGTTTATATTAGTATCTAGTGTTCAAATTACGGTTATTTTGCTTCAAAGACCCTCATCCAACTGAAGAAGTGAAAAGATTACCTTAATAACGATGGAGCTTCTCAGTCCAAGACTGCATGCGATTGCCGTCTTCCCGTACACCACAGAATGCTCTCCATGCAAGATCACCTTCCCCGGAGCCGACACGCTCACCGTATAATAATTATCAATCCCATTCATCATATCCATGGTTAGATGGAAAGAAAACAACCAATCAGGGATTACTTCATTATATTTTAACACATCTCATTGGTTACTGGTTTTGGGCCTTCCACTGGTCAACAGTGAGTGTTTTCTGGGTGAACGCGTGTATTTCTTTCAACTCTTGCTGCAGGATTGTGTTCACCAGTCTGAGGAAGAAGATATATATATGGTGTTAAATTGGATTCTTTTGTTATTTAAAATGGCATTATTCAAAGAACATTGGGAGAGATACGATCTTTAGGGATGCGTAGTTTTTTTTTACTTTTCGGTCTTTCTATTTGCCCGAAACGCAATCTTAATTTATCCATGCATATTTGTTTAAACTACTTGTTCTACTAGTATAACACCAGCACCAGATGTTAAGTGGTAACCATCACCTATTTAATAACATAGCAAGGCACGCACGATAGGCACGCATGCACTGCCCTCCATCAACTTGAGGCTTACGAGATGTTAAGGCGAATACAAGAGCTAATGCACCTCTCGCTCGCACGTTTCGACATATTGAAAGATTTAAAATCACTGATACCATTTTCCAAAAATCGCAAACAACCATTTTGTGTGCAATCACATTGCACACAGTTTACTTAATATTTCATTTTGATCGATACAAGTTTTACTGCTCAAAAGTTTGCTTAACTAGTTTTGTACTTATGCAAACGTTTGAGTAGGAAAACATGTATCGATCCAAATGATTTTTTTACTAAACTGTGTGCAATGTGATTGCACACAAAATGGTTGATAGCGATTTTTCGAAAATGAGTTTAGTGATTTTATATATTTCAACATGTCGAAACGTGCGAGCGAGAGGTACATTAGCTCTTGTATCCGCCTTAAGCCTCATGTGCCGGTAATTTCACCCACACTTCAAACCGAAACATAGCCCCGCTGCTTGGCGGCAGATATAGGCCTAAATAAACACTATAATATTTAAGAGTGGCTTATTGTTTCATACTGTGAGTCGATTTATCCCAGTTCTAAACTAACTATGAAGTGTGAAACAGCGATGTATTCTCCAAACATCCACTTGACGACTTTATTTCAAAACACCATATCAGCGCCATTGTTCCTTATCTTAGATCCTAAGCATTCTGAAACATGACATTAGACCTTACTTTGAATGTTTTTGTCATTGATTGTTCTTTGTGGTTTTTCCTGGTTCGTTTTACATTTAGATTACAATCGGTGAATATCCTAGACTCTTGGAGGTAAGTAACTATGCTTATAGAAGGCATGGTATAGAATAGAATAGAATAGAATAAAATTTTATTTAGCATAGTACAAAAAACACAAGCCTGAACATAACAAACATAAAGAACATTAAGGACAAAATTTTGAGCGGCTCAAGGGACAACAGTAATAGGTTACTATACTAAAAAGGTTTTCAGCTCAGCATAAATGTTGGGTGTATTAACACTCAACGCTGATTTTCAGCTGAAACCAAGGAGGGAAAAGGTAGTTAAGCAGTGCCCGAAATACAACAACAACACGTTTATAAATAAGTTTTGCTAAACTGAGGTATCTAGATAATTTTAAGAAAATAGAATAAACGATAATAACACATAGGTTAGGTTATTAATAAATATAAATTTTGCATCAGAAGTTGGGTTAGAAATATAGAAGAGAAAAGTGCTTAGATAAGAGAAACATCAACATTAATGTTTCCATGCCGTATTTGAGCTTCTATAAGAAAATTTTTAAGATTATTTTTAAAACTATTGGCTAACTTGGTAATTGGTATAGCAGTACAACAGAAAAAAATTGCTCCACAACTTTAATCTCCAGTCACGGTAGAGATCTCTTCAGATCTCTCAGTACTAAGTCATCATTTTCCTGCCCTTATCACACTTCATGTGGGGTCGGCACAATAGGTTTTTTACCTCCACTCTCCTCTATCAGCCGACATCTCAGCAGTAACCCCATTCTTTCTCATGTCATCTTACACACAGTCCATCCATCTTTCCACCAAGTACTTTGTTATTAGAAAGATTTATATTTTCATTTAACGTTCATCGCACCGGTCTCTCTCTTGTCGTGTCACTAGTTTCTTTTGAAACAGTGTGGTGAAAGGATTTTAAGTGCGCCTCAAGAGGCTCCTTTCGAGCACTTGACACATGTTATAGAACTTTTTAGGTTTTACGACATGCCGGTTTCCTCACGAAGTTTTCCTGAGAGTACTGGCATTGTGAACATAAATTTTAAAACATAAAAACTCATTGGTGCACAACCGGTTTCCAACCCACGACCTTAGGATCGGAAGGCGGGGCCGCTACCACTAGACCACCAGTGCTCTCAGTGTAGATTCCGAGATTAGAGGAGCTACTTATGCCTGTGGATACAAGTACTTTAACTATATTTTCATCCATCAGCAGCAGATATACGTTCATGCTCAAGCCAATCCTTGTTCATACTCTATACCTATACCGAGTAACCTATATTGTATGCTAGTACAGACTCAACGCGGTGATATACGTAACGACAAATTGTTTAATTCATTGTCTGCCTTGCCTGTTCGTCATTCATAAGTTAGTAGGCTGTGAGTTGAATCAATTAGTTATCAGCTACGGTCTGCAAAATTAGTTTCAATATATATTTATACACAATTTGTTAAGAGCTGATTTCACCATGCTCTGTTAGATTAACAAAGGATTAAAGGGCCGTTAAATATGTCAAAATTTACGCGTTTGACAGCTAAGGTTAGATTTAACGGTCTTTTAGGGCCGGTTTCACCATGCTCTGTTAGATTAACAAAGGATAATACGGCCGTTAAAAATGACAAAATGTACGCGTTTGACATCTAAGGTTAGATTTAACGGCCTGTTAATCCTTGATTAGTAACAAACAGAGCATGGTGAAACTGGGCCTTAACTGGCACCTAGATTCGCGTATCTTTAAGACGTTTCAAAGTGATCCTTGTGATTCAAATGAATAAATATCATTTGACTTTGAGTGGAATTTAACTGTGCCCTAACTAAAAGGATTATGTTTGACACCAACACTTACCACCTAACGGCGGTCACAGTGACTCCAGTGGTTTTTGTTTTTTGAATTATTTCGTAATTATGCGAGATATGCGTCTGTGAGTTTATCTACTTTAACCCCCCTCTCCTTAGTACGCACTGTGCGCTCTATCGCTTCACACTTTTGCGCGTTCAAAAGATACAGGTAATTATATTTAGTTTGCGGTCATGGTGACCACCGTTAGGTTGTTACGTAATTTTTTACTTTTCAATTTTCATACTGAAGATGGACCAAGAGCCTAGCACGTCCTCAACTGATAACATCGAAAAGTTTGAAATCCGGAAGAATTATTTATCACAGAATATCACAGTGTTTTCATATAAAAAAAAAGAAAATAATAATGGCGGTCACCATGACCGCCGCGAGATGTCCATCTGAGACATCACGCATACACGGTTAAAAAAAGCTTCACAATTTTTCGGCACGGTAGCCTCTCAAATCTCTTTACAATACGACGACTGTACTTACAACGAAAGTAATAAATCATCCAGGTAAGCTATTCGTTACACGTAAAAAGGCACACGCGCCCAGCATGCACTACTACTGTTGCAATTTACAAATCAATTATTTATTCGATTCTTGTAGTTTTTTTTTAAGACAACTACGTCGTATTCGATTACCTATTTATTTCTAACCTGTTTGGTTTTTGAACTCATAATCAAAATGATCTTTATTAAAAATTCATTTTAACACAAGAAACTCTTTTTCTTACTATTCTCTGTATTGTGTAGCGTAGTTATGGATATAAGGGTGTGTAGCTTGATGTGTAGCCGACTGTATTATTATCACGGGTATACACGGATACTGTTTTTTTTTTATAAAACTAGCGGATGGATCAAGCATATGGCCCGCCTGATGTTTAAGATAAGATAAGATAAGATAAGATAAGATAAGATAAGATAAGATAAGATAAGATAAGATAATTATTTATTTCATTTAAGCACACTTATATTATAATACACAGTATAACAGTTTTCTTAAATGGTAATGGCTTATACATTTTATAATTTATATGACAGAACCTACACTAAGTCATGTCGACTTGTGTTGTAAGTCCTGCCCCCTTCCAGGAGCCTTAAGTGGTAACCATCACCTATAACAAAGCATTACCTCGCAAGTCACGCGCGATAGGAACGTGCCCTACGATGCACTGCCCTGCGTCCATCAATTTGAGGCATGCAGATGTTAAGCCTCATGTGCCTGTAATTACACCGGCAACCACAATCTTCAAACCGAAACACAGCGTTGCTGCTTGGCGGCAGAAAAAGGCGTGGTGGTAGTAGGTACTTCCCCGGACGAGCCTTTCACAAAGAGCTCTACTACTCTTACTCATCAAACTAAACTAATTGAACTTTGAACTGTTTGAAGTTGAACGCTGCGAATAGTGCGAGATGGTGCGATAAATTGTTGTTATTTCGTTCTACTAGCGCGCTGCTCCTTTCCTACGATTCTGTATTGTAGTAGCGTAGTTATGAGGGTGTATAACTTGATGTGTAGCCGACTGTACGGCCACGGGTGCTACTCATTACGTCATTATAATAAACTAGCGGCCTGTCCCAGCTTCGCATGGGTGGATATACATTTTTTGAAAATTTTAGGATAAACTTAGACCGTAGGTTCGAATCACGCATTTACTTATTTCATACATTTGCACGCCCTTCTACCTGAGTGAGTGAGAACGCGCCCCGTGGAACCGCGCATTCGCTAATAATATTTTTAAAGCAAACTAAATTTTTTAATTTTTTAATTTGGTATTATCTTTTGAATGAAATGTCCGATTTGAAAAATTCAAGAAGTAATCTATAGGTATTGAAATAGTCTTGAATATGAATGATTTATTTGGACAAGGATTAATATAAAGGTATGGATAACATGGTCTGATTTTGGTCGGCATTTCTATCAAGTTTTAAAATAATAAAAAGAAGTTATAGTAACATAACTACGATAGTTAGACATATGGTATCGCTGAGTTTTTTGCAGATATTGATGTGTTCTTTAATATTGTAGAACATTTTTTGTGTTCTATCGTCAATCGTTTTCGCAGCGCATGCAATGAAAGCCAAATTATGGCCAATTTTTTTACACCTTGGGTTACTTTATTGAAGTTATAGAAGGGATCCCTAATTTTATCTTGTAATAAATGTAGCCTATGTTACTCCGGGATAATGTAGCATTCTAACGGTGAAAGAATTTATGAAATCGGACCAGTACTTTTTGAGCCTATTCGTTACATACAAAAATACAAATCTTTCCTCTTTATAATATTAGTGTAGATATATGTTGACCGAGATTAAATATAGTAACTGATACAGCATTATTATACAAAAAAAATAGGTAACACTGAATTGGCAACATTGCAGTGATATACGAGTACTTGCACCATAAGTACTATAATGTTAGGTACCTGTACCCCAAGTATGAGTTGTAATTTACCATATTTGGTTTTTTGTTTTTCGTTTTTGTTCCGTGTTCATTGCGGGTTTTGTATGAAGACGCGATAGAGATACCGATACGGAACTTTAAGTTCTACTACAAATTTTAATCATACTTGCAACATAAAGTTCCGTATCGGTATCTGTATCGCGTCTTCATACAAAACCCGCAATGAACACGGAACAAGAACGAAAAACCAAATATGGTAAACACAACTCATACTTGGGGTACAGTTATTCGATATTGCACAATTCTATTCCATTTTTTATCACACCCGTAAGACTTTTCTGATGCAAACTATTGAAAACTATCGACGTCGTACCTACGTAATTTTATAGCCGAGCACTTTTATAATTTTCAAACAATAAATAAGTAAATATTAGCGGACATTCCACACGGCACTATCTAGCCCCAAACTAAGCCAAAGCTTGTACTATGACAACCAGATAGCTGATATAATACTTACATATTTTTTTTGTAAATACATACTTATAATATTATATAACATCCAGACAGAGAACATACATCTATGTTCATCACACAAATGTTGGTTCTCGGTGGGGATCGAACCCACGGCCTACGGCGCAGAAGGCAGAGCTACTACCAACTGAGCTGTGAAGCCTGTCAAATATTCTAATTTGCACCAAAATTATATAATTATCTTTATAAATTTACTTAATCCTCAATCCTCTTATTGTCACTAATTTCTTACGAAACAGTGTGCTGAAAGGACAAGTGCGCCTCAAAGAGGCTCCTATCGATCACTTGACACATGTTTTAGAACTCTTAAGGTTCTTTTTTATGTTCAGTCCTGTCCAACCCAAGGTTGCCTGGAAGAGATCGCTGTTAGCGATAAGGCCGCCCATTGTATTACTTCAATTGTTAGCTTTTAAGTAAAAATGTGTATCTTTAAATTGTGTATTTGATAATCAATAAAGAGTTATCTATCTATCTATCTATCTATGACATGCCGGTTTCCACACGATGTTTTCCTTCACCGTTTAAGACTACTGGCACTGTCCTCATACACTAATCCTGAATAAATTGTATTATTAAGCTGCATTCAAAGCTAAATTCAACAACATTTGCATAAAGTTTACGCAACATTTATAAGGAACCTAAGGGTTACACGTAAATCCTAATAAACTCATATTTACGATTTCCTAGTTGTTTCATAAAGGCATTAAATTCAGGATATACATGCGGACAAAGGATATATTTATAGTGTAAAGTGCTAGTGGAAAACCGCGTGACTTTGTTTGCGTTCGTTTCTTACAAATTAAAGCATCTTCAGGGGATGAATTTCTTTCTTAAAATACCCATGCACCGTCTCTACAGCGGTGAAGTTCGCGTTAGTTATTTTCATACAATTTTTAAGAATTACTTTCTAAAACCCGGAGAACTCAAAGCATCAAGTAAAATATGCCCTCAAAATGTCAAGCCTGCTGCGGAGTAGTAGAGCTCTTTGTGTGTGGCTCGCCCGGGGAAGTACTACCACCACGGCTTCTTTTGCCGCCAAGCAGTATTGCTGTCTTTCGGTTTGAAGAGTGTGGTTGCCGGTGTAATTACAGGCACTTGAGGCTCAACATATATATGCTTCAAGTTGTTGGACGCAGGGCAGTGCATCGTAGGGCACGTTCCTATCGTGCGTGACTTACGAGGCAATGGTTTCTTATAGGTGATGGTTACCACTTAATATGAGGTGGGCCATCTGCTTGTTCCATCAGCTAGTTGTATAAAAAAAATACAAATTTTAAACCCCGCTACACCTCTTTAGGGAGTCGAATTTTCAGAAATTCTTTGATAGGCATTAATTTCGTTCCATGCTTAAGGGGCTGACAACTATCAAACAACTTCTCGCTCGCACGTTTCGACATGTTGAAAGATATAAAATCACGAAACTCATTTTCGAAAAATCGCACACAGTTTAGTAAAAATTTCATTTTGATCGATACAAGTTTTCCTGCTTAAAAATTTGCTTATGTACGAAAACTAGTAAAGCAAACTTTTGAGTAGGAAAACATGTATCGATCAAAATGAAATTTTTACTAAACTGTGTGCAATGTGATTGCACACAAAATGGTTGATAGCGATTTTTCGAAAATGAGTTTAGTGATTTTATATCTTTCAACATGTCGAAACGTGCGAGCGAGAGTCACATTAGCTCTTGTCTTCGCCTTAATGTAAAATATCCTCTTAAAATGACAAGTCTCCAACCACTGCATCTCCACAGTTTAGTGCGTTGTCTATGTCGGAACAAAGGTTCTTAGATATTGCATTATTAGATTAGCTACGGGCTTCCTATCACGTAGCATCGAACAGTAAATCTTTGATTGCTATCTGAGCTAGATTTGTATGTTAATATTAGCTGACCCGGCAAACGTTGTTTTGCCATGTACTTACTACAATGACTATAAAAAAATAGGGGTCGGTGATAGAAGGGTGAAAATTTAGGGTTGTATAATCCTAAACAGCTTACCTATGCCTGGCCAGTAGCGGCTTCCCCACAAACTTGTCCGACACGATCAGCACTGAGAACTTGGAGCCGCAGCCGTCACTCTCATCCTGCACGTCCTGGGGGCAACGAAAAAAAGTAGAGTTAGTACAACACACAGATTCACTCTTCATATTTGGTTGGACGTACCGGCGGCAAAGTGGCAACCAGTTAGTATCCTACTACGCAAAGTCAAAGTTAAAATTTATTCAATAAAATCAGAAGGATCACTTTGAAACGTCTTAAAGCTAGGTGACTTTGAGTTCCACGCGACCAAAGCCTAGAAGAACAGGCAACAAACTTATGGCTCGGTTCCTACCGTTTTTTTGTATGATCCTTGTTATAATACAATATGTAATACAATATTGAAGCTCCAGAGTGGTGGAATCTATGTTCAGAATTGAACGTACGGCTGAAATGATGCTAGCCGACAAACATGGCCTACATTGGTAAGTGGGTCTATAACTATGGATTTAACTACTAGATACTTGCAATACTAGAGGTATATTGTTAGCCCACAACATCAGGATCTGAAGGTGGAATCGCACCCACCAGGCCATCAGTATTTGAAGCCAGTCGATAAATTATACTCTTCCGCGTTGCAACGCATAGCTCATCTTGTCTATAAATAGGTTGTTTAAAATATTTAATCTATTTCGACGCAGTCCGAATACTAAGCATGGGAGTCTCATGGTTTAGTTTTAGTGATCTCAGCCAGAGCACTGGTGGTGTAGTGGTGGGAATCCCGCCGTCTAATCGTCGTTTAATCCTCCGTGAACGGATTTTTCTATTCGAAAAAAGATGTGCGCAAAGCCAGGGTTCAAACGATGAAAGAAAATGTCGTAAGGAAACCCGTGGCTAAGTCGGATCTGACTCAAAGTCATTATTGTCATAGTATTTTGTAATTTCTGTTGTTTATATTATCTGCGGACAAGGCCAACTGGTGGGTTAGTTGATGAGCAAGCCTCAATCTACATTCAAGATGGTCATCATTACCTCACTCAGATCTCCCTTCCCTTACACTGATGTATCGTTTAGGATTGTAGTCACCAACTTTTCCTAATAGGGTTAAATCCAAGGAAGTCGTTTTAAGAGTAGTAGAGCTCTTTGTGAAGGGAAGTACTACCACCACGCCTTTTTCTGCCGCCAAGCAGCGTTGCTGTGTTTTGGTTTGAAGAGTGTGGTTAATTGCAGTCACATGAGGCTTATCTGTATGCCTCGAGTTGATGGACGCAGGGCAGTGCATCGTAGGGCACGTTCCTATCGTGCGTAACTTACAAGGCAATGCTTTGTTATAGGTGATGGTTACCACTTAAGAGGTGGGCCATCTGCTTGTTCTATCAGCTAATTATATAAAAAAAAAAGTATTTCAAATCGCGTCACAGAACCTTAATTTTGACAACGACACGTCACGGTTCGGTAACACGTAACAATTGGATGGTGTCATGTCAATAAGTATTCTGTAGTGCAAGCGGCCAATTCCAAAAGTGGCGACAAGACAAGTGTGTCACGTTCGAATCGGAGCAGCAGATCACGTCTGTCCAGTGACACGGTTTGACAGGAACCCGACTGTCAGGGCTGTCTCTTATTTATGGTATAGCAAGCGCCATGCAAGAACGAGGCAGCACGTGCAGTCTCATGCCCCTGGTACAGCCAGGTGAACTATATAGGTGGACCACGGGCAGGGACCGGAAAATTCCAATGACATGCAAGACAGGCGCCAAACGTCTTGGACAATGTTATCAGGGGGTCACAAAAAAGCAAATAGCTTAGAAGACCGAATTAATTGTTCCAGAAAATGCTAAAGTTCGAATGGAGAAGAGACTCGCGTATAGATTTTTGGGAATTATCAAGGATGGCTATAGAGATAGTATAGCGATATTGTACGGTCGAAATGGGAAGACTGTTGGAACAAAAATTTACAATATTTTTTTACAATAAATGATTCATAATCTTCTTCCGTCGTACTCTTTAGATTAAGGGTAGAAGTGTGAGTAGAAGAACGTGCTGAATAAAGTATTCCATCTAATTCCGATAAAAGCTATGCTTAGTTCGAGGCATACCTCTGACTACCCTTAGTCAGTCCTGAAAGAATCTGAAGTTAGCACTTGGTACTTAGAGATCTGAGGGAATATCTACGAATTTGGGGATCAAAGTCGTAAAGCTGTTTCAGTTTGTTTCAAGTTTGAAGCTGAACTGTCTAAAACGTCCATCAATAACTAGTATATTAACATTATATTGGTGCCATGTGCCAGCCCTGAGCTTGACATCGTCTATCCATCACAGGCATCCTTGAGAAAAGCGTGCACAAATTGGCGGCAATTGGAATCAATTTCACCGGCTATCAATGTCACGGGCCGGTTTGCCGGTCTATTTTGCGGTCTAGATAGCAACTTTATCAGCTGGCTGGGTTCCGCAGGTACAATTTTTTTTCCGTTGGTTTTTTTTACATAACCAGGCATCACTTTACAATTTTGTTAACTCCAACGGTAGGGGTTCTACATATCCAACTCTAGATTATTTTACGAGGCTGACAATCAACAAGTTTTCTTACCAAAACAGTTTGCTAAACCAGTTTTCGTTCTAAAGAAAATTTATACCCCATTTACACTCCAGACCATCTCATGTCCGTGGAAATGTGCAGAGACATGGGAAGGGTGGACATTCTCGCATTGCCCAAGTCAATGCGAGGCCACTTCCATGTCCGCTCGCGTTGCCCGTGTTACGTAAACACACATTGCCGGCGACGCTGCCGCAGACATATGGACGGCAACATTTCCGTCCACGCGAATGGCAGCGCGAATGTCTAAATGTAATCGCAGCATATCTTTTACCGATTGAAAGCATTGGAGCTCATAATTTTTTCGAAAAGTAAATTTCATTGGTGCACAAAAGTGTAAATGTATACGTGATCGCATGGCTTAGTGGGGCATGTAGGCCTAAGCATGCATTTAGTACATGTTTAAGGTTAACCATCCATATCCATACCGATTTATTTACGCGTAAGTGTGTCGGTCTGTCTGTTACGTTTTTCGGCGAAACCACTGAACCGATTGAAATGAAATTTGGATTAGAGGTAGCTTGCTTTCTGAAGATGGAATTTTGCTACTTTTTTTTTATACAATTAGCTGGTGGAACAAGCAGATGGCCCACCTGATGTTAAGTGGTAACCATCACCTATAACAAAGCATTGCCTCGTAAGTCACGCACGATAGGAACCGGCAACCACACTCTTCAAACCGAAACACAGCGTTGCTGCTTGGCGGCAGAAAAAGGCGTGGTGGTAGTACTTCCCCGGACGAGCCACACACAAAGAGCTCTATACTACTCTTACTTTCAACTAAACTAGTACACTGTACATTTGCGGCTGGTTTCTGAAAGCTCGATCAAAACTAATCGGATGTCGAGTCACTCGCCATTTCAGCTATTACATCGAATTAGATAGAGATAGCAAGTGACTTGACATGCGATTCGTTTTGCGGCATGTTTATAGATAACTAGCTGGTACCTGCGACTTCGTCTGCGCAGGATTAGTATTTCGAGTAGCTTATATTAGCGTGGCGTAGTACATATGTGTAACTCTAGCTGTCCAGTCAAGGACACCTTGAGCTTTCAATAAAACCCGAAATACATTGATTACTTGGTTTAATTAATATATAAATAATTAACAAGGTTTTGCGCTCTCGACACGGAGGAGGCTAGGATGGAATCTAATCAATCTTAAGAAGTGGGTAGATCTTCTCGTGAAACGCATGGCTCCTTTTGGTTATTAAATAGGCTTTTGGGTAGGTATAGCTGTGTCGTTGCTCTTGCGATTGTTGTAGGTGCTTCGATGCTAGATAGCGGCTGTCGGGCCGCGACATATTCCGCCCCGTTGAAAGAATCCTCTCTTTCAACATTGAAAGTCTTCTGGTTCATGGAGGTGCAGTCAAACCAGTGCGCGTTGCATGCAACTCTTGAAGTGTATATGTCAGCAACATAGTTTAGTTATTAGTTCTAGTTTAGTGCTTTAAGTTTCTTCCGTCCAATTTTATGATTTCATGTATGAAGATGTATTTTCCTTTCTGCCATCGTAAGTCATCGAGTCAAAGTATTGTTGGATTGTTCCAATTTCTAGTAGCTTAGCTGCTTGCTTGGGTCTACATCTTGAAGGCCGGAGACGGGAACATCTTGTGTGTTCGTAGTACTGACTTCTTCCGTTGAGAAAGTGCCCTGAGGAAAGGAGAGAAGGTCGTCAGGACTGGATAACATAGGACACAAGGGACGGCTAATGAGAATTGTCTCCACTTGTGTAAATAAAGCATGATTTTTTTAAAGTTTAGTGGCTGTTCCCTAGGTATGACATTTTAGTCAGAATCATAAGCGGGTTTGATTCTAGATTCCCAGATGTCTCCAAAATGCGAAGAGTAAGCTGGGATGAAAGAAAATTTAATCCCTTCCTGTGTAGTGAAGTCAGAAAGAGAGTGTGTGTTTCATGGAACTGTGTCGTGAAACATATTTGACGAAGTGCCTAATAAGTGATTAAAATGCTAAATCAATTCGGTAAGTGGTGTTTTATATAATGATTTAAATTAATATTTTTGATAAACGAATTTAATATTTTTAAAACTTTAATATTATATATGTACCTAGTTAGTTTTAATATAAGTAAGTTAAATTGAATATTGAATAATTTATTTTATTTTGTTGCAGGTTCATTGAGGAGCAGCCGGAGACGATTGTAGGTACCTATGGTACAACTACCTGCTTAGTGACTGTGGTAAGTATCTCTGTTTATTTTTTAACATTAATATAAGCCATTGATTTTAGTATCGTAGGCAAGCTGGAGTGTATAGCTGAACCACAGAATAAATAATAGTACGCGAGCGAATGAAGTTTTATGACTGTTAACGCAAGTTGATCGCATTGGATGCTTCTAGCTAGGTATCCGCAAACTAGAAATATATATGTTGCTATAGAATGCTGGACTTTCCAGTGGATAGAAGTTTTTTAAATAAGTGTTTATTTTCCTTGGATGCGTTCCATCCCTTAACGTAACTTAATTAGTGGATATTTGGCCTAGTTCCGTATATTCATGAGTAGGATAAGTGTATTGTATATTTGAGTTTTCATGAACTAGCCTTTCTAGATTGAGAAGACCCTTCTTGGCCATAGTGTATGACTCTTCTAGAAAATGAGGATTATCGATGGAACGTAATCTGGCGCAGAGTGTACCAGTGTTTGATGAAAAATGATTTACGCATAGTTTTTCATCGTTACTTTTAGTGGATAGAGGATGTTCCTCGGTCAGTGAATTTTCACATTCTGATTGTATAAGTGTATTGTTTCTTGATTGTATAATTAGTGTATCATTCATTAAGTGTTTAATATGTTTACCATTTTTTAATTGTTTGTGTAGTGTATAATTTTGTGTTTGTTTATTTAGTGTATAATTTTGTGTTTGTTTATTTAGTGTTTCGCTTAAAATGTCACCTTTTCTTTGTATTTTTGGTGTTTCGTTTGATTCATTAAGTGGATTTTTGTATTGTTGGTTGGCTGAGTAGTTACAGTGAATTTGTTTGTGTGAACTCGCATGATAGGGTCCGGCCACCAGCCAACCGAACTTCGAATTAATTAGTTTTAGGTTTTTAGGACCTAATGAGTATTGCTCTATACCCATTACATCCCAAAAGATGTCTGCCCCGAGCAGGACATCTATTGTAGCTGGCAGATGAAAGTTAGGATCCGCTAGTTGAATATTACTCGGTAGTTGTATGTGTCGTATATCTATTGGCGCCTTTGGTAAATTACCTATTAGGTCATCCATAACCAAGCAAGATAAATTAGTGTTGTATGTATTGTTTATTGATTTTAAGTGTATGTTGCAACTTTCAACGCCTTTCTTGCATGATTGGTTTCCTATACCGATAATATTTATAGTGTCTATTTTATGTTTATCTAATTGTATCTTTTGTTTCAGAGACTTCGTGATGAACGACGATTGACTGCCGCAATCTAGGAGCGCGCGTACCTTCTCCGTTTTACCAGTGAGTGGATTGGATACCTCGACAATTGCCGTGGACAATATTACCGTATTAGAACATTGTTTCGAAAAAGTGACTACGGATTCGGACGAGGCAGTGCTGGATGAAGCAACATCTTGATGAAGAATTGTATTGTGCCCTTTATTGCAAACCATACAGGGCCCTAGTCGACAATCAGATAAGCTGTGCCCCTGTCTCAAACAATTGCTACATAAATTATATTTTTCAACATCAAGCATTTTTTCATTATAATTTTTATTCCTAAACATAGGACACTGATAAACCTTGTGCGAATCATTGCAGATGACGCATGTATATTTTTTCTGAGTGTATTGATTCGTACTTGCAAACGTTTTAACATTGTGTGTTCTTTCATATTTTTTATTATAAGCTGAATGTTGATTACGGCTAGGATAATGCCTATTACGAATATTCGCCTGCTGCGAATGAGAACTGTGAGTTGAACGAGACGAGACTGGCTGCACTTCGATAGGATTGTCGTACCTATTACTATTTAATGTTTCTAAGACATCAGCTCGGTTTGTTAGGAACTTGTGAAACTGATCAAGGGTGGGGACTTCATCGAAAGAGTTACGCAACTCTTCCCACTTCCTTAGGCTCTGGCTATCTAGCTTAGACGATAGCATAAAAATAAGTAGAATGTCCCATTTGTCAGTAGGTTGTCCTAAACTGGATAATGCACGCAAGTTCTTGGTCACATGGTCAACCAGAAATCGTAATGACTTTTCTGACTCTCGAGTGATTTGTTCTACGTTGAGCAGAGCAGATATATGATAGTTAATGAGTAATCTTTTATTATCATAGCGCTCATAAAGCAACGACCAGGCGGCGTCGTAATTTAGTGAAGAAACCTCCAGATTCGATATTAGTCGTGCAGCGTCTCCCTCTAGGTATGAGATTAGGTAGTGAAATTTATGTATATCAGAGATTCGCTCATTTGAATGAATTAACGATTGAAAAGTGTCACGGAATTCAAGCCATCGAAAACACGTACCATCAAACTTTGAAATATGAATTTGTGGAAGCTTGAAACCGAAACCTTGATCGTATTGGTTGTGATGACATGAAGTTTCAGGTGCCATCGACTTTCGACGCGTTTCTATCTGAATATTTGTATTTTCTATTGTCTCTTTTGCCGTCGCTATGCAAAAGACAATATCGCCTTCAATGATGTCTCTCTCATCGATTTCCACATCTAAGTTTAGATAATTTAAAACCTCAATTTCACTTTGAAGATTATCGAATTTTATGGATAGCCCTTCAAACCGGTTTAGTTTTAAGGATAATTCAGCCAGTTCAATACTAGATAGTTCTATATTCGACGATTCAAATGTTGATAAATAATTTTTGAACTTCGTTATCTGACCTTTTATCGAACTTCTTTTTACAATTAATTCTTTTAACTTAGTGGGTTTTTCTACCTCAGTAGCCATTTTAAATATTATGAATCGAAATTATTATTAGGGGCAAGTGCGGAACATGTGGACACTTTCCAGAATTTGGAATAAAACATTTTTTATATCTGAACTACTTAGGTTTTCTTTATGTTTAGTATATCACAAGTCATAAGGGATAATAAGCCTTTCTTAAACTCAAATTCTAGTCTCAATATCACTTATACTTACGAAACTAATCAACTTTTTTTTAAAACACCATATTTGTCCAGAGGTACAACAGGCGATTGTACCTATGTACAGTGAAATTGTACCTGAAGACGGTGTTGTACCTAGGGACGGTTCACATTAATTAGACAATAAAAAATAAAAAAAACAATTATAGACTTCTAGAAACAACTTCAAACTAACGGAAATATACTCTGTTATACTTATTTGTATGCATTACGACAGTCTTCATACAATTTTTGAGTAGATTCATCACTATCGTCATCATTGTCTAATACGAAGCATGCCATGCAAACGAAACCTTCACCCTTATCATCAGACTCAAAGTTTTATCTGTGCGACTTCGGAACACAATAAATATGATAGCTATGATTGCAAAAACTACATTTGAGCATTTGGTTTTTGTCTTTGGAATAAGTTTTACACTTTATACATCTAACAAACGATAACTTCTCTTGTTGAATTATTTTAATATTTTTTTCGCCATATTTCTCAGTTTTTTCATTCGAAAGCGCTTTGGAAAGACCAGGTTCAGAAAGATTATTAGCCAGCAGAGGAGTTGGATGACTTTTAGAGCAACTAGGGTCAACTTTGGAGGAACCAGATTGTGCAATAGCTTTAGGAGCAATTATTTTTTGAGTAGCTTTTGCGTTTTTTTTTTTGTCCGTTTTCAGGCCTGCTATTTTCTTCTTTTCAGATTTTTTAATTATTCACTTAGAATTTCATCTTTATCTGGCGTTTCAGTTAAAATAAAACAGAAAATATTAAACAAAACGGCTGATCAGGTTTTGTAAGTAAACATAATGACGCTTTTGTACCTGTGGACAGTCCACAGGTACCCTCATATTATTGTCCACAGGTACAAATTCAGACATAAAAAATAAAACTAATCTAACTTTGAGGATAAAACAGACGTACAGGCAAGGAAAAATCACTAACTACGCAATAAATAACACAGATCATACTGCAAACACGATCAAACCGATATCGTAAGTATTTTCACGGTAAAACTCATTTAAATTAAGGAAAATAACTTACTTTTTGGCGCAAAAAACTTTCATAGCCGGCATACAAACAACCACACAGAAAACAAAGATGGCGACACGTCAAAACTGTCAACCATAGACAAAGCTTTATGATCGCGTTCAAATTAGAATTCTACGGTTGCTAGTTTCGTCGGAAACAATTGTGTCCACAGGTACAAGCGTCCATAGGTACAGCACTTGCCCCTATATAAAATTTTGTAAATACCTATTTTATTTCGTTATTTTCTTGTATATTTATTTGTATATATTTGTATAAACTTCAATGCGTAAAAGTATACCTATTTGCTTATCGAGTTACCAAATTATTATTAAAGCAATTTATTATTAAAATATAATAATTACAAAATTACTCAATGATTTACTATCTGGTTTACTAAATAAACGAGAAGTAGCAGGATAAATAAACCTACCTACAAGTACCTAAATTAGTCGAAAAGATTTAGCTTATTATTTGATTTAATTTTATGCATTCAAATAATTGTATAAATTTAATTTGAATTTAACGTTTTAACCAAACCGAAAAAAGTTACAATCTTTCTGACTTAGCTGCAGTGGGTAAATGCATCACTCTCTTGCATTTGGAGACACCTTTGCCGTGAGAATCCAGACCCCAGCGACCGCCCGAACAGCTGATAGCGAGAAGTGCAGTAGGTAGCTAGGCAGTGAGTCAGTGACCGGGGCGCCCCGGGTATATCTGGAATGATCGGCAGATTATGTGAAAAAGGAGAAGTGATTATTTATTAGGTATTTTACGTGTGTAGGGATTTACTAAATGAATTTATTATTGATTAATTAGTGAATCAATACTTACAGCCTTTGTGGCTGCGTATTTTAAATGACAATGAAATGGTATAAAAATGATTGTGGATTTCTTATCCTAGTTTATTTTAACGTATTTAGCAATGAAGTGAATAGATGTAAGTGTAGTGCAACTAGTGTATGAATGTGCAATCAATTAACAAAGGGATTATAAATATAATCAAATAAAATTGAATGGATGAAAATTTGAGTGGGTAGAAGCGCTTACATCGATTTTGGTATCGACTGAAATGATTGCTTGATTGCACAAAGAATGTATCTATCTAACTACACTTACAATAACTTTATTACACTCCGTGGAGGCAAAACAAATGATAAAAAATTAGGATTGATGAACTTTGGTTGGATACGTGAGGGTTATGGTAAAAGGAAGGGCACTTATCTTCTTCGTATTTGATGTGTTCGTGGCGAAGTCTGACATCTGCTTCGCTGCCGGAACCTGACGTAGCCCAGTGAATCTTGCGTATATTTCCCTCTTCTTGAATAGGTATTCAGCTTGGATAATGCGTATGTGGATCCAACTTCTTTTGACTCGTTGCAAATGGATGACGGACGTTTACCGATTTTGCAAGTGTATTTGTTCCGTGTCCTGTCACGGTCGCCAAAAAAACTTATGTCCAGTCAAGGACACCTTGAGCTTTCAATAAAACCCGAAATATAGTGATTACTTGGTTTAACATTGGTTTTGCGCTCTCGACACGGAGGAGGCTAGGATGGAATCTAATCAATCTTAAGAAGTGGGTAGATCTTCTCGTGAAACGCATGGCTCCTTTTGGTTATTAAATAGGCTTTTGGGTAGGTATAGCTGTGTCGTTGCTCTTGCGATTGTTGTAGGTGCTTCGATGCTAGATAGCGGCTGTCGGGCCGCGACACTAGCGGTTTTGGTTGCGCACGCCAGAATAGCTCGCAGCAGATGGTAGATTTTTTCCTACTTACTTGACACTTATCGTCATATTTTGGACAATTCACACAATATCTTTATAAATTGTAGCCTATGTGTTATTCTGATGTATAAGCTATATTATTGCAAAGTTTCATTAAAATCCATTAAGTAGTTTTTACGTGAAAGAGTAACAAACATCCATCCATCCATCCATACTGACAAACTTTCGCGTTTATAATATTAGGAGGATTGGTTTGAATTTAATTATATCAGCACATAAAATCACGTAGAACTTATGATAGCCGTTCGGGCGGCAAGAATGCGGTCGAACAGGTGCCCTGAGGGCTCGTTCACTTTCGACTTTTGATTAAATTTCGACGAACATTATATCTCAGACCACCTGGAGTCAGTAGCGTAGCTAGGTGGACAAGGACCCCGGTGCGTTGAGAAAGAATCGGGCCCTCACCCCCTCTTTCCACATAGCTTGAACTTATATTGGCCTTTAAAATAAATCATTAAAAAAAATTGTGAGCAGGCTCAAGGTTTTCTAGTTCGGGAGCTGGCTGACCCTCTCTTTTCAAATCTTAGGTTAGAGGGCCCCTGAGCTCCGGGGCCCTGGTGCACTGCACCACTTGGATAGCTACGCCTGGAGTTTTCCTCTACTCTGAGTAGTAGATCTTTGTGTGTCTCGTCAGGGTAGTACTACCACCACGCCTATTTCTGCCGTCAAGCAGCGTTGCTGTGTTTCCGTTTGAAAGGTGCGGGTGCATTACATGCACATGAGACTTAGCATCTTGCCTCAAGTTGATTAGACCAAGGGCATCAAAGTGTATGTTCCTATCGTGTATGACTTGCGAAAAACGCTTTGTGATAAATGGGATGGTAGAATTTAAAATCAAGTGAGCCATCTGCTTGTTCCATAAGCAAATAATGTTTTTAGGGTTCCGTACCCAAAGGGTAAAACGGGACCCTATTACTAAGACTCCGCTGTCCGTCCGTCTGTTTGTCTGACACCAGGCTGTATCTTAAGAACCGTGATAGTTAGACAATTGAAATTTTCACAGATGATGTATTTATGTTGCCGCTATAACAACAGATACTAAAAACAGAATAAAATAAATATATAAGGGGGCTCCCAAGCAACAAACGTTATTTTTTTGCCGTTTCTATAGATAATGGTACGGAACCCTTCATGCGCGAGTCCGACGCACTGCGGCGGTTTTTTTTGAAGCTCTCATTAAGGGGCTGACAACTATCAAACAACTTCTCGCTCGCACGTTTCGACATGTTGAAAGATATAAATTGTCGAAACGTGCGAGCGAGAGTCACATTAGCTCTTGTCTTCGCCTTAAGATGAAAAAAAATGTCTCACGGCTAAGTTCTATTGCTATGGTCACAACTTTCACAACTATCACAACTTTCTTTGTCTGTGTTTATACAAAAAAATATCAAACCTCATTTTAAGTGTTTTGAGTCTTTAAAGAGTCGTCAAAATAAAAATTAATTATTGTTGCAGAATTACATGTAAATAAATAATAACTTAGATACGGCACGAGTTAAACTTAACATGAGAACCTTCGTGTCACTTTCGAAATATGATTTAAAGTTATTAAATATTCAAATATACACAAAAATCAATTTCACATTCGCCTTGAATTCCACACACCCTAAGATCCACATAATCTACATACGATTAATGCATGAAGATCTTTTATTGAAATAAGTTTACTGTTCTTGACCGAAATAATCTACACTAATATTATAAAGAGGTAAACTTTGTATTTTTGTATTTTTGTATGTAACGAATAGGCTCAAAAACTACTGGTCCGATTTCAAAAATTCTTTAACCATTAGAATGCTACATTATCCCTGAGTAACATAGGCTATATTATATTTTCAAAAAAATCAGGGATCCTTACTAAAACTTCAATAATGTAACCCAAGGTGGAAAACAAAAAACTTTACATAGCGTGCGCTGCGAAAACTATTGAAGATAGAACAAAATAATGTACTACGATTTTTTAGAACACGTTATCATCTACAAAAAATGTCGCGACAGCATATGTCTAACTATTATAGTTATGTCACAATAAGTGTTCTTTTATTATAAAAAATTAATTGAAATGCCTCCGCTAGAAAAGGCTCTTTATTTGTACCTTGGTATTAATCCTTATCCAAATAAATCATTTCATAATTAAGACGGTTTCAATACCTATAGATTACTTCTTAAATTTTTCAAATCGGACATTCCATTCAAAAGATATGACGAAATTAAAAATGTTTACGGGTCCACCGGTCACGCGCGGGGTGCGATTTCACTCACTCAAGGAGAAGCGCGTGCAAATGTATGAAATAAGTAGACGCGAGGCTCGAACCCACGGTCTAAGTTTATCCTAAAATGTTCAAAAAATTTATGACCACCCATGCGAAGCTGGGACAGGCCGCTAGTCTTTTATATTATCACGCAATACTAGTGTACAGTCAGCGATCGAAGTTGATGGACATTTCTGGTTTTTAAGTTCAAACTTTATTGAACAACTTTTTATTAGTGTTATGCTTAAATTAGCGATCGTTCCACAACTTACTCGTCGCAAAAATAACCGCGAAAACAAATTGATAAACATTTCTAGTTTTTAAGTTCATATTAACTTTTATTAACGTTTAATAAAAGTTAATTATATTAAGTTAATTAAATATATAATTAAATATAATTAAATCATGTAACGAAAAGAGTGTTAGTTATGAATTGGATGGATATAAGAGTAGAGGAAGGCCAAAGAAAAGATGGATGGATTGTGTGAAGGATGACATGGGTAAGAAAGGAGTGACGACTGAGATGACGGATGATAGAGGACAGTGGAGAGAAAAGACCTGTTGTGCCGACCCCACATTAAGTGGGATAAGGGCAGGAAGATGATGATTAACTTTTATTAAACCACTTTTGATAAAAGTTGCAAACTATATTTTGAATTTGGCAAATTGAGTATAAAATATATTTAATATAATATTGAATTCATATAAAATGAGCGTAGAAGAGTTCCTACTCATAGCTTAGTTAATAGTTCCTCTTCGCTGTAGGTTGTGGATTCGATCCTCAGCGAGACCAAACATTTTAGTGATGAACATTGATGTCTGCTTATATTGAATGTATGTACCTATTATCTGGTTCACAAGTTGGCTTTGCTGACTTTGGGACTAGATGCGTGTAAAAAATCCTCCAATATACAACGTGTAACTTCCTCTAATATAAATATACCTCTTAATATAAGGCCAAAGACCAAATGATCAGACAAAGCACCGGACAACTTTGACGTGTGCAAAGTTTGAATACTTCGTTTTTGAAATTCCCATATAAAAGAAAATTCAATCGTCTCAGAAATTTGAAACAACCCTGATAATGTATTTGCGTTATTTAATTGGTGGCAGTTCTGGTACCTATTTTATCTACAGTTCACAAATAAATGTCAAAAAACAGCTGTAAATAGGGCTGCGTCATGTTGTGTTAGTTTCATTTTGGCGGAAAGTTTAAGAGGTATTTCATGAATGAAAAACTTCGAAATTTAAAAAGTCTTAGAACAAAAGCTGTTCGTCATGACCTGTAGAATACCCTGCTTTCGGAGTTATAGGGGTATTATGTTACACGTTGTATAATTTGCATTAATTTTACTTATTATAGTCGCTGATTGTACGAGAAATCGTTATCTTTCGATCGTAAATTCGTTCCAGATTTGGATTATGTAGATATAATGCAACAACCTTGACCTCTACACGCGTTTAGGTGAATCGAAACAAAGTTATAATTGCAACGATACGAGATTACAAATATGAATAAAAGGTTAAAATTGAAATATTGACAATATGCAGACAAACCTACAGACATAGAAAAAAACATGTTCATATAATTATTTTTTACTGTTATACATGTATTTGTATGCTAGGTTTTTCTGGCGAAGTGTGAGATAATTTCATTATTCTTACTTAATTTCTAAATATGTACCATACTTGACGCAAATAAATTATTTAATTTAGTTTCAAACAGTTTAAGACGAAGTCGTTTCTGGGTATTTTACGGGGCGACGGACCGGCGCAATTTCATTGCAACTTATTGCTTTTAAAAATTCAAAAGCTCATTTCAAAAAATGGAAGTCTATAACAAAATAACGTTTATCAGATTTTGATACAATATTTTTTATTTTATACATTACAGTAACAAAGCATTGCCTAGTAATTCACGCACGCTAGGAACGTACCCTACGATGCACTACCCTGCGTCCGTCAACTTGAGCCATACAGATGTTGAGCATCATGTGCCTGTAATTTTACACTATTCAAACCGAAACACAGCAACGCTGCTTGGCGGCACAAAAAGGCATCACAGAGCTCTACTACTCTTAATTTTGTTGAACAATATATGTGAATGATTTAAATTATGCCGACCCCCCATAAAAGAGGATTAGAGCAGGAAGATGTTGATTTGTTTAGGTGCGTTGAAGAAAGGAATTTTAACCCTAAAAGCCTTCACTGGGCTGTAGCTTGTATGAAAACAGCTTGATGCGAATAAAGTCACGCGAGACGCCACTAGTTTAAACACAAGTGTTGTACCAAGCCGGTATTGTGGGCAAGGTTGAGCGATTATTGAACACAATTGCAACGAGGTATTCTTCTGCTAATTATCATTAACTGTACTAAAATTGCACTAATTCAAAATGGTTAACCCAGTTTTGATTAACAACGGGTTCGGTCACGTAAATCCAGATT